>JAENPR010000127.1:0-1246339 GCA_018135685.1 Themeda triandra
TAAAGATTCGAGAAAGCTATTCAAGATGGACACTTGAGATTTGATGGCAAGATGAAAGTAGACAAAAACCCGTTCCCTCGAACATGGTCTCTTTCTCTATAGGCATGGTTGATGCCGGTGAATCAAGGAAAAGGGAAAGATGAAGGTTCGACCTCGAAAGAGCCAAGGAGAGTGGTCTTTGTTGACCTGATCGGCAAGTTACCAAGGAAGAAGTGCAACAAGTACGGTTCGAAATAGCCGAACGAGAGAAGGGTCAAACTTCGGATGCGGCTAAGGAAATTGCCGAATACACGGCGAGCCAAAGCGCGAGTTACGGACAAGACACTTGTTGAATAAGTGGCGGAGGGAAAAGAAGATGGAGTATGATGAGGAGCGCGGTACATTGAAGAGGAACGCAGATTCATGGCGAGCGTCGAAGATATGAGGCGAAGTGCGCCGAAGAGAACGGGGAAGAGCACATGAGGGAGCAAGAGCGAGTCACATTGGAAGCTGTTCCTACTTCGGCATTCTTGTTGGAATGAAGGCTTGAAGTTGCACTGCTAAAAACAATTGCCACGAATGCGGTGATCAATATTCGGAAGTATAGGCAATCTCGAGTCAACCGTCCGTCCATGATAGAATTGGAATAAGGATTCACGAGGACGATCGGCGCATAAAAATGAATAATTTTGATGGACATCGGAGGAAAAGATTTGCGAGATCAAGCTTGGGCTCATAGCAATGTTCATAATGCGAGAGGAAAGCTCATACGGGTGGCAAAGAGGACAATGGTGCCCTCCAGTGCGGAAAAGCGAGAAGAGAAGAGTTCGGCGTTTGAGGAATCAAGAGGTGAAGCGGGAATTAGCCGAAAAGAAACCGGTGTGGTGTCCTAAGAAAAGGATGATGGACGGGGTCCTTGGTGATACTAACATGGTGTTCTTTATCCCATTGGAGTTTAGAGCTCACGAAGATCAAGAAGTTCAAGATGAAGTATACTCGAGACTTTGATGAAGCGAATGCCGAGACTGATGGCTCAACTTGTGTTGACTCGGCAAGCAATCTTTGACAAGCCGATTAAAAACCGTCATCGAAACCATTATACACGAAGGGATATGTCAATGGCAAACCTTTAACCAAGATGCTTGTTGATGGAGGGGCTGCTATCAATATTATGCGCTATGCTACTTTCGAAAGCTTGGTATGACAAGTGAGGATTTGTTGCGGTGACATGATCCTTAGAGATTTTTTGGCAATGCTTCGATACTCGTGGAGCGGTACATGTGGGGCGATGATTGGATCCAAGACTTTGATCACTACTTTCTTTGTCATTGATGGCAAGGGGGCATATAGCATGCTTACGGGAAGGGATTGGATCCATGCTAATTCTTTGTGTACCCTCAACTATGCATCAAATTCTTATTCGGTGGATAGGAGATGATGTAGAGGTTGTTCAAGCGATGATTCGGTGAGTGTTGCCACTTCCGAGCACTGCTTATTGGGAATATGATGGACAAGGCGCCTTTCGGGTAAGAAATGGAAAGAAGGTCTGTCAATGTGTTCGACAGAGATCAACGGCCGATCCAAGCGGTCGGCTACGACGATAACTTTTAATGGGCAATCCAATCGATGGCAACAAAGGCAAAGCTGGGTCATGGTTTCATGTCGGCCGACAAGTTAGAAGAGATCGATGTTGGTGATAGCACAAAGTCAAGGCCGATGTATATCGGTGCAAATTTAGACCCAAAATATAAGTTGAAATTAGTAGAGTTCTTTGAAAGAGTTTAAAGATTGTTTTGCTTGGGATTACACGAGAGATGCCTGGTTTGGATCGATCAATTGTTGAGCATAAGTTACCTATAAAACCTGGGTTTCGTCCTTTCAAACAACCTCCACGAAAAAATTATAAAGAAGAGGTATTAGGCGATGTAAAGAAAGAAGTTGAAGAGGCTGATTGAAGCAAACTTTATTCGGCCATGCGGGTATGCGAGTGGATTTCAAACATAGTACTGTCTACAAAAAGAATGGAAAGATGAGAGTATGCATAGATTTGAGAGATCTCAACAAAGCTACTCCCATGGATGGTTACCCAATGCCGGTTGCCGATTTACTAGTGGATGCGCAGCGGGTATGAAGTCATCGGCTTTATGGATGGCAATGCGGCTACAATGAGATTTTCATGGCAATTGAAGATATTGCAAAAGCGCATTCGGATGTCCTGGTCATATTGGTTTATTTGAATGGATAGTGATGACATTTGGATTGAAAAATCTTTGGTGCAACTTATCGAGAGCCATGCATTATATCTTCATGAGTTAATCGGCAAGATTGTAGAAATTTACATTGATGATGTGGTGGTCAAATCCGAAACCATGAAGAACATTTAGCCGATTTAAGGAAGACTTTGGAGTGCACAAGGAAACATGGTTTAAAGATGAATCCAAATAAGTGTGCTTTTGGAGTCTCGGTGGTGAGTTCTTGGGGTTCTTGATCCACAAAGGAGGGATAGAAGTTGGGAAAAAGAGCATGGAAGCAATAGATAAAATTGTGCCCCCAACTAACCTTACGAGTTGCAATCGTTCTTTGGGCAAGATCAATTTCGTGAGAAGATTCATATCCAATTTATCGAAAGAGTATTGCCTTTCTCTCCATTGTTGAAGCTCAAGAAGGATCGAAATTTATGCAGGGGTGACATACGGCAAAAGGCTTTTGATGAGATCAAGCAATATATGAAGGCACCACCGGTATTGGTACCTCCACAACTTGAGAAGCCTTTCAAAGTTTGTATGTGGCGGCCAATAGCCTAACAATAGGATCGGCCCTTATGCAAGAGTTTGATGGAAAAGAGAGGGTAATAGCTTACCTTAGCCGAAAACCGCTAGATCCGAAACAAGGTATTCGGCTATAGAAAAACTCGTTTGTGTGTTTATTACTCATGCACCAAATTTTGGCACTATTTGTTAAATGCCGAATGTGTGGTGATATCTAGTTTTGATGTAATTAAACACATGTTGTCAATGCCGATTTTAAATGGAAGAATCGGCAAATGGGTATTAGCACCGTCGAGTTTAATTTAAAGTATGAGTCGGCAAAAGCGGTGAAAGGACGGGTAATTGCCGATTTTATTACTCAACATCGTGATTTATCGGTGATATGGTTAACATTGCCCCATGGGCATTATTTTTTGATGGATCATCATGTGACAAAGGTGGTGGTCTTGGTATTCTTTTGGTATCCCCACGTGGAAAGACATTTGAGTTTGCTTTTTCAATTGAATGTCCTGTCACTAACAATCAAGCGAGTATGAGGCTTTGCTTAGAGGGCTTAATTTGTTAATAGAAGTGAAGGTATTCTTTGTTGAAGTATTTGGTGACTCGAATTGGTGATCAATCAATTGACGAGGGCAATATGAATGCAAAAACGATATATTGCAAGAATATCATGAACAATGTCGGGAACTTTTGAAGAGCTTTTCGGTAGTGACTTTGCATCATATACCCGAGAGCACAATGGAGAAGCAAATAGATTAGCTCAAGCGCATGGATATCGGGAAAATCATGAAGTCTATGCGGCGAAGAAGGTGCTTTCAATTTTGATCAGATAAATGATGAGTGGAGAAGTGACATTATCGGTTATACGAAAGACCCATCTCAAAAAGTTTCCCAAAGGCTCGGGTATAAGGCCCTTAAATTCGTACTTCTTGATGATCGGTTGTACCACAAGTCTATAGATGGAGTGTTGCTCAAGTGCTTGAGTCAAGAAGAGGCTAAGAAGATTATGTTTGAAGTTCATGAAGGAGCTTGTGGTGCACATCAGTCGGCCTACCGAATGAAGTGGATAATCAGAAGGACGGGGTACTTTTGCCGACTATGTTGGAGGATTGCTTTGAATATTACAAAGGGTGTCGAGATTGTCAGGTTTTTGATAATGTTCAAAGAGCACACATCGCATTCGAACCCAATAATCAAACCATGGCCGTTTAGAGGATGGGGCATAGATTTAATTGGATGATTAATCCTCCATCCGAGTAAAGGACACAAGTTTGTATTATTAGCTACCGATTATTTTACCAAGTGGGTTGAAGCTATCCCTTTGAAAACAGTCACATCGAGAAAATATGGTCAGTTTTGTCAAAGAGCATATAATTCATAGGTTTGGGATCCCACAGAGACCATTACAACTAATCGGGGACTCGGTTCACTTCTTGAGTTTTGTGACTTTGCCGAAAGCATGGGGATAAGGCTATATAATTCTTCTCCTTATTATGCACAAGCCAATGGCCAAGCGAGAGGCATCAAATAAAATCATGATCAAAATCATCCGAAGAAGATCAATGAGAAGCCAAGAAAGTGGCACTTGGTCATTAATGAAGCATTATGGGCTTACCGAATGGCTTGCCATGGATCCACACAAGCATCTCCATATGAGTTGGTTTATGGACATAATCTTTGTGATGCCTTGGGAGTTGCAATCGGGATCAAGGAGAGTTGAATTGCAAAAGGATTTGACGGATAAAGATTATAAGGATTTGATGATGGATGAATTGGAAGATTTGTATTTGATTCGTCTTAAAGCTTTGGAAAACATTGAGAAGAATAAAATGCGCGTTGCCAAATACTACAACAAGAAAGTTAAAGTTAAGCAATTTGCGAAGGAGAATTGGTTTGGAAAACGATATTGCCAATTGGCACAAAGGACAAGACATTTGGCAAATGGTCACCAAATTGGGAAGGACCTTTTCGGGTTGTCGGTTGTGCGCTGGTAATGCGTATATATTGAAAACGCTATTTGGAGAAGAACTTACTAGAGCCATCAATGGCGGATACCTTAAGAAGTTTTATCCAAGTGTCGAAGTTGGATCTTAATTGTGACTATGACGTAAACGTGGTATAGCCGATTGAATAAAAATCGCCTTCGAACAAAGGAAAGAAGTTGGAGAAAAATAGGCGATATTATTGTATCGCCTCTAGTGCAAAAATAGCCGATATCGTGTGTATCGTCTTGAACGAAATAGCCGATGCGGTTGTATCGCCTTTAGCCAAATTTTTTAGAATATAAATGAACAGTTTTATCTATCATTTGGTAGGTTTATCGGGAGAAGATAAAGGGAATTGAAGAGCTGTGCTACAAAATGTCAAACCATGGAGCAGTGCCAAGATCTAATCGGCTAAGACGACGTTATGCGTTCGGGAAAATTTCGTTCGGGAAGAATATTGCGTCGAATTCTAACTAAGGATTGAAGGAGTTCGCAAGAACAAACACGATTGCTAAAGCACCATTGCGAGTTAAAGACAAGAGAGAGCAAGGAGAAGACCAACATTCTTCATTAAAATTTTTATTACAACCCGCGCCGGTCCCTAATACAAGCTACTCCTCTTCCTCGGTGAAGAGCTTGTTGAGGACGGACTCCGGGTTGGTGGCGTTGGCCATGGCGTCGGCGTGGTCATCGTACTCCACCGGGAGGCCCTCGATGCCGTCGACCTCATGGGAAGCCCGCCCGGAAGCCGGTCGGCATCGGAGCGTAGTCGTCCCCGGTCCCGGGACGACATCACCGCCGTGCCGAGCGCGGTCGAGGCGCACGCCGTGAAGGGCAACTGGTCGATCGACGAGTGCACCGCCTCGAGGCGATCGCCACGGTCGCCCCCAGGCGTTCAAATGATTGGCCGCCGTCGCCGCCAACCTCGGGCGGTCCGGCTCCGCGTTGAGGTACGCAAAGGAAAAACAAGACGGGACGGTGAGTAAACGAGATCAAGAATAACGGAAATCACGCAATGGTAGAAGGACAAGTGCGGTGATGGTCTCGGTCATCCGCCGGCGGGTATCCTCCCCGCTCCAGTGGGTGATCCCGAACTTCTTGGTTTCTTCACCAAGAAGCGCCGCGCCTCGTCCTCTCACGGAGGTACCCGGCGTCGTAGCGGTTGTACGCCGGGATCTCCTCGTCGTTCCTATCCCATATAGGGCGGTACGAAGAAGAGGACCCCGATGAGGCCGAGCGAAGCCGGCGCCGGAGAACGGGCAGGAGCAGGAGCCGGCCGGAGCCGGAGCCAGCCGGGCGAGTGCGTCGAACGCCCGCGGCCGGCGCAGGAAATGCCATTGGCAGTCTTGATCCTCGCCGTTCTACAAACAAGGTGCAATCAAGATCGGCTAAATAAGAAGAAACCGCAAACAAGATGGAGAAGTTGTCTCCTTCGCGGCGACGGCCGCCGCGGTTGCTTCCCTCCGCCACGTCCGCGGGAGAGCGGAACGGGAGGCGAGGCCGAGTGCGGCCGGGCGGTGTGCCTCCGGAAATTGGCGACATAGTCGCCGGTGTTCCCGACGGCCCCGAAACAGATCAAGAAGATAAACAACCGCAAGGGCAGAGACTCGAGATCGGGTAAAAACTATCAAGCAGCACAACTCAAAAGGTTGAAGATCTCACCGCCGACGCCGGTTGCTGCTTCCCTCCGCCTCGTCCTGGGCAGGACGCTTGCCACGGTCGCCGCCGCTTGCCATCGGTGGTGGTGAGGGTTTTTTGAGATTGGGGTGGAAGAGGAAGTGGAAGAGATGATAGCTTTGCTTGTGCTTGGATGTGATGATGGTGGGAGCCAAGTTGGTCCTATTTATGAACGTTGGGAGCCGTGGCGAGGCTGGGGAAAGCCAAGCGACAAGATAGGGTTTTCCGCACCTATGGGCCGATGTTGAGTTGGGCCGAGCCCATCACTACGCGATTCGGTTGCCATACGTTCGATCGGCTAAATAGCGATGAGGGCTATTCGGCTAAAGCAAACACTTGGGCGGCGGCGGTTACGTTCGGCTAATACACACATCAATGAGTACGGTCGTGATTGGAAGAGCCGAATAACAACAGAAGCAGCAAAGAAAAGAGAAAAAATAAAGATTATCTATTTTGTTTAGAAAGGGAATTGTTTTCAAATATGACGGGGCCGGACCTAAATGTCTACATCTTCAAGTACAACCCAAGCTTCTATACATTCAAATAAGAGTTAATGATATTCGGGCGTCGGTCTTTATTACGTTGACCTCGTCAAGGGCTCTCTTGTCTTCAACTTCGAGAATTTTGGATGCAAGCGGACTGCTCTTGATACGCTTGGTCTCTCGACAAGAGAGCTTATTTTGGACTTAGCCGAATCAAGAGGTGGCGAGTAGCAAGTTTGGCCTCATGAGATTGAATGTTGGCATCCAATTGAGCCAACCGAGCCGCCGGTTTGATCCTCTCATCTCTCATATTCTACGCAATTTTGGTTCCAAGGTATCCCAAGACTTGTTTGGTGACTTGAATTCGAGTAGAGCTCCTTAACTTGCAGTTGTTCTCGGTTGCCTTGTCGGTTTCCAAAACAGCCTTGTCGGATGTATTTTTGTATGCTCTCTTGACAACGGCAAAGTGGTCATCAAGATGGGACAAGGCGTTTATGGCATCCTTAAGATCAGAAGGGAGCTCTTGGCCAATTGGCTCCGCTATTTCCCTTATCTTGTCGATTCTCGAGTCAAATCAACAATGTCCTTCTCTAAGAATGAGATTATGTCTTTCGGTTGCTTTGACTCTTTGATGATAATTGCCGATTAGAGGAGACTTCATCATCATCGGCAAATTCTTCAAGCAATGAGGGAAAAAGCTGGCTGTTGAAGAGCGGTGCCACGATGAGAAGAAAATTTATTAGCCGAATGACTTAATTCAAATAGGGAATGACCGAGAAAGATCAAGATAATACCTCTTCGGCAAAAACACGATCAATAGCCTCCCGAGTAGCATCAAGACTTTGAGTGATCGATTCTTGCCGCTTCATGGATAGCGGTGTCATGACTTGTTGATATATCTTGAATTGCCGAAGGTGTTGAATCCGTACGTCTTGAAGAAGAATTTTTTGTTGCTTCTCCTGGGCGATGAAGAGGAATGTCTGTTTCCATTTCTATTTGTTCATCAACTCGATGAGAAGGAATTTCTTCGCCGCTTCTCCTTGTTCACTGCTTGGTCATGCTCGATGCATACCAAGACTGCTAGTAGGCTCATTGGCGTTTGCTTGACCGAGTAGAGGCTCCGGAGAGTTTTCCAAGATCACTACCCCCGCCAGGACTTTGAGGGTTGGCCTGTACTCGTTGAAAGAAAGTGATAAATGCAAAAACATTTGCGAGATGGAAAATAAGGGATCAAAAGCATTCATACCGAGGGAGTGGCTTAGCTTTCTTTGATATTGTTTTCTTGGGGATGGCGGTGTCCTTGATGGGGGAGGAAGGAGTTTTTCTTTTAAGGTCCTTTCAGAGCACGTGTCATCGGCAGTGTTTTGTTAAAAACTTGCTAAACTTGGAGCATCATGCCCCGAGAGCAAAGCATTAGGGCCGGGTTGCCGTATTGAACCTCTCGGAGGACTTGGAGGAGCATTGTCTGTTCAAAAGGATGTTTAGAAACGGAAAGCGAGAGACATGAAATGAAAGGTAGCTATAAGAGTGTACCTCATCATCGAAGTGAATGAGGGCATTAAAACTTGGCATAGAGGATGGACTTGTGCTCTAAAAATGTGAGAATGCCATTCTTGCCACCAAAGAGTGAATGAGGGATGAGCGGCTTCAATTATCACCGGGGATTAGGTTCATATACGGAAGCTTACATCCAAGATTGAAGACTTTGTTGGCCTCGTAATATTCAGCAATGACTCCCCGGGTCCGATGATGTTTGAAAAATATGGCCTTGGGGGCAATTGACCAAGTCAAGCCGCCGGCAACCATGTTTGGGTTGTAAAATTCATAAGTTGAACTTATATCCCCGGCCGTGATGAAATTCTGCGGTAGAGCACGGGGCACGATGAAAGAATTAAAAATATCCCTGGAATCATCATCTATGCAGCCCGGCTCATAGCTAAATCTACGGGGAGAGTTAAATTTTCATTATCTACGTAGGGAAACTAGATTACGTGGTTGAATCCCTTGTAGAAGATCTTAAAAAGGTGGCCAAGGTCTAGATCAATGACAATGGAAGATGCGGCTTCCCCATATATCGACGGGATTTATATCTCGGGATTCTCACCTTCAAAGCATAGTTGATTGAAGGAAAATTCAGGTTATGGAGGTCAACCGAAACTATCGATGCATATACGATTTGCAGCCACATTTGGACAAGCCACCACGGGCCATTGACATAGGAGATTTCACCCGGCCACGCATTTGAGCGAGTGATCGATGCATCATGTGGTAAACTTGCTCCTAAGAGATACTTGCCCAAAGGGATCAATTTACCCGCAGCTAGATCTTGACCATCACTATGTGATTCAAAGTGGGCTCATTGGATTTGCCACAGAAAATGAATGCATTGACCACATGTTCATGAAAGCCCCGTATTCTTTATCGATACGGTGCCGAGTTGAGGCATAAGCCCGAATATATTTGGTCCAACCTCCTCCTGGTTTGACCGACCTTTGTGTACTGGTGCCTTTAAACTTGAAAGGATATGTTGGCTTGGTAATGTTTAGTCCGGTCATCATGAAGATATCTGATAAGGTAATCGACATTGGGCCATGACCAAAAACGAATGCATTGATGGCATCAGACCAAAAGTGAGAAGCGGCTATCAGGAGGGAATCATTCCTTGGCATGTCGGCTAAAGAAAGCTCCAAGCGCGTCTTGAATATCTTGTGATTCCCGAAATCACTATTCCTAGATTGCATCTGCGGTACCAATCACGCCATCCTGTGATTGAGGGAAGAGGCCATGTTTTGAAGGTATTTGGCCATCTATTTGAGGGAGCAATCCTAGACTTAAATGGGATCCTCAAAGTCTCTTTTTCAATAAACTCCCTCGGATTAGAGTCTCCCCCGTGGGCCAAGATAAAATGATCCGGGATGAGCAAGATTGGAGATCAAAATCTCGTTCTTCATTTCCTTTAAAAGAGGTGGAGCGGATGAATCAAGAACACATCTGAGAACTAATTCAGGAGAATTGCCGAATGGGTAAAAGCGAAGTAGGGTTACCTCTAGAAGCTCCTCTTGAGTTCCTGTTGCCATGATGGAGCTGGTTGAAGTCTCCTTCGCCATTGAAGACAGCAGCGAGCACAGATCTCAAGTGGCGGCTGCGGGCGTCGGCGGTGCTAACCCAGGCGAAGGGCGGCGCGATCAATTTCGAAATAAAATCCTTTTATCTCGAAATTGAGGGGGCATGTGTTAACACCAGAATTTGGTCAGGGATATGACAGGTGGGCCTACGAGCAGCAGAGAGGGCGATTCGGCAAATGCATATGCGGTCGGCTAATTTCCGAATGTTCGGCAAACGATCAAGCGGTCGGTAACGGCTTCGTTTGAAAGTGAAAGAAGGAAAGAGGAAGCGACGAAAGGGGAGGAGTCATGATAGTCAAGGACTCCGATTATGGTTAGAGTTAGCATATTTGTATCTTTCCAATTTTATTTAGACGGTTCGTAAATTCTTAGGACTCATGTTACTCATCGGGGTATAAATATAAACCCTCGACCATTGTAATAAGGGTTCACAACCAATTCAATACAACCGGCTACGTGCCACCCTTCGAGTACTTTAGTCGTGTTGTTGAGTTCTTCGAGAGGGCCAATCGATCCGTCGACCTCCGTAAGTCCCGGCAACCTTGCTATCATGTCTAGTATCGTGCGGCGGATTTAGATTATGATGCAAGTAGTCTCATCCGTTTTGCTTAGTATCGTGTGGCGGATTTAAGCTTAATGATGGGAAGTTTTTGCTTGTGCCTTGTATCGTGCGGCGGATTAAGACATGAGTAAAGATAGTTATCGGCTCTCTTAGATTTGGCAAGATCTAATAGATTCATTAAGTTATCACGTGTTGCATGTTTTATTTAATGTTTATTTATTTGCAACACTCTTTTGCCCAATCTAGATTGATGTTTTTTCGGCTTTTTGGTCATAATCTCATGTTTATTCGATATCAAGTAGATCAATTTCATATAGCCGAATTAGATCGATCTAGATTGTCACGTGTTGTGGGTTCATTCACGTTAGATGTAGATAAGCCTTGACAGACCGGGTACCGTGCGTGCGCATGCGAGTCTTTGGGTTACTCTAGAGCTAGTCATCCGGTGGACTAGAGATCGGTTTAATCGATAGGTTCCTTTTACATGTTACTTGTTTGTTCCTTCTTCGTGGACCCCGATTCGGCAATCTTGCCGATACGGTTATGCTTATACATGTAGCGAGTATTTATAGATCTGTTAGGTAATTACGTGCTTTTAGCTCTTTCTTGTTAGATTGTATCATGCGGTGGATTGATCGACGACAAGAAGGGGTGGTGTAAATTCATAGCGAGTGGTATCATGCGGTGGATTAGCTTGCTTGGGTTTATGCTCGACGGGTTTATGAAGGCTAGACGTGCGGCGGACTAGTTGAAGTAGCCTATGCATGTGTTGTTTA
The DNA here is from genome assembly GCA_018135685.1 of Themeda triandra. NCBI lineage: Eukaryota > Viridiplantae > Streptophyta > Magnoliopsida > Poales > Poaceae > Themeda > Themeda triandra. The sequence continues at coordinate 11,355 of JAENPR010000127.1, forward strand.
GTAGATTTATATTTATAAGTTACTTATCCTTAATTATTAGTGCTTGATGATGCTTTAAACACGAGATGTAGTTTGATATGCTTTGATGATTTAATCTTGTTCAAACATGTCTTCGTTTACACGCATTCGCGGTTCAGCTTTATTCATGTCGGTCATATCATATTAGCCGAATGAATTGCAAACTTGTTGGCGAGATAGCTTCTATAGCTATGTGTCGTCGTAAGTGGCTTCGGGGCCGTAAAGATGGAACTCCATCGGTCTCACCCAAAGACGTTCCAGTTATGATCTTACCGTTTTATCCCTTGTCGACTTTCAGGTCAAATCGACTGGCACGCTTCCGGATTCAGACGCCCGGGCACCCGATTGAAGCTAGGCTTTCCGGCTTGCTGTGTGTGAGACACAGTGCGCCACATTTTGTGTCAACAAAACCAAAGAACAATAATAACAACGAACTTACTAGTATTAGAAGTTGAATTGCCGAATGATCCTGAAACCAAGCCTCGGGTTAGGAGACTTGATCCCGCAGGTACACTGGGGAGGAGACACCGACAGGCCGGGCTTCCTCCAAATCTACCTCCACTCTATACTCTCTTAATCTCTCTTGATACTAATACCCTATAGAGATAGATCCATTCGAGGGACCCTTCTCTATCTAATTCTCTCTCTCTGGAGTCTGAAGTCTGGAATGAATTGGAGAATGAATTAGGGTTTCACCCAGGGGCCAGGGGCTCTGCTTATATAGCCCCCTAGGATGAACCATAGCCCTCGGATCAAACCGACCTAAATGGACGATAATTATTCATCCTCAAAGGCGGTGGAGGCAGGATCCGCGAGCCTCCACCTGGTTGGTCCAGGTGGAGGGGCGGCCGACTCTGAGCTAGGGGTGGCCGCCTCTGGCCAATGCCAGGTGGGCCCTAGGCTTCAGGTGTCGCCTTCTGGAGTCTTCTAGATTATACTTTTTCACCCGTTCGGTCTTTCTCTCTATGTAAACCCGACTTGTGGACCATCTTGGGTAGTTTTCAGCTGTCACCCTGCAGAAATAGATATTCACCAAAACTCGTAGAATTCTGTCAGTGGTAACCCTATATCTATCAAGTATTTATAAATAGGTCCATTTGCATGCTAAGTTGACGGTTAATTTTATGAGTTAACGACCGTCAACAGTTATGTGGGGGAAAAACAATCAATTACTCGGTCAAAACAGTTTACAGACTATTGGTAGGGCACAATGTGATACACCATGTATACAAGTGGACTTGGAAAAGCCATCTGCAGCCCAAACACAAAGTATTCTCTTGGCTTCTTATCAAGGACAGACTCAACACCAAGAACCTCCTAAGAAGAAAGAAAATGGAACTCAACTCTTATTACTGTCCCCTATGCAGTTTTCTGACAGAGGAGACATGTCAGCATCTTTTCATAGAGTGTGATTTTGCCAGAATGTGTTGGGACTCGATTGGAGTTGCGGTACCCGACCGGTTCTATTCCTAGAATTTGTTGAGAGTGTCAAACGACAGATCAACACGCCATTCTTCATGGAAGCAGTAGCTCTGATGTGTTGGTCAATCTGGACGGCGAGAAATGAACTGATCTTCAGAGGTAATGGAACAAATAGGGAGGGCTGTGTCAGAAACTTCTTCAAGGAAATCAACTTGCTGCAATACAGGTTGAACGAAGCTAAAAAAGAAAGGTTTCTTACATGGATACAAAATCTAGAGCTCATAGCTGCCTAGAGCAGATCTTTTTTCTTTCTTGTTTTGTATCTTAATTTCCTTTTCCTGTTCTTTCCTGCTTTGTTCTTCGTTTAGTACCTGTAACTGTTTTTGGACCTTTTTGTGCTTTCAATAAATTAACTGTAGGGGCTTTGCCCCTCCAGATTCTTCAAAAAAAGATTCTCTACTCCATATAGGTTTCTTCCGCACTCATGAACCTCCATATCTCATACTCTATTTCAACTATCAAAACCGGACCCACTTGTCACTTTATCTAAATATATTCATGTGAGATCTAGTTTTGAAAAATTTATTGAAACGAATTTAATGGTGTGATTGAAACTTTATTTGCTATTTTAGTTTGTTAGTTATAACATTTTTTCAGTTAAGAAAATAGTGGGCCGCCACCTGCGCATGCTCTCTCTCCTCTGCCGCATGCGTTGTTGGCCTGCAGCTTCCTGAACAGGAGTCCGGTATCACGCCATATTCCCCGTTCGGACAGCTCTGGTGCACGCTTATGGCGTACCCGCTGCAGCTAAAATTTACGCTGCATGCACCGCTACATGCACAGCTGGACTGTACCGAATGCCTTTACAGGCACCGCTGCGGGTAGTCTTAGACCTTCTGCAGTGCTGCCGGTAAAACAAACGGTACAGGAGCCAGCGCAGCATATGGCGTATGAGATTCGCTGCAGCGGGGCACGGGACATGGGCTGCCACAGCCTCGCGGCCGAAAAATATGGCGCTGTCCAGGCTCTGTCCAGTTGGAGCGCTACTTGCATGCGCGGGCCCCCGCCACTTCGGGCCTGTGAGGCGCGGGTTGGGAGGGTGGGAGGGAGAAAGGCGCATGCGCGGGACCCACCGTCGGCACTATTTCAACTAAGTTAAAAAAATGTTATATCTCATAAACTAAAACTCCAAATTAAATTCTGATTGCACTATTAAATTCGTTTCGTTAAATCCTTCAAAACTAGATCTCACATGAATATATTTAGATAAAGTGACAAGTAGATGACAAGTGGGTCCGGTTTTGATAGTTGAAATGGAGTATGAGATATGGAGGTTCATGTGTGCGGAAGAAACCTATATGGAGTAGAGAATCTTGATGACTAGGACGTATGGAGTAAGGAAATGGAGGTTGATGAGTGCGGATAGTCTTAGCAACTTGCAGTCTCTGCCAAGACGCTGACGCTGCAACTATCATTGTCTTGCTGAGCACTGCCGAGTAGCGGTATTTTCCATCTACTACATGGTGGGCATTTCCACCACCTTCTCCTTGGCAGTCGTGTCGTCTGCTTCAGCAATGTCCGGGTCTGGCATGCCGAACAGCTTGCCCGTCTCCTCCAGCGTACGACCACGGGTCTCCGAAAGGCACGTGAAGAAGAAAAGCCACCCGACCGCGGCAAGGCCGGAGTAGAGGAAGAAGCTGCCGCCGATGGTGATGGCCTTCGAGAGAAACAGGAATGTCATGGAGATGACGGCGTTGGTAACGCGGTTGCACGCCCCGCCGACCGCGCTGCCCAGTGCGCGCACCTGCAACGGGTATATCTTCGAGCTGTACACACTGGGGATGGGACCGAGGTCGATAGAAAAGAAGGCTGCGTAGGCCAGGGTGGACGCGACGCACAGAGCGACGGCCGACGGGATCTTGGCGTCCGGGTGATGCCCCACGACGGTGAGGCCCGTCCCGAGGCCAATGAGAGAGATGACCATTCCACCCACGCTGGTCAGAAGCAGAGGCCGACGCCCGACGCCGTCCAGCAGGAACGTGGCCACCAGAATGAAAAGCGTCTTGCTGATGCCTACCGCGCAGGTCACACCCAGGAGCTTCTTGTTGCCGGTGATTCCCGCGCTCTTGAACATGCTTGGACTGTACAGGGCGACCGAATCGATGCCAGAAGCCTGCTGGAAGAAGTGCACACCGACACCGGACAGCAGTATACGTCGCATTGCCGGTGTTGGGGAAAAGATGAGCTCCTTCCACACCTGCATCTCGCCACGGTTCCGCTCCTTGGGTACGGTGACCACGTCTCCGTCGAGGTCCTTGGGAATCCTCGCGGCAACCTTGATGTCAGCCAGCCGCTCTACGGCCTCCTCTGGCGAGGCAGAGGTCTTCTCTAGCACAGCCCTGGCGTCCGCGAGGCTGTTGACGATCGTTAAGTATCAATTTTATACCGTCAACGCAGCAAGAGAAAGGACTAATATGAGTTCACCTGTTAGATATAGGGGTTACACTGACAGAATTCCACGAGTTTTGGTGATTGTCTATTTACGCGGGGGTTATCGAAAAGAGAACCAAAGGAGGCCCACATGTCATGATTACATAGAGATAAAGACCGAACGGGTAAAATTGTATAATCTAGAAGACTCCGAGAAGGCAACACCTGGAAGCGGGGACCCACTGGCATTGTGGTGGGTCGGCCGGCCCAGGGGAGTCGGCCGACTCCCCCACCTCCACCAATCGGTGGAGTCTCGTGGATCCCGCCTCCACCGCCTTTGAGGATGAATAATTATCGTCCATTTAGGTTGGTTTGATCCGAGGGCTGTGGTTAATCCTAGGGGGCTATATATTGAGCCCCGGCCCCCGGGTGAAACAAGAATTCATCCCTAAGCTAATTCATTCAAGAGTTCATTCTCTCATCGAATTCGGAGAAGCCGAGCCACCATCTCAATTAGAGCTCCATAGTTTAGTAGCATAGCTACATAGGAATAGATCTAGAGGGAATCAAGCCTAGCTTGGAGTCCGGATCTGTCGGAGTTCTTGGTAATTCCCCTCTACATTCTTGTAATATTCATCATTGTTCGTGATACTATGAGTAGTACTTTATTCTATTCTATTATATCATACTTGACTTTGCTCTATTTGATTATATTCTCAATTATATTGTTCTTAGTTTACTTTGATTATATGTTTAGCATAGTTGGACTAGAATTATGTTTATGCATAGGATCGTATAGCGCTTACTCATTAGATCGATGGGTGAGTGGTAAATATTGTGTAGGCGTGGTGCTTAGACCGTATTTATCTGCGATTACACCCTATTGGCCGGGTCGTGTGGTAGATCGCGGAAGTGACGGTTCCGTTGAGTCCTTTGTATTCCATCCCCGTTGGTAGGTCTTAGTAGAACAACCTATTGCATTGAAGTCATTGCTATGTCTCTTGTCTTCTCGGTAATATCACTATGCATAGATATAACCTTTTCCCGCCATGATTGCTAGATGTTCTTGCACTAATCATTGTATGCCTTGACCTTATAGTTAGAATAACATAGGATTATACCCTAGATCATCCTAGTCCATGCTAGTGTTATAAGCTTAGAGTGCTAAGTTGAGATGGCTTATTACTATTATTTTATGTGGCTAATTGCTCTCATTTATCTTATGTCACTTATCATTCATTCCTATATTTTATGTGACACTTACCCGTATGAGATGATCGATACAGACAAGGTTAAGCTCTCCATTATAGCATGTGCATTGCTCATCACTCATTATCCAGTGCATTCCCTTCCCAGTGGTAAAAATATAAATAACGATACCTGGATACTCCTGGTTAAAATGCTACATCGGTATTATACGGCGCTTGCGGATCCCATATTTATTTCTAGTAGCAGTTGCATTATTTAGTACCGGCATTTTTGGCGCCATGTTGGGGATGACAACCTAACACCGAGTGGCGTTAGAAATGTCAACAAGCATTTTTGGCGCCGTTTCTTGGGAAGGTTGAAAGCCAATGGATAATGAGCAAGACCGCACTAGATAATGTGATCGAGTTGTCTTTTTCATACTAACCCATCTCTACGGGATTACCCTTGTTTTGTCTACTTGTGTATCTTATGCGGGGTAACATATCAAAAAGACAATTCTTCGATAATTATATTGACGATCCGAAGCTTTATTCGGGAAGGCCGGAAGCAAGTTGAAGAAGACCAATCAATCATCATCATCATCAACTCAACTTGGAAGTTTGTCAGAAGCAGAAAGTCAACCTTTCGTGCGAGACTTGACACCAGCGTTTGAAGCCATGGCGAAAAAGTCACTCTGCGAGTTCTCAGCTCCCACTACAGATAACATTCGCCTTTGGACCATTTGCGGACATCGAAGGAGCTTTTGAGCTCAAGCCTGCGCTAATCAACATGGTGCAAGCAAGCCGGTTACGTGGGAAGGCCCATGAAGATGCTAGTGCTCATCTCCAACACTTTTACGGAGATTTGTAGCACATTCACTATCAAGGATGTCCCCAGAGATGCTATACTACTTCGCCTCTTCCCATTCTCACTCTTGGGGAGAGCGAAGCAGTGGTTCTACGCCAATAAGGAGAAGAATACTACGTGGGCATTATGTTCCACCAATTTCTTGGTGAAGTTTTTCCCCATGGGCAAGACAAATGCTCTTCGTGGGAAGATATCAAGCTTTCAGCAACACCATGATGAGACTGTCCCAGAAGCTTGGGAGCGCTTTCAAGATTACATCCTCGAGTGTCCTCATCATGGCATGGAGAATTGGCCGCTTATGCGAGACATTCTACCATGGGCTTAGCAACAAGACACACGTGAGACGATGGATTGCTGCGGAGGTGCATTCTTATCACTCACTATTCCTCAAGCCACGGCTCTTGTGGAGAAGATGGCATCCAACCAAGGTTGGAGTGAAGAAAGAACTCGAGACCCGCAAAGAGGAGGAGTTGGAATGCACCGGTGAAGGAGGTAGACATCTTTGTCTTCGCCAAAATGGATTTGCTTTGATGAAGAGGCTCGATGAGAGAGCCACGAGAGAAGAAAGAAGTCATGCATATACATGATGCTCGCATGACATGTGAAGAGTGTGGAGAGGCGGGCACACGGGTGCTAAGCGCCCGAGCTGAAGGAGGACGTGAACTACCTCAACAACAACAACAATAATAATTACTATCGTCCTCGGTAGAATCAAGGTTGGAATCGGCGAGAGGCCTAACTACTCGGCAATTATTCGGGCAACTATCAAGGTAACAACTCCTCCTACAATAATTACAACCGGCCGCCTTTGAGAGAGTTAGTCTTTGAATCAAGGCAAGACGATGGACAATCTGGTCCAAGAAGGCGACATCAAATGACAAGGTCCTAGAGACACTCGGCAACAGAATGGATGGCTTTTCCAATGCCATCAAGAGTCGGCTTCGGCTTCAACAAGATACTTGAGTCGTAGGTACAACGGCTTGTCAACCTTGCTCCCTCCTTGGTCAAGGTAAAGCGCGGGACAACCCGAAGAGCTCGAGACCGCAAATCTTGTTGATATATTCAATGTAGAAGATAGTCGAAGTGATCCATCGAAGGGGTCATGGATTGACTCAACTCGCCAATCAAGAAGGGCGATCCGGGAGACCGGTCATTCCGATCTCCATTGGAAGTACTAACTTTAATGAGGCAATCGTGACTTCGGTGCAAGCATCAACATCATGCCAAGAGTGATATATGAGAAGCTATTCGAGATGCCCCTTAGCATATACAACCATGTGCTTGCGGCTTGCGGATCGGTCACTCCGTGTTCCTTTGGGAGTACTAGAAGATATATGTGTACGAGTGGGGAACTCATATGTTCCGCCAGAGACTTCGTGGTAGTGGATACGGGCGGTGATGAAAGGTCCCCTATCATTTTGGGACGACCATTCTTGAACACTGCTTTGGAGCCATCATGTATGCCAACACTTGCCAAGATCATCTTCAACATCAAGGACAAGAGAGAAACCTTCTTCTTCAAGAACAGTCTTTGCGGTTCAAAGCACACCCTCATCGCGAAAAGTAAGGAGAAGAAGAGTCCGGCTAAGAAGAGCAAGAACAAGAAGACCAAGAAGGCGGAGACGAGTAAGGATGGTCACCGCAGTCCATAAGGAGCATGACCACTTACTCGAGTCCCCACGTCGATCAAGAAGGATGACCGGGTGTCCCAACCATTCAATGCTCCATCAACGAAGCTCTTTCAATAAAGGCATGCGTGACACCGGGTCGGGCGTCAACATTATGGCCAAAGTAACTTATGAGTATCTATATGGCACTATGCCTTTGGAGCCTACCTATGCACATTGCAGATGGCGGATCGGACATTCCGCTTCGTCGAAGGAGAAGTGAAGGATGTCCTCATCCGGATAGATGACCATTATGTCCCTACGAGACTTCCTAGTCATTGACATGGGAGATGACTACGATCCTCCAATCATCCTAGGAAGACCATTCCTAAACACCACGAGCTATCATCTATATCGGGACGGGAGAGATCCATTTCCACTTTCCCACCGAGAAGGTACGCCGCTACTTCAACAATAATTATATAATCACCGAAGAGCCCAAGAAGAACAGAACAAGGAGAAGGCGCAGCGTACCCGTCGCGAACAAGAAGAACATCACTAAAGATGGATGGGTGACTATGAGGGAGAAGTATTCGAGATATGAAGATCGGTACCCGAAGAGAAGAACATTGTAGAAGAACCCGAAGAGGTGCTACCGAGAAGAGAAACAAGTGCCCCAAGAAGCTTCCTCCTCAAGGTCACCCTCTCCAACGAAGAAGGTGTGGAAGGTAAAAGCAAAATCGAATCAATTCCTACACACGAGGCGACGTCATCGAGGCGCCGGCCAATGCGCCTCTTGAAAAATGAGCGAACATGACAAGTCCTGTTCGGAGGACTTAAAACCACCGAACGCCGCGCCAAGAGGTAACTTGGTATTTATCAGCAATTACTTTCCAGCATTGCATTTTTACCTTAGCATATTTGTTTTCCTATTTGCATCTTAGTTGCATCTTTACCATCTCTGCATTAGAAAAGAAAATAAAGATGTTGTGCATTTGCATCCAGAAAATCATCAAGCCCCATGTGGATAATCATTCACTGTGGTGGCACAAAAATAATTTCTCAGCATATTTATCTTTCCCTGTCTGCATTCCTTAAGTAATAAAAAGATAAAAATATTTCTTGTGATCCTGTTAGAACAAGTCTAAGTTAAGAAAGTTCTAGACAACCAGGGCCTAGAGGTTTTATCACTAACGCTTAATCAGTTCCACAAGCTTTGTTGTCTATTTGAGCTTCACAAAACATCAAGGATCATGAAGAGCTAACAGGCAGAAGGACATCCGGTCCACGTCGAGATCTTGCCGCGAAAATTGAATCTTTGTCTCCAACGGCAACTATCTACGACACTCCTGGAGGACTAGAACGTCTTCGATGCACGTCGGCAACATCGCGAGACTATGTCAACATCCGGCTTGGGGAGAGCATCCCCGTGTACCAAGCTAAGTGTTTCCAACTTATCTATTTATGCTTTATTAGAGTGTGCTTTGATTAAAACAACTAAAAAAGTTGCATAACCATAGAAACCAGAAAGATTTCCTTATTTATCTTTTCTACTTTTGGAGAGCTCTTGCGATCTGTCTTTAAAAGTGATCCCTAGAATAAACTCTACATGGAGATGATGAATAGTTGCTCTGTAGTAATTCCTTTCAAGTACCTAGTTTTCAACCTTGCACTCTCCCGAGTTTTGGACACAACTGTTTAGATTTGAGATTTGCTCGAACCCGAAACTTGTGGGTAGCAAACACTTGATCTAAGTCTAGGTGGTTGACGGGTATGACATGGGAAGGTTTTGAGCTGCTTTGTCCATCTTGTTCCTAGAGATACTAGAGTTCGGAGAATTTATCTTTGAAAGTATTAAATTCTGCATGATGAGTTCCTTTATGATGAGAGTTCAAATTCCTACCACAGCCATATATTCCTGCTTACTAGATTAGGAAAACCCATCTGTTTAAATAGATCATATTTTAGGTTTGAGTGTAGACTTATTAGGCATTGAGTGTGGTTATCTTTTGTGGACCCATAAGGAATTAGTCACGCGAGTTAAAGTCAATACTATGTGCTCTCCATCCATTGATCTATGCTATCGTCCTCGAAGCACGCACCCATTTTATAAATACTACATTCATTACAGTGCTATACGTTCCTTGAAGTACCACCCACATATAGATCCATGTCCACCACATATTGTGCTATCTCTATCACGGAGATACGCACTTATGCTTCGCTCCTACCCTAGGAGTACGTTGTCTTTGTCTCTACCCGGAGCACGCACCTATCTTTGCTCCTACACCGGGAGTACGCATCCATCCATTCATCCATCCACATATACATACGCCATTCATTTCACATCATCCGAGAAAGGTTCTACTCCTATTGCGGGAGTGAACGTCTAGACATAATCATCGCCGTTCTATTTGCCTACATAAAAGCTCCAGTTATTATCATTTCAAGTTATATGAATCCCCGTTGCTAAAGTTTTGTTTCCAGAGGATTGGTTGCTCTAAAAAAAAAGAGAGAGAGAGAAAAGAAGAAAAAGAAGAAAGAAAGAAAAAGAAAGAGTAGCCAAGTCCTTCCATTCAAGAAGTTTCAAGGTTTCCGAATAAAGGGAGTCATGTTATCCCCAAAGGAGCGAGTGTAGAAGTAGATGTTCACCAGTTGAGTACCCCTCATAATCATTTCCTTATCACCATCATACTACCATCATCCTATCATCTTTTCATCCATTCCATTTCCTCATTCACATGCACATATGACTTTATTGTTATTTTAGTTCCTATTGGATCCATGTCTTAACTGTGCAATATATGCAAGTGAGATTGAGTGTCTCCCCACCTATGAGCTCCACATAAGCCTATTAGAAAGTAGGGTGAGAGAGAGAAGGCACTTTCCACTATGCCTTAGTTCCATAAATACCACATATTCTTGAGAGAAGAGAGAAGGCATATACTACTCATGCCTTAGAGAGGATCCGAGAAATACCACAAATGAGAGACTTGAAAGGTTCATACAAGGAACTCGAGTTTTATTTCAAAACCTTGCAAAAACTCCGGGATAATAGTTGATCAAAGAGCGAGAAACATAGCGCTTGACTTGACCGTTCTATCTTTCAACTACTCAAGACCCAAGTGACGGTTACAAGCCCCATGGTGAAAGGTAATATGAGTGAGTTTTGAGTCAGGATAGTTCACTCTAATCCGGAGGAGAGTTCTTGTTTGAACGCATGTGTACTTGTGAGGAGTGAAAGCATTGTAGCAACTCCGATCCATCATCGAGTCTATCTTTGCTCGGGACGAGCAAAAGGTAAGCTTGGGGGAGTTTGTTGACGATCGTTAAGTATCAATTTTATACCGTCAATGCAGCAAGAGAAAGGACTAATATGAGTTCACCTTGTTAGATATAGGGGTTACACGATGAATTCCACGAGTTTTGGTGATTGTCTATTTCTGCGGGGGTTATCGAAAGAGAACCAAAGGAGGCCCACATGTCATGATTACATAGAGATAAAGACCGAACGGGTAAAATTGTATAATCTAGAAGACTCCGAGAAGGCAACACACTGGAAGCGGGGACCCACGGCATTGTGGTGGGTCGGACCCGGGGGAGTCGGCCGACTCCCCACCTCCACCAATCAGGTGGAGTCTCGTGGATCCTGCCTCCACCGCCTTTGAGGATGAATAATTATCGTCCATTTAGGTCGGTTTGATCCGAGGGCTGTGGTTAATCCTAGGGGGCTATATATTCAGAGCCCCTGGCCCCTGGGTGAAACAAGAATTCATCCCTAAGCTAATTCATTCAAGAGTTCATTCTCTCATCAGAATTCAGAGAAGCCAGAGCCACCATCTCAATTAGAGCTCCATAGTTTAGTAGCATAGCTACATAGGAATAGATCTAGAGGGAATCAAGCCTAGCTTGGAGTCCGGATCTGTCGGAGTTCTTGGTAATTCCCCTCTACATTCTTGTAATATTCATCATTGTTCGTGATACTATGAGTAGTACTTTATTCTATTCTATTATATCATACTTGACTTTGCTCTATTTGATTATATTCTCAATTATATTGTTCTTAGTTTACTTTGATTATATGTTTAGCATAGTTGGACTAGAATTATGTTTATGCATAGGATCGTATAGCGCTTACTCATTAGATCGATGGGTGAGTGGTAAATATTGTGTAGGCGTGGTGCTTAGACCGTATTTATCTGCGATTACACCCTATTGGCCGGGTCGTGTGGTAGATCGCGGAAGTGACAGTTCCGTTGAGTCCTTTGTATTCCATCCCCCGTTGGTAGGTCTTAGTAGAACAACCTATTGCATTGAAGTCATTGCTATGTCTCTTGTCTTCTCTGGTAATATCACTATGCATAGATATAACCTTTTCCCGCCATGATTGCTAGATGTTCTTGCACTAATCATTGTATGCCTTGACCTTATAGTTAGAATAACATAGGATTATACCCTAGATCATCCTAGTCCATGCTAGTGTTATAAGCTTAGAGTGCTAAGTTGAGATGGCTTATTACTATTATTTTATGTGGCTAATTGCTCTCATTTATCTTATGTCATTTATCATTCATTCCTATATTTTATGTGACACTTACCCCGTATGAGATGATCGATACGAGACAAGGTTAAGCTCTCCATTACAAAGCATGTGCATTGCTCATCACTCATTATCCAAGTGCATTCCCTTCCCTAGTGGTAAAAATATAAATAACGATACCTGGATACTCCTGGTTAAAATGCTACATCGGTATTATCTGTGCGCTTGCGGATCCCATATTTATTTCTAGTAGCAGTTGCATTATTTAGTACCAGCATTTTTGGCGCCATGTTGGGGATGACAACCTAACACTGAGTGGCGTTAGAAATGTCAACAGAGGCAGCCCTTCATGACCAGCCACCGAGGAGGCTCGGGCATGCAGATCACCAGGAGCGCGAGCAACGCGGATGGGGCTGCGCCAATGCTGAGCATGACACGCCAGCCGAGGTGCAGCGGGAGGCCCGCAAATGCGTAGTTCGATATGTAGCCAAGCAGGAGGCCGACGTTGATGAACACTTCCGGGAAGGACATGTTGAAGCCACGGGATGCCGCTGGCGAGATCTCGGCGGTGTACATGGGCGCGATCATAGCCCCGTAGCCCAGACCAACTCCGGCCACGAAGCGCCCCACCATGAGCATACCGTAGTTGACGGCGAAACCCATGAGCAACGCGCCCACAAAGGAGATGATAGCAGTGAAGAGGACGGTCAAACGGCGGCCGATCCAGTCGGACGTCCGCGTGCCAGCAAAGGATCCGATGAGCGAGTAGAGATTGAGGATGCCAAACAGGATCTCCAGCTGCACGTCCGTAATCTTCAGATCCTTCATGATGTACATCGCCGCTCCACTCATCACCCCAACGTCTACAGAGTTTTGTTGACAGTACACAAAACTTCATCAACAAACTCTTGGAAAGCAAAACGAAAAACATTTGGACAACAACGAAAGAATTGGTACCATAGCCAAGGACGGCGTAGGCCATGGAGCGAGAATGGCACGAGATGGAGGCATACTTGACGTTGTTCTTCTTCCTAGGCTCGATGACCTCGTGAGCTCGGCGGAAGACATTGTTAATGGCTACTTCTGTGATCTGTGATTAGAGACAGGTGGGTGTGTAGTGATGTACTTGTTGGAACTCGGTTCCAGCAGGTTTCAAATATTTAATTGCAACTTGATTACAATGCTGGGGTAGGAAGAAGAGAAGCTCTTCTACCCCAATGGATCACTCCTTACAACAGGGGCAGGGGGGCTCCTTTTATAGCCAGCCCAGCTCCCTTGTACAAAAAGACATTACAACCCCTGAGGGGAAACAAGGAAACCCTAATCCTATAACCCTTTCAGGTGGGGTTGGCAGGGGCAAGGTCGTCCGCTGGAGCGCAGCTGGGCTGGTGGCCTTCCCGAAGCGCTTCGCTGCCCATGGGCTTCTTCTGGGCCTTCCAAGTGCGTGACGTCCTCCTTGCCCCTGGGCCGTTGGTGGGCCGTCTTCCACGGTCGGCGTTCCTCGGCAACGGGCTGGAAACCTCCGCGCCGGCTTCATGTCTCCGCTATGCTGCCTGATGCCTCCGCCATTGGCTCAGCACCTCTGCCTTGAGACCTGAGGTTTCTGCCGCCGACCTGATGTCTCCGCCATGAGATCTGATGTCTCCGCCATGAGACCAGAAGTCTCCGCCGCCGTCCTGACGTCTCCGCCGTGAGACCGGAGGTCTCCGCCGTGAGACCTGATGTCTCCGCCGTGAGACCAGAGGTCTCTGCCGGGAGTGCGGAGACGTTCTAAGGGGCGAGCGGGCATGGTCTCCGACATCGAGCATCCGGCCTCCGGTCCGGTCCTGCGCAACAGACTGAGACATGTGCAAAAGATGAGAATATGGGGGGTTAGTTATGTGTTATGTCTCCGCTGCTGAGATGCCTTCCCAACATTCCCCCCTTGAGGGTTAGGTCCAGCGGGGGCGGGCCCTAGCCATCAATTCTCGGCTTGATCAGCGGAGACCATGGCCCCCCCTAGCACATCTTTGATGGACCGAGGCTCTTGGCGATTAATTTTTTATTGTAACCTTTTCTCGTCTGTTGGATCTGAAGCCGGTGTTTCATGACCGTTTGATATGTGACCGTTGCGGTGGAGGGTCGGTTGCCCTTCCGACCTGCTGTCCGGCCACTATATAAAGGGGGTGAGCTTTTTACCCCTTATTTGTTATTCTTGCTTTTTGTAGTTTTCTTTCATCGTTCCTCGCGCCACCTCCGCTGCCGTCGTTGCCTCCGATTTCGATCGTGGCACCTCCGCCGCAATTCGCTTGCCTCCGCCACCGCTACACCGACCCTTATTCTCGGTTTCAGAAGGTGAAGGTCGGAGACTGGCTTGACCTTTTTGAGAAGTGCATGCTAGTGGCTGCGAAGGCTCGTGACTTGGAGGAATCTCTTAGCGACGTCGAAGCGTCTGTCGGAGACCTCGTCCCCGTGTCTAGCCCCGGAGGTATGGCTCTCATCACCTACGACTTTGGTCCCAGTAAGATGACCACGGAGATGATCGAAGACCTTGAGCGGCAGGGCCTCATTCCGGCCGGTCGCGCAAAGCTCCCTGGTTCGGAGACTGAGCCGACTCCCGCCCGCGGCTATGCTATCATATTCCGGGACTTCTTTACCTGTGGTCTCCGGTTGCCGGCACATCCGTTTTTGAGGAAGGTTTTGGGGGAGTTCAATGCTCAGATTCACCATCTTACCCCTCATGCTTTCCTGAACCTTAGCAAGTTTGTCTGGGTTGTGGAATCCTACGGCGGAGAGCCGGATGTGAATACCTTTGTGAGTCACTATGAGCTGCAGAAGCAGCCACAACAGTTTGGAGATGAAAAGATGAAAGCTCAGTTTGGTGCTTGCACCTTTATGGCGAAGAGGTTTTAGGGTGAGCGATTGGAGATTTCTTGGTGCCAGAAAGGCAAGTGGGAGCCGGCTGATTGGATGGACTACTGGTTCTACGTGCAAACCATTGGTGTCACGGGGACTAACGATGAGGGGAAGAAGATTGTGAGGTATCCACTGGCCTCCGCTATGACCCAGATGAAGCCCCACACCAACTTGAAGCCGCTCCCTGCCTCTTCTGCTGAGGCTGCTGCTCGTCAAAAGTCTTGCAGGAAGGCCTTTGCACTAGCTTGCAAGTATTCCGGCGGGCGCGATCTTTTGGAGGAGATTGTGGCGTCTGGTTGCCGGCCGCTGGCTAAGGAGAGGCCCAAGTTTAAAATTGTGCGGAGAGAATTGCCTGTCTTTCGTGAGGCGACGGGCGTCCCGTGCCCTGTTTTTGGTCTTAAGTTGCCTCCGGGGGAGACTGGGACCAACTTTGTGAATCGTGTTGAGAGGAAGGTTGCAGAGCTTATCGGGGAGGTCTCCGAGCGTGAGTACCTTGCCCGGAAGGCGGAGTCCGGCATCATGCCCCGTCTTAACCGTGTCTTCGAGGAACTTCAGATTCCCTATTCCTCCCGGCCTATTCTCGGCAAGGTGCTTCGGAGGTTGGAGTCGAAGGCATTGAAGAATGCCTCCGCCGCTGCTACTATCAAGGCGGAGGCATCGAAAAAGAGGAAGCGCTCTTGCGCTGGTCGTGGTCCTGCCAAGAAGCAAAAAGAGAAAGCTCTTGAGTCAGGGGCTGCTGGACGTGGGGCCTCCGCATCAATGTCTCCGATCTCTCTTGAGGAAGGCCAAGAAGGCTATGAAGGGGAAGATGTGATTGTCGGAGATTCTTGGGCGGTGTCTGTCAAACCCGTCTCGCCGGCCAAGGAGGAGCTGTCACCTCAGCCTGCCGCTGCAACGCGAACCCAATCGCTGGAGGCTTCAGTTCATCCTTTCCCTAATGCCTTTGCGGACTTGTCGAGCTCTGAGGAGGGCGGCGGGGCTGGTGAAGGCGAAGAGGAGGAGGAGGCTGAAGATGAAACTGGGGATGCCGAGGCTTCGCTGTCTCCAGTGCACCAGGTTCGTGACGCTCCGGATGGAGTTTCTGATGATGATTTTGTCGGCAGTCCCGATCACAAATTATCAAGGAGTAAAACCTATGCTTAGTATCTTGCTGATAAGGCCACTGCCGGGCAGGCTTCCGGTGCTGGGCAGGCCTCCGCTCCTGGGAACAAGGGTCCAGCGATCGGGCTTTCTCTTCGTAAGTGAATTTTTCTCTAGTCGTCTTGTCGGATATCTTTTTAACTCTCGTGCACTGAAGACCCCAACCTTTTCGTTTTGTAGCTGAATTTGCTGGCGTCGTTGGCAGCGTGGTGCCTCCGCCGGTGTTGACTTGGCACATGTCTTCCGGAACGGGGGCTCGGACTCGCCTCCCGGGCGGAGGTTCCTCCTCCGCCGCTCATGCTCCCGGTGGTAAATATTCGGCTTTTCTTGTTTTAATTTGCACGTTACTTGCACTTGTTCTCTTTAACGAGAATTTGTTTGCATGTCTTTTTTTCGAAGCCTCCGCGACGTTCGGTGGGTGGGGCTTAAATGTCCATGATATTTTCGAGCATTACGGAGGTTTTTTGCAATGTGCTTTTCTTGTTGTCTCCGAGGCTTTCGTTGCTTTGGGCTGAAATTCACTTTATTTTTCTTTGGTCTCTTTTCATTTTACTCTCAGGCCAAGTTGATAACTACCTCAATGGGCTGCCTTTCGACCATCTTCTGCGCCTTCAGCTGGAGCATCACTGCATCGTGAGTACATTTTGGTCGTTGTGTTTGCCTCCTTTCTTTGTTGTGTCTTCTTATTCTTGTTTTCTTTTTACAGACTCACCACTTGGCCTTTGCCATTGAGCACCGGGGGGCCGTAGAGCTTGCCCAGCGGGCCCGCGCCATTGAGGCCTTAAAAGTGGAGGTTGAGACCCTTGGTCGCGAGAAGACTGACCTCGCTGCTAGGGTTTCTAGTTTGGAAACGGTGCAGCAACAGTCAGAGGCGCTCAAGAAAATGGTTGAGGACTTAGAGCTGAAGCTTAAATCTGCTGATGAAGCGAAGGATGTTGCTGTGGAGCGTGCCAACAAGGCGACGGAGGTGTCCGAAAACCTCCGCACACAACTGACCTCCATGGAACAATCTGCGGAGACCTTTAAGAAGGAGGCGGAGAGGTTGGGCGCGGAGCTTGAAGACATCAGGGGTGTTGGCGCGGAGATTGCCGAGGCGTATTTATCCGCACTTGAGCAATTTGGTGGCGTCGCTTCTCCTCTTCCCACTGATTGCACCGCTACCGGTCTGATGAACTGGATCAAGTCAAATCTGACAAAACTATCCCTTTTTGTTGGAGGCGTGTCCGATTTTGCGGCGCGGGCCTCCGCTACTGGGATGGTTAAAAGCCTGATTCGCGGAGGTTTCGACATCGGCACCATGGAGTTTCCCAGTATCTCCGATCCGTCGGAGCTTGGGGAGACCTCCCGCCCAATCCGCAAGACTGTGCAGAGCTTCCTGAAAACTTTTTGGGTGCCTTTTGGTAGGGCGGAGGCCGTTCTTTCTTCTTCTTTGCGATGCAAAAGGTGGGTCTTTTCCCTTCTCTTTTTGTTGCCATTTCTATTGGGTATTGTTTACTTTAATTGCTTTGAACTTTTGAAGGGCTGCTTGGGAGGTCGGACACCGGTGAGACTTGATGTGAAAGGTGTTCCGTTGCTTGGTGAATCATCTAAGCAAGGTTGCAGCGGAGGCCTTCATGACTCTCAGGTGACCGTGTCTTCGACGAAGGTCCAAACTGAGACGGAGGTTCCAACGGAGCCTCAGCCGCAACCTGAGGTTCGTGCGAGTTCGCCCACGGAGACCTTACAGGAGGCGAAGGACGGGGACGCCGGCCAGCCTTCGCTTGTGGCTGAGAAAACTTCTGAGGTCCGTGACGTCCGTGGTGAAGAGGTAGACTAGGTTTTTACCTTTGTGATGGAAACAATCGTTGCTTTTGTCTTGGCGCCTGCTATGCGCGTATTTTAAATTAACTGCTTTTGGGTCATGACTATGGTACTTATGGGTGAATCCTCCTGCGCAGGTCTCCGTTTTAGGGCCTGTGCAGGAGGTCGAGCCTACAACCTTTATGCGCGATGGCATTTATGTTAGCGGCGAACTGTGGAATTGCTGGCGATTAGTGTTTCCTCGTCGTAGCGTTGATGAAATGTTCGAGTTTGTTCGTGCACAGATGAACAACAGGGGCGATACCTTCATTGGGTCGCTGGCGTGGCGAGGGCCTTAGTGGCTTTGGGACTTTTATTTTTTGTTTTTGAATGAGACATTTGTCTCTCCCTCTTTTTTTTCTCTTGGAGGCAATGCATGTGCTTGTTTGTAATTTCGGAGACTTTGCTCCGTGCGTTGTAACGCGACTTTAGATTATATGCACTCTACACGCGGAGGTTTCTCAGAAGATTCCGGAGGTTTTTATTTAGGCACCTTTTTTATTACTCTTTGAATGGTTAGCTCTTGTTTTACATGGTTCCATGCTAAGGCATGGATATTAAGACCTTGGCGCTGCCCTTTCTCATGCTATAGCTAATTGGACATGGTCCCTTGCTCATGGGGATTCTCAACTTGTTGCTAGGTACCACCAATCCTCAGGCTTGTTTCTAGGTAGCGCTCTGCGCTTTAGTCGAGCGAGTTTTGCCGAGGATAGGGGGACGTTACGAATTCTTACGCAGTATCCCCCCTTGCCTGGTTTCTTCTCTGATGAAAGGCTCGCTAGCTCACGCTCTGAAGAAAAGGGTGGTGTGCATTTTGGTCTATGTGGCCCTCTGTTTACGAATTCTTACGCTGTCTCTTGGTGCTACTGTGGAGCTCTGCTAAGTATACGTCAATCTCCATCCCCCCTCTCTAGACTTCTTCCTTGTATGATGCTGGGGGTAGGTGTTGAGGCTGCTTCCCTTTTATAGGCCTTGCTATGGCTTGTTGCCTTAATTGCTTCTGATCTTTGGTACTTTTTCCATGTGAATGCTGGGGATTTTGTATTTGATTTTGAGTGATATACCCTCATAACTGCTCAGGGCCGAGGACAATCATTGGTAATGTGAGCTCTTGTTATGAATGCATGGGATTGTGTCTGATAAACACTGTGGTTGAAAGCGTGTGATTGCCACTAATGGCTGTGATCTTGGTCTTTAATGCACTAGATTGTAGATCAAGGTGTTTAGTTCTCATGATGTTGGCCAATTTATTTATTGGCTTTCTCCCTTCCTAAGCCTATATAAGGCTTGTGGTTCCCTATACTGCTTGGTCATTTGGGGTTAGTTTTGCCAGTGTTTTACTTTCATGAGCGTATGGCTTCATAGTTAGATGTTTTTGGGGCTAGTACTGAGTGAGAATTCGTAATGGCTATGTCGCAATGGTGTGTCACTCTTCTGCTGAGGGACTTAGAGTGGTATCCGGCTACGACTACAACTGTGTTTGGCACTTGGTCCATTGGTCTGAGAGATCGTCCTGCAGTGCTTGGCTTTTTTGTGGGGCGAGTTAGTATGATGTGCCTTGCTTGGCAGTTTGGGTTCCGGGTACCAGCAGCCGAAGTCCGTCAGTGTTGACGCACCTCCTCTTCTCGGCGATGGAGAATTGCAGCGCTCTTTGCTCTTTTGCAGGCTCGTTTGCTGATTGTAATAGTAAAAAGTAGCGTGCCTTCTTTTGAGCTTAGGTTATGTGTAGCCGAGGAATTGGCGATTCTTGTAGCCTTAATTTTGCACTCGTATGCAAATTAACGGACTGGAGTGGCTTGCAAAGCAAGCGTGTTACCTCCTCTTTGTTGTTGCTAGCCTTTTTTTGTTTATGTCGGCTGAAGTGCTTTGGTTGTCTTAGTTTTTGTTGACTGTGATTGAGATACCTCCGCTGGTTTTGCGGAGGCTTGACAAGCAACTGGTCGGCTAAGCGACCTTCCTTTTGATATCGGTGCCCTAGCTGTCTGCTGGGTCTTTTTCCGATTTTGGTGAAGCCTTTTTTGGCTTTGTGGGTCCCTTAGTGCCTGACTTATTAGGTCTTTTTCCAAGGGTTTTCAACCTTTTTGGAGGTCGCTTTCAAATCTTTTTGAGGTCCGCCGATCAAGGCGAAGTTTGAAGTGACCTCGTTTGATGGTTAAAGCTCTTGTCGAATATTGCAGCTGCGTTGCTAGCTGCTTTCGACTTTGCTGTCTTCTGCTTTTTCTCGGGGTCCTCTTTATATATTGCAGAGGTTGATTACAACGGTGTTGCCTCGTTAAAAACCTCACCTCCGATAAGGAGTCCCCGTGTGAAGAAAAGAGTGCAAACCGACTTGAAGGGAAAGAAAAAGAGACATGAAAATAAACTACGGAGACCTCCGCTTATAGATTTACGGAGGCTCCTTACATTTCAGATGTAGTATTTCCTGAGGTTGTCCACATTCCAGGTGTGAGTTGATACTTTCCCGTTCTCATCTTGCAGGAGGAACGATCCTTTCCTCCCTGCTTGGTGAGCTAGGTAAGGTCCTTCCCACTTTGGTTGCAGCTTTCCTGCGTTTGGTGCGTTCGGTTTCCGGCGCAGGACCCAATCTCCCTCTTTGATGTCTTTGGTTACCACCTTGGCATCCCTCCACTTTTTCGTTTGGATCTGGTACTTGATTATGTTGTCCACAGCTTCTAGCCTCTCTGCCGCTATCATCTCTTTGTTGTATTCTTCTCTTTCTGCTAGTGCCTGCTTTATGACTGTGGAGGTATAAATTCCATATACCCTCACGGCCTAGTTTGGGCCGACACGCTATCGCCAGGCCGGCCCATCAAGCTTGAAGACCGATCGGCTCAGGCTGGTCGGACAGCCTAAAACAGGCAAGATTCCCGAAGACCGACAAGAAGGACAAGACCTAGCTGAGATAGGAAAGTTTAGACTTGTAAAGTATATAAACTTAGTCCCAGATAGGCTAGTTCCGACTTGTAACCATGCTCCCCGCAATATATAAGGAGAGCAAGGACCCCGTGCCGGAAGGACGAATGCGGCATAACGCACGAGACTCATACATCCACATCATAATCGAAACGAGAGAGCAGGACTAGGGTTTTACGCATCCTTGCGGCCTGAACTGGGTAAACCTCGTGTGATTGCTCCCTGTTTACGTCTTGCTCGCAATCTCGTGCGCCTTCCGCCAATCCATTACCGGTCGGGGCATACCCCAGTCGGACTATCGCCGATATTTCGTCGACGGTGGCGCGCCGAGGTAGGGGTGCGCACCGAGATTTCACGTCGATCAAGATGGTTTCCTTCCCGGCTTCCATGACCTTCGAAGCTGGCCTCACCTTCACCGTTGGGACGATGACCTGGACAACCGCTCCAGACACCTCATACATCGAGGGTCCGCCCTCGATCCTAGCTCCACTAAGCAATGAAGGTACAAATCCTTTGCCTCCTCGGACGAGGCATCATCATCAAAGCTCGAGTTATCGAACTCCGGCCTTTTCTTCTAGGCACCAATCAACCACCAGACGAAAATTGGGCCGATCTGTTCGAAGCAACTCATGATCAATAGGATAGGCTCATGGAGTTTTTTGCTCAGTTTGGATCTATCCAGATTGAATCAAAGCAAGAATCACCTACTATCCTTCAACGAGACCAAGCGCCAACAAAACGCCCAACAAAAATCATCGGATCGCAAGATCCTAGATCCAAGGGCTGCATCACCGTTCCCATACGGGTTGCCGAACACCGCCGACCTATTCAGCCACCAACTTTTAGCGAGATTACCTCAAAGGCTACAACCGGATCCCGAGATCCGCGTCCGGATATGATTGGCTACGCTTTCGATGCACCCGCAGGACATATCGTCAATCATGTGCGCCTCGAAGAAGTCACGGACGACCAATCTCCGAGAAAACACGTGACGTTACTCCGGACACGCCCAGACTCGACGATTACTACAATATCTTAGAATTCTCGGGATCTGCCCATACGATGGTCTACTCCGACAACGAAGAAGAGGTACAATACGCAAACAACGGCACCAAGCGTATCGACACTACCCTAGATCTACAACTCACCGTGTTCCGACCGAGAGGAACATGAGGAAATTCATCGAGAGATCCATAACCCGGCCAAATCCACTCAAGAGTTACAAAGCAATTCCCATCTTTCCCTCCCGGCCCTAGGGAACGCGGTATGTCATGTTAGTGACAACGAGGTCACCATCAATGGAGAAACCGACGAACAAAGGCAACGGCGAGAGGGTCGAAACGCAGCCCGGAACAACGGAGGCAAAACGAAGCTGCAATCCAGGCAGTTTGCCGACCAAGATCGTATGGTCGGACGACGGGGGTTTTCGGCGAAATCTTGCGATGATTTCGACCTTGTAAACGAAAGACAAGTTCACACGACCCCAAGTGCTAATCGCGGTTGCTATTGACCGCCTCAAGACGGCCAACATTCCTCAAACTCCCCAAATTGAGGAAGCAATTGATTTTCTAGTAGCCGCTAAAGCTCAAGTGAACCATATGAGAGAACAAGCGCGCCGAGCCGCATCTCTCAGAAGCCACCGGCCGCGTAGTTTCTTCAGCAATCAAATACCAGACTCTAGAGAGGGAGGTGCTAACAACAACAACTACGAAGACGATGGAGAGAGTTGTGGGAACTTTCCTCACAACAGATTTCACCAGAGACACAATGATAGAAGACAGATCAACCACAGAGACAACAGAGATTATGGTCAACACTTCAATCACCATCATGATGAACAATATGACGACAATGACCTCCGGCGAGTCATCAACAAGCGATACCGAGCTCGCATGGATGCCTCGGGACCAAAGCCTTATTCGGCTACCCTACGAGAGGTAGTCCGGCCCAAAAGTTTCAGGATACCGAGACATCAAAACGTACGATGGCAAGGTCGACCCGAACATTGGATCCTCTTATACGAAGTAGCCGTACGAGCGGCGGAGGGGATGAACACGTCATGGCCAATTACCTCCCTATCGTACTCGACGGTGGGCCGAATAATTGGTTATTACGACAACGAGAGGGGTCGATTCACGGCTGGCCTCAACTGCGACATCTCTTCATCGAGAACTACAGAATAACATGCCAGCACTGGCACTAAGTACGATCTAGCAAAGATCGTCGATTACCCGAATGAACCACTACGTCACTACATACGACGCTTCTCGAAGTACGGACGACAATTCCGGACATCTCGCTAGTCGAAGTCGTGTCCCTTTTCGTACGGGGATTACGACAACCCGGAAATATTGATCTACGAAAAGAACTTTTGAGAAGACAACCCACTACAACCGACGAGATGTTCGAATAGCCCGTGAATTCGCTCGCGTTGACGATGCCATGCAACAATTGCCCGAAACCGGACAAGGATACGAAACTTCGAAGAAACGATGACGAGAGAAAGAGATTTGCAATGCAAAGACATGCGCGAAACGACAGACGTGACAATAACCGTCGCAATGAACGACGACGCGACAATCGCATACAAAACAATTATAGCGAGAGACACGAGATCAACGCGTCCATTAGGTACCACCTAGCGAGAGAAAAGAAGCGAGACTTCGATCCGAATATGAGAAGATTCTAGGCCGGGACTGCCCTAAACACCCGGGAAAAGGGCATACCATGGGCGAGTGTCGCGGATTCACAAAGCAATTTTCGTAGGGCAGCCGCTAAGAAACGAGAGATTAATAAAACAAAGTAAGGAGAAACGGCCCGAACGAAGGACAAGGCCGAGGAAGAAGAAGAAGACAGCGACAAAGATCCTCGGCATCGGTTCAACGAGCCCACCAAACACTTGTCGGCTATGATTTTTGGCGGCAAAGTTGGTCTCGAAAACTCGCGGGACAAAAAGTTACTAAAAAGGAGGATCATGTCAATCGCTAAGTCCGATGGACCAAATACGAGACATTAAAGCTCCCGGCTGGTCGGAACAACCAAGTAACCTTTAACAGAGCCGACATGTGGGCAAATATACCAGATGCCGGGCGATTCCCTTTGGTACTCGACCCAGTCGTTAATCATATACGTATGGAAAGAGTACTCATAGATGGCGGCAGTGCTTTAAACATTCTATTCCTACAAGCGTTTCGCGAGCTAGGTTTAAAAATCGAAGATCTCGAACCTTACGACTCACCATTCTGGGGAGTCATGCCAGGCAAACCTTCAATGCCATTGGGAAAAATAACTCTACCCGTTCAGTTCGGAACAAGACAACACTTCAGAAAAGACTATGTCAGCTTCATTGTAGCTGACTTCGAAGGCGTTTACCACGCCATACTCGGCCGACCAGGGATCGCAAAGTTCATGGCTGTCCCTCACTACGTATATCTAGTGTTAAAAATGCCAACATCAAAGGGCATTCTTTCTCTCAGAGGCAATGTGCTTATGGCTCACGACTGCGAAACAAACGCCTACGCAGCAGCCGAATTAGCAGACCTCAAAGCCCATATGGAACAAACATGCCTTGAAGCAAAACAGATACCCGAAGCTGACCTTCAGATCCCAGTCAAGCAGTCAAAAAGGTCAGCCAACAAAAGCAATGACACAAAGAAGATCGAGCTCATCCCCGGAGATAAGGAGAAAACTGCTCTTATAGGAGCCAATTTAGACGATAAATAGGAAGACGCGCTCGTCCAATTCCTACGGGACAACATAAGCATATTCGCTTGGAAACCAGCGAGACATGCCGGGCGTCCCAAGGGAAAAGGTCGAGCACTTCCTTAATGTCTCGAAACCGCCAAACCAATCAAACAAAGATTACGACGGTTTGCTCGCGACGAAAGGAGGTGATTAGGGTAGAAGTGTTAAAGCTATTAGCAATTTGGTTTTATAAAAGAAGTGTATCATCTTTGGCTATCCAATCCAGTTCTTGTACAAAAGAAAAATGGCGAATGGAGAATGTGTGTTGATTATACCGATCTCAACAAACACTGCCCTAAAGACCCCTTCAAACTACCTCGCATCGACGAAGTAGTTGACTCAACCGCAGGCTGCGAACTGTTGTCCTTTTTAGATTGCTATTCAGGGTATCACCAAATAGCCCTAGCAACTCACGATCAAATAAAAACATCATTCATCACGCCTTTCGGCGCATACTGCTATACGACCATGTCGTTTGGCCTCAAAAATGCTGGTGCAACATACCAACGCGCTATCCAAGAGTGTCTTCAAAAAGAAATTTCCGACCAGCTGGTCGAAGCATACGTAGACGACGTAGTCGTAAAAACAAAGGAGAGCGGATCCTTAGTTTCAAACCTAGAGCGAACCTTCGTCGCTTTAAACAAATTTCAGTGGAAATTAAACCCACAGAAATGCATATTCGGAGTACCATCAGGGATACTACTCGGCAACGTAGTTAGCCAAGATGGCATTAAACCAAACCCCGAAAAAGTTAATGCAGTCTTAAAAATGACGCAACCCAAAAGTATAAAAGATATCCAGAAACTTACTGGATGCATGGCGGCTTTAAGCCGCTTCATATCAAGACTTGGCGAAAAAGGCCTCCCCTTTTTCAAACTATTAAAGGCCAAGCAAAAATTTGAATGGACAAGCGAAGCAGACAAAGCCTTTTTCGAACTCAAGACATATTTAACATCGCCACCAGTGCTAACAGCACCTAAAGATGACGAAGAATTATTGCTATACATTGCGGCTACCGATCGCGTGGTCAGCACAGTAATAGTCGTCGAAAGACAAGAAGAGGGACATACATATGGCGTACAAAGACCAGTCTACTACATCAGCGAAGTATTAAACGACTCGAAACAGAGATACCCACACGTACAAAAACTTTTGTACGGGATCCTAATAACGAAACGAAAGCTGCTACACTACTTTGACACATATCCGATCACAATAGTAACAGAACATCTTTGTTGGCGACATTCTTCGCAATAAAGACGCCGGTGGTTGGATCGTCAAATGGGCAATAGAGCTCGGCCCATACACACTAAAATTTCAAAGCCGTACAACCATCAAATCCCAAGCCTTGGTTGATTTCCTAGTAGAATGGACGGACATGTCCCTACCACCATTTCAAAACGAAGCCGAATGATGGGAAATGTTCTTTGATGGCTCCCTTAAAATAAAAGGAGCGGGAGCGGCGTCGTGTTCAAAGCACCAAGCGGTGATACCCTAAGATACGTACTTTGCGTATCCATTTTAAAGCTTCAAATAACGTGGCCGAATACGAAGCCGCACTTCACGGCCTCAAGATAGCCATAGAATTGGGTATAAAAAGGCTCCTCGTCTTTGGAGACTCTAATTTAGTTGTCCAAGCAAATCAACAAAGAATGGGGACCGCACTAATGAAAAAATGGAGGCATACGTGGCGAGAGATAAGGAAGCTAGAAAATAAATTCTATGGCTTGGAATTCACCTATATACCAAGAGAAAAGAACAAACTTGCGGACCAATTATCTAAATTGGGATTCGATAGAGCAAAAATGCCACCCGACGTATTTGTTCAAGATCTACTATTACCTTTGTCACACGGGGAGGTAGCACAGAACCACCACAAAAAGAAACAGATCCATCGACGGCAAAACCAAAATAGATAATATTCAAGCAAAGCATACCGCTGGCTCACCTCCGACCAGAAGCAAAAGTATCATTCTTTGCCAATCCGACCAACACCTTTCGGAGTAAGTGCCAAGTAACAAGATCGGCAAAAAATCTATAGATAACTCCAAAGTTATTTATCCAAAGAAAAGAAAGCGACAAGATCCCTCAACTACAAAGGGATGTAACGAGCAAATACCATCAGTGGAACCTTTGGAACAAACAAAGGAGACAAAGCCAGATTTTGGAGAATTCCCTTTATTCGGTATCTCATTGACGAGGACACACCGACGGATAAAACAGAAAAAACGGCGTCTCATAAGACGCGGTAAACATTATGTCCTAGTCGATGGGCAACTTATGCGCAAAAATGAAAGCGGCGAAGTCTTGCAAAAATGCATTTCTTTCGAAGAAGGAGCAGAACTACTACTACGTATTCATGAAGGGATGTGTGGAAATCATGCGGCATCAAAAAAAATCGGGAAGGTATTCCGAGCAGGTTTTTTCGGCCAACCGCACTAGCCGATGCTAAGAAATTAGTTCAGCATTGTAAAGGTTGCCAATTCTTCGCTAAACAAATTCATGTCCCCGCACATGAGCTTCAAACAATACCGGCCGCATGGCCCTTTTCATGCTTGGGGACTAGACATGATAGGACCATTCAAAAAAAGCCCCGGGCGGCTATCAATTTGTCTATGTACTTATAGACAAATTTTCAAAATGGATAGAATATAAGCCCTTAGTCAAGGCAAATGCTCAAAAGGCCGTCGAATTCCTACCGGACGTCGTACATCGTTTCGGCGTACCCAACACCATTATAATGATTTGGGATCCACATTTACGGGTGGTGAATTTTGGGATTTTTGCGAAGACTTAGGAACAAAAGTAAAATATGTATCGGTGGCTCACCCTCGAGCCAATGGTCAAGTAGAAAGAGCAAATGGGATGATCATAGACGCCCTACGAAAAAGGCTATACCGAGATAACGATACCCATCCGGGAAGATGGTATCATGAATTACCCTTGTGATATGGGGACTTCGAACTCAACCAAGCGAAATACCGGCGTCTCGCCTTATTTCATGATATTTGGTGCTTTGAAAGCGGTTTACCGAGATGAAGTGGCATTTGGCTCACCAAGAACAAAAAACTATGACGAGGAAGCCACAAATGAAGTCAGAAAAACTATCATCAATTCAGGAGAAGAGCGCAACTTGGAAACACTCCCAAGAACGGCTAAATATCTAGCGTCTCTACGGCGCTATTACAATAGGAATGTAAAAGAAAGACGGTTTGTGGTCGGAGACCTCGTCCTCAAAAGAATTCGAGAAAAGACGACCTCCACAAATTGTCATCTCATTGGGAAGGACCTTTCCTAGTCAAAGCGAGTCACAAGACCAACGACTTATAACCGTGTACTCTAGACGATCCACCTAGAGATTTGCCAAACTCTTGGCACATAGAACACTTAATTAAATTCTATGCCTAGCACACAAGGCAATTGTAATTGTTCCTAGACATGCAACAAAAGTACTACCATTTGTATCAAAGAACACCAGATATTGTTACAAAACGGTGCAAAGCACCACAGAGTTTAATACCACAAATTAATTTCAAGTTATTGTTCAGGCACAAGATCTATCTTGTCAGCAATAACACAGGCGGTGCCCCAGCAAGCATTTTGCAAGTCTCTGAGCTTTTCTGGAGAAGTATCTGCGGGCCTCCCAGACTCCAAGCGCTTGAAATCTGCCCGAGGAAAGTGAGATTGCGCAAGAGCTAGAACACTTGACGCAACAAAGCGACTCCCCTTCCCGACAAACTACTTGAGCAAACGCCATGAACGGCGGCACGCGATCCACAACAAATTCGGGAACGAGAAGGGGATTTGCCGGCCTCACTTCACCCCGCAAGTACGGCAAACGAAGAGGTTGCAATCCATTCGCCATGGACAAGTAGCGCTACTGTCGGTTCTTGGTTATCATTTTTTAACACGCCGAATTGTGCCATATGACGCTCATGTGTTTCTACATAAGCACAACTTATAAGATACGATAAGAGCCAAACAACAACAAGATAAAAAAAGGAGAAAACGCACCTCGTGCCTCCTTTTCCAAGCGCTCAATCTCTCGTACGAGCTTTCTTCTCCGCTCCGGTCGGATGAGCAATTTCGGTGGCCTTCGGGGCTTTTTCACTCTCCAAATCTACAAAGTACACAATCGGGTAATGACATATTTTGTCAAAACCACGGGTAACAAGAATGAGTAAAACAAACCTCTCGTTTTGCTCGAAGGGCCGCAACTTTTTTCAACGGGAATCTTTCTCAAGTTCCCAAAGCTTTTCACGACCTTCGTGAACACGGATCTGCCGCTCCAAATCTTCATTTTGCTTCCGCGAAGACCGTTTTCACACATGGTCGGTTTGAACCGCTCTATGCGAGACGATGTTTTTCGGCAATATCTTCAACCACCCGCAAAAAGGATCCTTCACAACATGACGGAATGGGTAAAATAGAAAAAGCCACTAAGACAAGTACTAACCTTAATACGAGCCCGAAGATCAGCAAACACTTGCTCAAAACCATCGAAATGGCACCCCGGTAACATTTTCAAAAATGTGCCATTCACCATTGTCATCCCGACGAGCTACATAGCTGCGGCTACCGGGAATATGGGCACCGAAGAAGTTCCCCCGATCTCTTCCATTATCTCAGGGTGATCCGCTGTCGATGCACTGGGTCTAAAACTACCCAAGCGCATATTCAGATTTTGATCACTTTCAGCAGATGAGGCCAGGGAAGAATCTAGCGCTAAACATGGCAAAGACGGCTGAGCATCCTCAGAGGAGGCCATAATGTCGATACCCGCAGTAACCACTACAGGTTCAGCAACGACATTTGCAAGAACTATCCCTGGATCCTCAAGCGCATCGGCGGCGGGTGGCACAACCTCGGGAACAGTTTCTTGATCCATGACTACATTGGCAGCAGGAGTTACAACTTCGGGAACAGCTTCTTGGCTCACCAAAGCAGTCCCACCTTCCACCAAGGGCTCCCTGCCCAAATCTTCAACAATAGGAGTCCTGGCAACAAAAATTTTTTCACAATAATCAAGAGAATTCAAGGTATAGCAAAGGTACAGGCCAAGAAGTTCATATACTCACAGTTCGGATTGCTCAAAGTGAAGGTTGAACCAATCTGGCATATCGGTCTCCACGTTCTGAACAGAAGTAGAAGACCCAATAACAACATCAGCCTCAGTATCACGAGGCAATACAGCAGCAGAGGCATTCTGATCCTCTAAACCCTCAGCCAAACTACCAGGCTGACCATCATCAGCCAAAAGCCCAGTCCTAATAATTGGCATAATAGGTTGATTCCCAGAATCAACAGCCAATTGAGGAGGTACACGGGGAGGAGTACAACTCCGACCACCACTCCTTTCAGTACGCAAACGCTTGCGTCGAGCAAATTCAGCAATGGACAATTTATCTTGAATCGATTCGTAATCCGATGACTCCACAACCCGACGATAACGGCGTTTTTGACCACTAGAAGCACAATTTGAAGCGATAGAGAACCCCCTGTCAGAACACCAGAACGTTTCTTTTTCTTCTCATACGCAACCTTCCGCTTTCCGGCAGCCTTAGATTGATCATCAACAGGCTCTGCGGCGTCATCATCAGCTTCCATTCTGTCAATTCCCCGATCAAATCCGGTCTTATTTGGTATTGCAAAGCTTCTCTAGCGGGAAGATCATCAAGAGGGACGCGAGACACATAAATATGACGACCCTATACATATAACCGAATTTTGCATCAAAACAATCAAACCAACAAAGCACGAAATAAGAGGATAAAAGATAAAGAAACATACCGGGGAGGTGGTTGTCTCCAATCAAATGGCCTTCTTACGGGCTTAGGGATATGAGTATCATCCCCTCGTTTAAACATCTTCATGAGCCTCAAAGAGATATCATCGCAGAAATTTGCTCGGAGTCTCACGAGAAGGGTCGTCCTCTCCACGATATTCCCAAAGAAAGTTGAATCTCTCCTTAAGAGGCCGAATACGGCGAGAGATAAAAACATTTGCCACCGTAAAACCATTCAGGCCCTTTAAATTCATCATCGCGAGAATTTCATTCACTTCAATCATCTCGTAGTGTTTGGCTTATCCGACCGAAGTGATTGGGTTCGGGGAATTTGAGTAATATCACAAGGAACAGGCCTTCCCTGTTCATTGTCATTTACATAGAACCATTTCTTGAACCAATCCTTCACATTATCAGTGTGTGTAAACGATAACCAGCGCGACCGCATCCCATCACGGAGCGAAATGTAACATGCCCCGGCCTCTTTGGATCGCCACCCAAATTCCCTCTCCTCTTCAACACATAAAAATGTCCGAAGACATTGAAATTTGGGGGAATGGCAAGATACAACTCACAATACGCAACAAAAAGAGCGATTGTCATAATAGAGTTCGGTGGAGATTATGATTGATATCTTCCAAAGGATGCGAGTTCTACCAAAAAAGTATGGATCGGAATACCCAAACCCCGATAAAATAATCTTCGAATACAACTATTTCACCATCATAGGGACGGGGAACGCCTCACCTCGTAGCGGCACACGCCACACTCCAAGAGCCTGCCGGCGGAATCATACCGCCATCTCGCCAAAGCATTCGGAGACGCCGCCGTCGATTGAGTGGGCGACCACATGAGCTTCATTTACTTCTCATATTCCTTCTGCTCCTTTTTCTCCTTTCTCTTCTCTGTTGCAGATTGACGCTTCTTCCCCATGATCTTCGGGCGGAAGGATGCGGTTGTTTCGGACTAACCCTAGACACGAAGCACGGGAGCAGAAGGATGCGGTTGCAAAAACGGCAGGCAAAATGAGAGCGAATAGTCCAAATGATGGCGGCACCAGAAGTTTTTAACCACACTAGGGTTTTTTACCCTTAATGGGCCGAAACCGGGCCGCCTCCGACGAAAAAAGGTTTTTTTGGTCGGTTCCCTCTCTCCATTTAAATTCATTTCTTTTTACGGACGCACGGCTTACCGGACAACGAAAGGCGGCCTAGTAAGCAAAGCTACGATGGCCATTTAAGTCTGTCTTCTAGCTATAGTCTTAAAACAGCCTCGCTAACAAGATGGGTTCACAAAAAAGCTGTTCCAACCATTGTAACAAAGTTGCGGTATAGCATAAACAATTCAACCCACACAATCCGGAAATTTGAGCTGGAATTTTTTCGCCAATGATACCGGTTATTCGGCACACAAATAGCTAAGCTATTTCATGGGTTTAGATTCAAAACCATGGTCTCACAGCCACTTGGGACTGAGTTAAGTAGCAAAAGCCTTAACTTAATCATGACAAAGTCATGGCATGGTTCAAACCGACCACCCAAATGAAATTTGGCTGCTCGGTCTCACTCAAAGAGTGGTCGGAAACACATAAAGCACGATATAATTGTCTTCTTTTTTAGACCACGACATAACGTGTTCCACCTCATCTCAGGCTCGGGGACTACGTGGGCCCACGTCACCTGAGAGGTGACATGGGCTAGATCCTTCTTTTAGAGCTTGCTGCAACATATACTATCTTACATCAACCTCGGGGACTACGTGGGCCCACGTCATTTGCATGACTCGGCCTGATCCTTTCTCTTCACAAAGAAGTTTAGTTCAAAACTAAGCTAAGGCAACGACCAATCACGACAGATACCATGTGATGGCAGGCATCACACACTAACGTGGGCCCACGTCTCCAGATTTGGGACACTTTTCAAAATTCTTTTTTCTTTTCAGGAGCATCATAAATCTTTCGGTCAAACCCGAAAACGTCAAACCAAGTGTAAGCAAAGTGTGGTCGGAAGCATTAGACGGTCCTCCAGCCCTGCTCGGACCACATGTCGAACGTGTGTCCGACCACCCTTTCTCACTCAACCAAGCAAGACGGTGTTTTTTCCCTCAAGATCCATGATGCTCGGGGACTATTTGTGGAGGTATAAACTCCATATACCCTCACGGTCTAGTTTGGGCCGACACGCTATCGCCGGGCCGGCCCATCAAGCTTCAAGACCGATCGGCTCGGGTGGTCGGGGCCCTAAAACAGGCAAGATTCCCGAAGACCGACAAGAAGGACACGACCTAGCTGAGATAGGAAAGTTTAGACTTGTAAAGTATATAAACTTAGTACCAGATAGGCTAGTTCCGACTTGTAACCTTGCTCCCCGCAATATATAAGGAGAGCAAGGACCCCGTGCCGGAAGGACGAGAATCGGCATAACGCACGAGACTCATACATCCACATCATAATCGAAACAGAGAGCAGGACTAGGGTTTTACGCATCCTTGCGGCCTGAACCTGGGTAAACCTCATGTGATTGCTCCCTGTTTACGTCTTGCTCGCAATCTCGTGCGCCTTCCGCCAATCCATTACCGGTCAGGGCATACCCCTGGTCGGACTATCGCCGATATTTCGTTGACAGTGACCCGGAGACTCTGGTTTTTTATCTCCTCCGGCATCATAGCCTCTTCTCCGTATAGCAGCTTGAAGGGTGTGAAGCTAGTAGCTCGTGAGATGTTCGTGTTGTGAGACCACACGACCTTAGGTAGTTCCTCGACCCATTTCCCTTTCTTCCAACCGTGTAGCGTTTTTGAGATTGCTGAGAATATGATCCTGTTCGACCTCTCGGCGCCCCCATTGCTTTCTCGGGTGGTAAACCGAGGCAAAGGCGGCGAGTTACGATACTTCACACAGAACTCTTTGAACTTGTCGGAATCGAATTGCTTTCCATTATCGACTGTTAAGGTTCTTGGGACGCCGAATCTGCAAACTATGTTCTGCCAGAAAAACTTTTTGACTGTTTCTGAAGTGATAGTTGATAGTGGATTGGCCTCAATCCATCTTGTGAAGTACTCCTTTGCTACCACCGCATACTTGCTGCCTCCTTGAGTGGTGGGAGTGGCCCGACGAGGTCCATACCCCATCTTTGCGAGAGGCCACGTTGGTGGGATGATTTGTGTCTCCCCCGGCTGCTTTGGTTTGTTGAGAAGTTTTGGCAAGCGCTGCATGTCTTCACTATGTGCAAGGCGTCTTTTATATGAGTCGGCCAGTAAAAACCTTGGCGAATAGCTTTTGCAGATAGTGCTCTTGGACCTATGTGGGATCCGCATATGCCTGCGTGAATGCTGCGTAGGAGTTCTCGGCCTTCTTCATTGGTTAGGCACTTGAGCAGTGGTTGCACTATGCCTCTTTTAAATAGCTGCCCTTCTATTATGGTGTAGCTCCTTGCTCGAGCTGACAGCCTTACTGCACTGGCTTCGTCTGTGGTTACGTGGTTGCCATTCATTTGATCTATGATTGGTTGCCTCCAGTCTTCTGTTTGGATTAGCAGCACCTCCGCAAATGCTCTATTCAACCTGGCCGTGGCCGGTTGTTGTACCTCTTGGTAAAACGTGTCTGCCGGCATGTCAAGTTTGTTTGTTGCCGCCTTTGCTAGCTCATCGGCCTCTGTATTTTCTCCCCTTGGGATGTGTCTGAGGGTGAAACCCTTGAATCTTTTCTCAAGGCCTCTCATAACCTCCAGGTATCTTGCGAGCTCGGGCTCCCTTGCGGTGTATTCTTTTTCCACCTGTCCTGCTACTAACTGGGAATCTGTGTTTACAAGCACATGAGTGGCTCCAAGTGCCTTTGCCTTTGTCAATCCCAAGATGACACCTTCATATTCTGCCGTATTGTTCGTTGCTTTGAAACATAGTCTAACTGCGTATTTTGTCCTGATTCCTGATGGTGATATTAGTATCGTGGAGGCCCCGGCTCCCTAGATTCCCCAGGCGCCATCCGTGAAAAGGGTCCAGTGTGATACCTCCGATTTTGATTCGGAGGTATTTGCCGGCACCCATTCTGAAAGAAAATCCGCTAGTGCTTGCCACTTGATCGCTGTCCTGGCGACAAACTTGATCTCGAACTGAGACAATTCTGTGGCCCACTTGCCTATTCTCCCTGAGGCTTCCTTGTTGTTGAGGATCTCGGCCAATGGCTGTGATGTCGGGATCAGAATGGTGTGGTTTTGAAAGTAGTGTTTTAGCTTCCTTGATGCTCTAATCACTGTGTATGCTATTTTTTCAATCTCCGTGTAGTTCAGCTTTGCCCCTTGCAATGCCTCAGACACATAGTACACCGGCTGTTGCAACTGCTTGTCGTTTATCTGTTTCTCTTGCACAAGTACTGCACTTACTGCCCCTGTCGACGCTGATACGTACAACAAGAGTGGTTCGTCTTTTTCCGGAGCTGCCACCATTAGGTCCTCAGCCATGTATTTCTTGAGCTGTTTGAAAGCTTCCGATTGCTCTGGTCCCCATTCGAATTTTTCGTTTCCCCATTCGAATTTTTCGTTGGCTTTGAGTGCCTTGAAGAAAGGGAGGCTGCGTTCAGCTGATTTGGAGATGAACCTGTTCAAGGCTGCGATTCTTCCTATGAGTCGTTGGACCTCTTTTTTACTCGATGGTTCTGGCATGGCCAAGACGGCTTTCATTTTGTCTGGGTTAGCCCTGAGACCTTCGGGTCCGACGACATACCCCAACATTTTTCCCCTGCTGACTCCAAAGACGCATTTCTCCGGGTTTAACTTCAATCCGGCTTCCCTAAGGTTTGCAAAGGTTTCCTTGAGATCTTCTAGATGGTTCACCGGTTTTTTGCTCACTACGGCGATATCATCAACGTATGCTATGATGTTTCTCTGTAACTGAGACCTTAGCACGGCTTGTACCATTCTCGCAAAAGTTGACCCTGCGTTCTTAAGCCCTTCTGGCAGACGTACGAAATAGTAGGTGCTAGTTGGTATAGTGAAACTTGTCTTCTCCTCATCTTCTTTTCTGAGCCAGACCTGATGATATCCTGAGAAACAGTCTAAGAGGGAGAATCTCTTGCACCCGGCGGCCTTATCGACTGAGGCATCTATTCTTGGTAGTGGGAACGGTTCTTTTTTGCAAGCGTTGTTGAGGTCAGTGAAGTCGATGCACATGCGCATCTTCCCGTTTTTCTTTGGGACTAGTACTACATTTGCTAGCCATTCTGATTACTTCACCTCTCTTATGACATTGGCATCCAATAATCTCTGTACCTCCGCCTTTGCGGCCAAAGTTCGTTCCTCTGACATTTTCCTCTGCTTTTCCTTCCTTGGCTTGACGTTTGTGTTCAAGTCCAAGGTGTGCTCAATTATGTCTCTTCCTATTCCTTTAAGGTCTTCTGCTGACCATGCAAAGACGTCTCTGTTTTTAGACAAGAGGTTGAGCAATTATCTTCGTTCCTCCTCTGATAGGCTTGCTCCGATTGTGACCTTTCTGTTTGGCACTGCTTCGTCAAGTGGTACTGTTATCGTGTCCTCCTGATCGTTCATGTCCATTTCCCCCCCTGGCATGTCCGGTGGCTCATCTGCTGCTACTGTGTTTATGTTCCTGTGGGCCTTGTATATTGCTCTCTCTATGTTTCTAGCTTCTTTCTGACTTCCACGAACCGTGATGACTCCGTGCAGTGCTGGCATTTTCATGCAAAGGTAGCCCATGTGGATGGCCACATTGAACTTGTTAGCAAACCCTCTTCCTAGGATTGCATTGTAGGGGTAGTATATGTCTACTATGTCAAAGGTGATGTATTCTGTTCTCGCCTTATCCCCGTCTTGAAAGGATACTGGCAAAGAGATTTTTCTGAGTGTGTGAATTTTTCTACCTCCGAATCCTATCAGAGGTGTATCTGGAGGTTGTAGCTGAGTCCGGCTGAGTTTCATTTGATCAAATACACTTGCGAAGATGATGTCTGCCGAACTTCCAAAGTCAACCAGTATTCTGTTTATCTCCCATCCTGCCATGTTTGCCTTTATGACCATCGCGCCGGTGTGAGGGTAACTTTCCAATCGGAGGTCCT
Organism: Themeda triandra; assembly: GCA_018135685.1. Classification (NCBI taxonomy): domain Eukaryota; kingdom Viridiplantae; phylum Streptophyta; class Magnoliopsida; order Poales; family Poaceae; genus Themeda; species Themeda triandra. The sequence continues at coordinate 47,804 of JAENPR010000127.1, forward strand.
CCTCTGAGAAACTGATTTGGGCCTTAGGCCATTCTGTTGTTCGGTGTGCTCCTTGTACAGCTACATTGTTCACCAATCGGAGGTGGTCTTTTTTCTGCCGTTTCATTTCGAACTCCATTGCTGAGCCTCCGGCTATTGGCAATATCATTCCTATCGTGGGTAGAGCAGAGTGTGGATTCATCTGATTCTCAATCAGAGGTTTAGCCTTCGGTACTGCGCCAGAGCAGATAGCCTGCTGCGGAGGTGGTGGTAGGGCGTCGTACTGCCTTTGCTGCGGAGGCGGAGGTAATGCCGCATATTGCTTTTCTTTGCGGTCGTGACGACCGAGGTGTTTCTATCATGGAGATTTGCGGAGGTCGAGTGTTTATGTATGTTCTTCATGCGTACGTCGACGGGCGCTTGGTTCTTTATCTTGAGGCATGCGGTATTGCACGAGTCACCACGCGGCGAGAGATGGGGGTAGTGCGGTGTGCGACGTTCTGTTGTGGGAAAGCGTTGTTGTTGTACCCTGGGAAACTTGGGTTGTACTGCTGATGATACTGCGGAGTGAAGGTGTGATTCATTTGTCTGGCTAGTTCTTGAGCAGGTTGCTGTGGTTGCTGCTTGCTCTTCATCATGTCCATTGTTTCTTTGGTTTCTGGGCAGTCCTTGGTGCTATGCCCCTTTTCTTCTCCATGGAAAATACAATAGTGCTTTCTTGGTTTCTGGTTCTTATTCCAGTTCTCGGCCTTGTTCTTGTTAAAACTTTGGTTGTTCTGGGCCTTCGTATCTTCACCGTTTCCTGGCTCCCTGTCTGCCGGGCGCTGAGGCTAGCTGTTCTGCACATTGAAGACCTGTCTTTGCTGAGGGTTCTGCCTGTCATAGGACCTGTTGTCTCTACTGCCGTTCCTGCTGGAAAATTTTTTGCTCTGGCCTTCGCCTTCATCCAGCCTTTTTCGGAGGTCATTGTCTGATCTGCAATACTTCTCAAATTCCTCATGCAGTTTTTCCATGGTGGCTGGTTTTTCCCTTGCTAGGTGGCTTGCGAAGGGCCCTATGCGGAGACCTTTGATTGCCGCTTCGATTGCGACGCTGTCCGGCACATCCGGTGCCTTTGCCCTGAGGTGCAGGAATCTCTGAAAGTAATCCCTTAGCGGCTCCCCCTTGTCATGTTTGTTGCTGAATAGATCCGCTGACGACAAGGATTCACTGGAGAATCCTTTGAAGTTGGCTGTTATCTTGTCCCTCAGGTTTTCCCATGAGTAGATTGTACTGGGCTTCAGCATGGAGTACCATGTTAGGGCGTCGCCCTCTGCGGCGATGACGAAGGATTTGGCTAAGACACTGTCATTTCCGCCCGCGGAGGCTACTGCTACCTCAAAACTCATCAGGAATTGCCGCGGATCTGTTTTTCCATTGTACCTAGGTAATACCATGGGCTTGTAGCCCGGAGGCCATGGTGTTTTCTGGAGGCCTTCTGATAGCGGAGATTTCGGATCAAACGTCCTCTGGTAAACCATGATCGGGGGGGTTTCTGTTCCCTGAATTCCAGTGGGCGTTGCAGCCATGTATTGGCTGAACTGTGGCGTTGTTGTGGTGTTGTTTTGATGCATTGCTATGGGCTGCATGCTTTGAATTTCTGCTTGCAGTATCGCCATTTGCTGCCTTATCTCTTCGGCTTGCTGAGAGGTCTGCATCGCCCTGTGCGTGGCTGCTTGCTCTGCTCTCAGCCTGTCTCTTTCTACTTCCATGCATTGCCTTTCGGCCCTCAGCTGGCTTACCTCATCTTCCTGGTCTTGGTCATTGGTCTGGTTCGCCGGCGGTGGTTCATCTTCGCCGCGACCATCGTCATTTTCTTCACCTTCGACTACCTGCTCGGAGGCATACGTGCTTCGCGCAGACCTCTGCGGTCTGCCCCTTCGCGGTGGCTCAGGTGCCTCCGCATCGGCGGTGGCACGTCTTCGTCGAGCGGCGGCAGCCGCTATTTGCTTTCTTGTTGGCATCTGTGAGTGATATTCTTGGCCAGACACACGGGTGGGCGCCAACTGTTGGAACTCGGTTCCAGCAGGTTTCAAATATTTAATTGCAACTTGATTACAATGCTGGGTAGGAAGAAGAGAAGCTCTTCTACCCCAATGGATCACTCCTTACAACAGGGGCAGGGGGGCTCCTTTTATAGCCAGCCTAGCTCCCTTGTACAAAAACACATTATAACCCCTGAGGGGAAACAAGGAAACCCTAATCCTATGACCCTTCCAGGTGGGGTTGGCAGGGGCAAGGTCGTCCGCTGGAGCGCAGCTGGGCTGGTGGCCTTCCCGAAGCGCTTCGCGACCCATGGGCTTCTTCTGGGCCTTCCAAGTGCGCGATGTCCTCCTTGCCCCTGGACCGTTGGTGGGCCGTCTTCCACGGTCGGCGTTCCTCGGCAACGGGCTGGATACCTCCGCGCCGGCTTCATGTCTCCGCTATGCTGCCTGATGCCTCCGCCATTGGCTCAGCACCTCTGCCTTGAGACCTGAGGTTTCTGCCGCCGACCTGATGTCTCCGCCACGAGATCTGATGTCTCCGCCGTGAGACCAGAAGTCTCCGCCGCCGTCCTGACGTCTCCGCCGTGAGACCGGAGGTCTCCGCCGTGAGACCTGATGTCTCCGCCGTGAGACCAGAGGTCTCCGCCGGGCGAGCGGAGACGTTCTGAGGGGCGAGTGGGCATGGTCTCCGACATCGAGCATCCGGCCTCCGGTCCGGTCCTGCGCAACAGACTGAGACATGTGCAAAAGATGAGAATATGGGGGGTTAGTTGTGTGTTATGTCTCCGCTGCTGAGATGCCTTCCCAACAGTGAAGCATTGTGCTGAAGGAGACGCATATATATATATATATATAGTAACAAAGGGGGTATCGTCTAATAAAATATAGTGGTAAAGCTTTTGCCGTTCCTTTCTAAAAAAGGGCAATGGGCAAATGGAGGGAGTATCTAATTCAGGTTTGGGGAGTTATTATTCTACGCTGGAGGCATGTAGAAGTCAATGGCATGTGGTAAGCAGCTCCTCGGTAGGAAGTGAGCAGATCCTAAGATACAAGCTAGACAGGCTGGAAAAGGGGAAGAACTTTTGTTTGGGTGACTGAAGAGGGGAAGAACTTGAACTGTCGTGAAAGAGCTAAGTACATTGGTTAGGCAAAGCAGACCACAACATGCGTTTCTTCCATCAGTATGGCACGGAGCGTAAACGCAGAAGCAAGATTCATTGGTTTCAGAGAGTGGCGTGGTGGTGGAAGATGTAGGAGGGATAAAAAATCTTGTTACTAATTTTTATAAAGAATTATTCAATATACCAATGCAGGCTCCCGGATGGATGATGTGCTGAGGCATAACGATTACCCCACCAAAAGGAACTGAGGAAATGAACTCTGCCCCCCTCACTCGGCCTATCACTGCAGAAGAAATAAAAGGGGGTCTCGGTGCTATGGGTGATTTTAGGCCCTTGGTGCTGATGGTATGACCTCACTTTTTATAATAAGGACAAATCATGGGTTTCATATAGTAAGAATTATGGGCATCAAGTGAAGGTGGACTTCAAGCAAAAAGTGTTAAATACCTCTGGTTGATCAAGGGCTGGCAGGAAAAGTTACTATCAAGAGCTGGGAAGGAAACATTGATCAAGACTATTGTGCATGCCATTCCACAAAGAGAATAAGCCTTCCAGTATTTTTGTTAAACTAACAAATATTGTTAGTTCATAGTGTCCACAAAGAGAATAAGCCTGGATGTGCGATAAAGTTGGACTATGAAAAGGCTTATGATAGGGTAAATTGAGCGTTCTTGTTTGAAATCCTAAAATCCAGCGGTTTCAATGCTTGCTGAATTAGTTGGATGGAGAGGGTCATTAAGATGGTCATGCTTAATGGAGAGGAAATTATTATTTTTAAACATGCAACGGGTTGAGGCACGGGGGGGGGGGGGGGGGCTTTACCCCCCTTTGCTCTTTAACTTAATAGGAGATGTGTTAACTAGGATGCTTACCAAAGGAGCGAATGTTGGTCTCATTAAAGGATTAAGTTCTACTTTTAGAGAAGGAGGGATTACTTCCCTCCAGTATGTGGATGATATTATACTATTTTCTGATGTAGATCTTGTTCATCTCTGGAATTTAAAAGAAATTCTAATGTGGTTTGAAATATTATCTGGAATGAGGATAATTTTTCGCAAAAGTGAAGTTATAGTATAGCACATTTATTTGCATGTCCTCTAGGTAGGTAAATTCCCCCATCAAGTACTTAGGTATTCCATTACATTATGAAAAACTAAGGAGAGAGGATTTACAGCCTTTAGTAAAGATGTTGAAAAGAATAACTGGTTGCAAGGGGCAAATACTTTCTTATGTTGGCAAATTAGTGTTAATTAAAGCATGTTTAACAAGTATTTCAGTTTATCTTTTTTCCTTTATGGAGTTTCCAAAGTGGGCCATTAAGATCATCAATACCTACTTAGCAAATTGTCTCTGCAGGATGGTAAAATAGAATACATTTGGCTAATTGGAATAGTGTTTCTTTGCTCAAAGAATATGATGGGTTAGGAATTTCTAGTTTGAGAGATCTCAATATTTGATTATTAGCATCTTGGGTCAAGAGATATAATGTAGATAGGGATAAGCTTTGGAAACAACATATTGATCACAAGTATAGAGCAAGCAATCCAAATATTTGGTGTTCTTCAACTGTGGGAATTTCTTAGTTTTATTAAAGGTTTCATGTTTGCTGCCAAGGCTGCTAAGTTAGGGTATAGATGGAAGATAGGTAATGGGCAGAAAGTAAAATTCTAGGAAGACAATTGTCTTGGACATTCTAGCTTAGCTATTCAATACTGGGAGATTTACATTTTCGTGAATGAGAAAACTAGTTTTGTGGCGGATCTGTGGGATGGGTGTGACCAGAAGTGTACATTTAGAAGAACTGTTGATCAATGGTTGATGGATTTATGGTTAGAAGCAGTTCAATTAGCCTCAACAATTAGCTTTTCTAAAGAAGATTCTTCGATTTGGCAATTCAATTCTAATGGCACATATTCTTCATAGTCCTTGTATGTGCCAGTTGTTTGGGATCTGAAAATCCCTCCTAGGGTATAGTTTTTTCTCTAGTTGTTGTCTAAAAACAAAGTGCTGACTAGGGATAACCTAAGCATTAGGAAGAATTTGGATGATGTGTCTTGTATCTTATGTTGTGAATCTGAATATGTACATCACTTATTTTGAATGTATAGAAGCTAAGCATATATGGAAATGCATATCAGAGGCTTGTGATAGAGTAGTGGGTAATGACTTTGTTTACATTGGACAAATGTGGCTTAGTAATAAAAAATTAGTAGGGAACTACTTTGTGTTGTTGCCCAGTGGGGGCTCTAGGAACCAAGCAATACCATTTGTTTTCGGGGGTTACAATAGATGGATGTAAGGAGCTTAGTCTTGAAGATAGTGATTATGCTTCAGGCTTGGGTTATCCTTTGCCCGAAGAACAAGAGGTTGGAGTTCACTATATGAAGGTGAACAAGCTAAAAGATATTGCCACAAGACTAATCAAAATTGCTGGGTGAACCAAGTGGAGAGCAAGTGGGATCAGTACATGTACCAGTGTGCTCTAGAGGAAGAAACCCGTTCCATGCCTGATGAAGTGATGGAGAAGTTATCTAATAATGAATATAAAGGTGGTGCTGACGGCTTGGGGATGAAATGTTTTGCGCTGAGAAGCTTGAAGTCGATGTAGAACTTTCTAGGAGTTGTAATGATTGAACCCTATTCATTTTGTCATTTCGTTTTGAGCTTTGGAGCTCTGGTGACTTATGGACAGGCCCGTCCTGCCTAAAGGTTGTAAAACCTTAATGTTGTCTTTGCAATACTAAGATAGGGGGCTAGGCCTCTTTAACTCTAAAAAAGGGTGTTTCTCAGCCTAATCAGCGTACCATGTTTTGGAGAATCGGTTGGGGCTTTCAAGAGAACACAGCAGATAGGGGGATCAAATCTTAGCCAAGCAAGTTGAGGCGATAAATCTTTCAGCAAATAAATAGACCCAATCACTTACACCACGAGATCATGGATCAAGTGGTGGCCATGATCTTTTGATGAATGTTCGCTTTGGGCCAGCATTGGAGGTTCAGTCCTTAGGCTTGAACATTTAGCGAGTAATTAGCTAAGGCCTTTGGCCCCCTATGGCGGTCTGCCGTAGGTGGCCGCGCTCCTCGCGCATATTGTTGTAAAATCTAATTCTCCTTATTAATATTTGCTGGGCAACCATGTCTTTCAAAAAAGATATTTTTGGTTAAAAATTCAAACAATTTCAATTTTTGATGTCCTTTTATGGCATGTTCGGAATGAAGGAAAAATGTTCTATTCGCTTTTCATGTGAATTGAACTGATTTTGTATGAAATTGCTGCACAATTCTTGTAAAATTTCTGCATTGCAAACAAACCTTTACATGGGAGCATGAGAGCACCTAAGAGCATCCCAACCGTTTTGCATATTTTGTTTGGCAAATGAGAGAGTTTGCCAAGTCCCAACTAAATATAGCAAAGCTAAAAAAAGTCAATCTCCAATGGTTTCGCATTATTCACTTGGTAAAAAAGAAAATTGCAACGGAGGAGGCGTGAAGCGGGGGGGGGGGGCTTGGCATATATGGGAGTCCTTCCCAGGTTTGACTCATCTGACGTGATCAGCACTGCTATACATACCATAAGCGGGGGGGGGGGGGGCGCTATACATACCAAGCAATAACAGCACGCCCCTCCCAAGCGAACGTGCATCAGCCGTGGTAATACAGGCCGATGAGTTTGCATGGATGATATCAATTTCATCATCCACCTGGACATGGAGTTGGAGCAAGTTAGAAGGCCATTTGTGTTTTGTGGGATTTAATTCATCTAGAAACTTTATATTTTGGGATAAACTTTTGTGTTCTTCAATACTTTGTGTTTCAGGACGGAAATTGAAAGTAGCTATACATACTCTTGTATTTTTTTAAAAAAAAGTTTTTTCTTCTAATACAAAGATACACAATGCTCTTGTGTATTCGAGAAAAAAATTGATATGTTTTTATTTAATTTAGGTATATAGGTATATACACTAGAAAATGTTTTTAATGCTATTGTATAGCATTCAGTGCTTTGATAAGTATTGTTTATATTAAAAAAGGGGGGTCCATCCCTTTAGTTTCGCTTCAGGCCATAAAAATCTCATGATCAGCACTGCCTGCAAACGAGTGCTATCCTTGCCAAGCAATGTGCGGCGATCAATCTTTCAGCAATCAAACAGACCAATCACTTATACCACGAGATCACGGATCAAGAACGTGTCAATTTGAGATAACTTTGGGGGATCTCAAAAGGAATCTCGAGTGTGATATTTGCCTATTTTTTGTGGAACAAACAAAACGGAAGCACGTGCCCCCCTTGCTACTGCTTGCATTTTGAGTTCAGCTGCCTCTGGCATGTAGACCAACGGCTTAGAAACTTATAAAACACACGCGACTCCGACACCAATAATTCACAGCAGTCCTGCACAAGAGTCTCTGGTTGGACCAGGCCGTCACTGTCCGGCAGCACCACAAGACACCACACGACACCTCAGATGCCAATCTTGCCACGCTGCTTCAGTTGAGCTCTGCTCTGGCAAGACTCTGCATCGATCATTGCCGAGCACACAGACGAGTGGCCGTGTTTTCCATCTACTTGGTCGGCATTTCCACTACCTTCTCCTTGGCAGCGGTGCTGTCTGCTTCAGCCATGTCCGTGTCTGGCTCTGGCATGCCGAACAGCTTGCCCATCTCCTCCAGCGTACGACCGCGGGTCTCCGGAAGGCACGTGAAGAAGAAAACCCACCCGACCGCGGCGATGCCGGAGTAGAGGAAGAAGCTGCCGCCGATGGTGATGGCCTTCGTGAGGGACAGGAAGGTCATGGAGATAACGGCGCTGGTAACGCGGTTGCACGCCCCGCCGACCGCGACGCCTAGCGCGCGCACCCGCAGAGGGTATATCTCCGAGTTGTACACACCCGCTATGGGCCCGAGGCCGACAGAGAAGAAGGCGACGACGGCCAAGGTGGACACGATGCACAGAGCGACGGCCCACGGGATCTTGGCGTCCGGGTGATGCCCCACGACGGTGAGGCCCGTCCCGAGGCCGATGAGAGAGATGACCATTCCACCCGCGCTGAACAGTAGCAGAGGCCGACGCCCGACGCGGTCCAGCAAGAACGTAGCCACCAGGATGAAAAGCGTCTTGGTGGCGCCCACCGCGCAGGTGATGCCCAGGAGCTTGTTGTCGCCGCCGGAGATTCCCGCGCTCTTGAACACGCTCGGGCTGTACAGGACGACGGAATCGCAGCCAGAAGCCTGCTGGAAGAAGTGCAGGCCGGCGCCCGCTAGCAGTATGCGTCGCATCGCCGGGGTTGGGGAAAAGATGAGCTCCTTCCACACCTGCATCTCACCACCGTTCCGCTCCTTGGGAACGGTGACCACGTCTCCATCGACGTCCTTGGGAATCCCCGCGGCAACCTTGATGTCAGCCAGCCGCTCCGCGGCCTCCTCTGGCGAGGCTGAGGTCTTCTCTAGCACAGCCCTGGCGTCCGCAAGGCGGCCCTTCATGACCAGCCACCGAGGCGACTCGGGCATGAAGAACACAAGGAACGCGAGGAGGGCGGACGGCGCTGCGCCGATGCCGAGCATAACACGCCAGCCGAGGTGGAGCGGGAGGCGCGCAAATGCGAAGTTGGACAGGTAGCCAAGCAGGATGCCGACGTTGATGAACACTTCCGGGAAGGACGTGAGGAAGCCGCGGGATGCCGCCGGCGAGATCTCGGCGGTGTACACGGGCGCGATCATACCCCCGTAGCCCACACCAACTCCGGCCACGAAGCGGCCTACCATGAGCATGCCGTAGTTGACGGCGAAACCCATGATCAACGCACCCGCGAAGAAGATGACAGCAGCGAAGACAACGGTCAAGCGCCGGCCGATCCAGTCGGACGTCCGCGCGGCAGCGAACATTCCGAAGAGCGAGTAGAGACTGAGGATCCCAATCAGGATCTCCAGCTGCACGTCCGTGATCTTCAGGTCCTTCTTGATGTATATCGCCGCTCCACTCATCACCCCAATGTCTACAGAGGTTTGTTTTGACAGTACACAAACATCATCTACAAACTCTTGGAAAGCAGAACGAAAAACAATTGGACAACAAAGAATGGGTACCATAGCCAAGGATGACGGAGGCCATGGAGGCGAGGATGGCACAGATGGAGGCATACTTGACGTTGCCCTTCTTCCTGGGCTCGACGGCCTTTGCGATCTCGTGGGAAGCCATCGTTAAGTTGACGGCCTCTTCTTTGATCTCTGATTAGAGGCACACAAGGTGTGTGTAGTAATCTACTGAAGTTTTGTGCTCAAGGTGACGCATATATATAGAGCACAGACGCCAATGGCCATAGATGAGTCTGATACAGGATATGATCATGTGGTCCTTCCAGTCAACGGTGACGCGGCGTTGGACTGTGACTTGAGCAACAGGCAGCTCGGACTCTTTTTTTTAGGCGGGGGCTCGGCTGCTTTTCTGAACACACACATATCTTTCCGCAATGTATACAAGCGGATACTCCTAGTACAGGCAGTTCGGCTGCTCCTTCCTCCATCTTCTCTTTGTTTACTTTTTATTTACTCCGTATTAAAAAAGAGAGTTAGCTTCTCAAACAGTTAAATTATCCCAAAAATTATAACTAATAACATTTACTACCCTAGATTAATATGGAATTTATTCTCGTAACAAACTTATTTACTGTGCCAAAGCTTCGGTGCCACCACCGGCTCACTGGAGGGGCTCCATGAGTGTAAAAACACTCCACCAAGCTCCATTTCTCAAACATTTTCAAATCACTAACTTCAATAGGTATCTAGCTGGATGACCATCGCCTTTATCAATGACTTAGCATTTTTCAAAATACTTTTCAAAGGCTTTTTCCATCTTTGTAGTATAACTGTTCTGTAACGTCCCGCCTCCTCGAGGTCGGGCCCGCTTACATCTGGCCGCTTAACTATGACATAGACTGTCCTCACAACACTAGTATTTTCTGCGCACTTTGTCCTCACTCATGTGCATCAGGGAAGGACTTTCCGGTCGGTCACCTATCCCTAAATTGCTCCAAGCCAAGCATGCTTAACCTTAGAGTTCTTTAGAGATGAACTTCCGAAAAATGAAGTTACAACTTGTTGATATGAGTATCCTATTAATCCTGTTAAGCCCTGGGCCGGGATGTTACACTATTCTATCTTAAATTCAGCCCTCTTAAACTTCTATAATCATCACATGGCCGATGAAAACAAAGTTCTATAGCTATACTTTGGCTTTGCACTTTGTTATCCAACCTTTTCTCTTCTCCATCATCTCCTCAAAGAGCTTTTCTGTCTCAACTAGCCTCCATCGTCTTCACTTTTCACTTGTTGAGACTTTGTACCATTTGGTCCTCGCCACCTCCACTTTTATGGCTTCATGTAGCTCAACTCTGGTTGTAGACTAAGCCAACCATTCATCTCAAATGAAACATGTTAGTACGCTAATATTGTTATTTAATTACCAAAACTCAATAGTTTTTTTAGTGATCCTCCGCCCTCCCCTGATCTCAATGAGAGGAGGAAGAGGCGAACTCCTCGCCCCCGTCTCCAACTCCACTTATTAGATGGCTTCTGTCATTTTTCTCAACGTAGGCTTAACCACCACAACACCACCAGTTTGGTCACTGCCCCTAAGCCCCCTTCTAAGCTCGGAGGACATTGGTGTTCCCTGGCGCCTTCCCCACAAACTGTAATTTCACCATCACTAGGAAGACAAGGACGCAAGAGGAAGATGACGCGTGTGTTTGTGTCATCCAATCACATGCTGATGTGTGTCGTCGTGTTGGTAACTATGCTAACACGCACCAAATAAAGATTGTGCAACCTGTCCGCAAGTGGGTAGCTAGCCATGTTCCTTTCCAACTTATTTTTCAGTTTTGATTTTCTATTTTCTTTCTTTGCTTCAAAATTTCACCTCTCTTGCTTATGTATGATACAAACAAACTTTTTATGTATAACAAATGTGATGAATAAACTATGTGGAAGTTTTTTTTCAAAAATGTAACTTACATGTAGAAGTTGTTATAGTTGTGCTTGAAACATTGTACATTAAAATGTTGTCATGTCTGAAAATATTATTGTGTGCAAAACTTTTGTTGAAAAGTTTACGCTGAAGTATGTTAGCAAAAGTTATGCGTTGTAACTCACATTGAAAAAGTTACGTTGAAAAATCAGTGCACTAAACTTTGTCCCATGAAAAGTTATCGTTTAGATCAATCTGGCCCTGACTCTGAACAAGGAGCCTTTCCAAACATCCATCTCAAAACAGCTCCTTGTAAGGGGTCTGGACAATGAACTGGAGCTGTTTGTTTGAGGAGCCGAAGCAGCAAAAACATGGCTTCTATTGGCTTCTCCGTAAAAACTTGACACAAAATTTTACAAAACCACCGCTGGAGCCGTTTTACAAAACAGCTTCAGCTCTAGCAAAGAAGCTGCTCCACATGAAAAGTCATAGCTGAAGCCAAAGAGCCGTTGTAGTAGGAGCTGGAGTTCTACTTGTAACATTTGTCCCACAAAATATTATACCCCAAATTGTGTGCATATAAGTTTATTAACTTTTCTAAATTGGACAGTTGAATAAATGACTATAGGTCCAACGTTGGGTCTCATTCCCGCAACCGTCCGTTGACTAGCAGGCCCACATCACACGCATCATGGCACGAAAATTGACACGGCCCATCCACATGCCACACCATATATATAGGATTTATTAATAAGGATGCACTCTACAAATATTATGTTATTATTATTAATTATTAATATATAAACTACAAAAGACCGTCCCGTCTATCGGTATAGTAATCCAGGAGGTTCCTTGACCAAGTTATTAGATTAGGACTCTCGCTCTCGTCTCTCGACAATGGAGCACTGACAAGGTACATGAAGTTTATTAAGCTCTATATGTGAACCACCCCAGATTCCAATCCCCCGTGAGTAGTTGATTAAGCCAAACTTGCTGCGTTAACCAACGGCTGCCATTTGATAGGGATATAAATAATCTCCGCATGATCGCAGAACGACAAATTCATTAGATAGATGTAGATCACAGATATCATTTCCTTCCATGGCTCGCTTGACTCCCTCAGTAGAATCCTCGAACCACTACCAATTTTCTCGCCTCCATGACTCGTGCAGCGAGGCAACAGCACCACCCTCTGCATAGCTTAATACTAGTAGTTATATTACAGGACGAAGTAACGTGACTGACACCTCTAGTACAGTACCTGCCATTGGCGGCCATATCGACTTCAACAATTAACTTGCTAGCTAGCTAGCTCGCACCCAATATCTTACGGACAAAACAAAGCACGAAACACAGAGGGCGTGTGTACTTAGAAGTGATTTAAGAAGCTTAAAGAGCCACGAGCTGGCCGGCCGGCCTGAGCTCGCTGGCCGTCGCTCTCCAGCTGCACCGGACCAGCCAGCGAATCTTCCCACGTTACTTCTGCAGCCTAGCCTAGCTGCCAACTGCACAAGCTCTTCGATCGCATGATGCATAAACCCCTCAACTAGAAGGACCCTCTAATTTGAAGTTAGTTGGTGGCGGCCATCTCGAGTTTCTTGTCTTTCGTGGCCCCGTCGTCCTGGGGTTTCAGCTCGTCGTCGGTGGCGCCGAACAGCTTGTGCATCGCCTCCAGCGTCCGGCCGCGGGTCTCCGGGAGGAAGGTAAAGAAGAACACCCACGCGAGCACGGAGATGCCGGCGTACAGGAAGAAGGCGCCGCCGATGGTGATGGCCTTGCTCAGCGAGATGAAGGTCATGGAGATCACGCCGCTGGTCACGCGGTTGGTGGCCACGCCCAGCGCGCAGCCGAGCGCGCGCACGTGCAGCGGGAACACCTCGGAGCTGTACACCCACGTGATGGGGCCCATGCCGATGGAGAAGAAGGCCACGTACGCCATGGTGGACGCGATGGCCACGCCGATGGCCCAGGGGATCTTGTCGTCGTGGTGTTCGATGACGGTGAGCCCGGCGGCGAGGCCGACGAGCGAGATGATACAGCCGCCCACGCTGCTCAGGAGGAGCGGTCGCCGCCCGACTCTGTCGAGCAGGAACGTGGCCACCAGGATGAAGAGCGTCTTGGTGACGCCCACCGCGCAGGTGGTGCCCAGGAGCTTGTTGTCGCCGGTGATGCCCGCGGCCTTGAACACGCGCGGGCTGTAAAGCACCACGGCGTCGATGCCCGACGCCTGCTGGAAGAAGTGGATGCCGATGCCCGACAGGAGGATGCGACGCATGGCCGGGGTCGGGGACAGGATGAGCTCCTTCCACACCTGCGCCTCGCCGCTGTTCTTGGGCACGGCGACCACGTCGCCGTCGAGCTCCTGCGGGATGCCAGCGGCGGCCTTGATGTCGGCGAGCCTCTCCGCGGCCTCCTCTGGCGTGTCAGAGGTCTTCCCCAGCACGACCTTGGCGTCCGCCAGGCGGCCCTTCATGACGAGCCACCGTGGCGACTCGGGCATGCCGAGCACCATGAGGGCGAGCACGACGGACGGCGCCGCGCCGATGCCGAGCATGACGCGCCAGCCGAGCTTCAGGCTGAGGTGGGAGAAGGCGTAGTTGGAGACGTAGCCGAGCAGGATGCCGAAGTTGATGAAAACCTCCGGGAACGACGTCAGGAAGCCGCGCGCCGACGCGGGGGACACCTCGGCGGTGTACACGGGCGCGATCATGAGCGCGTAGCCCACGCCGACCCCGGCGACGAAGCGGCCGAACATGAGCATCCCGTAGTTGACGGCGAAGCCCATGAGGAAGGCGCCCGCGAAGAAGATGACCGCCGCGAAGACGATGGTGTAGCGGCGGCCGATCCAGTCAGACGTCCGGCCCGCCGCGAAGGAGCCGATGAGCGAGTAGACGTTGAGGATGCCCATCAGGATCTCCAGCTGCAGGTCGGTGATCTTGAGGTCCTTCTGGATGTACAGCGACGCGCCGCTCATCACTCCGATATCTGCAAAGTCCGGCCGGCCGTAACTCATGAGCCCATGCAAAAAGGCAAAAGCGAACCGGAACGAAACAAAAAGTGTCGCCGTGTACTAGGCAACACGGGCGAATGAAAGTGAGTGTGTTGTGTTCGTACCATAGCCGAGAAGGATGGAGGTCATGGAGGCGAGGATGGCGCAGGCGAAGGCGAACCGGACGTTGCCCTTCTTCCCGGGCTCGACGGCCGCCGGCAGCGCAGTGGAAGCCATCGTTGACGGCCTCTTGCTCTGCTCTGTGCTCTAGTGCACAGCAGAGAATGCCGATGGTTTAGCGGTGCTGTGTGCTGTACGCAGTGAAGTGTTCTATCTCAAGGACGCAATATATAGACAGAGGGGGAAGGATCACCGGTCGGCTCGGCTCCATCCAATCGAAGGAACTTTCAAGCGAAGAACTGGACAAAAAGACGGGCCCACATGCGGTCACTGTTGGTGTGGGCCACGATGTGGACTTCTCCTCACGTTGCAGTCGCAGACACCGGCCGACCGGCGATCTCCATCCCCTTCCGTCGTCCTACTGAGCTGTATGATACTGACCACTGGGTCCGGGCTCCTGACGTCATCGGTCCCATTGGTCGTTGCGGCCCCGCGTTTCTTGAGCGAGCCCTCGTCTATGCCCAGATGGCCAGATGGGACAACGGCTCCTTTGATAAGCTGAGTTAGGTAATGCAAGTGACAATAAACAATGGTAAAAGGCGCATCATCAGTGATTGATTTGCTTTCTTTGTACTAAGTACTTGTACACGATATCTTTGGGGTTATAAGATCCAAGAAGAGGGGAAAAGGTCACCCTAAAAGTGCAGCCTACATAGAGACCTTTTAGTGTGCGTGCAAACATCCTCTTTGTTTTTCATTAACAAAGTCATACAGGGTAGCATATTTAAGGCAAAATTTTAGCTTTTTCTGTTCAGAAGGAAACAAACTAATAACCACGCATCCATTGAAACAAATAATCGAGAAAGTTATATCTCACCCGAGTGAAACGGAGGGATCCGTCACCAGATTCCTGGAGCAATGGATGCGAGCGTGGACGCGGTGGAGGCCGTTCGATCCACGATGCCCAGTGTGCATGTCTCCTTCTTTCTCTCCTCTCCAGGTTTCAGCGGAGGTGGCGGTGGGATTTGGTGGTGCTGGCTTCGACAGGAGCTAGGCATCCTTCTCGTCTTCTTCCTCCTCCTCCAACTCCGGCAAGCTCACGCCCTGATTCTCCAACTTCGGTGGGATATAGATATAGATGTCGGCTGGCCGGATGGGAGAAAGGGAAGACAGGCGGGCGGTTTAGGGAGCCATGGCGGCGGAGAACGGCGGCTGGGCCAGGTCTAGGGCGGAGGAGTCTCGCCGAACTCGAAGAAGATGGCCCCGATGGAGTTGCAGGGCAGAGGGAGGCCGTCGCAGACGCTAGGGTGTCCTAGAGCTTCGGCGACCCCTAGCGCCCACACTGGGGCAGCGGACAATGGCAGGGGCGGGAGGTGGAAGATGAACAGTATTTCAGGTGACCGCGGGTGACCAGTCACTCGGGTGTGGGAAAGAGAGACCCAAAATAAATGCAGGGGAGATACTACGATCTCCAAGGCATCATGCAACGATGATAGTGGTGGAATCTAGGCCTATGAGGCAAGAAGCGAGCAAAGGGCTGAGATTGCCACAAAGATGGAGTCGGCGGCCAGTGGGTACATTACACTCAAGGTGGATTCTGATGGTGCCTTCTCTGCTGAAACAGAGACATGCAGCTGGGGCTTTGTTATGATCACAACGACTATGCTACCTTGGCTCGGTCTGGTTCTCTCAAAGCCGTTCATGATGCCGATTGTGCTGAAGCTCAGGCCCTCGTTGCTGCACTGCAAGCGGTCTTGAGCCATGGTATGGATAGAATCATCGTCCTCGCTCAAGTATGATTCAATGAATATACGATGAAGCCGCTGCAGTCAAGTGAGCATGGCCCTAGCCCAGGATCCCTTCTCTGCATAGAAGGAAGGGAGTTGGTTTCTTTATGTTTTCATTCGGTACAAGTTTCTCGTACCCCTAGATCATGTAATAGAAGTGTGCATGAACTCGCTCATATGAGTCTTGGTTTGGACTTGGGTCTTTTGTGCAACTGCCCCTGTTTTGGAGCCTAATTCCTTGTTTACCCCTGTTTTTTTAACATTGCTCGTTTGCCCCTGTTTTTCGAATCTGAAGCTTCTCCTTGCCCCTACTCCGTGAAAGAGACTTAACGGTGTTAAGTGTAGGGTAAAAAGACACAGATACCCTCTCCATCTGACTAGCGTGGGCCCCTCATGTCAGCTTCTTCTTCCTCTTCCCTTCCCCTTGCTGAACAACAGCCACCGTCGTCCATGAGAGCAGGCGAGCAGCGGCGGCCACACGGTGAGCTGGAGAGCAGTCACCGCCGGCGCCCAGGTGAGTCGGCAAGCCACCGCCGCCACCACGCACGCATGCGGCTGGCCTCAATCCGCTTCCCCTCAATCCCGGCGTCCTCTTTCCTCCCCTCGCTCCCTTCCTTCGGTTCCTCCCTCAATCAATCCCAAAAATCATGCAATAATTCTATAATTAGTCTCGAAGAGAAATTGATCAGATCAATCCCTTATAAATCCATGCAATCGATCCCAAAAATCATGCAATAATTCTATAATTAGTCGGCACGTTAATGGTTGCCCGCGGCTCCTGACGCGAGACGCGAGCGCGCAAATCTTGGGCCGGACCATGCGCGCCACACGCACCGCGGCCTTGACCACGGCGTAAGCGGCGACCGCTCGCGCCAGCCTGAGGTCGGCTGCTGCCGAGTCGGCGACGCACGCGGCCAGGCCCGCGAGCCTGCGTGCGTCGAACGCGGCGAACGCGAGCGTCGAGCAGCGCGCTCGAGAGGGAGGCCAGTAGCGCCAGGGAAGCGGCGACGAGGAGCACGCCGGAGAAGGCGCAGACGTAGAGGAGCGCCACGAGGAGGAGGCCCAGGTGGTGGTGCGCCATCGCCGTCGCCGTCGCGTGCTGGTGAGCAACCGAAGGCGGCCGCGGGGGAGAAGGCCGTGATAAGGATAAGGTCGGTGGGTAGAAAATAAAGAAGGGGTACTTTGGTCTTTTCCTATTTATTTTTTCTTTTTTTAGGCCATTTCCTAACAGCAGCCAACGAAACTTCAAAATAGGGGCAAACGGCGACTTCATTTTCAAAAAACAAGGGCAGACAAGCAAAGTTAAAAAAAAACAAGGGCAAACTAGTAATTGAGTCCCAAAATAGGGGAGTAGCACAAAAAAACCTTTTGAACTTTGTACCGAGATCAACCTCATGTCTGGCTTGGCTTTGTATCTGATATTTTTGTTCCCAATATGCCGAACCACATGTACATGAATAAATATACTTGGCGCTTTGAAAAAAAAAAGTAACTAGACTTTTGAGTTACATACGCGTAAGAGTAAAGCCAATAATAGAGTCAAAGTCTTAGCTATAAGTTAAGTTATAAAAACCAAGTTATACTATAGTTGTCTTCTAAGTGTCTACAAAAAGTTTTTAGCTAATTTTATAAGTGCCTACAAAAAAAATACAAAATTATACATTGAGATATTTTCTCATGTCTCCATGTGCACCTTGCAACAGACAAGTACTCGTGATTATTGAATAAACAACTTGCATTGCAACTACGTTCACATGCAAGATGTGCACCGGCTAATTTATTCACATGCAAGATGTGCACCGGCTAGTTAGTACCTGAGAAAACCATTGCTTACCTACTGGAATCTAATTTATTATGTTTTAAATTGAAGAACTCGTCCTACCGGATGAAAATTTTATTCCTGGGGCAACGCAAGTCAGAGATCAGAAGAATAATGCGATCATCATTTTCAGTGGAATATGCCAACTACATTTGTTGAAAAATGTTTGCCTTCCTCGCAAAAAAAAAATGCCTGCCTCAGTTTGTGATCCATATAATTAACTAAAAAAAATCTTTAGTCGGCATTGTGAAAGGGAATACATAATGCACGTATAATTGAAGCGCCAAAATTATTGGCGGTTTCTGGTTAAATTAACTGTCCTGTGCCAGCTTACGGTCAACTGAGCTTCATTTCAAAATAAAGAAAAAACCATGACTGATTATTATGGAAACAGTACTATTTGTGTTTATGAAGGACCGAAATCGGCGACCAGAGGGGGGTGAATGGGAGCCTCAAATTTCTCTCGAAAGATTTGGCCACTGTCCCCAATTCAAACCCAAGGAGTAAAAACACCAAATCTAAAATACTCACATCAACCGGTGACGGGAGTATCTAGATAAATTCTTTGGGACAATAGAAACCCAACGCAACAGACGGACTGCAAATTGGAGCTCGAATGGCCAAACTATGCACAAAACAGAGAATCGGAGCTAGAGAAAAATTCACTGTAAAATTGGCATGAAAAACATCCAGACACCTCACTGACAGAGGGAACAAGCAGTTGGAACTGCTACTGTCCGATGGATCACATTCTCGGTTTCTTTACCAAAGCAAAATCAAAGAGCAAGCTGCTCCACTTGCTGAACTGGGACCTGCACTGAATCTCAGAAATACAATGCAATCTGCTGCACTTGCTTTGCTGAACAAATATTCAGAGACCTGACAGCAGCGAGGAACTGCACTCGCAAGCACCAACAAATTCATTCACACATGATACTAGCTAACGAAGCAAGTAATAGATTTCTTACTGTAGCTTAGATAGTGACATCTCAGATATTTGTAAAGGCAAATTACGAGAAGCTTAAAAACAGTTTCTGACCAATGAAAATCAAGCAAGGCAGTACCTTGGTCCACGACAAGCACTACTCGATTCCTGGACGAGCACGCAGAGCTGAACCGAGACCTGCAACTGAGAACTGAATCATGAACCCAGGTTAGCACCTCTATGCCGCTGGGAACTTTACTGCCCTCGGTCACCACACGTCGAGCAACGAACCAAAGAACAGAGCAAATGAATTGAATAACAGGCGAGCACAAAATCGACTGGATCTCTCTGGATTCACCAGCTCCTGAACTCAGATTTCGCAGAGGGGTAAATCAACTAGGAACAAAACAATTCCCGAGAAAACAAATCCTGAGAACAGCTGTAACTCCAGGAAACAGAGATCAAACTCGCGAACGAAAATAGGAACTTACAGAACCAGAACGCAGCTCAAGGACAGGACGAAAATCACATGAAAAAGTGCCAAATCTCAGAGGGCACGAGGAGGATTAGGGCCTCCATTCCCACTCATAAAACACAGGTTCATAATCTCCAATCTTTAGCTACGAATTTTTGCTGTGGACCTCTCTCTCTGGAACCCTAACAGGTTGGGGAAAAACTACAGAAAAAGAAAAACGAGAATGAGGAGAGGTGGGGAGGATGGTGCTCCCACTGCCTATCTTATTGGGCTTATTTTGATTCCAGTTTTGCCCTTGGTTACATACATGAGCAATCCACCTAACCGAAGGGTATTGTGGACCAACTCGGTGCTTTGATGATCCGACGGCCACCGCGCCTCCTCACCGGTAGCCTTGCTTCCAAGCAATCTCCCCGATGCCGCCATGTGTCATCCGTCCGCATCGGGACCTCCCCCGGTTTTGAGGCGCAAACCAGGGAAACCCGCCGCCGATGGTTTTGAGGCGAAACCACCAAACCCTCCGCGAGTAGCGTAGCCCGTACGCGTCCCCCGCCGTGTACACTTGCGCTCGTCGATGTCCTACCGGTGTCGGCCACCACGGCTGGCCACCCGGTCCTCAGGTCCTCGATCCAAGCCTCACGTCCGCCCTTCACCGCACCCGGTCCGTCAACACGGCACGCCCTACTTGATCTTCACCGACCGTCGACCACCGTCTCCGAGCTCGACACCTGCAGACAACATAAGCCAAGAGACACCATTGTTTGACACGAAGCCGCGTGCCATCGGTTAGTAGGAACACACACGCCTTGTGTTGGCATGTTGACAATCACTCATCACACAAAGGTCCACACAATGGTTATGGTAAAAACCATGTGTCCTCAGTTTAGTTTATGACTTCAACCGAATTTCAATGATAACAATTCAGCCTAACTGATTTCCTCTCTCCAGCTGTCCAGCAGCCTAGTGGCCTCGTATTACAAAAAAACAAACGGGCACTGCAACTTGGCAACAGTTGATGCCATAATAATTTCACATGACCAAAATCTCCCAACTCTCAATAATACTTCAACAATAATCTTCTATGTGCCCATGCTAGCTAATCCTTGTTATTCATAAATGTAACTTCTACTCCATCCTATTTCGGGAGGAGAAGATTGAGCTTTTATATTAGAGATGAATTGGGTTACAATCATCAGCCACTAAATGGCTAACCATATCCGGTGCTCTCTTAAGAGCATCTCCAAGGGCTTTGCAAATAGACTTTGCATTGCCCAATTTGTAAAAAAGACTAGAAAACACCCCTCCAATGGTTTTGCAAATGAGGTTTGCAATTTGGTAAACTTTGCAAAAAGAGGTTGAGCCTTTGCATATATGCAAACCTCCTCCGCGCTTTGCATCTTGGCCTCGCGACGATTTCGTCGGTCCACGTAGGACTCGCTCCACGCGCGAAAGCCTCCCTCCACGCGCGACCCCTCCCTCTGCCGCCAAAGTTCTCGCGTGAAGACTCCCTCCGCCGTCAGACGTTCATCGCGCCAAGAAGACTATCCCATCTGTGCCGTCCATGTCTCTTCACGTTCTTCCCTTGGAGACCCGACGGAGCCGGCGGCGGCGCGTCCACGAACCGGCGGCGGCGCTCCGACGGAGCCTCGCACACGACGCAGTGAAGGACGACGAAGGACGACGTGCGTACGACGACGCATGAACGACGAAGACGCACGCGGCCTGGGCGACCTGGCGGCTTGACCTGGGCGACGGCCACGTCCAGAACGACGACGGACGGTCGAAGACCAAAATATTTTTGGCGGACCTGGCGGCGACGGAAGGCGCGAAGACCGGCGACGGGAAGGCGCGAAGACCGAAATATTTTTGGCGGAGGCTGAAGGAATGGCGCGCGAGGAAAAAATTTCAGGAAAAAAAATTGTGGGGACTTGATCAAAATGAAAAACGGTTGGAAATCACACCTTTGCGAACTTTGCAAATTAATTTGGGACTTTGCAAATACCCTCAAATGCAAAACTGAAAATGCAAAGCCCTTGAAGATCGCCACACCGTCGAAGAAAGATGTTTACAAGCATGTTGGGCTAATTCATGAGCAACCCTATTACAGACTCCATTCCAAAAGGTCATTTTGTTTTAAGTTCACAAATTGCATTCCGAAAGGTCATTTTGCCTCATCTTACTTCTCACTTCAAACTCCACCAATGATCTTGAGCGTCATGGTCAGCTTAAATGATTGTTTATGTCATTGTGGTGATTAACATTATTGCAATCTAGAATTTAAATATTTTTGAGTAAAATACAAAACAAGAGTTTTGACTAAGATGTACAACAAGCCAGCACAAGAAATTTCTAATTAACAAATGAATAAAAAAATGTTGAAACTAATAATTAATTTTCTTAAAAAGATGGCAAAAGCTTTGCGGGATTTTTATTAGGGGAGGGACTAATAATAAAACCAAAAGTTAAAATATGAATTCATCATGTCAAGACACATGGCATGGCAGGCATACAACAAGACCCTCCATAATTTGAGCTGACGCATATTGAGAACACATGCAGTAACTGATAAGCTTGCTACAACTGAACAGAGTTTACAGAGTATATACGTATGCTTCTATTGTATTAAAACAGAACAAAGAAAGATTAAAATTAATTTGATTAGTTGTACACGATTTGTTTTAAATTAATTTTGATTAGTTGTACACGATTTGTTTATAATATGAATTATTTCTAAGTTGTGTAATATTCATAAGTATACACTTTTTATTCTGGCCCAAACGAAGACTAGCTGGCAGATTGTCGTTGAACTTTATCGGACTTTTGGAGCTGGAAATTATTGCTGGAGACTCATACGACTTGTATGACATCCATACACCAGTCATAGTGATCCGTCAAACTTGGCAGCGAATGGGCGATTTGCCCGGCCGTCAGCTGTGCACATCATCGGGTGAGCAAGCCTTTCTTAGTACGTGCCCCTGTGAAACTGATACTAGTACAGTAGTACTTGTGGAAATCGATCGGGGGCTGCACGATAAGAAAATAACAGTGTACTACTGACCGGCGGACAGCTATGTGCAAACGGGAACGTGCCACACCGTATAGGTACAGCTGTACTGTACTCTCTGCCAGCCTCCGAGAAAGGATACAATACACCAGCGGCCGACTGCGGCAAGTGTCACACACACAGCGTTTCGTTTCGTCGCCTTCGCTGCGAGCCCGCATTGACCGAGCCGACCTCGACCTCGACCTCGCGTGCCTTGAGTCAGGGGTCCAGGGCACAGCATATTCCAACATGTACCATAGCTTCCTTGTGCGTGTTTTTTTTAATTATTTGGAGTAAGCAATGATCGTTATACTCTTTTTTGAGGTAAGCTTGTGGCCTCATCTTAGTTCTTATTTCAAGCTACACCAATGATCTTTAGTGCTATTGTATACATTTTAAATGACCATTTATGTCATTGTGATTAATATTGCGAACTAAAATACTTTTAATAAAATATATAAAGGAAGAGCTTTGACTGAAATTTACAATAACACAAGAAATTTCTACTTAACCCATGGATAAAAAAATGATAAAATTAATAAGATAAAAATTTGATAGTGAAAACACATATTCATGATGTCACGAGATATGGCGTGCAAAACCTACCCTATTTTGAGTTGACACATATTGAAAATACAAGGTTGTTCAAAGGCAAGGGGGCAAAACTCCGTGGATATTGGGTGAAGAAAACAATATGTAGTGGTAATTGATAGTTTACTATTCTCATCGTTTCAAATTATAGGACGTGTTGGGCTGTTGGCTATTCTAGTATGATTGTTATACATTTAGATATACATTATGTCTAGATACATAATTAAAGTAATGTATATAGAAATAAAATCAAAACATCTTATAATTTGGAACAAAGGGAGTACAATTTAGTAGAACATATAAAGTATCTGTGTATGTGTATATATTGTATTAAAAAGAACAAGTAAAGAGTAAAAATAATTTTGATTAGTTGTGCACAATTTTTTTCATACATATCTTTAGGATCTATCCCGTGTATGAGTATAGCTGTAGAGGTTGACATACTAGTAAAGTACGTATACAACGTAGAACGCTTCATGAGTCCATTGTTTTGTGGCTCATCGGAGACTAGCTGGCAGATTCCCGTTGAATTTTATTGGACTTTCGAAGCTGCAAATTATTGCTCGAGACTGACGACTTGTATGGCATCAATAGTCATAGTGATCAGTCAAATTTCGCCGAGCCAGAGCGAATGGACGATTTGCCCGGCCGGCTGATGGACGATTTGCCCGGCCGTCAGCCGTGCACGTCACCGGGTTACGAGCCTTTCTTTACTTATTACGTGCCCCGGTGAAACTGCATACGTGCCCCGGTGAAACTGCATGCAGCTATGTAGAACTGCCGAATGTCGTGGAAAACTGGAAATCGACCGGGACCAGGTGCTCTGCACGGTAATAAAACAATGGTGCACACTACTGACCGGCGGACAGCGATGTGCTGTGCGAACGGGAACGTGCCAGCTCCTCCGCCGTATATATAGGTATAGCTGTACTCCTACCCTCTGCCTCCGATCGAGAAAGGATACAATACAAGTGCAATATTAGGATACAAGTACACAGGCGGCCCATCGCGGCAAGTGTGACACAGCGTTTGGCCGTTTCGTTTCGTCGCCTTCGCTGCGAGCCCGCATTGACCGAGCCGGCCTCGCGTGCCTTGAGTCGATCAGTGGTCCACGCCACAGCACAGGTAAGTACGCAGTGGCCCTACTAGGATATAGTACTGGGATCACAGGATCAGCGAGACAGGTACTGAGATGCGCACCACGAATAGTCGAATATTCAGCTGATCCTGCCATCCAGCCTCGATCAACTGGGGCAAGATATGGGCGGAGAAAAGACGAGAAGGGTTGCGCGTCGTGGCCGGTTCAGTAGTTCACTGCACAGTGTCTGCACCCGGTCACGCGCGTTGACTGGGCGACTTCTGCGGCATGATGATGGAGGACCCAACGAAAGCGTCGCTCTCGATCGGCCGACGCCCCGTCGCGCGATCCCGTTGCTTGGC
Source organism: Themeda triandra (assembly GCA_018135685.1). NCBI lineage: Eukaryota > Viridiplantae > Streptophyta > Magnoliopsida > Poales > Poaceae > Themeda > Themeda triandra. The sequence continues at coordinate 72,076 of JAENPR010000127.1, forward strand.
CGCAGTTGCTCCACAGCAGCCTGCAGCTCCATCGCTGGACTGCATGTGGAAGCTACTGCCGGTCGCGCGGCGGGCCCCCAGTAGTCCCACGCACCAAGCAGGCAAGCAGCTCGTTGGTCCCCGACGAGTCCCCTTCGGCCTTCCGGAACCAGGCGTTCCGGCCCTGTGACCCCAGCCGGCAACGCGCTGCAGCCGCCCGGGACGGGGAGCGACAGGCACACAGCCAGGGATAGGAATAGGAATAGGGATGGAGATGGCGCATTGGCGCCTGCGTGGAAACCCATCGCGTTTTGCAGTCGGCCAGGAAACCCATCGCTGTCGTCGTGGCCGATATCACGGGGAAGTAACGCAACGCGGGCGGCGGGTCCGGAAGCGCGCGACTGCAGGCCGTGCGCTGGCTGGCCTCTGACCCCGGATTTCAACGGGCAGGTCGACATGGATGCACGCGCGCTTATATATCTGCATATTTTATTAGTTCATCAATCGACAAGCCACCATACTCTAAAGTCTCTACTCCATCCATATAATAAGATGAGGATAAGTGTCTATCTATCTATATTATCTACTGAATCATGCATGCATGGGCGATCCGCGACGACGCAAGTAGTCGCACTGCGCTACGCCCCAACGTGCATTAAAGCCACCCGCCATGTGTGGAACGACCGCCACGAAATCGTAGTACTGCGCTATCTGCTTTACCCGTAGTTGTGTGATACGCAGCCCTAAGTTCGCGGTATGTACTGCAAAGCAATGGATGTGTGGTTAATACCTTATCCATCTTCGTTCCACGTTCAGAGAAAACGGCTCTCTCAAGACTTTGTATTGATTGATGTCTTCGTTACATCAGCTTTACAGCACTAATAGCCGAATTTCCACGCTGCTATAGTCCGTGCAAATCAACGAGTTAGTACGACAATCGCTATGAGTATCAACGAGACGTTAATTTGTTTGACCAGCTCTCCAATTTATTATAATTGTCGAACACATCAATTCAGTATGTACCAGTACACCGCCACCGGTGCAGCAGGTCAACAAGTCAACGGACAGAGCTCGTTGCAACGTGTGCATTGATTGGGATGATGACCGATGACGAGGACGTGAATCACCGAAGGACGGCCGGCGGCCTGATAGCGCTGCCACCAACCAAGAACCCCCGGACGCGATCAAACGGTTGTTCCGGGCCGCAAAAGAACACTCCATTGTCCTACTCGCTGATTTACATTTACGGTTTACATCAAGCTCATGGCGTCCAAGGAAAAACAACTGGTTGCCGTTTCGATCCGTTTTGCTCTCACTCAGGTGCACGGTCAATTCGGTAAACCACAACAATCAATCGGCATTTTTAACCTGTCTCTCCGTTTTGTCCTCTCTGGCTCTCTCCACATGCTTCCTGGACTGCGAAGGAACAAGGAACCGTGGAACACAACACACTGTGAGTCAAACCTGTCAAATCCATATGCTGATATGCTTGCGCAAGGTGAGTGGAAAATTTGCTAAAAGCCGTAGGGCGAAAGGAACTGGACGTGGTGTCCTAAAGGTGGCCATGGGTTTTCGTTTTCCTTCCAGTGAAGTCAAAAGGGTTGGCCCGCCCGAGATTCCCTTCCCAGCCCATCGGACTCAGACAAAAAAAATGGCGGCCCATCACTGAGATTGGTCAATGCACGAGCTGGAAATTTGGCGCCGAGCTCCAGTAGGTTTCAGACTCTGAACCTCCCAAATCATGCAAGAAAACGATGTTGTTGACTTGTGACCTGTGACGCTCATCAGTGAACGGTTAGCGTCGGGGACAGCCGATCAGAATCTCAGGCTAAATTTCATCACAGCATGGTTTAAATGTTGCTGTCACAGTGTCGCACTGTCATCGCCGTTCACCGGCGGCAGCTTATTGTATTTTGCCGAGCAAGTAGTGTTCCTTCTTCTTCCTCTTCTTCAGTATAGTCTGGGCGAGGGCGACAGATACGACCGGGGAGCGAGACAAGCGCGTCGTCGTTTGCTCACCCACTGGCCACTGCTCCATCAATCTACTCGTAGGATGCCAATTGCCAAGAGGTCGAAATCGATCGGTGAGTTTTTAATACGCCTCTGATGCAAAACGCCGTTGAATTTTGGTGATGCATTTGGTCCAACAAACGAATCAAATGAATGAATAAATAAGCTACCGATAGACCGCAAAGGTGTTGGCTCGTCTCAAGAAAGATCAGTTTCTTAAATCACACGAAGAAGAAGCCGGATGCTAATCAGCGACAGTAACCGCTACCGAAAACGTGGGACACACAAAAAAAAATGCACTACACTACACGCAGCCGTTTTATGCATAGAAAAGGTCCCTATCCAGCATTTGAAAACAGGAGTCGCGTGCATCCGTGGAGATTTCGACAGATTAATTTATCACACGGAGGTAGGAAAGGAAAATGATTTTGTCTCGAAAAAGAGAGTTAGAAAAAAAAAAAAATCCCGGTCTGAAGCATATACAGGTTTCAAATGCTCATCAGAAGACTGGGGAAACAGATTGATTTTGCCGATCAAGAAAGACAGATTGATTTGTCAAGCGCAGATAGAGACATGTAAAGCAATGTCATTGCCCTATGATTTACTTGATTACTGGTAGCTTAGTTTGTCCATTTCCGATACTTAAACTAGATGGCTGCATACTGTGCAGGCGCACCATAGATGCTACAAAGTTGAACGAATTTTAAAAAATAAGTTAGGACAACTCTATCCAAGTTGATTTATTTGGTACAGAGGGAGTATGTGCACGCACACATGTGGGAAAAAGGTCGAGCGAAGATCGAGCACACAATTTTTGTACCGTTTCTGTGATAGGAACCCATGAAGCCATGAAAGTCTTGTAGCGAATTGATTTTTTATGTGTGAAAGCCGCCATAAATTAGTAGCTATGGGACCAATGCAACAAGTAGGTCAGGCAAGTGACTAGTCATAGTACAGTAGTCAACAGACAGCATACTACTTCAAGTTAACAGATGATGCCACCCATCTCCGTCTGCTTGTTTTCATGTTCGTTGCGGTGATTAACAAAGTGCCCCTAATTGCTAGCTAATTAAGCTTCTAGTTTGTCCATATTTGATATAATGAACTAGACGGCTGCACCGGCGCTTATATATGCATGGCTGAAATTAGGGCCTGGAGAGATGAAAACAAATGGTGAAAAAGACCATGCTGAGAGGAATGAATTTGTATCGTTTTCACGACAGGATGGTTCTCGGAGGAAAATCAGTTTTCCAGGAAAGCCGCCATAAATTAGTATTGCTCTGATGTAAAAGTTTACAGTGCCTGCCGCTCGCCCGTATGCTTGTTTGCATATCAATTGTCGTGACCTCAGTACCTCACTGCATTAGCTGACAATTACTACTTCATAAGTTGCAAAATACTTACTTGTCAGCTAATGCAGGATGAAGTAAAGTATTTTGCAACGGTCAAGAGTCAAGACAATGGATATGCAACCCGGGAGTAGAATTTTGCTTGATCTAGCCTAGCATAAACATTTGGAATTATAGAATAATCTATTGGCTTAGTACAGCATTGACAAACAGTTCCAGACAAGAAATCAAAGCAGTCAAACCTCAGACCTCAAATGGCAACTCTCAGCTGTTCCTACCTCACGTTATCACGATTCAGATTAAGTAGTAGAAATTCAATGGGCTGCCAGAAATAGTATGACTTCAGAGATTTCTATCAAGAACATGCAACAACCATTTGGAAATAGTATGATGACCTGGTTGATCAAAAAGTCTCACAAAAATTTGCTAATATGTTCTCATTTATGAGACCCTAAGCATCGATTCATGTCAATTTTAATATTCCTTTATTTCATATTTTTTCAAACCAACAGTTAATACTTAATACATGTTAAATATTTTATGAACAACGATGACATAGTACACAGTTCAAACAAAGTAAAAAATATACATACATTTTTTAGTGACTGCATACAACTGCTCATTGTGTAAGGATATCGCATCGTGAACAGTTTACCTCACATATAAAGAAATAAAAAAAATCAGATAAGTGTAATATCCATGAAGCACATCAAAAAGAATAAGAGATGTGCATTGTGATTATTAAAGCTGGGAGAAAGTGTCAAAAAAGAGTATGGGAGGAGGTGGAAATGTTTTGACAGAAACTGAAAGATACATCACCAATAGTGCAGGACAACCAAATATTCTTCAAAATGACGGAGTTCATCTTAGTAAACATGGACCATAAACACAAAGGAAAAGACAGGAATAGCTCCTGCTGTTATAAGAAAAAAAAAATACAAGCCTGGAGTACAACAATCACGCTGGTTCACATTTAGCTGCCACCATTCAAAGCATACGAAATGGGAAAAGTATATTATCAGTGTAAGTTACTGATTAATTAAATGTAGAATTTGCATCTTGATAGCAGTTTAAAGCTGCCACGTAATTTTTTTTAAGTGTTCATGCTACCCCGCAAACATGATCGTATACCTTGATGCTTACTAAGCAACCTGTGTGGCAAAGGGGAGCTTGGCCAACATAAGTTTTGCGACCAAACCCTTGTGACTTACATATTACTCTGCCTCCCTATTCATCCATTCCTGTCCCTCCTCCCGGAGGTACCAGTGTACCACTGCCTAGGGATATTTGGAAATCAAGTGGATGAAATGAACCTACACACTAATGCACACCTGTGGATCCATGGTAGGAGGTGACAGCCCAGCCCATCTGTGCGAGCAAGGTTCCAAAGGGCGCTAGGCAAGAACCAGGCCACTGCCTAGTGCCAAGGCCCAAGGGTGTCTAAGTGGAGAACAACAACAACAATATAGCCTTGGCCAGTATGTCCTTGAGTGCATCACTACATCACAAATTTAGACCATCCTTGATAATAGGCCCAGCAGGACAGCAGTTGTATCCCCAGCAGGACAGCAGTTGTATCTCCCTTAGCCCAGAAAACATTGATTAAAGATCCTACAGCCAAACCTTATACCCTCCTATCCTATTCTGCACCTTTCTATCTTGCAGCATGCGTACATCGCCTCCGGTGCCACACCTCATTCCTCTTCCTAGCACTGCACGCTTGCACCACAATTTGCATGTTGTAAGGTCTCACATCACTGGCCTTTTTTTTCGTAGATCACTGGCCTCAGGTGGACCCGCCTCGTGATAGCATGCACTAGGGAGGGCATGCATGGGTTGGTCCTGTGCCGGCGGCAACATGAGGAGCTCAAGCTTGAGATTCCTCTCACAATCGGCAGTGAGACAAGAATGTGATGGCAACAACTGCAGTGCACAAGCCAACTCGTGCTCTTGACGATCTTCCTCGCTCCCAATTTTCCTCACTTCCATGCCACTTACCCGCTAGGCTGCACTTAATTAGACACTGTGTGCAAGTAGGCTTAGGTGATACACCAAGGTTCCTTTGCTTAAGCACACCTGGGTACCATATATAGAGCCTGATCATTGCAAGATGGCCTTTTTCGCCCGCCTACTAGCATGTAGCGGCCATTTGATGTGTATCCTATATTATAAGGACTAAGTGCTGCACAATACAAGAGTCAATCTGACCCTCACAGTACTCAGATCATATGATCAGAAAAGTTAATAGTAAGGTAGCCCAACAAAATCGAATGTGCTGAATTCTGGATCAACCAAAATTGGCACTGGACATGCATGTGGGATCTGATACACTAAAGGGCATTTTTTGAGATATGTTTTTTACTCTAAATGATCATATAGGATCAACAAGGTTGTTATTGTCAAACAGTTAACGAGTAGTTTTGATAAGAGTGACAGACAAGTTATTTTGACAGAAATTTTTAGAACACTAACATTCACTAATAGATTTACCAGGTAAGATCATATTAAATGGTTTTCTTGAACTCAAAAGATCCATCTCCTTCAATCCTTTTGTGAAACTCTATATGTCTTCTCCAAATGATCAGGCTCTAAAAGACCTTCATTAGTAGGCATAAGCCACTGCAAAACCAAGTAACAGAAATCAGACAAGTTCAGATCTTCAAAATGAACAACAGTTTTTTTCTCATATGTGCAGGAGAGCTGTGTGTTAACAATAGCTAATTCAAGAGCATAACCATCAAGAACGAAGGTTATGGGAATAGCAAGTCAGAGTAAGGAATCCAATCTAAAAGTTGAACATATTTAAGTTTTTTGATAGGTCACCCTAGGGGGACGATAGTCCCCACCTGAATATATTTCTACAGATACCTGCAAAGCCGGGAATGGAAGGTTACAAGACGGGGCAAAACCCAGGAACGACAACACAAACACCAACAAAGCAATAGAGTCCCTCCCGCTCATACTGCCTTCAAAAAGGTAGGCATGCCGTTTCACAAATTGCTACTTCTCATATCACGAATACAAGTCCATCTAGGTTTGTCTTTGAGCCAAACTTTTTATATCTTCGGCTATCAATATCTAAAAATATTATTGAAAGGACAAGTTTGGCATTATTATATTTATATTTATTATGGAAAGTGCTCTTGTACCTTTTATTTAAGACAATATATTTTTATAGATATTGCTAGACAAAGTGGCACATTAGAGACCGCGTCGATGTCCAAGTTGTACTCAGAGGAAGGGCTAGGAGCTGATCTAAGATAACAAAGCTCTGCTCCAAGGCAAGTATGTTTCAACTCAGCAATTGTACTTTTATTAAGCCAATATGCATAAAACACTACATACAAATCTTCCTGAGGCTTTGTCCTTTTTGCCAGTAACGTTCCAGTAACTCATACAATGCTTAAACTCCTAAACTGTATGTGTATTCACTTCATCAGTTCATCCAAACATGATTCCCTTTCAGTCAATACAGCTAAACATCAATTCTCAGGTACAATAACATACACAAACAATAACCAATCACAGGTTTTTGATATCAGATGTTCTTGTTAAATCCACCTAATGTTCACAATTACACCTATGATTTTTCTAGTGAGACACCCAACTTGTTTTGTGATCCAAATTCAGAACAATGCAATGGAAGGACAGATGACCCTTTCTGTCTATGCAGCAGTTTTTTTTCTCGAAAGATTTGACAAAGCCGGCTTATATTAATAAGGAAGCAGATACATGAGCCAGAGGCACAATAAAACTTAAACAACTTGCTCGGCAAAGGATTAAATGACCGAGGTGAGAAAAGCCTAAGGGATTACTCACAACCAACAAAACAACATAGGAACAAGAGAAATGGACCTACGTCCTATTACTCATCTTCTTCATCTTCTTCCTCAAATTCATCCTCTGACTCAACTTCATCTTCTGACTCAACTTCTTGAGCCACAGTAACATTGCCCCTCCTGGATGAATCACTAAGCGCGCGACCGAGAGTGGAAAGGTCCTCTATCACCATTGGAGGAGGCGACCCCTTGTACCTCTCTAGGACCAGCTTAACAACAGCCTGATCTCCAGTTGGGAACAGCTTAATAATAGCCTCATCTGCAGTTGGTTCAGCAGGGGACTCAGGGTTGACCATTTCAATTTTCTGGGCTAAATGGTGTTGTGCAGCAGCTTTTGCAGTAGCTTCTCTTTTACATTGAGCTGGCCTTTCAACTTCTTGTCCCACAGCGCCTACAAACTACAAAGCCATTCCAAAATCAAACTAGTCAATGTTCAGTTTCAAGAGGAAATATCAGTAGCAAAGCTGGCCAGCATATTCATCCTAAGTAGAATGATTAACACTTGCAACTCGTTTGGAAAAGTACAATAATGGATTACCTCCAAGCCGGCACCCTGCCCCCGTGAATCCACCTTCGTCTCCGGCTTGTGGTCAGGGACGGCCCCAGTAAATGACATGGTATCCCAATAACTTTTGGAAGAAAAAAAGAATGAAATAGATTAGGCTTGGTTAGGGTTCGGGTCCTCGGTTTCGCACAGCAGGAAGGGAGGAGGACCGGAGGAGGAGTGATCATACCTGGTGGTTGTTGGTTGCCGGCGAAGGTCCCGACGAAGACCTGGAGAAGGATCCTACGAGCCTCACGTGGCGTAGAGCGGCGGCGGCGGTCGCCTAGTAGCGCCCCGAGAATGCGCACGCGCGAAGGGTGAACGGGAGAAAGAAAATGCTGGCGGTGACTAAGCCTAAAAAAACGGTAATGCTCGGTAGGAAACGTTCTACCTTAGAACGTGGCGCGCGGGCAGTGGGCCTCGGCCCATCACGCCCATCACGCAAACACACCGCCATGCACTCTACGCAAGCGACCCCGGGTCCGCCATGCACTGTTTTTTTTTAGCAAAAACCGCGGGGCAGCCCCCCGGCAAGTCCGCCATGCACTGTTCCCATTTTCTTTTCTTTACCTCTTTTTCACTGTTTACTTTTTTTTAGAACCGCTCTTTTTTCACTATTAATAGTTGCATGTCTGATGATCCAAGAGTACAACATGTGCAATTGGTATTTTCAGGGTTGTTTTAACACATATTTATAGATTGTTTTAATATAGGTATGTGAATTTTTCACAACAAGTATTTTTAGGTTTTATTTTAACATATATTCACGGTTTGTTTCAATATATGTTTCTAGGTTGTTCAATATATGTTTATAGATTCTCCGCAAACAAGGTTTTCTGGGTTGTTTTAACATATGTTTTTAGGATGTTTCAACATATGTTTCTGGGTGTTTCAATCAGGTTTTCGTAGGTGTTTTCAACATATGATTTTTTGGTTGTTGCAATACATATTTCTGGGGTGTTTGAACATATTTCTCAAGGTTGTTTCAACAAACATCCCGAGATGTTTCAACAACCGATTTTTATCGTGTTTTAATAGGTATTCTGCGTTGTTTCAACATATTTCTCCGGGTTGTTTCAACATACGTTTTGAATTGTTTCACAAACAGATCGGCTAAATGTCTATATGAGAAAAATAATTTTTTAAAAAATTATCAAAATATATCCATGTGGGGTCTTGTTTTGAAGATCTTATCACGAGAAATGCGATGGTGCAATCGGATTTTAAATACGATATTCGGTTCATGAGATATAGATTTTTAAAAGTATATAAACACATATGTACGCTACTAGCAGAGCGGTCCGGGTTGCGTGGCACATGGGGCTCGCTCGTCCCGACCGCGGGACGTACAGCCAGGGAAGGGTTGGCCGTTGATGGGCCACGCGCACGAGGGTTATAGAGTGTTGATGGGCCGCTCGCACAGGCGTTCTATTCTATCGGTAATGCTAGTTATCAAACGTTCTATACATCGAACGTCGTGGCTTCAGCCCATTGGGCCGTGCCCGCCGCGCACGCGAGCGCGCCCACGTGCCGCGCCCACCTCCACACCCCAGGCGGCCTTATCCTCACGCGCCTCACCCACTCCGCGCTCGGGTGCTCGCCTACTCCGCCCGCTTCTTGGCCCTCCCCCACACCCGTGCTCGACTCCTCCATCGAGATGTGGAGCTCGGCATCCAGGCAAGTACCCCTCCTCGGTGGTGACGGCGACTGCGGCCGTGCGCGGCTCCATGGCGAGCTGGGCAGGTTCCCGCCGGCGGCCGTGCGCGGCTCCATGGCGAGCCTTTGGACGAGCTCGCGTCCTCCCTCGCGCCGCGCTTCCCGGGGCCATCGCCGTCGACCACGCAGGAGCTTTGGCCATGGGGGCGGAGCCCGCGGCGGCGGCCGCCGCGGATCCGTGGGATCCGGCAGCGGTGGCCACGGATCCGCGCGGATCTGGCGGCGGTGGCCATGGATCCGGCGGTTTCGCGGCGGGCGGTGGTGGTCGCCGGCGGATCCGGCCGTCGCGGGATCCGGCGAGGGGAGATAGTGGATCCGCGCGTATGCGGCACGGTAGGCCTCCTCCTCCTCCGCTCCCCTCTGTAGTGCGTCTCCTCCATCTTCGGTGAGCAGCTAGGTTTTCCAGGGAGCTCATCCTCTTTTCGTTTTTTCGGTGTTTCAGCTCTTTTGCTTTGTTTGTTTCAGCACCTTTTCACATGATGTTTCTCTAGTTTTTTGCCGATGGTTCTATTTTTTTTTCATATTTTCCAGTTTTGTTTCAAACGTTTGCTCTCTGTTGTTTCTATATTGTTTCTCAATTTGTTTCGGATGCGTGTTTTTTGTTTTTTGTGTTTCAATTAGTGTTCTCTGTTTGTTTCCAAAATGACACACTTGTTGTTTCAAAAAAATCATCGAGGGGGTGGGGGTGGGGGTATCTGTGTGTGTTTTTTTAGTTGTGTTTTTTTTGGTGTTTCAATAATTATGCCCGTCTTATTTCTTTTTCTAAAACCTTTTGTTTCAGTATGGTTGCAGCATTTGTTTCGGTTTGTTTTTTTCAAATGTTTCTATACTTTTTATATTTTGTTTCAAATGTTGCGCCCCTATTGTATCTCGAGTTCTTTTCGTGTGTTGCGGGGAAGGGTGGGGGAAGCATGGCCGGCGTGGGCGAGGTCTGTGTGTTGGTGCGGCGCGGTGATGGCGCTGCGCTCGCGGTGGTTGCGGAGGAGTACGGGGGGGATGGGGTCCGTGTGTGCGTCGCGTGCGTGTCCGTTCGATTTGTTTCTTTTTTTATTTCTCTCAGTTTTTACAAAGGGTTTCAATCGATTTGTTCATGATGTTTCTTTTACTTCTTTTAGTTATGTTTCAGATGCCGATTCCTGTTTGTTTCTTTTTTATTCTCGTTGTTTCTGTTGTTTGTTCCAAGCTTGTTTCAATTTTTTTTGTCGTTTGTACTTGTTTCATTCTGTGGTTTGTTTCATTTTTCAGATTTGTTTTCATTTCTTTTTCAGTGTTTCTTCTTTTCCTAACGTAATGTTTCATTTTGTGTTATTCTTTTGTTTCAGGCGAAGTTCAAGGATGTTTCTGGAGTTCAGGAGTATATGTTTCGATTGTTTTTTTTTCATTTTTGCGCCTCCCTCATGTTTCTGTAGTTTAGTAGTTCAATTTGAGGGATGGTGGACACTGCGGTGTAGCTTGTCCGTGCTGGATCGGCCATGGAGGAGCGCAGGGGCCGTGCGGGGTGGGGGGCCCTCTATGTTTCAGCCATGGAATTTTTTTTGTTTCAGCAATCGGGTGGAAATTGTTTCGGGAGGTGTGTTGGGCGGACGATGGAATTTTTCGTTTGAGCTGTGTTTTGTTGGCTGCAGCTTGGGGGCGGAGCGGGTGGGAGGGCATTGGCGGCTCGAGGATCGGGACGGGGAGGGAGGGACCCCCTCTGCGGTTCGGCGGCGCGGGGGACGGGGAGCAGACGTGCGTGTCGAGTGGCGGGGGTGGGCCGCGGGGGCGGGGTGGGCCGCGAACGAGCGTTCAATTGATTGAACGTTCGAGCGCTAGTCGCTCCCTCTATTCTATCGCTAGTAGCGCCCCTAAAAAAACTCTGTGGGCCTGAAGCAGGTGAATAGGACAACTCGGCCCATTTGATTTCTTTAGACCTTAGTAATGGAAGCCCATTTGTCTAAAAAAAAAGAGTAATGGCAGCCCATGCCCATATATATTTACCCATATGGAGAAGCAACTGCACTAGCACAAACCAAATTTTCGGCTGACGCCTCCGGCGGCCCTTTTTATTTTTTTATTTATTTATAGGCTAATAAAAAAAGTAAACATAGATGGTATTTTGCGAAGTATATTCTTATAAAGGAATTGAGGTGCTGAGGTTTTGCAACCGATGAAGATAATGGATAGCACCAAGGTTCGGTGTAAACAAAGCATGGAGCAAGCCGGCACCAGACCATATTGATTGTGATGCTTCTTTTTGTAAGGAGGCAAGTGAAGGTGGATAGGCTATATCTATATATCTATATAAATTATCATATTCACTCAGCATTTACTCCCTATAAATTTTGCTTCACATTAAGCCACGTCATCTAGAGTTGCAGCTGTCAGATTAGCATGAATTCATTTACCACGATGGTGATGATGTCAGTGGTGGTAGAGGCCGGTTATTTCATCCGTTGGACACTTTGCAAGCAGAGGTCATTGCGTGTCTTCAAGGCATTCGGGCAGCGGCCGATCTCAGCATTCCCAAGTTGGTGCTAGAGACTGATGCCATCCTTGTAAAACAACTTATAAGATTAGCGCCTATCACCGACCGAAACTTTGCATCCTTCCATATTAGAGTTGTGCCTAGATCCTATAATAAAGTTGCTAGGGAGGATGGAAATCGCCTATAAGGCCCGTTTGAATTCCCGGAATTTCCATAGATAAATTTCTGGAAAATGGATTCTATGGATTTCTTCTTCTCCCTAACTTAAGTAATGTAGACTTTATTTGACGGATCCTATGTATTCTTCTTTCACAACTATAGTTCATATACAAATTTAATTCCGGGCATTCAAACGGACCTAGACCTAGTGGTTTCTCTCCCTGTTTGTATTCAGTTTCGTGTAATTGTTGATTGTACAATGACTAAGTAATGGAATCCCTTTTCCTTCTCGATGAGAAGAAAAACAAATTAAGGACATGCAGGTGTTCATCAAAAGTAAGTGTTGGATACTATATACATACATGTCTGACGGGGCATGTATTATATAGACTACATACATATAAAGTACTGTAGAATGTTGTGTTTTCCTCGATAAAGTAGGACGATCGATGGAACTTCTTTCATTCCAATGGACCAGGAATTTGCATGTGCCATTCTCTTTCACCTAGCACGTAGATTGAACGGCAGTGCACCATGGGCGCGTTCCCATGAGTACTTCGATGGGCGCGTTCCCATGAGTACTTCACTAGGGCGCAAAGATCCAATAATCCCTGCAAAAGTTTCCGGCACGTGACATTCAGTGGTGGTACTTGCATGCCACATGTTGGCATCAGAACGATTATATGTGTCGTTGAATGCTACAGGTATAGGCTTCGCGGACGTCAACAATTCCGGCTGCCCATCACGAATTGCATGCCGATGCCGCCCGGAGGGCGCCGTAGTAGCATAGTAGCCGCGACCCCGGGAGCCTGCTGCCTGCGCCCTACGCGCGCCATGCCGCCATGTGCACGTACTGTACTCAGCCTCTGCCCGATGACGTGACGGGTGACGGCCTAGATAGCCTGACAGAGCACGATGTGCACAGTAGTAGCACATTCCCTTGGACCTCCACTCCGCCAGCGGACGATTTTTATCTGCACCGGACGACCCCGGGCACCGCACGTAGGACCACACGAGGGCCGGGTTTATGCTGTGGATAAGATCTCCTCCGCCTCTCCGTGTCGTCCAATGATCGTCGCGTGTCGTGTCATGTCGTGTCACGCCATCGATCGCTTCGCACCAACCAGTCCTCAGCGACGATCGAGCGGACTCGTGCTCAAAGCAGCGGGGCGACGCAGTGGCGGTGGTACGGTGTCCCTCGCCCTGCTGGTCGATCAGAGACGGTCACTCAGGGCTAGAGACGCCTTTGCAGAGTGCGGTTGGGATCGGACGCCCGGCCGGAGATGGACAGTCGAGCGCACGCGACGCAATAAAGAGGAGCTAGCAATAGCACAGGGAAACCGATCGACCTCCTCCCATTCCCATCACCATGCCCATGCATATATGTGCTCTGGTTGCTTGCTGTCGAAAGAGACGAGCATCTCGCCGGTGGTTACTGTCCCTGTGGCGTCTAGCGCTAGGCAGGCGCAGCGCGGTGCGTCATCAGTGTTCATGCAGCATGCATGCATGCATGCGCTATTTCTTGACAAGTCATAGCCCAGGGCAACTCTCATAATCGGCTCGTGGTTAGCCCAGGGCAACTCCTGTATCATCGGCTCGTGGTGGGGCGCGCAGCCGGCAGGCCGTCGACACCGCGCGCACATACTGTTCGGATAAGGCTTTTCCAACAGCTCCGGGTCCGGACGGGGCTTCGAAAGGTCCGGTCCGGTCCAGTGCCCACTTCAGCACCTGAGCGTCCCACCAGGCGTCACGTAGCTATAGGTGATCGGCTGGTGGCTCATCTGTTCTGATCACCGCAGGTCGCAGCGTGCGCAGGGGTCCCCAGAGAACAGCTAGCCCCATGTCCGTGTGATATTTCCCGTGGAGGGCTGGACTCTGGAGGTCGTGCTGGCCGCCTTTTTCCCTATAGCCCTCTGCCGGTCTGCCCTCCACATGACCACATGCGCACTCGCGCACGGCCCCCGACCGGCCGATACGTCGTCCGACCGTCCGTCGTCGCGAGCGCCATCATATTCGTCGTAGGTGTTGCCAGCGCGCGATCGACACGAGAGGCGGCGGCGGAGGCCGGACGACGCGCCGGAGCAGTGGCGGGTCGACAGCTGCCTCCCCCGGCGTCCTAGGCTCCTACTTAACGCATAGCCCTCCACCGGTGGGCGCTGCGTCCGATGGTATGTATAGGTGCCTAGGCCGCTGCTGGCATCCGGTGCGGTCCGGCATGCACGCCGGTGCGGTCCGGCATGCACGCGCAAAGCCGCGCGCCAAGCGCAGGCAATGGCTTTCTGCTGGCTTCCCGCTCGCTGCACCCGCACGCCGGCCTTGCCTGGTCTTGGCGTGCCTGCCCGCCGCTTTGTGTCGCCCGTCGCGTCCGTCCATCGTGGCCTTATCCGGTGGGGGTCGTTTGTTTTGCGGGTTCGTTTGCTTTCCCGAGCGCGTGTGTCGATCGCTGGGGCGAATTAGAAGCTAGCGCTAAGCTTAAAAATGGCGCTGCTGGCTCATCAGGTTCGGCGTACTTGGCCACACAATGCCGAGGGTTTCGCTGTCGTCGCCTAGGCCGTGGGGTCTCGACTGCACCGCGACCGCGGCTCGGCATATCGCACTGGGAATCGATGCTTTATTTCTCGGGCCTATTGCGAAAAAAATTTCAACATGATGAATAGTAAGCTCTTTTGCCTTATTTGACAAATATTGTCCAATCGTGAACCAAGCCGTAGGATCAAAAGATTCATCTCGTGATTTCAAACTAAACTGTATAATTAGTTAATTTTTTACCTATATTTAATACTCTATGCAAGAGTGTAAAAATTGATGTGATAAAGAAAGAATATAAAAACTTGAAACTTTGACGTGAACTAAACAAGGCCAGATCCAAATCTCGCGAAGCGCGCGACGACCAGCGCGCGTCTCTATCCGGGGCTGGTCTCCAACTGAACATTTGGACAGGGACGGACAGATTACGCCCACGAACATCTGAGTGATGGCGCTGGATATTAACACCCCCCACATACGACGACAAGGATACGCTGTGATGTGACGACGCACGGACTGGCGGCGATCTTGAGCTGGCTTGGATGGCATCGTACATGCTGTTGTTTCGCTGTTGGTCGATCGATCGGTCCACCGCCGGCCAATCGGGTGGGTGACATGTCACCTTGCGGGAAAGGTGGCATATATCGTGGCGGTCGATTCCTGGTCGGATGGATCGTTGTCCAGCGTATCTTTTCCGGGCCTTTGATTTGTGAGACGGAGTTTGGTGGATTATTACTGGATTTTGCTTCATCTATTGCTTTGCGTCAGTATCGGCCTGTGCACTGGCCGTTGCCGCTCAACGCGTCAGACTCTATGCGGCAGAGGTCTTCTAACGGCTATAAAGCATCGCCTGAGAGAGAGTAGTTTTCGTCAAGAGAAGCGCAATGAAACACACATCTGATTTTCGTCAAGTATTCCCTAATCCACTTGTCTTCACTTACTGGATTATTGTTATGTGCACATTATATGCCCTCACAATGAACAAGATGGCATCAATATTCCTATTTGGTTGTAAAAAATAGGAATGTGTCTTGCTTATATATTAGTAGAGTGAAATGTTCCATGGGTTCTTAAAATTATCATGCATTCTCATCTAGGTCAATGAACTCTCAAAGTGACCATTCGGGTACTTTATTTTTCAAGTGGTTCATTCTAAGTTCGCTCTAGATCACTTTGACATAGCGTGAAATTTGCGAACCACTTGAAAAGTTGAAGGGCACAGATGTTTCACTTCATTTATGGACCAAGGTAGAACTAAGAGAAAAGTCTAGGAACCCACGGTGAAACTAATAAAAAAGAGGAAATTTTATATTTGTTTATACTTTTCACATAGATTGGTACTATGTCTAATGGAGAAAGAGTCTTTCCCCTAAAATTGGGCTTTCACCTTTTAGAGTCAATGTCAATTGCACCTTGCCATCATAGAATTGAGAGAAAAAATCAAAAGGTAAAATATAATATTAAAATAATGCTGGTTCTGACGGCCTGACGCCCAAGTTCATACTCCCTTTGCCTGCACCGACAACTTCGGTGTAATTTGTGTTGACAAGTATGACATCATTCATTAATCAGCGCACAAAGTTAATAAAATAATGCATCTCAGATTCTTAGTGGACTGTCACGGGCACATTGTAATTTCATCACAAGGGAGCAAGCAAAATTATGCGATTTCTTATAATATTATTAACAATCTCTAAAAAACAATCTCGTCTTTCTTGCTTATTTAGTCTTAAGGATAGGAATTACAGAGAGGCCAAAGGAGTTGAGAGACCCCTACTTTATCGAAGATACTAGGAAGATGATGCATTATATTTGGTTTTGTGGCCATTAATTACAAGAACATGCATATGACACTAACTTTTATGAGAACTTATAGTGCAATGCACATATGTCATTTACAGATTTACTTCAGTTGGAACCCCTTGTCCATGTACATAGACAGATATGCAAATATTTTGGGATGGATCGGAGGGTGTTGAGGTCAAGTGGATTTTGGTTGTTTAGTTTCACACCTAGATTAGTTTGTTGCAAGAATCAGGTGAAATATTCCTTCTCCACACCTAAATGTTTAGTTAAATAAACCAAGTCTACACCTAGCAATTACACCAAAATAATTGCAGTAACTCTAGAAAAACTTAAATGATTTACAATCTAAAAGTATCTCTGAAGAATAACGGTGGAAAAGTGTGATATAGCAAACTGTTTACATCCACTCTCGACCTACCTTGTTTAGACTGCGAGAAGTGAGATTGAAAAGCACTGTAGCACTTTTGTTTGTATTTGGCAATTTATATCCAATCGTGGACTAATTATGCTCAAAAGAATCATCTCGTGATTTATAATAAAACTGTGCAATTAGTTATTTTATTTATCTATATTTAGTGCTTCATGTATATGTCCGAAACTGATGTGATGGAAAGAGAGTGTAAAAATTTAGAATTTTAGATATATCTTTGCTGTTCAAATGTTACCTTCCCACGTAGCAGGGATGTGATTGTCAGCTAGCACATGCATAGTACTTGCCCATCAGCTCAAGAAAGAGTATAGTAGTCAAGAAAAAAAAAGATTCCAATGTGGGTAGCACGCAGTAGTAAGTAGTAACACACATCTGAATTCAAGTACTAGTTCCTGCTGCTAGGTGGCCATATTTTGCCACTAATAGCTTGATTTATGTACACATGACTAATAAGCACGCACACTTAGAGTAATCAGCAATTCAGCACAGGCAATGACACACTATGATGAGTAGCTAGCTTAGCTAGAATTAATCTGCCGATGGCATATACCACCGACCGATCGATCACTGATCATCGCTTCGCTTACATCAGTCCATGCTGAGTAAACCACTCGACGACGCTGTTGTCAGCGTAGGCAGCATAGTCAGGAACGTAGAAGAGGTCGTCGTCCCCCAGGTGATCGCCGGCGCCGACGTCGACGCCCGGCTGGTGGCAGGTGCCTGTCGAGAACGATGAGCTCGGGCTCCCGCTGCAGACGGTACGGCCCATGACGTCTCCGCCGTCACCGGAGACCGCGTGGCTCTGGCTCCCAGCGGCCGCGGATCTGAAACGCGCCAGCTCCTCCTCGGCGAGCGCCAGCCTCTCCTTCACCCTCATCAACTGCCAGCCAGCCATGCATGTACACACGAAATGATCAGTATATATGCTGCAACACCGTCAATCCATGGACATGAACACAAAAAAGGATCGGAGCAGGACATGCATGTGCGGTGGGGGCAGGTACGGAGGTACCTCGTTCTCAAGGTGGCATTTGTGGAGGATGTCGGCGGCGTGTGCCTGCTTGAGCTTGGCAAACTCCTCCTCGAGCAGCTTGCTCTTGTGGCGGGCGCGGCGGTTCTGGAACCAGACGGCGACCTGCTTGGGGTCGAGCCCGAGCTCGGCGGCCAGGTGCACCTTCCGGCCGGTCTCCAGCTTCCGCTCCTCCCGGAAGCTCAGCTCCAGCATCTCCACCTGCTCGTCGCTCAACCGCCGCTTCTTGGGGTCCCCTCCCACGTCCAGCTCGCCGCCGGCGCCGCACCTCGCTGCTCGGCGCCTCCTGCGCCGCGCTCTCGGCCTCTCACCCTGCGCCGTGCCTGCACACCGCACAGAATACATCATCAATTGACATGCATGCAGCAGGTACTGAATACTGATGATGAGCTACACAGTTGCATTTGCAGAGACGAAGTAGCTAGTACACAGCCTACAGCTGGGAGCGAGAAAGAGAATGTACGAGTACGTACCGTTGGGCACCAGGAGGGACGAGGAGGAGTCCACGTAGGCGGAAGGGAAGAGACCGTCGTATTGCTCCATCGTTTTGCCTGCGCTCCCGGCCGGATCAGGTGCTGCTATAGACAAGGACAGAGAAAGAGGAGGAGGCTGGGGAGAGGAGACGGGAAGGGACGGGACGGTGTGTGTGCTGGGCGAGGAGGAGCTGCAGAAGTGGATCGAGCGAGGACCACAGAGGGCAAAGGCACCGGCTGGGCTGCGCGTTAAGTAAGCAGAGGCCGGGGTGCGTGTCTCGAGAAAGACCTAGGAGTAATATATAGGGCTCAATGGCTAGCAAAGGCGCGCAACGCCGGTGGGGTTCGCCGGCCGGCCGGTTGCCCGGGTCGGGGTGCTTTCTGATCCAGACCAGACCGGCTATGGATGTAAACCACCTGCTCCAACTTTTGTTTTTCTTTGGGGAAAGCTACATATACTCCTATGTCCTATATGGCTGCTGCTGATGAACAGGATAGGAAGTACCAGTGTGTCATGCGCTTACTCGTGTACCAAAGGATGTCAACTGTCAACTGCAGAACTACTACATCAGTCCTAAAATAAATAAAAATTGCAATTCTGTATTTGAAATTTGAACCAAATCAAAAAGAAATTTAAGTTTAACTAAATTTATTGGAAAAAAAAGTGTCTAACACTTATGTATAAAAACTAAATTCTAATCAATAATACTTACAACCTGTGTCTAGATAAGACTGTAATTTTGGGTGCAATCTTGAATACCTGCCTAAAATTTTACTACAGGTCTATTTGGAACAGCTTCTTTTTTTTTTTTTGCCAAACACCTTTTCTCGAAACTTCATCTCTCACAATGGGATGAAACTAAAAAAAAAGTTGCTTATCCCAGCTTTTTTCTCTTAATCATGCATGAAGTTATTTGTAAAGTTACTTTGCCAAACATTTTTTTTAAAATAGCTCAGCTTCACCAAGAAAGCTAGTATTTGTGAAGTTGTTTCAAAAAATCAACTTCATGAAGCTGAGTTGAGCCAAAATACTTCGATACATTAAATTTAGTCAAATAAATTAGTTTGACTAATAAAAATACAGTTTTATTTTTGGATCAGGGGGTACTGAGTACACTCTATCGTCTCTCTCGTGGTTTGGAGGAGAGTGGCATCTTTTTTTAGACGAAAACGTGATTGGCATTTTTTTTAGACGAAAACGAGATTGGCATCTTATATACCTTCTAGAACACAGTAGTAATAATAGAAAGAGATGTGTGTCGTATGTGCACTTGACGTCACAAATATTTGTAACTGCTTTCCATGTCTTATCTCTTACTCCTAATTCATTTAAGGACCAACTGTTAGGGTATCTTTGGAACACTAGATTCTGAAAACGCAGAATTAGAAGAAAAAAAAGAATGCCATAACATCTTGAATCCTATGGACCAAAAAATAGGAAATTGCAAGGGCAAATGTTTAAATTATGGAGTGTAAGAAAACCTATGTGAGTGACACAAAGGAAGCGTCGTTGTTCAGGAGGTTCAATCTCTTGGGAGAATAAACCCTACAAAATTCCTAGTATAAAACAAACCATTCCATATATAGGAATTTCGTAAACATTTTAGGACTCTAATATCCCTTGTTTCAAAGAACTTCATAGGAAATGTTGCTATAGGATTTGAATCCTTTATACTTCGCGTAATATATTCCGATTTGATGCTCCTTTTGTTTTGCTGTGTCTTTCATCCACTCCCCTGAAAGCTTGCATGGAGTAGGGGCTGGATGCACGAATATATGCCAGTGCTTAATTTGGAGACTACTTGGGAGCGCACGACCTTCTAGGGCCTTGTTTAGTTCCCAAAATTCACTCCGAATTTCACTATGGAAAAAGAAGATTCCCTGTCACATCAAAATGTTGACACATGCATTGAGTATTAAATGTAGATAAAATTAAAAACTAATTACGCAGTTTAGTTGTACTTTACGAGACGAATCTTTTGAGCCTAATTAGTCAATATTTGGATAATATTTCACAAATACAAACGAAATGCTACAGTGTGCTATAGTGCAAAATGCCAATTTTGCACTCCCCAAATTGGGAGAACTAAACAAGTCCCGTAGACACAAGAGTGGTCGACAAGGTGGCACTTGTTCCTGGAAAGGTCCATCACTTTCTTTGAAAAGATCGGGCAGGAGATTCTCTCTCATAGAGAATAGTCTTTATAGGGAGGTAGCGTGTTGTTTCGTGGTGTACCACTCGAACATTTAATCTAGCTAGTGTTTCAAAGTTATGTATGCAAAAGCAGAGGTAAACAACACTTCGCCATCAGCCTGTAATAATAGTGTAGTAAAAAAAATGAGGTTGATTTGCGTGTCTATGCAAGGACGATCGATGTTGGCATGAATTACAATAGATCTAAAAAAAAAAGTACTCCCTCCGTTACTCAAAAGAATGTTGTTCTAGCCTCTATATTTCTGCATGCAAAAGAATGATGTTTTGGCTTAACAATACTAATCTAGACAGTAATGCCCCTGCATGTCGCTTCAATTCACATCCGCCATTGATAAATGACCTCCTCGGTTCCCATCCGGGCCGCTCGCCTCCCTCCTGCATGCGCGTCTTTAATTAGCCATCGCCGCTGCTCGCTGTGGCCGCACGCCTCACTGGTTCCCCATGGACGCCGCTCATCGCCGCTGCTCGCGATTGCCGGTCACGCTCGCCACCGCTCGCACATGTTCTATTTTTAGTGAAAAATGCAAGCACATGGAAAAAAATAACATCACGCTCGCCACCGCTAGCACATGTTCTATTTTTAATGAAAAATGCAAGCACATGGAAAAAAATAACATGGGAAAATCGACTGCATGTTCTGTTTATAGGGAAAACGTTGCCATTGTCGAGCGACTGCATGTTCCCTAGTCATGCTCCGATGGAGGGTCGTTGACATCAAATGCAACGTCGCCATCGTCACCATCTTCTAATCGGACAGTGAGATCAAACCCAAAAATGCAAACAAAAAAAAGCCCTATGCAGGCCATGCAAAAATTGCAGCCACCAAGCTTCAATCCTAGCACCTCAGGCCCAACGCACCATTGCGCTAGCCAGTTGAGCTAATGAATGCTCTTGTAGAGAATGCACCCGCAGCAGTATTTAATAGGGGCAGACAGGGAAAACTCTACTCTAATTAATCACTCTTTGGTATGCTAAATGATGTCTTAAACGTCATTTTTTTGAGTAACGGAGGGAGTATACTCAGTTGGGCTCAGAATATAGACATTACTGCTTTTTAAAAAAAAATCAGTAAAATCCTGTAGTAGGGGTGTTTCCCCTCATGTTTCATGAAAAAAAGAATATCGATATGATTTATCCTAAGTCAAAGTATCATCAATAATGGTTCTAATTATGCTCATTGATATAGTAAATATCGTTGCTTACAAAAACTTGGCCAAACTTAAGATAGTTGAGTTAGGATAAACTAGGAAAATATATTTTTTATGTTGGAGCGAGTTCGTGTTTTTAGATGTTTGTGCAAATTCATAAGACTAATTATCCTAAATGCCTGCCTAAATCTACAATATTGGTATTTGGTATTTTGCATCCTATACTTGATCTGGAAAAAAAATAAGCATATAGTATCTAAGATGTACTGGTTTAAAATTTTAGAGACGCTCATAGGGATAGAGCACGTGTCTAGAAAGAGCTAACATCCATTTCATATACAGACATACGTGATGTGGTGATATTTCTCTTGGAAAAAGGATGTGATAAAGACTTGTGGTCAATTCCTGGCTCGGAGATTTGTCAAAAAAAAATTCCTGGCTCGGACGACAATTATCCTTGAGCAGTGCTACTCATACATGTTTCACCGATGGAGAACATGGCGAGTCACACACCGTACGTGATGCATCTTATTCTTATCAGGGCAGACGCGGACATCGACCGATCCGGCGATGCCAAAGCCAATGCCATGCCGGCATGCCATCATAGGATTAAAGCATATCCATCAGATCAAGCAAGATAGATTAGGAGATAACTGAGCGAGTCAGCAAAGATTCAGGCGATGGGAAAAAGGAACAGTGGATAAGGCTAGGCAGGTCGCAAGCAAAGGACGAAGCAAAAGGCTCTACCCAGCCAGCCCGGCCGTAGCAGCTGCAGCAGGAGCGGGCACTGTGGAAGTAGCTAGCCCGAGAGACAGCGGGCGCAGGCACATGGCCGGCAACGGATGCATGCCAGTGGGCAGCTGTGGGCGGGACGCACAGCACAGTGCACAGCGGATGATCCCACGCGTCGCCCGGGGCGAGTTCGGGCGCCAGGGACCACGCGCCCCCACTCCGCCGGACGTGTCGCTAGTCGCTACCCGGCCGATCCGGGGAGGAAACCGAAAAGAAAAACTCCACGGACCGCGCGGCTCCCTGCTGGGTGGTGACCCGCAGCGCCATCTCTGCCCTGCTTTTCGTGCTCCGGGATTCCAAACGCGCACCGTTGATTAGTCAACGAGTGGCTGACGAGCGGGCCATGGAGCGGCCTGCGCGCAGAGGCGCCCCGCTGTCTACTGGCTGCTGACCTGCCGCCAGTGTGTATTTTTCTTCGAGCGAGAGAACATTTCGGGATTTGGGTAGAGCTGGGCACTATGTGCAGTGTGCACCAGTGAAAATTCCACTCTTTCTTTCAGTAAGTTTACCCTAAACTCCCAACTTTGACACTATAAAAAAAAGATTCCCTGTCACATCAAACTTATGGTACATACATGGAGTACTAAATATAGATGAAATTAAAAACTAATTACATAGTTTTGTTATACTTTGTTAGACGAATCTTTTGAGTATAATTTATCAATATTTAGGCAATATTTTACAAATACAAAGCGAAATTCTTCTGAGTGTCTTCTGATTGTGTGAACGCCTAAATTTGGGCTCCCAATTTTGGGATCTAAACAAGGCCTTACTGCAGTTTTTTCCCCATTTGCACATGCACTTCGATCAGAACGATTACATGCACTTATTTGTTTCGATCGGCTCAGCTTTTTGTTGGATAGAGGAAATCTCCAAGTTTATCCGGTCGTACGATTTACTACCAGGAAAGGAGTTCCTTATCGACTCGGCAACTGTCTATCCCGGTCCTGGTTTGCTTCCTACGGCCACAGCTGATGCCACCCTCCATTTCTCTGAACTGTAAAGCCGGCCGGCCGAGCCATGCCACGGTGCAATTATAACCGGGCCAGATCTTGGATGTCTTCGAATCCAACTCACTCACGACAGACAGACAGCCGGTGAAACGAAACGCATGCACTGCGAGCACATGCCAGGAAAGCAGCAACCCTGAAACTGCTCAGAAGGTCTGGGCAAGATAGCCTAGTAGATGCATGCATGTACGCAGGCCAAGTACTCGTCGGCCTTCCATTACCGCAAGTTCTCGGCCCCGTCCCGCCCCCGTGTTGACCTGTGCCTTGTGCGTTTCCGGTAAGGCTTATCGTAACCAATCCGCTCTGGGGTCCCTCCCCCGTTTCCGGTAGTAGATGCGTCAGATCGCGAGGATGCTGGAGAAAATATCAGCCTCAGCCGCCATGGATGGACGCTCATGCTGGCAATGTGTAGGGGCCGGGGCGGCCGCCGCCGGCGGCCCCACAAAGACGAAGCTGCCGGTGCAAGTAACCGCACGGCGCCCAGAGTATCTCTCATATCTGCGTTTGATTCTTGCATTGGTGAATAAAAACAGAGGAGCAAAAAGGAGAAATATTTTCCCCAAATTGAAGTATGGCTAGAGCAGCTTGTTTAATTTTGCTCATCTTTTTTGTCACTTTGTTTCTTGAGCTCCTTTGCTCCTCTCTGCTCTCTTTGTAGTCTTCTTCAAGCAACTGTCTTGGTCACATTTTAAAAAAAAAAAAAATCAGTAGGGGTTCTTGATCTCTCCTGTCCCCTCCGAAAAGAAAGGAGAACTTCTACTTGGGGTCTCGAGAGATGATTACTTATTATTAGCTGTTCCATTAAGCAGCTTCTTTAATTTTCTATGTTGATGACAGACTTATTAACAGATGCTAATGCAATCCCAAACCACTAAATGCTGGTGATGAATTAATCATTTGAAGAGTAGTCGTCTATACCTTTCTCAGATTCTTTTTATGTCACAACCACTACTTGAAGCATCCTTTTCAAGCAAACAAATAAGCTAGGTTCACCAGAACTTTCTCATAATAAGAAACACGTATACCTATCTGCAGGGTGTTAAGGAGACTAATATTTCTTAACGATGCTCATTAGCTGAGCTTAGCTGTGTCGAGGCTGTATAACCATGTTCTTTACACGCACATCTAGGCTGTTCCCAATCGAGATTAGCAAAGGGATCAGCACTAAGCTTGGGGCTTTGGCCTTTGGGCACACTTGTCTGCATGAGATTGGGAGGCGCTACCTGTCAGGAGCTAGCAGGTCGATACTAATCCCCATCGATCATCATGTGCTGGATTCCCTCACATGCTTCATGATCTCCACTTTGCTTTGTTAATGATGATGCAGGGGGGTGATTAAACAAGTGGAGGCGCCCTTACTCCCGGACAAGCCACGCCCCTGCTTCCCAACTTCCAACTTATCTCCTTGGATCTGCCCAAAACTTGCATCATCATCACTCATCTTAAATTGGCGATGTCACCGAGACTGCTTCAAGGTCAATGGATCTTGCATTGGAATAAATTTTCCAAGAGCAAATGTGTGGTCGTTTCGTTACATTACCCTTCACCATCAGTGTTTTGATTTTCTCCTGGAAGTTCCATGATGTGGACTGGTATTGCCAACTGCACTGTAAGTGTTAAACACATGGATAAGGAAGCTACAATTAATTAATCACCATATGCAACAGAAAACGACAGACGACGTACTGCCGCCCATGAAGTTCTTGTGTTTTGGTTTAAAGATAAATTACTGTACGGCGAAAGAACGACATGAAAACCAAGTCCTAGATTAGGACTGAAGAGAAATTAGCTAGTACTACACAGAGTTTAAAACTGCGAGCAGCCCTACTCAAGAGACCTTCAGACGGCGTCAACACTCTTGGATTCCATCTTTACTCGTACGGAACAACGGTGTTCAACTTTTACCCTTGCGAGGTACTCATAACTCAAACTTTACCCTAAAATTCTTTCACCTTTCCTTGAATTACGCCACTAACCATGTGACATGACCTTTTGCGCCACTAGAATAATGGTAGCTTAGCTAGCTCCAATATATTTCAATGCCTACTAGTATAAGCTGCTGAGATAGGATACGGGCCAATTGAAGCTAAGGAAGCGTGATTAGCCAGTAGCCAGGTCGTACGTTGCCGATGCCACGGCGAAACGTGGCAGCAATATAATGTGCTTGCATTTTTTTTTTCCGGACCCAGGCTCCTCTCCCGTCGATCGTCAGCCATGAGGTGAGCGACCAATTGTTTTTGCATCCCCCGTACGTACATGTATTGTATGGTATTGGTAAGTGATACGGACTAGATGCTTTGGTGGCGAATTGGCGATTAAGCAAACGAATCAGGAGTGAGTTTAAGTAATGGCCCATGCTAATCTGGCGCCAATAGGAAATTAACCACTGCGCTGCAAAAGATAGTTGTGGAACTTGTGGTGGCGCGTACTTGCAGAATCTTTCCAAGATATTATAGGCGTGAAAGCAGCATTAGCAGGAACTGGTGCCTGACATAGTGACATGCATTTGTAATGACTGAGTAATCTATACATACGCAGCTGGATGAACCCGAGGGAATCAACAATAGTGAATAAATCGACAACATATTACTTCATTACCTTTTCTAAAAAAAAAGGAAGCTGTGTTTATTTTATTTTATTTTTGCTCAAATTTTGGGAATACACTCGATGATATTCTCATATAGGTTTTCAAAATAAGTGCTTCAGAATCTATGTTATATATTTTACAGAACATACACAGCTCATACACGCATACATACAAGCTATCATCAACTAATCTACCCTTATGAACGCCTATAGAAGACTGTCCCTCACTCCATCCTGTAATATAGTATATTCTAAAAATTTTAAGACGAGTACCACCTCTAGTGGCTCTTTCGAAAAAAAATTCTTTGGATTCATAACACTGCTATGTCGATGTAGGAGAGACCACCTTCTCTTTTCTTTGTTTTCTTTGCAAATAACATCTATGTTAGATGGGTGTGCTTGGCAGTGTATCACAAAGACATCACTGCCTACTCCAGAACCTGTTGTTGAAGGGTTTTGTAACCGGTAGTGGTTTGTCACTCTGTAGTTCTGCTATTGAGTCTATTTTCATCACCTCCACTGCTCATCCTATCAACTCTACAAAGTGATAGGTAAGTGGTAGAGACACGGATGAATGTCCGACCACCCTAAGTTTGATCTCTGATCTATCTCGTCGGACCAAGTTTCTACAATTTTATTCAGCCTCGAGGGCACATGTCATACAATTGCTAAAGTGATGTGCTTGTCATGCTCTTAGTCTTGTGTTTATTAGAGTACCTCTGAGCCAGTGTGTGTGTGTGTGTTTAGGTAGTATATGTGTTATAAGTCTAGCTTGAGCATGTTGGTGTGAGTGTGCATGTGTGTGTGATATGTGAGTTTCTGTATGAATTCAGATACTATTGAGAAATAAAAGAACACCCACAAATTTAGCAGGTTCATCGTTGCCTTGTCATACTACCCACTGTCGGTACCACCATTGCCAACCATGCATACCACAACTCCAGGTTGTAGATCAAATATGAAAAGACGATTATTGCACTAAAAGATTTTCACACGTTGTTCTTTTTTTTTTTTTCTTGAACAAGTTGCAGTTCAAGCTTAAGTTTTACCTTAGATCATCCATATTTTTGTTTAGTTTCTTTGTGCGTTTTTTAGAGGTGTTACTGATTGGTACGTATTTTTTTGGAAAACAATAAAAGCTAAATGAACAGTAATTTGTAAAGAAAGAAAGGAAGGAAGGAAGGACGGACGGTAACACTCCTGAGTCCTGAACCTCCAGCCCAACAACCCAAGGACCCAACCCTACACACTGACTGATTGTTGTGTGTCCTACACACTGACTGATTGTTGTGTGTCGTGTCGATTCCAAGGTCCACGAATCTCAGCTGCCTCTCAGCTGCCTGATTGTCTGGTCAATAGGAAAACCAGGGACAGGAAAGGGTTAGGGCATCTCAGCATTCTGCAGGACCACATCAAGTTGCTAATTTGTACCAACGTACCAACCGATCGAGCAAACGGATCAAACAACATGCAAAACTTGTGGCCATAACAGTAGCGTAGCAAAGTCACGCAAAAAGATAAGCAAACTACAAACCTGAGGATAACATTGTTTAATGAGTAACCACGCTGCGGCCGCCACGAGAGCGATTCTCTTGCCACGCCGTGCATGAGGCACAGCTGCACAAGGGCAGCGAATCTTCAGACTACAGGTGTGACACGCCTAGGTTGAAGTCTGTGCGCAGTGTCAAAGTTCTTGCACGCATCAATGCATCATGATACTTGTGCCATTTGGAACTATTGGCACTAAAATTGTGTGGCTTCTTGGCGGATCCAATATTTTTTTGAGTAGTCCTAGCCAATAGACTAGTGTGGAATCCAGAAGAATTCAATAGAAAATACACTATACTACATCAACAAAATTTACCAAGAAATTCACTATAAAATATAAAATAATACATATACATTTACACCATGTCATAATTGCCACAGTTAAAAAGTCTATTGTTGGAATAATAATATATTGAGAAAATAAACACCGCGCACATCATATATTCTCTCTAGGCCGAACTTCACTCGGGTTTAGCAGGGCCAAGTATTACTCTGCTTGGAAGTTCAAAAAAAAAAAGTATTACTCTGCTTGGACCAATGAAATGGTATGCGGGCCAGATATTACCCAATATGGGCCTCCCGTGAGCTGCTGGGCTGGGCTGAGCGAGCTTTCTGTTGTTTTACGTGAGCACTGAAATTAGGCCAATTTCCCCGCTTCCACGGCCGAAATTGTCCAACCATGGGCCCAATTGGCAGATTCTCCTTTTGCCGAAGCAACACAACTCTACCGCATTTCCGCGGACGCCACAGCGTCCGTCGTCCGGCCACGGCGCACGAGCAACCAACAGATCACCGGTGCACACTGGACAGCACAGCTCGGCCGCGGCTGCACCAGAGACCGCCGGGCTGGAGCGGCGATCCACAACGAGACCGCTGGTTGAGGCCCCCGGTCTTGACATCGACAGCAACGTGTGTTGCTCGTCGTTCCTGGACTGTCAACAGGCACGTTCTCGACGCTGCTGCCGATCTAGCTTAGTACGCCGTACTACGAGTACTACGCACTAGTAGGACCACTCAGGCACTCACCACTGTTCCATTCTTGAATGAATGTTGTGCGTGGCCAGTTCGAGGCCCGGATCTTCCACGCCTTTTTATTTGCTTCCCTGTGTCCGCGAGGACGAGATGGGAAACTCGGGTCTTGCACGCATTTGGAACCATACGATGACGATTGAAAGTCCAGGCTGTTGCTTGATCTGCTCTGCACCGCTCGCTTCGCCTGAACTCCGGTAGGGCCGCCCGGTGTTATTCGTCGGTCGCCGTCTCGGCGTCTCCGGTACGGACCACGGGTGTACTCACTGCCCACTTGCAGTACAGACGGAGAGAGAGACACGATGATGGTGCCCTGAACGGATGACTTCAGATTGCTTTTATTAGGCCGTCCTCCGTGACACTGTTTAAGTGAAACAAACTAGCTGATCCAATCCAATCCAATACAAGCATCATTGCCTACTGACTACTGTCTGGGCTCGGGGTTCTGAGACCAAGGCAGGTCAGCAACAGCTGGGTTGGCCATATGCACTTTGGATCGAGTTATGGAATGCAGTGCCCAGTGGCAAGGCTATGCTGAACACCCTTGGCTTATCTTGTCTGGCACTGACAACGTGGCCTCTACTGGCTGTCTGGATCACGCGGACTACAACTACAGTAGATCGTCAGGGCCCGTGAAGCAACAGCCAACAGGCATGTGATCAAGACGAGTGCCCCCAAGATCAGAGGTTCAGATTACAAAGCCTGCCTTCCAGCTAAACCCGCCGTAATTTGTGAGGACAGACAGTCAAACACTGGGTTCTTCAACGTGAAGACAGGGCTGGCACAAACCAGCATTATTTCACATGACCTTGGATGGTGCCAATTCATACTAAAGAAAACATATATCTGTGGTTATATCGGTACAGCACTGAACTTTTTTTTATAAGACTGATGCATCTTTTCCGATGACAACACATCGAAAAGTTTGGGAATCATCTGTCAATCTGTCATATTGTATGTCCTGACTCCTGAGCCGCACGCTCCCTTTTTCTTGCAAAAGTGTGGACACCTACCAAATATCCTCCCTTTAGTCCTGAATAAAATCCTCCAGCGAAGATAGGCCACTTCATCGTCATCAATCATCAATAACATAATGATGCTTAGCTACTAAATTCTAGATTCAGATGGGGCTACCCACTGGTACAGCGCCATGTGGAGTGCAGGCCGCTTGACGCTGACAAACTCGACAGGTTGCCCCACTGGCTCCCACACACTACCATTGGCAACAAAAAGCCAACAAGGGCCATGGTTCAAGGTCCAAGGATGATCGAGCTGGAATACTGTGAAATTGGATTTACTGTTTTCAACATGAATCTCTAATAAAATTCAGTTGGGTTAGATGGAATCGAGTGCAAGGCTATACTATTCTAGGTCAACGTCGTCCCAGCTGGGCTTCTTGCTGTCTAAGCAAGTAAAGCAAGCATGCATGTATCTGACACGCATCATGTGTTTTTTTTTTATTTGGTGTGTGTGTGCGCCTTCAATCAATAAGAAATACGGATCTGGCAATGCGTTTTCGAAAGTAGGCCACGTTTGATCGAGTATATTAGAAACGAGCATAAACGCATTTCAATATGGAGCAAAAGATCTCCGAGAGCATCTCTGAGAGTTTCCAAAACCTATTTTTCACCTTTTCAATATTGAACTTATGGAAGATTGAAAAAAAAAATACTCTCGTACAATCCCCTATCTCAACTCCCAATCTTTTCATACTTGAGAAAATCAACCTAATCAAGTGAAAATATACGCACTCGTGTTGATCTACCAATCTTGAGGTGAAATGACGTGGGAAAGAATAAGGAGTAGAACCGAATTCTCAATGCAAATGTATAGAGAGAAAGACAATATATATGTGGATAGAGTGATTTCAACTGTTTAGGGTTCTTAATACAAAATTGTCTTATACATATTTTAGAAGTAAGATTTTGTAACCGTTGGAAGAAACCAACAAACATGCTCCTGATTCTTTTAGCCACTTAGAAAAGTCTGTTTGGATGTTGCAGTTTTGAAAAACTGCAGTATCATAAAACTATGGTTTTATAAGTCAAAGCACAAAACTGTAGTCTAGAAAAAAGAAGACTAGAGTGGAGTTTTGAAAAATCCAAAAGACTAAAAATTTCAACAACACCATTGTATTCAAAACCATGAAATTTGTTGCACCTAAACATTTTATGGTACTCTAAAACCAAGCATTTCATAAAACCATGGTATTTTTCTAATACTAAAAGAATACTTTGTATCCAAATATGATCTTAACACGTATTGTCCTGTAGTAGTTCCAAGAAAGAAAGGTTTGTGATTTGCACTGATGCATGGCAACAAAAACTTATATAGTCATGAGTTGTGTTGTGGTTCTAAATTTTAGCTTATGCGAGGGCAACCATATGTCTTTTGTGGCCTCTTCCTCTCCTACACAAAGGCCAGACCTTATTTTCAAATAAAGATAGAATTTTATCTGGGGAATCTATTATCTTCATTTCATTTAGTATTTTAGCTGATATGCCAGTACTAATTAAAAGGTACAAAACATACTATCAGGTAAAGTGGATAGTGCAGCATTTATTCTAGGGTACACGTACACCAGTGATCATGACTTGGAAAAGGCTCAATTAGGGGGCACACACGTGATGGGGTTTCGAAAGTCTAGGCCTCCATCTACCGGAAAAATCGCCTCCATCGCTTCGCAAACACGTACGTATCGATTGGCGGAGTAACGTGTAGGAGTATAAGCATCTGCCTGGTCACTTTGGGAGCTCTCACTATGGATAAGCTGAGCAATCGAGCCCCTCGCCGTTCGAGCGTGTGCCGCTGAAACAGGAAAAGACGTCCATTTTGAACCATCCAACACGGTACAGCCACGGTAGCCAGCTACCAGACGTAAGTGGATTGATCTGCAGACACGGGTATAGGCTATTTCGAGCAAGTTTATCCGATGAACTCATACTTAAAATAGCAACTTTGGTGGTGGGTGAGTAGAAATGAAAACGGATCGGATATTACCTTTTATCACATTTTTCTAACCCGGGGTGATTATGGAAAAGAATCCTTTCCGGAGAATTAGAATCTGACTAACTTCAATGTTAGCATAACCTCATTGTGCATTTCGGGACGCCGGTGAATTGGCACGGCTATGAAAATGTAACAGTAGTTGGCAACATAACAGCTTTCAGTCTCAGTAGAGACAGTTACAGTGTCTTGGAAAAAAAGAAGTTACAGAGTGGCACTGTCACTCGTCATGGAATTTGGCATTTTGATACATGATATAAAATATTTGCATCGTACCATGTGCGGCATGTTTCTTTATTATTACAATATATACTTCCAGTGGCCAAGAATTGTTGAATCTTTTGCGGATCCAAGATGGTACTTTTGGATGATATATTTATAATTTTTCCAAATAAATTTGTAGACAAGGTACAGCGTTGTATTTATTTTTATGAGACTTCTTGTACTCACCTTTATTTCCCCCCTTGAAAACTGTCCAAAAGTACGAAAATCATCCGCCACGATGTGTGTATGTGTCGCAAGCCACCCTGTTTTTTTGGGCACGTGTCACGTGTGGGCACCTACCTACCAAGTACCAACCAATTAACCAAGCATCCTTCCTCATTACTTAGTTCCGACTAAACCTTCCAGCCGAGATAATCAATAATGAACGCCTCCATATTCCTAAGCCAAAACCCGAGAGTGGTTCTATGTTGGCCACACCGATTAGGCCACGATGGTCACGTCGGAGCAGCCAAGACTGTAGCAACGGTACGACCGGGGCGCCGCCTCGACACGTCCACCCGGGATGCCGGATGCTTTCCCGTTGCCGAAAGGAACCTGACACCGTGACACGTTCAACATGCGACGACCCATCCTGCGCTGCTGGTACTTGTGCTGATCCTGATCCACGACGGCCGACGGCTGGCAACTGTGCCGTGAAAACCTCATGGCAGTCTCCCCCCCGCGTCTCTCTCCAGGGGGCGGCTCGGGCGGGCGCTTCAACCCTAGCGCCGCCGCCCCCCTCCCCGGCAAGCTCTCCGGCCGCCGCCGTCGCCCTCTGGTGTGCAGCGGCGGCGGCCAGCAGCGGCAGCCAGCAAAAGGCCCTGTCGCGGCGCCATTCCACCTCCTCCCTCCCCCGCGCCCAGCCCCCACCACCTCACCTCCACTCCTTCTCTTGGTGCTTCTCCGGCGAGGTTCGGCGTTGTTCGACCTGATCCGCCCCCTTGTGGGCTGGATCCGGACGCCGGTGATGTCTCGACAGCTCTTCCTTCCTCGTTGGCGTCAGCAGTCCGGTCGCCGTCCATGGCGGGGCTCCACGTCTCGCGGCCGGGGCGGGCCGTGGGCGGCCGGATCCGGGGCCAAGCGCCTTGGATCTGCCTTGGCCAGGCCGGGTCGACGACCAGGCGCTCCCTCTTCGGCGTCGCTTCGCGGGGCGATGGCCGCCCCCAGCGCTTGGGCGTGGTGCCCGCACAGGCGCGTGGGGCACGCTACTGCGTGGCGGAGGCCGCCCTCGGCGCCCGGCTGGACGTGGAGCACCCGCGCGTTGGTCGGCTGCTTGGGGTGGCGCCACTGGTGTTGCTTCCCAGCTGGTGTGGGGTCCGCGACGGCTTCCTCTGCTGCCACTCCCTTGGGGCCGCCCCCGGTTTCCTGCGCCTCGGCACTCCCGCAATGGCCTTGGCTCGGCGGGCTGGGCTGCGGCCTCGGCGCTGCGGACGACCTCCGCAAGTGAAGTCGGGTGAAAACCCTGCCCAGCGAACGGGCTAGCGACGGTGACACATCTGAGCGCCATTACCCTCTGGGGGGGCGCCGCTGAAGACTTCATCAGGTGGGGGTCGTTTTGAGGTGTCGTTCCGCCGCCTCCGCGCGGTGCCAGATCCGAGGATGTTGAAGATGTTGGCTGCCCTGACGGGCATCCATTAGCGGGGTGAAAACCTTGTCCGTCTTGTTCGGGCCGGCGGTAGTGACGTGGTCAACGTCATCACTGTAACGTCCCGCCCCTCCGAGGCCGGACCCGCTTACATCTGGCCGCTTAACTAGGATATAGACTGCCCTCACAGACCAACACCAGTCTTTTCTACGCACTTTGTCCTCACTCATGCGCACCCGGGAAGAACTTCCCGGTCGGTCACCCATCGCTCCAGGCCAAGCACGCTTAACTTTGGAGTTTTTACTAGATGGGCTTCCGGAAAAAAAGTTGCAACTTGTTTATATGAGTATCCTATTAATCCTGTTAAGCTCTGGGCCGGGGTGTTACATTCTCACCCCCAGGACCGCCCCCTTTTGGCCACGTCCGTGTGTCCAGTGCCAGCGCATGAGCCATGCTGAGCGACCACTCTGGATCCACACCAGCCATGCGCACCATGCCTGCGCACTGACACGCGCCCGTGAAACCGCAAGGGTCGGCTCTGATACCATCTGTAACGTCCCGCCCCTCCGAGGCCGGACCCGCTTACATCTGGCCGCTTAACTAGGATATAGACTGCCCTCACAGACCAACACCAGTCTTTTCTACGCACTTTGTCCTCACTCATGCGCACCCGGGAAGAACTTCCCGGTCGGTCACCCATCGCTCCAGGCCAAGCACGCTTAACTTTAGAGTTTTTACTAGATGGGCTTCCGGAAAAAAAGTTGCAACTTGTTTATATGAGTATCCTATTAATCCTGTTAAGCTCTGGGCCGGGGTGTTACAATCACCCTTCTTGAAGGTGCCGTCGAAGCTATGTCCGTCTTGGTAGGCCATGGTCGGGGTTTCATCTTCATCGGAGCAGCCCCTCGACTGGGCCTGTATGTGCTCGTGGTCATCCCCTCAACAGTTCGTCAGGATTGGTGCCGTCTTCGTCGTTTTGCCCCGCAGCGACTACCTGGTCGTTGGCGGATGTTGTTCTGCGCAGCGACTACCTGGTCGCTGGCGCTCTACCCTGCGTTGGCTACCTGGCCATTGGCGGGCGTTGTTGTCGTTCATGCCCCGCAGCGACTTCCTGGTTGCTGGGGAAGATCCACACAGTCTTGGCGACCGTTATGAGGATGTTTTTTCTTTTGCAGGCATAGTGGATTGATGTGGGTTGAGGCGGGGTTGTCCTCCCCCTGTGTATTCTTGCAACTTGTTTGTGCTTTTGTGTTTGTCTTTGGGCCTTCGCCGGTAATCCTTCGATTACTTGTGAGCCCGTTGTATCAGTGTTTTGTCCTCTCTTTTGGCCCTTCCTCTTAATGAAAAAGGGTAAAAACCCGATCGCGAAAAAAAAAAAAAAAACCTCATGGCATACCGACATGCCGTGCCCTCGCCACCAGCTTTTCGCCTTTGCGGAAAAATTCTCGGGACGAGTCGAAAGAACCCAAGGAAAACGACCTCAATTTCGGATGAAATGAAACATACGGTGAGCAGTTTAGCGGTCGCTGGCTAGAGACAATGACAGATGTACTGGTAGTATAGTATAACAACTGCTAAAAGGAACTTCCTCTTATCGTCTTCTATTTTTAGCTTCTGTAGTTCGTTCCACAGCTGCAGTTTTCTGTGAAAAACGAGAGGTTTAGAAAGGGTCGGGGGCCTCGACGAGCCCCACCGCCCAGTAGGGTCCGATGGCCTACTTGTTGTAGTCGTTACTGTGGTGTGACAAAGCCCTGGCTGATAACAACAGCTGTGAAAGAGAGATTTACAGGGCACGGAGAGAAGCTGTCATAGTAGGCTTTTTGACTGCCGTCCAGTAGTAGCGGAAGAAGGTAAATAAAGCTATTAAGAAACAAGTTTATTCTAGACACAAAAGTACACGACAGCTTCTCCAAAGGAAGCTTGCAGAGACCGGCAGGTTAGGTAACGGGCTGTTTGGTTCCCTGCATCCACCCAGACTTGGCTCGCGGGATGCAGGTTCTCCGTGTTTGGTTGCCTGTGGGTGCTCCTCAGCCAGGCTCCACTCATGCAAATTCCCCCCCTCGGCCAGGCTCCAAGAGAACGCAGAAATCGACCGTTCCTGGAGAGCCAGGCCGACTGGATGCAGGGAGGGCGGACGAGCTGCATGAGATAGAGAGAGAGCATGCAGGGCAAGGTGCCAACCAAACAGCTTCGCTTGAAGACCAGGCTCGACGGGCACGGCAACCAAACAGAAGGTCCTGCACGTGATGAGCCTGGCCACGGTGGGCCTGTATGGTTGGAGCAGGCCAGGCTCTATCGAGATGTAAACCAAACACGCCCTAAGTAACCGTGCCGACTTAGCAACAGCAGCAGCAATAACAGTGACAGTAACAGTAAAAAAACACCTTTCCAATGTCAGCATCGCTGTCCTAATCTCGGATCTTTCCAAAAGCAGTACCGAGTTATCACCGCAAGATCTCGGGTACCGACTACTACTACTAACCCTGTTGTTGCCTTTGCCTCATCACATCCGAAAGCAACGGGGGCATCAAAGGTCAGGTTCCATCCTGCCGGGGATCGATCGAATTGTGGCTATAATAACAGCATCAATTCGTGGTTTTTTTTCCCTTTCAGACAGAATGCAGGATTGGGAGAAGCATCGAGGCATCATCGAGAGCTATGTACAGGTCTGCATCTTACAGAGCTTCTTCTAGCTCCACCAAAAGCATGCAACAGCTGCGGCTGAAAGAATGGGCAAGCCGAGGCACGAAGCTCCTGGTTACCAACCAAACCAAAAAAAAATGGAGAAAAACCTCACAGGATCGTGCGGCCGTTGCTGGTCTTCCTCTTGGCGTCCTCCCATGGCGCAGGCACCTGTGCCGAAGGCCCCATGTCCAGCTCCCCTCCAATCATCAATGCCGGGAGACCACGGTTGGCGACCGTGGAGCCGCCCATGGTCCCTCCGATGCCAAGCCCGAGGAAGTCCAGCGTTGCAGCAGGCTTGGGACCGAACAGTGGTGATGGTCCCATCACCAGGTCCGGCAAGCCTGAGTTTCCACTTTCGTATGCAAGGCCAAGCCCAAGACCATTGCCAGATAGCATCATCGCCCTGGACTCCCTCTCCATTTGCTGCTGGCTACTCCGGTGGTGGTGGTGGTGGTGGTGCCTCTCCGTCATCTCCATTTGCTGCTGGTTGCTCCTGTGGTGCGGCGGCCACCGTTGCGAACCGGATTCCATCTCCATTTGCTGCTGCTGATAGCTCCTGTGGTGCAGCCATCGTTGTGAACTTGACTCCATCTGCATTTGCTGATTACTCCGGTAGCTCTCCAACCCCGCCATCATCTGCTGGTCGTTCTGGAGGTGGTGGTGCCATTGTTGCGAACTGGACTCCATCTCCCTTTGTTGATGATTCCGGTGGTGGTGGTGGTAGCGCTCCGTATCCATTTGCTGAGTAAAACGGGGTTGCCATGGTTGTGAACTGGACTCCATCTCCCTCCGTTGATGGCTCTGGTGACGCTCCACCTCCATTTGCTGATTCCTCCGGTACTGCCATGGTTCCGTGCTGACATCAGCCATCCTTCCTTGGGGTTGCTGCTTCAATGGAGGAGATGACGAAGAGGAAGAGGCGAGCCCAAACTCCTTCAAGAACGATGAGCTCGATTGCGTGGCTCCAACCTCTGTTGCCTTCTGCAGGAGCGCTGTCGCAGACATGTGTGGCGCCGCCGGTGGCGGTGCGAAGGTGCCCGAATTGCTTGCGCTTGTCTGTGGGAACATGGTGGGCGGTCCAATTGCAAGGCAAAGGAAGGTCGGATCAACGCCAATGAGATCGCGCAGGGATCTGCTCTGGGAAGTGGTGCTTGTTGTGGCTGACGCAAACAGACCGGCGAAAGTGTTGGTGGTTGTCGATGGCGCGATGGAATTGGAAACACTGCCACCCGCACCGCAGGTTGTGCTGCTTCCATCAGTGCCAATGGCTTCTGAGGGCGAGGGGAGGAAGCAAGGAAGCATTGGGGTGTCCTTGTCCAGCAGATTGGAGACCTCAAGCTCAGCATCCTTGAAATGATCAGCTTCCTGGAAACAGGTATCTTCATCTTGATCGGCTTCATCCTCTAATTTGGCAGTTACAGTTGGCACAGCAACCACCTGAGGCTCTATAACAGACATAAACCAAAACAAGGAAGAACAAGTCAGTCATCCCTATTGAGCTATTGACCAACCAAATCGGGGAAAAGGCCAAGATGCATGCATTGCTTTCTTATTACTACATGGTAAGATTGACTTAAAGAGCAAGAACCTACATTAAGTCTCATCATATCTATGTATGGGTAATAAGACAAGCCCAAAAACAGAATGCAAAAGGAGCATACCATCCACATTTGGCACCAATGCCACAACTGGCTGCTGCTCCAGTGGAAACGGAAGCCGCTGTGGCTCCTTTGGCAATGGCGGTGGAGACGGACGGCGCACTGGCTCCTTTGGCAACCGAGGTGGCGACGGCCGGCGCGGCGGTGGCTCCTTTGGCAAGGATGGTGGGGACAGCCGGCGTGGTGGTGGC
This sequence comes from Themeda triandra, assembly GCA_018135685.1. Classification (NCBI taxonomy): domain Eukaryota; kingdom Viridiplantae; phylum Streptophyta; class Magnoliopsida; order Poales; family Poaceae; genus Themeda; species Themeda triandra. The sequence continues at coordinate 110,118 of JAENPR010000127.1, forward strand.
TCCTTTGGCAATGGCAGTGAGGAAGGCTGCCGAGGTGGCTCCTGCGGCAATGGAGGTGGAGACGGGTGGCGCGGTGGCTCCTGTGGCAATGGAGGTGGAGATGGAATGCGCTGTGGCTCCTCTGGCACCACCTCCACAGGGTGCTGAGGCTCCTCCACCTCGGCCACGGGAGAATCCTCATTCTCCTCCTCCCCCTTGTCGATGTCCTTGTCAACATTCTCCTCAGCCTCCAAATCAGGCGGCCGAGGCGATGGCGGCGCCGGCGGCGCCAGCACCCTGCCGGTCTCCTCCCCGAGAGCGCCGCAGAAGGCGCGATGCGTCACGAAGCTGTCCCGTCTGAAGCAAGCAAGCACAGCATCCATCCGATGAATCAAATCAAAACGCAAGTTTTTGTTTTTCCTTCCGCGTCGGGGGCTGACGAAGAAGCAAGCAAGCAAGCGGCGAGCAAGCAAAGCAATCAAGCAATCACGCACCTGGTGAAGAGCGTGCCGCAGTCGCATCGGTACTCGCGGGTGCCGCAGGTCTTGGCGTGCGCTTTGAGGTCGGCCTGGACGGCGTACCGCTTGCCGCATCGCGGGCACGCCCACCGCTTCTCCCCGTGCTTCCGGCAGAAGTGCTTCTTGATCCCGGTGAGGTCCCCGAGCGCCCGCGCCGGGGAGTGGTGCACGCACCCGGGCTCGGGGCACACGTACACCCTGCGCCGCGGCGGCGCCGCGCCCGGGCCGCGCTGCCGCAGCCGCCAGGGGAGGTTGTGGCCCCGGCGGTGCAGCTGCAGGTTCTGGTCCCGCTGGAAGCCCTTGCCGCACACCTCGCACACGAAGCGGTTCGTCGCCAGCAGCGTCCCGGGGGACAGCGCGATCACCTCGGCGTCCGGATCTGCGGCCGCGGGCGCGGCGGGTCAAGCAAGCAAACGAACCGTCAGAGCGAGCACGCGGCCGTGGAGGCAGCAGCAGCAGCAGTAGTAGCACGCACGCACGCACTGACGCACACCAACCCCAAAGCAACCGCGGGCGGGCGGGCACAGACCTGGCGTCCCGGGGAGGTTCCGCTTCTTCTTCACCGGAGCCGGCGCCGCGGCCGCCAAGGGGGACACCGCCTCCGCCGCCAGCGCCTCCTGCAGAGGCCCCGCCTCCGGGTGCATCGCCGGTGCTCGATCTGTCGCCTGCGCCGTCCCAGTCCCTGGCTTCGCCTGACTGAATCCGCCGGCGCTCGCGGGGGGTCGGTCCGTCCGTCCGTGTGTGCAGCAGCGCGCGGCGGCGCAGCGGGCGGGCGGTGGCCGGTGGACGGGGTTTTTTTTTCTCTTTTCTTTCTCTTCCCTTCCCCCTCTCTCTGTTCTGCTTGCTTTTTCCTCTTGCTCTTCTCTCTCTCTCTCTCCCTATCTCTTTTGGGGCTTCGCCGATTATTTTTGCGGCTTGCTTTTCTATTGGGGAGGACGCGAGAGCGACAGCGAGACGAGCCGGGGAGGTGGTGGGAGTGGCCGTGCCGAGTGGGAGGGAGGAGTCAGAAGAGGGCATGCATCCGGGGTGAGACGACGAGACGACAGGCCCGGCGCGCGGGGGCGTGGCTGGGGGCGGCCGCGGCAGGAGGCTGTACGCGCACTCGGGGAGGCAGAGGCAGCCGCAGCAGCAGGGGCCAGCCAGGCAGGCAGGGCAGGCAGGGTCGCGTCGCGTCGCACGCCACCGCGCCAAGCCGAAGTGTCGTCGAGTGCCGAGGGAGGCCACCACCAGCCGAGGACCGATCCAAACCCAATCGCCCCCGCCCCATGCCGCCGATGCGATGCGATGCGATGCGATGCCGCCCCGCGACGCGAGGCGTGGCGCACGTGGTCGCCCCCGCCGCGGTTTTATTACTGCTGCGACTTGCCCTCCCTCTTCAGTCCCTTGCTTTGCGTTTCAGCTCTATCCACAGGCCTGGTCCGCCGGGCCTTTGCTTCAGAGATCGATCAGCGACCGGGGATCGGCTCACGGCCACGGCCACGCTGACGACTCCGTTTCACAGGTGAATTGTGAGCGTGTGACGGTGTGAGCTGAGATGCTTGTTGTATGGCGACGAGTGGTGGACGGTGGTCAAGTCAAGTGGGCAAAGCCAAGCCAGGACAAGGCAACGGAACGGACACCAAAAGTCGATGCTGTTTACCTGGACACAGAAAGGGCGGTATGGGAGCGCGGCCGCGTGTGGATCCGTGCACTTGATTGGGAAAGCCTGGGCGCGCCGCACCGGCCCCCGGCGCGACGCTGGCGGCTTTTGCTGGTTGCTGCCACGGCCCCCGGCCAGCGGCCACCCTCGGACCCTCCGTCAGTCCCCCCGTGTCCATGATCACCTGTGCCTGTGCCGCGTGTGCCTGTGGCAGTGCGTGCGTGTGTAGCAGGCTACAGTGCGTGCGTCTCCTCCTACTACCAGCGACAGCAGCGAGAGATGGGATCGGGAAAAGTCAGCAGCAGCGATTTGGTTTCAGTGCTCGCCAAGCCATAGCCAGCGCCCTTGGCAGCCTTGGGTCTGGGCTGCTACCCTGGCATGCATGGCCTGGCCTGGGCCTGGCTGACTTGTCGTGCGGGCCTGCGCGGGCGGGGGTGGTTGACCGACGCCCCAGAGGGGATATAGCCCGACGAGGGGATATAGCTCGTGAACCGGCTCGTCGTCGCGTTGCTTGCGGTTGCATTTGCTACGCGCGTATAGCGCTGCTGTCTTGGGATGGCTATGATGCTATTTTTACCGCGGGTTTCGTGCGAATATCTCCACTTTTAGCTGCCGTTGCAAGGCACCGCGCCCGCTACGTTTTGCTTGGGATCAGCCTGCCGCGGTGCACGGAACGGGGAGTGTTGCTCAAGGAACGGCGCTGCGATGGTGGCGTGTGGGTTTTCTGACCGCTTCTCCCTCCCTCCCTCTCTAACTTTTGTGTTACTTTTTATCCCGAGAGAGCAAATGTAGACGGTTCCCGATCACATGGTTAGGACAGGATTTGATGCGTTCCTTTTGGGATTAGTGTATACCCTACCTGCTACTGCTAGCTAGGGTACACCCTAGTTGTACCTGATAAGGTTTTCTCCGTCGTTTTCCATCGTGCCAATTTCATTTGCCAAATAGTTAATGTTTCGCCTACAGCATCGGAGCCAAATTTTTTTTTTTGGGAAATGTTTTTTTTTCCTTCATCTTACATAGATTTAATGTCTTGTTTATTTGAATTTGTGAGTTCGGCTTATGAGCCATGGTACAATGTTTCTCTCACAACAAAACAACATCAGTTGCCTCATCAGTCACAGTTACCATAAGCCGAACATTGTTTCCTTCATTGTGGAACATACTCATCTGATCATTTTTACTATGTATATCGCAAAATAGAACACTGAAATAGAGGACCTTCACTTTCAAATGGTTATACTATCAGCTTCCGCTATGAAATGGTCCTACTGACTGAGTTTTGTGCTAAGACATGGTTCTGTCTATGAACCAACTATTGCTCCCATCTTGCAGAAAGACGATATGATATGTAGTGAAAAGAAGGCACTTCATTGGCCTCCAAAATAATACAATTTTCTCAAATAGTGCTACGTTGGAAAATTTATATATAGAAAGATACTAATGCTTAAAATACTAAATAACTACTATTAAATTCGTCATGAAATATGTATTTTTTTGTGGTATATCTATTTTATGATATATGGTAATAATATTTTATAATAACTTAATCAAACTAAAGATAGTTTGACTTTGACGAGACCTAGGATTGCATCCTTTTTGGATGGAGACAACACATATTTCTTTAATAAAATCGTATATTCCGTTACCTACTCCTTTTACAAATGCCTATGCTACAGTCTACAGCACGAAGGTAGCCTCTTCCATTTCCCTTTCACTAGCTTTCTCCTACCACTCATAGCCGGTAGATGATCGAGTGGTGCACATTGTGACAAACGAGCGCATAAAATACATTCCCACGTACCGTTCACTCCTTTTCATTTCAAATCACAACTACGGTCGAGTGGAGGATTCCATTTGCGACCTTTCTTTATTGGGAATATATATGCAGTACCGACATCATGAATTGCTTCTATAATATAATCACTAATAAAACAAAAAGACCAGCTGTAAAATTAGATTAAAGGTCACTCCATGTAGTAGTAGTCTATTTGCATGGTTGGATGGTCTCTGTTTTTCCTCCGTTCCAGCTCTCACTCACACTGATGAGTCACAGATACTCCTACTCATTCTGCTTGTGGTCCACGTCCGCTCCACAAAAAGGTTTCCCAGACCCTGCGTCGCGTGCTGCATTCGGGGCATTGCCATTTACGACGCAAAGTGCGCGGCCATGTTGGGAATGGCTGGCTTAAAAGGTTCCCACCTGAATGCTTGGACTGTAAAAGCCTACTACAGTGAAGTCCCATCAGTGATCAATCACCACCAAAGCAACGGCATTAACGGCAGTATTATCGCAAGCAAACGAAGAGCCAAAGAGCTGGAGATAAGGCAGGAGGCAATCGACCTCACTGTGGTAATCTGCTGATTTAACAGGCGAATGAATTATCCGATCCTTATTCGCCGGAGGAAAAAGTTTTTCAGCTCCGCAACAAAAGGGAGCGGATAAATGCTTACGTCCAAGCAGGACGGGACAAGTGGAGCAAATGCACCACTCCAATCCAAACGATTCAGTGGAATCGATCGCCGTGTCGTGCCCCCGTGGACGAGATTGAGAGATTGAGAGGCGGCTCAGGAGGGTCATTTTCAGGCAGCCGAATCCCATGATTGTTCGTTAAGCTACGTGTTAGCTCGGCAGAGTGAGCTAAGCTAAATAAACTGCACTGTGGAGTACAGCGAAGATAAGTGAATCATTTCAGTCACTGATGCAAACAGCACCCGGTTTCATGGGCTGAAATGATTTTATTCTTTCCGGTTTCAGAACAGCCTGGAGGTGATCAGGTGAAGCGAGAATCTTGCAGCAGCTCAGATAGGCTCTCCACGTCAGTTCGGCCGGACGAGGGCAACCGATTTGACCCAACGCACAGTAACCGCAGATGAGATGAGAGCATGCACTGCGCTCCTGCACTTGCTTGTGAAGGCGGGCTCATCCCTACGGTCCAACCGGTCAGAGCACGGGTACTGCTGGATGAGATCAGGCGATCAGAGAATGGCCCATGGCTGCACTCACTCTCATCCCTCTCTGATCACCCAAATCAGCTCGAGATCTCCGGTCTACTCATCAGTTTCCTCACTCGCAAATTAAATTGCCAGTAATAAAGAAACACGGAATAAAATGAAATAAAATCCGTGCTGATAAATGAATGTTGCGGGGAAACGGCCCATCGACTATTTCAACAGCAACCCCTTTAAGAACACAACAGTTTTGTCTGCCAGACATGCCGGCGCAACTTGCCCCAACAGCACAGCACCACACATCTGGATGAAAATTTTCGCGACATGGGCAGGCAGACACGAGGATTGTCCTGCCAGCCTTTTATCTTCTTTGGAACACAAGGGTCCGCCCCCGGCGTGGCCTGGAGCTGGACGACGAAGGCGACAAGTGACAACAAATAAATAACGACACCTGCTCACTCTCCGGGGATGGCTTCTGTGGAACCCGTGACAACGACCTCGATGCAAGCGTCTGTGTGTTCTCTCTCTCGGTTCACATGGGCATTATATATAGTAGAAAATTATAGATTATAGATATAGATAGAAATTAATCGGACGGACATGTTTGGGGGAAATCGTCGTGGGTGGATGGGCGACAGCGACGGCGCGCCCGTGCCGAAAGCCAGGAACCACCCTGTTTTTGGAAGCTTATTAGTTATTACTACCTGTGAATGTGATGACGCACCGGGGATAACGTAGATTATTAACAAAAACGGGGCCTGAAACGGCTCCCGGTCCGGTGGTCTGGGTCCGGAGGTCTCCGCGTCGGGCCATGGCGCTACCGACCTCGAAAGAGACGGGGCACCGCGGCGACGCAGCGTCAGCGCGACGGGAATCGTCGCTCGTCGCGGCAGGAACGCGATTGGATGCGCCTTTCGACGTTTCGAGGGTGTAACCTTCGCTACAAATCGCGGAAAGTAAACGGAAGGTAACAGCTACCAAGGAGAATATTTCAGCTTCAGCTCTTTCCGTGGGGATTGAAAGCTTTAAGCGCACGCGACGCGAGCGCGACTCACCGACACAGGAACGGCTGGGAATGCCAACCTCGTGTCGATACTGTTGCAGCAGATAGGGCTCATTTCCGGTAGCTATCTGGGCCATGTACCTATATACTTGTACCAGGGCCCAGACCTGGGCTGCTCTATCTCTGGACCAGGTCATCTTAGTTTTTCTCCCGACTTCATGCAATAGGACTAGTTTCGTCCAGGTTTGATGAGATGGTAGATCATCAAGGGTACATTACATCGCTACATAGATACTTAACACACCACCATACATACACAACAAACGGCCTAAACTGAGAGGACATGAACATTTGGCAGCCATTGCACTAAGACCTGCAGGTGCGGTATACCTCACCCCGCATCACATCTACCGGTCCATGATCCAGTGTATATCGATCGGGGCCAAGATACATGCCAGTCTTCTCCATAAGGGCCAGGCCTTCCTCCCTTCCATACCGTGAAGAATAAAGCTTCAGGTATTCAAAGTCCTGTGTTGAAAAGAAACAAGAAACAGACATCAGCACAGGACAACATCGACCAATCTTATAGTGTTTCATATTTCCAATGGAAATCAATTGAACATGTGGGGTTGGTTCCTAACACTCTAGTTCAGGTAGGACACAGTCTAGTTCAGATATAGTTCTCAGCAAATACTTTCAATCTGATTATTTCTAACTCCATGCTCAAAAGCTAGATTTGTTCAGAAAAATAATCAACAAAAATTATCACCTGCATGCCACTGAGAATGCGCTCTAGCCGGGTGGAAGCAACTGGTTCATGTGACGAAGAAAACACTTCACCAGGGTAAAACAGGACACCATCACCAGGAGGAAGGCCACGTCGGAAACAGATCTGTGGCACCACCAAGTTTGAGAATCAGAAATGAAGCAATAGTCGATAATTGCAAATGTACAGCTGAGCTCAGTCAGAACAACCATGTACAATGATTTCTAGAATAAGAAATTAAGAATATGAAATGGTTTGCTCAAACATTAACTGCAGAAAATTATAACCTCAATGCGAACTAAAACCTAAAATCTATTCCCAAACAAAGACAAGAATTAAACTCTAAAACTGAGTTGTATCACTAGAATGCAACGGAGTATCATATAAAACAAGAATCACTAGCCACTTGCATATTTGCTAGTGTGTCTCAGTGTTAAAGTAAAAGAGAAGTGTCATTAGCATATCACTATAGCATGAACAGTTAATCTATTCAATTTTAGTCTTACTTTCTCTAGATGTACAGAAGCAGCATGAGCACCCCCACAGCATCTTACTTTTTTTTTTCTCGAACACGCAGGAGAACTGCGTATCATTGTATTAATAGAAGGAAAAAGGAGTCATACATAGACCCAAGCACACTCACACACACCACCCCACCTTCCCTGATTTCTAAGGCTTCATCACCTGAAGCTGAATGTACAACGACCGAGCGGGCTAAGAAAACTAGAAACCCCTGGCAGTGAGCAAAGACAGACCCTTAGCTCCTGCCAAACACCACCAATGGGCATCATCCCTAGCTATACTCAGGGCCGTGTTAATGTTTGGAGCAGCCCCATTGAAGACACAGTCGTTCCTATGTTTCCAGATGCTCCAGGCACCAAGGATGATGATAGAATTTAAGCCTTTTCTTACATCCCCAGTGGTAGCAGCTTCCGCCCTTTCCCACCAGTCCTCCCAAGATGAATCCTAAGGCTGAGGTGTGAGTGTAGAGAGTCCAATGCGCTGTAAGAGAGAGAACCAGAATTGCCTAGCAAAAACACACCCAATTAGGAGGTGTTGAATGGTTTCCTGCTCCTGGTCACAAAGCAAACATTTGGCTGGGTGAGGAAGTCCTCGCCGAGCAAGTCTCTCAGCTGTCCAGCACCGGTTATGGGCAACCAGCCACATGAAAAAACGGCATTTGGAAGGAGCCCACGTCTTCCATATTCTCTCATATGGTCTGAAGTATATGGCGCCCTGAAAGAGCGCATCATAGGCAGACTTTGCCGTGTATTCTCCTGAAGCCGAAAGTCTCCAAATGTGCTTGTCCTGTGCCCCTTCATGTAGCTGAACATTAGATATGATATCCCACAATTCCAGATATTCCATCAGAGCTTCCACAGGAAGGTTAACTCGAATATCATCAATCCATTTCTCATTCGTCAGGGCCTCCATCACTGTACGCCTGCCTATTGTTCTTTTAGGGACCAAACAAAAAAATCTTTGGTGCTAACTCCTGGATATTTTTTCCAGCAAGCCATCTATCCTTCGAGAACAGAGTGTTAGCTCCATCTCCTACTTGAGTAACCACTGCCATAGAGAGGAGACTATCCACCTCCTTGCAAACTTGTAGTGGCAGACTTGCCCAAGGTTTATTTGGTTCAGATTTTTTCAACCATGGCCACCTAGCTCGGAGCGCAAAGCTTAGAGATTTCAAATCCGCAATTCCCAGTCCCCCAAGTTCTTTAGAGCGACAGATTTTGGGCCAAGCAATGAGACTGTTGAATATTGATTCTCTATTGATTTGGCCTACCCTAGAAGGGTGGCTATATAGTGTAGTACACATGGGCCTCATGGGCCTAGCCTCATGGGCCTCCTAATACATGTAATGCATGTATATACTCCAACAGAGACAATGTCCGCCATTTGCTTCCTTTCTGCCTCTCCATAGGAATGCCCTTCTAACTTTATCAATTGCCTTAGTAGCCCATGGCGGTAGCTCAATTGCCATAAATAAGTATACTAACATTGCAGTCAGGACATGTTGCACCTGGACCACCCTTCCTGCCTTTGTCATCAGATCTGCTTTCCATCTTGGCAATTGGTCTGCTACTTTATCAATAAATGGCCGGACTTGGTCTTTGGTCAGCTTCTTGGTGGAGAGAGGCAACCCAAGGTATTTACAAGGAAATTCCTGGATACGACAGGGTAACAGATTTTGAATAAGTCCCAGGTTTTCTTCGGAACAATGGATTGGCATTATATTACTCTTCTGCACATTTGTTTTAAGTCCAGAAGCTTCCCCAAAGAGTTGGAGCAATCTCAAAGTCAAACTGATATCTGTCGCTGCAGGTTGGAGGAAGAGAGCCACATCATCAGCATATAATGAAATTCTGTGTTGAATTGGCCTTCTAGCCAGCGGTTGCAAGAGTCCTTCCTCATCGGCCCGTGTGACCATCCAGTTTAGCACATCCATGACCAAGATGAAAAGCATTGGAGAAAGAGGATCACCCTGGCGGAGCCCTCTCTTGTGCTGAATAGTCTCTCCAGGACAGCCATTAAGGAGGACTTGAGTGGAAGAAGATGAAAGTAAACCGCAAAGAATATCGCACCATTGATCACCAAAACCGAGCTTCCGGAGTACTTCCAAAAGAAATGACCAATTCACTGAATCAAAAGCCTTTGTGATATCCAGTTTGAGGAGGATTCTTGGCTGTTTTTGGGAATGCAGAAACTTCACATTCTGCTGCACCAGCATGAAGTTGTCCTGAATAAACCGTCTTTTGATAAAGGCACTTTGATTGGGCGAAACCATTTCATCAAGACGACCAGCTAACCGGTTGGCTAGAATTTTAGTCACTAGTTTAGCAAAACTGTGTACCAAACTAATGGGTCTAAAATCCTTTACTTCATCAGCCTCAGTGTTCTTTGGGATTAGTGTGATAAAAGCAGAATTCAATAGGCCCAAGTTCCTGAATTTTTTTTCCCAAATGGTGTGCAGAGCTGACATTATATCCCCTTTGATTACCGGCCAGCAGGTTTTATAAAACTTTCCTGTGAACCCATCAGGGCCAGGGGCTTTATCTGATGGCAGGTTCTTGATGGTGTTCCAAACCTCCTCTTCTGTAAAAGGTATCTCCAGAGCCTCTAGATCATATCTTGGAATATTGAGTGCATCAAGATTTATGGGTTTTTCTCTATCACAAACTGTACCAATCAGATTTGAGTAGAACTGAAAGATTTCAGTTGCCTTTTCCTCATGTGTGGTGATGATGCTATCTCCAGCCTTCAGTTTAGCAATGAAGTTCTTCCTTTTCCTATGCCGTGCATGCATGTGAAACAATCTGGTATTGGCATCCCCCTCTTTAAGCCATCGTATTCGAGATCTTGACCTGGCTATTGTCCTCATTAGAGAAGCCAGAGCAAGTGAGTGCTTCTTTAGGTTGTTGCGCAGCCACAACTCACTTGGCTGGAGAGCACGGCTGTCTTGGGCTATGTCTAGCTGGTGGACAATTTCTTTTGCTAGAGATAATTGGGAGGTAGTGTGGCCAATATTCTTTTGACTCCAGCTTTGCAGGCCTTTTGCTGTTGCTTTAAATTTCAAGGATAAAGTTTCCAAAGGACAACGATGGGGCTGAACAGAAGACCACGCCACTTCAATGGTTTCCTGGAATCCACCAAGGCTGGGCCAGAAAGCTTCAAAGTGGAAGCGTCTTTTGCCTGGCAGTGTATCACACAGTCCAAGGATGAGTGGGCAGTGGTCGGAGTCATCAGAAGCCGCGCTCTGAAGGAGACTGTCAGGGAACATTTCCTCCCAGTCTAGAGAACAGAACACTCTGTCTAGTCTTACCAGAGTTGGAGAAGCACTTGATGAGGAGCTAGACCATGTAAATTTACGACCATGTAAGGGGATTTCATTAACCGCCATATCCTCAATCCATCTTCTGAACCTTCCCATCATTGCTCTATTCAAATTACTATTATTTTTGTCTTCGTCCTTGTATATGAGGTTAAAGTCTCCTGCCACCATCCAAGGGCCTATGCATTGGGCACGCACATCACGCAACTCTTGCAAGAACTGTATCTTTGCTTGATTATCTTGTGGCCCATATACACATGTCAACCACCAGGATCCTCTATTATCAGAACTGAACTGAACAGATGTAGAAAACGTATCCACTCTACTTGCACTGACTGTACCCAGGCAACTTCTCCAGGCAATTAGAATTCCCCCACTAGCTCCAACCGAAGGTAGAGATATATAGTTGTTATCAAAGTCACTACCAAGCATAGATAGCACCATATGCCGCGAAATTGTAGTCATTTTTGTTTCTTGTAAACAGACTACATCACTTTTGTAAGAGTTAACAATTGCTCTGACGGCATCTCGTCTAGCTACTGAATTGAGCCCCCTTACATTCCATATCAGTATATGTGATGGATCCATAAAAAATGACTGTCAAAGCGATCAAATAAAAGGAGGCCATCATACCAGACACTGAACTGGCTCCTCAACAGGGACATCATCTGGAGGAAGCCATCCAAAGAGAGCAGCCAATGCCTTGATGTGCAGGGGTGAGAGAGGTTGTTGAAAGCGTTTAACATATTCCTCCAAAATGTGCTGGCTGAGTTGCTCCCTTTCTTCTTCCAAATCAAAATCCAGGGCCCGCATAACCTATTTCTTCAGGTGGCCAGGACACGCCTCTGTACCTGGTACTCCCAGTCCAGCCAGGCGGCGGCTACGTCTTGGTGCTTCGCTGGGTGGCGGGACCCTTTTCCTCCTCCGCTTGTTGATGCACGGGATTGGCAGGATCCGCCCCGGCAGCTTAGTTAGCCTGCCAATAAATTGTGATGCAGGGCTGGCCGGACTGGATGTCGCCACAGGAACAGGGCGAACTCCAGGAGATCTCCTTCTGGTGCGACGGCGGGAGTAGACATGGATGGGGCGGGCGTACCTAGCTGGCGCACAGTATGCCAACTGGTGGTGACGTGAGTAAACCCGCCGGGTCTGCTGCAAAGCCGCAGTCGCCGGCCGGGTCGCAGAAGAAGGTCGCAGCGAGGGGGTTGAGTTCAAGGTGGTAGTAGCGGCAGAGGCGGAGAGCGGCGAGTTCGGTGAGGGAGTAGCAGCAGTGGCGCTGGCGGGCGGTGGGGAGGGAGCGATAGAGGAGGAGCGCGGTCGCTGGAGTGGGGAAGACGGAGTCTCGGCCGGCGGCACGGAGCCGACGGGAGTCTCAGCCGGAGTATCTGGTTTGGGAGCATCCGACACAACGAAACCATGGGCCTCGACCAGCCCATCCAGGGAGGAGAGGGGAGGCGGCCCAGATGCCATCAACTGAGGCCCCCCGGGGGAATCACCAACCACAGGCCCACCAACTCCTCCTTCAGCAGCAGGACACACAGAAGGCCCACAGGAGAGCTCCAGAGGGATCTCGATCCGTGGCCTCACGAAGTCAACAAACTGCCCGACATCCGTATCCTTCTTCTCTGCCACCGCCGTATCCGTGACAGGATTGCCAACGCCCTCCATAAACACAGCAGCACGCGTACATGAGCCCTCGGATAACGATCCCGCGTTAACGGCAACATCTGCAGGCACAGTCGCCTTGGGCTCTGAGCGGTCCGCCTCGAGACCACGCGAAGCAATAACACGTCGCGAGGCCCGAGCAGACGCGTCAGATCGATCTTCAATGCCGAGCCCCACCGCTGCATGGACGCGAGGACCCAACCGTTGGTGGACAGAAGCCCTGCCAGCCTGGCCGGAGGGCGTAGCTTCTCCCGATGCCGCAGCCTGAGCCGGAGAAGACGATGGAGAAGAATGAGCCTTGCGACTCCGGCGATGATCACGGTCTTCATCTTCATCTTCTGGAGGGGGGTGGGGAGGGTCATGGTATGCATCCGTCTCGACGCGGGGACGAACCGTGACCTTGATGGGGTAGGTTAGCGTCCGCACGCCGGAACCGCGCGCCAGTGGGGGCTCCACGATCTCCAGCGTCATCTCAGGAGGGAAGAGAGCGGGATCGGAGCACCAAGCTTTCACCATGAACACATCGCGACGATCAGCATTGCCCGGGTGCAGTCCATCAATCCAGCAGAGGTCGTCCAAAAGAACTTCAGCAGTCGCCAGATTCCAAGCATGGGTAGGGATGCCGACAATATCAACTTCTACCGCCACTGGAAGGCTCGCCGCCGAGGCCTGGATGAACCTCGTCCATCGCCTGACATGCAACCGGGCAGAACTGGTGATGATGGGGCGACCTCCATTGTAGACTATGCCAGCAAGTTCCTCGTTAGGCAAGATCAAGATGAAACTGGACGGACCCCAGGGAAGAAGGGACAGTGTAGTTTCATCGATCTCAAACCTAAGGGCAATCGTGGCACGTATGAGCTCTGACCCGCAGTCGCCTGTGCCTCCAATCCAGGTGATGACCAGAGCGCAACGCAAGGCATCCTCGCCGCGGGAGAGCCGATCCGACCAATCGAGAATGCGCCTTGGGACGACCGGATGAGCAACGACACCAGTCTGCACAGTCCCGACGGCAGGCTCCGGGAGGGGGTGGACAGGAGCGTCTTCTTCCTCGCCGGTATCATCAGCCGGGGAAGCCGCACCCGCCGCGGGACGCGCCCTCCGCGAGCGACGTCGCTTATGCCAGTGCTTCCTGCCATCGCCCGAGGCCGAAGTCTGCGCGCCCGTTCCGCCACCAGAGGCAACCGGAGGCTGCATGTCCGTCGGTCGCAACGACACCGAGACCTTAGGACGCCACACCAGCTGCCCACGGACAGGGCGGGGACGCCGGGATGGAAAGGCATCAGAGCGATGCCCCAGACCCCGGCAAACAAAGCACCTCGGACGGGAGTGGCAGGATGCGGCCTTGTGAGCAGTGGACAGGCAGTTGAAGCAGCGCCCACGAAGATCCTCCGGGACCGGCCGCCGAGTTGGGAGTGCCCGCCGACGACGCTCGCGGCGGCGGCGACGGCTTTCCGTGGTTACCCAACCATCGCGGTCAGGAGGAGCCGGCCCAGCCGGGCGAGAACGCCGGTCGCACGGCCTGAGAGTAATCCGAACAGGCGCGCGATTAGGAGCTGTAGCTGCAGACGAGGCAGCCGCACGAAGATGGGTGGACGAGGCAGCAGCCGCCCCCGGGGCAGCGAGAGGAGGTGAGCCGCCACCGCCCAGGAGGACATCCATGTACGAAGGGGACTTCTCAGAGGAGGAACCGGAAGACGGGGAGGCGTCTCTCCACCGCTGGCCCTTGGAGCGCCCAGCCGTAGCACCAGGGGTGGACAGGGAGAAGCCCTCAGGCGCCGGAGAGGGAGGGGGTTGGGTGGTCGACGCGCCCGGAGTAGGCAGCGGCGAGCGGCTGGTGGAGCTACGGGACGGGGAGGCGCCGGAAGGGGGAGCGGGAGCGACGGTAGCCATCGTTCCACAGCATCTTACTTGCTTACAGCCTTAGAGTCATACACTCAGACACTTCGATATGCAAGACTTCAACAATCAAATCTAGGTTGCATACACATGTAACTTTTTTTTTGTCACATGACCTAATACTTCTCTGTAGTTTTAACATCTTTCAAAACAAAGACTAAATCACAAGGCTATCAGTATATACTGCAAGTCTTGCAGCAGGGGACAGGTAAATATTCAAAATAGGACAATAAGCAGTTGGTAAATATTCAAAAACACTTCGCATGCTGCACAGTATACCTCAGCACTTGGGATCATAGCCTTCTCATAGCAGTTGGCACCCCAATAAAGGAATCCTGTCCCACCTTCCTTCCACACTCTCCACATCACAGCCCGGTGCTGGGTTCCACGCATTCCAATGTGCCAGTTTGGTTGAGGATCAGAAGGGCCCATACAGACATATGTCCACCACTCCTAAATAGAACCAGGTAATCCCATCAAGATATAAATTTTAAAGATAACACAGAACTGCATGTTTGAATGGTAAATGAAAGTTCGAGATAATTGAGAAAAAACAAAATATTGACTGGTACAGTTGAGTTTAGAAAGAGTAGGCTTTATGCTTCAATGCAGACTACAGTAACTAAAATAAAGATAACAGCGCATAGGAAACATAACCATACATTTAAGACTGCATGCATCATTGCTAGGATCTCATAAAACATGACGAAACATTCCATCACAAGAGAAGAAATATTGGCCTCTCATCACAGCCAGCAACAATACATACCATAATAGATAATACTAGATACAAAGGGCCGGTGTCAGAGCACCAGATGACAATAGAAACAGCAAAAGAAAAAAGAACAGTAAAATGTGACAAGGAATTGTTTGTTCATTAAAATACTTCAGAAATGTATGAAACTGGGTGCTCTCATCCGATTACTTTACTTGATTTTATACTGTTAGAATCAACGCTAGTTGGAAAAACAAAGAACGTGATATCATTAACCCTATCTGAGAATGTACTAAAATGCAACTAAAAAGACCATGATTTATGAATTTACTATTTTGGACGAATAGAATCTCACCTCACCAAGATCAGGCCGTAGTTCAGCAACAATATCCTTCACTAGGTCTTCTCTTGTGCCAAGAACCCATTCACTGTGTAAGAAGACAACATATCAATAACCGAGGTGGCTTATTGGCCGAGATTGATGTAGTGTAACATTATCATTAGTTTGCGCCAAGCCCCCAGTGCTTCTTCTAGCCTTTGACACATATCTAACATTCATGCACCCCAACATGTATTGGAGATAAGTTCACCAGAATGTCAGTGCTATGTAATCATAATGCCAGCGCCTTGTGAGTAGGGGGATTTTTTTTCTGACACAAGTTAAGGGTTCAATCTAGTTTGACCTAAATTTTTGTAACGGTTAACATGAATTCTCAAGACCTTGCCCAATTGATACAAAAGCTAGGGTCCTCACCCCTGATTCATAAGGAAACTGTGCAAGATATTATAAAACATTAACAATCTGAACCTTTTTTGTTACTCCCTCCATTCCAAATTATGTCGCTTTGACTTTTTTAGTTCATCCATTTTGCCATGTATTTAGACATATTGTATCTAGATGCATAGCAAAATGGATGTACCAAAAAAGTCAAAACGGCTTAAAATTTCGAACTGAGGGAGTATGTTAGAAGAATCTAAGTACCATAACCATGAAACAGTATATCACAAGTATAATAGCCAAGTGAAATTGAATAAATGGTACAACATATTATGCAAAATATCTCCATATCATGTTGTGGCTACACATGCATGTTGGTTCATTGTTCAATGTCTTTTTTCACGACCACGCCTGAGCACATTCAACCTTCAATGTCATTCCCCACAAAATTTAGTAAGCTAGTAGAATACAAAAATCAGGCAGCAGCAGCAGATACCTTGTGCAAAAGATTTGTGTGTGCGGACGCAGAACATTTGGAACTTTCACAAAAGCTTCAAATGAAGAGGGAGCCAGTTCAGAGCCACTTGGGCCTACACAGATCATTGAAACTGTAAGAAAATATATCTTTATATGCTAGAGAAATTCGTGACTTGTCAACCGTAATGTCTTCTATAGGCACAATCATCTAAATTTCCAGAACCTAACACTAACAATGCACCAGGAAAGTGACAGAATATTTTCTAGTTTCTCTGCTAAGCTTCATGTTATCTGTACCTAATGTTAAAGCATGGCAATTTCTTTCTTCTCCCTCACTCCCTGCCACCCCTCTGGTTCTTCACTCTCTTTACTGTCCATCTGTCCCTCACTTGGACCCCTTCTCACTTTCCCAGACGGTAGTAGACCCATGGCAGGAGTCCACCCAGCAGAGGTAGACTATATTCCCCTGACCCCTCCAGCACGGTGTTCACTACAGTTTGAACATGCAAAACCTTCATTAGTGTCGCACATGTCGTTGCTTGGCTGCCCGAGCCCATGCACACTGGCACACTGAGTGAACCGCACGCTACTACCAACCTACTTATGCTTTCATCTCCGCTTCACATAAAACGGTTAACACAGGAATGGCGGTATTGACTCCAATTCTCCAAAAGCATTATATGTTGGTCTAACCCACCCTCAACAACCAAGGCAGAGCTAAACTCCTAGCAATCTCACATCAATATACACATGGGCTACCAAGGGCCAAATTCAGGGTCAGATGTCACGTCACGATTCGGCGCACGCGCATGTGGCTTGTTTTCTGTCTTTCATAACCTCACAACAGGTGCACACAATAGCCACTCATTTAAGCGAGTTAATTTCTCATACGGAATTAATCCAATATTGCATCTAGCATTTGTTATAGGCATTGAAATTTATTTGATTTGATTAAAATAAGGTTGAGCCAAACCCAATTAAATACAAAAAAGATGGATAGATCATTATCATTGGCACGTGACCGTGCAAGAAGTTGTACATCCCGCACAACTAGATAGTTATAAAAAGGTGTACAGTTGTGAACACGACCCAAGTATGAAACTATGTTTCTAAATAGAGGCAATGGCATCGAGGAAAGAAAAAAAAAAGGCAATCAGATTTTGTCTTATACTCACCACAATAGTAAGTTGTCAAAATCCGCACATCAGGTGCATATGACTTTAGCTCATTAGAGATGTTGCATATCATGTCATACTGATCCACATTTAATGGCTGAAATATCGGAAACAATTGTAAGATTACTGTAGGGAAACTCGTCTTCAATAGTTGAAGTGACAAAGAAGAGACTTCAACAATATAGTTTCCTTCAATAATCATTACAAAGAATAGAAACGATTATGTTGGCAAATACAAGCTGCCTTCACCATTAAAACTTGTGAGTGATCCATAATGACAGTTGCACGTTTCAATTAGAGCTGTGTACTTCCTTAACCATCATTTCTATTTGTATCTAAGATGACATAACAGACACTACTTTATACAGTACTGGATGTAATTAACGGCAACAAACAACATAGCAAATAATTTTCTTCATCAAAATTTGACAGAAACACGTAAAATATCATATCTTTTTTTTTCAGAAAAAAATGAAATGTATTGAGAAATGGTATAGCTTCCAATGGCTAATTGAGTTAAGCAGGCCATGCTAGGAACTGAAAGTCGATATGGGACCAGGAGGGACACTACAAGCTGAGTGAAAATTCAACCGTCTGTTGCAGGGCATGTCCACTGGACGTGCATATAATAAAACTAAAAGGAGAACCCAAAGGCATAACTCCATATTTTCGATTGCAAGTAGAGTGGACATTGGAAACCATACCCATAACTGCAACAAGTTTCTCCCTACTCAATGCATCTGCATGGGTGTCCCCAGAAATCAGGCCATAGCAGAAAAGGTAAAATAACGCACCTCATCCCACAAATAGAAGTAAGCCTTGGACCAATGAGGCTTTGATTTTAAGATTTCAACCTCTCTCCTCAGGGAATTTTTTGCAGCATCCGTACTGTTAACAAGGTGCCAAATTAATTAAAGCAACAAGCTGAATCAGATAAGATGATATAAAATTTAGAAGGATTAAGTGATACCATGATAGGATAGGTGCATAGGGTACAGCATATGCTGCTAATCTTGGGTCAGAGTAATATTCATTAGCCTTCGGATGATCAGCTAAAAAAAAAACAGGAGTAGAAAATGACATCACATAAGTTCAATGAACCAGTATATTCTTTTGTGTGAGAAAAAATCCAAGCATTACCAGGCCAAGGGCATGTGTATGCTAGAATGCGCATGCTATCACCCCATCTGCAGAAAAATGGACTAATTCTATATTGGAGGAGCCACCTAAAGTGATGATCCAGTGCACTATACCATCCTTCAGTGCCATGCTCCAAACAGAATCGATCTTCAATGACAGTTTCAGATATCTAATAGTAGTCAAAGGAGAACACATCCATATGTCCACAACTCAAATGCGAAATGTTAGTAGCTGCAACAAGACACTGATATGACAATTCAATCATAAATTCTAATATGTGGTTCTGATTATGTTCGTCAGCACTATGTCAGCAGATTTTTCAGCGAAAGAAGAGTGTCTTTCTCTCACAACAAATCAGCATCAGCATAAGCCAAATTTCAGCGAAACGAACAGGCTCGTTGAGACACCAAGGAGATGAACATGTTGCATGGATGAAGGACAGGATTTAACACCCGTTCTCACTGACAAGGAGGGTGAGACATGTGCAGGAGAAGTGTTGGTGACTGACGCAGGGGTCAAGAGATGATGAGAACCCATAGTTACTGGGAACATGGAACTATACCATGTTCCTCATCCTGGCAGCACATTGTTCCTGTTCCAGGAACATGGGAACAATCACGTCCACCTTATCGAAACCTTTCTTAAATAGTGTATTGCATTCCTTGACCCATTGACCTATGTATGTCACCCCTTATCCTATAGGGACCCAAACTTGACCACCAAATAGACCTAAAGATAGAAACCTCATACATTGAATACATTCTTTCATGAATTCAACTTTTCAAAGTCCAAACTGAACTCTAATTTCCAAATCCTATCACAACCTTTCATAAACCAAACTTATGTCAAAACATCTTGAAACAAGTCGTCAGGGCCCCCCTATGTAGATCAAGAAAGGCAAGAGTACAGCTACCCTATGGCACAAGACATGTCCATTCTGCTAGTTTGGCTGGGGCAGCAACAATCCTAACACTGCCTTCTATTGCTGCAGGTTCTGCTGGCAAAGCAGGCCCATGAGGCGCAGACCACTGCACCAAGTCCCATAACAGTTGCACAGCACAGAAATGGAAATGGTACATGGTAAAAAGGAATATTGCCAGGATACACCAAAAACAGCAGGTAAAGAAGGTGTCACTGGGAGAGTGAAATCCCAAACAGTAAGGCTTAACTTCAAGCGAACTGAAACATTGTTCATAACATCTTCATCCATCATGTCTCCAAATCCATTATTCTCTTGACAGTCCCGGAGTGCTGGATTATCCAACACCTCCTCAGTGCAGTAGAAGCTGATGTTAGTCTTTGTACCTAAATGTTATAGCACATTTAGAAAAAAGGGTAAAAGGAATAACATGGTTAATCCATATATTATAAGAGCAGAATACCATTTCCTCTGGTGACGAGTAGTCTCTGGGTCCGGTGAGGTCAAGACAACTTCTTAATTCTCTATATAGCCTGTACTTTTCAGATTTTGGTAGAGATTCTGTTCTGGAACTGCCACCAGAAACTAGGTCAGTAAGAATGTATAGCCCAGAAATCAAAGCTAATGTCACCTGGACATTTGTGTCCACATGCAAGTATCATATCATGACACTTAACTTAGGATTCTTGTTCAAGAGTGGTGTGAACAATTTCTTTACAGTAACGTAGTTGTGTCACACTTAACCTGAATCTGTCCAGATTTTTTAAAAGGTAGCCATGTATATAAGCAGGTAAACTTACAAGGTTACTCAAGATTCTGAATTTGAATCTCAAGTAACAAATTTTAATAAAAGCTATATATCACATAATGAATAATCATTCCACCACAGTATATCCAATCTATTCATATAGAATATGTATAATGGTGCCTCTTATTCTAACATACATGTGAACACTTGAGCCAGCATTATAAGTAAGAATTAGTTTTTCTGCCCAAGCATGGCTAATAAGATGGATCTGTTTAGTGCTCTTTTTCTGTAAGACTAAAGGCAACTTTTTTTATATCTAATACAACAGGATAGAAATGAGCAAGGAAGGGCTTACTCTTCTGTCTTAACTGCAGTGATGAATACTTCACCCTCATATAAACCAGGCGGTTGCCCACATGGAACATTTAATGATACCCAAACTGCAGCTGTCTCCCTGCACAAGCAAAGTTCAAATCTACATATAAATATATAAGAGAAAAATTGTAGATACATGTCAGATTTCCAAAGCACAGAAACAGTACCCTGGTTGAAGATTTACTTGAGGACTGAGTGGATCAATAGGAACAAGAGCATCTGGTACACCTAAGATAGGCACCACACGTCGCAAAGTTATGGACTGATCAACGACTAACCTGGTACAACACTGTTATAATCATCGGAATAGAACTGTACAAATGCTGATCTTCCCAAATAAAGATGTTCTCAATTTTAAACAAACAAACAAACCTGTCTCCTGAGGAGGAGCAGAGATCGGTGCATTGTATCTGCACAGACCCTGCAATACCTGAAGTTGCCCACGAAACCTTTGGGCGTAAAGCAATTTGAAAACTTTCCCTTTCATTTCTTGCTGCCAAAAGGTTGACCTAAAGGAAAATATAAAGTTTGGAAATTTTCGTAAGTCAACTGAAAGCACAATGAATCTGATCACAGTTTCCTTCAGAAAATATCTGATCACAGTTGAAAAATGCAATATCACATTTAAAAGAACAAGGAACAGATGTGTCTTGGATGTGTGCGTGTTGTGGGAAGGTTCTTTTACTCCCCAGTGTATTCCCTTCTTTCTTAATGGAATGATGCACAATTCTCTTGAGCGTTTGAGAAAGAAAGAAAACAGTCCATATATCAGGGAAATAATTGAACAGTATAACATACTTTTAGTGACATGCTGAGGCAAGGAACCAGTGCCAACAAAAGGTAATCGAACTTACTTTCTCTAGAGGTCGAGGTGCTTCTTGCTGGCTAACATTTGATGTGCTGGGCATAGACCAGACGTGCAAAAGATCTTCTGAGTGTACTTTTGTAGGATCAATCACACCAGAACCAAGATTTGTACCCCGCAAGCCTCCATCCACCCATCCATAGCTAGTCCCTCCTCCAGCTACACCTTCAACAGGCGGTACTGAAACATTTTGTGTCTTTCCTCCTGTGATGACACAAAGGAGAATGATCTAAAGTCAAAGATCAAAGTGGAATTTACGCAACAAGGTTACTATATCTAATGGATGTCAATCAAAAATAGCATAAAATCACTCATTGTTAGTAAGAACGCTATTGCTCATCATGAATCAGAAATTACGGTATACAATAGGTTTTCGGCCAATGATATACTGTGTAACAGAATGCAAACTTTTTGTATACGAGGCTGCAATGTACTTCACATTGAAAGAAATGAAACAATGTTGAGACCCATGGATAAAGGAATGTGCAAGCTATGAACACTATGTTAATCATCCCCATCCCTCTGAATAATACAGTATGGTCACAGTTCATGTGCTTAGCTCAACTAGTACATGTTTCCCACCACAACTTGGTAGGCAAGCTCGTGTCCTCTCATACATTATAATTTGGGAAGGATCTACTGTAAACCCATCACTTGACGCCTCCTGTCCCTATATACTGAGATATCAAGATATCACCTCAAATATGGATGTGCACAAGATATTTATCCATCTAAGTATGATGTAGATATAAGTGCGCACGTTAGTTAATGGATCATGGGTAGAACAAGGGAACAAGTCCGAGCTTTGTCAGATGAGTAAAAATCCTTGAGCCTGCACATAAATGGTGCATCTCGAGCTAATTAGCCATTCAGATCCTGTGTGGAAATGATGCTCCTAGAGCTAGTTAGCCATTCAGTCTCACCATTTCATTGCTTCACTACCATCCCTAAACCTTTTGGCTTGACCCATTTCCTATATTGAAGCATCCACAGTTAAGCCAAACTGATAGCGTGGTTTTGGCCTCCAAGCAACAACGATATAAAGTGCACGATAACACAATTTTATGCTCACGACTGATTCTATTGAGTTGCCAATGTTCCCCAGTAAATGACAGTAAGAGCTGACCATCCCCATCAAAGTTGCGTTCACATTACGCCATTAAGCACAGATCAAAACAAATATCATCAACTACCGTCCAATAGAAGAGGTTCGATTGACAATCGAATAACCTATACAGTGATTAAGCATCTACAGAAGCAACGAGCAAACGCCAGCAAGCAAGCGTGCCACATCGCTCCCAGTAACAGCACACCGCGAGCTCATCTGGAGGGCCCTGCAATTCAGCGCCCGCCGACCAGCTCTACACGCAGAGTAAGACAATCCGGGAGCATCCAACGGAGCCCGGTCGCGCGATCGAGCGAGCTCTCCCAGCGAGCAACCCAGTTCGATCAAACGGCGAAGGAATGAGGATCGAGGGATCAATGGGTGTACCTGCGGCGGAGTTGGAATCGCTTGGGTCCATCACGGCGCCGGCGGCAGGACTAGGGATCCGGAAGCGCACAGCGTTTACGAGTTGGGAGTGGTGCGGGGAAGGGCTGAATGGGGGAGGGGAAGGAGTTGAGGGAGCAGCTGCTGTGTGTTCTCGAGAGTCGGGGAGAGGGGCAATCAGCAGACGCAAGCGGGATCCCCGACCTCGCCGACGGTGGCGTGGCGGCCTGGCGGGGATCAATGCTCACTCCTGGTGACTGGCTGTCGCGCTGCGGTGGCGGCGTGGTGGCACCCTGCGTCTGCTGCAGGGATTGCGGGGGAGGACGAGAGTCCGGAGGAGAGCAATAAACGAAGGGGATTGAGGAGCAACCGCCGACGTGAGCCCCGCTCTGGAAAGCTCCTCGATCTGAGGCTTTTTCGGTTTTTTGCCTTGCAAAACGCGATACGCATACTTCCTCCGGTGAGCCCGTGACAAGGCATGGTACGTGCGCAAAAGAAGCCTTGCCTTGCAAAGGATTGGAACACGCCACTTAGTGGCACATGGCTCACACAGCACACGGACACCTGCTCAAGTCCGGTGTGATTTTATAACAATTGGTAGGAGGCTCAAATACTTGCCAAACGCGTTGCCTTTTCAGTCCAAGAACAGCACTCCTCAATGCCCACCTTTGAACTGACCTCACCTCACCAATCCTGGACAAATCTAGCATAATCCTGGACAAATCTAGCATATATACTAGTGTGTCGAAAAAATACAGAACGAGACGGTGGCACAAATTTAAACAAACCACGGCACTCCAACTGGGGTGAAATTTAATAAGATAATTGAGTTGCATAGTCATCTACATCAGCTAACAGACAGTCCATCACACACACCACGCATTGTCAGGGTAACAGCAACCTAAACAAGCAAGACGCATCAGAATTACACGACGCGGTACAATACTAACCCAGACACATTGTAAAGGGAAGTTCATCTAGGATTGCATGGCGTCCTCTCCATCTGCCTCCCCCGGCACTTCGTTGAACATGTACTGGCTCTGGTACTCCATCAGGTACTGCGTCGACCGCTTCACGTCCAGGAACAGCTGGTACACCCGGCTAATGTCGTCCATCTCGACCACCTTCCCCTTGCGCCTCTGGCAGGCTAGTGCGGCGGATGTGATAAGGTTGATGGCGTACCGCAGCGAGGTCTCCACGCCGATCTTGGTGAGCAGGACCTTGGCGTCTGCGGACATCTCCACGTCCTCCTCATCACACCGGATGTCCAGGATCTTGCGGATCTCTTCCTCTGTGTAGGGCTGCGTCGTGATGATCAATAAACGGTCAAGGAAGTCTGGCGGGATCCCATGCGGTGAGCGGTAGTTTGTCCCACGGATGGATGTGATCCCTCTGTTTGTTGCGATTACTAGGATCGGGGCCATGTCATTTTCCAATGCACGGTTGAGGAAGGAGAAGCACTCAATGTCTAGCATGTGGACCTCATCGATGAACAGAACACCAGGGACAATCTCAGCTTTTCCTTCCTCTCTCCACTCTGCAACTTTTGTGTCAATCTGCTCCCGAACCTCTGCACGAATTTCGCCAGTGTCGCCTGTGAACAGTGCAAGAAAACCCTGTGTCCTGGACAGAACAAGATAATAGAAATGAGTTGATTGAGGCAATTTTGGATTTCACACTACAAATCAAATCTGAAACCCAGTAAACATTTATATCATTCATTCCACAACAAAAATGAAACACAACCTGCAATTACCAGAAAGATCTGATGAATTCATAAAAAGAAAGGAAAAAGTTAATGCAATTTCATCCAAACTGTATCTTCTACTTCTAGTACACGCATAGGTTATGTCAAAGTTTAGTAATCGTTACGAAAGAATAACATTCAGTTTTAGATGCTTCCAAAATGTCCTCAAGGTCAGCTTTAAGCAGAGTCCAAATCTTGTATGCAATTCTAATAGAGATAATTGCTTATTTGGCCCTGGAAAAAAGTTCAGTTACCTATTTGGCCCAATTTTTCTCGAAGTTGGGCCGAAATAAGCACTTGACTCATTCTAATATGGCACTGACTAACTCAGGAACATGTATCAGTAAAACTACTCATTTACCATGTTCTCTACTTTGCACATCCCTAAAACAAATTGATATAAAACAAGACCATGCAGATCCTTTCTTTGAATAGAGTTACAAAAATCAATTGGATGACATAGCACATGGGGATAGTAGGATGGAACAATTAGCACCAGCACAGGCCACTTTTGATGCAAGGCATGACAGCCTTGATATAATGAGAAAATATTTATTACATTGGTGAAATAACCACTTTGGAGCCTGAACTTTGCCCATAGGCTTACTTTGGTCCTCCAAGTTCAGATGGGCCAAATTAGGTTCCCCAACTTACATAATTGTGACCAAATCAGCCAATATTGTCACCAAGACTTGAACTGGAGTGTTAAATTACCTCAGCGTTGCCACACAGATACATGAAAAAGACAATATAATTTCTAATTTTGTTTAGTTATGTTGTACATTTCCTATTCACTTTGAAAAACTTAACATGTCAAAATAGTTTATCACTAACTGGAAGTTGCTGCAAAAATCTTTTAGGATTGAAAAATAAATTTAATAAAGCGGTGTGTATAAGCATATAGGTCAAACGATCTTTTTAACTGGACATATGCATAATTATTGTCAGGTATACAACAAAAGTATGACAAGCAAGAGAACATAGTTTTACATTTTCTGCTGGAAGGGAAGTCAGAACTTGAACTATAAACAGGTTTGAGCTAACAATTGTTTGTGAACCTTATCACTTCACGTAGATTTTTTTTTTATCTATAGCAGAATGAAATTTTGGCAGCTAAAATTGAACCAAACTTACACTCAGCATAACCAAGGAAGCAGCAAGTTAATTTATATTATCGTTGTTTGTGAAGTTATCAAATACCTGCTATGGTATTTTTAGCGGCATGTGATTTCTTGCCGTAGTATTGCAATTTGCAAGACCAATTTCCCATTAACATCACTCAATACATCTCTATGTGAATGTTCAAAATGGATTCCTTGTCAGAACTGTTCAATGTTACAAAACTTGAACTATATCTCGATGTCAAAGAATTCATGGGAAGGGGAAAGTGAAGGTACCTGCTATTGATGACATCAATCTCATGTAAGGTAACACAATGCACGACCTCCTTGCGCTTCTGAAGCTCGCCATCAGGACACTTGACAAACTTGGTGTGCGGGCCAACGGCATCATAATCCCGCGACCTCCCAATGGAGCGGCCAAGCTTGGTGACCTTCCCGGAGGCCTTGTCAAGCGCAATCACATCCCCACTCTGCACCTTCTCCTTCCCAAGAGCCTCAATCATCTTGCCTCCGAGCTCGTACACCGTCTCCATGTCCGTGGTCTTGAGCGTGAGCCGCCCTGACTTACCAGCCGCAGTAGCGCCGGAAGGGGTAGCCGAGCTGCCGCCAGCGCCAGAGGCCGACAAAGGGCGGTCGATTGAGATCTCCACGACCTCGCCCTCGATTATCTCCGCCTCCTCCTTGATGCGGACGCCGATGGCGCGGCGGAAGGCCTGCGTGAGCGCCTCCGTCTTGGAGAGGTCGAGCGAGAAGAGCTCCGAGGCGGCGACGGAGGCGAAGGGCGTCTCCGCGCCAAGCGACTTGGCGATGCCCATGGCGAGCGCGGTCTTGCCGGTGCCGGGCTGGCCCGCGAGGAGCACGGCGCGGCCGGCGATCTTGCCCTGGCGGATGAGCTGGAGTATGAGCCCCGCGGCGCGGCGCGCGGGGAGCTGCCCGACCATGCCCTCCGAGGCATCGCGCGCCTCCATGGAGGAGTCCAACCCTAGCCCCCGGATGTGGGAGTGCGCGCCGATGCGCTCAATCCGCGTCAGGTCTCGGCTCTCCGACAGCTTCTTGAGCTCCGCCATGGTCACCACTTGCCGCGCCGCCGCTGCCGCCGCTGGTTCGGTGCCTCGACTTTTGGCCGCCGGGGCTGGGGGAGGAAGGAGGCGAGGTGAGGTTTAGGTTTGGAGCGGGGAACGAGCCAGGGGTTTGTCAGTAGACCATGCTAGAATGCTGAAGGCGAAGACGGCTGGTGGGCCTCGAATAAACAAGTGCATGGTTATATGGGCCGAAACAATTTGGCCCACGATATGGTGTTTTTTTTTAAGTATTCGAGTATGGCCCAACTGTGGCCTACGAAACTTATTATGAACAAATTATTAGTTTTATACATAATAGTTATTGTTATGAAAATGTCCTCTCTTTTGTTCAAGAGGTTAGGTATGAAAACATTGAATCTCTTCACTAGCTGCTACTTTTTATATGTTAAAAGTTGTTCGATGCCCAGCTAGTCCATAGAAAAGTCTTTGTTGTCTTATATAAGTTGGCATTTAGCACTACTTACCGAGCTACTAATGGTCCACATCTATTGTTAGGCCGGACTAAGTGGTTGTCATTTACTGTATCTATATAAGTTCACTATATCAAACTTTGCGGTGCCGTGTTATGTTACTTCTGCGCTAGTGACTTCTCTTTAAACACTCGCCTTTCTTGCATTGGCCATTGGGTATCTTAGAGCATCTCCAAGAGCTCTTTATTTGACTTGCCATCCTTCGAAATTTGGCAAAAAAATCAAAAATCAATCTCCAACAGTTCCTCATAGTGACTTGCCAAAATTGTTCGCTTGCCAAATCGCTCCTCCGCGCGCGTATTATTGCGCACGCGAACTCGACTTCGTATCGCTCCTCGGCGCGCGCTGACTGCGATTCCCGCGCTGTCGCTGAAATTTCCGGCAGCGCCCCTCCGCTTCTCCCTCGCCCCTTCCGCCCGGCCCTCCAGCGAGCTCCGTCGAGGAGGACCTCGTATACGGCTGTGCCTCTCCGTCACGGGCGCAAAGCAGTTTTGTCCGTCAACTTCCCCTCCGCCGCCCGCGCCATCGCGAGTCCCTCGACGGCCGTCTCTCCGTGGAGTCGGGACCTTCCCCACGCTGCCGCCCGCTGTCTTCGCCGTCGCCGCAGCTCGCCGCGTCGCCAGTACCGCGACCTGCTCTTTTGGTGCTGCCAGTCCTCTATCCTAGCTGCAAGGCTGCAAGGCCGAGCTCGCCGTCGTGGTCGGAGACGCTAGCTGCCGCGGCCCTACTCCACCGCGGCGGCTGTGGCTCTGCTCCGTCCGCCGAAGGCCGCCCGGCCCACCAGATCACCGCGTGCAGGCAGCCTTGGTGCTCGGACACCATCGTCGTCCTTTGGCCAGGGGCGTTCCTCGCCTCATCTGCTGGCCGTGCGGACGCTGGCAGTGTGCTTGCCGCCGTATCATGTTCCAGGTTTCGGGCCCTGCTCAGTGATGAGATCAACATCTCTTTGCCTGTGTGCAATTGCAGGTTCAGCCCCTGACGACTCGAGCTCTAGGTGGTTGTACAGAAGCTACGCCTCTGTGGTGAAATATGTTTGTGCAGGAAAGTTTTCGATGGTTGTTGTGCAAGAAAGCTTGCAGTTCTTTCGATGCTTGGTTGTGCAAGAAAGCTTGTTTCTGAAGAAAATTAGGCATGAAGCAGAGTTGCTACCAATTTGTATAAATTGTGATTGTAGTGCTAAGAATTTATGCAAATTGTGATTGTATATAAATCGAGCAATTGTATGATTGTCTTTTAGTTTTGTGATTCAAGTGTGAATTTCAGTATATTTACATTATGTAGCGAAGTTTAAAATTGTGAGTTTGACTTCTCTTTATTCAATATGAAGCAGCAAATATATTCATATTGACCATTTCATATAAATGCATGGAGCGTGTGATTGTGAATAGGTTCATAAATGAAGCGGGTAAAATAGTCATTTTACCCAGACTTCTATGGAGCCCCTATTAACAGCATGAAAATACCTTGAATGCTTTCCATTCTCAATGTATGTCTAACAGAGGTATGGATTTGGCTGGCTCCTCTTGTTTATAGCGAAATAATCTTGCATTTTGTAAGCGAGAATACAAAACACCAGTTTGGAAACCCCGCTCGGCAAAAGGAAACAACAAAGGATATTGGAGTGCCATAAAAAGCTGGATGTAATGCTGAAACTTGTTTCAATTCACTTGCATGAGTTTCAACAATTATATCTCGTTGAAATGCTTCACAACCAAAATCACCCACAACCAACATAGCCAACTGATTAGTAGTTGGTAAATTATATTGTGCAGATTCTCCATCGCGAGGACCAACAATTTGAATGAAAAAATCCTGGTCCTCATTACCTTGTGCCATTCTAATTTGTTGAACTAATGGGTTGTGAGCATCCAACATCCTCACTAAAGAATCCACTATATTTGGATCAAATTTCGAACTTCATTAGACGTATCATATACATACAACTGTATGAACTTAGGTGACTGACCATCGGGTGGCAGCATTGCACCCAAACGGTGATGAATTTACATAGATGTAAAAGCAAAAAGGCAATTGTAACGCCTAATATTCTTCGACGTGGCTGAAATCTTGGTATCTTCACTTTTCCTCCCTTGCGGCATTTGTAGTCTCTGAAGTTTAATACGCTTCGAGCAGCATGAACGTGACCACAACTCTTGTTTTAGTTCATTGTAGCCTCTGAAGTTTAGTAGGAATCACTCTTACAAATCTAAAAGCCAAGCTGACATATAGTTCAGCAGCAATAGACACTTTGAATTAGAATGGACCTTATGTATTTATATATAAACTTCTCTTTATTCAATCATACTACGCGATGAAAATTGTAGTCAACTACACAAAATCCAAGTATATCCTGCAAAGCGCCAAAGCTTGGAAGAAGGCGACTCATAGGCAGCAGTAATCTTGTAAATCACGGGCGCCCAAAAAAACATGGGCTGCACACCTCGTTGTTCATTTTGCAATGGCAAACCAACCTCAACACCGTGCAAGCAACTTCCATCATCCACCATTTGTCGAATGGTGGAAACATAAGGAGGCAACAACGCTCTCCCACCTTTGTAGAAGCGCTAGATACGATAGATGAATAGGAAACATGGCCGCCCCGACGGCACCTATGGTAAATCTGCCTGGGCCTTGCCTATAACCTCACCTCCCGGCCCCAATTAGAACCCGGATAAGTTGTCACCGTTTGAGAAGACTGTGTCGAGCGTCACCGAGCTATATCAAAAATCCTGACCTACCAACACTGACCATACCACCCCAAATCCATACCCACCCCTGAAAAGGCCATGCCTCCAAAAACAACCACGGGTTCAAAACCCAAAACACCACCCAACACCCATAAACACGAATCAGTGCCGCAGTATACATCACAACATAACCATAATCTGCTAAACAATCGTTTACAGTGCAAGACATACCTGACGGACCACACGTCCAAGGCAGAAACCGCAACCACCAACCGAAAGCAGAGATCCAATCGGCAACACGAGCCCAAACGCGGGACACAAACTATAATGAACGACGAAAATAAGGAACAGGCGCTACGCATCAAACCAACCAATCCAATCAATCGCACATCCTTACCAAGCAAGGGCAAGGGCACACAAAGAGGAACCTATACAACGGGAACCACGAAGCAACAGTAGAAATAAGAGGAAAA
The DNA here is from genome assembly GCA_018135685.1 of Themeda triandra. Taxonomy (NCBI): domain Eukaryota; kingdom Viridiplantae; phylum Streptophyta; class Magnoliopsida; order Poales; family Poaceae; genus Themeda; species Themeda triandra. Next base: position 140,578 of record JAENPR010000127.1, read on the forward strand.
GAAGTAGAGGAAGGCCAACAAGAAGCACAACACCCTTCATCTCATCACAACTGAAAATCCCCATGACCCAGTGCCTACAAATCCCAAACGAGAACTTGCAAGGAAGCAACCCACGACGGCAACGGCGAAGGAACCAAAACAATCAAGAACGCATTCACCGAGAAACTACGCACCACAAACCGACGACGAAAGAGGGTATCCCGAAGAAGATACTCCGCTTCCCTCCACCAAGACCCAGCGACCTCCCCCACCACCGATTCACCGAGCGAGGCCCACGCCCGCCGCCCACCCTCCCACCAACGGGAGACCGCGAGCACACAGATCCACCAGCACCGCGCGGCACACACCCCACCCTACGAGATCCGGCGGGGAGGGAGGAAGAACGAGGCGGGGGACGACGCGGCCTAGATTGCTTGCAAGACCTTCCATGGAAACGCAGAGATATGAAGATGCGGCCGCCGCAAGAAAGAGGAGGGGAAAGCAAGCAAGCGAAGCAAGCCGGATAAAAGGGGACGAAAAAGGAACCCGAAGCTAGGTTAAACAACCGACGGGCACCGAGGCGAAGAACCCGGCAAGGGCCCACACCGGCCGGTGACCCAACGACGCGAATCCGGAGCGGCACCAAACAAGAAGCCGGCTTTCGCACAGAATCCACTACCAAAAACAGATTCTAAATCTAGACCGTCCATCCAGCGACCGAACGCGCCAAACTTTTCGGGTGACGCGGCCGCGCCTCCCCTCCGGGGAGCCGGCCGAGGATATATTGTCTTAATGACATTCGAGAAGACAATATATATACAATTTGTTGTGCTTTTCTGTTCCCAGACAAACACAATATCCTAGCACTATTGCTGCCTACGTGCACAAATTGCTAAAACGTGCTTCTTATTCAGTTCCTGCACAACTATAAGGAATGGCACAAATCACAAAACACAGAACAAGCACAATTTGCAGAACACAGTGATTTCAATGGAAGCAGCCTCCATGCTCCCAATCCAAGTTTGATGGCCTCCATGCTCCCAGGCAGCTGGCCAGAGCTCGATGTAGAGGCTCATCCGTTGAAGTCTGACAAAGACAAAGAGTTGCAGACCTGTACCACGGTGGTCGCCTACTGCAGGGCTCGAGCTAGCACATGGGAAACCATGCTCTGCGGGGCGGGGGGCAGAACGCCCGCGAGGCGCCTAGCTGGACGGCGCGGCACCCCGAATGAGGACACCCGGACTCCTCGGGAGGACGAAGAGAAGGGAGGACTCGACGGAGAGACGGCGGCGAAGGGACTCGCGACGACACGGGCGGCGGGGAAGGAAACCGACGCTGCTGCGGTTGATTCTGTTGCTCCTTTGTGGGTCCTTTTTGATTTTAGCAAGTTCATATTGGCAAACTATTGGAGATAGTACAAATTTTGACTTGCTAAATATTTTAGCAACTTGCCAAAGCACAAGATTTGACAAGTAAATTTTAAGAAACTGTTGGAGATGCTCTTAGGACGCCATTACCTAAACACATACGGAAAGGCTTCATCAAATTAAAACCAAGCCGGGTTTAACTCTAGCAGTACGAAAACAACAGTATAAGTACTCGAGCATTATTCGTACGTGTACATACACTCCACTCGTCGGAACCATGGTAGTAGGACAGCTCAAGACTTTGGTTGATGGAAACATCATACGGACTTCGTCGTACGAAAAGAAACACTAGTACGGTAGTCCTACTACCCACCTCTAGGGTATACAAGGTTCCATTTTGCTTATTTTCCCTTATTATATTTTTTATTAAAATTAAAAATGCAGTGATTTTTTTTTTATTGCGGTGGATGATTGTTCCTCACTTAGCGGCTTATTATGGTCAGTGGCAGGGCGGCAGCAGCCAGCAGGCCACGACGGCCAGCCGACCCTACCTCCCGTCGCCGTCAGAGGTTCTTGGGGAGTTCTTGCGCACGTCCATGCGCTTCCAAGATTCGGAACGAGACGAGACAAACCGGCGACTTGTTGGCACACCGCACCCACCATGTGGCCCCACGGGAAGTCACGGTCGTGGGGACCTGGCGCTGTCCATCACCGTCCGCCTCCGCTCCCGGCTCCGGCCGCTAAAGCTAAACTAATCCGGCCGTGGCATCATCTCCTGTCGGTGCCGAGGAACTTGTCCACCACACCTAGGCGCCCGATAGACAGATGGGGACGGCATCGCCAATCACGGCAGACGGCACTACGGGTCTACGGAAGCAGCACCGACGTCGCGCTCTGATGCCGGATCGTGTCTCAGCGATTGCCACAACGTCTTAACGGTCTCAGCCTCTCAGGCCCTCTCTGATCGCCATCACAGGCGCGGGCGCTGTATTTTTGTGATAAAACGGAGCCTGCTGCTGTGCTGCATAAACAAAAGAAGTCACGGGTCAGCAAAAGAAGTCTCTGTTTTGTTTTAATCGCAAAATGGTGTACCATTGTCTACATAGCTTCGACACCGCGAACAGAGTTTTGCTTATTGTACTTTCTTCATGAGCTGGACGTGTATGCCTTAACCTCTGCAGACTCTGCACCATGGATCCGTTCCGTGTACACCCGACCGGCGCATGTGCTTTGCCAAGTCAAATGAACTGCCCCCCTGTGCCACGTGGAGCAGTCCCCATGAAGATACGGTCAAAAGGCACGCGGCGGCGGCGAGAGACGAAACTGGTAGAGTGGTGACTTGTTCCCGGCCCCGGCCCGACCAACCCCGGAGCCGGTTCAATGGTCCAGTGGCCGGACTCAGATTCGGTGCCTTGCTAGAGGCAAGGCTCTACCAAGGCACCACGTAACTTTCGGTCTCCTATCCGCCGTTCATAGAGGATCTGATGGCTCTTACAATTTTTCTGCAGAACATTAGCTTTTCCCGTGGAAATAGCCGGCAGCGGCTCATCTGTGCGCCGTGCACGCGCGCTGCGATGCCTGCCGGACGACGCGCAGCCTGCCAGACGGCCGCCGCGCCGGGCTCCCTGTGTTACCCACTGCCCGGAGGAGTCATCGTCGATGCCCGCCCACACTGTGTGCTCGTTTGTCCGTGCTGCCGCGCTGATCCGCTGACGCGGCCGCGCTCGCCTGCCGCCGCTCCGTGCGCTCGCCCGTCGGAATAGCCATGCTCGTCCGTCTACACTGACGCCGAGCGCTGGTCCGCACCGTCGCGTGCTCTCGCTAGAGCAGCCGTGCTTCTCCGCCGGTGCTGCTGCGCTCGTCCGCTGACGCCGCGCGCTCGCCCGTCCGTGTAGCCGCACTCGCCTGCTGACGCCGAGCCCTTGCCCGCGGAGCAGCCATGCTCTTTCCCTTGCCCGCCGGAGCAGCCATGCCTGTGCCCGCGAGGGCGGTGGCGCCGACCGCTGCGCCGAGGCATTCGGAGCCGGTGCGGGTGCCGGTGCCGTGGACGAGGATGACAGCGAGTGGGGGCGCTGAGACACAGCACGCGGTGCGGGAGTCCAGTGGTGGCGCAAGGCGGGTTGCTAGCGGCGCCCAGCGCGGGAGGCCGGCGGCGGTGGATTCACGGCGCACAGTGTGGGAGAAGGAAAAAAATCTCCTAGAAACGCTGACAGTCGTTAGATGGCATTTTAACGCTGGATGGAAGGCCGCGGTACGTGGTGCCGTGCTGAAGGAACGGCACTGAATCTGAATCCCCAGTGGCCTGTGGCGGTGCGGCCTAACAATCATCCCGGTGATTGAAAGGTAACCTGGCGTATCGAAGCGAAACTCTGCTCCAAGTTCAACGGATGTAAACACGAGAGCCAGGGCCTAGAGTTCAATCATCGAGAGTGGCGATCAGATCATTCGTTGTGGATATTCTCGACTTAATGCTGACAGTGATGTTTGGATTATCACTCGACTTAATTCTGATCGCGCATCGGATCATTTTCAGATTTTCTCCCCGGGATTTCACCTTTGACGTGCAGGTGCAGGGCTGTTTTTCTCCTGTTTTAGTGGCTACCACCACTCACATTCTCAGAAGTCAAGAACCCAGCTAATACAGAGATTCCACCATGGGTTCCTAACTTTGGTTGGTCGAGTTCCTCAAAGAAGAACAAGTAGGGTTAGTTCCTCAAAGAAGAACAAGTAGGGTTGGTTGAGTTCCAGAAATTAGGATTTAACGGAGTATCCAATCGGCCTCGACAAACTCGAAGCATACAGTGATACAGTAGATGACTTCACTCTTTGCACAAGGACTTGGTGGATCTCGAGGCTTTGAGTACGCAGTAGACCATCAGCAGCAGCAGTATACTGTTGTATACTAAACTAGTGGAATATATATACCACAAATTGCGAATCTGCCGAAAAGTTTTATACGGTGGCCGACATGCCAAGAAAAGTCCCGCGTTCCCGAACCCTTGCTTGCTGGCCCAGGGAAGCTCCTTCCACTTCCAAGGGCCCAGGGAAGCTCCTTCCACTTCCAAGGGCCAGGGCACATTCACAACTCACAAAGCCTCTGGGGCAACAACGCTAGCGTGTCGCAGTTCGCGCAGCCACACGATGCCGAGATTCATGAAAACGGCCGACGACAATCTGGAGACTGGATCCTTCCGTGTACCGCGCAAAGTGATACTAGCACGTACAGTATGGAAGAAAATCTGGAATATTCAGTGTGCTAATAAAGTGAAGCATTTTATATGGCGTTTTTGCCACAACAGCCTCGCCCTCCGAGTTAATCTGAAAAGGAGAAGCATAAATCTGGATACTAGATGTGTAGTCTGTAACAGGCTAGATGAGGATGGCTCTCATCTATTTTTCAAATGCAAAGACATGGTGAAGGTCTGGGATTTATTATCACTAAGCAAACAAAGAGAGGTTTTGGCAAGCAAACAATCAGCCAGGGAAGTGACTGAGGAAATCATGACAATGACTGATGATCAGAGAGCACTATGCTGCATTGCTCTCTGGAGGTGTTGGTACAGGAGAAACAAAATACTACAGGGTGAGCAAAGGCATGACCCAGATAATCTAGCTCATGCCATCCGGGTTACTGCAGTTGAATGGAGCAAACCAGAATGTCCAATAAAAAACACAGGTCCTCGCAGTTTTCAGAGATGGGAAAGGCCGATGGGAGACTATGTCAAAGTAAATTGTGACGCTTCGTTTAATGCTGACTCAGGCAACGGCGGATGGGGCTGTGTCATCAGGGACTCGTCAGGGGACGTGATTAGTGCTCATAGAGGAAGAGTGGAGATGCTGATGAATGCCATGCATGGGGAACTCATTGCCTGCATCCAAGGCACGCAAGCTGCGAAAACAAGTGGGATCGGCCATATTATTATAGAGACAGATGCGGCATCCGTGGTGAAGGCTGTTTACTCGGAGGAGTATGATTTTAGCGATTGCTTTAATCTTGTTGAGAAATTTCGTAGTCTTTTAGCCTCGAATTTTATTTCTTGGAATGTCAAATTTTGTTCTCGATCATGTAACAAAGGTAGCCCACGAGCTGGCTAAATTAGGTAGTATATGTGATCCGGATGCGGAACATTTGTTGGCTCCATACCGCACAAAGGTCGGGTTTAATTGGCGAAGATTCAGAACTTTGTCGAGTAATGGAAAGTTATATTTCCCTTAAAAAAAAAACTCCACAGGAAGCGAGACAGCGTCCAAACTTTGAACCGGCACGCTGCGGTGCCGGTGCCTGGTACCCGGTGCCAGCCGTTTGGAGAAAAAAAAATCCTGCGCGTCGCCCCGCCACGCGCAGAAGGGTCGGAAGCTGCAGGGAAAAAGCGTCATGCTCATGTGGCGTGGCGCAGCCGGCCCCAGATCCGGGCATCCAATCCAACCGAGGCGCGGGCACCCTGCTCCCTTGTCGTCGCCGCGCTCTCCCTCCCCGCGTCAATCCGTCGTCGTCCTCTATCTACTCACCCCGCGAGCCGAGGTTTTTCACCGCTGGCGGCCCCCGTGCCCGTTGACGTTTCCGGCCCCCTCCCCCAATTCGAAAGCCTCCCCGGTTTCTCCCTTCCTTGTCTAGGCGGCAACGCCCCCCGTGCTTTATAACCGAGCGGCCCCGCCTCCCGCGTGAGGCAACCGAGACGAAGACCAGCAGAGGCAGGCGGCCAGCCCATCCGAACCCCGCTTCCTCTCCCGGGTTCGCGTGAGGCTGCGTCCTGCTTGGAGGCGGAGGACGCGGCGGCGGCGCCATGGAGGCGGAGAAGAAGACGCCGGCGGTGTCCGATGTGGGCGCGTGGGCGATGAACGTCGTCAGCTCCGTCAGCCTCATCATGGCCAACAAGCAGCTCATGTCCTCCTCCGGCTACGCCTTCGCCTTCGGTACCCCTCCTCCTCCTCCACCTCCTCTCCTCCTCTCCTCCTCCCCCGAGCGGATCTGGAGTCCGGATCCGCCGGCCGCTCGGCTCGGGGGGAATTCGCGGATCTGACTGAGCGGGGCGTTTGACTGACTGTCCGTTCGTTTTTCTCCGCTGCGTGTGTTGTGTTCTGAACGAACGAATGAATGCGCGCCCGCAGCCACCACGCTGACCGGGTTCCACTTCACGGTGACGGCGCTCGTCGGGTGGATCTCCAACGCCACCGGCTACTCCGTCTCCAAGCACGTCCCGCTCTGGGAGCTCGTCTGGTTCTCGCTCGTCGCCAACACCTCCATCACCGGGATGAACCTCAGCCTCATGCTCAACTCCGTCGGCTTCTACCAGGTACGAGTACACCTTATTGCTCTCTGACATGACACTGCGCCGCCGGACATTCTGGCCTGGGTTGCTTTGCTTGTGTGGCTAAGTTGAGAAAATCTGCAGATCTCCAAATTGAGCATGATTCCGGTCGTCTGCTTCATGGAATGGGTGCTCAACAGCAAGCACTACACCACTAAGGTCATCTCGGCAGTGATTGTCGTGGCCGCCGGTGTCGGGATTTGCACGGTCACGGATGTCGAGGTCAATGCCAAGGGATTCATCTGTGCTTGCGTTGCAGTGTTCTGCACGTCGCTTCAACAGATTGTGAGCTCCTTTTTCTTTTCACCAGTCTTCATGCTAGACTTTTTATTTTGAGTATTCCATTATGGTATGGAGAAATCTAATTTTGAACGCTATAATGACAACCAGATTTCGGCATGTGACTATGAATTTGAGTTGTCAACCTTATTTAAACCGATATGGACAGTAATGATGAAATATTTTGAAATTGATTAGAGGCTATTTGTCCTATTAGTTGCCTTCCCTTTCTGCTCCCCCATTTAATCAAACTATGAACAAATCTAAGGAAACCAAAAGAGGGGTGGTGGGGGGACCATGTCACTTGGGTTTGAGATTCCCCTCATAAGTTGTTTTGTTGCAAATGCCCATCACTGCCTAACTTTGTTGCAAAAAACCACCCACTACTCACACACCCAGCTGATTTTGCCAATGTAGTGCCATGACAGGCCGGGTGAAGTTTGTTTAGCATCATCATCATGCTGCAGTGCTCCTATTTTTTTTCAAAAATACCAAGACTGGGTTTGTTACCGAAAAGTGCAGTGATTATACTCTAATGATTACATTGACAGATCCAAATTGATAAAAACAATAGAATCAAGTAGAGGAGTATGGGTATTTGCAACACAATGGCTTATGTGATGAACTCAAAATCCAAGCAATGACTTCTGCAGTTCTCTGAAATGCAATAATACATGTCAATGGTAAAAAGGGTACTAAGTGATGTATCATGATTCGTCAATTCTTATCTTACATTATAAGCTGTACATCTACAGTTGTCTTCATACATGATTCTATGTACTTCCTCACATTTTGTTATCTTATACTGTAAACATTTTCTATGTGCTTCGTCACATTTTGTTATCTTATACTGTAAACATTTATTTGCTTGTTTTGTATCCTTCAAGTTCAAACTACCCGCAATTAATTTTCTCCTTCTATGATCCATAAGGAGATGTTTATACTAACACAAATATCATCTTCGAAGTTTGTGTTTTACTAACAAAAAAAATGCGATTTTTGAAGTTTCTGGAAATTTTATAAACTTTAGTAATACTTCTAAGTTGTACATGAAGAGTTTAATATTTGAAAAGAAGTGTTATTGTAAGTTACTTTCTACAACAATGCTATGCAATTTACTAAGTTTCACTTTACTCTGAGGGGGTGAGCTGATGATGTGTTTCCTCTTCCCAGACAATTGGCTCCTTTCAGAAGAAGTACAATATTGGATCATTTGAGCTGCTGAGCAAAACTGCACCAATTCAGGCACTTTCACTTGTTATACTGGGCCCCTTTGTTGACTACTTCCTAAATGGACGGTCATTGTTGAACTACCCTTTTTCAGGAGGGGCAACTGTAAGTTATCCCGTCACAATTCACAGTTGTTTAGAGCATTGCTATCTTTATGCCCACTACTTATCCTGAGTTCTCTCTTTTATCCTGAGTTCTCTCTTCTACTTTAAAGTTTAAATTCGTTGGGAGTGTTCCTATCCCTTGTATGCTTGAGTGATTGACTCTATTATTTATGCCATTCTAGTATTGGAAAAAAAAAAAACAGCCTGTGGTCCACCTGTAGTAAATTCGTGCATCTGGGCCAGCATAAAACAACTGATTCTGACATGGAACTGCCAGATCAATTATCCTTTTTCTTTTTCCTATATCATTTGCTTAATATTATTAGTGAGAATTTGTGTATTGCTTGATTTGTAGTATATGGATTTTTCTTGGTTTTGCACCTTAGTTTGTGATTGCTAACTGTTAAGCAAAATGTTACTAGAAATTGATTGCAGCTACAAATGAAGTTGCTCATGCAGCTATATGCCCTACTCATTATGCAATCTTCATACTAACTGGATACTGGGGAGGTGGGGACTACTGGTTATGATCTAACAGCTTCCCTTTTAATCGTTTTGCAGTTCTTCATACTGCTTTCCTGCTCCCTGGCCGTCTTCTGCAACATGAGCCAATACCTCTGCATCGGCCGGTTCTCAGCGACCTCATTCCAGGTCCTGGGCCACATGAAGACCGTGGCAGTGCTGATCCTCGGCTGGGTCCTGTTTGACTCGGCCCTGACCGTGAAGAACATCCTCGGGATGCTGCTTGCCGTGATGGGCATGGTGGTCTACAGCTGGGCCGTGGAATCGGAGAAGAAGGCGGCAGCCCCGATCCCCCGGAACAAGAGCGACATGCTCGACGGCGAGGACGTACCACTCAAGTCCAGGGTGAGCGGCGTGCCAGCTGTCGACCTCGAGGACGGTGAGATGAAGAGCTAGCTGCCACGGCCGCCGCTGCTGATTCGTTCATTCTTGTTCTTTTGTAACTGTGCGCGCCCGCTCGCGCGATCGGTCGATCCAAAGTTGCTTGTTCGTCAGTCCTCAGCTATCGACACTACATTGTTAATTTTGGCCCCTTGTTGGGGGGAGTCCGTTCGTAGGTGACGACGACCTCCCCTGGTTTCGACGTAGATGAAACACATACTGGCAGATTGTTAGGATTTTTCAGGCGGGGAGGTGGAGCCATTCATTGTCAATTTCGTGGTGGCATGTTGTTATAGATGGTGACAATACTTTAGACTTAAAATTAATGGAAATACAGGTGTTTCTACGTGGTAAGACTGATAGGATTTAGCCGGCGGTGCATTTCTTATTTCGAGGGTTCGCTGTCGGGTTTTGGTTGCTTCTCTGCATTGTCTCTGACCACCGCCCACGAGCACCGTGGATTACTAGATTTCGTTGGAGAGAGTTGCCTCTTGCCTTTCCCACATGGGATGGGTCGATGGGACGAGTCACGGCCCCACGAGTATTGGTCATTCTGGTGGCACGTGGCGCCATTGGCATGCAACGATGCCGATGGCAGGCGAGCATGGGGCACCGGCCGGCCGGCCGGGCCAGGAAAAGCCGAGGGCGATCACATGGACTCCACTCAACTGCATGTTCTGTCGCTTGTTCCACTCAACGTACGAATTTTGCCAACCAAACCAAGGTTGAGCCTTCTGGCAAAGGACGGATGTGTTCTTTCTTAGCTTTATTTATTGGACGGGATTTTTGGAAGGAGGCCTCAATGTTGCATTGTTGCTTCCAAGATTGAAGGCAACGTAAGGACTCATGTGGGTTAGTGGGTACTAGCTTCATCCGGAAGATGCAGATGCTTTGCTGACATGCACGCAGATCAACTCCTCTCGAATGCCTGGTTGAGCTATGTTTGTGCATCTTGATTCTTGACGCTTGTGGTAAAGCGAGAAACAATTTTGTAGGGACCACGCTATCGAAAGAATATGATATTGACAATATTCTTTATGAGCTAAAGCTAATTATACTTCATGTTCCATAATATGATGAACACCCAGGTGTTGAGGGCGATAAGGACATTGAGGCCTAAAGCAGGTAAAAGAATTACAACGTTACTACCGGATTTTAGGGCGTATGGCTAGCTAAAGTGCAGTTAGGTTTATTTATTTTAACTCAGCTAAAGCTAGCTAAAATTTAGCCGAGTCTATTAACTATAGGATCTAGACAGTCTAGCTAAAGTTTAGGTAGGAAACTTTTAACTTGCTAATGAAATTTTAGTTGGATGCATCAATGTCTGTATATATTTATCTCTTAACCAAATTAATTTTTTTGAACTTTTAACCAAAATAAATTTATACAGGGTTCTAATGATTTCTGTTGTTTTTTTTTCAAAAAGTAATACATGGAGAACTGTGTACGGAGGAGATAGTTCTCCGCTCTAATCCAAGGGCTCAAAATTCTGCCCAGCAAGTCCATTTCAATACTGCAACAGCAGCACAAGGACTTGTTATAAGCCAAACATTAATTAAATTTAATTTGGCATAAGGTGGAGCTCTTTCTAAACGAGCCAGCACAACTCAAGTTATGTCTTCCTAAGGGCCTGTTTGGCATGCTCCAACTCAGACAGAGCTTGACTCACTCCCGGAAATCCATTTTGGGCGACTCGAGTGGAGCTGGAGCTGTCTGGTAGGGGTGTTTGGCTAGAATGGTACTCTGAGCTCTGGAGTTGTGTTTAGGCAGTGTTGTTTGTCCATTTTACCCTTGCACTACTGGATTGCTTTATGAAATGGATCGTGATAGTCAACTCTGATCAATCGTTTTATGCCTGCTCTGTTATTCTCAACTACCACACGTTTGGAAATTCAGGAACCGTAAGAAAATATGTTCTTTGTGTGCTACAGCAGGATGCAATGTGGATCATCTAATGCTAGCGTCCAAACATCTCAAACACTAATAATTTTTTGACCGGCTGGAAAGTAATCCGAAATATATATCTTACATAATCCAAATAATTCTTAGATAATCCGAATACTCCATGAAATCAAATAATCGCAATATAGTGTTCATCGGATCCATACTCGGCACCACAGTCAATTACTGCCTTCATCACTTCTTCAATAGTGAATTTTCCATCTTTCTTGGCAGCATATGCACTTGCTGAACTAGCCATACTAGTGCACGCTTCTTGAATGAGGATTGCATTGGCTGTCTTAGGCTTCTTGCCTGGAACACGGAAAGGCCTTGCCGGTCTCTTGCCACTACTACGGGTAGGGGTAATCTCTTCTACATCCTCTTCTTGTGTCTCATCTAGTGCAGCAACTTCTTCATCCACACGAACAACATCATCCACAGTCGTTGTAGGAGTGTTACCACAAGGGTTCCAATGATCAGAACCAATATTCACAATGCCTCGAAAACAAATTCCTAACTTTTCTTCATTTTGAAGTGGCTGCTTCCTAAACTTCCCACATCCTGGAATATCCTGGAAATATGCAAGATAAGAACACATATTAGGACATATAAATCAACAGCTAACTAAAAAAAAGTGAGAAGCATTAAAAAGGAAACTTACAGCTCTAGCTTTCTTCCACCATTCATCGTCCATATTAATAGTGCCATTATTCCAACCGATTCCTGTTTGCCCGTCGTTAGCTTGTTCCATGCCTTGAAATCTTCCTTCAATTTGTCCCACTTGTTCTTGATTTGGTTCTTGGTCACTACAAGTCCCGTACGATCTTTGAATTCTTTTTCAATCTCAGCATAACCCACTGAATTCAAGAATGTATTTGGCTGATTTCCTTTCTCAACTTGCTCAGCCATCAAACAACAAAGGATCCGAGTGTTCTCTAGGTTCCAATCAATTTCTGGCATCTATACCAACTCAACACAACAATTCAGAGCATGCATAATTCGCTAACATGATCTACAGAGCAATAAATTCATCCCTAAAATTTCACTAGCACAGAGCAACTACAGAGCATATTCTACCTATCATGAACTCACTGTTTTCTTCAAAAAAAAAAAAAAAAAGAATAGAGGTGGGATGCAATACCTTGCAAGGTTGGGGGAGCTTGCTGGGACGGTGGGGGCCCTTCACGTCGACCTTCCCCTTCTACCTCGCCGGCGTCAGAGAGGCGCCCTTCTTCACCTACTTCTCCTCTAGGGTTAGGGTTGTGGGATGGGGAGACCTTGTTCTTCAGGGAAACAGAGAGGGGCATGGAGGAGGGGAGGAGGCGGGGACGGGAGCAGCGAAGAAACAAGGGGGGGCGGCGTGTAACAGAACCGACCAATTAATATAAACATAATGTACTAATGATGTCGCTTAAGCAACTTAATTAGCACATGACGCTTATATCAACCCGGTAGTCCGTGAAACCACGAAGGATTTCAAACTTTCCACAATACTGACCCCCAGACCGAATTAAGTTCAACATAATACCGTCCATAGTAATACATAAGTTCACAAGTAGTTGATTACATCGGAGTTGCGAAAATAGTTATTACAATACCAAGTTGGAAACAAAACTGCGGAAGCAAAATAAAGTGTTGTTTTACAAACGCACACTTAGTTAAAGATAGTGCCTGGTCCATCATCAAATCCGGTAAAAGCATGGAGGAATGAGATATAAGAGATGACCTTGCCCAAGGTCTAATCCTCCCGTAGTGGGATACAGGTCCATCTTGTTGCCACAGCAAAGGTCTTATGATCTGCAACAAGTGGGAATAAAACCCTGAGTACAAGAAGGTACTCAGCTAGACTTACCCGTCATAAACCAAAAATAAAGTGACACCAAGGAGTATGCAAGGCTTTATGAGTGGGGTAGCTGCCTCATTTAAACTTGCGATAAAAGATGAGCTTATTAAATAATCATTTAGTGATAAAGGACTCTCTAGCTTATCATCTTTTAGGTTGGATCGACATCACTAGATTAGCACTGTACTACTCCAACTCCAGGGTATGAGCAAACAATGCTATCCTATCCTTCAGGTTGAGCATACCAGCACCAACAACATAGAACCATAACCATCCTATTTTTCACAACGATTTGCGACAGTGCCGCTGCTCGGTCAAGTGTTCACTGTCCAGGAACGATGGCGATTATAATCGATTGCAAACCAGCTGGCGAGTATTCCTCACACAAACCACACGTCTCCCGTCGGAGTCGATTAGATCACCTTGGTCTATTCGGGTGGAAACACGGATTTCAACGAATACGGTTGCACCAGGGCATGCCGGCTACCACAGTACCTCCGGCGCGACCGGCCACTGGCTTTAATACCGCGCCTGTGGGCAACACACTCACTCCGTTGAAATGCCGGCCCAAACATCCTCAAGGCTTCGCGGTCGGATGATCGCATCCTTCCCGGCTATCGTGAGGCATTGTTCAACATGATCCGGGACGTACAAAGCCATAGTCCCATTAAGTGACATCGCCAGGAGTTTCCGTGGTCTAACACACCACCAACTCCGACTAGTCGTGATTTATCAAGGCCACATGGTTATGTTCTCTAACCAACCTCCATAGTATCAACCAAAGGGTAGTAACCACCTACCTCGCGGATGAGGGTCAATCACCGTCTTCTACCGATCCAATTAAGCGGTGCTAAGCATAAGCGTGATCCCGAACTAATAGGGTAACGGTATTCGAGTGGATCAAGGTAATCATAATGCGATAGCGGTTCCGGGTAACGCCTATAAACTTAATGCATCATAAACAATAAAGGGCGCAAAGTAAATCATTTTGCAAACCTAGTAGGAGAAATGCTTTCCGGGCTTGCCTTCCTAATACGATCAATGTTGAAGCTCCCGGACTTGATCACTCCACGTCAGTTCCTGGTTCTCGATCACCTCACGTGCCGTGGTTCCCCTTTGGTGACTCCTCTTTTGGATCCTTGACCCACGTCACGTTACGATTTCTCCTAGCGATCCGTATGATGCGGGTGCATGTATGAATACTAAGAATACACATGGTATGATAATGCGAATGCGTGCTTGCTTATTCTTTCTACAAGGTAGTCAACATCATCCAAGAACGTGTACCATAAGCACATGTCATCTACTACGTTTTCTACTACAACAATGTAATCCTAGTACGACATCCCTTTCTACTATCACCAGCAAACAAGTCAGTAAAGCCAAAGAGACTACACTCAAGCATAATCATCCTAACCAATTCATCATGATCTACTCATCCTAGTATACTACTTAACCACCCATCATACCACTAATCACCTTGAACATTTGACAATAAGCCTAGCACACAACATCACTTATTCAAGCATCAATACTAGACATGACCAAATAACTAACAGATCAGTAAATAAATCATAAATAAATAACCACTGACCCTATGGATATGAATGAAGACATTCTGGAAAGCTTATGAAATTCTCCATCAAACATCTGAAGACATCACAAGCTGATCCCCAGGTTAACTACACCTAAAACAGACATCATCGGGACTGATCCTGGCAAAACAGCCACTAAAATGTTACCCAAATTATAATGGTCATAACTCCTAAACTATTCATCCAATGACCACCAAATTTGACCAATAGATAAATAAACTAATTAAAATCATATCGTACATTGACAAGTTTGTCATAAGACTAACTTATCATTGCACTAAACATGGCATCACTGGATTACTCCCTAATTGGACCAACCTTGAGTTGAACAGCAACACCAAGATTTATCACTCCTAAAATCCTACCAAAATTACAGTAGGTAAAACATATCAAATGCAGATCATCATCCAAATTTCACCCCATTTGGATGAACCCACTCCCTACACATAATTCACAAGTGGCATGGCAGAGGGTCACCTAAAAATACTTTGTACTACGAAGTTAATCAAACCATGTATCTCATTGCACCAGGGGCTACATCATTACATATAATGAGCCCACAAAAATTATCAACCCCATATCACACCTATATAATTCATTTATGAATTATTGTCCACATAGCCTTCCTAGCACACTTGAACTACAACTCCTAAATTTCACATCAAGCATACATGATATCCTAACCATAGCAAGAGCATGTCAATACAAGATCATAGCCACAGAAACCACATTTTTCAGAGCTACCTAGAATTACCTATGAATTTCCTTATTTTAATCCCTATCCAATAATTAAATAAATCTACACAGAAAAGTTTCACAAACATAGCATATGGTATTTTTAATGCATAGTACACCTCATAAGCAAAATAACGCAAGTTGAATCACTCCAATCGGACAAGTATTCTAGGAGATATGGATTTAACAAGTCTAAAACTATTTTCTGGAATTATAATTCGAAATTCAGAAAAGACAGACACTTTTCAGATCGACCCCTGAGCTTTCCCAGAATTGCCTAGGCCCGGATCTGAAATTGCATGTGTCTGGCTACTTTACATGTCGACCCTTTACCTTCTTCTAATTCTAAACCAAGGTCCTTCGCGTGGAGAGAAACAGAGGAGCGCGCTGCGGCTTGGGGGCCGGCCCGTGGGGCGGCTCGCCGGCGGCCTAGGGAGGCGGCGGAGGTGCGCGGGGACGCGGCGCACCCGCCGGTGCTCCTCGCTCGGCTCGCGACGGCCGGGAGCGGCGGGACCGCGCAAGGCACGGCGCGCCGGCGGCGGCGCTGCGTCGACGACGGAGCAGTCAAGGGGGCGGCGGGGCTTCGCGCGAGCGTGGCGAAGACGATGGCGGGGCGTGCGTGCTCGAGTGCGCTCGGCCGCGTCGTGTAGCATTGGGCCGGTAGCGGCATGCTGGGCGGTGGCAGGAGGCAACGACGACGACGGCGCTGCTGCTCTGGAGCATCGAAGCGTTGCAGCAGGGGAAAAGTGAGGGAGGAGATGATGACATGTGGGACCCACACATTTTCAGTTTGACCTCCTGTAGTTTCCAAACCATTGCGAATTTGGGAAAACGCAAAACATGAAAGTTTCTCCATTTGAGGAGTAAAATACTTTTCATGTTGGAAGTTTTGCTAATTCGGCCTAGATTTGAAAATGTGAATTAGGGTCAAATTAGAATTATAAAAAATATTATTTTTTAATATTCCCTTTCTGTTTTTGCGCTTTTGAAAGCCTTAAACCCATTTTCATGACTTGGTGTAAAAACAAAGTTTTCTCCAAATAATTTGCTCTAAAACTCTATTCGGTACCAACTTGTCTCGAGCAATGTAAACGGGGCTTTTTGGAAAAGTTTGAAAACTACTTAATATATATATATATATAACAAATAAATCTATTTAACCACAAGGAAACAAGCATCAAGCGATTCAGACAATTATGAGCATGAGATGCTTATGGGATGGTTATGCTCATGAAGTGCAAGATTTAAAAAGCCTAAAACTAGAGTTGTTACACGGCGCCGCTGGGCGAGTTGCAGGCCGGGAGGCGGCCGCCGGCGAGCAAGTCCCGGGGCGCGGCCCTGTCTCCGCTCCTGTCTCCGCGCGCGTGGAACGAGCGGACGGGGAGGCGAGTCGAGCGGACGGGGGGAATTCCGGACGGGGAGGAGGGCGAGTCGAGCGGTGGGAAGAATAGAAAAAATAACGCTTCGCTTGTGTAACCAGTGGCAATTGCGGGTAATTTCACCCCAACTCCACGTCACGTCTATCTCTGTTTTGGCCCATTTCGGAGTAGGAGAAGAGTCTCACAAATTTATGAGGGCTCCAAAAACTCGTGGAGTTGGGCTGCTCAGAGTAATTTTTGGAGTTGGGTGTTTGGCTACTTCCTTTACGACTCTAGGGTGGAGTTCGGCTCTGGGGTGGAGTTCGGCTCTAGAGCCATGCCAAAGGCCCTAAAAGAGCTAGCACAATCAAATTAGTTTATTTATAATTTCATAAGATAATTCATAATTAATTAATGAAATTAAATAAACAAAATTTAATGAAGAATTGTTGGGGCCCTCTTAAAAAAGAGGGCACCCTCCAAAAATTAGCGTATGCTGCTATTTGTGGCGTGCACACGGTATTCTTTAGTAAAAGGCGAAAGAATAGTTCGCTTTGTGCACACCACGCAGCTGCGTGCTTTCTAGCGGTGGCCAGCCGCGCTCTCATATAGGCAGCACCCAGCCTCGTCGTGCTTCAGTTGGCGTGGTGGTACTAAACTGCAGCAAAGCAGCTGCCTTCTTCGCTTCCTTCTTGCTTGCCACTTTGCCAGTGCTACACAGCAGTACAGCACACAGCTACAGCCCACAGCGCCTCTCCACGAAAGCCTACCTGGGCCCTGGCCCATGAAGCCTATCAGTTTGAGCCCACCTGCGCTCGGGGCTTCGCCGCCGTCGTGGCTTGCTGCCTCTCCACCTGGCATCTATCACGGCCGACGGCGGATGGCTGGCTGGGAGCTCGGTCTTCGCTCTTCACACGCTTGACACTCCGGTTCGTCTTCTTTCTCCACGCTCCACGGGACTACGGATAGGCGACGACTACAATCGCACCAAACAGTCCTGCTACCTAATTCGAGCCATGCCACGCAATGACGCGAGAACTACCAAATATGTGAAGTCAACGCGAGAACAGCCTGTCACAGCCTGCTCTCGAAAAAAAACGCGAGAACAGCCTGCCCATTCAGATGACTAATCTCTTTAAAATAAAATACTACATCCATCCTAAAGATGATCTAACCGTAGGTCTAGATTAAACCAAACTTTATCATCCTAACTCAATAAGACTTGACGTTTCAATCACGACTTTAATATTTGTCACAAACAACCTATGTAACGACCCTGCATCACATCTTTGCTTTTAAAGATATACTACCAAACCAAAAAAGTGGATAGTTTTTACGTTCGTAAGTTAAGACGCCAACTAACCAAAATGATAATTTGGCATTGAAATTAAATAAGAGAGATGAAGAAATGGCTTTTTACACAAGAACACACACGAATACAAAGGAAATGTGAAAAGAAGACGATGGAAAGAGAAAATTAGTGATTGGAGAAAAATAGTTTGTACAAACTGTGTTGGAAATATGTTTTTCATGCACAGTATCTATGTGATTTGGGAAGTATAGAAAATATCTTATAGATTTAAGGGCTAGAGCTGCCCTAAGTATATCATATTTCTCGTATCACTTCTCCCATAGTACTATAGTAGTAGAAGTGAATAACTCTTCACAAGTCCAAAAAGTGGTATGAAGTGGGGCTAAAGTCATAGAGCATGGTGAAAAGAGAAACAATCTAGGATTCTTGACGTGACTTCGTCCTTGTAAATTATAAGTGGTTGTTGCTCTATTTAAATTATCCCGAGCTTAAACTAAACTCATTAGAAAAATATATTAGTATCTACAAAACTAACAAAGTACACTATTAAAAATATATTTCATAGTAAACTTTTAGAAAGTTAGTTAACTTGGAAATATATTAATAAACTATTAGAAGTTTACTTAAATAAGAACAATGGCGATGGTGTATTTTTCTTTGAACCTGAATAGTGTAAAAGAAATAATTAACTTAGAATAAAACTCTCTAAAACGTGCATAGCACATATATTTCATTAAAAAGAGTTTAAGACCATACATGTTCTACATCACATTACAGCAAGATGCCATTAGTGATGGGATTAAACACAAACTGAAGGAACTTAGAATAAAACTGAAATTGCATTTAGTTTAAAACGGAGGCATTGCGTGTCTGAATTAAAAACAAAAGAGAACTGGTCGGAGGTACTTCGATCCTACGGTTCAATCAAATACTCGTCATCATAAAGGAAAAGAATAACTGTCGCAAAAAAGAAAAAGGAAAAGAATAACAGCGTCCTAAATTCCCCAGGATCGGCCAACAAAATTTGAACTTTCCCAACATGACAGACCTGAAACCATTTTCTTTTAAAGATTCGACGGCCTGAAACTGATGAGATTCCGTCTGAATAGTTGCTGGATTGACCTGAACCTGTCTGTGTAAACGGAAAGCGAGACACGGATGCCGCAGCGTCAGCGTGTCAGCTCGCTCCTTAAAAAAGGGTTCTCGTGCGGTCGTGCCACCACCACACACCGCAGGCGAGGCGAGGCGAGGCGAGCAGCCCCAAGCACCACCGCACCGCCCCGGCCGGCCACCCCACTTCCACTTCCACTCCCCCTGTGCACTGACGCGGGCACGGGGCCAGCGCCAAAGCTTCCTTTCACCTCAAGATAAGGAAGGAGGAGATCGCAACCTCTCGGGGCCACACCCAATCGCCAGCCAACGACGCTGCCCCCCGCCCGCACTTGCCCCCAACTCGTCGCCCATGGCCATGGCGTTCCACTTCCACCCGCTGGCCGCCACGCGCGTCCACCTCTCCCCCTCCCCTTCGCCGCCGCCGCCGCGGGGGCGCTCCCCCCCCCCCCCTCCTCCTCGGTCGCCATCCCCGCGCACCACCACCACCACGGCCGCCGCCGCTTCTCCGCCGTCGTGGCCACGGCGGCGACCGCCGCCTCGGCGGCCACGGCCACCACGGAGTTCGACTTCAAGGCGTACATGGGGGAGCGCGCGGTGGCGGTGAACCGGGCGCTGGACGCGGCCATCCCGCCCGGGGGCCCCCCCGCGGCGCTGCACGACGCGATGCGGTACGCGCTGCTGGCGGGCGGGAAGCGCGTGCGCCCGGCGCTGTGCCTGGCCGCGTGCGCCGTGGTGGGCGGGCCCGAGGCCTGGGCGATGCCCGCCGCCGCCGCCGTCGAGATGGTGCACACCATGTCGCTCGTCCACGACGACCTCCCCTGCATGGACGACGACGACCTCCGCCGCGGCAAGCCCACCTGCCACGTCGTCTACGGCGAGCCCATCGCCGTCCTCGCCGGGGACGCGCTGCTCTCGCTCTCCTTCCACCACATGGCCAGCGTCGGCTCCTACCCGCCGGACGTCGACCCGGAGAAGCACCCCGCCCGCGTCGTCAGAGCCATTGGCGAGCTCGCGCGCTGCATCGGATCGGAGGGACTCGTCGCCGGCCAGGTCTCTTCTTCGTTTAATTACCAGATTATATAATCATCTAGTATTGCTTTATTATTACGCCATTCAGCAAATACAAAAAACCGGGCAATTGCTTAGCATTCTTTATAGTTACATGGAGCATCAGCATCTTCCTCACGACGGCGGTGCTGTCGATGCTCGATTTGTCCGCATTAACTGGAATTAGAGACTAAAAAATTACTACTAGATCTCCAACAACGAATGTGACTTCCAAGTGCTTAAACAAATTGCTGAACATGCTTCACCTGCCCTCTCCAGGTTGTTGATCTTGAGATGACGGGCACGTCTGAAACGGTGCCCCTTGAACGCCTCGAGTACATCCATCTCCACAAGACCGCCGCATTGCTTGAGGCCTCGGTGGTGATCGGGGCCATCATCGGAGGCGGCACGGATGAGCAGATTGAGCGCCTGCGGAAATACGCGAGGTCGATCGGGCTCTTGTTCCAGGTGGTCGACGACATTCTTGATGTCACCAAGTCGTCAGAGGAGTTGGGCAAGACGGCGGGGAAGGACTTGGCGAGTGACAAGACGACGTACCCAAAGCTGTTGGGGTTAGACAAGTCCCGGGAGTTTGCAGAGAAGTTGCTCGCTGATGCAGTAGAGCAGCTTGATTGTTTCGACAAGGAGAAGGCGGCACCTCTGTTGCATTTGGCCAACTATATCGCCCATAGACAGAACTGAGGTGATGCTTACTCCATTGTTGCTCATTGTCGATCTGTATTGGAACTCTCTAAGGCCGTTGAGCTTGGGTTTCAGGAATATATCCAAATCATCATGTGATGTATACTAGTTGTAGCTCTGTACCTTGATGTAATGAGGCTGTAGTTGAAAAATATGGATATCATATATCAAATTGGTGAAACGTGATTGAAACCCATCTTTCTGCCTCATGGTTATCTTCTTCTCTGGCGGAACTCTCTGCTGCATGAATGAATCATTGAAATGCTCCAAGCAAAAACATTCAATTGCAGAACACTTGTATGTTTGCACTAGAGGTTGACCAAAATTGTTACATTTTTCAATATCTTAGACTCTAAACCCTCTTAAACAAAATGTTCAGTTGCAGAGCACTTGTAGGTTTCTGAACCCTCTTAAACAAAAGTTCAGTTGCAGAGCACTTGTAGGTTTCTAAACCCCCTTAAAAAAAGTTCTGTTGCAGAGCGCTTGTAGGTTTCTCTGTTCTTCCCGGAATATCTTGTACTTTTCTGAGTCTTAACCAAGGTCTTGTGTATGACTGCAATGTTCAAAATTTGATAGAGTAAGCAGTACTTTGGGCCAATGGATGCCTTGCTGATTGAAGTCTGTCTTTCTTTCTTTTTTTTTTTTTTTTTCGGGGGGGGGTGTTACTTGCATTTTTTCCCATCAGTTAACTTTTCTTTTCTTCAAGATTCAAGAATGCAAACAAATTTGGAAGAATTGTAGGCATTTATTAAATGTGATGGATCAAGACAAACAAATAGATCTATGATATGTTCCGGGATTCAGGAACCATGGGTGCACTGCGGATATGTATAAAAAATCAAGAGTGTTGATGGCTTCCAGATCACTAAATTGTTGTTTCTTCTGGCGATAAATATATATTCTGAGCCACCGTCTTTTAACCATTGCCAAAAGACATCATAACGTCAGGCATAACGTTTTACAGAATAGCAGGTGCGTAAAACCACCTGTTCACGGCACAGCATAAACGCCAAGTTCTCTGAACCAACGAAGACTTCTCACACAGCCAAGTACTGATCAAGAACTGAAACTACAAAGTAACGAAGATAAACTGCCTCCTTCAAGGATAACTTCAAATTATCTGGATGTTGACATTGGCCTCCAGTATCCCTTCCCAGCAATTCCAAGGATAACATCAAATTAACTGGATGTTTTTTTATCAGTAAACTAACTGGATGTTGACCTTGGCGTCCAGCGTCCCTTCCCAGCAATTCCACGCCTCACCAGCTTTTGCTTCTAGCTCGGCAGCCATCGCACTTGTGTAGCAGCTTCGTTGATTTGAGAAGCTTCCACTTCTAGAATCTCTTTCTTCTCCCGGCACAAAACTTCTCCAAGATTGTCTCTGAAAACACAAATCATTTCTAAGTTTCAAAATGCTCCAAATTTCAGCATATGTAACTATGTTTAGAATGCCATTTCTCTTACTACTGAGCTAAAATTTCCCAATGGTATCTAAAGAATCTCCTAAACGTGTATAAAAATTCTACATAATTTATATGTTAGAATGCTTTGTTCTATTTTGTTCTTCATTCTTTATGGCGCAAAACTTTGTTTTTGAGGTTCCTGAAACGTTTAATTTCGCTTGTAATAAGGGACAACCATATGCATTAATCGATGCAGAAGCTAGGTACCAATATATTTTCCTTTTAAAAAAATGTTTAAGGAAAAAAATGAATGGAACATCAAATCCCTGTGGATAGTGCATGCTACATCTATAAATTTATGCTACCAAATGTTTCGAACTTTATTATTGCACGGATTGAGGATGATATCTTGATTCTGATGTACATATGTGCTTTGCATAGGCTGTGTGCTTCATTTGGCTTCGTGATGACCAGTTGACCACTCATATAAAGCCAAATATACAGTTACTGTGTGGTCTCATCAGCTCCTCATCTGACCAAATCAGTGGATGCATAACACCATATGCTTTGGACTAGAGATCTCCTAGTAATCTTGTAGGAATGAATTACTATTTTTATGTCACTGTTACGTTTGTATTGTAATAAGCTTTCTTGACTGAAAAAGGCAAACCTAGTCTCTGCCTCTCTGGCTCCCTGTAGTCCAGACAAAGCTGAATGGTGCTGCTCCTCATTTTTAATTTATGTTTGGTCTTACTGGCTTCTCATGTCACCAAACGACTGAGTGCATATGACCATGTTCGTGTTACTTAGCCATGGTAGCCTGTGCTTACTTACGTCAAATCTGCTAGCAAATTGTTTCGCAAAAAAAAAAAAAAAATCTGCTAGCAATTGTCTTGTAGCCATTCATAATACGTATACGTTACCTTCTCTCATGGCTAAGTCAGCACATTATTCCAATCATGCTTACTGCATACTCAATTTCTTATCCTTTATGCTACGATTACTGAACAACAACAACAACCTTTTAGTCTCAAGCAAGACGGGATAGGCTAGAGTTGAAACTCAACATGAGCCCCAAGTCACACTTCAGGCACATCAATAACTGATCTCCAAGCATTCCTATCCAAATAAAGGTCTCTAGGAATATCCAAACTTTTCAAATCTCTTTTTATTGCCTCCCTCCATGTCAACGGTGTCTCAATTTAGGACTCCACAGTAAACTCTTGAAGTGAGGGGTGATTTTCTAGTTGTAATTGTAGGTTACAGACCTCCCTAGGCTACCACATAAGTTGGCAAGCTCTAGGGCGACGCCTAGCCGACTAGAAACAGAGCTCCAAGAGTAACAAACCCTAGGACGCTAGCCAAACGTGCACCAAATACTTTTTTGACAGTGGAAATCAGTAGATCCACTCTCCAATCAAAGTTTGCTACCTTTTCTCTCAAGATTTGATGGTGGAAATCAAGTATTTTCTTAGGAGCTTGAGGAGCAACAATGGAGCGAGCGAGTGAGTGAGAGAGAGAGACAAAGCTTTTCTGATGTTTGCAACGGTTAGAATCGTGAGTTAGACAAAAAGAGTGAGAGCTAGGCCGACAGAAGGTTGTAAATACCCCTCTAGGCCCAATGGTCACTTAAAGTGCGGCATTGCCACACCCCTCCAAAACAGCAAGTTGATAGAAGTGAAAGCAAGGCTGTTTGGGTGGTGGTATGAGGATGTGTTGATTCAGATATGATCATTTGGTTGCACACTTGACAAGTCATCCTAAGATCCCTCTAGATAGTATTGTAACATCCTGAATGTTAATCATTCATTAACTCTACAAATCATGAGCATAATCATATCATTAGCATATAATCATCATCATGACATGATTTCTTGATGTTTGTTTGTACTCTGCTTGACTTATTGTCTAAGTGTGATTGTTGGCTTGAACTAGAAGTAGTAGCTACGTTGCTCATTTCGAGTCGGACCTTTAATAAAGTTCGAAGAGGAGAGCATTTTGAGAAAACTTTATGTGCTCAAAACGAGTGACGAAGGTGCTACGATTAATGACGTCGGCAGATTGGCATGCCGCGTTCTCCGATTTCCGTGAAACAACTTTAGTTGATCCCAATAGGAAAAACATAGCTAACCCATTGGGGCACAGCATGCCAAGAGTTGGGATTGGTTTGATTGAGTTTGGCCATCCAAATCGCAAGAAAACCGAGCCTAGGTCAACCATATTTCGCGTGTTGACATTGCCATGTTGGCACTCGAATATCTCCTAATCCATAGCTCAAATGACTAGGGTGCCTAAATAGAAAAGATAAAGTGACGTACGGGCTTCGATCTTCCTTTTAGGCCCATGACCTAATTCGGCCCAGAAACGGCCCATATTGGCCTCCCACTGAACCCATCTTCACGCACGCCACGTGCTCGGGAAAATGTCGACGTGGAGCATGGCATGCTCGCCAACACCGCGGACACGCGCCGCGTTCGCCCCGCACCTCCGCCACGCGCGCGCGGCCGTCCTGCGCCGTCCCGACCGCGGTCCAGAGAGGGACAGCGTCCATTCGCTCCACTCCCATCTCTCTCTCCCTCTCGTCCTCTCTCTTCCATCCGCAAGCCGCGCCGCCGTCACCGCCATGGCCGGGCAGCCCTGTGCCGACTCTAATGCCCGCGCCTCCACTCCACCTCGTCCCTAACTATGCCCACCGCGAGCTTCGCCTCGCCCATCTGCATAGCGCGCGCTCGCCCGCCATTCCCGTCGCTGAAAGCCGCCGCCGCCGTCGGCGCTGTGGCGATGACCGCCGCGGGCGCAGGTGTGCCGCCGGGCTCGGGCCACCTCTGGCTGGGCCGAAGGCCCCAGCGGATGCGCTTGGGTGCCGCGTTGCTAGCCGCCGCTCGCCACTGCCGGTGACCGCCCCGGCAGCCGGTCCGAGCGCGGCTCTGCCGCCGGCCGGACCGCTCACGTGGCTGGGAGGCCACGGACCACCTCCCATCGACCCTGGACCACCGACGGGCGCGCCAGGTCACTGCGGTGCTCCGCCGCCACCGCACCGCCGCCGGCAAGCCGCCGGGCGGCCGACCCCATCCTCCTCTGCTTTCCAATGGCCGCGGGGACCTCCTGCTCAGAATACGAAGAAGGGTAGGGGCCCCAGAGTAAAAAGGCCAGTCCCAATGGTTTTTAGATCTGCCCTCGGTCAATTTCTAGGAACCTCAGGGGCCTATCTGCAAAGTGTCTGTCCTATTCGGGTTTAATAAATAGATTTTCAGAAATTGGTTTAGATCTTTAGAATTTCATATCTCCTAGGTTATTTGTCCAAATCCGACGATTCAAGTTCCTAGATTTATCTTATGAGATGCCCTATGCATAGAAAATATGAAATGCCATGTTTGTGATGCTTTTATATTGAGTTTAGATTTAATTATAGAAATGCCTTTAATCTTAGGAAATGCATAGTAATTCATAGGTTGCTCTGAAAAATGTGGTTCATGTTATGTTAGTCTTGTATTGCCATGCCCTGTCCATGATAAATATATCATGCATGCTTTCTGTGGGAAAAATTGGAGTTGTAGTTCAAGTGTCATTTGTTGCCTATGTCGAGGATGATTCATAAATCAATTGTATAAGATGGAATCTGAGGTTGATACTTTTTGTAGGCTTATTCAATGTCTAATGTAGCTCTATGTATGGTTGGTTTCACTATTTGATCAAGTTGGTAGTACAAAGTATTTATAGGTCCTTGTTTTAGTGCTGCCATGTCATTTTTATGTAGGCCAGTAGGATCATCCAATTGGGGTGAAACTTGGATGATGCACTGGCATTGCCATGTGTTATCTACTTTAATTTTTATAGGATTTTAGGATGTGTCTAGATATGGGTTGCTGTTCAACCCATAGGTGGTTAAATTAGAGTCGA
This sequence comes from Themeda triandra, assembly GCA_018135685.1. Taxonomy (NCBI): domain Eukaryota; kingdom Viridiplantae; phylum Streptophyta; class Magnoliopsida; order Poales; family Poaceae; genus Themeda; species Themeda triandra. The sequence goes on from JAENPR010000127.1 coordinate 166,698, forward strand.
TTCTATGATGCCATGCCTAATCTAATGATAGGTTGGTATTCTAGGAAACTTATCTTTATATGATTGGTTTGTAATTAGTATATGAGTCTACTGTTGAAATTTGGTTGTCATTGGATGATTAGTTTAGGAGCTATGGCTCTTGCAACTTGGTTAGGAAGGCTGCTTAATTGCTGTTTTCCCTGAACCAGTTCTAGTGTTGTCTGTTTTAGGGCCAGTTAAGTTAGGAATCATATCTTGGTGTCTTGAGATGATTGATGGGCAATTTAATAAGCTTTCCATATTGTCCTCATTCATGTTCATAGGGTTTATAAAACTCCAGTTATGATTTTATTACTGGACTGCCAATTATATACCTATAATTGGTAGTGAAGCTCGATTGTGTGAGGTTGTGTATAGGACTTGATAATGACGACTCGTAGTGAGTAGGCTATGTATGTTTGATTGATATTGAGTGTGCCATGATGATTGCATTAAGATGGTTATGACTAAGTATAGGTCTTTGGCTTTACTGACTTGTTTGCTAGTGATAAGTGTAGCAGATTAAATAGGTTATTCGCCTGTGAACATCTATCATCCTTGATCATTCATGATCATGCATATACCGATGGACACACACTCATGCATATGCATACGCATCATTCCAGGATCACGAGTAGAACATTCGTCATGAAGTCGAGGATCCAGAAGGACAAGTCGCGAACGGAGATCCGCACGCGAAGTGATCGGGAACCAGACGTGAACCAGCTTGAAGATTGATCCAGATCGTCGAACTAACTCTTCGAGAAAGGCAAGCCCCGGAGCATCCCTCCTACGGTTTGCAAATGTTTTATCTTGCGTCCTTTTATTCTTTGTGATGCATTAAGTTACAGGCGTTGATTGGAACCGTAGTTGCATCAGGACTACCTTGCCACGAGAAATATCCTACTTTTACATACAGGATCGACTACATGCTTAGGCCTGCTCTATTAATCGGTAGAAGCCGGATGATCGACCATCGTCCGCAGAGAATAGGTGGTTACTACCCCTTATGGATTGAGGTTAGTGAGATGTTGGATATGAACATAACCATGTGGCCTTCTAAATCACCTCTTAAAGAAATATGGCTTTGTACGTCCTCGATCATGTTGAATGGCGCCTCACATTTAGCTGGAAGGGCGTGGGTGCCCAACCGCGAAGCCAAGAATCTACTTGGGCCGGGTTTCAACTTCTAGGTATCCATGCCGGCGATGGGGGTGGGGTAAACAAGGGCCCGGTTCGTGAGACCTTAAGATGGGTGTAACGGAACCGACCAACTAACATAATTACTGTTCACTAATCGAGCCACCGTGGCAGCTTAAGTAGTAAACTGCAATCATATTAGCCCGGTAGTCGCGAAATCTCGAAGGATCTCGAACTTTTACAACATAACACCCGAATCGTAAGTTCGGCGGTTCCCATTCACTTGATCAAACGGTTTACAAATAAAATAATTACATCACGGGTTTCAAATAAGGTTATTACACTTAGACTTTTCAAATAAGCGGAAGTAGATATTCTTGAAATTATACTCACACCTACATTTTAAATACTATGCCAGCTCAGGGTCGACTCCATCAAAAGCATGTAGATGAGATATAAGAGTTGACTTGCCCGAAGTCTAATCCTCCCGTAACGGGATATAAGTCCACCGTGTCACCACCGTGGTAGTCTCCAACCTACAACAAACAACATTGGGAATTGCACCCTGAGTACGTGGGTACTCAGCTAGACTTACCCGTCTTAAACCAGAAAATAAGGACGCTTTGGGGTGGAATGCATGGCCTTATAGGGGACTGGCTGACTCATTTTGCGAAAAGCACAAGTTATCATATTATAGATATGTATAAGTATGAACCATTCATTCTATTCTTGCATAGCTTATCATTATAACCTGTTTATGCTAGGTGAGCACCTATGCTAATAGCGATCACTTGAGTTATCATAAGCAATCAATAGTGACCATGTCCATTTGGCATTATCCAACATCATCCATATAACCAAGATCTCTTGTTCCATAGTAGCATTACTACGAGGTCGAAGCTCAAGTCAAGTACTCACTGTCCAGGATTGATGGCGATTCGAATCGATTCCTACTCAGTGAGGGTATTCCCCACACAAACCCGGACATGCGCGCGAAGGCACCTTGGGTCACCGTTGGTCTTGTTCGGGTAAAGTCGCGGGACCGCTATGGACAAGTCTACACCAGAGGTTATCCGGTGCCTGGATGCATCAAGACATGTCTGCCCACGGAACGACGCCAGGTAGCTCAGAACATTCTTGCCCTTGGTCACTCGGGCCTCTGACCAGCCCTCCGCCATTCGGTGTTCTTGCCTACATTTCGGTCACCGGCCCAAACAGAGCTACTAGGCTTCGCGGTCGGAACGAGTTATCCTTCCAGCTAAATGTGGGGCATGCGTTCAACATGACTTGAGGGCCGACAACGATCGGTCCTTAATCGACACAGACGGGAACTACAAGCACACAAGACCCATGTCTTGTTGCCCCACATCCCGTCCGGTCTTAGCTTATCCAACATACATGGTTATATCCATCATGATCATCTTGCCAAATTATATTTATTACCCTAAGGTGTAGGTGACTGGAAATCACCCACTTCTACCGATCTTAATTAAGCAAGACTAAGCATTACTATTGGTCCTGCACCTAGCAGGGTAAGGATATTTTAAGTGGACAAGGAATAGATAACATGCAGCAAGGGTTCCAGGCAACTCCTATAACTTAATGCAGTAAACATATAAAAGGACGCAAGTGATATTTGCAAACCATAGAAGAAATGCTCCAGGGCTTGCCTTATTTAGTAGATCGAGGTTAGAGCTCCAGGCACTCGACTATTCCATGTCGGGTTCCTGGTTCTTGATCACTTCGCGTGCGGATCTCCGTTCGCGACTTGTCCTTCTGGATCCTTGACTTCACGACGAACATTCTACTCGTGATCCTGGAATGATGCGTATGCATATGTATGAGTGTGTGTTCATCGGTATATGCATGATCATGAATGATCAAGGATGGTAGATGTTCATAGGCGAATAACTTGTTTAATCTGCTACGCTTATCACTAGCAAACAAGCCAGTAAAGTCAAAGACTTAAACCTAGGCATAATCATCCTAACTCAATCATCAAAACACACACTAAGTAACAACCAATCATACATAACCTAATCACTATAAATCACCATCACCAAGTTCTATACACAACATCACACAATCTAGCTCCACTATCCAATATTGGCATATAAAAGGCAGTCCAGTAATAAAATCATAACTGGAGATCTATAAACTCAATGAACATGAAAGAGGACAATCTGGAAAGCTTACTAAGTTGCCCATCAATCATCTCAAGATATCAAGACCTGATTATAAAGTCAACTAGGCCTAAAACAGATAACATCAGAACTGGTTCTGACAAAACAGCAATTAACCACTTCTACCAATCACATTGCAACAGCTATAAATTCTAGACTCTTGATCCAATGACCACCAAATTTCAACAGTAGATAGCTATGCTAATTACAAACCAATCATGTATTGACAAGTTTCCCAGAAAACCAACCTATCATTAGGCTAGGCATGGCATCTTGGAATCGACTCCAAATTAACCACCTATGGGTTGAACAGCAACCCATAGCTAGACACACCATAAAATCCTACAAAAATTTCAGTAGATGACACATGACAATGCCAGTGCACCATCCAAGTTTCACCCCAATTGGATGATCCTACTGACCTATACAAAAATGACATGACAGCATATAAAATTGGACCTAAAAATACTTTGTACTACCAACTTACTCCCCATGAATCTAAGCACATGCAGAGCTACGTTTGTGGCATATAATTAGCGCACAAAAAGTATCAACCTCAGATTCCACCTATACAATCGATTTATGAATTATCTTAGATATAGGCAACAAATGGCACTTGAACTACAACTCTATTTTATTACACAGAAAGCATACTTGATATCTTCACCATATCAATATCATGACAAAACAAGATAAACAAGACAAGAATCACATTTTTCTGATCATCGTGTGAATTACTATGCATTTCCTAAGTTTAATCCCTTACCCTTAATTAAATAAAACCTACACAGAAAAGTATCTCAAACATGGCATATGATAATTTCTACAGATAGTACACCTCATAAGAAAAATTATGCAAGTTGAACCACTGGATTTGGACATGAAATGAGTGAGATATGAATTTTTAAAAGTTAAAAAGGATTTTCTAGAAATTCCTTTATCCAGCCGAATAGGACAAAGCATTTGCAGAAAGGCCCCTGGGTTATCTCGGTATTGTTTAGGGACGGATCTGAATTTCCCTGGGTCTGGTCAATATGCACCAAGACCCTCACCTTCAGTGAAATTCTCGCACGACGCCCCTACGGCGGTGAAGAACAGAGGGGCGCCCGGAGCTAGCCGTCCCGGCCGGTGGGGACCTCGTCGGCGGCCATGGAAAAGCGGAGGAGCGTCGCGGGGTCACCGCGCACCCGCCGGTACCCGCGCCTCGGCATGGGGCGGCCCGTGGCGGCCTGGCCGCGCCGGCTGGCGGCCCGGCAATGGGGCGGCGCGGAGGCAGGCTGCCTCGGCGATGCTAGGCGAAGGCGAAGGGGCACCGGAGTAGCGGCATGGGGTGAGGATGAGGACCCCGTGGTCGGTTTGCGGCGAGATGGAGCAGAGGGAGAGGTACCCGCGGCGGCGCACCGGTGGCTTCCGCCGTCGCCGTCCCGCTCGAGGAGAGGAAGGCCAACGCGGCGGTACGGCGGCGGGCTAGCTTGACGCGACGCGAGGGTAGCGGTGCGGCTGGGTGGCTCGGTGGTGGCGCGAAGCTCCGGAGGAGCAGAGCGCGGCGCCATGGCGACGGTGGATGGCGGCGCTCAAAGAAGATAACGACGACGACGACCCGGCGGCTCACCTGCATAGCACGGGTGGCGACGGCGAGATGAGACGAGGCGAGCGCGAGGCTAGTCAGAGCTAATGGCGCGCGGCGGCGGCTCGAGTGATGGAGGCGGTGGCGGAAATGACGCAGCGGCGATGGCGCTTCTCTTCGGCAGAGAAGAACGAGAGAGAAGGGAGGAGGAAATGGGAGAGAGAGATGGATGGGGTGTCCCCCTCGCCATCAGGGCTCCAGGCGCGGCAGAAGGAGAGGGACGCATGGGAAGACACGCGGCAGCCGAGGTCTACTGTGGCCGGCCCGATATTTTCGTCTTCGAAGATTTTCGTGACGGCCGTTGACTAACCGACACAGAAATGCCATTTCCATCACTCTTAGGACAAACTTAATTGCCCTGAATCTCCTAAACTAGGCCGAATCAGGAGAAACTTTCTACATGAAAACTATTCCTCTTGAAGAGTAGATCAATTGGTCTTTAAGGAGTTTGGCCAAATTCCCACTAGGTTTGGAGATATAAAATTCCAAATTAAAATACCTCTGAAATTCCCTAAAATAGAAAAACAGCCCCCAAGTCAGTCTTTTTCTGCCGTTTTGGAAATCTTGCAATCATTTTCATGGAAAGTGAGTATTGAGACTTTTGATCCTTATAAAATTCTACTCTGAAAAGGTTTAAGGCGCATTGCCATGCAAAGCTTCTATCTAGCTCTTTTGAAACGGTCAAAACAGACACTTTTATAAGCCTAACATGATCACACATGTAGAAGCAAGATTAACCAAAGTTGTTAACATAACCCTAGGTTCATTTGGTCCTAATCATGTCTAGATTATTTTAATGGTCAATCATCAAACACTTGTATTAATTAATCACATTCACATGCATTCCAAGCATAATCAAGCAAATTGCAAGTCAAACAGTGATTTAGTGCGAATGACATGATTATGCTCATGATGTGCAGAGCTAATGCGTGATTAACATCCTGGATGTTACAGATCTAACCCCCTTAAAAGAAATCTCGTCCTGAGATTTGGTGGAAGTAGATTAGTTTTTTGAAAAACGATATCTCTCCTAGCGATAGCTCATGCTTTACCACTGCCTTCACGTTTATCCATAAACTTCTCATTACTTGTCACAGCCAAGTGATTCAGTTCTAGGTGACGTAATCTCAATACCTAAGATCCAATGCATCTCCGAGTATAGCTTGCCGGCTCCGATGTCGTGTTCCTCAGATATGTTACCGTTTCCTCCAAGACACTCTTGTTTTGCTCGAGTTATGGCGTCGGAGGCCTGACAGGGTCGCATTCCACTCGAGAGGCATACCCGACTCAGGTAACCTTAATGGAATCCAAATTATCACACCAACTGATCCACTCCTTGCAACTTATCGAACATTCGGTCCAGGTGGTGGTGTCAAAGCTTCATGGGTAGGCGATGTTGAATAGATGAGGCAATTTCGGTTCAGCTCTTACTCGTTGGTTAATCCATATTCGCTCCCAGCGAGCATCTTCCGGTAGCATCTTCTTGCATACAATACATATTCTCGGATTAGGGATTCACCACTCTGGGTATACCAAAAGTACCTTTCCAACCATACACGTGACAAGCCTCGCCCAAAAGGGTAACCATATTGGGCCAACATGCATGTCCCAACATTGCTTGAACGACACGTAAGGTCCATAATTTACGAACCCAAGGTCGTATCATTTTACTCATGCCATGCATACCCAATGCATGACAGATTCATGCGTACTGACTACCTGATCCTCATTCAGGTGCAAATCCACTAGTACTACAAACATCCAATTATGCGTAGAGACTTCATCTTATCAACAGGGCACATGGCTTCTTGTAGATGGACGGTTGACAGTTGAGTACCACAAAATGGATGTCCAAGGATGTGGCATTCGTCAGATTATCTCAATAAAGGTCTTCACCCGATGAGTTTTCTCCTTTGATTCCCATAAGACCAGAGTACCTTATAGGACATTAAAAGGTCTAACCCCCTTAAAAGAATTCCAACTTCTGGATAAGGGTTTCCATGGGGTAGAAATTCATTCCGCTGATCGGCAAAATCTTATATCCATTTAAATCCACACCGACGGCTCCAACTACTCTGACACTCGTGTCAGCAAGAGTGATTCAGCTTTGAGCAATGGAACAACTGGACACCTTCAAGAGCTCAACAAATAGTACTCGTACTTCGCTCTCAAAAGCTCTCAGCATTGAACACATGATTGTTCATCCCAAAACACCTCTCAAACACGCATCAAAACACATCGTATACTCTACACGAACTATAGAGGAGCACACATTCTACAAGAGATAAGGATACTCTAGGGAAAACGCTTGGTAGTCCATCGGCCTACCATCTCTCGTAGTCAAGACAAGGCTAATGTTAGTGAGCTATCCTTCACAAACCACCTCATGTCGCACTTCAGGGAAAAGCTTTATGGTCAACATTATCACAAGATGACCAATGGATATCGATGATGATGGAGTCACGCAGAATTACATCGAGGTAATCCGTGTAATAGATCGAGGTTAACAACCACGATGTTCGCGAGTACCAAATAGCTCAACCATGTGTCGGCCGCCACTGGGAGCTCTCAGTTGCGTCGCGACACCGTTGGTTATTCCTCAAGACACTATCACAGATAATACGCATCGAGATGAAACCTTGCACGACAGAGAGGTTCCTGCACGAATAGGCATCACGTGCAAGACAAGAAGTAAACGACCGACAAGGATGGTCGCCAGGTTAGAGGATAACAAGGACAAACAAGGAATTAAGACTTGGCACACCGTCTTCATGGCATATTTCTACTCGTCGAAACGGTTTCCCAATACTAGGTTTATTGAGAAAGCTAGCTTAATTAGACAATCATCACTAAACCGAAGTTAGCTGCCAATACAAGGATTAGCAAACCAATAGGTCTAATGCCCAAGGATCAGCGAGAAAGCAACTACACACTTTGGGCATAGAGTTAAGCTATCATTACAACTTTCTATTCTCACGAGCCATATTGATAAGACTATTTTATCAACAATCTACTATCGCGATCTAAGCACATGCACAAGCGTATAACAATCAACTGATAAGAATATGTGAGGCAATATTCTAAGTTTTCGGAGGCATACGGGACAGAAGGGATCACCCCATCGAGAGTGACTTTATCAGTCTTTTGATACTATGACTATGTGCTGGTGGATTATTTCGAAAAGACACACCCTATAACTTGCAAAGAATGTCGTAGGATGAAAATATGGAAGAAATATTATATTGGTGTAGCTAAGGTAACATGTTACGATTGGTAATCACAATGCTGGCGCGTCTCCTAGTATCCCAACCATGTGCGTCCACAAGGAGGGTCCTAGGTTCCATCGCGGCACTGCAAACTTCAATCGAGACTATATTACCAAATCCACAACAAATCGGCATATTTTTGCCCGAGAATATACCCTATAATTGGAAGGACATCTTGTACCGACTGCTTTAGGCACAAGACAAGGTAAAAAGGAATCTGATTTAAAATTTGAGACTACCAATGCAAGGAGTGTGTAGGGAACAAACATGGCATAAACCACACACTAAGGTCATGTTGTCCCCACAGGTATGATGGATAGCAAGATCCGCTTAAAACAGGTCTAGGTATGTGACAACAAGGAACCAACGTCGACATGCCATCATGGACGGACAACAAGGGAAGCGAATTCACAAGGACGAGAGTTAAACATTTTCTTAAACCACAACAACGTTTTAGACCAAGCCTATAAGCTCCACATGATACTCGTTCATAGCGGCTAGTCTAAAACAAATCCGTCAACCAACACATCACATCATACCATTCTACCGACCAACACATCATGGCACCAACGACTCGGGAATGCATGCCACAACATGAAGGTCCCACAAAAAGGAAGCAAGCAACTCTAGTAGCAAGCATCACTCAGACTACTCCTCAGGTTGCTGGTCTATGTTCTCCACATAACATGTATTTTCAACTTCTTCACTCTCCATGTCAGGCATTGCTGAGGTATTTCCACCAATTCCTCATTACGAAATTCATTCCGATGTTGCACAACTGTACCAAGGCACGTTGCCACTGACCAACTAGGGCAAGTAGAAACTAAAACTTACTTTGCACAACAAAAAGCTTCATGCATGGCAACATTCTTTCGTTGCATAGCCCGTTCCTTAGGAAGCGTTATTTGCGCAAGCAACATAGTCACCCTCTTTACTTTCTCGTCGTATCCCTTCATCACCGACTGCTGCTTAGTGGTGACATAATCAGACTCATGATTAAGAGGTTTCCAATGCACTCTTCAAAACAAGAATAGCTCTTTATCATGGCAAACATTGCACTGCTAGCAATACCGTTGCCATTCTTAGCCTCATTCGTATCACCAACACGTGTAGTCTCACCAATCTGGTGCCACACAGCATGATATGGATCACCCCTAGGAGACACACTCGCAGTGGCACAAGCAATTCCATCTCGACATCCTTAAGCAATTCCTTCAGAGCTCTATAAGCAACCATATTCGCGCCTTCCTGAGGGTTCCTACCTCGAGCGATAAAGCGGCGGCCACACCAAAGTGACCCATCCTTGCTCTTGGCGTAAATCACAATTTCAATGGAAAGTAATCTCAGGCGTTGACCTTCCATCTCTTTACTCCACTGGTAGCGACGCTCTTTACCCGTGGTATAACCCACAGAGTGTAGAACTCACCATAAAAGAGACGGCATTCCAAATTCCGTCAGAAACTTCTTGATTCCTTATGGCTCACAAGTGGCAAGCTGATATTGTAGAGCTTCTGCTTTGGTTGACTTGGATTCGATGTGCTTCAATTATGCCTTTTGTACAACCGAATTACAACTCTCATGAGACAAAGGTTATATTGGTCAATTTTTATCGAAAGAGAAGTATTCATTTATAAGGAGAGAAATAGTGTTGTACCCATGAAATGATCATGTGACATGATGCATGCACGTTCCGTACGTCCTCACAAACCTAGAAAACAATAGATTCTAGCATTTTAAGCGGTGCCATTGTTGACGGTAGATAACTCCTATTTTTAACCGTCAACTAGACATGAAAAAGGACCTAAATATAATTACCATCTAGATATAGGGCTTACACTAACGGAATTCCACGAGTTTTGGTGAATGTCGTTTTCGCAGGGTGTCGTTGAAAATACCCAAGGAAGGCCCACATGTCGGGTTTACATAGAGATAATCGGGAACCGGTGAAAATTCATGTCTGGAAGGTTCGAGAAGGCTCTGGACCAAACGGGAGCCCGAACGAGCTCGGTGGAGAGTCGGCCAACTCCCCACCTTGGGCGGCCGACTGCCCACTTCAGCCAATCAACGTCAGCCTCGCGGATCCCTGTTCCACCGCCTTTGAGGATGAATAATAATTGTCCGTTTAGGTCGGTTTGATCCGAGGGCTGCGGTGCATCCTAGGGGGCTATATAAGCAGGGCCCCTGGCCCCTGGAGGAGGCATCCTTTGAAACCCTAATTCATTATTTCCAGAGAGGATCGGGTGAGAGAGGTCCCTTGAATGGATCTCCTCCCTAGAGCCTAGCATTCAAGATAGATAGAGAGAGTATAGAGTGGAGGTAGAGTTGGAGGAAGCCCGGCATGTCGGTGTCTCCTCTCCGGTTGTACTGCGGGATCAAGTCTCCTAACCCGAGGCTTGGTTCTAGGATCATTCTCGCAATTCAACTTCGATACTAGTAAGTTCTTGTTATTATTGCTCTTTGGTTTACGAGTTTACTTTATTCGCTTCCGGTTGGGAATAGAGTAATCGTTCGTAGCGTAAGCGTGGTGCTTGGGCTAAGTTCACTCGTAGATGCTCCCTATCCGGCCGGAACCGTGGTAGTATCGAGGGAAGTGACAATCCCTTTGTTACCTTTGTAATCCACTTCCCGTCGTAGGTAAGGTAGGTCCAAAAGTGCTAGGTTAAGCATCCTCTCGTGGTGTCTTTTCTTAGGTGCTCCCATAGAGTAGTAGTTGCAAAGCTTGCCATAGGTTGGAAGAAGAGCGTGGTAGTAATCCTCTCTATATCGCTCATTACCTTGTACGTAGCTCGGGGTTAAGTATAGACTTGGGTTAGTCGGATGCACGTTTTCTCCTAGCGGATAAATAAATAACGATACTCGGAATATCTCCCGGGTGAAGTGCTCACCGATATCCGTGCGCTTGCGGATTATTTCTCTTTGATTCTTTCGTGTGCGTATCTAGTATCAACAAGCATTTCCGGCGCCGTTCTTCGGGAGAAAGACGGTCTCACGAGATAACCTAAGTCGCTTAACCATGTATTGTTCTTTTATCTTTTTTCTTGTTTTCTTTTGCATTTTATTTTCTATCGTTATAGATAACCCAAATTCCACGCCTATCCACCAATATCTTGCACCCATGAGCACATGCTTAGAGCCTCTAGAACCCATGATTTTCACATCTAGCTATAAGCTACACCAATGTTTGGTTGCAATAGGTCAAAGCCAACCCTTTTATACAGCTAGAGTCCTATCTTCATATCAAGAGGGTAATGTACCCAAGGTCCTATCCTCATCCGGAGAGGGTAATGAACCCCAAGTCCTATCCTCTGATCAAGTAGGTAATGAACTTTTAGCTACACTGAGGGAATCTTTTAATTTTCCTATAAATTTAGGTTTAGACCTAGCCTTACAAGACCCTGTTCTTCTTCAACATTTTTATAGGGGTCTTGATAATACCGCCTTTGGAGGAGTTTTCCTTTCTTTATCCATTAGTGAAGTGAGGTTTGTCCTTATTATTAATGGACACACTCCTTGCACTAGCCTTCATGATTACATCCTAGAGGTAGAGAAGGAATCATCCCCCAAACTAGAAGAGGAAGTTTCCATAGCCACTTTGCAAACATTTCAATCCCATGATTTGGCTATCCATCCCAAACCAGTAGTACTCCAAAATTCTCTATGGAAAGAATAATTGTATCCTTAGAAATTATTTTAGATGGCAGTTTTGGGAGGAGTTTTAACTTCCCGCTTCATAAGAGATCTTTTAGTACATGCATTATAAATCTTCTCAGGAAGAGATCTCTTAGAAAGCGTCTCAAATCCAATCCCTTTGAAGGACGCTTAGAAAGACTCAAGGATGGCATATCAAGTGATGCCATGGAAGGAGAGCGTAGCCATTTAGAAACCACCTTCGTATTCTCTCCTTTTATGACCACATCAGATATAGAGTACGAACCCATTTTTAAACCCATCCTTGATCCCTATGACTCATTCTATGCTCTTTCTCCCAAACCTCCCGATGATCCTAGAAATCCGTGTAGATATCCCACGCATAGGAATCATCAAAACCATATAAAGGATCACGGAGAGCAACATCCATGGCTAGAGAGCATTAAAGACCTATGTGCTATTGCCATTGAATGGATGGAAAAGGCCTTAGATAAGATCAACTCGAGAGACGATCCAAGGGAATTTTTGGACATTTATGATGAATCACCCTTGGAAGTAGAAAATGATGGAGACTTCAATGAGCAAAGTAGTTACTTCTTTAACACCCCATCAAGACCTTGCTCATATGAAAAATCTCCTAATTCACTTAGTCTCTCCAACATTGCCCCACACGAGATCTTCAACCCCCTCATGCTCCTTGTTCCTAAAGATATTAAGAGGGTGGTTGTAGACACATATGTTTATCATAAATATTGCAGATCTCGTTGTGTTGAATCTTGAGATAGTATACTTAGACTGGTGTTGGAGGGGGAACCACTTCACCAATTCACATCTTGAAGGTTTCCTAAGGACAAGCTTAGTGTCCTAAAACAAGCACTATTTAGATCATGGCATGACTGTTCACCTTTTTTTGACTTGTCCTTGTTAATTGAGCATAGAGTTATAATTGTGAAAATATTCCTTCGGGTATTCGTGTCACTAACCTTTCCAGGTTTGGAGCAAAAAGATCGAAGGAATAACAAATGCAAGGTATGTCCAACCAATCACTATGCAACATTGAATTACATTCATCCAGTCTTGATTTATGAAAGTCAAGCTTGGGGATATACTTCCATAAATAGATTTCTTGCCATGTTGCTACATTATTTTGGTTGTCCCTACCTTTAAGGCATGCTCAATTTGCTAAACAACAATCATGCTCGCCATCACCGTTTGAGTAAATCTCTAGTGCTTTCATATTACCTTTGTCTACTTTAGTAAGTGTTGGTTTAGAAGTACTGTACATGCTTCTATTGGCTTTTAAATTAAGCATGGTGCTTAGGTTAAATAGCCTTCCTTAATCTGATTAGACATGGAGTCTATTTTGGTTATTGAACTAAAAACTGCTATAGTAGACATTGGTATATTTTGTTGGACTAACCCCTGCAGAAAACTTCCAAATCCAAATTGGGAAAGTCCAGAGATGAACTCACATCAGAAATGAAGCAAGGCATATGATGAACTCAAACAACTTCTCACACAAGACACAGTTCATTCATCATCCAAGAAAGAATTGAAAGAATTTATGGCCTGCCTATTCATGGTGAACCTGCCAAATCACCACTTCAGTGATGGAACAAAGGAGACAAGAGTGCTACAAGAAGGATCCACATCAATAGCACTCACCCAAAGGAAGTGGATGAACAAGGCGACAAGCTATGAGCAACCTTGAAGACATCATAGCATTGAGCCCAAAACTCGAGCTAGGACACCAATGAGAAGCTGGGAGAAACTCACCTCATTTTGGCCAATCAAAGACCTGCTCTTGTTATTCTTGAAGACACCATCTTGCACGTCGGCAGTAAGGACAAGCATGTCATGATAGCATGCATCCTTGTGTCAACCAATCACCATCAAGGGTTGACTACCGACCAAGCCCAAGAAGAGCATGAACAACTACATTTGCAAGATGATGTCCCTATGCCATTGGAGATGAAGCCTGCATATAATTAATGATGTCCCTTCCTTGATCATCAATATGGATGGCGTATCATTAACTGCAACTCTTCACCATGCTGCTAGAAGACAAAGACCATCAAGGAAGAACTCGAGTCTACATCTCCAATGAACATCAATTAGTCAACCAAGGCTCAACAAAAATCAAGAATGGTTGACAAAAGAAGATCATGCAACTGTCTGCACCCTCATATCCTGGATTGGACAGTCCAAAGGATAGATCTTTGCTCACCGGACTTAGAATCAAGAGCCCTCTCCGACAGACTTAAGAATGAGGACGGATAGTGTCTAAAGAACATGGAGTTACAACACACTTCGAGGGATGATTCAACACATACACTTGGCTTCCAGTGACGAGCAAGCTTGGGGGAGGAAGACTGTCGACTCCTCTAATGATGATCCAACAATGCTCTTCCTCTTCTCAAGCCCCCGTCACTCTGGCACACTGGTTTGCAATCCCTCCACTCGCAATTACTTCTCCTTTATAAGTTTGATTGTTTTCTATACATGTCATACACACAAATCAAACTTAAGACAAAGTAAAATAAAACCTTAAGAGAAGAAGTAATGGTGAGTAGATGTTTTATGCTAATTAAAATTTTCAACCCAATCTTCTTTGTAGCATAGAATATAACCTTTAGTTCTATGACAAATCTACCCTTGTTATTATATTCCTTCGGGTATGTGTTGTCCACTAATCCTCTGCAGAGAAGAAATGATAAGTGGAGCACAAGTTCTAGGGAAAGGACCACTAGAAGCATCTACTCTTCATACCAGGGTGCTCCAGTGATAAAGTTCTGAACCTGCAACATGCACACTAAACAAGATGCTGCTAGCATCACAATTAAAGGTTCACTTCAAACCATTGGAGAAGGAAAGAACATAGATGACCCCTTCCTCAAGAGATATCAACTCAAGAGGTGTAGTTCTCAAGGTCTCTACCTTTGGGATCAAATGCACCAAAGGATTGAACATGACAAGAAGTCCTATTCAGAGGACGTAAAACACCGAACCCTCGCCAAGGAGGTAACTTGGTAGTTATCCAAATTTCCCATTTTAGCATTGCACTAGATTTTCCTTTAGCATATTTACTTTTTGCATAATCAGTTCTTGTTGCATATTTACTTTGCTGCATCTGCATTAGAAAAGAAAATAATTTTGTCTTGCATTGCATCTAGAAAATGCTAAGCCCCATGTGAATAATTTTGTGGTGCGACAGCCCACAAAGATATCCACTGTGGTGGCATAAAAATAAGTTTTCATCTTAGTTGCATTTTTTTCTGTCTACATACCATAAAATATAAAATTGCAAAAATATTAAGATCCTGCTGAAAAGATTTTATGTTAAGAAGGTTCTAGACATTCAAGGCTTAGAGGGTTATCACTAACGCTTAATCGGTTCCACAAGCTTTGCTTTGTCTATTTGAGCCTCACGAATTTGAAGGATCAAGAAGAGCTAACAAAAGCGTAAGGACGTCCCGTCCCTTGTCAAAGTGTCTTTGTCTTCAACGCCGCAAGGATCTTTGTCTCTATGCCATTATCCCCGACACTCCGGGAGGAGCAAGACGCCTTCACGCGCCAAGTCGGCAACACCAACAGACTACGTCAACATCCCGGCTTGGGGGAGAGCACCCCCTTGTATCCAGCTAAGTATCACTAGATTATCTATCTATCTATCTATCTATTTGTTAAGTTTGCAAAATAAAATAGAGGAGAGTATGTGAAAAGTCCGCTCGCTAAAATGAACCCTAGAATAAGCTCTTATATGGAAATGATGAATAGTTGCTCGCCGTAATTCCTTTCAAGTACCTAGTTTTCAACCTTGCACTCTCCCGAGTTTTGGACACAACTATTTAGATTTGAGATTTACTCGAACCCGAAACTTGTGGGTAGCGAATGCTTGATCTAAGTCTAGGTAGTTGACGGATATGATATGGGAAAGTTTTGAGTCTTGTCCATCTTGTTTCTAGAGATACTAGAGTTCGGAGAATTTATTTGAAAATATTAAATTCCTGCATGATGAGTTCCTTTATGACGAGAGTTCAAAATTCCTACCACGAGCCATATATTTATGCTTATTAGATTAGGAAAACCCATCTCTTTATATAGATCATATTGTAGGCTTGAGTGTAGTCTTTTTAGGCATTAGTGTGGTTATTGTGGACCCATAAGGAATCGTCATACGGTTAAAATCAATACTATGTGCTCTCCATCCATTGATCTATGCTACTTCGTCCTCGAAGCATGCACCCATTTTATAAATACTACATTCATTCGTGCTACTTCGTCCCTAGAAGTACCACCTACATATAGATCCACATCCACCACATATTGTGCTATCTCTACCCTGGAGATACGCACCTATGCTGCTCCTACCTTGGGAGTACGCATTCCCCCACATATTGTGCTGTCTCCACCCTAGAGATACGCGCTTATGCTGCTCCTACCCTGGGAGTACGCATCCACCCATTCATTCATCCATCCACATATACATACGCCACTCATTTCACTTCATCCAGAAAAGGTTCTACTCCTATCCTGGGAGTGAACATCTAGAAATAATCATCGCCGTTCCATTTGCCTACATAAAAGCTCCAGTCATTATCATTTCAAGTTATACACTACCCGTTGCTAAAGTTTCGTTTTCAGAGGATTGGTTGCTCTAAAAAAAAAGAAGAAAAAAAAGAGAGAAAGAAAGAAAGAAAGAGTAGCCAAGTCCCTCCTTTCAAGAAGTTCAAGGTTTCCGAATAAAGGGAGTCATGTTATCCCCAAAAGAGCAAGTGTAGAAGTAGATGTTCACCAAGTGATCACCCCTCGTAATCATTTCCTTATCATCATCATCTTATCATTCATCCCATTTCCTCATTCACATGCACATATGACTTTATTATTATTTTACTTCCGGTTGGGTCCATGGTTTAACTGTGCAATATATGCAAGTGAGTTTGAGTGTCTCCCCACCTATGAGCTCCACATAAGCCTATTAGAAAGTAGGGTGAGAGAGAGAAGGCACTTTCCATTATGCCTTAGTTCCATAAATACCACATATTCTGAGAGTAGAGAGAAGGCATACACTACACATGCCTTGGAGAGGATCCAAAAATACCACAAATGAGAGACCTGAAAGGGTCATACAAGGAAACTCGAGTTTTATTTGAAAATCTTGCAAAAACTCGGAATAATAGTTGATCAAAGAGCGAGAAACATAGCGCTTGACTTGACCATTTCGTCTTTCAACCGCTCAAGACCCAAGTGACGGCTACAAGCCCCATGGTGAAAGGTAATATGAGTAAGTTTTGAGTCGAATAGTTCACTCTAATACGGAGGAGAGTTCTTGTTTGAACGCATGTGTACTTTTGAGGTGTGAAAGCATTGTAGCAACTCCTGATTCATCACTGAGTTTATCTTCGCTCAGAGACGAGCAAAAGGGTAAGCTTGGGGGAGTTGTTGACGGTAGATAACTCCTATTTTTAACCGTCAACTAGACATGAAAAAGGACCTAAATATAATTACCATCTAGATATAGGGCTTACACTAACGGAATTCCACGAGTTTTGGTGAATGTCTGTTTTCATAGGTGTCGTTGAAAATACCCAAGGAAGGCCCACATGTCGGGTTTACATAGAGATAATCGGGAACCGGTGAAAAGTCCGTGTCTGGAAGGTTCGAGAAGGCTCGGACCAAACGGGAGCCCGAACGGGCTCGGTGGAGAGTCGGCCGACTCCCCACCTTGGGCGGCCGACTGCCCACTTCAGCCAATCAATGTCAGCCTCGCGGATCCCTGTTCCACCGCCTTTGAGGATGAATAATAATCGTCCGTTTAGGTCGGTTTGATCCGAGGGCTGCGGTGCATCCTAGGGGGCTATATAAGAAGGGCCCCTGGCCCCTGGAGGAGGCATCCTTTGAAACCCTAATTCATTATTTCCAGAGAGGATCAGGTGAGAGAGGTCCCTTGAATGGATCTCCTCCCTAGAGCCTAGCATTCAAGATAGATAGAGAGAGTATAGAGTGGAGGTAGAGTTGGAGGAAGCCCGGCATGTCGGTGTCTCCTCTCCGGTTGTACCTGCGGGATCAAGTCTCCTAACCCGAGGCTTGGTTCTAGGATCATTCTGCAATTCAACTTCTGATACTAGTAAGTTCTTGTTATTATTGCTCTTTGGTTTACGAGTTTACTTTATTCGCTTCCGGTTGGGAATAGAGTAATCGTTCGTAGCGTAAGCGTGGTGCTTGGGCTAAGTTCACTCGTAGATGCTCCCTATCTGGCCGGAACCGTGGTAGTATCGAGGGAAGTGACAATCCCTTTGTTACCTTTGTAATCCACTTCCGTCGTAGGTAAGGTAGGTCCAAAAGTGCTAGGTTAAGCATCCTCTATGGTGTCTTTTCTTAGGTGCTCCCATAGAGTAGTAGTTGCAAAGCTTGCCATAGGTTGAAAGAAGACTGTGGTAGTAATCCTCTCTATATCGCTCATTACCTTGTCTGTAGCTCAGGGGTTAAGTATAGACTTGGGTTAGTCAGATGCACGTTTTCTCCTAGCGGATAAATAAATAACGATACTCTGGAATATCTCCCGGGTGAAGTGCTCACCGATATCCGTGCACTTGCGGATTATTTCTCTTTGATTCTTTCGTGTGCGTATCTAGTATCAACAGCCATACATACGACTCTCATATAGCGGAAACTAGTCGAACTATACGAACTTGCGTGGTTAGTGTACCTGCAGAAGATTCTATTTCAGCCCATTCCCCATGAATGCAATCGACGTAAAAACTCGGCACCTTGAGAATAAGGCAAAAATCTCCGATTACAACCAACTCATATTCCACACCCCTCTCCACATAGAAATATCCCCGATATCACTGCATGTAGGCGGACGCTAACCAAATCATCGTCAGAAGACGACATCCCACACATGGGACACTTTCATATAAACATGTGTGGAACATGTAAATAATCCGGTGTCATATAAGCACTCTCCTAGATCGGCAGTGTATCCGATCATGCTCTCACAACTCACACTTACCTTGGCGTTGAACCGACTTACCAGAGCGTAGAGGAGTATGAAACCAAACATAACCATTCAAGTGAATGGCCCCCATACATATCCGTCGTGTATGAGCGCGACAAAAGAAAATATGATGCAATATCCCATAGTTAGCTTGTTAGATAGCCACCTAGTAGTCCTTAACTGGGCATATAGGATACGACCACTGGCACACTTCAGTTTGAACACATAGTTTTCAAATACCTATATAACTATAAGTTGACAAATAGTTTTGTAAAACAAAATCCTTTTGTTTTTTTAAACACTCAAGTGAACAGTAAGTGCTGAACCATGGAGCTGATGCCATCTGTAACGGAACCGACCAACTAACATAATTACTGTTCACTAATCGAGCCACCGTGGCAGCTTAAATAGTAAACTACAATCATATTAGCCCGGTAGTCCACAAAATCTCGAAGGATCTCGAACTTTTACAACATAACACCCGAATCGTAAGTTCAACAGTTCCCATTCACTTGATCAAACAGTTTACAAATAAAATAATTACATCACGGGTTTCAAATAAGGTTATTACACTTAGACTTTTCAAATAAACAGCGGAAGTAGATATTCTTGAAATTATACTCACACCTACATTTTAAATACTGTGCCAGCTCAGGGTCGACTCCATCAAAAGCATGTAGATGAGATATAAGAGTTGACTTGCCCGAAGTCTAATCCTCCCGTAACGGGATATAAGTCCACCGTGTCACCACCGTGGTAGTCTCCAACCTACAACAAACAACATTGGGAATTGCACCCTGAGTACGTGGGTACTCAGCTAGACTTACCCGTCTTAAACCGAGAAAATAAGGACGCTTTGGGGTGGAATGCATGGCCTTATAGGGGACTGGCTGACTCATTTTGCAAAAAGCACAAGTTATCATATTATAGATATGTATAAGTATGAACCATTCATTCTATTCTTGCATAGCTTATCATTATAACCTGTTTATGCTAGGTGAGCACCTATGCTAATAGCAATCACTTGAGTTATCATAAGCAATCAATAGTGACCATGTCAATTTGGCATTATCCAACATCATCCATATAACCAAGATCTCTTGTTCCATAGTAGCATTACTACGAGGTCGAAGCTCAAGTCAAGTACTCACTGTCCAGGAGTGATGGCGATTCGAATCGATTCCTACTCAGCTGAGGGGGTATTCCCCACACAAACCCAGACATGCCGCGCGAAGGCACCTTGGGTCACCGTTGGTACTGTTCGGGTAAAGTCGCGGGACCGCTATGGACAAGTCTACACCAGAGGTTATCCGGTGCTAGGATGCATCAAGACATGTCTGCCCACGGAACGACGCCAGGTAGCTCAGAACATTCTTGCCCTTGGTCACTCGGGCCTCTGACCACCCCTCCGCCATTCGGTGTTCTTGCCTACATTTCGGTCACCGGCCCAAACAGAGCTACTAGGCTTCGCGGTCGGAACGAGTTATTCTTCCAGCTAAATGTGGGGCATGCGTGTAAGGTCCTAGATGGCTAGAGGGGGGTGAGTAGCCTATAAAAATTTCTACAAACTCACTAAGCAAACTTCGTTAGATACACAAACGACGAAAAGCAAGTTATGCTTAGCCTACTAGGTGTTGCAAGCCTCCTATCCAAACAATTCTAGTAGGTGATCACTAGTACACACAAGAGCTACCAATAGTGATCAAGAGTTCTACCCACGGGATTTAGTCTACACAAGAAGTGGTTCCCGACCGACCACACAAGCAATTCTACCCACAGGATTTAGTCTACACAAGAAGTGGTTCCCGACCGACCACACAAGCAATTCTACTTTGCAAGAATGTAAACAAAGTAATACAAGAGGGATAGAGGCTTGTTATACCGATGCGTCGAGTCGAGGTTGCCAATCACCAAGAGAATGAACAATCAATCACAATCGGCAACACACAAACGATGATGACCAATCACCGAGACAAAGATGAACACAATTATTTTTGTTCACCCAATGTTCACTTGGGCACCGCCAAGCTACGTCACCGGTTGTGTCGACCAATACCTAGGTGGTTCCTCGGTGTGACCCTCAAGTCACTAGCCCCTCAAGGCTCGCCCCGCAAGGCACCGCAAGACCCACTCTCAAGCGAGGTACTCAACGACACGCGGATTCCACTAGGATGCTCTTCGTGATCCCCACGAGGTGAGCTCAAACCTCTCACAATCAACCGGAGGTGGCCAAGAACATACACCTTCTCTTGCCAACGCCTCCAACAATCTCCAAGCCGGCTAGGAGCGGTACTCTCCAAGAGTAACAAGAAATCCACCGGCTAAACCACCCGCAAGTGCCACTAGAATGCTCTCAAGCAATGCAATGCACTAGGTGATCTCTCAATCTCACTTTGGATGAGCAACAAGCAAGAGAGATGAGAGGGAGAGTGTTTCTTCAGCTCAAAGGATGAATGAATGAGTTAGGAGAGCCAAGAGTGGGAGCCAAGCCTGGCCTCCCATCTATTTATAAGCTCAACTCTTCAAACTAGCCGTTACCCCCTCGGGGGCGAAAAAATCACTGCGCCGGACGCATCCGGCGCCTTCTCGTCGCGCGCGGTCAGCCGACCGTTGGAACTTCGCCGTTCAAACCCTGATGACGTCACACGTCCGCCGCCTGCGTCCGGCGCTCCTCGACGGACGCGTCCGACGGCCCGAAGCGCGCGACGCACTCACTCCAGAAGTTTCTGGTCCGAGTCCGGCGTCCGCCGGACGCGCCTCAGCCGCGTCCGGCGCCTTGCTTCGCAGCACGCCAACACCGCGCAGAGGACCAACACGCGTCGAACGCGTCCGGACCGCCTGGCCGCGCGTCCGGCCGCCGCGTCCGGCGCTGCTAGAAACACCGTTTTTCAGCCCGTCGAGACGCCAACTTCTCAGTCATGCTATCCAACAAGTATACCAACTTGATCAACAGAGATAGCATGAATTCAACTAAATTTTGCATCCAGCGCAATAGAAAATATGCATCCATTTTTCCCGAAAGCGCCGAATCCCGCCTCATAGGCTCGACGGGAGGAAGAGAGGGACCCAAACCCATCTCTACCCTGCAAACCACAGCGCGCCCCAAACGCCACCTTTGTAAATGTGCCAACACCACCAAGTGTACATCTCCATGCGCTTGTGTGTTAGCTTTTCTCAATCATTTCCCAAAGGTTAGGTTAGCTCACTAGGTCCTACATGCAATGCACTTCATGAATTCACCTAGTGGCACCCGTGCGTCGAATAGCCGACAAGACTTCCCCTCTTAATAGTGCGGCTATCGATCCTAAACCACTCACACCCTCTATGGTGTCTTGAGTGCAAAACAAAATGGCCCTATCGGTTATACCTTTGCCTTGAGCCCATTTTGTTCCTCCAAATGATATGAACGCTTCACACCATCATGTGACCGTCTCGATCCATCGACCTCGACTTCACTTGCCCTTCACCGTGCATCGGTCCATCGGCGCCTAGTCTTGTCCGAGCTTTACCATCGCATGGTCCTTCACTCACAAGCCTCGACTAGCCTTTCACCTTCAACACCGGTCCATGGAGCCAAGCATCGTCTTGATCTTCATCTTTGATCACATGACACGTGTCATGCTTCATATGCAATAAGCTCATCATGAGGACAACCTTTCTCTAAATCAACCACTTAGATAAACAAGGTTAGTCCTAGGTTTCATCAATTAGCCAAAACCAAACTAGGGACTTTCAATGCGTCCAACATGACTTGAGGGCCGACAACGATCGGTCCTTAATCGACACAGACGGGAACTACAAGCTCACAAGACCCATGTCTTGTTGCCCCACATCCCGTTCGGTCTCAGCTTATCCAACATACATGGTTATATCCATCATGATCATCTTGCGGTTTACTACTTAAGCTGCCATGGTGGCTTGATTAGTGAACAGTAATTATATTAGTTGGTCGGTTCTGTTATAAGTATGGCTTATCCTAAACTCAAATTTATACTAAAAATGAATTTAAACCTTCTTTTGAGTTTTTTGAGGGAACCTTCTTTGAGTTAAGCAAAGCCATCATTTGCAATTGCGGACCCTCCAACTTGTACATCATCCTCGCTCTTTGAATTCTCTGCTTGTCATCTCGATAGATCTTATTAGTTTCCTAATTTGGTGGTCATCAATGCCAAAACCCACATTAGAGCTTGATTGCACTTACAGTTATCAAAGATGCCTGGCTCCCTGTCAGGCTCAAGTTCAACCTCCAATGGAGGTTGGTTAGCATTAATGACATCGGTATCTGGGATCATATGGCTTAGTTGTAGTGTAGGCTGCCAGTGCAAATGTCATGAGAAAGCACACATAAAGGCTCCAGTGCATCAAATTCATCAACATGGGAAACAATATTATCGAACACTCCTACAATAATTTGGCATTTCATCTAATCCTTATACACGTCAAACATTTCATCTAACTTGAACTAGTTTTATAGTCTGACATCTTTAGACAACCTTTTGTCAAAAAACCAAACAACTACACACTGGCTAGGAGGCCATTTGGCAACATCGTTCAATCTGGTCATCAGCAACTCAAAGGAAAATGAGCCTATCTCAGCATCCCATTTAATTTCACAACCTTTGTGTAAGCTTTCCTACCCAGAGAGTCTGTGGTACAGAAACCTTCCAATTTGATTTCTAGAGCAAACAATGAAACCCTATAATCATTCAAAAACCATCAAATTGAGGACATCACTGACACATGCATAAATTGACTCCCAATTGACTAAATTCCACAGCTTCCATCAGCGGCAAGTCGCGCCGGCAGGAGTTAGCCGTTGACCTGCCTGACACTCCATTGTCTGTCGCTTCCTTGCTTCGCTGCACCACCTGTCCCGCCATCAGATGTGTCTTTGCCTCCACCGCCGCGCCGCTGAAGTCGTCGCGCCACCGTCTCTGTCGGGTTAGGGTTTGAGCTGGGCAAGGAACCGAGAAAGGGAGGCTTGAGCGACGAATAGAGAGTTCGAGTGAGAGAAAGGAATAGACGACAAAGTTACCGGCCATTTACTTAGTGATGGGGGTACGATGCTTTGTATGCCATGTAAGCCTACAGGTGGGCCTAAGTACGCACAAGTATAGCCAGTGGCATATTTCGACGTATGTGAAAGTTGTAATGGCGTGCTCACAATAGACGAATAGTAATGGCAATGTTTCAAAACTTTGAAAATTGTAATGGCATGAAACATTTTTTTAGGAGGAGGGGTGAGAACGTGACATAGGAAAGGGGATTTCCTAAGGACGTGGCGCAATTTTTGGCTTGATTTTCATTTTTGACAATTATTTTTTTTCTCCCACTACAACACATATTGTGATGTATCAAACACCCTAGCTAATTAAACAGGTAAAAGGTCCTAGCTAATTGGAACAAGTTAATTCTATTAGTAGTTTGCAACTCAATTAATAAGATTGTTAAAATGTTTAGCCTAGTTTAGCTAAACTTAGCTAGAGTGCATAAAACAGGGTGACGTATATAAATCCGGGACAACGACAGCCCCCAATTGCCCTAACCCCATGTATTATTATAATGGGATTTTTTTGTTTCTCTAAAGAAACTACACACCCTCCGTGCATACCCACACCCTCCGTGCAGCGATCGTCTTCCAGGCCGCCACCAGAGAGAAAATGGCTATTATAGGACTTCAATCGTTTGGTTTCACTGAAATAGGACTCCTAATATTAGTTTCGTTAAAATAGGACTCTAAATAATTATCATGAGCTACAATAGGATTTTGGTCCTTTTAACCATTTTTCTCATCTCCCAAATACATGTATTTTTTAATAATGACTGTACTGCCCTTCCGAGATCGATTCAGTTTCCCTCCCGTCCCGCTGTTTTCCTCTCTTGTACGCGAACTATTCCTCTACCGCCGCCGCTGCCCGTCGGTCCGTGCGTGCTCTATCATGCATGCTCGGTGTGTATGTACTCACCTGATCCGGCACCAACAACACGAGGTATTCGCAGGACTCGGGAGCTGCTGGGAACGGCACGTACTCATAGCTCACCGGATATGGCGCATTTTCATGGCCGCTTCGAACACCTGGATGCAGTTACCTCAGGCATCCAGAACCCCACCGCCCTCGAGCTTTTCCCGACGATGTTGACGAACTCGTACGCCGGCGGCTGCAGCTGCCCGTCGACGAGAATGAAGTTACCGGCGGAGCCACGGAAGGTCGTCTCGCGCACCGCATTGAGGAGCGTCGCTCCGGTTGCCGACACGCCGACCTGTCTAGGTCCGTGACCGCCGCGCTTTGCAGCGGTGTCTAGAACGTCGGGCATGAGACACCGGCCGCGTCGGCCGCCACCGTGATCGCCCACGCCGTGTCGTAACTCGTATGACCAGAGCATCACAACCAGCCAGCCAAGGTGGCAAGGCAGCCAGGCAGCCAAGGCCATAGGACGCTAGCACAGGCAGGCCACGAGCACGTGCATATGCAGCAGCTACAAACATAATGAAGGGTAAAAAGGTCACTTCAGGAACAAATATATGTATTTAAAGTCCAAAAGAGATTAAAAAGGACCAAAATCCTATTATAGTTTATGATAATTATTTGAAGTTCTATTTTAGCGAAATCAAATGATTGGAGTCCTATAATATCTATTTTCTGGCCACCAGAGGTTCCTCCTCCCCGCGCTCGTTCTCCACGCGGCCACCAAGGTCCGCCTCCCCGCGCCGCCACCGCACTCCTCGCGTTCGGCCTCGCTGTCAGGTTCTTCCTCCGCGGTGCTCTGCGGCTCTCGGTCGCGGCGGCATGGCGAAGGTAGGGAGGCGGCGGCGGGCGAGATCTGACTGACGAAAGAGGCTACTGCCGAGATTCGGGCGAGTTGGGCCAAGATCTTCGGTGCCGGTGGTGCTCCTCTTAAATTGGTGTGCCAAACTGTAAGCTTCTCTCCCCGTGATTCTCTTCCAATCCCGATTCTTCTCCAATCCTGATTCTTCTCCAATCCTGATTCTTTTCCAAGCCAGATGTGGGAAAAAGCCAACTTCGATTCGGAGCGTGGTGAGAAGTTGTCGCAATCCTGGACTCTATATATCTCGTCCCCACGAAGGCTAATCCCGATCCCGCTGGTTTCTGACGGCGGTGGAAGCAGCAGATGTATAAGCCGGCGGATGCCTCTGGAGCCCTCTCCTTTCGGCGGGAGATGTGGCTGGCGGGGACCTCCGGAGTCCTCCGGCGGGCGGCGAAGCGATCGAGCGACCTTCGCCATCCACGCCGCTCCTGCTCTTCCGCCCAGATCCGATCACCGGGACCGAAACGGAAGTACTCGATCGTTTGCTTCGAGGCTCTAATCAAGGGCAGCGCTTGGGGGGCCAAGCGCGCGCGCTCCGCGCTTGGTGGCGGTCGTAAGCCCACACCTTCTGTCCGCTCTCTACCCCGTCCTAATAACAGGTGCGTGCATCTTTCTGTCGAGATTACTGTTTGTCTTCATTCCTTTTCGTTTGTTGAAGCTCATCGGATTCGTTGTTCCAGTGGCAGCAGCAACACAAGGGACTGGGCCAACCTTGGGGACGGGCCGGCGGGCCTGATCGCCGAGTTTGCCCTTGCCAGCGATGTAGCCGACTATGTTCGCTTCCGCGCAGTATGTAAACCATGGCGGCAGTGCTCCCCAGACCCGTGCGCCAGCGGCCTGGACGTTCGCTTTCTACCCCGCCAGTGGATTATGCTTGACAAAGGGCCATTTGCAGGATCATGCCACCATCGCTTCCTCAACGTGTCTACGGGCGAGTGCATTCGGATGGGCCTCCCGGAGCTATTGGAGGGGGAGCACAGGTTTCTCGAGGTCACCCCCGAGGGCCTGCTGCTGCTTTTCCACAAACCCACAATGATTGCTCGCCTGCTTAACCCGCTCACCCGTCAGCTCATCGACCTTCCCCCTTTGACTGCATTAGGGCACCACCAACGCTGGCAGTACGCACGAACTGCCCCATAAAAAAACAGAAATACACGTCGTATGTGCAGGGAAGACAATAGGAAAAAAAATGTAGAGCACTCAAAACTCGCAACGGAAGCGGTTCACTTTGGTCTGACGCAAGTAGGCAGCTTTATCTCCTTCCCCGACGTATGTATTCAGCTTTAGTTTGTGGGGACCAAAGGAGGCAGCTCGCTTCTCTTGCTGCAATGCGCGCTGTCGAGCTGCTTCGTCTTTTTTGTCAGATGGAGCTAATGGCTCCTCTGCAAGAGCCTCTGTGCTACTGCGAAACCACCACTCACGATGACATGTACTTGATGAGCAGACGTGGAGCTTGAGGCAGCACGCCATGGTGGAGCGTTGAAGAAGCCCTTAGTGCAAGATGGCAACCACTGTCATGACCCAGAGGAACAAGTTCCTTTTGTGAAAGCCGTTGGCCTCACTGAGGACTCTATGGTGGCAGTCTCCTTCTCCTATCCCACGAAGGTTGCTTTTGCTAAGCCGGGTGACGACAGTTGGACTGTGGTATACAACGGATACATAAACTCGGCTTTGCTTTTTGCGGGGCGTTTCTACTGTGCCACCTACAGAGGTGTCATGGTGTTGAACACCACTTCTTCAGATCACCGGCAGCAGCCACCACGTCTGACAATGGTTGCTGACCTGAGCAAGTCATTTCGTTTTTCCCGAATGATACACAGCCTTCACCTGGTGGACAATGGTGGTGAACTGATTCTGGTGCACCGAACTATTGGCCAGGACAAACTCAGGGAATATAATGTTTATAGATTGGATTTGGAAGCTGGGATCTTGATCCCAGTCAAGCGCCTCAACGGACGCGCCGTGTTCATCGGCAAGCTGCGCAACATTTCAGTATCAGTAGAGGCCTTTCCTTATGTCACTGCTGATACCATCTATTTGGGGTATGAATGTGATATCAACACTGAGGGATACAATATTGCAGATGGAAGCAGATACAGTAGGATCTACTGTATCTATGATGGATTGGTATCCCCAGGTACCATTGTCCAAAGTCTGATAAACTGCACCGAAGACCCGGACATTGGCAATCAAATTGTCGGAGCTCAAGAAAATGGTGGGCACTTGTCACTAATGTGGAGCTGTATTCGTTGTGGATCAGTTGTGTATCGACGCTCATAAGCATGCTTATTTATATTTGTTAAGCATATGTGCCTCAATTATATATATCAACGCTCATGGGCGTGCTTATTTGTATCTGTTACACCATTTATCATTAGTACTTGCATTAGCTCCTCTTTCTTTTTTTTACTCGATTGAGTTTCAGTTGGGTTGCCCAGCGGCACAGTGTTGCATGGGCTGTTTGTGTTTGTATTCATAAATACATTATTATATATATATATATGAACCCACTAACAAAAACACATAATAGACGGGAGAAAACAAACTGAAACTTATTGGTTGCGCTGTTGCAATTTCCTCGTAAAACTATTACATAAACCAATAATCCTCCCTAGAAGATGTGCTGCAATTTCCTCTGCTCCGCCATGCCCATCCTACTCACAATCGCATAATTCCACCGCTGCTGGACGTACACCACGATCCCGAGCAGGACGGCCGCGGCCGGTACCGCCACGTCCCAAGCACTGGATAGCACGTCCCGTCTGGCGTTCAACTGCTCGTGAGAGTACACGACCGACGGCGGCGGCGGCCGCACGAGCTCGTACAGATGCGACAGCAGGCGAACGGCGGTGACACCCAGGTAGTAGCTCTCCACGAGAGGCCTGCAGTTGATGCGCCACAGCGCGTTGCCGATCACCTGCGGCAGCAGGAACAGGTCCTGCAGCAGCGCCACGTGCTGCTCGACGGTCATGGCCTCTCCGTTCAGCGCGAGGATGAGCACGAAGAGGGCCAGGTGGACGGCGTAATGGCACGCCAACACCTTGGCTTCGCTGGGAACGCGTCCCGGCTCCAGCGGCGACCGGGCAAGCATGCGCGCCCTCGACCGGTGCACCTTCCGGGCGAGGTGTAGAGTCACAACGAACGCGGCGAGGCTGAGGACCTTCACCGCCTGGTCAATGGAGCCGTACACCTGGTTCATGGCGAGCGCGTAGTTAGGGGACGAGGAAGACGGCCCCATGGCGTTCGTCGTGTCGCTGCGTATGGTGGCCTTCGCCACTAACGCCTCGATGCCGGTGATGAGCGGCATGCCGAACCCGAGAGCTTGCACGGAGACCATGACGAGGGAGACGTACGGCGCCACGTCGGCGTGGGCCTTGAGGTGTCTGAGCTGGCTGAGCCCGGCTGCAATGGAGGCTGACAGCAGCACGATGCCGAGGACGCCGTTGATGATTCCTCTGTCGACATCGGGTGGCCGGGGCTGGGGATATTGAATCGGTATAGCATGGAGCTTCATCGTGTGGAAATGCAGCGGGTCGCTGGCGTCCCTTGTGCTCGCTATACGAACCTTCGCCAAGGACCAGATGAACCACTGCGTGTTGGTGGGTGGGTAGTCAACTCTGACCTCGATGGAACAGTCCATCCCTTCCTCGAGATCTCCGTTGCCTGACAAGTTTGGCCACCGGAGTCCAACGTCCCGGCAGCCGATGAGGTGCATCCTCCCCTTCTCGGGATCATACACGCCTTCCAAAGACATCGCGGAGCTTGCAACCCAGCTGGATTGCCTGGAACGGACAAGGACCGCGAGCTCGGCGGATACATTGATCAGAAGCTGCTGCCTTATCTCCGAGATGGACGCTTCGTTGGTTATGGCTGACGCTCTCGCTCCGGAGCGATCGCTGACCTGCTCCAGAAAGATGATTTCCAGCTGCACGACAGGCTGATCGAGCCATCCTGGCCGGAACATGGTCGGCGCCGTCGAGAAACGGAGAATAAGCTCACTGGCGAGGCGGGATAAGCTTGCATTGTAGTCTCGAGCGTCGTAATCTGCCCTCGGATATCTGAGGGGCAGTGAGCTTGCTGTGATCTTGCGGAGGCTGAACCTCGACTCGCTGCGCCGGAGAAGCTCGCCGGCTAGCTTGGCTTTGGTGTAGTTGTACTCCAACGCCAGCCGTGCGCCGTCGTTGTAGCCCCAGTACTGTGGCGAAGACAGGCCCAGTTGGAACGACAGCAAAGAGCGCGCCACCCCGCCGCCGGCGCCGGTTGCCTTGACGCTGGTTATCTGTCCGAGCACTATGCTGCGGTCGGTGATTGAGAACGTCATGGGGATGTACAGGCACATCCGGAAGTGGCACTCCTTGTTGCCAGTGCCCCGGCACGCCACAAAGCACGCCTTCCCGGCCGACGGCATCCAGACGCCCTCGGCCGACAGCGTCAGCCCGCTGAGCCCCGAGCGCTGCACCGCCGTGTGCCGGTCCTCCCACGGAGGCAAGGCTCGGAGCACGACGGACACCCTCTCGGTGCCAGCCGAGTTTGAGAGACACTGAAGGTCCTTCATCACGATGCCAACTTCGGTGAGCCCGTCTTCGCCCGCTGCCCGGTCCATCTCGAACGGGCCGAGGCCGAGGCTTCGGCACGACGCGCCTAGCGCCGTCGAGCTGCACTGCCTCCAGGTCGGAGGCGAGGTGACCACACCCTGAAGGGCATAGCTGTAGCGTTCCAGGATTCCGCACAGGTAGCTGCCGTTAAACAGCTTGCCCCTGTGGCTGCCGACGATTTCGCTTGACTCGATCGACGGGAGTGGACTGCAAGCGTCAGCGACAAGCTCTTCAGATTGGTACTGGTACGGGGAGTACCAGAGCTGTGACACTAGCCGCACGGGGTCGAAGTAGGCGGCGGATGACCTGTCGCCGGTGCTCCTCATCTCGCCGATCACCGCCCTGGTCATCAGTGTGGCCATGATTGGAAACCGCAGCACGAGCAGAATGTTGTCATCTTCCCTGATCGGCGGAAGGAAGCCGCTCCGGCCGGAGTTCTTGGCCCAGTCCCACGGGTCAGCGCCGTCAGTGCTGCGCGCCGGGAGAAGGGCGCTCCCGACCATGCACAGCACCCTCTCGCCTTCACCGCCGCCATCGCGCTCTGCTGTCTCCGTGTACACGCCTTCAAATTTGATCCTGAGCTTGGTGGCGCCGGGCGAAATCTTGAACTCCGGCGAACTGACCGTAGTGGTCCTCATAAACGATGAGATCCCCGCGTCTATGCTCTTCCGGGAGATGGAAAGCTCGAGGATGCCGCTGGCGTTGAGGGCTGTCGTCGCACCACCGCGTCCCAGGTCAACGTGCGTGAGCATGAATGTCGCGAGGGAGAGAGGTTCCATCTGCCGGGGAGCGCCGCTCGGTACGTCGCTGCCGTCGAAGGGCATCAAGGGTGCGTGGCCTCCGGCGTTCTGGAGCCAGTCGCCCTTCTCGAAGGACGCCAGCCCGTTCTTCTGGTCGCTGCCGCGGTTGGTGTCGTAGGCCACCACGGTGGCCGAGGAGAGCATTGGTCTGCAGTGCCGCTCGACCTCGGCAAAACGGAGGTACTCATGTGCTCGCTCATCCGGGCGTAACGGATCAGAGGACGACGACGTGATGCACAGAGAAAGCAGTAGCAATAGCACTCCAATAAACAGCGACTTCGAGGCCATATCGACAACTTTTTGCTGCAACAAACGAGCATATCAGATGTTAAGGAAATAAATCAAAACAATTTGTTTCAAAATACTAT
Organism: Themeda triandra; assembly: GCA_018135685.1. Taxonomy (NCBI): domain Eukaryota; kingdom Viridiplantae; phylum Streptophyta; class Magnoliopsida; order Poales; family Poaceae; genus Themeda; species Themeda triandra. Next base: position 198,171 of record JAENPR010000127.1, read on the forward strand.
ACAGTTTGTTTCCGAGAGGAGTAAACCAGGTTACTGACCTCATGCAGAGCAGTCTTCCAGATTCCAACCGTGGAACCGAATGCTTTTGGGATGGGGTTGTCTCCAAATCTTCATTGCATCGCCGAGATACTAGTGGTAGTGGTCTAGTGCTGATCAGTGATCTCCAAGAGAATTGAATACTGGTTCTACGACCTGTCAGTAATACAATACTTAGTATTTGAAGAGAAAAGATACTCCGATGATCCGCTCGCATCCTTCTTGCCGATATTGAAACCTGCCCAAGATCGACGATCACATGGTTTAATCATTCATCGCAAGATAGAGCCTGAAACAAGAGAGACAGAGAACCAGGTAAACAAAAAGAGAGGCAGAGAACCAGATTAGGTCCATCTTGAACGGCGTATGAGGCCCGAATGGTGAAAGGGAAAACGTGTGTCAATAATACCCTGTCAACAGGTTCAAAAAAAATAATTATTCCTCTTTCTGAGTCTGCCTACTCAGCACGTGTGTGTTTTAGGGGCATCTAACACCTTAGTGTTGGATGCCACCTGAACACGTGATTGAGGACGAAAACAAAATCGCATGATCGATGAAGCACTCGATTCTAATACCACATGATCTAGATCAAATCAACCAAACAAAACCTATCAAAATAATGTAAAGATATGTGGCGGCGGAACCAAATAAAGTAAAAATTGACCAAATTATTATTTCTACGAAGTTACATTCGAATATTTCAAAGGAGAACCAAATAAAACATACAAAATATTTTTAAAAAAATCAAAAAGATAAAATAATTGTTTGAGAATTTTTTACCATTCCCATTTACGAACAATCAATTTGCACCATTTGAACACTAAATTTACCCCCAAACAAAAATAGTAAATATATGGTCCATAAGATAATAATATTCAACTACTAAACCAGGAATGAACAAATTAGAATACAACTCACCTCCGCCAACATCACCTTCCACAAACATCTTTGCATGAGGGTCTTCACAAACATCTTCGGTAAACCACAACAACACCCCTCTACCAACACTTCGTCAAGAGGGACTTCGTCAACATCTTTGACAAAACTGTTGACTTCCCTCCATCAATACTTTGGCGAGAGGGTATTCACCATCATCTTTGCCCACTAAAATGGTTTGAGAACCTTCCATGACACCTTTAATTTGGCATCAAATTCTATGATAACTTGCCTTCATCACCGAGCTCGAGGGGACATATATGTCGCTGATACCTTTGGCATCCAATCACCTCCGACAAACATCTTTGTACGAGGGTCTTCACAAACAACTTCGGTAAACCACAACAACACGCCTCTACCAACACTTCATCAAGACGGACTTAACCAACATCTTTGACAAAACCGTTGGCATGACTCCATCAATACTTTGGCAAGAAGGATTCACCATCGTCTTTGCCCACTAAAATGTCTTGAGAACCTTCCACGACACCTTTGGCATCAAATCCTATGATGACTTGCCTTCATCACTGAGCTCGAGGGGTTATGTCAGCTTTATTAGCACAGAGGTCCACTACACCTTCATCAACTACTTCAGCTCAAGGGGCATACTAACAACTTCAATTTAGACATCTACTTCCACTACTACGACTATACATCAACTACACCAAGAATGAATTATGATTCAGTCATGAGCATAAGCCAAGTGGGGCTAGTAGAGCATACAAGAGGACTCACCACTCTAGAGGTAGAAGTCTTTTGCTCAACACATGTGTGAGATGGTTTTTGGAGGCTTCAATAGTCTTCGGTTATAACTACTTTGACTAGATTAACTATGGCAACTACACCCATTCCCCAAGAGAGGATGTTTCTACAAGTGGAGCTCCTAGCAAGATGAAGGTCCCCAAAGAAAGAACACATCATCAAGCGAAGCCCTAATGAAAAGGTCCAATAGAGAAAGGCCATATCATCAAATGAATATTTTGACAAGAAGGCTCCAGAGATGAAGATTTGCTCGAGGTCCTAGAATCAAAGACTTGCGCATACACACGTAGGTTTTGGAGGACAACTCATGACTAGGATTTGATTTGTATGTGTATTTTCTAGTATGAGTATCTATTAGGTGAGGTTATGCCAGTCATGACCTAATAGCTAAGTGGCTATTGTTTAGGGAGCCCATGTAGTATATGGGACAATACTGCCCTTGAAGGTAGGTGCTAGTGTTGTGGCATGTGAAATCCAACTCCACTAAAGAAGTCACTTGTGAATAGCCATTGCCTATATAAAGTGCCTAATATAAGGGCATGATGGCAAGGGACTCCTCCCAACCACTCACATTTTCTTTCTCACAGTCTTCTAAGTCTTCTTCTATCATTCCTTATTCATTCTATGAGTCATCTCTAGAGAACATGATGATGAAATACCTGTGTATGGATATAAATGGAACTCTGCACTCTCATCATAAAATATCTCATAAGTCTCATTGCCACAATGTATATCAAACCACTTGGGCCTTTTTTCCTAGCATGATGCCTCGGGTGCCTACAGAGTAGTATTAGTTTTGAACATTGGTTAACATATAACTGAATAGCAAAATTTATTTTTTATCTTGTCTCCTATTGCTAAAAATGCAGCTCTACTTGGCCTTTGGATGTAATAGACTTCTTTTGCATTTGCCAATGCCTTACCAAAGAGATTGAATAGCTTTCATATGCTCACTTCCATGAACAAATAACAAAGAATTTGTTGCTGCTTCATCAGGTTTAAACAGATCAAATCTGCAAAAGAAGGATATTGGTTAGTCTCTCTTTAGTACAAATCAAGTTTGCAGTTTTTTTTTGGGTTCACTACCAAACTAAGTTATCTATATAGCTCATGATAACTTTGATAAATGAGAAATGCTAATTGATTTGTGGTATTTTTGGAATATTTATTTCACTACTTTATGTTTCATGCATGATAGCTAGTTTTTAGGCTACTCTAGGGCGTTGAATCTTGACAATTACTTTGACCATGTTTTAAACTTTGCTTTTACTAATTTGATTTTGCCTAGTCATTTCTAAATAAACAAAAATGCTCTAGCCCCACTCTACTGGCCACATAAGTATTGCACACTAGCACTCGTTGAACTCAACCTTGCAGATCATGGGAAGTAACCTAGCTGCTCACTGGACCACCTGCTGGTTTGGGAACTTGTAAGACCTTATTACAAGTTTGAGAGTGAGCACCTTTGAGTTTCCACATCTAGGTAGTTAATAGGGACATATAATCCCCCTCCTCTTCCCTTTCTGCTAATATTGACAGGTTTGCAAGGCAATGAAGTTGAAAGAAATGATCTATCACACCAAGAATATGCAAGTGAACATAAAAACTATCTAGTTTCTGGTTTGGGAGTTTATTTAAAAGCAATGATGCAAGGTCGTTACATAGGTTGTTTGGGGTCAAATATTAAAGTTGTGATTGAAAAGTGAAATCAAATTCAGTTAGGATGACGAACGGGCAGGTTGTTCTCGCGTCGACTTCATACTCCCTCTGTCCATAAAAGAATGCAATTGTCACATTCCGAGAAGTCAAACAGTTTCAACTTTGACTAAAATTATATGAAAAAGTACTAGCACTAATAAGATAAAACAAGTACCATTACATTAGTTATAGATTGTATTTTCATAATAAATTTATTGGGAGACATAAATGATAATATTGTTTACTGTAAACTTAGTCAAAGTTGAGCTAATTTGATTTGGTATGTTTCATAATTGTATATATTCTTTTATGGAATGTTCTGGTTCAATTGTAGTTGTCTCATGTCCCGTACTCCCGTGAAGGAAGAAGAGTAACCGGGGAGTTTGTGAAGAGCGAAGACCGAGCTCCCAGCTGGCCATCTCATTAGTTTCAGGCTTGTCAATTTTTTTTTTAAAAAAAAAAGTTCAGGCCTTTCGGGTTTGGCACTGTTCAAATTTTGGTGGCCAAGGATGGGGAGTTTGGGACGCTGTTATTATTTTGCTTTCGAATGAGCATTTGATTTAAACTGTAGGATAGTCTAGCGGTTTTTTAGAAAGGGGCTGGCTTTTATTATATTAAAACCCCTTTTAAAAATGATATCTCAACATAAAATAGAGAGAAGACAGGCAACACATAACCAGCTAGTGCAAAAGCCGGTGTGTTTAGCGCAAGCTATATCAGCTCATTGTCTTAACTATGCTAGATCAAAGAAGAAAAATGTGGGTATCACAAGGCATGGATGGGAAAAGCCACAAGAGAATTTTGTAAAACTAAATGTTGATGCGGCCTTCTCAAGTGGAGAACAAAAGGGAGCTACTGGTGTTGTCTTACGAGACTAATTTGGGGGCTTTATTGCTGCAGGATGTTGTGGCATTTCGAATGTCGATACTGCTATGATAGCTGAAGCATATGTTCTGCGAGATGGACTTCTGATGGCAGATCAGATAGGTTGCCAAAGACTTACTTTCAATCAGATTGTTTAGAAGTGGTGGAGACTATGAAGGCGGGAGGCAACTCAATTGGTGTTGCAGCTGCTATCTACGAAGAGTGTTCCTTTTTATGTCGAGGGTTCTCTAATCTCTAATGTCAAGTTCGACCATTGTCCGAAAGAGGCCAATAAGGTAGCACATATTTTAGCTCGTAACTTTGAAGGATCCCTGCCTACTCTTTGGGAACAAGATCCTCTAGATTTTATTTTGGCACAATAAGCAAATGATGTAACTATTATTTGAAATTAATAAAGTTGCCATGATGGCCTTTTCTAAAAAAATACATTGAAGCCCACTACTAGGTCCTTATACTTCTTCCTCGCGTCCCACGGCGTACTCTTCAGAAAGCTCCATCGTGACCATGAAAGTAGTGCAGATTTGGACCCGAGAACCACGGTCCATACCAACATAAGACTCCACGAACATGGAGACTGCAAAAACAGGTGCATTATGCTCAACCACTATAGGAAGTAATGGGCACTAAGAGCATATCGGCCATATCTTCTGAAGGTTGAACCGAACATAAAATCTGACATTGCTAGCATCACCACCAGCACCTGAAAAGAAAGATCCGTTGTCACCAATAGCACTGACGACCAGAAAGACGATCTCGTAGAAGGGGAAAATAGATCCAATCCCTCCTTGAGAAGGACTATGCCGACATACCTCGATCTCAGGAGCATGCCATCACCGAATACGACGACGTATCCACCAACGATCTAGTATGAAGTAGGAAGCCGGATCGAAGAAAACATCAAAACGGCAAACCAAAATCTAACCCAAAGTATTATTGTGAAAAGGGAAACAAACAGAGAAAAAAACCTAATAAAACAATAGATCTGCTAAAACAACGTACCCTCTGTTGGCATTTCTTAGCGCGATTACCAAAATAGACTTAGAGCCTAATTCTGATAACAGCGCCAGAAACGCTAAATGGCCTTACTCGGCATATTTACTAGAAACTGGTTCTAACAACTACGCGAGTGTTGCCAAGAGATAGATCACATCCTATTAGAATAAATATCCGCAAGCGCACGGATCTATCGTCGCAGCATTTCACCCGGAAGTATTCAGGGTATCGTTATTTATAATTTCCCAAAGGAAGGCATGGGGTAGTTAAGTATTCTAGCATGGGTATGAATACAATATCTAGCATGAGGAGAAACCGACCAATGTGCTATACAGGGGTAAGCATACGGTAGTTTGGATAGTGGACACACACTTAGAGCAACCTCAAAGGAATAAAGGTAAAATAAAGAATAAAGAATAATCTACGCGGAGCAGGCATGTCCTATATAGTCAATGCTAGAACAAGCTAATTCCACATGTTATACAAGTCAAGACTTGACTACGACTAGGAATATGGGGAGACCGCGGCAACCGGTCCGCGATCGATGGCGGCATTTACGAACTCCTACTCAACATGCGAACGTGGGGGATTATAAAGGACGGACAACGCTATCACCACCTGCCGCCTACCACCTCAACTGTGGCATGCCGACATATCCGAAGGTTCCCTCGCACCCGGACACCACGTCCGCATACTAAGGAGCTACCTACGTCCCCCCAGGACTCCCACCCTATGGATGGACGAGCTAGAACATAGGCAAGCCCGAAGGCACATCGAACCGCTATTCCTCTCCTACAATAAACAAGTAAAACATATGAACGATGAAGAACCGTGTAGAACACGATGAACAATTCTCACAAGAACTATGGCCTAGTTCTTGATCATCGAATATATCGTGTACTAGACTATACTCTAGTTCATATGCAAGACTATATAAATGTAATGAGAACTTGACTAAGGAAGAACGCTCCATAGATTTATACCAAGAGTGTAGCTTTTCTTCCTGGAGACAAGCTCTCCAAGTAGCTTTGCCTAGCTCCAATGGACTAATGCTAAGACTAAAGAACAAGTATGAGGAAGTGAGATGGCTCCAAATGGTGTGTGTGAAGGTGGGGGCCTCTCCTCTTCATTTATAGGGCGCTGGAGGCGGTTCAGGGGTATTGAGGTAAAATAACCAGCGCAACCGTCATCCCCTAGATGGAAGGAGGCAAACCGCCTTAGCCGGGCCCACCTGGCGGCAGGGCTGGCGCGCCCGCGCCCCAGGTGTAACAGAACCGACCAATTAATATAAACACAATGTACTAATGAGTCGCCGAAGCAACTTAATTAGCACATGGCACTTATATCAACCCGGTAGTCCGTGAAATCACGAAGGATTTCAAACTTTCCACAATACAGCCCAGACCGAATTGAGTTCAACATACAACAGTTCATAGTAATACATAAGTTCACAAATAGTCGATTTCATCGGAGTTACGAAATAGTTATTACAATACCAAGTTCAAATCCAAATTGCGGAAGCAAATAAAGTTTTGGTTCACAAACGCACACTTAGTTGAAACATAGTGCCTGGTCCAACATCAAATCCAGCAACAGCATAGAGGTACGATAGATAGATTGATCGTGCCCACGATCTATTCATCCCCATACGCAGGGAAGAAGCAAGTCGGGCAATAGCCATAGAACATCTCACCGTCTGCAACAACAAGGGAATAAAACCCTGAGTACAAGAAGGTACTCAGCTAGACTTATCCGTCATAAATGAAAACAAAGTGACACCAAGGAGCATGCATGGCTTTATAAGTGGGGTAGCTGACTCATTTAACATGCAATAAAAGGTTAGCTTATTAAATAATCATTTAGTGCTAAAGGACTCTCTAGCTTATCATCTTTTAAGTTGGATCCTGTCATCACTACATTAGCACCTGTACTACTCCAGCTCCAGGGTATAAACAATCAACACTATAATATCCTTCAGGTTGAGCATACCAGCATCAACACTTTTAGAAACATAACCATCTTACTTTGCACATAGATTGGCGACAGTGCCGCTGCTCGGTCAAGTGTTCACTGTCCAGGAACGATGGCGATTATAATCGATTGCAAACCAGCTGGCGGGCTATTCCTCACACAAACCACACTCGCTGGCCAGAGCGAATGACGGTCACCTCGGTTTATTCGGGTGGAAATGCGGATTTCAACAAATACAATTGCACCAGGGCATGCCCGGCTACCAGGTACCTCCGGTGCGACCGGCCACTGGGATTACATCTCCGCGCCTGTGGGCAATACACTCAACTCTGCTGAAATTCCGGCCCAAACATCCTCAAGGCTTCGCGGTCGGATGATCGCATCCTTCCAGCTATCTGTGAGGCATTGTTCAACATGATCCGAGGACGTACAAAGTCATATTTCTTTAAGTGACATAGCTGGAGTTTCCATGGTCTAACACACCACAAACTCCGACCAGTCGTGATTTAACATGGCCACATGGTTATGTTCTCTAAACCAACTTCCTTTCCTCAACCATAGGGTAGTAACCACCTACCTCGCGGATGAGGGTCAATCATCTGTCTTTTACCGATCTAATTAAGCAGTGCTAAGCATAAGCTTGATCCTGAACTTAATTAGGATAAAGGTATTCAGGTGGATCAAGGTACTCATAATGCATTAACGGTTCCAACCAACGCCTATAAACTTAATGCATCACAATAAATAAATGACTCAAGTAAAACATTTTGAAAACTGTAGGAGTAATGCTCCGGGGCTTGCCTTTCACAAAGGAGCTAGGATGATGGTTAGGGCACTCAGGCAAGTCAGCGTCCGGGTCCTCATCCTTTGCTGCCTCCTGCAGCACTACTCCCTGCTGCTCCTCTCCTTCCGGCTCCTCGGGAACTACTGGCGTCACTTCTTCCGGCAATCCTATATGATGCATCGGTGCGTATGAGTATCGGGAATGCAATACGGAATTGAAGCGTATGATGATGATGATGATGAGCCAATCATGGTACTACAAGGTAGTCAACATCATCCTAACAGGTTGTACCTATTAGAGCCTAACTAATCATAGTAAAGACACTAGTTAACCTAGACTTCGTCGGAAAAACGATTACGATTACTAAGGATACAACAGCAACCTATAGCTAGACTGATCAGAAAAATCTACAAAAATTACAGTATCTTAGCTAGGTAACATGAAGCCTACCATAAATTTTTCAAGTCAAAACAGTAGACTATTTATCCTATACAAAAAAGACAAGGCAGCAATAAACCAAGACCTAAAAATACTTTGTACTGTGAAAAGTGTCAAACAACAGATCTCATATGATTAACAACTACTTATAAGCATAGAAACACCCTATAAAAATTATCAAGCATTATCCTTGCATAAATAATTAATTATGAATTTCCTAACCTCTAAGCAAAGCAAGTACAATAAATAAACAGGGCATTTTCTACACATGACATATACAACTAATATTTTTCATAGATAAAGCATCTCCTAACTAGAGCAACAAAACAGGATTCACATTTTTCTGGTGAGTCAATAATTAGTTATGCATTTAACAAGATATCAGCAATTAAAGACATTAAATAAAACTGTACAGAAAAGTATTTCAGAAAAATAAACTAATACCCTACATGCATAAAGCTCCTCATAAGAAAAATACTGAAATTTGAATCACCCAAAATGGACTTAAAATGAGTGAGATATGATTTTTGGAAGTTTAAACACTATTTTCTGGAAATCACTTTCGAAAATGAAAAAGATCGAAATCGCTACGCGCACCCGGGGCTATCCCCCGCTGCGGCTGACACGCGGGCCGCGCTGCTACGCATACCCGACGTGGCGTACCCAAGGCGCGCACGTGCCAGTGGCGCTGACGGGTGGGGCCCGGTCAGCGGTCCCACCTGTCGGCGGCCGGGCGCAAGACCTCGCCGTCGGCCGGCGAAAACTCGCCGACGGCGACGAGTCCGGCGAAGCGGGTGGTACCGGCGTGCTTGGGATGACCGCGCGAACACAGGGGTGGTGAAGATGGGGCCTATTGCACCCTAGACAACCGGGCGGAGCGAACGGCCGCGAGGCATGGCGCGGCTCGCCGGCGCAGGCCTCGGCGAGGCTCTCGGTGATGCCGACGGGCACCGCTAGACCTAGGCGGAGCGATAGGACGCGATGGGAGTTGAAAATGACGGTCGAGGCGAGCTAAAGGCGGTGCCGGAGAAGCTCGCCGGGGCATGGCTTCCGCGGCGGAGAAAACGCCGACCAAATTGGTCACTACCTTAGCTCGTTTTCGACGATTGACGGTGGTCGGAGGTGGAGTGGAGTGAGGCGGTCACCGCGACGCGTTTAGGGGTGAAAATGGCGGGGCGGGGAGGCGGCTAGCCGGAGTGGCCCGTGGCGGCGGCCATGGCGGCTCCGCGGCTCGGTGGAGGAGGCGAGTGGGAGAGGAAATGGGATGGGGCGAGTGAACCGGGAGGCGGGACGGGCGTTATAACGCCACGGGGCGTGTCCAATTCGAACAGACGGAGTCACGGGCGTGCGGGGCGACTCGACGGCCATGGCGGGCTCGGCGCGATGCGCCAGCGTCTCAGCGGCGCTGCAGCGGCTCAGCGAGGCAGTGGGGAAGTGGGGCGACGCTGCGGGGTGCTCAAGTACCTCGGCGTGCCGTTGCAGCGTCGTGGAGCGGTTGGCGCGCTTGCTTGGCGTGGCGCGGCGTGCAGCAATCGGGGAGATGCAGGCGGCATCGATAGCGGCAGGGCGGCAGTCGGGCAGGCGAGGGGACAAGAAGCACTTGAGTGCGCACGCGAGCTCACCTCCTCGTCTCAGGCGGGGCAGCAAGACGGCAGTGGCAGCGAGGCGGCAGCGGCGTCGCTGCGGCGGCCTGCGACGCGAAGCAGAGAAGAAGGGGGAGGAAAAGATGATGACAGGTGGGGCCCGGGTGGGTCCCACCCTGGTCAAGTTTGAACTGAATTTTTTGACTGGCTGTAGTTTCAAAAATCTTGCGAATTTGAAAATACTCCAAAAATGAAAGTTTCTCAAAATAATGAGAGAAATAACTTTCATCAAGAAAGTTTTTGCTAATTCGGCCTAGATTTGAAAATGGGAATTTGGGTCAAATAAAATACATATAAAATTGATTTTTGGAAAAGAATGAAACTGTTTTTGCCCTTTTTGATGCCCTTAAAGTCATTTTCATGACTTGAGGTAAAAACAAAAATTTCTCCAAATAATTTTCTCCATAAACTTTGTTAAAGCTTCATTTTGATAAAAGCATCACAAACATGACTTCTAGCAACAAATTTGAAAACCCTATTTGCATTTTTGTACAAGCACTCAACCAATTGCTACCACAAAATGCAAAAATGATGCTTATGAGATGATCATGCTTATGAGATGCAAGATTTAGCTAAGCTCAAACTGGAGTTGTTACAGCCTACCCCCCTTAAAGAAATCTCGCCCCGAGATTTGAGCGGACTAACCATTGCTTATGAACACACGGGTAAGCGTCTTTAAGGTAGGCCTCAGTCTCCCAAGTGGCATCCAGATCATCATGATGACTCCAACACACCTTGTACGTTGTGACTGTTTTGTTCCGTGTCACTCTTTCCTTGACATCCAACAGCTTTACTGGCTTCTCCTCATAGGTCAAGTCTGGCTGCAGTTTTATATCTGTCATCTTAATCTTTTCTTTGGGGAGTCGCACACACTTCTTGAGTTGAGATACATGGAACACAGGAAAAACAGCACTCATTTCTTCAGATAATTCAAGTTTGTAGGCCACATGTCCTTTCTGCTCTATGATTTTGAAAGGGCCTACATACCGAGGTGCTAACTTCCGTTTCACACCGAAACGTTGCACTCTTTTCATAGGGGACACCTTCAGATACACATGGTCTCCAACTTGAAATGTTACTGTCCATCTCTTCTGGTCAGCATAACTTTTCTGTCGGGACTGTGCGGCCGCAATATGCTGTCGAATAAGCTTGACTTGCTCTTCTGCTTCTTTAATTAGATCAATACCATAGTATCGTCTATCTCCCGTCTCAACCCAACTAGCAGGGGTTCTACAACTCCTACCATACAAGGCCTCAAAAGGCGACATCTTTATACTCTCTTGATAGCTATTGTTATAAGAGAACTCTGCTAACGGCAACAACCTTTCCCATGAGCCCTTCCAAGACAAAACACAAGCACGCAATAGGTCTTCTAAAATCTGATTCACTCTTTCAGTCTGGCCTGAAGTCTGAGGATGATAAGCAATACTGTGCAATAATTGGGTACACTATCTCTTTAGGTACACCATGCAACCTGACAATCTGTTGGATATAGATTTCAGCATACTGATGTGGACGATATGTTGTATGAACAGGTATGAAATGTGCAGACTTGGTTAGACGATCCACTATGACCCAAATAGAATCATGACCCTTGGGTGTAGTGGGTAATCCAGTGATGAAATCCATACTAATACATTCCCACTTCCATTCTGGAATTGGCAACGGCTGAAGTAAACCACCAGTCTTCAAATGAACAGCCTTCACCCTACAACATGTGTCACACTCGGCTACATACTCTGCAACATCCCTTTTCATGTGAGACCACCAAACCTGACGTTTTAGATCATGAAACATCTTACTGCTACCAGGATGCATAGATAACTTGGACAAATGAGCTTCGTCCATGATCTGCTTTCTGAGTTCCTTGTCCTGTGGTACCACTAGACGCTTATCGTACCACAAGACTCCTTGATCATCTTCTTTGAAGAACTGAGATGGCATGCTTTTGATCCTTTTCTTAATCCCTATGATTGTACTATCTGACTTTTGACCTTCCTTAATCTTATCTTCCAATTCACAACTGATTCGAATATTGTTCAAGATCACAGGGTGCATAAGATTATGACCTTCTACCAGCTCTGACGGAAGAGCATCACACTGTGCCTTCCGACTCAAGGCATCGGCCACTACATTGGCCTTACCAGGGTGGTACTGCAACTGCAAATTGTAATCCTTGATCAATTCCAACCATCTACGTTGCCTCATGTTCAAGTCCTCCTGGGTAAAGATGTATTTCAGGCTCTTATGATCTGTAAACACATTGCAAGTGTTTCCAAGGAGGTAATGTCTCCAGATCTTCAATGCATGCACTACAGCAGCAAGCTCTAGATCATGAGTAGGGTAATTCACTTCATGTTTCTTCAACTGTCGAGAGGCATAAGCTATGACTCTCCCTTCTTGCATAAGCACACATCCCAAACCTATCTTGGAAGCATCACAATATACATCAAACGGCTTCTCGATATCTGGTTGCTCCGGAACAGGAGCAGTGGTCAACATTTCCCGCAGGGTGCGGAAAGCTGTGTCACACTCTTCTGTCCAAGCGAACTTATGCTCTTTCTGCAGCAAATTGGTCATTGGCTTGGCAATCTTTGAAAAGTTAGGAATGAATCTACGATAATACCCTGCTAAACCAAGGAAACCTCGTACTTCATGAACTGATTTGGGTGTCTTCCAATTCAATACCTTCTCTATATTGCTAGGGTCCACGGTTATTCCTTCATCGGAAAGGACATGTCCAAGGAATTGAACTTTCCGAAGCCAGAACTCATATTTGCTAAACTTAGCATACAACTTATGCTTCCTCAGTCTCTCCAGCACAATCCTTAGATGCACAGCATGGTCTTCCTTATTCTCCGAATATATCAGGATATCATCAATAAACACCACCACAAACTTATCGAGCTCAGGCATGAAGACCGAATTCATAAGATACATAAAGTATGCAGGAGCATTGGTTAATCCGAAGGACATAACCAAGTACTCATACAACCCATATCTTGTAGAGTAAGCGGTCTTAGGAACATCTTCTGGTCTGATCTTAATCTGATGGTAACCTGATCTCAGATCAATCTTAGAGAACACCTTAGCTTTGGACAACTGATCAAACAGGATATCTATACGTGGTAGAGGATACTTGTTCTTAACTGTGACTGCATTAAGTAGGCGGTAATCCACGACCATTCGCAAAGATTGATCCTTCTTCTTCACGAACATAGCGGGACTACCCCATTCCGATGCACTAGGACGAATGAGACCCTTATCTGCTAACTCTTGCAACTACTTCTTGAGTTCCCTTTAACTCATCAGGGGACATACGGTAAAGTCTCTTAGAAATTGGGGCTGTTCCAGGTAACAACTCAATGCGGAACTCAATCTCCCGATCAGGTGGGAGACCCGGAAGCTCATCAGAAAAGACATCCGGAAACTCGCATACTACTGGAATTTCATGAAGAGGGGGTCACTTTAGTAGCATATACCACATTTTCTAACTGAATCTTCCGAGGTAATTGTAACATCTCCGGTTTTAGGCATAATCAATCTTGCATTACCTGGCATGATCATCTCATGAGCATCCCATTTGCATGATGAACTTTAGGCCATGATAATTGGTGCATGCTTGTTCGTATTTTAATTAGGATAATTGAGTGCTAGATTACAGTTTGATGAGTAAGCGATGCTTGGATTGATTGGAGATGTGTTTAAAATATTGCTAGGAACAATTCGTGTGTTGGTCATATAGCCCAAAACCGACTCGGTTGAGAGTCGACCAAAAATGCCTCTAGGTTTCGATTCCAGCCGTTTTCAAAAGTGGTAGCTACGTCGCTCATCTCAAGTTGGACCCTTAATATGATTTGAAGAGAAAAATATAAGGAGCAAAAAGTCTTTTGGCACCGAGTCATGAAAATGCTTTTTAGCCCTTCAAAATGGCCAAAAACAGTGTCTAAATAATATTTAATATTATTTTTATAATTCAAATTTGGGCCAAATTCACATTTTCAAATCTAAGCCGAATTAGCAAAAACTTCCAACATGAAAAGTATTCTACTCATCAAATGGAGAAACTTTCATGTTTTGAGTTTTTCCAAATTCGCATTATTTTTGGAGTTATTCAAGGTCAAACTTTTCAAGTGGGGACAAAAAATGGGACCCACCCCGGGCCCCACCTGTCATCATCCTTTTCCCCCTCCCTCTCTGCTTCGCGCGCCAGGCCGCCGCAGCATCGCTTCGCTTCGCCCTGCCGCCCTCGCTTCCCCGCTTTCGAGTCGAGCACGCGGCCGCATGCGCACTCGAGTACGCCCGCCCGTCCTCGCCCCTTCGCCGCCGCTGCCGCCTTGCCGCCATTGCATTGAAGCCGCCTCGGCCCGCCATCGCGATCCCGCACGCCGCGCCGCGCCAAGCGAAAGCCGCAAGCGCTTCGCGACGCCGCAACGGGCACGCCGAGAGGCACTCGAGCACCCCCGGCGTCGCCTCGATTCCTTGCGCGCGGCGAGCCGCCGCGCGACGCCGGCGCGTCCGCCGTCCGCCATGGCCGCCGTATCGCCCCGCGCGCCATGGTCCCTCCCGGTCCGATTGGACAGCCCAGCGCCCTTAAAAGCTCGCCCACTCGCTCGCGCACTCGCCCGCTCCATTTCCCCTCTCCCACTCGCCTCCCCCACTGAGCCGCGGAGCTCGCCATGGCCGCCGCCGCCAGCCGCGCCGGCTAGCCGCCACTCCGCTTCACCATTTTCATCCCTGAGCGTGTCACCAAGATCGCCTTGCCATTCTCCACCTTCGCCGCTTACCCGTGCTTCGATTCGACCCAAGGTAGAGGCCAATCGGCCGCTTCTTCCTCGCCGCCGGAAGCCAAGCTCCGGCGAGCCTCTTCAGCACCGCCGCCCGCTTGCGTCGGCCATCATTTTCAACTCCCAACGCGTGCACATGCACCGCCTAGGTCTAGCGTAGCCCGTCGGCATCACGGAGAGCCTTGCCGAGGCCTGCTCCGGCGAGTCGCCGTCATCCGCCACCGCCGCTCGCCGCCGTGCGCCACGCTCGTCTATTTAGTGCACGAGAACCACCTTCTTCACCACCGTTGCGTGCGCGTCGCCATCACGAGCACAACGGTGCTAGCCGTGTCGCCAGGCACCTCGCCGCCGGCGAGATCCGGCCGGCGGGGAAGCCTCCCCTGCTCCCGAGCCGCTGGCGGGTGGGCCCGGCTGACGTCATCTGCTTGGGTCAGCTGAGGACCCGCCTGGGTGCACGAGTCGGGTGGATCTAGCAAAGATTCGCGTGTGGGTGCAGCTCGGGGTACGCGTAGCTTTAGGTGGTCGATTTTCTAAAAAAATGATTCTTGGCGATTTGAATAAAAGGTTTTGAAAAATCATATCTCAAGCTAGGAGTGTCCAAATTGAGTGATCTTGGTCTTGTTGTGATCATGGTGAAGTGTAGTATCTGGGAAAAATACGAGGTGCCATGTTTAAGTAACTTTTCTGTATAGTTTTATTTAAATTGTATCAATTGGTATAATTGCTATTTATCTTTGGAAATGCATAATTAATTCTAGGATGCTCAGAAAAATATGGTTTTGGTCTTGTTGGTCTTGTATTGAGATGCTCTGTCTATAACAAATATATTACATGCATGTTTAGTGTAATTTTATAGGGTTACAGTTCATGTGCCTATTATTGCTATGCTCATATTAAATTCATAAATAGGGTCCTTATATCTAGTTTAACTTTTAATTCTTTTTGTGGACTGTTTCTATGTCAGTAGGAAGTCATTGATGTGATTAACACATGAGTTTGCCATACTTCATAATACAAAGTATTTATAGGTCCAATTAATTGTGCTGTCTTGTGAATTATGCATAGGTCAGTAGGTTCATCCAAAAGGTGTGATTTTTGGATGGTAGACTAGTACTGCCATGCTATGTCTACTGTAATTTTTGTAGGATTTTAGGAGTAGCCAATCATGGTGCTCCTGTTCAACCCTTGGATGTTCAAACTAGGGGTTAAGCCCATTGAGGATAGGCTAATCTATTTAAAAGTTGGGTTTCTGGTTAACTTGTCTATAGATGAAAGTTGGAGTATTATCTTAGTTAACTACTGTTAAAGTTTCATGGTCATTGCATGAATGGTTTAGGAGTTATGGGTGTGACAAGATGGTCATCGGGCTGTTTTAGTGGCTGTTTTGCCAGAATCAGTCCCGATGCTCTGTGTTTTAGGTGTAGTTAACCTGGGAATCAGTTTGTGATGTCTTCAGATGTTTGATGGAGAATTTCATAAGCTTTCCAGAATGTCTTCATTCATATCCATAGGGTCTATGGTTATTTATTTACGATTTATTTATTGATCTCGTTAGTTATATGGTTAGGATGATTATGTGTGAGTGTAGTCTCCTTGGCTTTACTGACTTGTTTGCTGATGATAGTAGAAAGGGATGTCGTACTAGAATTACATTGTTGTAATAGAAAATGTAGTAGATGACATGTGCTTATGGTACACGTTCTTGGATGATGTTGACTACCTTGTAGAAAGAGTAAGCAAAGCACGCATTCGCATTATCATACCATGTGTACTCTTAGTATTCATACATGCACCCGCATCATACAGGATCGCTAGGAGAACAGAACGTGACGTGGGGCAAGGATCCAAAGGAGGAGTCACCAAGGGGAACCACGGCACGTGAGGTGATCGAGAACCAGGAACTGACGTGGAGTGATCAAGTGCTAGGAGCTTCAACATTGATCGTATTAGGAAGGCAAGCCCCGGAGCATTTTTCCTACGGTTTGCAAAATGATTTACTTTGCGTCCTTTATTGTTTATGATGCATTAAGTTTATAGGCATTACTTGGAACCGTTTCGCATTATGAGTACCTTGATCCACCGAATACCTTACCCTTTTTAAGTTCGGGATCATTCATATGCTTAGCACTGCTTAATTAGATCGGTAGAAGACGGGTGATTGACCCTCATCCGCGAGGTAGGTGGTTACTACCCTATGGTTGATACTATGGAGGTTGGTTTAGAGAACATAACCAGGTGGCCATGTTAAATCACGACTAGTCGGGGTTTGTGGTGTGTTAGACCACGGAAACTCCGGCGATGTCACTTAAGGAAATATGGCTTTGTACGTCCTCGGATCATGTTGAACAATGCCTCACAGATAGCTGGAAGGATGCGATCATCCGACCGCGAAGCCTTGCGGATGTTTGGGCCAGAATTTCAGCAGAGTTGAGTGTATTGCCCACAGGCGCGGTATTAAAGCCAGTGGCGGGTCGCGCCGGAGAGACCTGGTAGCCGGGCATGCCCTGGTGTAATCGTATTTGCTGAAATCCGCGACTCCACCCGAATAGACCAAGGTGATCTAATCGACTCCGACGGGAGACGTGTGGTTTGTGTGAGGAATACCCGCCACCGGGTTTGCAATCGATTATAATCGCCATCGTTCCGGACGGTGAACACTTGACCGAGCAGCGGCACGTCGCAAATCATTGTGAAAAATAGGATGGTTATGGTTCTATGTTGTTGATGCTTTGGTATGCTCAACCCGAAGGATAGGATAGTTTTGTTTGCTCATACCCCGGAGTTGGAATAGTAAAGGTGCTAATCTAGTGATGTCGGGATCCAACCTAAAAGATGATAAGCTAGAGAGTCCTTTATCACTAAATGATTATTTAATAAGCTCATCTTTTATCGCAAGTTTAAATGAGTCAGCCTACCCCACTCATAAAGCCTTGCATACTCCTTGGTGTCACTTTATTTTTGGTTTATGACGGGTAAGTCTAGCCGAGTACCTTCTTGTACTCGGGGTTTTATTCCCACTTGTTGCGATCATAAGACCTTTGCTTTGTGGCAACAAGATGGACCCGTATCCCACTACGGGAGGATTAGACCTTGGGCAAGGTCATCTCTTATAACTCATACCTCTATGCTTTTGCTGGATTTGATGAAGGACTAGGCACTATTTTGAACTAAGTGTGCGTTTGTAAAACAACACTTTATTTTGCTTCCGCAGTTTGGTTTTTAACTTGGCATTGTAATAACTATTTCATAAACTCCGATGTAATCAATTACTTATGAACTTATGTATTACTATGAATGGTTTTATGTTGAACTCAATTTGGTCTGGGCTGTATTGTGGAAAGTTTGAAATCCTTCGTGGTTTCACGGACTACCGGGTTGATATAAGCGTCATGTGCTAATTAGGTTGCTTAGGCGACATCATTAGTACATTATGTTTATATTAATTGGTCGGTTCTTACATGTACTGCGGTATCGGAAAGGGGTTCAACGTATTATCTTGTTCATAAGTATATTTAAAACAAAATAAATTTGTTTTATAAACAAGTAATTACGAACTTATAGCCACTTAATCTCATATATAGGCTTTTCAAAAGTGTGTGGTTTTCAAAACTTATATATGTGCCTTGGACCATCATATCCTTTATGCCCAATTAAGGACTTCGTGTGGCTTATATCGGTACTAACTTGGGGGATTTGCATCATATTTTCTATTTGTTGTGCTCATACACGACGGATATGTATGAGGGCCATTCACTTGAATGGTTATGTATGGATCAATTTGCCCCTACGCCAAGGTAAGAATGGTTCAACGCTCAGGTAAGTGTGAGTTATGAGAGCATAATCGGATACACTGCCGATCTAGGGGAGTGCTTATTGGTGCTGGATTATATACATGTTCACACATGTTTATAAGAAGGTACCCCATGTGAGGGTGTCGTCTTCTGATGACTTGTTGGGTAGTATGCACTCGGGAATGGGTGCAAGTAATCGGAGATTTCACCTTGTTCGGAAGGTGCGTGGATTTTTACGTCGCTTGCATTCATTGGAATATTGGGCTGAAATGAATTTTCTGCAGGTACACTAACTACGCAAGATCGTGTAGCCCGACTAGTTTACGCTATATGAGAGCACGTTGGTATGCCACCGTCTAAAACGCTAGAATTTATTGTTTACTAGGTTTGTGAGGACGTACGAAACATGCATGCATCATGACACATAATCATTTCATGACAACTGCATTATCTCTTCCCTTATAAAAGAATGATTCTCTCTTTCGATAAAAGTCCCCCAACTTAATCTCCATCTCATGAGAGTTGTGATTCGGTTGGACAGATGGCAAGAATGAAGCGCATCAAATCCAAGGCAACCAAGGGAAAGGTTTCGCATCGCGGTTTGCCACCCGTGAGCCACGTGGTGCCAAAAAGTTTCTAAAAGAATTTGGAATGCCTTCTTTGCTGTGGCGAATTCTGCACTCAGTGGGTTATTCCACGGGTAAAGAACCTCGCTATCAGTGGAGTAAGGAGCTGGAGAGTCAGCGCTTGAGTTTGATTCCTGTTGAAGTAATAATTCCCGCCAAGAGTGAAGGAGCGTCACTTTGGTGTGGACGTCGGTTCATTGCTCGAGGTAGGAATCCTCAGGAAGGTGCAAATGTGGTTGCATACAAGGCACTACGGGATTTGCTCAAAAGATGCCCAGATGAGGTTGCTCGTGCCACTGCAGGTGTGTCCCCTAAGGGTGACCCATACTATGTTGTGTGGCGTCAGCTTAATGAGACTGCACTTGTCGGTGGTAAAGATGAGGCTGAGAACAGCAATGGTCCTGCTAGTAGCGCAATGTTTGCTATGATGAAGAGTTACTCCTGCTTGGAGAATGCATTGGAATCCCTTAATCGTGAGTTCGTCTCCGTCACCTTATTTAAGCGAAAGATGAAGAAAGAATATGAAGAGGAAGTTAAAAGAGTGACCACATTGCTTGAGCAGATGACAATCTCTAAAGATCAGGCCATCCAGAGAGAAATGCTGCTATTCATGAGACCTTTGTGGCACAAAGTCAGTTTCTGGAGTTGCTTGCCCTACTTGGTCAGTGGCAACAGACCTTTGGTATAGTTGAGCAGCAACGACATGAAGCTTGGAATGAGGAATACCGTCTGAGGGAGCAAGTGCTTGCGTTGGAGGTCATCAATGGTGCTTTGCAAGGAGAACTGCAACGAGTCTACAACCAACTTCACCACAATCCTCTTGGTGTTGATGAGGAAGGGCCTCAGGTAGTGCCCAACATTGGTAGTGCTAATACTGGAAATGCAGAAAGTGTTGAGAACATGGACCATGACCATGAGGAGTAGGCCCGATGAGAAGTCTCTAGTTGGAATGTTATGTTTCCCTTTGAGAGACCTATTGTAATGACCCGTACTCCTAAGCGAGATGGTACAATGGCTTGTGGGATAGTGATTATGAATCACTTAGCGTGTTTCAGTGATGTATGGGTCCTATGTAGCATGCAAGAACAAGTTTTATGCGTCATGCCTTTTGGACATCAAAATTCAGTCGTTGATCAAATTTGTATTCTATCCTTGTCCATGTAAATTCACTTCTATTCCTCTGGGTCTATAATGATATGTTGACATTGGCTTCTTGTTGTCACATGCCTAGACCAATTGTGAAGTGAATATTGTTATTAATCATCACTTGGGAACGACGCGATGATAGTATGTAGCACATGCTATGTCGTTCAAAAATATTCCTTGCTATCCACAATTTTGAAATTCCCGGTAATTCCTTCACCTTGTCTTGTGCACAGAGCTTAGTTGTACAAGATATCGTATATAATTCGATTATCTGTCGAATTATTCCGTTGGTCATAGTCATGGCAATATTGTCTCGGTTAATAAGTTACCGTGCCGCGACAAGAACCTAGACCATTTGGGTGGACGCACCTAGATGGATTACTAGGGGGTACGCAGGTATTGTAATTATTAATCATAACCCGTTATGTCGTCTAAGCCTAGACAACATCTTTGTCATAAAACCTCCCTTGAATATTTGTTTATGCATATCCTTGTTAATGCAACCCACCCACATTCAAATCGCGCCATGATATTATGACAATAGGTTGCTACAAATTGATGTAGTTGACCTTTTCCTATTACCTTGTGTCCTTGTGACTATCTTTCGTATATCTCACTTTTGCCTTGCACGTAATGCTTATTCATGCGAGAATACCTTCAATCATGTGGAATTGCATCTCAAACGCAAGATTTGTGATGGAGTCTTGATTAATGACTGATGGTGCCGCGACGAAACTGAGAGCACCCTGTGGCTGCAGACACATGGATGTGCTGCTCGGCACGCGCAGGTATCACGATTGTTGGTCTCGACCTATTACAGAGATTGCCTCGAGGTGTCGTTTTGCGTGAACCTGCCTTGATTTCCTCTCGATACTCATCATCCAATCTCTTATGACGTTTTCTCTCGAAGAGCAAAATCAGGCAAATCACAGAGAATGAGATCGCTTACAGTAAGACCAATTGGACCACAAGAGGTGGTAGACAAAGGACTATACCAGTCGTTGTATGATCAAGAGAATGGTTTCCTATTCCATGGTACTCCTCGCAGAGACTTAGAACTCCTATACATCTATTAGGTATTCTAAGGCCTTATGGAGTATTCATGCTTTATGGGAGATCATGAAGGAAATTCTTCAGACAAAAACTTCTTATAAACGGATTATGGCAACAATTTTTTGGGTTTGCATCTGGTCATGAGCTCAAGTGTCATGATGTCGGATTCAAAGAATGCATTGGGTACACATCGTACAAGTGCTTGGGAATAATCTTGGATTTACCAACATACGGTTCGCTTTGAGTATCAAACAAAAGTCGTATGAATATGAGAATTTGGTTCAAGAGAGACAACGCTCTGAAAGAAAGGTTGGCACGCTTATCATTGGGAAGGAATGTTTGTTGGATGACCAAACTCAACAATGCCCTGCTTCGAGAGCATGACTTATAGAAAGGAATTGGTAATCATGAGCCCTTGCCAAAGAATCTGCTCATGTATTCTTGTTTTCGTCCAATAAGAGAGGTAATTGGTTGGTTTCTATGGAGTTAGAGAATCATTGACCTAGGAATTTTGATTTCTATATGAGATGATTTGGATGTCTTTAACCTAAGAACTTTGACTTCTACATGCAAAAGAGTGGGCTTCTTCAATCTAGTTGGTTCATATTAGCATACATTGGTATGTGCTCTTATGAAGGAATATACCAGTGTTGACTCACTTCAAGGAACCCAATGATGATACCCAATTCAGCTTGTCTTTGGCACACACAAGTCCTAGGTGATATTGTAGAAAGTATTGCAGGTGCTATTCTTATTGACAGCAAACTTGATTTGGATTTAGCTTGACAGATGTGCAAACCTTAGCTTGACCTGCTTCGTAGTGGTAAACACTTTGAGGGTTGAAGCACCTTCGAATGTATTTGATGATGCGAATAGCAGATTCTCTCACATTAAACCCTTTGATGCCTCCAATAGGGTAATTGTTGGTTACGCTTTGCGATAACCTGCCCTACTGTGTAGTAATTTTGGGGTTTAATGAGAAAGTGCATCGTACTATTCCTGTCAGATTAAGAAAAAGGATTTGACATCAGATTAGAAGAATGGATAAGTGGAAGAATGTCCTCTAATGGTCTTGAAAGTGGAAAAAGGAATATGTGGACAACTGGAATGGTCACAGCAAGTCAACCAGAAGAGAACCATTGCAATCCTAGGGGACCCACTTGTGCACTGTGTTAGCGTGATCGCCGCACTCGCAGCACCTGCACAGTGAACTCTCCTTTATCCTCGCCCTGTCAGCTCTCGCGCCTCGTCCTCGTTTCCGTGCCGGACCCCTCCTCTCCTTTCCCGGCATCAAAGACAGTCACTCGCCCGCCTCCTCGCCGAGCGAATCTATTCTCTCCTCTATCTTCTTCTCGCCCGTGCGTGAGTGACTCGTCGTTCATCTTCTTCCTCCTGCCTCCACTCTGGTGCCTTGCATCACTCTGTCTTCCCACTCCGTCGTGGATGCCCTCCTGTGCATCTGTTCTTCTTTTCCATCCCCAAATCTGAAAACTTGCTCTGAGAGAAGAAACTTGAGAAAGCCATCGCTTTGGAAAGAGGGAGCAATCAGGAGCAGAGTGGTAAGATTCGGTGTTTGTTCGTGGATCCAGAGTCGCCAGCGTAAGAGAGAAGTAAAATATGTATTTCATGGAGGAACTCCTGATCTGTTTTGGATTGATTTTGCGGGTTGGGTTCACGATGGTTGAGTTCACCCTGGAGGTTTTCTGGTTCTTATGGACCTTCTTGACGTTTTGGAGCGTCGTTTTCATCGTGTGTCTCCATTGTCCATGTATCAGTCGCTATCTAGATTAGGCTAATGATTCTCGTGTATTTCTCATAGCCTCGATCCCTCATATCTTGAGAGGCTTTGTATCAGAGTCGTGTAATCCCCAATGTAAATCCAGATCTGTGAAATAAAGCTCTTATTTCTCCCCTTTTCCCCTCTTCTTGCTTTAAATCTCGGGGCGAGATTTCTTTAAGGGGGGTAGGCTGTAACATCTCCGGTTTTAGGCATAATCAATCTTGCATTACCTGGCATGATCATCTCATGAGCATCCCATTTGCATGATGAACTTTAGGCCATGATAATTGGTGCATGCTTGTTCGTATTTTAATTAGGATAATTGAGTGCTAGATTACAGTTTGATGAGTAACTGATGCTTGGATTGATTGGAGATGTGTTTAAAATATTGCTAGGAACAATTCGTGTGTTGGTCATATAGCCCAAAACTGACTCGGTTGAGAGTCGACCAAAAATGCCTCTAGGTTTCGATTCCAGCCGTTTTCAAAAGTGGTAGCTACGTCGCTCATCTCAAGTTGGACCCTTAATATGATTTGAAGAGAAAAATATAAGGAGCAAAAAGTCTTTTGGCACCGAGTCATGAAAATGCTTTTTAGCCCTTCAAAATGGCCAAAAAAAGTGTCTAAATAATATTTAATATTATTTTTATAATTCAAATTTGGGCCAAATTCACATTTTCAAATCTAAGCCGAATTAGCAAAAACTTCCAACATGAAAAGTATTCTACTCATCAAATGGAGAAACTTTCATGTTTTGAGTTTTTCCAAATTCGCATTATTTTTGGAGTTATTCAAGGTCAAACTTTTCTTGGGGACAAAAACAAGTGGGACCCACCCCGGGCCCCACCCGTCATCATCCTTTTCCCCTCCTCTCTTCGCTTCGCGCGCCAGCCGCCGCAAAGATCGCTTTCGCTTCGCCCGCCGCCCTCGCTTCCCCGCCCGAGTCGAGCACGCCGGGCCGCATGCGCACTCGAGTACGCCCGCCCTGTCCCCTCGCCTGCCCCTGCCGCCAGCGCTGCCGCCCGCTGCCTGTGGAGGTATAAACTCCATATACCCTCACGGCCTAGTTTGGGCCGACACGCTATCACCAGGCCGGCCCATCAAGCTTCAAGACCGATCGGCTCAGCCGGGCCTGGACGGCCTAAAACAGTAAGAATATCGAAGACCGACAAGGAGGACAAGACCTAGCCGAGATAGGAAAGTTTAGACTTGTAAAGTATGTAAACTTAGTACCAGATAGGCTAGTTCCGACTTGTAACCTTGCTCCCGCGATATATAAGGAGAGCAAGGACCCTCATGCCGGGGAGGGAATCGGCATAACGCACGTACTCATACATCCACATCATAATCGAAACAGAGCGGGACGCGGGTATTACGCTTCATAGCGGCCCGAACTCGGGTAAACCTTGTGTGATTGCTCCCCGTTTACGTCTTGCTCGCAATCTCGTGCGCCTTTCGCCAATCCATTACGGTCGGGGCATACCCCCGGTCGGACTATCGCCGATATTTCGTCGACAAAGTGGCGCGCCGGTAGGGGTGCGCACCGAGATTTCACGTCGATCAAGATGGTTTCCTTCCCGGCTTCCATGACTTTCGAAGCCGGCCTCACCTTCAACTTCGGAACGTTCACCGGACTTCCAACTTAGCAACCGCCACTACAACTCTCACGCTCCGGCTATCACGCCAACGATGGCACCAACAATGGTGGCTGCGCCAAACCAGATCCAACTCATCCCGGTGACCACCATTGCAGCCCCAACCAATCCACTATCGATAGTTGACGGCACGGCGTCAACACCTCGACCGGTCCTAACCAAAGGAGGCATGTCGCAACACGGATCTACTCCGTTTGATCCATCAACAAGACATGAGGTTGACAAAACCCATGCCAACTTTGAGTCGCCGACGACGCGTCGGCCGCGATCTACAAATCGCGCGACAACAACGAATTCCTAATCTATCAACACAAGGACAAAACAACCGTCGTAGAGTCACTTTTGGACACTCCGAGCGGCCACGTTTGCAGCCGGTGAATCTACAACGACGCGTTCCAACAAATCCTCGTGGCAACCATACACGGCCGATGGCGCGTAAACCCACATCGCTCCGACCACGGCCGATCATCGTACGCGGTGGTCGGAGAGGCCGCCAAGCAACATACGGCGCAGAATCCCGGCCGATATCCAAAATCCGAGAGAGAGGACTTCACAACAAGCCTCACGGGACAACAAAGATCCGCATCGACAACACAAACTACCCAACACGATGTGCCTAGTCGGAGTTACGCGTCAACAAGATACAGAAACGCCCGTCGCAACGAACGACGGCGACGCCGCCGAGAAATCCGACGAACCGGGTCGGAACCCGCCAACCGCACCTACCGCGCAACGCAGCAAGAACGATCCCCACAAAACAACACATCCAACGCTCGGTTGTTTGCGTAACGACGAGCTAGCCGCCGCCCTTCGTCACGGCGACCGGTCCGAAGGGATGAACAATGGAGGGAGAGGCGACAAGAAGAGATATTGGACTCGCCATGACAACATCGGGTGCAACGGAGCAAAGAGAACGGCCACGAGCACGATCAACTCAGCCTCCCTCAATGTCAAGCGCGTCAGCACACAGGGCCAGGGCACTTGCTGACCGACACCAAGACGTAGAAAGAAAACGAATGGAAGAGCGCCAAAAACACATGGCAGCAACCAGAGAGAATCGCCGCAGTTCCGGCATAAGCCCATTAAGGGACGGCACAAGGGATTCACCTAACATGGATGAGCCTCGTTGTTGTACCCAACCCATACGTACGACTACCGTACACAAACGTGCTCGGAGCCCTCCTCCCGGACGAATGGTTCCGTCTGTTCAAACAAACCGTAATGGTTTCATCACTCCCTTCTTGGACAATTTGGTGACTGAGAACCAAACCGGAGGCTCCCTAGTCCAACTCCTCCCGAGGACGGGATACCTCCGCACACCGAGCACATATTCCCTAATCCAATAAACCCCGCCAATCTTCGGCGCATCGAATCAGAGTTCGATCACCGGGCGCAAAACATCCGAAGGCATGTTCATAAACGGCGAGTGGTACGAAGTAGTACAAAAGGGAAGCCGGTTCGATAAGAACTCAAGCTCCTTAGATTCTTTTACGATGTACCTTTTCCAAAAAGGACAATCTCAATACTACTCGGAACGGATAAGTATATCCGACCACGTCCGACGCCGAGACGATCAAGTCCGGACGATGACGACCCCGCTCCGCACCAAAGAAGACCCGGCCATGGTCCACGACTTGGAAGAAGGCGAAGAGCGAGTAAAATTGAAACAACAAGAGATGAAATCTTCTCTTTTATCAAAGACAAATTTTCTTTTAGGCGATTTCCCTTTCAAGGTTTAAGTTAGCGTCGTACACATCGTTGTAAGTCATTCTAATGACAAAAAAGCAATTTAATATGTACTATTTTATAAGAAATCAAGTTCTTCGTGTCAAACACTTGAGCACATGAATTTTTCTTGTCATTCAAAGGAAAATCATCCCTCGATCCGACGCGTTACGACATTCTCTAAACAAGAGGATTTCAAATCCCGAAACAAAATCCTACGGCATAAACATGACAAAGTCCTAAGATAGGATCAAAATAAGAGATAAATAAAAGGAATCTCGAAGGATTCCTAAGCACAAGACACATCTCAAAAGATCCAATTCTTTCATTAAAAATATAAAAATTTTTACAAACGGGGACCGATTGCATCTAAAGCAATCTAGTCAACCCCGAACAGCTTGCCGACCACCAGGTCAACAGGAGTCGTGGCGACGACGGCCTCCGCCGCCCCGGTGAACTCGACGGTGCCGCCCTCCATGGCGTCATGCGCCGCCACCGACAGCTCCATGCCACGGACATGAACACCCGAGATGGCGTCGACGGTGGCGTAAGCGGCGGAAGCACCATGACGAACGCCATGAACCGCCACCGCGGCCACTTGGCCAGGATCGCCGCGCCCGTGCGATGACATCGCCGCCCGGGCGTTCACCGCATCCGCCGCGGCATGCGCGGCCTCCTCCGCAGCCTCCGCCTGCCCGTCGCGCCCGCAAAAACAGTAAAGCTTAGAACAACAAGCACCTAAATAAAATAGGGAGTATGAACGTAAAAGGAAAACGACACTCACCACCGACCCCGATGTCGGTAGCCCGCGCCGCCGGCCGCGTGTCCACACCGGACCTTGCGGGCCGCCTCTCGTCCGCCGCCTCATTGACGGCGGCGTTGGCTTCGCGTCGAAGTCGGCGGCCCGCCGCTTCTCCGCTTCCGGCTCCTCCCCGGGCGGAGGAGAGCGCTTCAGAACAGGTCGGCGTTCGCCTCCGCCGCCCCCGCTTGCTTGGTGGCCTCCGAGTAGAGGTCCCCGATGCGCTCCGGCTCCGCCCTACGGCGGTCGAGCGTAGACACCGAGGGAGTTCGCCGAGAAACCGCCGCCGAACGCGGGGTGGAGACGCGGCGGCCGCGCGCCGCCTCCGCCACGACAGGAGCCACATGCTCCGCCACAGCAATGGCAGCTCCGGCCTCCACGACCGGAGCCACCCGCTCGGGGGCCGCAGCCTCCGGCACATCCCGCGGCTCCTCCGCCGCCCTCCTCGCCGCCTCAGCGGCGCCTGCAGCAGAGGTGCCCGCCGCACCTCCAATGGTCAGGAGGGTGTACCTACATTGTGAACGACGAATTGCGGTTACACCAAAAGACGAAAACCCCAAGATTAATCAAGGAAAACTCCAATGCAAGCTCACCTCCTCCGCGGCCTCACCTCCCGAGGGGAGTTCACCGACTCCTCTTCCCCCGCCGGGCGCTTCCCATGACGGCGATCCATCTTGATGGCGGCGGCGCGAGTAGAGGATCTAAAACCCTAGGCTTTGAGAGCAGGAGAAGAAGAGCAGGAATAGAGAATGCGCCGCGTGCACGTAACTCCCGCCGCAGCCGCAATTTATAGAGAGATTGGAGGACTCGAGAAGGCAACCGACGAGATCGTGGGTAATCAAAACCCCGCGGCCCTCTCGTTCCCCAAGAACACGAAGCGACAAAAACCGCTCCACTCAGGCGACGTGCATTTATACCTTCCCCTCGCATCGGGAACCCCCCGAGCGCTCGCCGACGCACGTCGTTAGGAAGGTGGAGCGATTGAGGCACCGACACGATGGTCCCACCACATCAGCAAGAATTGACTTGACCAAGACTAAAAACCGTGCGCCAGATGGACGTGACAGGTCGGTTGCTGATGTACGGTTGCATCAGCAAGCGAATATTTTTTGCTCCACACGCGATCATGACGTGACACGACGGACAAAAGATAAGTATACAATATCTCTAATAAATTTTCTATTTTATTTATCCATTCATTTCAAAAAACCACACTTTGAAAAAACCAGTTTGCACAAATTTCTTTCCTCAAACACGAAGCAAATCGGGAATGCACTGTCTCTGGTCTCACTCGCTACGTGTTCACAGCTCCAACGCTATACAACACAGAGTGCGCCAGCGGTCGCTCCCAAAGGAAAAGGGCTCCAAACATTCCTAAGCACCGCGCTGTTTGTTTAGGATCATCTAATCCCTAAGGCCTGGTCGGCTCTTGAATGAGGAAGAAAAGAGTGCTGCTGGCAATTTTTTCTTCCAAACTTGTAATAAGCATAACCTACCCTTCTGCATAACAGAATTTTATATACCTTATGACCATTCTTTCAGGAACAAAGGCATGATCAAAGCCCGCAACGGGAAGACGGTGGCTCACAGCAAAATACAGATAAGTGCTCTCCTAACCTAAGATACATGCCTTCTCTGATCTTTTTTCACAAAAGATTTCTTTACACGAACTACTTCAAAGTACGTTCGAAAAATTATTTACAAAGTTAAAAACACCTTTTTTCTTTGTATCAAATGGCCAAGTACGTCACCTCTCCAACAGAAAACAATCAGCGTGCACTGTCTCTGATCAACCCCGTTACGTGTTCACAGCTCCAACGCTATACAACACAGGGGTGTCAGCGGTCGCCTCCAATGGAAATAGGGCCCTAAGTGATTCGGCCAAACGCGCTATTCACTATAGGTCACCTACACACCTGCGGACTGATTAACTCTAAGGAGAGGCGATTACTAAAAACCATTCTCAAACAACACATCTTGATACAACTCTATGTCATAGGTTATATCAAATCAATGTGATTCAGCGTACCTCATCAAAACATTCACTCATACCAAATTTTCTCTTTGCAGCGACAACTCGAAGAACTGATTCACAAGTTACAGTAAAGTTACAGTATAGCACCAACAATTCAACCCACACAATCCGACAGCTGAGCTGGGATTTTTTCGCCAATGATACCGGTTATTCTGGCACACAAATAGCTAAGCTATTTCATGGGTTTAGATTCAAAACCATGGTCTCACATGCCCACGCTGGGACCGAGTTAAGTAGCAAAGCCGCCTTAACTTAATCATGAAAAAGTTATGGCATGGTTCAAACCGACCAGCCCAAATGAAATTTGGCTCGCTCGGTCTCACTCAAAGAGTGGTCGGAAACACATAAAGCACGACACGATGATCGTTTATCTTTTAGACCCCGACATAACGTGTTCCACCTCATCTCGGGCTCGGGGACTACGTGGGCCCACGTCACCCGAGAGGTGACATGGGCTAGATCCTTCTTTTAGAGCTTGCCGCAACATATACTATCTTACAAGAACCTCGGGACTACGTGGGCCCACGTCATTTGCATGACTCGGCCGATCCTTTCTCTTTACAAAGAGTTTAGTTTCAAAACTAAGCTAAGGCAACGACCAATCACGACAGATACCATGTGATGGCGGGCATCACATACTAACGAGGGCCCACGTCTCCGCATTTGGGACCCTTTCAAAATTCTTTTTCTTTTCGGGAGCATCATAAATCTTTCGGTCAAAACCGAAAACGTCAACCAAGTGTAAGCAAAGTGTGGTCGGAAGCATTAGACGGTCCTCCACTCGGACCACATGTCGAACGTGTGTCCGACCACCCTTTCTCACTCAACCAAGCAAGACGGTGTTTTTTCCTCAAGATCCATGATGCTCGGGGACTAGCCGTGGAGGTATAAACTCCATATACCCTCACGGCCTAGTTTGGGCCGACACGCTATCACCAGGCCGGCCCATCAAGCTTCAAGACCGATCGGCTCAGCCGGGCCTGGACAGCCCTAAAAACAGCAAGAATATCGAAGACCGACAAGGAGGACAAGACCTAGCCGAGATAGGAAAGTTTAGACTTGTAAAGTATGTAAACTTAGTACCGATAGGCTAGTTCCGACTTGTAACCTTGCTCCCCGCGATATATAAGGAGAGCAAGGACCCTCATGCCGGGAGGGAATCCGGCATAACGCACGTACTCATACATCCACATCATAATCGAAACAGAGCGGGACGTAGGGTATTACGCTTCATAGCGGCCCGAACCTGGGTAAACCTTGTGTGATTGCTCCCTGTTTACGTCTTGCTCGCAATCTCGTGCGCCTTCCGCCAATCCATTACCGGTCAGGGCATACCCCTGGTCGGACTATCGCCGATATTTCGTCGACACTGCCGCGCTGAGCCGCCTCGGCCGCCATCGCCGATCCCGCACGCCGCGCCGCGCCAAGCGAAGCTGCCAAGCGCTTCGCGACGCCGCAACGGGCACGCCGAGAGGCACTCGAGCACCCCCGCAGCGTCGCCTCGATTCCTTGCTGCGCCGCTGAGCCGCCGCGACGCCGGCGCGTCCCGCCGTCCGCCATGGCCGCCGTATCGTCCCCCGCGCCGTGGTCCCTCCCGGTCCGGGTGGACAGCCCCCCGCCCTTAAAAGCTCGCCCACTCGCTCGCGCACTCGCCCGCTCCATTTCCCCTCTCCCACTCGCCTCCCACCGAGCCGCGGAGCTCGCCATGGCCGCCGCCGCGCCCGCGCCGGCTAGCCGCCACTCCGCTTCACCATTTTCATCCCCGAGCGTGTCACCAAGATGGCCTTGCCATTCTCCACCTTCGCCGCTACCCGTGCTTCGATTCGACCCAAGGTAGAGGCCAATCGGCCGCTTCCTCGCCGCCGAAGCCAAGCTCCGGCGAGCCTCTTCAAGACCGCCGCCCGCTTGCGTCGGCCATCATTTTCAACTCCCAACGCGTGCACATGCACCGCCTAGGTCTAGCGTAGCCCGTCGGCATCACGGAGAGCCTCGCCGAGGCCCGCTCCCGGCGAGTCGCCGTCATCCGCCACCGCCGCCGCCGCCGTGCGCCACGCTCGTCTATTTAGGGCACGAGAACCACCTTCTTCACCACCGTTGCGTGCGCGTCGCCATCACGAGCACAACGGTGCTAGCCGTGTAGCCAGCACCCGCCGCCGGCGAGATCCGGCCGGCGGGGAAGCCTCCCCTGCTCCCGAGCCGCTGGCGGGTGGGCCCGGCTGACGTCATCTGCTTGGGTCAGCCGAGGACCCGCCTGGGTGCACGAGTCGGGTGGATCTAGCAAAGATTCGCGTGTGGGTGCAGCTCGGGGTACGCGTAGCAGTTTAGGTGGTCGATTTTTCGAAAAAATGATTCTTGGCGATTTGAATAAAAGGTTTTGAAAAATCATATCTCAAGCTAGGAGTGTCCAAATTGAGTGATCTTGGTCTTGTTGTGATCATGGTGAAGTGTAGTATCTCGGGAAAAATACGAGGTGCCATGTTTAAGTAACTTTTCTGTATAGTTTTATTTAAATTGTATCAATTGGTATAATTGCTATTTATCTTTGGAAATGCATAATTAATTCTAGGAATCTCAGAAAAATATGGTTTTGGTCTTGTTGGTCTTGTATTGAGATGCTCTGTCTATAATAAATATATTACCTGCATGTTTAGTGTAATTTTATAGGGTTACAGTTCATGTGCCTATTATTGCTATGCTCATATTAAATTCATAAATAGGGTCCTTATATCTAGTTAAGGTTTAATTCTTTTTGTGGACTGTTTCTATGTCAGTAGGAAGTCATTGATGTGATTAACACATGAGTTTGCCATACTTCATAATACAAAGTATTTATAGGTCCAATTAATTGTGCTGTCTTGTGAATTATGCATAGGTCAGTAGGTTCATCCAAAAGGTGTGATTTTTGGATGGTAGACTAGTACTGCCATGCTATGTCTACTGTAATTTTTGTAGGATTTTAGGAGTAGCCAATCATGGTGCTCCTGTTCAACCCTTGGATGTTCAAACTAGGGGTTAAGCCCATTGAGGATAGGCTAATCTATTTAAAAGTTGGGTTTCTGGTTAACTTGTCTATAGATGAAAGTTGGAGTATTATCTTAGTTAACTACTGTTAAAGTTTCATGGTCATTGCATGAATGGTTTAGGAGTTATGGGTGTGACAAGATGGTCATCGGGCTGTTTTAGTGGCTGTTTTGCCAGAATCAGTCCGATGCTCTGTGTTTTAGGTGTAGTTAACCTGGGAATCAGTTTGTGATGTCTTCAGATGTTTGATGGAGAATTTCATAAGCTTTCCAGAATGTCTTCATTCATATCCATAGGGTCTATGGTTGTTTATTTATGATTTATTTATTGATATGTTAGTTATATGGTTAGGATGATTATGTGTGAGTGTAGTCTCCTTGGCTTTACTGACTTGTTTGCTGATGATAGTAGAAAGGGATGTCGTACTAGGATTACATTGTTGTAATAGAAAACGTAGTAGATGACATGTGCTTATGGTACACGTTCTTGGATGATGTTGACTACCTTGTAGAAAGAGTAAGCAAAGCACGCATTCGCATTATCATACCATGTGTACTCTTAGTATTCATACATGCACTCGCATCATACAGGATCGCTAGGAGAACAGAACGTGACGTGGGGCAAGGATCCAAAGGAGGAGTCACCAAGGGGAACCACGGCACGTGAGGTGATCGAGAACCGGGGAACCGGGCGTGGAGTGATCAAGTGCTAGGAGCTTCAACATTGATCGTATTAGGAAGGCAAGCCCGGAGCATTTCTCCTACGGTTTGCAAAATGATTTACTTTGCGTCCTTTATTGTTTATGATGCATTAAGTTTATAGGCGTTACTTGGAACCGTTCGCATTATGAGTACCTTGATCCACCGAATACCTTACCCTTTTTAAGTTCGGGATCGTTCATATGCTTAGCACGCTTAATTAGATCGGTAGAAGACGGGTGATTGACCCTCATCCGCGAGGTAGGTGGTTACTACCCTATGGTTGATACTTGTGGAGGTTGGTTTAGAGAACATAACCAGGTGGCCATGTTAAATCACGACTAGTCGGGGTTTGTGGTGTGTTAGACCACGGAAACTCCGGCGATGTCACTTAAGGAAATATGGCTTTGTACGTCCTCGGATCATGTTGAACAATGTCTCACAGATAGCTGGAAGGATGCGATCATCCGACCGCGAAGCCTTGAGGATGTTTGGGCCGGAATTTCAGCAGAGTTGAGTGTATTGCCCACAGGCGCGGTATTAAAGCCGGTGGCCGGTCGCGCCGGAGAGACCGGTAGCCGGCATGCCCCGGTGTAATCGTATTTGCTTGAAATCCGCGACTCCACCCGAATAGACCAAGGTGATCTAATCGACTCCGACGGGAGACGTGTGGTTTGTGTGAGGAATACCCGCCCGGGTTTGCAATCGATTATAATCGCCATCGTTCCCGGACGGTGAACACTTGACCGAGCAAATGGCAGACTGCCGCAAATCATTGTGAAAAATAGGATGGTTATGGTTCTATGTTGTTGATGCCGGTATGCTCAACCCGAAGGATAGGATAGTTTTGTTTGCTCATACCCTAGAGTTGGAATAGTACGGGTGCTAATCTAGTGATGTCAGGATCCAACCTAAAAGATGATAAGCTAGAGAGTCCTTTATCACTAAATGATTATTTAATAAGCTCATCTTTTATCGCAAGTTTAAATGAGTCGGCTACCCCACTCATAAAGCCTTGCATACTCCTTGGTGTCACTTTATTTTTGGTTTATGACGGGTAAGTCTAGCCGAGTACCTTCTTGTACTCGGGGTTTTATTCCCACTTGTTGCGAGATCATAAGACCTTTCTTTGTGGCAACAAGATAGACCGTATCCCACTACGGGAGGATTAGACCTTGGGCAAGGTCATCTCTTATAACTCATACCTCTATGCTTTTTGGATTTGATGAAGGACTGGCACTATTTTGAACTAAGTGTGCGTTTGTAAAACAACACTTTATTTTGCTTCCGCAGTTTGGTTTTTAACTTGGCATTGTAATAACTATTTCATAAACTCCGATGTAATCAATTACTTGTGAACTTATGTATTACTATGAATGGTTTTATGTTGAACTCAATTCGGTCTGGGCTGTTGTGGCAAAACCTCCTAAGTAATGTGGCCCACATGCACTAATCCTTGTCTTAACAGACCTCAGATTTCTATGCATGTGTTCCACACGACTTATGAAGCCCTGTCGATGTCCTGAACGAACACCGATTGAACCACAATTACACTCATACCCGGGATCAACAATGGAGTAACCACAACATTACAACATTTGTTACAAAAATGTATACATCAGAGTGCGGAAGAATGATAACATCAATTTTTCAAATAATGAATAGGATAATATTTTACAAACTTAACTTTATATTGCGGAAGTAGAGTGGAGCTACAGAAGACAACTTAGGTAGGACACCTAAGTTGCGAGAGGCAACCAAATCATGTCGAGCCCAGCGACACAATCCTGGCTAGGAGCAACAGTCAGCACCTGCAACAGGGGTAGAACAAACCCTGAGTACATGAAGGTACTCCGCAAGACTTACCCGACTAAAAGAAAAGACTCTCAAGGATATGCTAGCTTTTGAGTAGTTGAGCTAGAGAAGAGGAGTTTTACATAAAAGCATTACTATAAGTAGATCCTTACTTTCAATGTTTTTAAACAGGATAAAAGCATCAAATTCTATTATATCTATTAAAGCTAGATTAGCACCTATTCTATTTCCAACAATCATATTAAGCATTACACTTGAGATTATCTTTCCAGCTGCCTTCTTCTCGATTCCACGAGTCACCAAGATCCAATTCTTTCATATTTCACTTGATTGCTACGATGTATGGTCGGAGGATCAAGTCTCCATAACCGAGGAGCACGACGATTCGAACCGATTTACTCAGCTGAGGATCCCTAAACACACGATATAAGTGGGACTCTAACCCACAATTATATCAACAATACCGTCGGACATTCTAGAACTAGGCTCGGCTTCCGCGCCACCCGAGAGTACACTTACACCTCCAATCCCGGGGGACACGGCCCACGAGGGTATTGTACTCCCGCCATCTCGCCACTCCCTGCACGGGCTCACCGTACTAGTCCTTAGATTATCCTAGGGTAAAGCTTTTCCGTAGATAGGTGAGTAGTTGCAAAGTCCGGTCCAATTTGGCCAAACAACGGCCGGTCCTTAATCGACAAGTCGGAAACACTACATCAAGACTCCATTCCCGATGCAAGTTACCCGACCGGTCTCAATTTAATATAACCATATTCTTATGCCCTCGTGACCCATCTTTAGGTCTAGAGAAGCAAAGATACAATGGTAAATCATGATCAAAGATTAATGACCTACAACTTCTACCGAAGTCTAAGCATGACTAAGCATCGGAGGTCGACCTACACATACTAGTGGGATATCATGATATAAAGTAGATCAAGGATGTTATGCGGCAAACAGTTTCAATCAACTCCTATTACTTAATGCACATTACACTAGACTTAAAGTGTAATAAAGATTTGCAAAAATAGAAGTAGGTTGCATGCTCGGGGGCTTGCTCGTTGCGTTGAAGTTAGAATCCCATTGTCGAGTTGACACCAACACCATGGATGACACCTTCTCGAGTACCACTGTCGGACGACATCTTTCCGAACGTCGATCAACACAATCCACCTCACTCTCGAAACAACTACACGTAATTAATGAAGCGTGCTTTAGTATGATGAGCTCATGGCACGATGCATTATGATGCGTTAATGATTACTGAACAAGATCACAACTTGAGTACAACTTTCCTTCGTGATAGAGTTGCAACCCAACGAAACTAGCTTACGAAATTCCCTAGGGTTACACAGGTGAAGCTACTCTAGATAAAATAACCAGCAGATCAAGATAATTCATGCAACATCAATTTTCTTCTACCATAAAGCTATAAGATTACTTGCATGAAATAACTTCTAGCAATAAAGCAACAGGGGTCCAAACAAGTAAGCACACACCAAGGGTCATTATGGTTAATGACTAAGGTTATCACTCAATCCCAAAGTCACTCAAGAAAATCTTAAGTCATAAAGAACTAAACAAACAATTAAAGATCTATTAAATAACTAAATTTAAAATAAAGATAAAATAAAAAGTTGACAAATAAATCTCAAAAATTAAACTTAAGCTCCTCATGACCTCGAGAAGACTACAAAATAATTTTCAAGATTTTTGGAACATAAAATAAATAACTAAAAATAAAGGAAAGAGCATTTTTCAATTAAAAGGGATAATTTTATGACATAGCAAAAGCACGCAAATAGGCATATGATATTTTTACTAGATCAAACACATGACAGAGAGCACACACAAAAATTTTCAGAATTTTTAGAGCTCTAAATAATTTTATATGAAAATAACAAATATCAAGCACTATTCATAGGTTTTAAAAAAGGTAAAACCCGAAAAAGGAAAAAGAGACACACTGGGCCGAATCGGCCCGGCTCGCCCAAGCCCAAAAGAGAAGGCCGGCCCGGTCAGCCTGCCCGCACCGGCTTGGCGGTTTGCGTAAAGGTCCTTGGGTTGTTACAAAATTTCAAACAAGTCCTCGGCACTATTTGACACTATTCACATGTGTCATGATTTTTGCACCAAGGCCCTTCCCTTTCTCTTAATTCATATCACGAGGTCCTCCCTCTCCATGCATCGAGCAACGCAGGGGAGGGTCACGTCGGCCGGGGTTTCCCGCCGCCGGTGAGGTCGCCGGCAACGGCGAGGACACCGGAGCGCTCCCCCGCAGTCCCTCGCATCGATCTGGGTCAAGTATGGGGTGGCTAGGGTTTCAGAGCACACACAGCCGTGGCCATGGCGGCTCGGCGGAGCGGCGGCGCGGTTGCAACGACAGCCGGAGCTTCTCCGGTGAGGGCGACGCGAGCACACGAGCCTACAAGACCACGCGAACCCAGTGCGCTAGCTAATCTGGCGGGCGGATGGCTCTAACGACGATGGCCACGCTCGTGGCGGCTGGCATGGTGTTGCCGGCGGCAACACCCGTAGAGCAGCGACGACGACTCGACTTAGACTCGACCAAAAGCACTAAAAGCTCCAGGAGCTCACCACGTTCATGATGCGCGCGATGATGATGACTCGGACCAGGCGGAGGCAGGAGCTCAGCGGCGACAGGGATGGCGGCGACGATGAACTCGCCATTAAGGTTAGCGTTCGGCGCGATCGGTTGCTAACCGCAAAGACGAGTGAGCCGACCGTAACCAGGACGCTAAGGCGAATACGAAGATGAAGAAAAAGAAAGAAAAAGGTTGACCGGGATGGCCAGTCCACGGCGAGGAGTTCGCGGCGGCACCGACGCCGACCGTGAGGAAGAAGACGTCTTCGCGGCAGCTCGGGTGAAATTGGACGGCTCGAGTAGGCTTAGGAGATACGCCACGACCTGGCGGGGCTGTGGACGAGACCAAGCAGGCGGAGGTGGAGCGGTGATGGCGAATTTTTACGGCGATGAAGGTCGACGGCAATGGCGGGCGGCGGTCCGAGAGAGAAGAAGGAGGGAAAGTGGGGTTGGCTTCTCTAATTAAGGGACGATGGCGACCCATGGACGGCCGACACGATGACGAAGAAGCTTCGCGCGTCAAGGCGAGCTGGCGACGGCGCGGCATGGCGGCATGGCCGGGCGGCACCGCGACGCCATGAACAGAGAGGGAAGAAGGGGATGATGACGTCAGCGCTACGGTGACACTTAAAGTCAGCAGATCAAATCGCCATTTTCTCCAAAATTTAAATAGAAACTTGGAAAACCAGAAACAAAGTCCCACCGATTTTTCAAGACCTACAACTTTCTCAAAAGGAACATTTTCAGATTCTGAAAGGAAATTTGAATTTTGAATCAAATTTGAAAAGGGGACAAAAACCCTAGAAACAAATATATGCAATTACTTTTGATTTTTCTAAAGAACTTGAAAAACTCCAAAAATATGGAATACTCAACTTTTCAAACTGCACATTTTCTCCAAAAAGAGTTTTTCCAAAATATGCATAGTTTTTGAATTATGGATTTGAAATCAAAAGGGGACAACTGCCGGAAAACTGTATTTTCAAATTTATTTGAAATTCTTTTTGGAAACTTGAAAAACTTTGAACACCAACATTGAAGCTCTCATCAAGACCCATGATTTTCCTTTTTGAACCAACCCCAAATTCTTTGTAGATTTTGAAATACAGAGAAGGGGACAAAATAGGGTTTTCTGGAAAACAAGGTTTTAAAAAGGAATTTGAGCTCGATTTAAATTACTTGCAGAATCACATAACAAAGAACTTAAATAAACTCTAAGCATCATCATTTCATATATAAGACAAAGCATTACATCAAAGACATTATTCAAACATGAATGCATTTATGCCATGATGCTCGATGATTAGGTTTTAATAAAGTACTAAATCAAGTTCTAGTTGTAATTAACATCTAGGATGTTACAGCTGTATTGTGGAAAGTTTGAAATCCTTCGTGGTTTCACGGACTACCGGGTTGATATAAGCGTCATGTGCTAATTAGGTTGCTTAGGCGACATCATTAGTACATTATGTTTATATTAATTGATCGGTTCTGTTACAGTAATGGTACCTGGAAAGTGCCTTCCCCAATAGGTTTCCGAATAGACACTATCCTATTGGTGGTATCCAAAACTACACCCCAATGATGCATCTAACTCATTCCTATGATAACATCCACACCTAGTCCGGGCAGAACAATCAGGTTCATCTGGAATCTCCACTGATCTAACTCTAAAGCTACATCAAATACCATCTGTTTCGTGGTGATGTCAGCCCCAGCTGCACTCACCCGAAACTCTAGGTTCAACTCTTTTATGGTTTGACTATGCTTCTGTGCAAATGCTTGACTCATAAAAGAATGCGATGATCCAGTATCAAACAAAACAGCAGCAGGAATCTGATTCATAGGGAACATACCAGCTGTCACGGGTTCTCCAGAAAGAATCTCCTCCAAAGACGTGTGATGCACACGAGCGGACATTTGCTTCTTTGGAAGAGGACAATGCTTGATAAAGAGTCCAGTCTGACCACAGTTGAAGCAAGGGCCCATCGCCCCAGGCTTGGTACCAGCAGTATTGGCCTGCCCTGGTTTTCCCTGAGGCATAGGCATCCTGAAAGGCCTAGAGAACTTCTGCTGATTCTGAGCAGGAACATTCTTCTTCTGTGGAGGCCTAAACTTAGACCCCGAACCTTGGTTGCGAAATGGAGGACGATATGCAGGTGGAGCCCTCGACTGGGAGGAACCACCTTCATTAGCCCTCTTACGGCTCTTAGCAGCAGCATGCAGGTTGTTCTGATTCTCCTGAGTGAGACAGTCATTGTAGAAGTCATTGAAAGTCACACGGGTAGAAGTACCCATGGTCTTCATCAGCTTTGTACTGAGACCCTTCTTGAAAGCAGCAATCTTATTGGCTTCAGTACTCACAAACTCAGGTGCATAACGGGACAGGTTGTGGAATGCATGGTGATAATCCTTCACAGAACGAGTCCCCATGGTCAAATTATGGAACTCAGCCTTCTTCATTGCCATAAGACTGGGCAGAACATAAGTTGCACGGAATTCACGAACAAGCTGATCCCAAGTAATAGGCTGACCCTCAGGAAAGGTGTGGTGATGTGTGTTCCACCACAACCTAGCATCACCTTCAAACATGTGTGCAGCATAGGTAGCCTTCAGCTCCTCAGATAACCTCAACAAAGAAAACCTTTCCTCCATAGTGTTGATCCAAGCATCAGCCATGAGAGGATCAGGGGCATCCCTGAACACTGGAGGCTTGGTATCCATGAAGTTCTTGAATTCACTGTACTGGTTAGGCTGATGATCCTGACGGTGATTGTTGTTTGCCTCAAAGTTGGCACGCAGAAGTTGCTCAATGTTGCGCTGACTTCCCAGAAACTGTGCAAACAACTACTCAGCGGTGAGGGGAGGAGGGGTTGGTGCACCATGCACTTCTTTCTCATCACGACCACCACCACGACCATTGTTCCGACGGGTGTTTGCCATCTGCATGTTTCAACCATAATATGGACCCACTATTAGGAGCTGAATTTTTGAGGGTAAACGAATGATAGATCATGCCTTGCGAAATTAATTGAAGGAAAATTAATTCATACAATTAACCACACATGGCACAATAATTCATTTTTCCACATCACAGCTGCACTAATAATAATATTATGTCGAAACATCACATAAAGCCTTACAATATCCATGGTTGCCAGCGCACAGCTACACTGGACTTTAGGCATTACGACGACATAGCATTACAACAACGTGATCCAATGGTCACATCCAACTCTTACTAGCGTACCCTAAGAACATCCATACATAAACAAAAGAGTCGCAACGGACCACTAAAGACAGCAATCCGGCTACCACTAGCCAACACACTAGTCTAGGCGCATACTGCTAACGCACTCCTGACTAGCAGCATCACCGAGCGGAGACTCAACCCACTCTCCGTGCTGTCTCGTGTAGAGCTCCTCACACAGGGCGTCGATGTAGACCTCCTTCTCGGGCAAGTCCTCCCGGAGAGTGTGCTGAGCAGCCCTCAAACCACGTGCCTCAGTCCGGGCTGCATCCCGCTCTCCAACTGTACGGGCCAAAGTGTCTCCAAACTTCTGAATAGTGGTGTCACGTCTGCCAACTCTAGCCTGAAGCTCCTGGACCTGCTGCTTGGCCAACTTGTCTCTCTGAACAGCCTGGTCCCTCTGCTCAGTCATCAGTGCCAACTCCTCTCTGAGCTCCTCAAGCTTCTTCTCGTACATCTCATGTGCGGCATACGCCTTCATCAAGGCGAACACAACACTCTGCGTCAGTGTACTGCCACAGTCTGCCTCCTGAGGTCCAGCCACTAGTGCCATTCTTGGAGCCTACCTCCACGTGTCAATGCGGGGGCTAGCCAAAGGAAAAACACTAGGGATGAGCCTCTGCACCTCATTAGGTAGCTCCATCACCATCTTCTCAAGCAACAGAAAAGCAGCATCCTGAGCATCATCAAAAGCAGTGATACCCTCACCCTTAGCCGTCCATCCAATCCACTTCTCATCAAGACCCAAGCGAGGCACCACAACCACCACAGAAACAAAGCCATAGTTCTTTCGGTCACTAGCGTCCCGGTACCGTGGCTCGGCCCGAGAGGGTAACCAGCACCGTGCAGAAGCCTCCAGAGGAGAGTGGGCAAGCCACTCTTCTCCAGAAAAGTGCCAGCCTCCCTGAGCTCGTGGGACGGCACCCGACGCACCACAAGCGGGGTGGACGCGAACTCTTGCGAGCGGTCTGCTTGGTCCGAGCCATCTGAAAAGATTTTATTTTCAATGAGCAACAATTTTAATAATTAGAGCATGGAGATACGGAATTGAGACAATTTAATTATAAGGGAAGAGGAGAATGTAATGAATGACATGAGCATAAATGTGAATCATGATGCATGCACGTTCCATACGTCCTCACTGTCTAAACTTATTATCTAATTGCGTCTAGGCGGTGGCATACAAAACGTGCTCTCATATAGCGGTAACTAGTCGGGCTACACGTTTCACGTAGTTAGTGTACCTGCAGAGAATTCATTTCAGCCCAATATCCCAATGAATGCAAGCGACATAAAAATCCACGCACCTTCCGAACAAGGTGAAACCTCCGATTACTTGCACCCATTCCCAAGTGTATACTACCCAACAAGTCATCAGAAGACGACACCCTCACATGGGGTACCTTCTTATAAACATGTGTGAACATGTATATAATCCGGCACCAATAAGCACTCCCCTAGATCGGCATTGCGTCCGATCATGCTCTCACAGCTCACACTTACCTTGGCGTAGAGGCAAATCTGAACCATACATAACCATTCAAGTGAATGGCCCTCATACAAAACCGTCGTGTATGAGCGCGACAATTAAAAATATGATGCAATAATCCCCCAAGTTAGTACTTATATAAGCCACCTGAAGTCCTTAATTGGGCATAAAGGATATGACTGGTCCAAGGCACATATATAAGTTTTGAAAAACCACACCCCCTTTTGAAAAACCTATATATGAGATTAAGTGGCTATAAGTTCGTAATTATTGTTTGTAAAACAAATTCTTTTAGTTTTAAAGTATACTTATGAACAGTAATACGTTGAACCTGCTCCGATGCCAGCTGTAACAGAACCGACCAATTAATATAAACACAATGTACTAATGAGTCACCGAAGCAACTTAATTAGCACATGGCACTTATATCAACCCGGTAGTCCGTGAAATCATGAAGGATTTCAAACTTTCCACAATACAGCCCAGATCGAATTGAGTTCAACATACAACAGTTCATAGTAATACATAAGTTCACAAATAGTCAATTTCATCGGAGTTACGAAATAGTTATTACAATACCAAGTTCAAATCCAAATTGCGGAAGCAAATAAAGTTTTGGTTCACAAACGCACACTTAGTTGAAACATAGTGCCTGGTCCAACATCAAATCCAGCAACAGCATAGAGGTACGATAGATAGATTGATCGTGCCCATGATCTATTCATCCCCATACGCAGGGAAGAAGCAAGTCGGGCAATAGCCATAGAACATCTCACCATCTGCAACAACAAGGGAATAAAACCCTGAGTACAAGAAGGTACTCAGCTAGACTTATCCGTCATAAATGAAAACAAAGTGACACCAAGGAGCATGCATGGCTTTATAAGTGGGGTAGCTGACTCATTTAACATGCAATAAAAGGTTAGCTTATTAAATAATCATTTAGTGCTAAAGGACTCTCTAGCTTACCATCTATTAAGTTGGATCCGGTCATCACTACATTAGCACTGTACTACTCCGGCTCCGGGTATAAACAATCAACACTATAATATCCTTCAAAGGTTGAGCATACCAAAGATCAACACTTTTAGAAACATAACCATCTTACTTTGCACATAGATTGGCGACAGTGCCGCTGCTCGGTCAAGTGTTCACTGTCCAGGAACGATGGCGATTATAATCGATTGCAAACCAGCTGGCGGGGTATTCCTCACACAAACAACACTCGCTGGCCAGAGCGAATGACGGTCACCTCGGTTTATTCGGGTGGAAATGCGGATTTCAACAAATACAATTGCACCAGGGCATGCCTGGCTACCAGGTACCTCCGGTGCGACCGGCCACTGGGATTACATCTCCGCGCCTGTGGGCAATACACTCAACTCTGCTGAAATTCCGGCCCAAACATCCTCAAGGCTTCGCGGTCGGATGATCGCATCCTTCCAGCTATCTGTGAGGCATTGTTCAACATGATCCGAGGACGTACAAAGTCATATTTCTTTTAGTGACATAGCCGGAGTTTTCATGGTCTAACACACCACAAACTCCGACCAGTCGTGATTTAACATGGCCACATGGTTATGTTCTCTAAACCAACTTCCTTTCCTCAACCATAGGGTAGTAACCACCTACCTCGCGGATGAGGGTCAATCATCTGTCTTTTACCGATCTAATTAAGCAGTGCTAAGCATAAGCGTGATCCTGAACTTAATTAGGATAAAGGGATTCAGGTGGATCAAGGTACTCATAATGCATTAACGGTTCCAACCAACGCCTATAAACTTAATGCATCACAATAAATAAATGACTCAAGTAAAACATTTTGAAAACTGTAGGAGTAATGCTCCGTGGCTTGCCTTTCACAAAGGAGCTAGGATGATGGTTAGGGCACTCAGGCAAGTCAGCGTCCGGGTCCTCGTCCTTTGCTGCCTCCTGCAGCACTGCTCCCTGCTGCTCCTCTCCT
This sequence comes from Themeda triandra, assembly GCA_018135685.1. Classification (NCBI taxonomy): domain Eukaryota; kingdom Viridiplantae; phylum Streptophyta; class Magnoliopsida; order Poales; family Poaceae; genus Themeda; species Themeda triandra. Next base: position 242,554 of record JAENPR010000127.1, read on the forward strand.
TCCGGCTCCTCGGGAACTACTGGCGTCACTTCTTCCGGCAATCCTGTATGATGCATCGGTGCGTATGAGTATCGGGAATGCAATACGGAATTGAAGCGTATGATGATGATGATGATGATGATGATGATGATGATGATGAGCCAATCATGGTACTACAAGGTAGTCAACATCATCCTAACAGGTTGTACCTATTAGAGCCTAACTAATCATAGTAAAGACACTAGTTAACCTAGACTTCGTCGGAAAAACGATTACGATTACTAAGGATACAACAGCAACCTATAGCTAGACTGATCAGAAAAATCTACAAAAATTATAGTAGCTTAGCTAGGTAACATGAAGCCTACCATAAATTTTTCAAGTCAAAAACAAGTAGACCATTTATCCTATACAAAAAAGACAAGGCAGCAATAAACCAAGACCTAAAAATACTTTGTACCGTGAAAAGTGTCAAACAACAGATCTCATATGATTAACAGCTACTTATAAGCATAGAAACACCCTATAAAAATTATCAAGCATTATCCTTGCATAAATAATTAATTATGAATTTCCTAACCTCTAAGCAAAGCAAGTACAATAAATAAAAGTGCATTTTCTACACATGACATATACAACTAATATTTTTCATAGATAAAGCATCTCCTAACTAGAGCAACAAAATAGGATTCACATTTTTCTGATGAGTCAATAATTAGTTATGCATTTAACAAGATATCAAGCAATTAAAGACATTAAATAAAACGTACGAGAAAAGTATTTCAGAAAAATAAACTAATACCCTACATGCATCTCCTCATAAGAAAAATACTGAAATTTGAATCAACCAAAATGGACTTAAAATGAGTGAGATATGATTTTTGGAAGTTTAAACACTATTTTCTGGAAATCACTTTCGAAAATGAAAAAGATCGAAATCGCTACGCGCACCCGGGGCTATCCCCCGCTGCGGCTGACACGCGGGCCGCGCTGCTACGCGTACCCGACGCGGCGTACCCAAGGCGCGCACGTGCCAGTGGCGCTGACGGGTGGGGCCCGGTCAGCGGTCCCACCTGTCGGCGGCCGGGCGCAAGACCTCGCCGTCGGCCGGCGAAAACTCGCCGACGGCGACGAGTCCGGCGAAGCGGGTGGTACCGGCGTGCTCGGGATGACCGCGCGAACACAGGGGTGGTGAAGATGGGGCCTATTGCTCCCTAGACAACCGGGCAGAGCGAACGGCGGCGAGGCATGGCGCGGCTCGACGGCGACTCGCCGGCGCAGGCCTCGGCGAGGCTCTCGGTGATGCCGACGGGCACCGCTAGACCTAGGCGGAGCGATAGGACGCGATGGGAGTTGAAAATGATGGTCAAGGCGAGCTAAAGGCGGTGCCAGAGAAGCTCGCCGGGGCATGGCTTCCGCGGCGGAGAAAACGCCGACCAAATTGGTCACTACCTTAGCTCGTTTTCGACGATTGACGGTTGTCGGAGGTGGAGTGGAGTGAGGCGGTCACCGCGACGCGTTTAGGGGTGAAAATGGCGGGGTGGGGAGGCGGCTAGCCGGAGTGGCCCGTGGCGGCGGCCATGGCGGCTCCGCGGCTCGGTGGAGGAGGCGAGTGGGAGAGGAAATGGGATGGGGCGAGTGAACCGGGAGGCGGGACGGGCGTTATAACGCCGCGGGGCGTGTCCAATTCGGACAGACGGAGTCACGGGCGTGCGGGGCGACTCGACGGCCATGGCGGGCTCAGCGCGATGCGCCAGCGTCTCAGCGACGTTGCAGCGGCTCAGCGAGGCAGTGGGGAAGCGGGGCGACGCTGCGGGGTGCTCAAGTACCTCGGCGTGCCGTTGCGGCATCGTGGAGCGGTTGGCGCGCTTGCTTGGCACGGCGCGGCGTGCAGCAATCGGCGACGGCGTGCGCGGCGATGCAGGCGGCATCGATAGCGGCAGGGCGGCAGTCGGGCAGGCAAGGGGACAAGAAGCACTTGAGTGCGCACGCGAGCTCACCTCCTCGTCTCAGGCGGGGCAGCAAGATGGCAGTGGCAGCGAGGCGGCAGCGGCGTCGCTGCGGCGGCCTGCGACGCAAAGCAGAGAAGAAGGGGGAGGAAAATATGATGACAGGTGGGGCCCGGGTGGGTCCCACCCCGGTCAAGTTTGAACTGAATTTTTTGATCGGTTTGTAGTTTCAAAATCTTACGAATTTGAAAATACTCCAAAAATGAAAGTTTCTCAAAATAATGAGAGGAATAACTTTCATGAAGGAAGTTTTTGCTAATTCGGCCTAGATTTGAAAATGGGAATTTGGGTCAAATAAAATACATATAAAATTGATTTTTGGAAAAGAATGAAACTGTTTTTGCCCTTTTTGATGCCCTTAAAGTCATTTTCATGACTTGAGGTAAAAACAAAAATTTCTCCAAATAATTTTCTCCATAAACTTTGTTAAAGCTTCATTTTGATAAAAGCATCACAAACATGACTTCTAGCAACAAATTTGAAAACCTTATTTGCATTTTTATACAAGCACTCAACCAATTGCTACCACAAAATGCAAAAATGATGCTTATGAGATGATCATGCTTATGAGATGCAAGATTTAGCTAGGCCCAAACTGGAGTTGTTACACCAGGCGCGCCCGCGCCTGGGTGGCGCCGCCCCCTGACCGCCTTTGGCGTGTGGGCCCGGGCCGTCCTCTGGGCGCGCTTTTGCTGGTGTTTTGGCCCAGTTCGACCCCGAGGTGGGCTACCTTGTTTCCTTTGCCGTTTTACGCCTTCCGGAAAGCGCCTTTTTATTCCAAAAATTCCTGCACTTGGTGTATATTCTGCAAAACAATATTTTCTCCAAGCACAGGTGGAACTAGGTCAATAGTAAAGATATATGTGAAATAAAATATTTATTTTCCTCATAATGACCTATAGTTGGCGGGTAGGAATCTGAGTTAAGGACCGCCAACAAGATCTCCCAAGCTTACCCCTTGCTCGTCCCGAGCAAGTCCTTGCTTTGGGTTGTTGATCAGGGATTGCTACGATGCCGATTATATCTCAAGTGTACAAGCTAAAAGAGAGCGTTCTCGCTATTTGGATAAATCGGCAATTGTATCTACTCTATGATTCCTGATGGAGTGGGGCTTTTTCTCAAGTCTTGGGCGATTGCAAAATAGAACAGTTTCAAAGACCGGTGCTTTTCATTCGTCCCAAGATCAACTTTCAGTCCGGAGGTTTTGTAAGTTTTTATAAATAAACCAAGTTCCTCAAATGACCCACTCGATCGCTCAAAAGTGTATAGTAACCTCACCAAAGGCATTTTCAGATTTTGCCTTCTTCCTACCACTAAAGCTGAGAGTGGAGTTTTGGGTAGGTATGTAAGTGGGCATACTTGTATCACATATGTTGTAGGGTCAAGGACTGAACCTTACGGAGATTAAGCTATACACCTTGATTGAGATGTGCAAGTGTGTGGATGGAATGAAAGATAATTCCTAATTTTTGTGGTATTTTTGGGTCTCCATGCATCATGACATACTTTCTTTTATTGATGAATGAGATGAAGAAATGATGGGCTATTAAAGAACAACTAGATTTATTCTCTCATTTTTTTTTGAACGGGGATCTAAGATTTTTCCCGTTTGCCTACAAGAGTGATAAATCTTCTAACTATAAAAATCTCTCTTTTTTCTTTCTTTTCTCTCACTTTTTTTTCGACTAAGAACATAGCCCAAAACTTTATTGATGGATAGGATGAGGTGGAGAGAGATGTCATGATGAATCAATGCATGGAGAATTTTGTAAACTACAAGAGAGGGGTGCGCGATCCTCAGGGTAAGGGTCGGCATTTTTATTTGGTGGTAAAAAAAATGGTGCGCAACTCTCAGTGTAAGAGTCAGCGGATGGTGAAGGGTGCATGCTGTGCGCAACTCTCAATGTAAGAGTCAGCTTTTATTTGGTGGGTGCAAGTGAATCTCAATCATGGGTGTAGAGTCATAATCTCACGTCGGTAACAATCCGACCGAACTCAATGTACGAACAAGCAGCTTATGAAGGTTCTTATTCTACATATAAATCATATGGCTCTGGTGGGTATTTCGCGATCATTGAGGAACTATTGTTTTTGAAAATTTTTGAAACAAAAGACTCCAGACATCAGGTTTTCTCAAAGAGACGCTTCATTGCTGTGGTCTAAGTCACTATATCATATCGCGCAATAACCTAGATGAGAGTAATTGTATGCAACCCACTAAATCAAGTTTCTAGAGCATGATAATGTAAAGCCGATAAACCCAAATATTAGAGAAAACTCTACTCTAGACAAGTACAAACGAGACATAAAAAGAGCAACCAATCATTTCAACATGGGTGGAACTAAACATTTCATAGCACATATATGGTGGAATTATATAAATATAAATATATATATATTTAATGCAAAAAACTTGAATTTAAACATGCTAAAATAAAAATAAAATTACTAGAAATTAAATATGCAATGCAGGTACCTTAATGGGGGTCCTCCCCCAAGCTTATCCTGAAGCTCATGGCCCAGGGTTGATCTTTTGTTTGGGCAGGACTTCCTCCATCTTTGTGCTCGTGGATGGTATGTCCGTTGTTGCCGATGGCTTCTTGGGTCTCCACTCCATCTTGATTACCTTGGGTGGTGTAGCGGCAGGTGGCTCCTCCTGTCCTTTTTGCACCACTTTCTTTGGTGGTGTGGAGACCTCTTCTTTCTTGCCTTTTTGTTTGGGAGCAGTTTTCTTTTTCTTAGGCTGTGTCACAGCCTTTTGCTCCTTTTTAGGAGTTGCTTTTGGCTTCTCCTTGTTTTCTTTCCTTGGTTTGCTCATGAAGGCCGGGGCTGGATTTCGACCTCCCGTATGCCTTGAGTGTTTGGTCCGTATTTGATACGGATCATGTTGCACTTGTTCTCGCTTGCGGGGTTGGAATTCAAACTTCTCCTCTGGCCATTTATGTTGAAGCGGATTTATCCAGCTCCAACATCTATTTGGGCCCCAGCGGTGCTCAAGAATGGCCTCCCTAGGATGAGAGGGTTCTCCTTGGTGAGTTCCATGTCCAGCACCACGAAGTCGACTGACACGAAGTACCCTCGGATTTTTACCGGGATGTCCTCAGCAATCCCTGCAGGGTAGCGAATGGAGGAGTCGGCCAGTTGGAGTGTCATGGTTGTTGGTGCAAGCTGTGTGCAATCCAACTTGTCGAAGACTATTTTTGGCATGACGCTCACGCTGGCTCCCAGGTCACAAAGAGCATGGTGAAACTGTTGACCCCCTATTGAACAAGTGATGGTTGGGCATCCAGGGTCTTTTCTCTTTTCAGGCAGCTGGTTAAGTATTGCTGCGCTGCATTCCTCCGTCAGTTTGACCATCTCCGTGGATGGTAGAGGACGCTTGTTGTTGATGATATCTTTCACATATCTTGAATAGGAAGGGACATGCAAGACATCCTTGAGCGGGACGCTCACATGTACCTTCCCTATCATCTCAACGAAGCGTGCGAATTGTTCATCCGCGGTCATCTTCTTAGTTTTGGTGGGGAACGGTAGGCTACTTGTATCAGGATAGTCTATCGTTGCTCCTGTTGGTGTTGCTTCCTATGGCTCTTCCTCTACAGGAGGTTCCCTCTGTTTCTGCGCTTTCTGCTTTCCTGATGCCGTTTGGTTAGGGTATGGTGGATCACTTGTGGACCTTCCTCCCCTTGTTGTTACTGATTTTAGCTCAGCCTTGGCATCCTTATCCCCAGTTTTGGGCAGAGCGGCAGCTAACTGGGTAAGCTGGGTCTCTATCATGCTGTTAAAACTTTGCTGACTCTTGACAGCGGATAAGAGACCTTCCAGCTTTTTGTCCATGTCTCCCAGGATTTTGTCATGTTGCACCATCTTTTTGGCAAGATTTTCGTTTATTTTGGCTTAGCCGAAAACCAGGTCCTTCAATGAAGGTTGATTCGAATTAAACTCGGAGGCGTAATTCGAATTACCTTGGAATGGAGGACGGGACTGGTTATTCCAGCCATTCCCTCCTCCTTGCTGCTGGCGAAACCCATTGTTGAGGTAGACGGCCTCTTCACGGGTCTCGGGGCAGTCATTCCCCGAGTGTCCAGCTTCACCACAGACCTCGCATGTCATGCGAGCGTCCATGGCGTTGACGGTGCCGGATGCATCATTGATGGCACCACCGTCAATCTTCTTCAGGAGTAGGTCTATTTTTGCGGCAAGCATATCCGCCTCCTTCATGGTATGCATGCCTTTTTGTCCCTTGGTGGGAGCGCGGTCCTCCCCCCAAGCTTGGTTTTCTACCATTTTATTGATCAGTGACGTGGCACTGTCAACAGTCAATGATTGAAAGGCGCCGCCAGCTGCGGCGTCCAGGTGCCCCTTCGACATGGGAGTTAACCCATTATAGAAGTTCTGGAGCACCACCAACTTTCCATCCCATGGTGAGGGCATTCCCTGGATGTACTCCCGGAGCCTCTCCCATGCCTCGGGGATGGGTTCGGCGAATTTCGCGGAAGTTGGCGATTCTTCCCCGTAGGGCATTGGTTTTGCCCATGGGGAAGAACTTAGCGAGGAATGCGGTGGAGCACTTGCTCCATGTGTCAACAGCGGCCTTGTCCTTGTAGAACCAGTCTTCGCCTTTCCCACTAGGGAGAAAGGGAAGAGCCCGAGCCCGATTGCATCGGGTGCGACATCCTTGATGATGATGGTGTCGCATATCTCCAAGAAACGCGAAGATGAGCGTTGGCGTCCTCACTAGGCGGTCCACAGAATGAACTTGCCTCGCACCATGGTAATGAGCCCGGCCCCGAGCTCGAAGTTCTTGTCTCCCAAGTTGACGGGCCCGGTGGGCACATTGGCAACATTGCGGACAGAGAACTCGCGCAGGAACTTGGCCATGGAGTGCAGCGTAGTAGGTGCGGTGGTGACTGGTTTATCTGTCGGCGGAGTAGCAGAAGAGGAAACGGCACGAGTCCTCTTCCTCCTTAGGAGTGCCTCCGGATTTGAGTTGAAATTTTCCGGCAGGGAGAAACCGGTCATGTACTATCCTGTTTTCATCCACAACAGGAGAAAACATAAAAGTTAGCCTCGTATAGACATTGTCGTTTCTCATTTTATATATCATATGCATATCCATGCCGCTAGATCCTTAACTTCCATGCCTTCCCCAAGCAACGGCGCCGTAAATGCTTATTGGCATTTCTCGGCGCGATTACCAAAATAGACTTAGAGCCTAATTCGATACGGTGCGAAACGCTAAATGGCTTTACTCGGCATATTTACTAGAAACCGGTTCTAGCAACTACGCGAGTGTTGCCAAGAGATAGATCACATCCTATTAGAATAAATATCCGCAAGCGCACGGATCTATCGTCAAAGATTTCACCCGGAAGTATTCGGGGTATCGTTATTTATAATTTCCCAAAGGAAGGCATGGGGTAGTTAAGTATTCTAGCATGGGTATGAATACAATATCTAGCATGAGGAGAAACCGACCAATGTGCTATACGGAGGGTAAGCATACGGTAGTTTGGATAGTGGACACACACTTAGAGCAACCTCAAAGGAATAAAGGTAAAATAAAGAATAAAGAATAATCTACGCGGAGCGAGCGGGTCCTATATAGTCAATGCTAGAACAGCTAATTCCACATGTTATACAAGTCAAGACTCGACTATAGACTAGGAATATGGGGAGACCGCGGCAATCGGTCTGATGCACGGTCGATGGCGGCATTTACGAACTCCTACTCAACATGCGAACGTGGGGGATTACAAAGGACGGACAGGCTGTCACCACCCGCCGCCTACCACCTCAACTGTGGCATGCCGACATATCCGAAGGTTCCCTCCCACCCGGACACCACGTTCGCATACTAAGGAGCTACCTACGTCCCCCCAGGACTCCCACCCTACGGATGGACGAGCTAGAACATAGGCAAGCCCGAAGGCACATCGAACCGTTATTCCTCTCCTACAATCTAATCTAAACAAGTAAAACATATGAACGATGAAGAACCGTGTAGAACACGATGAACAACTCTCACAAGAACTATGGCCTAGTTCTTGATCATCGAATATATCGTGTACTAGACTATACTCTAGTTCATATGCAAGACTATATAAATGTAATGAGAACTTGACTAAGGAAGAACGCTCCATAGATTTATACCAAGAGTGTAGCTTTTCTTCCTGGAGACAAGCTCTCCAAGTAGCTTTGCCAAGCTCCAATGGACTAATGCTAAGACTAAAGAACAAGTATGAGGAAGTGAGATGGCTCCAAATGGTGTGTGTGAAGGTGGGGGCCTCTCCTCTTCATTTATAGGGCGCGGAGGCGGTTCGGGGGTATTGAGGTAAAATAACCGCCGCAACCGTCATCCCCTAGATGGAAGGAGGCAAACCGCCTTGGCCGGGCCCTTTGGCGGGGGGCGCGCCGCGCCGGGCGCGCCCGCGCCGGGATGGCGCGCCCCTCGACCGCCTTTGGCGTGTGGGCCCGGCCGTCCTCCGGGCCGCGCTTTTTTGGTGTTTTGGCCCAAGTACGACCCGAGGTGGGCTACCTTGTTTCCTTTGCCGTTTTACGCCTTCCGGAAAGTGCCTTTTTATTTCGAAAATTCCTGCACTTGGTGTATATTCGCAAAACAATATTTTCTCCAAGCACAGGTGGAACTAGGTCAATAGTAAAGATATATGTGAAATAAAATATTTATTTCCCCCATAATAACCTATAGTTGGCAGGTAGGAATCTGAGTTAAGGACCGCCAACACCCTCGCTCCTCACCACCAACAGAGAGGTCGGAGGCGAGGAAAACAGGGGCCAAGACGGTAGCGGCGGCTGCGGAGTCTCCTTGGGAGGGTGCGTTAGGTTACAACTTACCTTTAAGCTAGGAGTGTGGCTCAGGGCAGGTGCATTGGTGGTCCCATAACTAGTCTCATAGAGTGCCACGTAATTTAAGACTGACTCAATAGATTACACGTACAATGGTTGTCCTTTTAAGTCTCATAGCAACTCGCATTTCCTTAATTTAGGGAGAGAGTAAACATAGGATTGTGAGGTGCATGACAACAACAACTCGTATAATGGTAAAATAAGTCTCATAGTCCTAAATTTTAGCTCATGAGGTGGTTGTTTCGCGAAACAACGACCTCATTCTCTCTCACTTCTCTCTTTCCTCCACATCATCAAAAATCCTACGTGCAATGCATGAGACAGCGTATGAGACCGCTTACATGTAGCAATGTACCTGCTCTTAGGATCGTCTAGCGATTAAGCACCTCCGACCATCTCTCTATTTTTGTTTTTCACACACTCAATGCCTCCGTTTAAATTAAATACCATTTCAGTTTTACTCTAAGTTAATTACTACCTCTGATCCCTTTTATAAGGCGAACACACGAGACAAGATTCAAACTTCATAGTATTTGACCAATAATTTAGCAAGTAATTTTAACTAATAAATACAAACTTGATATGGTTAGATTAAGGATCAAATATACTATCCAATGATCATAATTTCATTTTTTTTAAAAAATAATACATACTAAATGAATGGTTAACTTGTAATTTGGGTGACCGTGCCATATTTGACTACGCCTTATAAAAGGGACCGAGGGTAGTATTTTTTTTCAACATTACTCAAGTTTAAAGAAAAATACACCATTATCTTCAAACTAGTTTTATTAGCACTACAAAATATACTCCAATAGTGTACTATGACATTTGTTTTAATAGTGTACTTAATATGTGTTGCATATACTAATATATTTTTCCAATGAATTTAAGCTAAGAATAATTAAATAGAGCTAAAAACGACTAATGATAATTTAGAAGGGCATCGAGGATCCAAGATTGTTTCTTTATCTTCTCACCATGTTCTATAACTTGTTTCTTTATCTTCTCACCATGTTCTATAACTTTAGCCCCACTTCATACTGCTTTATGGACTTGTGAAGAGATGCACATTTCTATTATGGGAAAAGTGAGCTAAGAAATATGAAATACTTAGGGCAGCTCTACTGTAATTTAGTTGTAGTTCCCTTGCTCACTAGAAATAGCTGAGCAACCTAGCCTTGTTGATGTGTCTAGAGATCATAGCCTTCTTGCTAGAATTGTTTAGCCTTGTTGATGTTTAGGACCTTTCAAAAAGTCCATGGAGAAAGAACATGTCATCAAATGAAGCTTCCGACAAGATGGCTCCAGAGATGAAGATTTGCTCGAGGTCCTAGAATTCTAAGACTTGTGCATGCACTCAAGTTTTGAAAGGCATCCTCATGACTAGCATTTGATTTGTATATGCCTTTTCTAGTATGAATATCTATCAGGTCATGTTGTGCCAGTCGTGACCTAATAGCTAAGTGTCTATAATTGTTCGAGGAGCCCATGTAATATATGGGGCCAAGACTCGATCCCCTTGAAGAGGACTAGCCAGTAGGTGCTATTTTAGTGGCATGTGAAATCCAACTCTATCAAGAGGCCACTTTGTGAATAGCCATTGTCTATATATAGTGCCTAACATAAGGGTATGATGCCAAGGGACTCTTTCCCACCCACTCACATTTTCTTGTCACAAAACCTTAGTCTTTCTATGAGTCTTCTTCTAATGTCCCTTAATTCCTTCTCCAAGCCATCTTCAAAGCTCCCATATTCTTCTTCTGAGTCTTCTTCTAGGATTCAACCAAGCCTAAGTAGTGCTTTGGTTTGGGAAAAAAGATGAGTTACTCTTTTGGAGTTTGGCCAGAGCTCAGGGAATATCCAATCTCCTACCTCTAGAGCCGGTCAATACATGAGTTCCTCTCTAGTGGTCTTGGGTCAAGTTTGAAAACTGTGAGAGAGATACATCTTAGATGTAAAAGAGAGTGTGTGTGTGGCTGAATGGGGTTTCTAAACCCACTCCTTTACTCTTCTTAATATAATGATGCGTAGATTTCATTCGTGCTCAAGAAAAAAGAAGTCTTCCTCTTGAGTCCTATAGTTTATTTCTCTGGTGCGATATTCTTCCTCTAAAGTCTTATACTCCTTTCATTTTTACGTAAAAAGATAGAGGTAGCAAACCCAGTTCCAAACTTACCAGCGTCAAAGCCTCCAGAGATAAAAAATCATACCGGGACCATAACTCTCAATAAATGATATTAGTATATCCTCCAAGATAGTGAAATAATTCGTATCCCCTATGGCATAATATATTAAACATTGAAGCCTTTACCGGAACCATTGCCAACATTGTATAGACCCCCATCACCTGTGTATGGATAAATGATTTTATCAACAATGTACCTACAAAATACAAAATTAAAACATCATATGCAAATACTAATACAATGGTAAAATACCTATGTATGGATTTTAAAACTTTCTTCTTATTATAAAATATCTCCTACTTCCATTGTCATGATGTATATATCAAAGTCAAGTACTATATTTTTTTTCTTCTCCTGTATATAATACAAAACAATTAGAAAATAAGTTAGACTGAATAAGAGCTAACTAATAGAAGCAACTAACTTTTATTAGCACTACAAAATATATTCCAATATTGTACTATAAAATTTGTTTTAGTAGTGTTATTTACTTTGTTAGGTACTAATATATATTTTCTAATGAATTTTATCTAAATAAAAAAATTCAAACAGAGCTAAAACGACTAATAATTTAGAACGATAGAGTTTCATCAAGAATCATATATTGTTTCTTTAGCATTTGACTATGCTCTATAATTTTAGTCCCAGGCCAGCTCTAGCCCTTAAAACTATTAGTATTTTCACACGAGCTTTCGAAGTCCTATGACCTATAGTTTATATAACCTCGTATGATGATAAAGTTATGAACTACTTAATCCTACATTTTCTATAAATTAATCTGCATCTAAGTTAAAGCAAAATATTATTATTTTTAAGGTAACGCTACATAGTGTGTTGATTGAATTGGCCAAAAAGGCTCACAACGATGTGACATCTTAAACTCCTATAAAGCTAATGTCCACTACATCCTAAAGGCTCACAGCCACGTCATCATCCACCCACAAGTCTACTACCATTAACTCAAGCATGCTAATAGAGTAAATTGCACCGGAAGTATCTAAACTATTGGGTGTGTAACAGATAGATACTCCAACTAAAAAATGTAACGTCTAGGTACTCGAACTATACCTTTTGATGACCAAAGGTATAAACGTGGCCACGCAGACGTCAACAGCTGACACGGTGGACAATGGGCGCTGGGCCCTTAGGCGTTTTTGTGAAAACCCCCTCCCCCAATCCTGAACCTACTCACTCACTCCCTGCTCGTCTTCAACCTCCAGCACACGCTTGCGCTCCGTTCCTCAGCATGCAGGAGTGCCGCGACGTCCATGTCCGTGCCCAGCCTTCGCGTTCTAGGCCACACGCCGCCGCCCCCATCCGCGTCTTGGACGACAACGACGCCGTCTTCCCGCCGCCGTCGCTTTCTGCTGCTCCTCTGCTGTTACCGGGCTTGCCGAGGATGTCGACATCCTTTGCGCCCTCGGCAGCGGCCGTGGTGCCATCGGCCGTGGTGGTCGCCTCCGCAACGACGTTGGCGATGTACTGCTTGACGGTGTTGGTAGCGTCGATGGAGCTGTCTTGCTCGTGCAAATCCTATGCCTCTGGTTCCGAACGAACAGGGCCATCCTATGCTTCAATTTGTTACCTAATTCGGATGAATCCCACAACAAGTCCCAATCCATACACACCTGCGAGCAGGCAAGGGCAGGCGGGCGACACGCCTTTGGTAAAATTCTCTGTCGTCAAGCCGCCCGCGTCCCATTCCCTTCGCAGCGAAACCTACCTCGTCTCTCTTCTTGCTTGCTAGCTCTAGCTTCTCGTTGATATCATAGACCTTGCCGTCTCCTCTGTTTTGTCAGTTGAGCATCGGAGACGCCGGAATGCCACAGCCGGGGTGCTCGCCTCCATGCCGGCGGCGTACGCGAGCGCCTCGCAGTCGGCCCGCCGAAGAAGAGGACCAGCACAGCGTAGGAGATGTACGGCGCGAAGACATGTGCCGCGTCGCCGAGGACATGGTCGACGAGGACGGCGACCGAGCAGGGCGCGCTCCGGAGCACGCGATGTTGGCGTGGTGGAGAGCGCGACGCCCGTGAAGAGGATGGGCTGGCCGCGCGGCGCCGGTGAGGAGCCGACGCCGAACGCGAAGGGAGGGCCATCCTCTCGCAGCTCCCCGAAGCCGCCCGCTCTCCCCGAGCGCGGGCGGCGCTCCGCGCCGCGGCGCTCGCGCGTGCGCTGCCGCGGCCTCGCAGGCGAGCGCGAGCGCGAGCGCATCCGCAGCCGCCGGTCTTGCACCGCGCGAGCGCATCGGCGCGCGGCCTTGCGCGAGCGATCCGCCGCGGCCGGGAGGGCACACCGCTCCACCGCTGCCGCGAGCGCACGCAGCTCCACCGCGGCTTCGCCGGGCACGGGGCAGGCGCGGGGCGGCGCGGACGGGTCCTGGAGCGCGCAAGGCCGGGCGCGGATGTGGCGGACATCGCGGCTCTCCTGCGTGCAGTGGAACGGAGGCGAGCATGGCATGTGCGAGGTTGAAGACGAGTGGGCGGCGGTACTGCGCTGGAACAGAGACAGAAGGGAGATGGGAGTAAAGAGAGAGAGGAATAAATACGCCGGGGTTTTTCAAAAATAGTCCAAGGAGCATGTCCACGTTGTCTCCTCCACGTCAGCTCTGGTGGCCCATGTGACTGACCAAGTACCGTTACATAGCCAAAACAATAGATGGAGTAACTACAAGTTACGTTTTTTTTTTATTAGGTGAGTTTTTACCTAGGTGTTGATGTTTGCCGACTCACAAAACGGTATAGGGAGGAAAAAAAGAGAACAACTCCAACAGTTTGGCATTTATGACTTGCCAAATATCTGAATTGTGGACCCAAATGTGTTTTTTGTGGCATCTTTTCTTTTCGCGTGATCTCTTTCATCGTCTTTCTTCACCCGGTCGCGACCTCAGCGACCAATTGGCAGATGCAGCAAACAGGTAGCAATCAGTACGTCTAGTAGTCCGTAGTAGCTACCATTCAGTGTACAATCAATTGGCAGATGCAGGCAAGCAAATAGCAGCATCAGTATCATCTAGTAGTATGTAGTAGCTACCTTTCAGCCTACCATCAAGCAACAGCAGACGAGCAACAATACCATACATGCAGTACAATTCAGCCGATGAGAAGCAGGCAGCCGTAACAATGCCATCACCATCCCATCGATCTGCCAATGGACATGAGCATGAACTCGAAAAGCAAGGATGATAGCGGCAGCAGTACTCCAACCCGATCCCGCTCAGCCATCCACCTACGTAGGCAGCCGGGGGCGCCCAGCCGCGACCTGCTAGGCCAAACGCGGATGCGGACGGGCCTGCCCTGTTGAAGGTGGTTGCGGGCGGCTGATCCTCGGATCGATCTGCTAGGGCCGCCGCCGAGGCTCCCCCGCTCGTGCAGGTGAGGCGGGGGGAGACCGGCGAGCACGGAGTCGACGTCGACTCGATGAAGCGAGGGAGCTTTCGTGCGCCAAGAAGGCGGCGGCACGCGAGGAAGGGGCGATGCGCGAGCGATGCGCGCGACGAGCGAGCGCGCATTTTTGCGCGCAGAAGGAGTACTTTTGCCAAGTTGGGAAAAATAGCAAAGGTGTATGGCAAACTGTTGGAGAGGTTTTTTTCACATTTTGCCAAAAAATTAAGGATGGGGAGTTAGAATGGCAAACTGTTGGAGATGCTCTTACATGACTAATAGTTTAGGTACTCCTGGTGCAATTTACTCATGCTAATAAATATCCTCTCCACTCCTCTATCCATTTTTTTTAGGAATTTATGTTAGATCTTTTCTCATTGCACTACTACATGCATGCAACATATAATTCCATCATAATACTCTAATTCTCATTAAATTTATACATATTCATGTCATTCACACAAGATATTATTTTAAACATTCCCGCACCAACGCTCGAAGTATTTATCTAGTTTCTAGATTTTATAACATGTCTTGTAATAATTTAGTGGCGCATGGTTTAGCGGCTTTAGGTTGCAAACTAGTCCGTGCCCGTGTCCTTGTATGCAATTATAGAAAGCACGCTGGTCAAATTAGTTCAACTTTGACTAAATTTATTAAAAATAGTATTAGCATTTTGTCTCAAAATAAATATACTGTGAAAATTTATGATAAATCCAGTGATACTTATCTTGTCTTATAAGTACTTTTTCAGATAATTTTAGCTAAAATTTAGGATGTCTGACTATTCAGGACCTGAGAATTGCATTCTCTATGGATTCAGAGAGAGTGGGCACTTGATTTGGCCCCGGCTGCTTGGTAATAATGATGGTAATTTCCATGTTCAAAAATAAAACAAATATTAATAAAAAGTATATTTTTTTGAGGAATTAAGAAAAGATATCTAGAAAAAGAGGGTAACACCTTGTGGTTAATGAAACACATGTCGTTGCATGGTCTCAAAAAAGAAAAAGAAAAAGTAACACCAATACCGAAGCTGCCAAAGATAAAAGACTGGCCAGGAAATAAACTTGGGCCGAGAGGTATCGTCGCGGCGTATACAGTAGCAACAACCTATCGGTCGATTCTCAAAAAAAAAACAACCTATCGGTCACACAAAGACGGGCCTCGGCCCTTGGATAAATTTGCAAAGCGGCCCGGTAAGCACATGGACTGGGCTGCCTTGCAAGGCCCGTGAATCTGGTGGTCAAACTGGAACGGTATCTCGGATCCCGGCACACGGTCCACGCCTTCACGGCGGCGCCAGATGGTCCCCGTCCGCCCTCTGTACCGTCCGTCCAGTTACCGCTGCCGGACACGGGCGGCGTGACCATGGCCGTGGAGTGAGGACGAGGCGGGGCCGGTGCCACGTCCGTCCCGTGTACTCGTACGTACTCCTACTCCGTCCCACAGTGAACTGTGAATCATGACTCATGAGTGTTTCAGTACGGTCCGGTCAAAGCAACGGAGCTTTGATGGCACTGTCAGTCACTGGCTGTCTCACTGACAGCCTTGTCTCTCCCGGCGTCCGGGATTATCCTAATCGCGCTCAGAGGTGAGAGAGGCCTTTCCCCCGTGACTGATTAACTGCAGAGGAAGTGAGGACATCCACCGGAGACCGGACCAGGATCTCCGAAGAGGCAATGTCAATGCGTCTTGGGCTCTTGGCAAGGAATCATGGAGACGCCATTGTTGGACGGCGGCATGCGGCAACAGCAGTGTAGCTCCGATCAGCCATAGCCAGAGATGCATGGGTCAGCGTATCAAGAGACATCAGAGACGATACGCATCATCTCAGCTCACTGCGGTTGCTGCTGCTGCTGCTAATCCCTTCCACTGAGGTCATCAAATCTTCATGTGAGTACACGCTACGATCAAGTACGGAGCACACTGCGGCGCCGCATAAAGTGCCTACCACGCCACTTTGCAAAAGAAACGTACCAGCACAGCTACGTGCCCTTTCACACGAGAGATGCTTGTATCACCCTTTCACACGAGAGATGCTAGTATGGTTGGACGCCTACGACGACGGGGGCAATGCCAATGCATCGCATAGCCGCCGTGGCTCGCCGTCGCAAATCCCAAGGCACGTGCCCGGCACCGCTGCGCCCGCGCACCGGCCCTACCAGTACACTCACCCCGCTCGCTCACGCGCAGCACACTCTCGTCTGGCTCACACCAAAAGCCGAGCCGGGCAGAGACCCGGCTCCATCTCCAGGGACGTCAGAGAGGCGAGGAAAAAGTAGGCCACCCGGCCCACATCGGCCTACACCCACCCACCATGGGCGTGCCAGTAGAATCTAGCCAATCCAGTTGCAATAAAGTAAGGTTACCGTACCACTACCACCCTCGTGAGCCCGCCCGGGCCCGCGACCGGGAAAGCTCAAAGCACCTCGCAGCTCGCACGCCATGCCATCACACACCACTCGTACTACAGCGCGCCAGCAGGCAGCACACAGCAGCCTCCTCTTCTCCCTCTTCCCCCTCGGCACTCGGCAGTCGTTCCGCCCCCACTAGTCAATACTGTGCAGTACGCCACCCACCACCACTCCATTAAAGAAAAGCGGAGGCAGGCAGGCAGGTCGGGGGAGGAGAGGAGGAAGGGGTCGTCGAGCATGACGTCGGGGGCGGCCGCAGCGGCAGCGGCGGCGGCGGCGGCGGGAGCGCTGGGGCGGACGCCGACGTGGAAGGAGCGGGAGAACAACAAGCGGCGGGAGCGCCGGCGGAGGGCCATCGCCGCCAAGATCTTCACGGGCCTCCGCGCGCTCGGCAACTACAAGCTGCCCAAGCACTGCGACAACAACGAGGTGCTCAAGGCGCTCTGCCGGGAGGCGGGGTGGGTCGTCGAGGACGACGGCACCACTTACCGAAAGGTGAGAGCTTTATTTCGACGCTTTTACTTCCGTTCCTGGATCTTGCTGGGTGTTCGTCCGCGCCCGCGCGCGCGCAGATCCGGCGGTCGACGGAGCTAGCTAGCTTTGGATGAGCTGAGCTGAACTGAGCTCACGGTGCGTTTCTTGGTTCTTTCTTGGCAGGGATGCAAGCCGCCGCCGGGGATGCTGAGCCCGTGCACGTCGTCGCAGCTGCTGAGCGCGCCGTCATCGAGCTTCCCGAGCCCGGTGCCGTCGTACCACGCGAGCCCATCATCCTCCAGCTTCCCGAGCCCGACGCGCCTGGACCACAGCAGCGGCAGCAACCACCACCTCCACCACAACCCGGGCCACGGCCCCGCCGCCAACGCCGCCGCCGCGGCGGCCGCGGCCTCCTCGCTGCTCCCGTTTCTGCGGGGCCTGCCGAACCTGCCGCCGCTCCGCGTGTCCAGCAGCGCGCCCGTCACGCCGCCGCTGTCCTCGCCCACGGCGGCGTCGCGGCCGCCCACCAAGGTCCGCAAGCCCGACTGGGACGCCGCCATCTCCGGTGCCGTCGTCGACCCGTTCCGGCACCCGTTCTTCGCCGTCTCCGCGCCCGCCAGCCCCACCCGCGCGCGCCGGCGCGAGCACCCGGACACCATCCCGGAGTGCGACGAGTCCGACGTCTGCTCCACCGTCGACTCTGGCCGCTGGATCAGCTTCCAGGTCGGCGCGGCCACCACGGCGCCCGCGTCGCCCACCTACAACCTCGTCCACCCGGGCGCGTCCGCCTCCAACTCCATGGAGCTGGACGGGAAGGCAATGGCCGGAGCCGCGGACATCGGCGGCGGCAGGGGCACCGGCGGCCCCGCGGAGTTCGAGTTCGACAAGGGCCGCGTCACGCCGTGGGAAGGCGAGCGCATCCACGAGGTCGCCGCCGAGGAGCTCGAGCTCACGCTCGGCGTCGGCGCCAAGTGAAGTGAAGCGCACGACCGCCGTCCGTCGCGTTCGCTGCTAAAGCTCGGATCTTTGAGCTCCCGTACTGCAATGCCGTGAGGTTCGAATTGAGTACTAGCTGATCGTGAAAAAGGGATGGGTTGCTGTGAGATCGGCAGCAAAAATGTGTAGTTAGTCGCACGAGGAATTGCCGACGCATTCGTGCTGCGATTCGATCGGGCATATTTCGGTGCAGGTGTAGGTGATGCTGTTGTTTCATTCATGAACTGGGAAATTGGGGTGAATCTTCAGAACAATCGTTCGTCCGTCCGTCCAATCGTCCGTCTGGATTGAATTATTTGATCACAGACTGACTGTATGGTGACTCTTTGGATCATTGGATGTACTGTACTGTTCTCTACTCGTAGCTCGTTCTTTGCCACTTTTTACTGTTTGTTCTTTGTAACGCCTCAAAATGCGTGACCCTCGTGGGTAAAAAAAGATGGGATGGGCTAAACTTTGTGACTCGATCTTGTCTCTCTTCCCGTGGCAAGTACTTGCTGTACTGTACTGTTCCTCGCGGTATTATTTGATTCTTTTACTCGTGGTATTCTTTGAATTTTTTTACAGTTTACTAGTATATTGCAGTGGGAGTATCTTCCCATTTTTTTATGATGTGGGAGTATCTTCTCTGGGAACGTGAGCTACTCCTAGGCCAGTGGCTACAGAGAGTACGTACAGACTGTCCACGATCTCACCAGTTGTGCCGATGCTGCGACAGCATGTCTGCGAAACGCAAACACACGCGCTGAGATTTCTGACTGGAGACCAATGTTTTTATCTTTTGTGCATAAACTGCATATTAGATCAGATGCCATTATGCCAAATGGCCGGCATTGCTTGCGCAAACCACAAAGACACGTTATTCCATTTCCAGCGACAGGCGAACGGAACTCAATCAGATCAGTGGGTGGCTACCTGGCGGTTTCCCTGTAGATGCTGTTGCCTCCGCACCAAACCAATCATCCGCCGCGCTCGCGCCGCGCGCGCACGCACTGCCGCACCTACTGTACTCGAGAAACGCAGGCATCAACACGGTTCCATTCCGTCCAGCTGCGAAATGGAAATCATTGGGAGCACGAGCTGGGTATGGGTGCTGCTCGGCCGTATCTTTCCTTCGACAGCCTCCGATCTCTTTCTCGTTCGTTGCTGGCTGGCACGGGTGTGCGATTATTCTGGAGCACAGTGCAGTGCAGCGCATCTTGCGATCGTCCAAACGGTCCCGTCGCCAGCGGTCGTATCGGGCGTCCAGCGGCCGTGTCAGGCAGACACTCCTGCGCGATGGCCATTGTACGTGCGCATTGTGCCGTAGCACAGTCCCGCAATGGCTGCGCACGTCGGCAAGCTTCCCAGCCCGCCTGGATCATTGCTCTTTTGTTGCGTGACCGACGCTCGGTCTCGGTCGGGCTCCTAGCCTCTTGTTCGTATCGTATGATCGTATCCAAGTATCCAACAGCACAGCGTCTTTGTCCTCGAGACCTGGTCGCGCGGTTTACTACTGGCTGCGGCCGCGCTCCCCGCCTCGAGTCGTTACGCGTCCAGACCTGCGGCTGCAGTGACAGCGACGGACAGGGGCGTCGGGAGCACCTTTACGCATAGATCCGACGCAGATTGAGGGAGGCCGACGGTGCACGGGGGCCTCCCTTTACGCATAGATCCGACGCAGATTGAGGGAGGCCGACGGTGCACGGGGGCGGGGCCCCCGTGCGCATGTGCAATTCTCTAATCAGTCGCGCGCGTCCGCCGCACCGAACGCCCGACGGCGACGTCGTGAACGGTGGCTGGCCGCCCTGACAACGCCGACCGACGGGTGGCTGGCCGGCATTTAAAAAAAACAAATAAATAATCTAACTAAATAATCCCGCTCGTGCGCCGCGACCCACTTGCCGGAGCTCGGTGGTTCGAGCTCTGCAATTGGCGACAAAACAACCAGGGATCGGGGGATGTATGGAGAGAGTGCGATCGGGGGATGTATGGAGAGAGTGCGACCGGTTCTTCGCACAACAGCCGGGGACTACGGGGGCACACGGACGGACGGACGTCGCTGTCTCCCGTGCGTTGATTGTGTTGATCTAGCACGCAATAAGCCGTTAGCAAGCAGCCCCGTTCGTATTGACCTCGGGCTCTCATTTCATAGGAAAAAATATCCCCAGATCCTACGTACACGTGTTGGCAAAAACATGGCTGCTGGCTGAGCCTGGATGTCCTCCTCCTCCGTCCTCGCGCGTGCACAGTGCACTTGGCAGTTCACGGGATCGGCGTGCTCTACCGTCCCAGTCGTACGTAACCGAGCGACGGCGACGGGACGGCCCGTGGAATTGACAGAATGACAGTGATGGTGAGTGGTGACGACTGCGCTGGCATGTGGCGGTCTCGGTCTGGCGGGGATACAGAACCGTGGCCAACACCCGGCACCGCGCGCGCTTCGTTGCCAATGTGAACAGTGCGAGCAGCCTCTCAGGCTCTCACCGCCGACCGCGGATCCTCCATTCCAGAGCCGTACTGCTTCTGGGCTGGTTTTGCACCGTGTCAGCTAACAAAGAAAATATATAGGCCACAGCCCACGAGTTCTTCTTTGCCACTCAAGCTTAGGGCCACAGCCCACGAGTGCCTTGCAGGCTTCGACGTGTCTACTAGGCCCGAAAATATGGGCCGCTAGCCACGATGGGCGCAGCCTTTTTTTTCACAAATAGCCTATCTTTGGACCAAATCAACCAGCCATATTGTTGTAAAAAAAAAAACCAGCCATATTCATGACAGCTGACGATATTTGGTTCAAGGGGATGGATGAGTGATTAATTAGTTTGGACCTCAACCCTATTAGCCGTCTTAACGCCTTTCTATCTATTACTAAGAGCATCTTCAAGGGACTTGGCATTTGGGTTAGCATTTGAGTAAAATGCAAAAAAGAGCAAAAACAACCCTCCAATGATTTTGCAAACCAAGTTAGCATTTTGACAAAGTTGGCATTTGAGGGAGGAGACTTGGCAAAAATGCCAAGCCATCCACAACTTGGCAAAAGGAAAATCTCGCATGCTATTGGAGGGCCGAGCGAGCGAGGGAGGAGGTCGCGGGAATTTTTTTCGGCCGACGGTCCACTTTCCCAAATGCCAAGTTTCATTTGCAAAATCCCTTGGAGTACACCTATTTTTAGACTTTGCATTTCTATTTGGGACTTTGCAAACAACCACAAATGCCAACTCCAAATGCCAAGTCCTTTGGAGATGCTCTAAGGGAGCTATATTAGCTGAATTAGTTCTGAAGTACCTATATATGTTGGAAGTTAGATCCTCGAGTCTTCTTTTGCCTAAGGCCTCATTTGAAGTTGCTCTTATTTTTCCCTCCATAAACTACACGGCAACATATATAGTGTAAATCTGTGCAAACTTGTAAACTTCTAATCTAGGTCACATGATGTTGATCTAAGGGGCATATGATAAAACCTTTAGATTGTACATTGGATGACTACTCTCTGTATAATATATAAGGGCAAGTACAATAATATTGTCTCATAGACGGTCCCATGTGTCACATAATCTTGAGCCAACTTAAGGTTCTGTATGCTATATCTATACTGTTTGCCAAGGCTCCTTTCATGACTTTGGATCTAGGCCTCCGGTTTTCAGTGCCCATCGACCGTCCCCTTGGCTCTCTTCTCCTTTCCCCGTCTACAGTAGAGCGAGGCGGAAAGGGCGACTTCGAGGCGGCCGTCGTTTCCGGCGGCGAATCCGCCGGTCCCCTTCCTCTTCGATGGCCGGAATGGCGTCGGAGAGGGAGGTGGACCACGGATTCGCCGTGCGGTAGTGTATAGGCTAGGTAGGTCTAGGTTTTGCTCGTCGGGCCGTGTCCGCCGGCGGAGCTAGGGTTAGGGTCTCCGCCGGTCGGCGCCGTCCGCCGGCGGTTGCTCCGGGTGGGGTGCCGGCCGACCCTTCGCCGGCGAATAAGCGATAGGTTTAGGTATGCTCATCGTCGATGTACGCCACGTGGGAGCCGGGGTTTTTCTGTGGATTTGATTCCTCCGCAGCCGGTGTGTCGCGGCGGCGTCGGTGATGCGGAGACGAAGACGCCGTCGGTGGATAACTTCTCCGGCTGGTCTCCGTCCGGTGATGTTCTCCGGCTTCACCGGCGAGGTCGGGCGAGATCTTATCCGGGAGCCCGTGCCCCGGCCGGTCCGTTGCCGATGCGGCGGCGCGGAAGGCACGCCCGCGGCGATGTGTTTGCCTATGAAGGTACTCGTCGGCCTTTTGTTTGGTAGTTACAGAGACAGCTGGGTTTCTTCTGGAAGATTGGAGGATGGAGCAAACTCGGATTCCCAGCGGTGGTTTTGGTCACCGCCGGCGAGTTTCACTCCAGGATCGACGGAGCTTGGGGCGCGGCCCTGACCGATGGTTTCTCGGCGTTGCCTTCATCTTGTCCATGAGGATGAGTGTCTACTCGCGGTCTCTCTCAAAGCCAAGCGCGATGGAGCTCCGTCCGATCCAGGAATGGCGGCCAAGGCTTCGGAGGCTTCTGGCGGCGGCCCGGAAGCGGAGAACTCGGAAGCTCCGGTGCTCGAGGGTCTAGGGACTTATCCAGTAATTTTTTCTTTTGTTAAGGTCCCTCGTGCAAATATGGTGGAGCTGTTTTCGTATCCTACTCGCTGTATCTGTATTTGTACACGTCTTTGTACTGTTTCCTTAACATGAATACAGATATGGTTGAATCAAAAAAAAAAAAATAGGCCTCCGGTTTCTCTGACTTGTGCCAAATGCTAACTCAAAAAAATAGCTCCATAAGAGAAGCTCTAAATGGGAGTGCTCATTTTTTTTCTACAACAAAAGTGAATCCGCTTAAACATGGTTTCTTTGGTTGCTTAAATGGAGCTTTTTACAACAGGACTTTAACAGGGTTGTTTTACTTAGTGACACATTATTTTTTAATTTAGGTATAGAACAAAGTAATGTTATGAGTTGCATAACAACTTATAAAATGGCATAAAAGCCATTTCATAGTTTTAAAAATTAAATTTTGAGACAATTGTTTTCCTTGAAACATCAATCTCATTCTCTCACATCTAATGATCTCCTTCATTTACGGTATAAAAGAAAAACCGGCCAACATCTACATGGCCTTGCAATCAAACGATGCACTTTAGCCAGTGTTTGTGCCTGTTGGCAAACTTTGTAATAATTGGGCGTGATTCTATCTTCTGATAGAAAAAGCCGGGTATACATTATCCATTTTCTAAAAAAAAAAAGCAGGTCACAGCGGGAGATCCGAAACCAGACGGGATCGACGCCACAACCGTCGCGCCTACGGATCCTTTTCCGAGTGGGAAACAAACCGAGACAACCGCCTGGCCTTTTTAACCCGAGGGTGGCCAAAACTACATCCCAAACGCGCACTGGCACGTTCGCTGGTTCACGCTCCAAATACGAACCCTACCAGCGCCAGCGGCGAGGCGGAGGGCCGGAGGCAGGCACGGGCGGCATGGCCACCGCGGTGGCTTCTTCACACAACTCCCACCACTACCGCCCTGTCGTGTACAGCAGCAGCAGCAGCCCCGTCGTGTCGCCTCTTTCCAGCAACCGTCGCGTGAGCGTCAACCCCAGCCCCGCTTGCGTCGCGAGACCTGCAACGGACACCGCCGATAAGGACGCCGCCGCGTACAGGCGCGGGCAGCACTGTCATCGTGCCCACGACGACGAGAAGCCGCGACGGACGACGTCGCCGCCGGTAATGAGGCGCCGGCGACGCGACGCGTACGCGTCCCCCGGCAGGAAGAGGAGGCGGGGAAGCGACTACTACAGGAGGCCGGACGACGCTCACCGCCGTGGCCGCGACGACGACGACGCCCACCGCGCGGCCGATACGACGAGCAAGGACGGCGAGGAGCGGGAGCGTGTGCGCGAGGACGACACTAGAAGGAGGAGCAGCTCGCGATCGTCCAGAGAGCGGAGAGCGCCGCGGGCGTATCCCTCCCCCGCCACCGCGCATCATCATCCGCCGGCCGAGTCCATCGGTAGGCCACGAGCTCTCGCCGTCGACGAAGACAGAAAGCGGTCGCCGGTGGAGAAGGTGGTGGACCAGGCGGAGGAAGAGGCCGAAGCCAGGCGCAGACAGGACGAGCTCCAGCGGAAGAGGGAGGAGGCTCGGCGGGAGCTTGACAAGGTGGTGAGGACTGTGTGGTTCAACGACCCTTACATCTCTCCCATGTGCGTGCTCAACATGATGCCAAGGTGGTCGTGGAATGATGTAGAGGAAGGAGAGGTGGTCTAGGATAGTAGGATCTTGATGTTTTGATTCTTAGTTCTAGAGTTCCATTGCCCAATACGAAATGTAGCCAAAATGTTCCTGGAGAAGAGATCTATTTACAAAGATCGGTCGATTTTCGTATTGGTTAACCCTGACCGTTGAGACCAAAAAGTGATAGTTCCGTACATTTTGTAGAACCAATGAACGACGTCATTGTTATTCTATTGGTAAAGATGATTCAATGCTTCAATTGACATGTACGTTTTCCTATCGCTAAATGTTGTTAGGGGTTTTGCAATATTTTGTTTGTCTTCGGTTGGTTCATCTTGGTCAGTGTCTCAGTGGACGCGACAGTTTTGTTGAATATTTGCAGTCCACGTGTCTTTTTTTTTT
Source organism: Themeda triandra (assembly GCA_018135685.1). NCBI lineage: Eukaryota > Viridiplantae > Streptophyta > Magnoliopsida > Poales > Poaceae > Themeda > Themeda triandra. Next base: position 267,489 of record JAENPR010000127.1, read on the forward strand.
TCTCGAGAGAAATATCGATTATATGAAGGTTCATTCTCTCTGCCCTCTTTGCTCCTGGGTGTATGCAGTTCTTTCCGAAACCCAAGGGAACTTGACCGGCCCATGATGCCTTGACTTAACGCGGCCCAACTCTCTTGGATCCAAATAAATAAATATTTTTTTTCAAAAGAAAAAGAAAACAAAAGAAGTTACCATCATTATATTAAGAAGATTTTTTTTTCAAAATTACTCTACAAATAATATGATTGTCTAATTTGCCTCTAGAAAAAGTCAGTAAAGTTTTATTAGTTTTCCCCTTATAATCTCCGAACAGCATGTTAGGTCTACTGACTGTTTTGCTCATCAGGATGATTTACATACATTATTACAAATCCATAAATCTGAAGTAGCTGAAATAAGGAGTAGACATCCAGTCGACCCTATCAAAAAATGATACAAGAGAAAACCACAAGGGGAAAAAATGGGACAAATTCCCTTATCTGCTGGTGTATATTTGCTAGTGCAACCAGGGATCAGAAGAAGGTGCTTGTCGTCAAAGCTGGTTAGAGAGACCAATCAACTTCATTGCATCCTCTGCAATGCCGCAGCACTTATTGGAATGACACCAGAGGATGAGACCAGAGCATCAATAGGAACATCAGTTGAATTGACTGGGATGACGCCCTCGTCCATAATTTGCACCGAGTATGAAAGAGCAACTTCAAAAGAGGAAAGCAAAACATTACTATGTAATGAAAAAGGCTTGCATATGACATACTGTAATATCAATGGATCCGTGGAAGGAAAAATAGCAGAACAAAAATGCATTTCCATTTTGATTAATGTATTCCATGTTCATGTAGTAAATGAAATATTTATGTCTCTGTTATGAAAATATGAAAATTAAAGCTTTTAATCCAAGCAGACAATGATCTAATGAATCACCAGTTGACTTGTTGATTTGGTATGAAAAAACTTGATTCAAAAGCACACAGGAAGGCTATTGTCACTCTTTGATGCAAACTATACAGTTTTGATATGGAACAACAATAAGTGCTTGCTCTGTTAAACCTAGCGCATATTCTGATCTATCATACTTAACAGATAGAACCCCTAAAAGTTAGAAGCATCTGTTGGTATGCTTGCTTCAGCCACATCCAAGTTTACATCAACCATCCCATGATTTAGAAATCAAATTGAAACTTTTGGTCACTTGATCTCTGTTGAGAGCTGATGCAAGCAGACACTTAGCATTTTTCATCTCTGAAACCAATTTACTAAGTTTGGAACATTAGTCAACTATAAATCAGAGACTGATAACACATGACTACTCAGTTCAACAACAAAGTAGTAGTTTGATATTAGAAAATCTTGTAATACGAGCATAGTTTTGCTCATAGACCCAACAGCCTCTCCATACTAATAGGATCAGAATTTGGCTTATAGACACAACAGCCTCTCCATGCTATTAATACGACCATGGAATGCTATTTAATGCATCATAAGCCTTTGTAAAACAATGGGTCAGCTATGCGATTAAGTGAGCAAGAAACCACCTCATTGTAAAACAATAGGTCAGCAATATGATTAAAGTATAGCCAATGGAATCTAAACTAGCTTGCACTAGATGTTATTGGCATCTGACACTTAAACAATACAAGCCTTAAGATTGAAGTTAACAGTGGAATCTAAATTACAAGTAGCTTCCAGTAGACATTATCTACTCCAAAAGTCCTTGGCCAATGTGGTTCCAACAGCAAAGTAAAGGGGGCAAAGCATAATTCAACTAAATATCACACACAATATAATAACTAGCTGAAAATAGTATCAGAAGGAAAAGATCCTTAATTATAAATACAAAAGTTTAAGGAAAATATCAACGAATTTGCATAGGAAAGAAATGCATGACATACCCAAGAGAGGCTGATTCCACCCTTTCTCTTTTGCAAGTTCTTGGTATTTCATCAAGAATGTGTCATAGTACCTTTTAATTTTGGAAAAAAAACAAGCAATCATATAGCAGCAGAAAAAACTTTAAGTAAATTAATTTCATAATTGTCTACTTTAGCATAAACTTAGACATCCATTAGAGTGGAACACTATATCTTTGAGGTTCATGTACTCCTTAGGCATTTTATGCAATTGAGATTTAATTTAAAAAAATTCATAGAGCTGCGATTTATTTTGTTGATATCGCTACAGTAAAGGCAGCATAAAAAATCTGCAAAACCGAATTGCATGATGGTACTTCTACATTGAAGAAAACAAATATGTACCATGGGTCTTTACCAATCTACAGATTGAAGAAAGAAATAGGACGGTGACAGGCTTATAACCGCACCAGCATGCACTTGCCTTTTGAAACTTATATTAAGATGTCATTATACAGAATTCATGTTCATACATCTAAGCTTGGATCTACATCCACAGGGCAGGTTACAAGCTTTCAATTGCAAGATCCAGATATCATCACAAATAATTGATTTCTCAGCCACACCAAGAGGTCGTGTGAGTATGAATCAACCATTCCAGCAGTTTTTGCATCTTGAACGATATTATTACTGTCTTAGGTGGTAACTACTGCTATTATAACAAATGGCTCCTCTGGTACCAGAGTCAAGGTATTAAAACTTGAATATTACTGAACTAAAACAAATTTTGGAATTCATGCAATTTGTGATCACATTTCTTATAGGGTATTCATATTTTCTGAAGTATCCCTGAAAAATAGCAAATTCAGGACAGACAAATGTAATTGCAATATGTAATCCTACCCTCCACCACGCCCCAGTCTTCGACCAGTTCTATCAAAAGCTTGTCCTGCATGAACAAATAAGCATTATCCAACTGAGTTTATGTGGCGGAGCATGTATGAATTAAATGATAAGGACATACCAGGCAATAATAAAAGATCAACCGGGGAAGATGATGACAATACTGCAAGGATAAAAGGAGGATCAGAAGCAGTGAATACATGTAAGACAGGGCAGGTAGTGAAAACATGTCAACTTAAACACCCCATCAATGCAGTAACTTATAAATTAGATGTGGAGAAAGCTTTCCAGTAACATGGAAATGAAATTTCATACCATCTTCACGATCGTTCCCAGTAGCATCCACAGGTGACGGTTCCAGAATGTTCATTGAATTTTTAACTAAATCGTCCATGGTGGTGATTTTGAGCATCCGCATATTACGGTTCTTATCCTCCACTCGAGGAACATAAAGATCCTTTGCCAGTTCCTCTTGTCCTTAAGGAAAACCTAATTGTTAGCGACAGAATCAGTAAAGAGCATAACTACTACAGATGGACTCACCAGTATTCGATGGTAGACACTCTGCTAGTATTTTTGTTGTGTCGACTTCTCTCAACTGCTGACAACTTATATAAGCACACAACCGCTTGCTTGCTTTGAACCAAGAGGACTCCAGGATTGTAGTTTGAATAGCCAGATCTAGAAAAAAACAAGATAATATTTTACCTCCAACTACTAAAATCAAACAACACAACGAAAATCCAACTGTCCCAGAGGTAACAATAGTGTAGTATAGCCATCTCGATATACTAGTTCAGGTCTGTAAACTCTAAAGTATAGTCCAATCCGTTGCACTATTGTCAAAGTAAAGTTAGAGCACACTAATCTTTAATTTTCCTAGTGTCTGCCCGGACGTTTTCATTATCTTAATTGTAAATGCACCATTTAATATTTATCTGCTGATCTTAGTAAGGAATCAAATAGCATTTTTCGTCAGGTTCTCAGACTGTCAGACACACCCTGAACACTAGTCCCATGAATTTGAAATAAAATAATATGTAAAGTACCTACCGTGAAGTTGCACAATTTTTTCACAACTTATATTTCTAGTTCTATTCCTAAGTCCTAACTCCTAAGAGTCCAGTATGTGTCTGCTCAAAAAGCTAGCCAAGAGCAGCACGGGCAAAGCGCACTCCCTAGTTGGCAAATCGACGAACATGTGGTGACCAACGCCCCTAACAACCACGTTACAGTCTTACAGAACTGGAAGTCTGGAACCAAAGCAGACACGCTCGAAGCAGGTCGCGAGGCATCACCTTCGCTGGCGCGCTGGTCAGGGGAGAGGGCCTTCAGCGCCCTGCGGACCTCGGCCCGCAGCGCGCGCTTCTGGTCGGCGACCGCCTGTTCCGCCGCCGTCGACATGGCGGCGGCCGATGCTCGCAGCCGCGGGAGAGGAGGGGGCGCGAGGTGGCGGCGGTAGGTGGGAGTGGGCGCGGCGCGGGGCAGGGGCAGCGGCAGGTGGTGGAGGCGCACCATCAGCGTCGCCACTGCATTTTTAATCATCTCCCCTCGTGCCAGCTGCCACTACCGCCGTGTCTCATAGTCATCGCGCTCGCTCGCCCGGCCATCGCCGCGCGTGTGCCGCTGAGGGCTGCCGCGGTGCACCTCCGGGCTGTGCGGCCACAGATTCCGCGGCCCGCGAAATGAGCGGGCTAGAACGGTTGGGCCGAGAGGAAAAGGGAGAGGAAAGCGGCCCAAAAGTTTTGGTTCAGAAAGATTTTGCCTCGGATGTCCGGCCCACGCTCTCTGTATGCAGTCCAAACTAGACACCCACACAGAAAAAAAAAAATCAATTCTCAAACCCCTCAAAAAAAATAAAATCAGGTTTTCCAAAAAAAGGAAAAAATACGACTGCAAATCATTTTCTTACGACAAAGCGAATTGTAATTTGATCTAACAAAAGAATTGATGCTGCGAGGGCTTTTCTCCTGTGGGTCCAAAGCTGAAAGCGCTACCTCAAGTCAACCAAATCTCAGTCTGATACTCTTATTGTCAGATTTTTTTTTTTTTTTTTTGAACACGGATTGTCAGATTTGTTTGGGTTTGTGTTCACAAACAACTTGATCCATAACTCAGTCAGCAGTTAGTCCACGGTCACTTAAGATCGAAATGGACCAGCGGCAATCAAGTTTCCAGCTGCTGCACTGGGGAACTCTCTTGACCAGAGGGTCTGCAGAAGGTTCCATTTGTACCGGCGAGAGTAGGACATAAAGATAGGTCCTTTCGGTTTGACTCATCCAAAAGAGAGAAGAACTCACAATGAATGATTTTTGACTGGTGCGATCTATTCAGTAAAACTTTGAAATCCTGAACCAACTCACAAATGTTTGCATGATTATTACGAAATAAAATATTGATTTTTAACATGTGATGCACACATGCTTTCCTGCTACTGTCAACATGAGTGTAATGACCAGCATACGAGTCTTGGTCAGATTTTGTCTGGTTTGTGTGGTTCACATTGCTTTGCACACTTGAGCTCTTTTCCAACCATGACGTGGCAAGTAAAGGGGCGTTGATGTCACCCACCCATTTTTTGTCAGTTAAACCTTCTTAGGCCTTGTTTAGATATCAAAGTTGGTATCCAAACTTGCATAGTAAACATCACATCACACTGTAAAGAATTTTGTTTTTATTTGGTAATAATTGTCAAACATTGATTAATTGGCTTAAAATGTTCGTCTCGTAAAAGACAACAAAACCGCGTAATAATTTTTTTATTTCATCTATATTTAATACCCCATACCGAGAATGTGTGCACCGAGATCCACTGTTGACACAGATTTGGTGTATCTTCACAAGGATTTCCTACAAACATATACAAGATCGTTCACTGATTATATGGTCTCATCTCGGAAAGATTTTGTTCTCTGCCCCTTGATCCTTTGTTTTGGTTACAAGTCCATTTCAGACAATCCATTTTTTGCATCCAGAAGACAAAGTTTTCATGTAATGACTAGTCTAAAGCAGTGGATAATAATGGATTAATCTTCATGGTGTATGGATTTTCTAGTGGTGACAGGTATACCTAGGCAACAGCAAGGTTCCCAGCTGTCTCCAAAGAAGAAGACAATTCAAAGTCATAGCTCCAGTCAAAAGCAGCAATGCAACCACATGAAAAATATTCTTCAGTAGGGACCCACCTAGTCTAAAGAGTGGAAAACTTCTGGAATTTTTGACGATGAACAGGCCCGAAGCCGATGTTTACAGGCCCTATGGAGCATAAATTACCTGAAATATTTTCGGTGAAAAGCATGCATGCATGATTTGAGTGGACCACAGAAAGGGGCATCGTGATCAGCAGTCTGTTTCGGTTTTTTCTGAAAATGATTGACGGATGGATATGGTAGATGCATCCATTTGTATTTGATTTTTTTAATTATTCGGCTTTAGACCTCTTCAAACAGGCATCATTTCGCATTTATTACAGCACAAGAGTATTGCATACGCAAGAGTTTCATATTAAAACCAATCCGAAAATAAAAAAACCATGTATTTGATAGGGATAAGTGCAACGTCATCCCGAAGACGACAGAATGAATCGTAGCGTCTATTGGTGAGCTCAAAATCATACACAATATAACATTAGTATTTTGATTTTTCTATAAAGGAATATTTCATTAAATTTTCAGGCATTAGTATTTTGATAGCAACATGGATTAAATGTTTCCTCTACAAACAAACACACTTCTAAAACTTAAACTGTATTAACTTTGAGCTCATTTATCTTTATACAACTCATGAGCATTCAGTTCTGGCAGTATGCTGGTGTTATAGAATGTTAACTTACATGCATGATCCCAGTGGTTAAGGAAAAATTCCCTCTCAAAGAACTGATTCAAAGCACTAAAGAATTTAACCAAGGGTCTATCATTATGGAATAGACCTAACAAAGGAAGAAATTCGACCATATATGCTGATATTTGCTGACATCACATAGTATTCCGGTTCAATAATCCATCGCATTGTGATGATATTCAGTACCACCAATAATATGCACTCATCTTTTCTTAATGGCAGTAAACGATATGCATGAATCTAACTATTCCTCGCGTATCTTTAAAAAAGAATCAGTATGCATCTAGCGAGACTTTATCTCCTAAAATTCACCTATGGATCGCCGAACCACCAAATAGTTTGGTTGTTACAAATAAAATGCATTGTTGAATGAGTCAGTTGAACTCCATGGATCAAGGTTGGCCCAATCAAAGGAAACACTTCCAATCTTATAATAGATCAGATGCATGTATGTGAAATCTTACTATACCACTATTATAGACCAGATGCATGTATGTGAAATCCTGCCACTGCAACATCCATATCATCAATTTATGACGTTCAAATCAATCTAGAGAATATTACAGGTAGATTTGATCTGCAGCAGATCTTAGTATCTCTGAAAGCAATATATGTTGTTTGCTTCAGGAATTTTGAGTATAGTACTAGAATACTTACTCCCTCCGTCCTAATATAAAGAGCATTCTAGACTTTGGGAGGTGTCCTCAAATATAATGCATTTAGAGAACAAAAAGATAATATTTACTTAAATAAGAGTATGTGATTGTTTTTTACAAGGAAGGTAACTCATGCACTTGTCATATTTTGTATAAAAACTAATAGTTCACCCTTTAATCATGCAAAATAGAAATAATTTCAATACATTAGGAAGGTAAATGAGGGGTATATACGTTTATTGCCTTCTCTCTTATTTTGTCTTAGAATGGCTAGAATGTTCTTTAATTCAGAACGGAGGGAGTATTTTTCTAGTGGCCAGATTGTTGGAACCATTCCAACATACTTTTCTAACAGAACGGACATGTAAATAAGATTAGTAAAGCAACAGAAAAGCTTGTTACCATAATCGACTGATTCTTGGCTGTCCGTTCATACCAATGCAGAATGGTTCAGCCAGGAAAGCAGAGGTGTAGAACACAAGAGCTACCAGGCGTATCGATCGGAACCTGAAAGAAGGCGTCGATAAAACCTATGGTGGCTGTAAAAGAACGCCAAGCCAAACCTGCTGTGTTTTGTTCTTCACTGATAGTACATCTGTACAGCTTAACCCTGTCATGGCAGGTTTATTGGAGACACCAATGATTGTGAAATGAGCCAAAAGCTCCGTTTCATCTCAAAAGGAGACTGCCAAAGGCACAGTACTGCTGACCATGGACCCTTGCTTTGTCACAACCTGGAGACCCAAGAGCCTTGCTCTGTGCAGTGAACAAGAGAGTAGAGACAGAGCAATCGCAATTCAGAACAAGTGAATCATCAAAGAAAAATCATCAAAGAAACAAGGACAGGGGAATCTAAAGATGGTCCATGGGACAGCTTCTGCTGTGCTGTTGGCACACATACGAACATGGAGAATACAGTATTTCTGTATTCACAGCAACATGGTCTTGGCCGGGCAACTGAAACTGTAGAATTTATAACTGCTGCACTGGCGCGTGTCAGTCGGTCTTGAGCTCAAAATATTTCGTGACAAACAGACAGGGACAGTGGGAGTATGGAGTGCACCGTTGCATGCATTCTCACTGAAACAAAACTCGCGCAGCGAGTGTGAACCAGTGACAAGAGGCGTTGACCCGTGGCTATCTCCGGTGTGGAAGCTCAAGGCGTCTCTTGTGATGTGTGAAAGCACGAGCTCCATCCGTTGAAAGCTGTGCTGGATCTCCCGGTCACCGCATGGCATGCCTCGTCAGTCATCTCGTCACGGCTGGACGTCACTAGCCAGCAGCTACCCGGCATGAACGGCACGCATCGATCGGGCGCTGCAGAGTGCAGACCTGCAGTGGTGACGAGAAATGCCTGCCGCACACAGTCCCAGCTAACCACTGCCTGCTTGCCGCCCTATTTATAGACCGCGTGCGTGCGTCCATTCTGCAGGCACAGAGACACACAGAAGTAGAAGTACGTAGTGAGTACATGGTGTAGTGAAGTACTCCTACATGGTAGTGTGTCTGCAGTTTGCAGAGAGCAAGCAAAGCCTTGCAGTTGCAGCGAGGTACTAGTAGCGTGCATGAACAGAGATTACAGGAGCCGAGAGGGACGACGAGCTGTTTGTTTGTGGGTTTGCGTCCTACGCTCAGGAGAGATGACACCGACGTCAGACGGGCGGGTCGATCCGATCCGCGCGACCGCGCCGTGTCGTCTGAAGTGGGTGTCATCTCCCCTGAAGCATAGGACTCGCCAGCCCAGGAGAAAAAGAGCACACGATCGAACACCATGTTTTCTTCTCCTTTTACGATGTAACGCGACGGCTCCTTCAGGCTTCAGCTTGTCTACTCGTTTTAGTCTGTCTTTTTCTAGCAGGTGAAGCGTGAAGTGGAGAGCACCGGCATGGCATGCGAGGCAGGGAGATGGGGAGATGGCATGGCGGACCAATCGTTCGTACGTGATCAGCCATGCATTCAGAATCAGATAATAGGTACCTTCTGCTTTTGCGTCGCTGAAAATAACCTCTCAGAGCCTAACAAAGGCCTAACGTCCTCTTAATAACAACTTGCGTCTCTGAATAACTCGCGCAGGGCCCTGCTTCCATGGCAGGTCTCGAGGTCCAGGAAAGCGCAGCCGCGCAGTTCTCACTTCTCAGCCAGGCAGAAATGCTAATCAGGCTGGCCTCTGACTCTGATCTCCAGGGACAACTCTCAGTCTGCTCGGCTGCACTTTCTCTGCGGACCGCGAGAAAGTTGTTGCCACCTGACGTGGTGACGTGTATTGTGGCTTTGGCTTGGATGGCGAGAACAGGTCGGCTCCAATCTGTTCTGTGCTGAAACAACTCGTTCTCTGAATTTATTTATTCTCTTTTTCCTTTGATCATCTTGGCTGGTATAATAATAAGGCTACAAATTTCTGCATAACAGTAACGCTGAAATCTTTGAATCAATTTACTGAACTCGGCAAACCCGCCCTGTTGCCCAATACTGAACTCCGAAGAAGTCGACTTAAGCCGTACTAGTCGAATCACATGACACTACTGAAAGATCAAGAATCAACCGTGAAAACGATCAGCTGAACAACCCTATTCACTAATCACAGTAGAGGTGACGGAATTTTTGATTGAAGAAGGGACACAAAAAAGCTTCACTGGGATCAATAAAAAAACAGAACACGATTTGAGATGTGTCATACTAACCTAATTTGAGACGTTATAATTTAGCACTATTTTCTCTATAAAAAGTAGTACTGCACACATAAAATCATTGAATCGAGAAGTTCAATTATGTTTGTTTGAACTTATCAGCCATGGTAAAATATTTTTCTCTTAACAAAACAACATCAGCTACAAAACCATCAGCAGTCCAGCAGTATCTTAAGAGCCATGGTGCAAGAAGGAATGATTTTTTCATTAAAAAAAGGAGAAATAGGTACCCAAATTTAGTTAAGACTAGATTTAAATCTGGATGATTGTGTGCATTGCCTCGAACTCGACACATTTAAACTTAATATATTTTTTGGATAATGGAACTTGACATTTGAACTTGATATGACTCTCAAGCTGTTGCAGAATCGAATCCAACACAGAAGCGTGTACATATGAGTTTGGAAGTCAGAAATATTTCATCTTTGATAAGTACGTGGACCAATCCATCTCGTAGGGGCACCCAAAGAAAAGGTTGCTTGTTTGGACGTGCCGGAGTGAGCCTCCGTCGTGACCGTCGACGCAAACGGCGAAGTGCAGATCCTGCCCGTCGACCATGCCGAACAAGCAACCGCTCCTCGGGCAGAAACCGCCTAGTTTGATCTTTAACCCCAAGCTCGGGTAATCTGGCAGCTCGATCGTCCGCCGCAGAGTCCACGAGCCTTGGTCGCCGACGACAGCGAGCACCCACACCTCGATCACCCGGTGGCCCTGCGGCAACGCCACCAGCGAGAGGCGGCCGTCCTCGGACGTCGCCAGGACGAGCGTGTAAGGACAGTGCACGGGCGCGGCGGCGTGTTTCTCCGGCAGCTCCGTTGTCCAGGTCCGTTCCGTGCGTAGGTCCATGGCGAACGTGCATGTGCGACGTACTCTCCTGTGGTGGCCCTCGGTGGCGAATTTTTTTTTATTTTTAGCACTTTTTTTTAACTATTTATAAATCTGCCACGGTGAAAAAACTATTTCCAAATCTAGCAGGTTTTTACGCGCCGGAGACGAAGGCGCGGCTTTCCAGCTTAACCGCGCCTTGCATGGAGGCGCGGCTTTGGTGGCCACGTGGCCACCCAAGTCCCCGCTCCAGCCGACGTGGCCGGTCAAACCGCGCCTCCATGCATGGCGCGGTTTAACCGCGCCTGCATCTAAGGCGCGGCTCTGGTGGACTCTGCTCCAACCCGAGGCCCAGCCCAGCCGTTACCCACCTCCTCCACTTTACTTTCTCGCGCCGCCATCCATCTCCGCCGCCGCTCCGCCGCCGGGAGGTCCTCCGAGGCCGCCATTCCTTTCTTTGCCGCGAGGGAGCTCCTCCGCCGCCGTTGAGGGAGGTCCGCCGCCATCGTCACCGGGGAGGGAGGTCCGCCGCCACCGCGAGGGAGCTTCGCCGCCGCCACCTGTGAACTTCGCCGGCGCCGCCTGGGAGCTCCGCGGCCGCCATTGTTGTTTGGGTCCCCGCCGTCGCCACCTCCCCTGCCTCCGCCGGTCGCAGCCCCCCGCCTCCCCGTCCCCAGCCTCGCCGGCCGTCGTGGTGAGGTGGGGGATTCCCCCAGGGGTGGCCATGGCGTGAGGTGGGGGAGGAGTTGGAGTCACAAGGCTGGTGGCGGCGGACCGCCGTCTGGTGTCGCCGTGGTGTTGTTGGCCGCTGTGGGCAGCTCCGCAGGTTCCTCCTTCGCCCGCGTGCAGTGACGAAGACAAGGTACATGTTCAACCGATTTCTTCAATTTTGAACTATACATTTTGATATGTTAGGGATTAGATTGTTTAGTTAGTTTGGTAGATGTAGTTTTAGGTGTAGATAGTTAGTTTAGATAGTGATGTAGATAGTGCCTTATGTTTAGTTAGTGTAGATAGTTAGTGTGGATAGTGACTTATGTTTAGTTAGTGTAGATAGTTATATAAGTTATATATTAGTTACTTCTTCGATATTAGTATAGTGTAGATAGTTATATAAGTTATATATTAGTTACTTCTTCTATATTAGTTGTATATTAGTTAGTTATTTATAGTTAATAGTGTAGTTGAGAAATCGGTTGGCTTTAGGGTTATGAAGATAGGTTTTAGGGTTAGAAGTGGTTGGACGAATCCGTATCCCCGATGTCATGGCCTCCCCATTTTGTAGATGGATTGTTTTGTGCGTGTTTTCTACGGAGGAAGTGTCACGAAAGAAGATTGCTTGTTCGTTGATATGACGGAAGATTTGGAGATCTTTGATGCACCTCCGAGCTTCAATGAGCTGATGCTTCGTTTGAAGGCCAAATTTGGCGGTGATATCATCTTTGCGGGGAGGTTTGATGTTGGGACAGCAAGGCCTCGCTATGTTATGATGCCTTTGGGGAACTCGGCTCTTTGGTCCCGCTACACTCATGTCCTTCGGGGTTGCAATGGTAAAGTTCTTTGAGGTTGTTGTGGAGACATTGGGCGATGATGTGCCTTACTCGAGGACCATGGAGGTGCGATGATGGGGTTGGTGCGATGCCGACACAACGCGGGAGATGGACTTGGATGGTCGGTTGACGCAGGAGCAACCTTTGATGGATGAGGACGAGTCGGGCGGGGAGGTCACCGGGGCATATGAACAATGACTTCGATCGATGATTTCGATCGCGAAGATGCGGAGAGGCTTGAGGATGATAGGATCGGTGACGATGTAGATGATTCGAGATGATTCGGGGGATGAGGAGGGAGGCACATATGCAGCTCCAAGACCGGCTCATCCTATGCCACCTCCGTGTTTGTTGAAGAGCTGCATGCGGTGCCGGTCCAAGGAAGACTAGCTCTGAGAACACCCGGAAGCCCCTTATGATGGATGTGCTACTTTCGGTGCGGCACGGTCTTTTGTGCCACCCGATCCTTACACGAGACAGAGCGATGCGGCGAGGTCGGCGAACATACCTTTCGGCGGGGTTCCTAACTATAGGGATGTCGGCATGGCGAGATATGGCGGTTTGTGACACCGGCCTCCAAATGTGTAGGGACTTCTTCACTCACTTCGGGGATGAAAGCGATAATTCGAAGGGCATGATGTTCAATTCCTTGCTTGATCGAAGTTGTTCCTTGAGAACTATCTTGTGTACCACCATAGGCCGTACTATGTCACCAATTCTAACGTGAATGAGCTGTACTACGTGAGATGCAAGAGGGGTTGTGAGTGGAGGGTTAATGCAAGAAAGAGACCGAGCGATGACAAGTGGAAGATAACCCGAGTCGTGCGGCCTCACGATTGTGCCTCAAATGAGGGACAACAAAACCATCCTCGGATGATTGCGCGGTATTGTGCTCGTCGCATATTGGCCCTCGTCGATAACGACAACGACATCTCGGTCTCTTCCTTGCAGATTTCACTCGAGAGAATTCACAAAGTACAAGCCTAAGTACGGAAAGGTGTGGCGTGCTAAGCGGCTAGCCCGCAGATTCGTTGGGGTAGCCGGAAGGAGGCCTACAATAGGGTACCCCGAATCTGTGTGCAATGGTTCATTTCAACCCTGGAATGAAATGGTGGATAGACACGGGTAACAAGTACGGATTGGTGGTTGTAGGGCGAGACCACAACAAGGTACAATGTCCGAGGCGTGTTTTACGGTTTTTCGACCGGACAAAACATGCATTCCAGTTTTGTAGGCCGGTCGTGGTCGTGGACGCCACTTTCTTAACGAGGCAAGTACGGGGAGTGTTGATGATGGCGCTTTCGTGATCCCGAGAATCGAGATAGTTCCACTTGCCTTTGCAATTGCCGGGGAGAGAACAATGAGTCATGGTCATGGTTCATGAGGCTTCGCAACGGGTCAATTTACTTGGAAATTCTCGCGGGATATGCATGATATCTGATAGGCATGCCGGTCTCTTGAACGCTGCAGAAGAACAGATTGATGGACACCCTCCCCGGAGCATAGATGGTGCATGCGCCACTTTGCCGCTAATTTACGGCGGCGTCGGAGGAAGAGGGAGGTATGTAAATTCTTGAAGAAATTGTGTTGTGTTCGTACGGCGAGTTTGATGAAACATTAGTGGCACTAAAGAAGGACATGAATGAGACGCGGCGGCTGGTTGGAAGAACAAATGGCCGAGAAGTCCAAGTGGGCTTTGGCTTATGATGAAGGTGGGTATGGGTATGGCATCATGACCACGAACTCGTCGGAGTCTTTTAACCGTGTTTTCAAGGGTGTCCGAGCATTGCACGTAATGCGGAATAGTGGAGTATTCGTTTCGAAGTGCAACGAATATTTTGTGACGAGGTACCAAAATGTACAAGGTAATTTGGGCAACCCAAAGATGTTTGATTACGGTGCTTGGGGAAAGGCTGCGAGAAGAGTACCTTAGTGAGGCGGAGAAGTGGGCCGAAAAACGAACCGCATTGCTTATGGACCTAGCATGATGATTTACCAGTACGAGCCGAGGGTGGAACGACCTTGGGCGGTGAACAACAAGGCGGTGAATGTTTCAAGGTGGATCTTGAGAAGGTCGAGTGCACTTGCAACATACCACGGATCATGCATGCCCCCCACTGTCATCACATGGTCACGGCTTGCGGGGCCCTAGGACATGACCACAAGTCTCCACCATACATGTCACCTTATTACCTCCGATCGAATTGCCTAAGGATATGGGAGAAGGCCTTGAGCCGTACCTTGACCCGAAACATTGGCCCCCTTATCATGGTCCTGAGCACATGCCCGATCCCGATCTGCTCAAGGTTGGAAAAGGTAGGAGGAAGAAGAAGAGACTTAGAGGGGACATGGATGCTATGAAAGGGTACGGCGAAGACATGTATGGTGGGGGGGACTTCGACGCGGCGCGTGGTAAAAACCATTGCTCCGTTTGTGGCGAGGCCGGTCACAAGGCTACTAGGCATAGGAGACAGGGCAAAGCGGTGTAAATTCTAGCTTCTATTTATCTTGTAGTACTTTTATTATTCTATTTTGTTGTCAATATTGTTCATTAAATTTTTTCACCGTTGTTTCTATACCTTCTATCTATCTTGTTGTACTTGCATTACACTATTTTGTTGTCATTATATTGTTCATTACATTTTTCTAACCCGTTTCTATGTAATGTTGTAACGGGATGGCGAACCATCCGGTGCACCACCCGCTTGAGTTGTACTACGACGAGACCCACCGCGCCCACGTGCGGGTGGACGAGGGTAGAGCCTTGAAACCTTTGAGGCTACGCACGCACGCGGCGGGTCCGAATGGGACGATCGGTATGCTACCTACATGGAGCGTGCGGGGTTCCTCGAGCGGTTCGAACCGTGAACCGGGGGTGCAAGCGTGACCCCGCTCTACTCGGTGCGGCCGTGGACGGGTAATACAATATCCCCAATGACTTTCTCGACCGGCGTTGGTACGATTCAAGCTCTCGATTGACCCTCTTTTCCTTATATACACTGATGCAGGTGGAGGCCTGAGACCCACTCGTTCCACGGCCCTTTTGGTGAGATGACTATCACCATGCAGGACGTGAAGCACATCCTATGTCTTCCTTTGGGAGGGGTGCCACTTTCAGGGACTTTGGATCCGGCCACCTGGAGGAACCGGTGGCGGAGTTACGTGGACTTGTTCCACCCCGGACGACGCGAATGCAAGACGAAACAAGTTAGTAATTCACTAGCGAGTTCATATGACATTTCATTAGTACCCTTTATTTATTTGAACAAGTTAGTGACTCATTTACGACTTTCGGGAAACCGGGCGGGGTGCCTTCTTTCGGCTCAAAGACAATTTCAGATTCTTTGCCACCCGACGCTCCAGTGAGGCGGTTGAAAGGCATGCGAGGGTATGGGCTGTGGCACTTTGTAGGCGGTTTCTGTTCGACGGGTCGGGAAACACCATCGGCTGGATTTTCATCCCCATACTCAATCGGCCATGGGAGCACATAGCCACTTACAGGGGAGTGCGGTTACGGCTTTTTGTACGAGACGGCTCGCGAGGCGTGCCGTCGATGTGGGAGAACGGCAACCTCGCCGGTTGTGCGTACCTCTTGCAGATTTGGTCTTTGGGAAAGATGGCTGTCGGGGTGCCTATCCGACCTCCGGAATTGCCGGTAAGTCGATGTATGATAATGCTTTGTTGAACTAAACTTTATACGTGACATGTCTAACAAATACCTATCTTGTGTTTCGATGTAGGAATGGCCACACGAGGATGCGAGGCCAACTGCGATGTACAAATGGCTCAATGCGAGAGGTGAATACGGGGCGCGCAGCATGCGAAAGTCTTGGGGTACACGAGACGCCATCGACGGCCTCACACATAACCAGGTAAGGGTTGTTGACATGTCATGGTACATGTTATTCTATTTTTTTACATTGTGCAAATGTAACATCGGTTCAATACTTGGCGCAGTCAAGCTGGCAGCCTTGGGAGTGGCGGGAACATATAGTAAGCCCAAAAACTAAGGAGGAGGCCAACGAGTGGCGATTGAATACGCCGCTTATTTTCTTTCACGTGGTGGAGATGCACCTGCCGAATAGGGTATGCAGACAGTTCGGCAAGCTTTCTGGATGCCCACCTATACCATACTCGACACGACGAGACTTGCATGAGTACGTTACCTAATCGAACCACTACTTTTATTGCAAATTGGCATGCGGCTACTAATTTGTGAAGTATGCAGGATTCAGAGGGGGAAGTACCGTCGCAGGAAGGACTGGGTCGCGGAGCACCACGTGTACATCCCGTTTGTGGGAGAAGAGACACGCCGAGGCACCACCACCACCGAAGAACCGCGCACGATGAAGCTGTCTTCAACGACTACCTAAGGTGGCTGCATATCTTGCTTCCGGGGTGCACCTCGCTACAAAGCATACAACGACGACGACATCGGCGAAGAATCGGGTGAGGATGCAAAAGAAGATGCATATGACAAGGCCACTAGGGAGGGCGTAGATCCACAAAGAGGAAGGCAACTTAGATACATGGTAAGTTTGATCGATTTGCTTAAGTAGTAATAGAATCTTGCTTTAATTACTTCCACTTGACACAATGTGAAAATGGTCTTTATTCGCGAGTGCAAATCGGATGAGAGACATGGCCGCCGAAGCCGAGTTTCGTCTAGGCGAGGCCGAGCGGGATGGCCCCGGCATCCTAGTAGCTTTTGTTAAGGTATGAGATAAACAATCACCACTTTTTTATGTCATTAGTTGATATTGTACTACGAAAAAATGACACGACCCCAATCATGTTTTGGTCATTGGCGATCTTGCGAAAGTGGCAAAGGGATGCAAGAAACTAGCGAGAAAATGAGTTGCATGGAGGAGCCTTTTGTTCCACCAAGTACCCCGCGTGAAAGTACACCGACACCACCACATTACAGCACGGGGAAGGGACCGGTGATGATGATGAAGAACAATACTTCTACGAGCAAGGCAATGTGGGCACCGACGACTCTACCTCGACGACGCACCGGGGTATGAAGCACCGAGTATGGCATTCACTTGCACCCAGTCGGGACAGAGAGACGCGGACTTCCTCAACATGTCTCAACTCCACGGTGCCCCAGTAGGCACACAAGGGGAGGAACAGGTGATTACTATAGCTTAATGTTGATGAATTAAATAATTTTCCTGGAAATGGTTGTAACATACTTGTTGCAGGGCCCTAGTACGACGCGGGGAAGAAGAAGCACGGCCAACGAGACGGGCGGCATGACCGTGACCACACGGACGTTGCATTCACAGCAACCGATGTACAACCGGGAGGAAGCGACGAGGCGTCCGAAGAAAGTGTTCACTCCGGTAGCTAGAGTTGTGGTAGAGGGGACTTTGTGCTATAGGTGACTTAGTTAATGAACTAATGTGTCGAGTTTGGAACCCTATGCAAGTCAAGTTTGAACTCATGTGCGAGTTTGTAGCCGTATGCAAGTCAAGGTTGAACTCATGTGTTTTGTTTAGTTAATGAACTCTCGGCTGGCTTCTATGAACTCTCGCCTGGCTTCTATGAAATGTTTAGTTAATGAACTCTCGGCTGGCTTCTATGAAATGTTTAGTTAATGAAGTCATCTTGTTCTTTGGTTTTGTGCATTCATCACCTTAGCCGCATCTGCTTCTGCATCTGCTGGAATGAAGCTCGTTTTGTTTCTGCAGCCAGGAAGATCCGCGCCACAACTGGGGGCGCGCTTCCTCACCTTAACCGCGCCTTTGTTGGTGGCGCGTCTTAGCCGCGCCTTTGCGGGGCGCGGTTAAGGTGAGGAATCGCGCCCCGGTTGGGCGCGGCTCGTCGCGAAGCAAATCGAGCCGATCCAACCGAAATCTGCCGAGGCTAGTCCAGACAGCACACTTAGTACTAATGAGTTCAAACTTGACTTGGTACTAAAAAGCCAAACTTGACTTGGTACTAAAAAGCCAAAAGCACAATCGCCACACTTGCACAACTACATCACACATGACATACAAAGTTCATACACAATCCGAATCTGTCCAACTACATGACAAGACAGTTTCACCAAAAGCACTTAGTACCAAATGAGGCCTACACATCAGAAACATAACCAGGAAGCAAATCCTCATCGCTACTGGAGTTGGGGGGCGAATCCTCAGCGCTGAGTGAGTTGGGGACCCAATCATCCTCTACCACAACCTCGTTGGTGGTTGGAGTCGAACGTGTGGCCTCCTCCTTACGCTTGTAGTACAAGGCCTCGGCTTCATCGATAGCTTGGGTATCCCACTCAAAATCTTCCTCAATGAGCACCCCGGTACAACCGGCCGGGGTGGCTACTCTCGGCCGGCTTTGCCTCATCCGCCTTCGACTTCCGAAGCGGCCTCCGCCTCATCCATAGCTTGTGTATCCCACTCTTCCTCTTCCTCTGTTGGAACCAATGGCACAACCCGGCTGTTGTCCGGTGCTTTTGCATCATGTACGGGCTGCAAGTGAACCTCCCTTGCACCCGCACGTCGGCCAACACTAGGTCGATGAGCTCATCCAATCTAGAGGTGTCGTCCTCCACGGCCTTCTCCGAAGCGGCCCGCTCGCGGCCCGCTTTTCGGCCTCCACCGCCGTCTCGCTCCGGATAAGCGGAGCGGGCCTCCTCAACCTCCCGAGTTCCCGAGCACCCAATCTCTGTAGTTGTAAAAAGCAAACGGTTACGAAGCAATTAAAATGGAGGACAACACACGGGAGTGTTAGGAGTTTCAAATACTCACTGAGACACAATTTAGCTTCAAGTCCTTTGATGTCCTGGTACTCTTGCCATTCTGCCTGCTCGGCCTTAAGCACCGCGTCCCTCTTCTTCACATACTCAAGCCTTTTCTTGTGCTCAACACTGCTTGGGGTTTGGACACGCATATCGTGAGCCTTTGCGGTTTGCTCTAGTATGCGATGCTTGATGTAGTTCGCACAAGCGCATTTCCACCCATTCTTTGCTTCATTTTAATTGTATGCTTGTACTCATCCTTATCAAGAAAATCCTCCCACCTGCATTTGCGGGTGCTCGTGTACAAACAAAACAATTAGACACAAACTAAAACATAAGAACACAATTCTCACGGTAATTGCACCAACCTCATCATAGTCGACCATATGGCCGCACCAATAGCCAATTCCAACCTCCGAAGGAACTAGGCCGTCGAGCTTCGACGCCACACTTGCACAACACGGGAGGAGCGGGGACAACGGTTTTCCTCTTCTTCTCTGTTGTTCCTCGGCCAATAAGACTTGGGACCCCACGGCCACTCCTCGAAGAGGCATTTCCGGAGCGCGGTATATGCCCGATCCTACAAAATAGAAGGTTACGGGATGCACATAGAGTTGGAAATAAAAGGTCCGAGCATGCACATACACAAACACTAGAAAGTTACGGGATAAGGGTTGCCACACTCAAATTCATTAGGATTTTCATCGCGATCACAGAATAATCTCCACAATGGCAGCGGCGGTGATTCAAGACGTCTAAGTTTGGCTAATTCCTTCTCCTCTTCATTCATTGGCGGGGGTTAGGTGGAGGTGGCACCCACCGTTTAAACCCGCTATGTGGTTGCCTTCCTTTACACCATTGATAACCACCGAACAGAAGGTAGCTAGGATCAAACTTGTCCGGCCCGTCGATCCATTGGAAGAAATAACACTTCTTATGGTCCGCAAAACAACAATAAATTAAATTTCCGGTTGACTAGTCACGTAAAATATGACAAATTGAAAGTGCAAGAATTACTTACCGCTTGTGAACTACAAGTGTAGAAGGCACGGGCAGCGGTGTCGGGATGGCGAGATAGGTACACGTGACATTCTCTACCACGGTCACAAAGAGGGACGGGGAGTTCCGGAGGGACGGGGCATCTTTGCAAGAGGCATCGGGGTATAATTCTTTAGGGCGACCCCTCTTGATCCAATACTCCTTACGATACAATTCCATCTATCGAAAAATATGGAACAATATATAGTATGGAATCAATAATTAACCATGGACACATAATTAAACTAACCAAGTATCCACTTAGCTACAACTAAGTAACGCTAACCAAATCATCCTAGCCAACTAACTATAGAACCATGGCCACATAATTAAACTAAGCATGTCACTCTACCCAAACAAAGGATCGGGACACTTACGGTTCTCAAGCTGTGGGTAGTGAAGCGTGGGGGCTTCCCAAGCGGTGGAGATGGCCTAAGGCGGCGCCATCCCACAGCCCACCGTCCCTCACCCCCCCTAGCCGCCCCTCTACCCACAAGGACTAAGGGGGAGAGGTAGGGGAGGGGCAAGGACGTGGTGGAGGAGGGGAAGACCGCCGGGACGACGACGGGGACGGCCGACGGGCCACGGCGACGGGCGACGGACGGGCGGCGACGGCGACGGGCGGCAACGGCGACGAGCGACAGACGGGAAACAAATGAACTGCTCGGGCTCGGGCTGGACTTGTATCCGCCCGAGCCGCGCCTTCGATGGAGGCGCGGTTAAGCCGCGCCCTCGATGCAGGCGCGGCTTGACCGGCCACGTCGGCGGGAGCGGCGACTCGTGTGGCCACGTGGCCGCCCGAGCCGCGCCTCCATGCAAGGCGCGGTTAAGGTCAAATGCCGCGCCTTTGTCTACGGCGCGTAAAAACCTGCTAGATTTGAAAATAGTTATTTCACCGTGGCAGATTTGTAAATAGTTACAAAAGAGTGCTAAAAATAAAAAAAATTTCTCGGTGGCCGTGGACACCCTGACGAGCCAGTGGATGGAGCCGCGGCAGACCACCACGTCGCTTTGCCCTGTGTGCCCCATGGGCTCGTTCAACTTTGCCGTGCGTTTGACCGGCCCCCAGCGGCCGGACGTGGAGGAGAAGACCTGGTACATGAAGCTTTCTCTTGGCCTCGCGTACTCGTCTTGTACAAACTCCATGGCGAGTATCCGCACTGCCGAGCCGTCGCCGTGGCCGCCGCCGCCGGACGCCAGGTCCTCGTCGTCGTAGTCGTAGCCGGTGACGAGAACGTACGTGCACGAGTGGATTGCGGCGACGGGGAGGAACCTGCAGCTCCCGGTCAGGGGATTGCACAAGCAGATATCGCACCTATTGTAGTTTCGTCCGCCTAGGAGTAGGAGTAGGAACCCATCGCGCGATGACAACGGCACGTTGTAGGCGATCCTAATGTGGATGCCGGCGGCGGTCTTGAGGCCGGCCTCCAAGTCGAGCGTATCCTCAAGCGGTCCTGGCACGTACTGCAGCGGCGCAAGGTTTACACTCCTGGGTCCGTGGAAGAAGGCGACGAGGAGGCCGGGGAGAAAGCCGCGGAGACGGAGGCACGAGGCGTTGCCGATGATGGCGCGGCGCCACGGCCTGCACGCGCCGGCGCATCGGACGACCGAGGTGGATCCTAGGCGGCGGAAGATGTCGACGAGCAGGTCGCACGGCAGCGACGCCCAATCCGCGTCCATCACGTCTTGTTCGTCCAACCAACGATAATGGAACAGAAACAACCGGACAAGGTAAAAACGAGAAAAAAAAAGAAGTAAATAGAAAAACGAAAAAAGAAGAGAGAAAAGAAACGGAAACGGAGCAGAAAACCAAAACAACGAAGCCGAATAAAAAACGGAGACACACGCCCCAATTCTCGCGGCGAGTTCACCGCTGACACGCAGAGACGGGCAAGCTTCAACGTCATGTCTGGCACCTCCGTGGCGTGCCCGCACGTCGCCGGCGTCGCGGCGCTGCTCTGGCACGGGTATCCCGAGTGGATGCCGGCCATGATCCGGTCGGCGCTCATGACGACGGCGGGTGACACTCGACGGCCACGGCCGGGACATCGAGGACACCAGCCACACCACCAGCTGCGGTGCCGCGACGCCGATGTCGGCCGGGGCCAGGCATGTCCGGTCGCAGATGGCGCTCGACCCGGGCCTGGTCTACGACGCCGCGGACGGAGGACTCTACGTCGACTTCCTCTGCGACCTGAACTGCACCGCGGCGCAAGTGAGGTCGTTCGTGCCTGGGTTCGCCGGCTGCACGTGGACGATCTGCTCCCCTGCGGCGCCCGGGGCTCAACGTCAACTACCCGTCGTTCGTCGTGGGGCTTCGGCAACGGCACCGACGTCCGCGTGCTGACGCGCGCACCGTGACGAAGGTGTCGGAGGCCCCCGAGTCCTACGCCGTAAGAAGGATGTACGTTCAGGAGCAAGAAGAGCTACACGGTGTATCTATGGTTCCCTTATTCTTATTCCATTCCATCATCGCTGTACGTATTCGCGGCACGAACAAACGTTCCATAATTAGACCATTAGAACTAGGAGCACGAGAAGCAGTAGCAGTGGCCTTTGATGAGGTTTCCTCTGCAGTGTCCGCCATGGCGCATCTGCTGCACCAGGCAAGCGGCGGCGCAGAGGATCTCCACACATGGGCCTCTGTGCAGACGCGTCTCGGCGCATTGGCTATCCGGGAACGCGCCGCCGGCGACGGGGGCAGGAGGCTGCTGCTCTTCGCTTCCACCCAGGCCTAGATGCTCGCTTTTCGCGTGACCTGTGTTCAAAATTCAAATGACCCGGCTGAGCGACCATCGACAGACATGGACAAAAGCCATTTCGAAAGAACAAATCTATATAGATTTTACAATTTATTATTAAGGCCTCTAACACTTACACTCAGATAAAAAAATGCAAGGCGATCAAGGTTTGTGTTAATTATTAATTTAAATAACTCTTTACGTATTGCTAGTCAACCAAAGTGTATGTATAAATTTGTCCTCACTGAACATATAAATATTGTCTTATAGTGTATCTGTGATCTCGAAATGAAAATGAAAATGTGCTTAGGTGTGGTCTCGAAATGAAAATGCATGGAGGATGCAGAAGCCTACCTGCAAAGACGAGCAGCAGAAGTATCGTGAGCACTATAGGCGCTGGAGCCATTTTGCACAGCTTTGCAGTGTACTTCGTGTGGGTCTTGGGCGCTTTCCAGGGACTCTTCTGTGCTCTGGGCCTGGGCCTGGCCTCCTCTTTTATAGGCCGTTTGCTTGAACACAACAGCCGTTTGTATGTGTGATTTTCTTTATAGTGATTTTGGATCCTTCAAACAACCTTATTGATATGCTCGCAGTACGAGGCCAGCTTAGGATACGCAACTATTAAATCTGTAATTACACCAAAGAAATACTCCGTGCTAATTTTGTTGCCAAAGATTCCAATCGTTTTACATTTTCTTATCTTAGTGCAAAACAAGGGATTTCACCGACACAGGATCATCCCAACAAGAGGAGAAAAATAGGCATAAATAAAACAAACTACTCTCTCCCTTCCACAAAGAGTATTATTATCACTTACAACAATAAAAAAATCAAATTTAACCAAATATATACAAGAGATTAGTCTATGAATATATTTCAAAATTATTTAAAGATAAAACATTGCTCATGTTTTTTTACAGATCTAATTAAATTTAAGAAAATTTAACCTGCACAAAACCTTAATCATATTTCTTTTTGGGGGCAAAGGGAGTACTCTCTTCGTGCATGAGCATACACACTTTATGGCGAATCATTAAGAAGGAAGAAAAAAGTTCTATCTATATCCATATCTTTGAATCTTATAAAAGTAAACTTCATTATTATTCTATCTCAACATGTAAGTCATCTACCCCTATTAAATATCATTCCATCCTCAACTAACTCTCAATCTCAGCATGAAACCTATCCACATCATCCTCCACTAAATGCTACCTCCACTCTCCCTTAATTTTCAATCTCTTCATGCAAGTTATACAAGCCATTTAAATTAAGTGCACTTACTGTTTCCAATATATCAAGAATACATGGCATCCATATAATATATATCTCACCAAGTTCTTTATCCTACCAAAATTTGACCAAATCGATAAGAATATGTAAGTCCAACTCATACTCTATTTCTAAATCCCAAAATAATGCATGAGGTCTCCTAGTTAAACAGTTGGGACTACACCTAGACTAGCATAATTGCATGTTGACCTAGGGCAATTGTACAAGAAAAAAATAGTTTGAAATCTATAAGTACACAATACAATTATTTACATCTATATCTATATATCTGCATATATCTATCTATCTGAGTATACAACTATATCTACACCAATATTTATATACATCAATTGTTTAACTCTCTCGGATCTAAATTATAGGTTGCTTTGACTTTTTTGATTCATCCATTTTGCGATTATATTTAGATACATAGCAAAATGGATATACCAAAAAAAATCAATATGACTTATAATTAATTTGAAACAGAGGAAGTACTTAAAAAGTGCAGAAGGCTAGTACCTAAGCACATCTCAATGATTCGTTGGAGGACTTTGCCCCTAGTAGGAAGGGTCATAGGCATGAATTGTCCCTAATTGGTACCACAAAGTAGGTACATATTGCTCTGCACACCTAACCTGGAGGACATGGAATTTCGAACAAAATGCATACCTACTTTGCTCTTGCAATTGAAGAGGGAAGTTCATTTAACCCCACATTGAGTGTGTGAACTAAAAATCCCATCTCAACTTCAACACCACACACACACACACACACACACACACACACACAAACTCCAAAAAAAAACATTTCAAAAGCAGTTTCCGCACGGTTTTGGGTGATGTGGCATATGAGGCCCACATGTTATTGGTCTTTTTAGGTATGCCACCTTTTATTGGATATTTGAGCTTTTGAATAATCTCAAATAAAAACAATTTCAACAAGAAAGTTTTAGATCTTTTTTTTTTTGTGAATTAGTTTTAGATCTTGTTAAGCAATACAACTTAGGCATAGAATGTGTCATATGAGGTCATTTGAAAAATAAAGAAAAAATCTAAAAACTATGAATATTTAGGCATCTAAACAATCTAAAATAAAAAGTTGTCAACCGGAAAATTACAAAACGAAGTAAAAATTACAACTTGGTATAGACCATGTAAACATTCAAGTTCATTTGAAAATTTAAAATAACCCCAAAATCTAAGAACTTAAAATAAATACCTGCATATCTAAACAATCTTTAATGAAAAAGTTATAAACTAAAAAGTTGTAGATTGCGTCGAAATTACAACTTTGGTACATGTCATGTTAACATCCGATGTCATTTTGGATAGAAATAATTTACATGAGCATAGGCAACATTATTTCATCCATCAATATAAATATGAAATGTTTCTTTTGAATCATGATTCTATATGTACACCATGCGATCATTTACAATGAAATTACAGTTCTATAAAACAAGGACCAGAGACATTATTTTCCTTGCCAACTGCTATATGTGCCTAGTTGACAGTTCTGCTGCTTTCCAAAAGAATTACCATGCAAGCAATGCGTTGTCCTCAACAATGAAGTTATATTTACATTGGATCGCAGTATGATCAATATTAACCTTCTTGCCCCTATGCTACTTCTAATCCCTACTCAAAACGTGTCATGAGTATACATTCTTTCCATCATAATTTATTCAGACTATATATACGAGGTCAAAACGAATTGACCAGGTATCCAATTCTGCCTTAGCCTATAATGTCGTTAGTATCTTCAGGCTTCAGCAGCAGTGTCATTCTATCGAGCAGTTACTGTAAATGTTCACTGTGAAACTTTAACAGTGCCACTAGTGAAGTTATGCTAGAAGGGGCTCCACCAAAGGTCTCCGCCGAGTATCAGGGAGGTCCATGGTATAAGCTACTATTGCTGAAAGCAGTGAACAGACAGCTGGAACTAAGCCCAAGCCAAGTCTTGTAACTGAATAGTCAAATGCTGTTCCTGAATTTGATCTGATCTTTGTACTTCCTGCCATGCAAAATCCCAACCTCATCAGAACTTTTACTGGAAGATGACAAAGTCAATTTTGCTTATGATGATGTGCCAGTGTTAAGATAGTGGCAGTAATTACCTTGATAGGACTCAAGAGCATACAGAGCTACTCCACATGAAACTTTGTCAACAAAACTTAATGAGCCATACACAAAAGCACAACCATTAAGATCTTCTCCTACTAAAACACCTTCCATGCTAATACTTGTCACCTGGTATCAACAAAAGCACAGGAAATAAAAAATTATCTAAGTGAACTCCCGTAGCATCACAAGAGCATACACTAAAATATGTGTAAATGAAATTCAGCTGAAACTAAACAGGATACCATAAACATTAAAAGGGCAAATAAAACGCTCATAGTAAGGAGTTTAACATATGCAGATATATACAGGTTGCTCACAAGTGTTGCAGCACAATGTTAACAGTAACACAGCAACAAATAAACTAAGACATACCTAAACAAAATTTATTTCATCATAACATGTCATGTTGAGTTCGCAACTGGTTCTTTTTCTCTCGAACACACAGAAGCAGCGTGTCATTCCATTAAAGAGAGAGAAAAAGACTCAGGTTTATAACACCACATGCGTACCCACAGCACACACGAGAAACACACCAATGGAGCACAGCCATTAGAACATACACACCATAGGACGCTCAACAAGACAACCAAGAGTCAATTCTTCGAGTAGTTTCCACACACATATATATTAGCTTTTCAAGCTTAGGATATAATAGAACACGATGAGTTGATGATACATCAAGATATATAACAGATCTGATATATAAAATCTCACCAAAGGTATATAACAGAACTAAACAGCAAGGACACATTTGCTAAACCAGATAGTCCTGAAGGTCAGGATTGAAATTTAATAGCCAGCATACGAGATACTGAGATACATTAGCAAGCAAGCTAACAAATTAGATACATGGACGGTGGGCCAGAATAAGAGCATACCACTATGACATGGTAAAGATAATATACCTTCTTACAGGTATAGTTTTTTTAGATGTGTGTATTATCAAATTAGCTACATAGTATAAAATTTAATTATCATACTATAATAAATCTTATCTCCTAATTTTTTTATCATCTCTTGGAAGTACAGGTGTTAATTGAGGTTATAGTATATACTTACTGTCATAAGTGCATTCGCAGCTCCTATTATGATTGAAATGGCATACATGAGGTTGTGCATTCTGCTCGGTAGAAAAACAATTCCAAGACCTGACAATATCCAAAGCCCTGCTCCAGCTGAAAAGTAAAGCTTAAGATGCCAACTTGACCATCTAGTCTCCTATAAACAGTTTTGAAAGTAACTGAGTTAAGTAACAACGTATTAAATTAGAAAAATTAGATCTTAACAAAATAGTCTGACCTGTAATATTACAGATACTGCCAAACTACAGATGTAGATAATTGCAGGTACCTGAAAAGGAAAATAAAAAATAATTAATCCAGGGGAAAAACTTTATGTAAATAGGACAAACTATTAATTCTAACTGATACATCATACAAGTTATTAAAAATGTGATTCTGTCTTCATCAGGGACGAATAAAAAATATTTTTACTTAACATATGTTTCAATATTCAAATGATTTTGACTATTAGCCATCAGATTATCTGGATTGACCACCAAATGTACTAGAGTTCATAGAAAGCAAGCTTAAATTCAGAAGCTTTTGACGATTCAAAGTTCTTAATTCATTGATAACAAGTTATACTGAATATAATAAATCACTCGTTTGTTCAATCATTTAAAATTTGTACAGTAGAATGTCCGTCAGTTGCGTACACTTTCACAAGGATATACGAAATGATAAAGACAAACAAAAAGCAAGAGCCAAAACAAATGGAATGGACTTACCAATGCTTTGGAGGATTGATCCATTTCTAAATCATTTATTACATAGAAAGCAAGAAATGCCTGTTCAGATAAATGAGATGTTATCATTGACTGGTCATCTGATTGAAGCTCCAAGCAAAATGACAAGTCTTATGGTCCAAACCTACTTAAAATAAAGGCAATGCAATTCTATGTACACCAGACCTTTGTGATAACTGATAATGAACAAAAGATGTTCGTTAATTTGTCAAAGAAATATAAATGGTAATCTAGTAATATGAATAAACTATGCACAGAAATATTTTAAGAGCCCTTTTACAATGGTTGGAAAAGCATCTAGATGCCTCTTAATGCCTCTCAATGCCTCATCGAATTACTATTTTCGTTATTTAATTTTGAAGGGCAGTATGGTCTTTTCGCAAAGCATCTAAACCCTAATTATATGTAAAATTGTTCATCTTTTTTAATAAAGCAAATACTAGTCAAAAATTATTATTAAAATTATAAAAGTACTTTTGTACCCTTGGTTAAAAAAATAAACTACAAAAAAGCAATTGTGACTCTTATTAGAGTCCTAATTTCTCCCAAATCCGGAGGCGTCACGATGCCTCACGACTTATGGGCCCACAAATCATAGACACATCAAATGTCTTTTGATGCCTAGGCATTGATGCCTCACGACTTATGGGCCCGCAAATCATAGACACATCAAATGCCTCTTGATGCCTCTCCAACCATTGTAAATTTGCTCAGCTTGCTGTGTATCTGAAAAACACTCTCAGAGCCACAAAATAATATATTGTGCTACGTACTGACATGCCTTGGTATGCTGGTAACTTTTACAGGTAAAAAGGGAAAGTTTACTCTTGACTCTTCGAGTACAGTATGTTAATCTACTGGAGTTAGTGAGATACCCTCTGCCATAGCTGGTAGAATAATGTTATGGCCAAAACGGAGCACATAACATAAATCAACAAGAGCAAACAGAATGCAAAGTACAAAAGCGTTTAGAAGTCCCCAAAAGAAGAGATAATTTCATCCCTATATCAAGAGCAAAAAAGATTACAAGGTACCTGTGAAACATTGGTCACCAATCTAGTCAGAGTATAGACTAGAGCAACTTGGTAGTACAATACTTTGTTGAACCAGTAGGCCCATGAAATTCTGGAAAGACTCTTATCCACGCAGTGCCGAATTGATCTTTTGTTTAAAACAACAAAAGAAAAAAAAAGGAGATGAAAAAACAAGGGGAAGTCGATGATTCTTCCAAAAGAATGTTAACTATGAAGGTTTCCATCTTACCCTGGCTCTTTAGTTCCAACCAAGAAGATGACAACAAAGCAAGATCCGATGGAAATGGACACATAAGCAATCCAACGATACTGGCCAAATTATTCACAAATATAATGAAAATGAAGAAATATCAGAAACATAGCAATACAAATTAGTTAATACAAGAGAGTACCTGAACTAGTACGTTCACTGACTGCAATAGAGTAAATATCAACAAAGCAATGCCATACAGGCTAAGATTTGCAACCTAGCAAAAGCATGAAAATTAAGAACATCAGATGCAATTACTTTGTTATTTGGACATGGTAGAATGAATGATCGAGTAGAGTGTTCTAACCATCGTGAAGGCATTACGACAGCTTACAAGTGAAACCCGGCTAGTTGGATTTGATGACATGCAGTTTACCATAGACCTTAGGAGCATATAAAAGACATCCATAAATGTAATGCAGAAACCATAGAAAAGCATGGAGAGAAATAGGGAAAGAAAAACCGGTACATGTGAGCGACTTGAGTAACCGCCCAACCAACATTAAAAATAGCAGCAAATGTGCTGTATCCAACAGTCTCCAAAGTAGATGAACTAGTTCCCATAAGTTTGCAAGGAACACAGCTACCAAAAACAGACGAGAAGGAAATTGCCACTAAAATAGATCCTCCTGCATGCCACAATTTGAAATGCCCAAAGCGATCCATCTGGAACAGAAACGGTATGTCCATAACTTCATATATCAACCCCCAGAATCATACACAGTAAATGCTAAAGTGAATCTAGCTTGTTGCGACTAAAAGGAGAAGAATCAATTAAATGTTGTTTTTAATGAATCATGTTATTTCTTGGCTCATACCAATTCCCCAACAAAGATTGTCGTGAAGCCATCCGCCAATTGTCCAGAAAGCATGACAGTAGCAGCATCGCTGCAAAGGTGAATTATAAAGTAAAGTGTCTGAAATAATCCTGAAGCTTTTACCTCCAAGCTGTCAGCATCTCAATATTTCTCAAAACCTGGATAAAAACACATGATCGAATCTGACAACTCAAGATTTTCGGCAGACTCTAGGACATTCCATGGATCAGAAAATTAGTAAGCACTTTCTTAGTAACTAACATGTTGTCATTGCCTTACTAGTTTTTAAGCATTGTAAATCATCATTTTTCTTTCTGAACATTACTAGAACTATTCTGTACAAACATTTTAGAGTAAACATTTGAAATTTTTAAAGTTTTATTAAAGTTTCAGGATTACTAGCACTATTCTGTGCAAACATTTTAGGGTTTAGGACAGCAGAATTCTGTTGATCAGTTGTGCAAACATTTGAAAGCTTTAATTTTTTTTTTATCATGGACGTTTTAGAGTATATTGCAGTAAAGTATTTTCTGTAGAAACTTAGAATTAAATGAACTTACTTCCTAATGCATAGCAGAGGTAAAATTCCTCTTGCAGTAGAGTAAATAGAGTTAAGAGTAAAGCTAAAGTCAGTGCATAAATGCCTACAATTTCACATGATTTAGCAACATGCTACAGAACAGAATATAACCATATGCGTTACAATAGGAGAAAAAAATGTAACCCAGAAAGCACATACCCTGGACTAAGTCCCAGATCCGTCAAGAACACCAGCAAATAGGTAAACCAACAAGATGATGTGATGTCATTGAGCATATGCCCAGAACCGTAAGAGAGTATCGACACTCGCCCTAAGGGCTCGTCCAATTGTGCGTCATCTGATGACTCATTGTCCCTCATATTAACCATCAACTGAAGTTAGCAAGACTACAAAATTAGCACCTGCACCAAAATGGCACTCATGTTACATTCAGTTATTATTATGTACATAGTACAAAATACCACTCCCAACATCCGAAAACAGAATAACAATACTGCAAACCTTCTGTGCAGAAGATCCACTAAAACTGAAAACGTTTGCATGTTACTCGTGAGTTTTTGGAAACAATGCAAAATTCCAGGTCAAAAACCAAAACTCAGTTCATCTGAAATATATTTGAACTGATCAACTGGCAACAAGATGAGAAATGGGCTTAATTTGTGAATTTGTACGCAGTTCCTACAGAAACAGAACAGAATTAAAGTTGCACTTGCAAGACTGATCCTGACATGTCATTACATTGTCCTGCAATAAACACGATATAGTATGGACCATCTTACTGATGGCGACTGGGAAACTGCAAGACAACCTCGGAAGGTCAACCAGGCTTTAAGTGGATCACCCAACTCGAATACATGTGCATTTACCCAGCCCCTACGACGGGCTACAGCCTACAGGCAACAGCAACTACTTCAGTGCGCCATAGTTTTAGGAAGAAAAGACTCGCAAGAAATTGACACGCTTAAAGATATATTCGCATTTCCACCACCAAGGCACTAACCCCGCCCTCCCACTCATTCCAGAACTTTACAAGCCTCCTCTGATGTTGCCTTTCCCATTCCGAACAGGGATTCCCACATATTCACGCGCACACAACCAGCCTGCCCAAACATTTGCAATAGGACTCGTGCTGCAGTAAAAAAATCGCCACAAGATCGATTTTTTTGGCAATTCCAGGTTCAGAAGGTGAAGGACTGAAGGACTGGTTGCAATCCCAAATTGATCAAACAGTTTTTTTTTTTTTTTGAAGAAATTGAGTCAAATAGTAACGAGTAAGCATTAAAAACTTGCGAAAATGATCAGTTTTCTAGCGGCCCTGGTCCACACGATCTGCCCGCAGGATTGTGTAAAGAAAACTGCACGCATCGCATCGGCCCTGAGTCACGGTAAGAACAGAAGCAACCCCAGCCTCGAAATTTTCCATGGCGATCAAGCACGGACAGAGGCGCAAGGCTTGTGACTTGTGAGTTCCGTGTTCCGTCCCCAAGAACCTGGGAACCGACGAAGCGGAGGCAGCGAGGAGCTCACCTGCAGCAGCGAGGGCCTCCGGCTCTCCGCCCGCCCGCCGCTCGGCTCCGGCCTCTGGTGCAGAAGTTTGTCAAAGAAGGAAACCCCGCCGCAACTGTATCTCGGGAGTCGGGACGCAGCGTATACCACCAGGCTACCCGCCAGAGGAAGGCGACGGGGACACGAGGAACGTCGCGTGGAAGGCAGGGAGGGAGGGGTGGACTGGAGGGAGGAGGAGGGGCCGGCGCGGAGGGAGGGAGCAGCGGAAGCGGGGACGCAACGAAATCGTGGGGGAGAAATTGTATAAAAAGGGTGGTGGGGCCGCCGGCTGGAGACGATGACAGGTAGTACGCGGACAGATTTTTTTGGAATTTTATAATCGTGGCGGGGCGGCGCGTGTGACGTCACGGCCGTCACCTCCGGACCGAAATTCCCTTTCCGCAAACGTTCGCCCGGTTCCCGTCCGCGCCAACGATCTACGACAGCATCTGCGCATACACACATTCAGGGAACGGTGGACTCTGAGCACTGTGGGCCATCACTCATGTCAGCAATAAAAAATCAAAACATTTTTTTAAAAAAATGCAATACCTTCCAAATTATGTATGTATTTACAATTCCGTTTGCACCGGTGTGTTCTACGTGACAAGACGAATAAAACTAGATCTCACTTGATATGTTTTGAAAAAATATTTTAACTTTTTTCTGTACTGTTGTCATTGTGTGTATAGGTTTTTCTATGTTCTGGCATCTAAGTTACAGTTAAAAGTTATGTGTATATAAGTTAGATTTTAACTTTTTGCTGTGTTCTGAGATCTAAGTTACATGTAAAAGTTATATGTATTAGTTTTCTCATGTGATAAGTTAGATCTATAAGTTATTAGTATAACTTAAAAACATTGAAGATCACGTAAGTTATGCGTATAAGTTCGATTCTAACTTTTCATCATAGTAAGATATGTGTTTTCACGTGATAAGTTATGAGTATAAGTTAAATTCTAAATTAGACGTATAAGTTATAAAATAAAAGTTGTCTGAATTTGCAACATTACCTTTCCTCCGTTATAAATAGAAAACTTTTCAAAAAAATAAAAATACGGGATTTTTTTTCCAAACGAAAAATTTATTCTTTGTGATCGTTTGCTGAAATCCCACCTGGTAGCAAAGGTGCCGTAGGTAGCACATGCGGCCCATCCAAATTTAGTAAATTGCGGCATGCAATTGTTTCCTAAAAAGGAAATAACCGCTGTCGGAGATCGTCCGCTGGTTCCAGTCCTGGCGAGCGTGCGCGAATTAGTCGCTCCGGCGACTGGGGGCAGCGACCGGCGGACGAAGGGTTGCCCGAAACGAGCATCCGCGCAGCGCGCGTTCTCGGGCGGCAGGGCAGACAGGCCTGCGACTGCGAGTGCGTGCCAGGTGCCGGTCTTTTTCCTGTGAAAAGCGGTAAAAACGGAACGGCACGGCAGATGAACTGGTGAGCGAATCGGTGGATCGCGTGAGCACATGGGCGTGCATTGTTGTATTTTAGTACTAGTGGCACGTACGTTACGTGTATGCCGCTGTAGCTTGCATTGACCAAGCTGGGAGTGTACGTATCCGGTTGCTGTAGCCTGCCGTCCTCAAAGACGGCTCCCGCTGCCCATCTCCATGCCTGGCCGCACGGCGGACGTCGGTCAACAAAGGACACCACACACAGTTGGAGACGTAACGTATGGGAGGCCACATGGACCTGTTGCCGATGAGAAGAAGATAACGCTACCGATTGGCCGCAGAGGAATGGCGTGCACAGGAGATGGCCCACGCATCAGTATGGCCACATCATTCTGCAGCAGCCACCCGATCCCGATGCAGATTCCCGTTCCCATACTAAGGCCCTGTTTGGTTCATGGGACTAGGGACTAGGGACTACCCATGGACCACTAGTCCCAATTAGCCCCTCAAGAGAGACTAGTGGACTAGGGACTATTAGTTTCTCTTTTAGTCCCTATGTTTGGTAATTTAGAGACTAATTGGGACTAAAAATTAGTCTCTAGTCTCTAGTCCCTTGGAACCAAACAGGGCCTAAAACATGCGGTGCACCAAGCCCCGACGTCGACTGGTTGATGAACCCGCCCGGTTTTGGAGCCAGGAGACGGTGCCCAGCGCAGCGATCTCGGGGGACACTGAGGTCCCAAAATGCTTTTGGCCGGGCGTGGGCGCCGCACGTCAGCCAGCCCCGGGCGTCAGGGGCGGCGGCGACTGCGACAGCGGCGGCGGCATGCATCATGGTGCGGTGGTGCCAGCTGCAGCGCAGCGGGCAATACCATGCGTGCACGTCGGCCAGTGCGTGCCATTCTTCCTCGCCGTCTAAGGTTCTGATGAATTCTCAACGGCTCCATGTGAATGATGTGCGTCGATCCAGAAAATCACAAGCCAAACACGCACCGCAGCGGGCAATACCATGCGTGCAAAAAATAGCACTCCGTAATCAAAAAAGAAGCTGCATAAACGGAGGAGCCCTTCTAAATTCATCACAGTTTCAGCACTCTCCGGTCATCCAAGAAACGGAAGGAAACATTTTACAGCAAAAAATACCACTCCATAATGAGCAGCCAATACATGTGCACGGATTCCCTGCATTCCAAGTATCTCTCCCTTTGTTCACTCCCTATCAGGCTTTGTCAATGTTTTACAGCAACCACAAGGACATCATTTTGCCCATTGCAGGAAGGATGATTGATATAAAGATAAAACCCAAACTTCATGCACCACAAACTTCCCTTGATGAACCATCAAAAAACCTAATGTAGTCTAAGCTAGATGCTAGTACTGGTACCAATCCAAGAAACCTTTCACCCACAAGAGTATTTCAACATCTGAAACTTGAGTCAGTATGTCAACTACTAAACGCACCATCTCATCTATATCAGAAAATTATGCTGAAATACTTTGCTCATGTGTGAATCTGCAGGTTGGCTTATCAAAGTATATTTGTTATTGTTTTAACCAACCATTTCCACGAAAATAAAAGTTGATATATGCCCTTGGTTTTGCCACAATTACACAATGCATAAACTATACCAATGTGGAATGTGCTCACCCCAGAAACGTTGCTGATGCTAACTCAAATAGTACTTGTGCTTGCTCTAACTACTTGCCTGATTATTTTGGACAATCAAAGTAGAAATTGAAAATTCATGTGTGCTTCCTGATTTAGTAATATTGACCCCTTCAGAGATGATGTAGCTTTGCACTGCACATAAGGAATAACAAAACATGGTTAGTAATCCAATATTGTATCGTCATGCAGATTCTTTATTTTTTTCAGCACACCAATCTCAGCAACTATATAAACTTGTAAAGGAAAGTTTGTGGGATTTCAGCCATGAGATGAAATAAGCAACAGAGATGAAAACAGACAGCAATATTGCTTTCTCGGCGTTTTGATAATTCAAGAGCTAGCAAATTGTATTTTTGGCAACAAAACATTAAAGCACACCAATTCCAACTAAGCAATTGAAGAGGCTATGAAATAGGCTTTTGATTTGAGGCAACAAAGATCATGTGTTATTTCAATTTACGATTTATTCATTAAATTGTACAGGGAAAAATTGATGTGAACCCTTGTGTTCTATATTTATCTGTAAAAGGGACAGCTACACTTTTGACACTTGGCGCCGCCCAACACATGAAGACAGACTTTGTGGTAATAGTCTACAGGCTTCCCATCTTATCCCCAAGAAGCCATATGCTCAGCTGTCAGCAATCCTCTACGTTTACATATACTGAACCAGACTGTTGGTTAAGTTATTTTTATTGTTTTTTTCCCTTAAGTTTACAATATGTGTTATATATGTCTTGCCATCTATGGTATAATACATTGCAATGCAATTTCGTGAAATAACTTCGGTTTAGGATTTAAAGGTGAATTGGGAGGTACCTGTTTCTACTTGTATCATCAGAAGGATCCGTTGCTTTGTGTAGTCAACCTGCGTTGCCCTCTTTTCTCATAGGACCTCATCTATTAACTAGAAAACAGGTCCATCACCCTTTTGATGAAAGCCAGGGCAAGATGCTCCTAACATAGCTTCTGCATATCAGACAAGATTCAGGCTAAGTTGGAATATGATTCTATGCAAAGATACAAGGGTTATTCCTATGTAGCTTTGTCTCACCCAAAAAAAAGGGCCGAAAAGAACCATGGACAACTCAAATACCCTGTTGCAATCTCAAAGCAGACAACCTACCTAAAGGCTAGATTTCCACAGCTGCTGAAACAGAGAGAATAGCAGAACATCAGTATCCTACCCTGGACTGCACCACACTGTCAGGAGCAGTTTATAAGGTGCTCCACGTCCTTGTTCCGGTGGGCCCTCACAGTACAGCCGTCAGCGCCAGTGTCCAAGCTGGCCATCTGTTCTTATTAACAAAGATTAAAAACATGTTACTATAAGATTCAAGGTTTGTAAACAAATATCGCACAAACAAAGTTTGAGATTAGGCATGACTGTGCAAGAAGAAGACGGAATCTTAATCTGACACCAGCACATCATCAAAAGCTTATATGGACTAATTGCCCATGATGGGCGAAAGGCAGGTACAGGACTACAGGCAGAGGATGAATATTATGGGTGACCTGCACTGCTAACCGCCGCACATGCTACCAGCCTGCTGTCAACTGCGTGCGCATGCTGCTGGAATGCTGCATCGGAGAGGCATGCTCACGGGTAGAGAGGAACAACTGAGTCAACGTGAGAGAGAGTAGACAAGATGCAAATATCTTGCTATTTAACGGTATTACCCCTAATAGAGATAGAAAGCACATGGAGGCCCTTCAGGTTTCTGAGGACACAAAATGAAATACAAAATTACAATGAGATGGCAAAAAGGCATTATTACTTTTTCAATGGTACATCAGGAATCACAAATTCTTTCTATGTTCATACGATTGAGTAGTAGAGCGTTGGTTGTTAAAATTGTTTCCGAAGGAAAAAATATGGTAGGAAATGATAATGAATATTTTTGACGGCCGATTTCATCCCTAGTAATCACAGTGAGACTTTTAGGGGTTTTAACCCATATTTAAGAGGTTTCCCTTTTTAATCCCTCAATCAATCACACTTTTTGCACAGAAAAATAGCCCTAAAAATACTGTAAAAAAGGAAAGAAAGTCTAACCTGCTGGGCTTGTTTTCAAACCACATGACACTCACAATAGCTGGTTCAATGCCTAAAACATCTGTGAAATTTACAGGGTGAGTAGGTATGAAATGCATAACTGAAGCAAAATAACATAGGTGAACTTAGCCTGATATTTTAAGGAACAGTTCTGAATTAAGGAAAGAAGAGAAAAGGGTAACAGGTGTACTTTGGAACCTCAACTGGACCTTTCCTTTTGAAAAAGAGCATAAGCTATCACAAAAGACCCACACACTGATGTGTTGGCCGGTGGCCGCACAGACAAGCACGGCAGGCAGGGACTTACCAACTATGGAACAATGCCGTGCTACTTATCATGTACAATATGTGGGTTCTTTTAATATAGTAGAGCAAACACATGGAAATGACATAATAGTTTGAGTGGCGTTTTGATTTCCCAGAAAGTAAACATTAGATCCATTCAAGAACACCGGCATTAAAAACTGCTACATGAGCTTTATGTTAGTACTCAACCCACATTTAAGAGTTACTAAGTATAGTATCACGACAAAATTCATGTCAGAGCACCCTAATTACACCAGAAGCAATGACTGGCCCTATTCTAACCCTTCTATGCAAAGGTAATTGTCAAAAGCTGTAGAAGGAAAACTATGTCTGTCAACAACTTTTGCTTGATTGCTTCAAAATGGCAGGTCAACCAAGGTAGACCATCATTAAACTGCCTTAAATCAACATTAGGAAGTTCCATTTGCCTCCACTGTTTCTGTAGTCCCTTGAAGAAGCTCCTTAGAAATAGCAGCTGGGTCAAGCTCATAGCTATCTTTAGGAACATTTGGAGCTTCTACGCCTGACATCCTGTAGAAAGGCACTTGATGTGAAAACCGAAACATCTCTTCTTTGGGAATCTTCATGGTACCATTCAGATCCTGATGGCGCTCAAATATTGTTCGAAACCCAGCAACTTTAGCTAAGGGAATAACAGAGATGCCATGATCTTCATCATAATTATCTAGCACCTCAACCACATCGTAGGCATGGAGCACATTGTCTGGAGTATCTTCATCCCAGTCAGGAGACCAATTCCGATAAATAGCCCAGATGTCACCTTTCTGTGGATAAATTTTGATTACCCCACGTGGCCCTTTCTCCCATTTCATTTGGTGTGAAAACATGTTGACTATATCACATGCTTCATATTTACCAGTCTTGAAATACCCACATGACTTTGTGAAGCCAGAAGAAACCCAATTCAAAGGCCCAAATTCACTATTTGTCCTTGACTCAAGATAGCTTATTCTGAGCTTGAATGGTTTCAAGGAGAAAATTTTCTGAATAAACGCATAATAACGAGGCATACCATCTTCGTCATCATATGTAGCCCAAATTTGATCAATTTGGAAAGATTCCTCAGTGCGATCCTTGTCAAAATCATGGAAATCAGGATCAGGAACATTATAAGACAGGGGGTCATCATCTTCATTTTCAGCATCTGAGCTAGTATTAGAACCAATCTCTTTTGGATCAACATGAACATCTTTATTGGTAGTAGGATCATCAGGTGCGAGAGCTTCATTATCCCCTCCATTTTCATTAACCATACGTTTCTTGGTCGCTTTTCCACTAGCAGCAACATGAGATGTTTGACTTTTAATTCCTGCTAGCTTGTTTCTCAGCCCACTTTTCGCTTTTTCCAGCAGAAGACCCCTAATATCCAACTGAGAGAAGGCCTTGGCTAAGCTCGTGTGGATTGGAAGCCTGGGTTTCCAAATGGGTCCACCATTGACGCCTTGAAACTCATAGGCCCCAATGTTGGTTGAAAAAGATATATTCACACCAGGCATTCTAAAACAATTTG
Source organism: Themeda triandra (assembly GCA_018135685.1). Lineage (NCBI taxonomy): Eukaryota > Viridiplantae > Streptophyta > Magnoliopsida > Poales > Poaceae > Themeda > Themeda triandra. Next base: position 306,662 of record JAENPR010000127.1, read on the forward strand.
CTCCAGGACCTGGTATGAAAGATGAAGAACCAACTCCAGCATCTTTAACCATAGTCTTCAACTTCTTTCCAGATGCAACATCATCTGTTCCAGGATTAAAGACATCTGACATGTTTGCATGTCTTTTTAGGGGATTGTACTTCCGCCGAAGAGCCTCTTCCTTTCTTGCCGCTGCTTGTGCCTCCTCCCTCTCCCTCCTAACTTTTTCATACGTCTGATGAACTACATTAGCAGCTTGAGCAGCAGCAGCAGATGATGCAGTGGCACTTGCTGCACCAGCAGCCCGTGAAAATGGACCCCACTGCATATTTCTGTTAGTGTTTGCATTTTGATTTGCACCACTGATCTTTGAATCCTGTACCACAGTAGCAGTTGGTGGTATTGGTGCCTCTTTTGCTAGGAATGGCTCACGGCAGCTAGGGCAACGAAGATGCTGATTCAGATACACCCTAAGATATTCATAGTTCATTTTGCACTTGTTACATGAGGTCCAAAACGTAGGAGGTTTTGGCCCAGGTGCAGGGGTAGCAGAGGAAGGTGCAGGAGGGGGTCCAGATGGTGGTGGAGGTTGAGGTGGACGTGGACGCACGGCAGGTGCGGCCGGTTTTGCTGTTCGCTTGTTTACTGTCGGTTTGGAGGCAGCAGCAGCGTTAGCTGCGAAATTATAGAAGCCATCAGATGCAGCAGGAGGCGCACTTGCCTTACTTGATTGAGCTGTCCTCTGTTGGAATGCCCTTACATTCCTCTTCTGGTCATATTGTGCTCTCTTAGTTTTGTCGGTTAGCACTGTATATGCCTCTTGGACCATCTGGAAAGCACCCTCAGCACCGACTTGCTTGTTTTTGTCAGGGTGGAGCTGAAGGACCAGCTTCCTGTACCGTTTCTTGATTGTTTCGTCATCTGCTGTCGTGGCAACAGAAAGGATAGAGTACCAGTCCTTCTCCCCAGCAACCTTCACCACCTCCGAAGCAAGATAGATATCAAAGGTGGCAACCATCTGAGAAATGCCTTCAAGATCAGGAAAGAGTGCTTGCGCTTTGAGAGCGAATTTCTTGGCGCCCTGCAGGTCCCTCGCTTCAAACTTCTTCTTTGCAATATCCTTTGCCCGCTGGGCCTCATCCCTGTTGCATTCCATTTCTTCACTTCGGGAAGCGCAAATAACCACTTTTTGCAATTGATTCACAGAATTTCGGTCCACGTTTCAGAACCCTGCACAAAAGGAAACAAATATATATTACCTAAACCGCGAAGCTTACAAGTTACAACCAGAAGGGGCGGACCCAGTAAAACTGTACACCCAATAATTTTTGCAAAGCAATCGAAGTTAGTAGGCATAATACATGCATATACACCTGCAATTAGATTCAGATCCGATTAGGAATGGTATGGTTGGGTTTTTTTTTGACCGAAATGGTATGGTAGGGTTTGGGCGCACTGTTTTACTACCAATGAATTATGTTAGGTTTGGGCGCATGGCTTCACACAGCAGGAATGGAGGACCAATAGGAGGGAATACCTAGTGTGCTGGTGGTGCTCGTCGCCGGCCAAGGTGGCGAGTGGCGAGATAGGACAGCAGCGAGTCAGCGACCAGGGGCGGATCCAGTATAGGGAAATGGGCGTACACATGTACACCCAAAATCTTTTGCAAAAACTTCAAAGTTGGGAGGCATATCAAATAGCTAATAGCTTTAGGTTAGGGTTTCGGTGCTCAGCTTGAAGGGAAGGGAAGAGAAGGGGTGGAAGTACCTGGTGCGTACTCGTCGCCGGCGAAGAAACCAACTAAAGCCTCAGGACCTGGCTTACGGCGGCGGCGGCGGCGGTGGCCGCCCACCAGTCGTCGCCTCGTCGGAGAGGAGAACGAGAGTTGGCCGAGAGAGCACACGAGCAGGGGACGGAAGTGGGGCGCTTGAGGACCCAGACCGTCTCTTGCTGGAAGCCTGGAACCAGATCGTCTGCATCGGCCTCCTCACTCTACAGATCAGCAAGATCAGCGCCGTCCAGCAGCATCTAAGCGCTCAGCGCGCACTAGCACAGTCACATGTGATAGAAATATTAGGGCAGCGGCCCATCTAAGGGTGTGTTTGGTTGGGGTTTTTTTGGCAGGGTTCTTTGAAGCCCAAATTCCATTGTTTGGTTACCTGGCCAAGGCCCGTACATGGGCTAATTCGGGCCAACCGTACTGGACTGGCCTCGCTATCCTCGAACGGCCGAATCGACTGTTCACGCTTAGCCAGGCCTGCGCCAGCTCCACAGATTGAGATTACCATCAACCGGAACGAAACCCTACAGGGAGGAGGGGACGGATTGCATCTTACCTCCAAATCGGAAGAGTGGCCGCTGTCAAAGGAGTCGCCGGACTGGCCGTTTCCTGCACCGCCAAGGGTCGACGAGCGGCTCCGAGACAGCGACGAATGGCGAGAAGAAGGAGGCGAGTTGCACGGGCATCCCAGAGCGTCGGTGCACCGATTCAGCGCCGCGTTCATCGCGCGCTGAGCGGAAGCCTCATCGCTCATGGCCGACGGCGAGGAAAGGCGACGCCGACGAGGTGAGGAAGAGGAAGGGGACTCGACGGAGAAGACAAGAAGGGGAGGAGACTGGGAGCGGTGAGCGAGTGGTGGTGAACTGAAGCGGCTGCGGCTCGGCTTTTTATATAGGGGTGGCAGGAGGAGTGGTAGGTGTACCGGTAGTGGGAACCGGTGAAGCCAAATTGACCTGGGCCAGGGAACCAAACAAGGCCCAAGCTGGCTAAGTTGGGCTAGCCATGCCATAAGCCAGGAAACTAAACGCAATCTTTGTGAAGCCAGGCCAGACTTAGACAACGAACCAAACAAGCCCGCCCAAACAAGAAATGGCTACACAAAGCCTGGCCAACTCTGGCCTTGCCCAAATCCTAGCCGAGCTACATTCTACCCAAGTAACCAAACACACCCTAAGAGCTTGTTTGGTTTTCATGGACTATACCAAAGTGGCTAAAACCAGGGACCAAATTTTAGTCACCCTTATTTAATTCCTGTGACTAAAAGTGACTAAACATCACTAAAGTATTTGATCAGCTATGTCCATAGTTGCTCTAACAAGGAATTACAAGCTAGCAAATAAGAAGGCAGTAAAGATCAGACAGGGTTGGGCTCGTCCAGCTGTAGGGTACCTATCTGTGAATACTGATGCTGCTTTTGATGAACGCTCGCACAGTGGGAGTACAGGGGTTGTGATCAGAGACAATCATGGAGATGTTATTGCTGCCTCCAACAGATTCCTACCCTATGTGGTGGATGCCCATATGGCGGAGGCCTGGGCACTACGTGATGGATTAACCTTGGCTCAGAATCTCAGCGCGAGTAAGCTAATCTTTCAAACTGACTACCTTGAAGTGGTAACAACGATTCAGGAGGGAGGTTTTTCAGGATCATCAGCAGCGGCAATATATGATGAATGCATGGGTATGTGGCAGGATCTCGCTGAAACATCTATCAATCACATTGATCGTGAGGCGAATATGGTAGCTCATGGTTTAGCTAAGCATGCTTTCGTTTCTAATACGTCTTGTATTTGGCTTGACGAAACCCCACATTTCATTGTGGGCGATGTAGCGCGAGATGTAACTATTCTACACGATCAATAAAGCTGCCATATGGTGTTAAAAAAAAAGACCAAACTACGGGCTGGTTCAGCTGCTTAAATAGTCGATTGGTGCTGGTTGATTAAACAATGCCGGTAGAGAGGAGAATCACCCAGTTGAACACGACCGCTCCTAACTAATGCATGGTCACCCAGCATTGTTGTCACTGTCCCTGGGTGGCGACGCGGTGGTCTCGTCGGCTTCATCCCCTGTGGGGTCGAGGAGGGAGCTCTAGGAGCGGGCATTCTTGGTGTTGCCCTTTTTCTTCTAGGCACACCAATGGTGGCCATGAGTCCGCACACCCTGCGTCCCTATGCTTCCAAAATCATGGACCCAGCACAGCCCGACGGAGTGTAGCCGAAGCCGGGGGACGCCGCGGGGAGCATGGAGTGCCCTAATTCCACACAGGAAGGCCACCGTGGCCGCAACTTGCCACGCTGGGATGACAAGTATGCAAAACTGCCCTCCAAAACCGGCCAAGAAGCTAATAGTAACCAGCTTTATAGTTGGTGGCCTAAACTATTCCATGTTCAATAGTTTAGGGGATATCTAGATTTTTTCCGATAATAATTTATAAGGGGTTAGATTGGGAACTAATGAGCAAGGTAAAAAAAACTAAATTATAAAATAATTGACCATATTTTTTTCCTTTTAGTCTAGTAAAATTGATGTTCTAAAGAAATCAAAGCGACATAGGCATAGGTAGACCCATGGAACTTGGTGAGCCCTGCGATTGGTGAATTAAACTCCGTAGCGCAGCTCCTTCTTGGAATTGTGAGCTCCGCCATCTAAAGTCGCCTCGTTTTCGCCTGACATTTACTGCGTACGGCTGCGCCTGCCCTGGAATACATTGGAGAAGCAGTGGGCCTTAACTGTGCATCAGGAAATGAGCTCGGGCATGAGCCTAGGCCCTAGGCCCGCCTATGATTGTAGCATAACCTAACCATCCCTGCATCACTAGCATAATAACAAAACCATATATTACTAAATCACATGTAAACAAAACAAAAATTGAAAACTCAGGCACATCTCTAGTGAGATCTAAGCCATAAAATAGGAAACTCCGAGCACATGTCAAACTCTGAAAATTGTTTAAGAGGATTTTTAGATCTAAGTCATTGCAATTCTTAATATTTGCCATTACAATTCGCGTATTTTAAAATTTGCCAATACAATTTTATGAAATGGTAAGTAGCAAATAGACATGAAATTGTAATGGCAAGTTTCAAAATACACGAGTTGTAATGGCAGATATCCAAACTTTGTAATGGCTTAATACAAAAATTCCTAAAATAGAAGGAGGATACAAGTCGAGACGCGGCTTTTTTCATCTCGCCCCTCTTGACGTCAGTACGTCAACCCATCCTCGCCTGCTGTCGGCCCCCGCCCGCCGCTGATCCCCGCCGCCGTGCCACGACCCCTCGTGGGTTCAGATCAGGCCCAAATCGCGAGCGGCGATCCGTACGCCGTCCGCCGCTCACGCCTAGCGCGATGGCGCACCCGATGTACGGCTCCGGGCCGCTCCGGTCCAGGTAAACCCTACCGTACTACCTCCGCCGTCGTCTGGCCTCGTCGATTCGCCTTGCCCCCTTGAAATTGCATCGGCTCCCGTGATGGATTTGGGTTGTTTGCTTGCGGGGTCGCAGGAACGCGGCGAACTCGGACGAAATCCAGCTGCGGATCGACCCGGTGCACGGGGACCTCGACGAGGAGATCGACGGGCTGCACTCCAGGGTCCGCATGCTCAAAGGGGTAAGGATTGGTTCCCTTTGGCCTTGATCCTTCGTTGCGTTTCATATTCGTTTCGTTATAGCTTTGCTTGATTCTAGGGTCTCCTCGGTTATCCGTGATTTTTGAAGTGCAAAACATATTGGTTGGGTACGCACGTTGTAGATTTTTTGTGGGATGATGTAATATATATATTGCATAGTTGCTTGTTTCTGATCTCACATGTAACCCGATTCGCGATTTAGTGCCTGATGGTGGTGCAGCTTGCTAGGCTAAGGGCACGTTCGGTTGATGGGGATGGGCTCCCTGGAAATATTCTAGGCGGATTCATTACCTAATTTTGAATAAGCTTTGTCAACTGGATTCGTTCATGGCCTGGTTTTATCTTAACCGAACAAGCCCTAAGCTGGTTCCATCATCTTCAAACCTAATTGAATCACTTGATTCTACTTTATATATTATCCAATTTGTGATTTAGCCCTTTGTGGTGGTGCACAGTTTAGCTAAACTGGTTCTTTCATCTTTATACCTACATGAATTGTGAGTGGATGGAACTTGAATTAGAATCTCAGGTGAGACGTTCATTTACTCATGTCGGTTTCATGTGAGGTGCTAGCAGCCTTCTAAAACCAGATCCTTATCATGCTACATCTAGGCTGTCTGCAACACAAGGATATGTAGGGAATTTTACAGGGGATAGTTCAATTCTTATGGGAAAAGATTGCATCTTATCAGAGTAAATTTTGTGCAAAATTTCCATAACTGATGTCATCTGGTGTACTTGCAAAGGCAATATATTATTTTGTGTGCGTCAAGGTTGTTTGATCTACTTTGAAGTTTGAATCTTTTTGTTAACAATCAATCAACAATATGGCTCAGTTGGTGCGCATTGTTGTTAGTACATCAGAAATGCTGGGTCCTCTTGGTTTACACATTGCTTCTGACCTTGTTGACTTCTACTCTGTTTAATCTACTACAATGAAGTCTCGATAATTTCATTAAACCTTATTGTGCCAGTAGCTTCGTACTATTTAAGGCCTTGCTGTTGCAAGCTCTCTCACAGGTTGGATGTTGATGTTGAAGACCAGTTATTTGCATTCTTGCAGAACCAACCTTATTAATATTTCAAATGTATTGCTTATAGGATTTATATCAAATGTTTGAACAAGTAACAAAAATGCCTTAAGATAATGATTGTTTATTCTTGCTACAGTTACATACAAGCTGGTCTTTATACTTTTTGTAGTCAAATAATTTGTTCTGTTTTGGAAGGTAAGTTTGACTTCTGGTGTTTGATCAACTGTTTCTCCAGGTGGCCCAGGAAATAAATTCTGAAGCCAAGTTCCAGAATGATTTTCTTCATGAACTGGTATGTTCTCTTCCTTTTCTTATTAACAGCGTTTACTCTGCCAACTGTTGAGTGTGGTATTATTTTTTATGTAGCCCTTGGTTATGCCTTGGCTATTTGCCAGAACTTTGTGTCTACATGTCAAAGGACTAAGTATTTGTTTCAGCCTTGGCCTATTTGGATCCATTAGCACTAAAAATTAGCAGCTAAAATCAGTACAAGTAGATCCAAGCAGACCTGCTAATTATTAGCTGGAGGGGCTGCTAACTGTTAGTTCCATTAGCAGGTTTGGAGTTGCTAATAGGTATTAATAGTTCATATGCACCTTTAACTTACTATCCAACCACCTTTTAGTAGGTGGATCCAAACAGCCCTGCTAAAAATTTGCAGCTATTAGCTTGCTATTTTTAGTGCTAAAGGATCCAAACAGGCCATTAATATGTTGTATAGGTCAGGTATTTTGTATGGCCTTGAAGTGCCCATAGATAAACACTAGCAAACTGTTAATTTCTGGATTTATGTGTCGCGTCCTACATTTGTAAAGCCTATGCCATCTTTGAGTAATACAGCAGCAATATTTATATTATTACCTTCAGAAACAGTTAATCTTTGCTATGCTCTTTGACAATCTATAACGGAGTTATGCTCTGACTTTGGTTATTGCTTGTGCATGTACAGCAAATGACCCTTGCAAAAGCTCAGGCTGGAGTGAAGAACAACATGCGGAGGTTGAACAAGAGCATCATCCAGCAGGGCTCAAATCATGTTCTCCATGTTGTCCTCTTTGCGCTGTTTTGCTTCTTGGTTGTCTACCTCTTATCGAAGTTCTCTAGAAGATAGTTCCTGTCGTCGGTGGGAAAATCTAGGATACCATGACTTGTATGTAGTCTAAAGAAAAAAAAAATGCTACTGTACTTTTCTCTGTCCTTGTATCCTCAGCCTTTTTGTCGAAATTTGAAACAAACCAGAAAAGGGAAACAAAGATGTTGCCTAACCTCATCCACTGATCCGTATGATAGACTACAGAGACGTTCTCCCTTGCGTGTTTTGTTGAGTGTATGCAACGAGTTGAGCGTGGATCGAAAGTGGCATATAGTAGGATAAAAAAAGAGGATAGCGTGTTAATCACATCATTGTACTCAATCTATGCACAGATTCCTAAAGACACTATTGGATTTTCTGGTGAAGTGAGCCTTAGTTCATTTCATAGAATTAGCAAAGAATCACTTCTCGCTGAAAAATACGTTTGGTAATCAGACGGTGATTCTTCATGAGAATCGCTCTCAATCGGACCCTATATTCCATTGTAAATAGCTGGGGTGGTTTCATGTATCATCGTGTATGTTATTTCTGATATTCAGAAGAATCTGCAAGCAAGCGGTTTCATAAATAGATACATACAAGGGAATAATAAATCTTACTCGTCACCATTTCTTACAATTTATTATGTGACTTTGCCTGGTGGAACTGAATTTGGTTGAACAGAGGATATTTGAGGGCCGGGCTGGATAGCTGTGCACGCTATATCATTTTGAATAAATGGCGTGGATTAACTTAAGAGGCGTCCCACTTGCTCAAAGTGAGGAGTATCCGTATGTACATTAGGGCTTTGTCACCTTGAGTTCAAATTGGCAAAGTATGATGGAATTATAGTTGAATGAGACTACAGGAGGAACTGTCTAATCTTTTAGGAGCATCTTATTGCTTCAGGGTTCATCCTTTCTTAATGGACATTGCTTTAGTGTTCACATTTGCTGTCTATATTTGATTTAGTCGCCTGAAGAAGTTGAAAGTTTAGCATTGCCAAGGCTGGCATCACCACCTCTCCTGGTGCGAGAACCGCAATTCTGGCTGGTGCGAATCCAGCATGGTAAGTTTTGATATAAAAACAAAATCTCATCAGCTGGCAATTGCCTTTAACCATTCAGGGGAAGGTACGATATGAGGACTCCAGCAGAAAATAGAGATCTCCTTACCTCCAGCACTTCTGTCTCGTTTCGATCTTCTTTGGTTGATCCTGGATCGTGCAGACATGGAAACTGATCTTGAAATGGCAAGGCACGTTCATGTGCGTCAAAATCTTGAATCACCAGCGCTGGGGTTCACACTACTTGAGCAATCTGTACTCAGGCGGACACTAAGTGTTCATGCTCAATTAAATTGCAATTTCATACTTGAATTACTCATATTTTAGTTGGAAGTTTCAGAAACTATAAATAAAACCTGAAATGCAGATAAAATCACTATTGTGTACTTGCTAGTGATTCTATTTTGGTCTTCTTACCTCCAGCACTTGTGTCTCGTTTCGATCTTCTTTGGTTGATCCTGGATCGTGCAGACATGGAAACTGATCTTTGCATTATCTAATACAGTGTACTTGCTAGTCTACAATCTTTATCTGTTCACAGAGCATTCATATCTGCTGCTACAAGAGTCATTCCTTCTGTTCCTAGAGAGCTCGAGGAATACATTGCAACTGCATATTCCAGCATCCGCCAGCGGTCTGTCTGGCCTTGATGCAAATATCTGACATATATTCCATCCTGAGAGACGAAGCAGCATGGATGTGGATATGCTCATGCTCTTAACTTGATCTCCAGAAAGGTAGTACAGTTTCTATTTTCTACACACACATACTGGTATATGGCCTGATTGCTGAAAAATTGGTTGGTGCTAAAATGTCTGTGAAATCACAGGGATATACAGCGAGTGCTTGGAGGAATAGGCTTCCCTTCTAACAGACTAACACGGTGGCAGCGGTGCTCTTCTCGCCTCTCTCCTCTTCTCTCGCTTCTCAATTATCACCAGAGGAGAGAAATCAAACCCTAGCCTCCGCCGTTGCCCCTTCGGATCTCCGGCGAACGCCACCGCGGATAGAGTGATTCCACCCCGCGAGATTGAAGCCCCTTGGTCTGGGAATTTCAAGGCCGGTTGGTGATTTGGGGGTGAAGGAGGTGGAAGGCTATGGGGTCGTCCTCGAAGGTGGTGCGGCCGGAGGAGGTGCTGGAGTCACTGAAGAACGACGGCAGCATCGATGCGCTACGCATGAAGATCATCGCCCAGCTCAAGGCCAACGTACGCGCAGCCTTCCCTAGTTCCCTTCCTCTCCCGATTCCCCTCCTATGCCTTTGAGGCCTTTACTGGCTCCTCCTTACTATTATACGGTTTTCTTGTTGTAATGATAAAAAAGAACATTATACAGCTCCTCTACAAAACATTATACAGTTCCTCTAAAAAACATTATACAGTTAAAAAGTCACTTCAGCTTAAGTTGGTAGACCTGCTTAGGAGATATGCTCATAGTATGCGACCCCGGGATGGTCTCAACTAATGAACTGCTATCCAGGTCGGGAAGCTCTGTGACTACGGGTACATCGTTAAAATTAAGTTGGAGTTCAGTAGATTATTTAAATGCTGTTGCAATTCAGAGGCGATCGTGCTGTCCCAAGATACCTTTTAACAGGGAATTGGTTTGCATGAGAGTTAGGGTATTTAGTTGTTCTTTGCTGTCACTTGGCACTCGTTTCGACGTCGGTTTCAATCTGTACTTCTCTTATATCAACATGATGGTTCGGAGTTGTTTTGCACGAGAATTTGGGTATTTAGTTGTCCTTTGGTTTCACACGGCATTTCCTCATTGGTTCTGTTCTACTTTTCCCCATATCAACGTGATGTATCACAAATTTTTTTGCACAAGAATTTAGGTGTTCACTTTTCCTTTGGTGTCACTTGGCACATGTTGTTTCCTCAGTGGTGTCATTCTGTTTTCCCATCCTTTCAGCATTATGTTTTGGAAAACTGTTCTTTTTCTTTCCTTATTTATTAGCATAAGGTTCCAGATGTAGAATAAAATCATTTCTTCATTGTCTTATGCTACGTGTACCCTTCTTCATGCTCTTGGCATCACTCTATATCAGACTCACCTGACCAATAGAGTAGTGAGAAGTGGAGCCTTGTCAATGAACTTTCTTACTTCGATTTCAGGAAGATATGAAGAAAAACACTATGATGATGGTGGAGCAAAGCAAGGTACTGAATACTCCTGGAGCTGAGAAAAAGACCAAGCGGGAGTTATTTGATGCACTTCGACAGGAACTGGAGTAAGCTCCTGTCTTTCTGTTTGAATCTATGCTCAGTAGCGGTACAATGCCTGGTTTGTATTTGGCCTTAACCACAAATTGCTTATCTGGATGTTACAGAATGTTTATAGCAGTTTTTACTAACAAGTAAAAACATGTGTAGCCTTGACCTCATACACAAATCTCCAGGTCTAGGATAAGTCATCTTCCTAAGTACCATTGCCCGTTGCTTAGTTGCTGGTTGTTCATAAAGTAGTGAAGTGATATAGTTCCCATGATTTTATTTTTTCTTCCATTGTTCTGGTATATTGCTTATATTGTGGAAAATTCAAATTTGCATCACCTGCATTTTGTAGTTTTTGACTCCATTCCAGCTTCTTGCCTCAACCACTACGAAGATTCCATCAAAACTATGATGCAGTGCTAACTGTTTTATGCAATGCAGGACTCCAGTCCTCGAGAAAGCCTCCAAGGCAGTTTGGGGTCTGATTCTAGACAATGGTGGATTAGGGAAAGAGATAACCGAAACAGTTGAGAAAGTCTTCTGCCGGCTCAGTGGAATTGACATGATGCCACCTCCGCCTTCAGCCGCTGGTGCTTATCAAGAAAAAGGTGACATGGCTGTTGATGAAGTTGTGAAGAGCAAGGAGGTGGATGCTTTTGACCCATCCTCATCAAGGAAGAGACCCTTCAGCGACGTAAACCGAAAAGGAGCAGGTGCTTTACCAAATGGCAATGCTACAGACCAGCATGATGAGTCCGAGGACAGTGACCAGAAGATATGATGCTGCTCTGTGCTGTAATTTTTAGTTCAGGCTGAAGTAGCTTTGGTGCTTGAATGATAGCAAGTGGGATTCTGATCCCTACATATCTACGGTTGTATGGTATATTGGCAAGTTATACTTCTTGTTCATACAAGTTCTGCGAGCAACTCTGCAACTGCTATAGGATATTAAAGTTTTCAAGAAAGCAGCTGCTGTTGAATTTCTTGTCAATATAGGATAAATTGGTTAGCTAATTCCTCCTGACAGTTTTGTGGTGTGTTCTAATCATTCAAGAGTTATGTTAGATGCTTCTTCGTTTTGCAATATTTATTCATCCTCTCGAGAGGGATGTCACTAGCAAGTTTCCAATGGTACCTTGGTCTGAGTTGGATGGTAATCTTTAATTTTCTTTCTTGTCCAGTTCACAACATTATTCATTAAAAGCACTTGCTTACTGTAAACATGAAAGGAAGACCTAACATGGTTCGTCTAATCTTATGATGACTTCAAACCAAAAACACCGATAGCAACCAGAGAGTTTTGTCCCCACTAGAAAATCCCTCCTTTTTGCAAAAATAATCCCCAATGTCCTTAGTAACCAAAGCATAAAACCTTACCAGCAAATTTGATAAACCTTACCAGATTGTGGTGTGCTAGTTGTCTAGTGGAGCTGGATTTGGTTGAACAGAGAGGATATTTAAGGCCGGGCAGGATAGCTGAACACGCCGTCTCATTTTGAATAAATGGCTGTGAGGTGGCCCACCACTCAAAGTGAGTATCCATATATATAGGGAAAATTAGCTCAGTACCATTAAAAGATGCAATCTTTAGAAAAATAGCACTGAAAGATGGAGCTGTTGAAAACTAGCACTGAAAGCTTCCTTTGTAGTAGCCTATTACCACTCCGTTAACTCCACGTTAGTTCCCAATAAAAAAATCAGATCCAACTCAAAAGGAAACACGGACTGCTTCCTGGCCGGCACCCGGCTGGTCCAGAACCTGCTCGTGCCACGAACTCCTGCGGCGCTCCTCCCCTCGGCGGCGACGCTCCTCTCCTCGGCGACGACGGCACTGGCGACGACTTCTCATGCCGACCTCCTCCATGGTGCGCCCCCTCGCTGCCTATATTTTCCTTGTTCTGCATTCTTCTTGTGCTGTTCATGGTCTAAACCCTAGACATTGGGGATTCTGTAGTGCTGTGACTAGGGATTGGGGATTTGAGTGAACATGGACGCTACTGAAATTCCAGAAGGGTAATCTCCTTTGACATGCTCTATATTCTTCCAATTTGTATCTATTTTGCTTGTTTATTTTGTGTGCACATGGTACTGTGGATGTACTGAATGAGGATGCCGATTTTTCTGTGAATTGGGCCTTATTTTTTTTTTTCTTTGTTCTATGTGTTTTGATCTGCATATCACAGGATTAATCCAAAGAATGCTTGTAGAGTAGAGGTCACTGTGAACTCATACTTCAGTATTATACATGGTAAAAAGGTCTACAATAGGGGCAGAGATGTAAGCTGGGTTGTTGATTCAGAAAAGTATTCAATCATTAATCTAGAGAGGGATATTGCTTTGCACTTTACATGGGACAACAACCAGCAAGCATATTTTTGGGTTGTAAATGGGATGCACTGGACATGCAAGTTAATTTCAGATGATCAGTTCAGCAGCTTGCTAAGGGCATCTCAATTGGTGAAATTGATGATGATAGTGGGCAATCGTGTGGAGAGGGATGCGATGCCTCCTGCAGTGAACATGGATGGCGAGAGCATGCCTAATGAAGTGCCAGTTGTTGAGAAGATAAAATTTGAGGGATTTGAATGGTCAGAAGTACCACAATATGGAGAAACTACAGCAGGGCCACCAATGCCTGTAGAGGAGGAGCAGGAGCACTTCATGACTACTGGCTGCGACCCTGATGGGGATGATCCAACCGGAGTAGATGAAGAATGGAGATACTTCAAATCAGTTGATGCTGCAGTTCATGATGCACAACCAGTAGTGGTACAGAAAAAAAAGAGGACAAGGTTTGTTGTAGACACTGATTCTGAATGTGTTCATGATGATGAGGCTACTATGTTAAATGATTATACTGCACCTTTCACAACACATGACAAAGAGAATCCGGTAATCAAAGAAGGAGATACATTTGTAGACAAGGACGACTTCATCATGACCTTGAGGACATATGCCATAAAAAATAACTTTGGGACTAGGGTTGAACATAGTGACAAAGAGAGGTACAGGGCAAGGTGTGCAGATGCAAACTGCGATTGGAAAATTTATGCAAAGAAACTTCATGGTGGAGACACATTCATGGTTATTATTCTTTCTTTATAGCTTATAATCTAGTATTCGTTGTGCCCACTGGATTTTTTAAAGGTGTAACTTATAATCTTATTTATTTGCAGGTGGTCAATCTCTCAGAATTGGATGATCACACTTGTCCTAATTCAGAAACTGTGAAAGGCCAGCAAGCTTCTACAACTTGGATATCTCAAAGAGCCAAACAAATTATGGAAGAAGATCCCACTCTTAGCGCAAAGAAGTTACAAAAAAGATTGGAGAAGCATTACAATATGGAGGTGTCATATTTTAAAGTGTGGTCCGGGAAGAATTCAGCAATGGATAATATTCATGGTACTTGGGAGGAGAGTTTCACAATGTTATGGAGATTCAAAGCAGCTCTAGAAGAAACTTGTCCAGGAAGCATTGTTGAGATTGATTGCCAGAAGATCAATGGAAAAATGCACTTCTCAAGGATGTTTGTGTGCATTAGAGCATGTGTTGATGGTTTTTTGTCTGGGTGCCGGCCATATCTTGGTGTCGATTCTACTCACTTGACTGGAAAGTATAATGGACAATTGGCTGCAGCAAACGCAATTGATGGGCACAACTGGCTGTATCCAGTTGCATATGCGATTTTTGGGAAGGAAACAAATGCCAATTGGGCATGGTTTATGGCAAACCTGAAGAAAGCAATTGGTACTCCAGCTGGGTTGACAATCCATACTGATGCATGCAAAGGTTGACAATCCATACTGATGCATGCAAAGGATTAGCATATGCTGTTAATAAAGTCTTCAAAGGTGATGCAGAACACCGTGAGTGTTTTAGACACCTAATGACTAATTTTAGAAAGAGATTCAGAGGTGAGGTGCTGAAATACATGTGGCCTTGTGCATGGGCATGTACAGCTCGAAGGCATGACGCATTGTTGGAGAAAATTGCAACTGAATGTCCTAAAGCAATTACCTTTTTAAATGATCATCACAAGCTGATATGGAGTAGATCTAAATTCTCCAAAGAATGCAAAGTCGATTATGTTAACAACAACATATCTGAAAGCTTCAATAATTGGATTAAGGATTTGAAAGACCTTCCAGTTGTTGATCTAATGGACACAATCAGAGTGAAGATCATGGAGAAGATCTACACAAGGCAACAGATAGCTAGCAGACTTCAAGGGCACATCCTCCCTAGTGTGATACATGAGCTGAACATGAAGAGTCGAGGGCTGCACTATGACATCAACAAAAGTGGTCCCATGTCAGCTGAAATTTTAGGAACAACAAAGGAAGGGAAGACTTATAGGTATAGCGTTGACCTTACCAAAAGAGAATGTGGCTGTGGACAATGGGAGGTGTCTGGAAAACCATGCACTCATGCTATATACTTATTTGGGAAAGTGAGGCAACTAAACATTGAGGACTTTGTACATGATTACTATTCTGTAGAGAGATTCAAGATGGCTTATCAATTTCAGATCACTCCAATGAATGACAAGTCTGAATGGCCAAAGGTCGATCTTGGGTTTGAAATGGTTCCTCCACCGCTACAAAGGGCTGCTGGTAGACCAAGGAAACAAAGAATAAAGGCTAAAGGAGAGCCAGGAAAAAGAGGACCATACCAATGCAAAAGGTGTTTTCAGTTTGGACATATAGAGAAGGGTTGTAATGCTACTCAGGCTGAATTAGAACAAGAACTTCCACCACCTCGTCCAAAAAAGGGGAAAAAACCAAGGTAATGTAATATTTTTGTTTATTTTACATGCTCAAAATGTTTCTTTTACTAACCAAAGTTCTCAAACATAGGATAAACAAATCTGAAGCTGTTGGAGCCTCCACAACTGATGCTGGGACATCCAAAGTAGCTGCTGAACCCTCTCCAACGCCTCATTTAAGCCCAGGAGTAACAACTAGAAGGATGTCATCTCTTTCTCCAACTAGCCCAGGTGTAACAACTAGAAGGATGGCCGCAATCTCACCTGGTGGAATCAATCGGAGGCTCATCGTTGAGTAGATGAATTAACTATATTAGTACTTTAGTATGTGAACCATGGTCTTGTATATATGTGTGTAATTCCTGGAGAAACCATGCTGCAACTTGGAGAAACCATGCTGAAACTTATGGACAAACCATGGTTAAATGTCTAATATATATATATATATGCATCTTGACGAGTGGGCAAATATCCTGGGGGCTTGGGTGAGCAGCAGATATGCTGTAGTCAGGTCTGAAATGTGTTCTTTAGCATATTTGCTGTAAGAATAAGGCGTGAAGGCTGGTCAATAGAATAAGTTAACGTTGAGTTAACAGAAGTGCTGAAAAGCTATAACGGCTGCACCTTTCAGTGCTAGTTTTCAACAATTCAACCTTTCAATGGTATTTTTCTAAAGATTGCATCTTTTAATGGTACTGAGCCAATTTTCCCATATATATATGGGCTTATCATTGACACCTTGAGTTCAAATTGGCAGAATATGATGGAATTATAGTTGAAAGAGACTACAAGAGAAACTGTCTAATCTTTTAGGACCGCCCTATTGCTTCAAGACTCATCTTTTCTTAATGGACAATGCTTCAGAGTTAACGTTTGCTGTCTATATTAACTTTGGTCGCCTGAAGAAATTGAAACTCTTCACTTCCAATGAGCTATCTAGTATAACAAATCGAGATAGCTCCAAATTTTTGTTTGTTTTACAGCCCAGAATGCTCACTGGGCTTTCTTCAGTGCGGGCAGCGTAGCACCGGTTTCAACTTGCACGTCTAAGATACATATTTGTGGTTAGGAATTTGCTATTGTTTGGGGCAAGATGCATGACTTGTTGCATTGCATTTTCAGGAAGGAGCATGTCCAAACGGGAATTCTTGTGAACTACTTTTCCTGCAAATTTGTTTAAATAGGGTAATTTAACCCTTTTTTTTTACAAAAAGGGCACAAATTCTGACAAAAGCTCCTCAGCTGGTTCAGAAAGCTTGACATCTTTCTTTTTCTTTTATTTACTGGGACCTTTATATCTTTACTATTCATACACTAGATCTTTAACTCAGTAATCATACAAAACAAGTTCCCTCCCTTTTATTTCCCGAGAGGTTCATGTTGATTGAATTGAATCTAGGACAATCCTTCAGGTGAACATACACAGCTGAAGCACAAGAATTTCATAGTCCTGGAGTTTGCTATGTTTTCCTTGATCAAATACCATGCAAGTTCTGCACGGTAGGACTACAGATATTGTACAATATATAATGACAATCTGTTTATGAGCAAAATTTTCTAGTGCAATCCTCCGAGGCTCCGACCACATGGCCTACCACCACACCAGCTTGGCATGCTGTGTAGCTCAGCCTCTATAAAAGGCTCACACCGGGCACTCATTCCTTCACCACGAGCTCACGCACACATCCATCAGCAATGGCGACCGCCATCACGAGGCTCTTGCACAACCTAGCGCTCTTCCTCCTCGTTGCGCAGTTCACCAACGCGGTTCTCACCCCAAAGACTAAAAACCACGCTGCGTTGAAGCCTCGGTCATCGAGCACCACCTACATCGTCCATGCCAACAACCTTGCCAAGCCTCCCCACTTCAGCTCCATGAAGGAGTGGTACCATTCCATGGTGACCACGCACGCCCCTTCCACTCGGGCGGCGACCTCCAGCGGTATCCTGTACACCTACGACACCGTCATGCACGGCTTCGCCGTCCAGCTCACTGGCGACGAGGCCCTGCTCATGTCCAGGGCGCCCGGCGTCATCGGCGTGTATGAGAACAGGGTGCTCCACCCTCAGACCACGAGGTCGCCGGGGTTTATGGGCCTCAAACCCGGCAATGGCGCTTGGAAGCAGACCGACTTCGGTGACGGCATCATCATTGGCTTCATCGACACTGGCATATGGCCCGAGAGCGCGAGTTTCAACGACAGCGGGCTCGGCCCCGTCCGGTCAAGCTGGAAGGGCAAGTGCGTCGACACCCATGACTTCAACGCCAGCTTGTGCAACAACAAGCTAGTCGGCGCCAAGTCCTTCATCTCTGCTGCGGACGCCATGGCGGGAAGGAGGAGCGGTGGCATCCCCTCCCCGAGGGACAAGAATGGACATGGCACGCACGTGGCCTCGACGGCCGCCGGCTCTGAGGTCCAGAACGTCAGCCTCTACACGTTCTCCCAGGGGACCGCGCGGGGAATGGCACCCAGAGCGAGGATCGCCATGTACAAGGTATGCAACGCCACAGGCCACTGCCAGAATGCGGACATCGTAGCGGCGGTTGACGCTGCGGTGAAGGACGGCGTTGACATCATTTCCATTTCCCTCGGAGGACCTCCGACACCCTTCCACAATGACGAGATCGCAATCTCCATTTTCGGTGCCGAGCGCAAAGGCGTCTTCGTCGTCCTCGGCGGCGGAAACGATGGCCCGCAGGCTTCTACGGTGACCAACTCGGCGCCGTGGATGATCACCGTAGGCGCCGCCACCGTGGACCGGCTGTTCCCGGCGCAACTCACGCTGGGGAACGGGGTCGTGCTCGCCGGGCAATCTCTTTATACCATGCATGCCAAGGGCACGCCCATGATTCACTTAGTCTCCGTGGATGAGTTGGCGCCCCCGCCCGACACGGTGATGGGAAAAATCGTCGTGTTCATGAACGGTGGAAGCGACGCGTATGGCATCTTCTTGCAGCATGCTGGTGCAGCAGGGGTAGTTGGCGTCGATCCTGACGGGTGGTCCGCAACCTATTCATTCACCCTTCCGGGTATCACGCTGAGCTACACCGCTGGCGAGAAGCTCAGGGCGTACATGACCTCGGTGCCCTATCCGGTGGCGTCCTTCAGCTTCGGCTGTAAGACGGTCATCGGCCACAAGAACCGGGCGCCGGTGGTGTCGGGGTTCTCGTCGCGGGGCCCCAACCCTGTCGCACCCGAGCTCCTCAAGCCCGATGTCATCGCGCCGGGAGTCAACATTCTTGCGGCCTGGTCAGGCGACGCACCACTAGCGTTTTTGCCAGGAATCCCCCTACCCCTTCCTGACGGGAGGAGAGTGAACTACAACATCGTCTCCGGTACGTCCATGGCGTGCCCGCACGTCGCTGGCATCGCGGCGCTGATCAAGAAGAAGCACCCAAGCTGGACGCCGGCCATGGTACGGTCGGCGCTGATGACGACCGCCGGGACGGTCGATAACAGAGGCGGAGACATCCTCGACAACGGGGTCACCGACAACGTCAGGGTCGCGACGCCGCTGGTGGCCGGGGCCGGGCATGTCCAGCCGGGCCTCGCGCTGGATCCGGGGCTCGTCTACGACGCCGGCGCACGCGACTACGTCGACTTCCTCTGCGCCCTGAACTACACCGCGGAGCAGGTGCGGCGGTTCGTTCCGGACTTCGTCAATTGCACGGGAACGCTCGCCGGCGGCCCCGCCGGCCTCAACTACCCGTCCTTCGTCGTGGCCTTCGACAGCAGCACCGACGTCCGCACACTGACGCGGACGGTGACCAAAGTGTCCGAGGAGGCGGAGACGTACAGTGTCACTGTCGTGGCGCCGGAGCACGTAAAGGTGACCATCTCGCCGACGACCTTGGAGTTCAAGCAGCACATGGAGACGAAGAGCTACACGGTGAAGTTCATAAATGTAGCCGGAGGGAACCGGGAGGCAGGGGAGTGGGACTTCGGGCAGATCACCTGGACGAGCAGGAAACATAACGTCAGGAGCCCGGTGGCGTTCAAGTGGCAGAACTGATGAACTCTAGAGTTCTATTCTAGTAGGGAGTTGAAACTCGCACAATAATAAGCTATACATTGAGCTGCTTAAACTGCCATGGTGACGAGTTCATTGGTTAGGGGGAAATCAGTAATTCCGCATTCTGGATCGTGACCTGTGAGACCTGTGGGTGTTAGAAACTGGATGGTGTTTAAAAAAAGCTGTATTTTTTTTTTCTTTAAAACGTACGAGTGTGCATCTCTTTATATTAGGGCCATAAGAATAATATCTTAGACAATAACCGTTTGGTATAACTCAAGGATGATGCCACAATTTATTCTCCCAATATATTCCAAGCAAGAAAGAAACAGCAACAAAGAATGTAAAAAAGGAATTTAGGCTCATACATGTGGTAGTTATTATTGTTAATTTTCTGCAGTTGCTAAATTGTCAAACTCATAGGTTATTTCTGTAGTTGCTCCGGCTGGCCGCCCGCGCTCCACCAAAAAAAAAAAACTCCCATCATGAAAGAAACCATAGGGACTAGGGAGTCTGCTTGTACCCCGCTGAGGCCCCCTATGGTTCATGGGTGAACCAAAGGAAAAATATAGAAATCGTATCCTCCGAAATTGTTGACGTCAACATGCCTTTTTTTTACAACAAACAACTCTATTAAATTAGCAGCATCTTGCTGCTAAGATTGTGACATTGTTCAAGCCTATATCCTGCAAGGCTTGTAGTGGGGTACATGACTCATATTAGAGCATACTAAATCTATAGCCTGGACATTTGGATCCTGTAGTGCCTGCTAAGATTGTGAACTAGTTGTTCATTGTACGACATGAAATTGACTTCACTTAGGCTGAGCTTATCTGTGATCGCAGCAGCAAGAGCAAGGCTTGCAGCCTCAGCCATGAGAACTGAAGTGCAGCCGTGAAGCGTCAGCATGCCTTTGGACCACGAAGGAAAAATGCATGAAGCAATCTAGAGGAATCGTTCTTCCCTCACTGTAGCGTAGGAAAGCAAAAATCCACACCGAGCCGGTGCACATTTTTGGTCGATCTATATCCTACAAATCAATGTCGAGACTGTAGTGCTTATGGTAAAACAATCACTCCTTTCATGATGCAAAGCAACCATATACCATCTTGAAGTCCCTAGGGAATATAATTTTTATTTTTATTTTTATTTTCTTGATCACCTCTGCATTATGTTTATGAAAGTATGTTTAGTCGGCGCACATTTTTGGTCGATCTATACCCTAAACCCTAAACCCTAAACTCTACTGACACGGGGACGCCCTGGCCACGGCCCATGTCATCGTTATTCACCTCTTGGGCCGGAGTTGACCTAAATTCTTGGCAAAGTAGCTGAGTCGTACAAAACAGCTACAATTTAGCTGTAAAAAAAAACCGTTTCCAGCTCCCGTTTATGGCGTCCACGGTGAGGATAGCCTCTCGTCCGCCGGAGTTGCTGCTTATCTCGACGGTCCGAAGGCGACGGCATCGGACAGTCGGACGTGCCGCTCTACGACGGGGCGTCCCACTTCTCGGCCAGCAACGGTGTACTGTCATCAATGCCGGCATGGCCTGGCCGTGAGCTGGTTTTTCATCGCCTCGTACCTCATGGGCCTCCAGCTCCAAGCCTCCACTGCTGCTCGTGGTTGCCCAGGCCCGCCATGATTCAATCTGTTCTGTCAGATTCGACGCCGAGCTCCGCTCCCAAGAAGCTTCCTCGCACCACCCCACCGAAGCTGCATTTGGAAGGTATCCGTAATCCCGTATCCCGCCGGATCTCATCGGCTACTCAGACTCGCCGAAATATGGAAGCCTACGAGGCCTAGCCCCCCTAGCCTAGCCGCGCGTGTTCGGCCCCACCGCCGTCGTGCCGCGTTCGATCCCCCTCCCATAAATACCGACGCCTCGCGGCCTGCCCGCCTCGCCGGAACAGCAACCGATTTCTTTCTACTACTAGCACGAGCACGGCAAGGGAGGCAAGTCGGGATGACGGGGAAGCGGAAGAACGCTGACCGCGCGCAGGGGATGACGACGACGGGGAAGCAGAGCGCCGCCGAGCGCGCCGCGCAGCAAGGCGGGGCGGGGCGGGGCCGCGGCCGCGGCCGCGGGCGCCGCGCGCTGGGCCTCATCGGCGACCGCCGGGCGCGGGTCGACACGTTCGGCAAGCGGAAGGAGACGCTCAAGCTCAAGGCGTGGGAGCTCTCCGTGCTCTGCGGCGTCGACGTCGCGCTCGTCGTCGCCGCCGCGGACGGCGGTGATGGCGCGGCCGCGGACGTGTGGGAGTCCACCGAGGGCGTCGTGCTGGCCCGGTACCGCGCGCTGGACCCGGAGGTGCGCGCGCGGCACACGCACCGGGCGTACCTCGAGGGCGGGCTGGGCAAGGAGGAGGCCAAGCTCGCCCGCGTGCGCCAGGCCGGGCCCTCCGGCCTCGACCCCTGGGACAAGGCGCTGGACGGCGTCACCACCGCCGAGGAGGCGCAGGGGCTCCTCGACGCCATCGACGCCGCGATACGGGCCACGGAGGACAGGATGAAAGCGCTGGGTCTACCGATCGACGGCGAGGAGGGCGTCGTGCTCGAGGGGATCGCGCCGATCGCCTTCGCTGGCGGGGACGGTTACCCGCTCCACGCGCCCGGTGGCGGCGGCGGTGGCGACACCTACGACAACCAGGCCATATGGGGCAATGATGGCGTTCAGGCGTACGGCTTCCAGCAGTTCACCAACGGCAGCAGCGGCACCGGCATGGAGGGTGTGCAGATCACGCCGGACATGTACGCCGCCGGTGGCAGCAGCAACAACAACGGCCGCCTCGCGACGGACGGCAACCTGTACCTGCCACGCGATGCCGCCACGCTGCAGCACGGCTACGGCTACGGCTACGGTTACGGCTACGGCATGCCTGCTGGCCACCAGATGCAGGAGTTGCTGGGCTGGGGCGCTGCCCATCCCAATCTGGCCATGTGCAGCGCCAAGGAGCCGCACCATGCCATGGCGCCTGTCCACTACCCCTCCGCCGAAACCGGCCTCGGCTACATGGACACGCCGGCGGCATTCGGCGCCCAGGGCGGCGGCGGCGGCTTGTCCTTCGCCATGGGCGGCAGCTGCAACTTCGTCAACGCGCCACCAGAACTCTCCCTCGCCATGGTCACCGCCGGCTGCGGCGGCGGCGACGACTTGATCAACGCGCCACGAGTTGCCTTCTCCCACGCCATCGGCGGCACCAGCGACAACTTCGACAACACAACGCCTGCCCAGCCGCTCGCCATGAGCTACGGCGCCGACCTGACAGCTGCCGGCAGCAGGTACGCGACGCAGTGGCAGGCAGCCCAGGCCCAGCAGTCCGGCGTCGAGCAGCTGCATTACCTCAGTGACCTGGCCCAGCAGTCCGGCGTCGAGCAGCTGCATTACCACAGTGACCTGGAGGACGCGCAGTCGCAGACAGCCCAGAAGCACCCACACGCCGGCGACGGCCCGCAGTCCGGCATGGGGCTGCTGCAATACCTTAGGAAGCTGGAGGAGGACACGCAGCTGCATCTAGGGGGAAACTAATCTAGCAAGTCGTCGTCGTAGTAGTAGTGTACAGCGTCGTAGGGTCAGATGTGCGACAACATCACGAGGCCGGCAATTTTTGGTAACAGATGTCTGGCCGCCGGGTTCTGAATTCTGATGATGTCATCTCATCGCCGCCACCGCCGCCCATGGTTCCCGAGCGATTTTCCAGGCCAGTTAGCAAGGGACAGAGGCTAGGCATATATTAGGTAGATTGTGCATGGTCATCGTCATCGGAGATTGCTCAATTCAGCTGCTCGGCTTGGTAAATTTCTGGCAAAATTCAGTCAGTCTTGTACCTCTGCCTGCTCGATGTATGGAGCAGTTTCTGTTAGCATACATATAGGAGTGTTAGCATATAGGAAACTAGGTGGATACCCCGCGCGTTGCTGCAGGTATTCCAGACAATTTTAAAAAATAGACTATTTATATTTATAGTTATACGAATGAAACTATCTTGAACTAATTTGATAATGATTTGAGACATCTTTGTGGACAATTGAATGAAACTATCTTAAATTAGTTTTGATGAATTATTTGACATATCTTTGTGGACAACTAAATGCATTTTAGTGAATGAAGAGAAACTATCTTAATTATGTGTTATTGGCTATAATTGCAACTAATAGTAGATTGTTGAGTGGATTGATGATGTGGATAGCTTGCATGTTGAGAGAATTCACTAGTGGGGTTTATCTCTATAAGAGGTATAGATTGGACAATTTTAGGATTCAATCAGGAGTTTTGTTAGGCTGATGAGAAGTTGCAGAAACTCTCATCTCTGGATATTATCCTTGCAATCATGTAATAATAAATACAAATACATATATAAGTAAAGTTCTCTCTCTACTGACAGCGAACGAAGTGCTTCTGTCCACCAATGTCTTAAGCCACAGGTGCAGAAAGGGCAGATGAGATCAAAGTGCAAGGTTTTTACATTATTTCGCCTGCAAACATATGCCATGCGTGCAGCGTGCCTGACTATGCAATATTCAACAAGTACTAACTCCTATGAATATTTTTGCTACATTTGAACAGAAGTTCTAAAAAAACAATTTATTTCTTTGTATTGTATTTGATTACATGGTTTGTTTTATGCTAGTTTATATTCCATAGGTGCCTTCAAGAACAATAAATACTTCACAATAAAATCGAATTTAATCACCTAACGAATAATAGTAATAGAATAGATGGCGACATCCTTTTCAATTTAATACAGTTGGTCTAACTTATTAGCATGCAATGGATTTAAAAATTTGTACGTGAAGAATCAAAAAGAAACGAAATAGATGAATTGGATTTCAAATAGTTGAATAGACTGCAATTGCTAGTTTCTGTCAATTTCAAATACTCCCTTCTGAGACATGTCACTGAATTTGTATTCAAAGTGGCTCCGAAAATATATTTATTCATTGCAAGTGGCAATAGATCAGCAGCCTTAAATCTATTTTTATTTTTGTTTGTATTTTTCGTTGATCAGAATATGCTTATCATTCATTCTAAAGGGGTATTCAAAGACATAGGTAGACAGCACAATGATTCAGTAAGGATGATCAGCTAACACGGAGTCGTGGGAAACCCATTAAACATAACACCAAGCAAAGGAATCTTCCTCAGCTATGTGGGCAATTTACCGCTGACAAATATAATACATGCAAACAGATAGGTCAATCTAGATTGAAATATGTAAACAAGAAAAAATTGAAATTAGGCATCCACATTGACTCCAAGCAACACAGCATGTCCATGGCTCCGAAACGTCTTATTGAAATGAGCTCATTGGAAGGTGATCCAAGTGAAGAAGGCCAGGCCATCTTCCAAACAGAAGACACGTAAGAAAAGGAAGCCTCAGTAGTTTTGTTTGTGGCAAGGGAAAAGAATCTACCGAGGAATTGCTCGCAATTGCCCACGAGCATCAAAAAGCGGTTTCTCTTGTCTCTCTACTGTACCATGGTGTCTCTATTCTACCATTCCACGCTGCTTGAAGATTTCAAACATTTTAGAACCAATCTTCGCTGGTGACTCGACAACGGTAACACCGGCCTCGCTGAGTGCCTTGATTTTGTCCTGGGCAGTACCCTTTCCTCCTGCCACGATAGCTGCACATAGTTCACAACACAAGGATCAAACTGGATTAGCACTTGTGACAAAACTGATGAAAAATTGCATTAGTACACATTAACATGTGTAATACGAAATATAATTAGTACATGTAGCAAACTAGGGCCTATTTGGCGCACAATTCTAGCTCCAAGATTCATGCAGGATTTTGGATTTGTAAAATTGTAAATAAATTAAACACTTTTCCTAACTTTCTGTCGCAAGAAATCAACCACATCTCTTATTTGTCTTTGTCATTTCATAGAAAAAAAAATTGTCTCTTGTGATCTGTGATAATCTGTCCTTTGTATCATGATCCAAGGGCCTTGGACATTGCAAGAAAAGCTGGTTATATTTCTTGCGAAAGAAATATAGCAACTCCCTTAATTAAATAGCTCAAACATGTATAATCCAAAATACTTTTAATATTCCCAAAGCTCCAGCTCCAACAGAAAAAAAAAAGGAACTGAGCTGTGCCAAAAGTTCAGTACATAGTTGGGAACTACAGGCCTACAGCGAACCAACAACGCAAACCAGGTTTGATGAATGTCATAGCAGTCAGCCAGTAACAAGGGATTTTCTCAATATTGCAGACATGATTTCAATGCTAACACAAAAAATATATACAGAATTGCCCTCATCTGCAAATGACTGAACAACCACATTCATCCTGGCCCAATAGTCATACAGAATTGCCCAGACTCATGAATAATAGAATGACGTTCCCAGACTGCCAGTAACTTATCTCAACTAAATGCAAGAATCATATTTCAACTTAAAACATCAACGTACAATTGAATGGAGCTAAAAGTAGATTTAGAATTACAAAGGGCAAAGAATGAAGGGGTAGGTTCGTACCTCCAGCATGACCCATGCGACGACCTGGGGGAGCCGTAAGTCCAGCAATGAATGCAACAACAGGCTTTTGTGTTTTGCTTTCCTGAGGTATTTCAAAAGAGATGAGATTAGCAGATAGAAAATGTAACTTTTTATTTATTTTTTATAAAAAATGTAACTTTAAGCTCCAACAACCAAAACACAAGACATGCATTCCTACAAATAAATAGGAGCACTTCAGAAGTGACTGGTGACAATTTACCCCTTTAATGGAATCAATAAGGTATAGCCATTAGTTTTTAAACTTCTAACCTCACCAGTCATTCCATTTCACATGAAAACCTCAGTGTAGCTACTTATGTCTATGGCAAGACAGCAAGAATATCTCTTAATGCAACGACACGCAGTTCTTCACGTTTGAAATATGGCAAAAGTATATTGCCGACAAGTTGTTTTACTAAATCTAAATGCATATATCAGATGGATACGATGGTCTAGAACATGCGCACAGCGCACCACAATGCAGCTTACTTGGGAACTTTTTGGACTAGCTTGAGCTCGTGGTATGCTATAGGTTAAATCAAGGCCAAGGCATCTAACTTAATTCTGAAGACTGCGCGATGGGCAGGATGACTGAAGACGTGTGAAGATACGGCATGGAAGCAGGAAAGCTCTGGAGATGAGAAGCAAAAAATAGGAAAAAACCTTTTTGTAATGCTGAAAGTTTCTGTAGTATTGTTACTTCGGTCTTCTGGCCGTCCTGAGGGTTCGGGGTCAGGGGTATCTAGCGGGTCTTAAGTTGGCCTAGCTGGAAATATATCCAGTTTATCTTTTGCTAGTTTCTTCCCGGTAGGAGAGGGTAGTAGTCTCCTTTCCGGTTGATCTGTTTCTCTTTTCTGTCATCGAAACTCTGTGTATTTCCGTTGTCGTCGATAATGGAAATGGAGGGGTGCCTTCGTTTGAAAAAAAAAATCTAACTTAATTCTGGGTCTTTCCTACAAGCAAAATGCCGTTTTCTACTAAAACTGTAAGGTACCTAACTTGAGCCAAGAATATATGCAATTGTTTACGTGTTGTGTTGACTTTCAAACAATGTCTGAATAAGCCAGTTCATCATTCAAAAACATGAAACAAAAATGCATCAACATATTTTGTGAAAGGCAAAAAGGTCCTTAAAGGGATGTATCTTCGAAACATAGTTCCAACTGCCCACACTAAAATACTTCAGAGGAGACAACAGTTCAGAAATATTTTGTGAAATAAAGGCCAACAACATCACAGATATGGGTACTTTCTATTAGCAGTCTAGTACTCTGGTAACCATAAAAAGACAAATTAAATACTCTATGTAGAAATAGCACGAGTTCACCAATTAAATACTCTGGCAAAAAATATTTGAAAAAAGACACCAGTTTTAATATTCATCATGTTTGAACCGCAATAAGGATCATAGAAAATATATAGATAGGTCATAATTTTGATGCTCAAGACAGAAATTGCATGGAACTTCACTAAACCATTAGGGGCTGGGTGTTGCAACATGCAGAATCAATACAACAATATTGCATGCAATACAGAAAAAGGCCATCCAAACTAATATAAAAACACTCTTACCTGGATGAATGCTGCAGCATCCTCCTCAGCAGTACCTCCAATTTCACCAATGAGAACAATGCCTGAAAGACATAGAATAGAATTCAACACTGAGAATAATACAAAATGGGATGGAGCCATATTGACTGAAAAAAGCATATGAATGTAGCATTTGAAATATAAAAAAATGCAGTTGAAGTATTTCAAGTACCAAAAGGGCCAAACACAAAGGATTAATGCCACAGAGAAGAGTACTGAATCCAGGAAGAGATGTTCCATAACAGATTTAGAAAAGGATTTTGCTTAAAATATGATGCCTTTATCTCAAAAGGCGTACCTTCTGTCTGAGGGTCGTCAACAAACTTCTCAAGGCAATCAACAAAATTTGTGCCATTGAACGGGTCACCACCAATGCCTACACAAGTTGACTGCCCCAAACCTACAGCTGTTGTTTGAAACACCTATCAACAAAAAATCAAACGTGCATTAATCAAACAATTACCTGATTAGGATTGCACATACAAAAAATAACATAAACAGACATACCGCTTCATATGTCAAGGTACCAGAACGAGATACGATCCCAATACGCCCAGGCTTGTGGATGTAACCTGGCATGATTCCAATTTTACACTCACCAGGCTTAATGATACCAGGGCAATTTGGCCCAATCAATCGAGTTTTAGACTGCTTGTTTAGTGCAGCCTTCACTTTCACCTAAATTTCCAAATGAAACATTATGGCGTCACCTCATGGAATTCCATCAACAAAGCAAAACATAACTAACTGATCTATGACAGGACTCAATAGCAATATGCGGAAAAACAACACCACAAAAGGAACGTCCGCAACCGCAAGCAAACTGCTCAATGGACCATGGTAGTAAAATCTGTGTCTATTTACTAAAATTTGAGCCCCATCCTGCAAAAAAGAATAATAGCCTACTACATGTCCGTCTGTGTAAGATTAAGATAAGCATAGACCACACATTCACACTACTTTCTAGTCCTTTTGCCAAAAATAAAAGACTTTGTAATCTACATGTGCATGTGCAGTGATTTCAAAACCAAAGATGATATGGCATTGAGCAGATTCCCAGGCTCAGATGACTAACAAAGTACAGAAATGATTGTAAATTACCATGTCATGTTGTGGAATTCCTTCCGTAATGCAGACGACAAGGTCAAGCTCAGCCTCCATTGCCTCCATTATAGCGGCGGCAGCAAATGGTGGTGGAACATATATAACAGATGCATTGGCTTTTGTTTCAGCCTTAGCTTCTGCTACAGAGTTAAACACTGGGAGCCCTAAATGTTCGGTTCCACCTTTCTTAGGAGTCACTCCACCAACCTGTTACAACAAAAAAGGAGCCTTAATATTAAAAGAGAGAGACACAGGCTTCAGGCAAAACATAAAAATAACAATGTTAGATTTAAAAGATACATCTAACATGAACCGCTGTTGAAACATACAAATCATTGTTCAATTATTTTGTGCACCATGAACCGCTTTCAGTTGTATTGTGTTCATAATAGTATACCACGTGGCTGAAAAGGGTAGCATCTGGGTCAATTCCATTATCAGAAATAGTGTGCCACTTTAATTACATGAATATGTGGTTAACAACATAAATGTAAAACATGCCAGGTCCATGGAACCATCATGCAGAAACCAGACATCAACATGCTTAGTGACTCAAGTCCTTCCTATTATCACAATTTGGTTGCCTGAGGACTACAGCCTATTTACATAAAACAGATTGGACATGCTTATGGTTTTTGTCTACCAGACAAATGCTGGCTCAAATCGACTCAACAAATGATAATGAACTCTAGTTTTTTGCCGCTTGAACCACGATTTCAGACATCGCACCACATAAGCAGTTATAGTTGCCAACATTTTGCATCTAACAGCATCAGTTAAGGGTCGCTTTCAATCGGAATGTAATGTAGCCAAACGAAACAGTGAGCAACGCCCGAGGAAATGGAGATCGGCGACCCCGCACCCACGAGATCGCGCAGCACAAGCTCTGCCAAACCCTAGAATCGCGCGGCAGGGAGCGGAGCACACAGATCGAGCCATTGCGCACATCAAAGGGAGACAAACGAGGGGGTGGCCGCGGCGGGCGGGGGGCGTACCATGTTGGTGCCGTACTCGATGGCCTGCTCGGTGTGGAAGGTGCCGTTCTTCCCCGTGATGCCCTGGCAGATCACGCGGGTGCTCTTGTCGACGAAGACCGCCGGCGAGGGCGCGGCGGCGGCCGCCGCGGCGAAGCCCCGCGCGTGGAGGAGGCGGGAGGCGGCGGACCCCAGCAGTTGCGACGCGCGGCGGGAGGAGGCGGCGGCCATGGCGGACGCGGTGCTGGCGGCGGCGCGTGCTCTTCCCCTCCTTTTTTTTCCTTTCTTCCCCCGACCCGATTCGATTTCTTACGGGTTTTTTGGGATGGTGCCCCTCGCCAGCCTTTGTCTTCGGTCTACTCTTCGTGATCCATTCTTGCAGGGAAAGTTGAGCGTGAAAGTTCGCTTGGGACCCCTGTTATGTCGTTATTTTCAAACGTAGGCTAATCTCGAATATTCTCTGAACCAATGAACATGGCAGCTGCGCATAATGCTTGCGGATAAAATTGTTAAATTTCTAGGATTCCAAAATAGAACAAAATGTTTATAGCGTTACAACTTCAAGTTATGTCTCGAGAGAAAGAAGGATAACAGAAGTTGATTTCGGAAATCAGTGTGAAAATTTCTTCCATTCTACTATTTTGTGTAAATGGGGGAATTACACACTTGCTTTCGTTCAATTGGCACGTTGAAAAACAATAATAAATATCCTATATTCTGATGAGTATGGTATCAATTTGTAGATTGCGTTTGGCATGTCGTGGTCATGGATTGGGAGAAGAGGGAAGAAAAGAAACAAGATAGACGGAGAGAGAGATTCTCATACATTGGCTTTTTTTACGATCTAAAAACTCGATAGATTTCGTGGTGTAGTTTGAGATGTGGTTTGTTGTTGAGTGGATGTTTTGAAAAGTGGTAGATGGTTTTTACGTTGGGGTTTTCCTTTACATATATGGCTTGTTTGGCTCATAGTTACAACGCTCCACGACAAACGACAACACATCATACCGTTGTTTGGTTACTGCCTTGTCTTAGGCATGACGAAGTGTGGTGCCCTTTGTAGTGCAATTCTTGGCAACTCTTGTCAAATGTGTGGCGTCTGTTTTGTTCGCCACATTTACAACACAACAAAACTCGTACACGATGATATGTCAATAGAGCGGGGGTGACGCTATGCTATACTAACTAGACAAATTTGTTAGTAATTTCACTAATATTTACCATATATCACAAAGAAATATTTAGGTATTGCTTTGGTGGTGTACAACTTTGATTTTATTGCTAGCTTCGCACCTGGGCGGGAGCGCCCTAAAGAAGCCTCAT
Source organism: Themeda triandra (assembly GCA_018135685.1). NCBI lineage: Eukaryota > Viridiplantae > Streptophyta > Magnoliopsida > Poales > Poaceae > Themeda > Themeda triandra. The sequence continues at coordinate 337,719 of JAENPR010000127.1, forward strand.
CAAAACGTTTATAAGCGTTGCACAAATCATCCTCAAGTCGTTGATTCAGTGAAGAGGACATATCATCTAACGAGTATCACATTTTTACATTGGTTACATCATAGTACAAGTACATCATGCATCGCACCACGAACATTCCATCATCATTGATAGTCTACTCCGCAGTCCACCCCCACAAAAAATGAAGTTTCATATCGGCCATCAACCTAACAATGCATGCGTGGTAGCACTCCTCATCAAAGTGCTAAGTTCAACACCTCATTTGAAGGCCTGATCAAGAGCATGACAAGGATTTCAAATCAGTAACCAAACCGTGTACAAAAGCTGTGACGACGCATATGCAATGTGGATCGATTCAACTGACCTGGAAGATGGTGGCGTGGCCGGGGTCGGCGAGGTGGGCGAAGAGGTTGTCGATGGGGCCGGTGCCGGTGTACTCGGCCTGGAACCAGGCGCCCATGACGGCGAGCATGGCGAGGCGTCCGTTTTTTATCTCCTTGGTGCGCAGCTCCTTGATCTTCTCCGGCGAGCCGCTGCCCCAGCCGAGCGGGTCAAACCACAGGCCACCGGGGTACCTTAATTAGCACACGATGAAAATTAGTGTTAGCCTTTGGTAAGCGATGGATGAGCCCTTTGCCTTCTGGATTTGAGCAATAGGAGAGAGAGATGTACCCGACGTCGGTGCCGGTGAGCTTGTTGCTGGGGAAGATGGGGTCGGTGTTGACGCTTCCGGGCTTGATGATGTCAGCCCAGCGGCGGCCCTCGGCCCAGCCGATGAGGATGAGCTCGATGATGAAGAGGGTGGTGGTGTCGGTGAAGTACTGCTGCTCGCCAGCGGTGTACCAGAAGGGCGTGTTGAGGATGCCGATCTTGGTCAGGAACTCCGGGATGAAGATGCCCGCCGCGCCGAGCATCGCCCACCGGCAGTGCACCAGCTCCGCCTGCACGTTCCACCGCAGGCTCTCCGGGTCAGATCCTGCACAGATCAACATCGATCCATGGACAGTTAGTTATCAACCGCTCAAAGATTGTATATGTGCTCAGTGCACAGGAGAAGAGATCGATCGGTGATCAGAACTCACCGAGGCCCCATGGATCAAAGCCGAAGTCGCCGGGAAGGCTGCATGGATCAACAGGACAACAAGAGCACACTGTGTCAGAGCGAGTCACACGCAAAGAGAACCACGAACGAATCGAAGACGAGGAGTCCAAGGACCAGGATCAGCAGCCGACCTGCCGTCGAGCCACGGGGGAGGGGTGCTGCCGGGGAACCAGATCGGCCTGTCCGGATCGGCCGCGGCGCGCACGGCGAACGACGGCCGTGCCGCCTCGGTGGCAGCCTGCCTCAGCAGCGTCTTGCCGCCAAGAAGAAGGAGGGCGACGTCGCCCGCTGCCCATTCCTTGGGAGCGCCGCGACGGCGGTGGTGGAGGACGAGGAGGCCGAGACGAGTGCCATTGCTGTGTGGCGTTGGAGCTTGTGGGAGCTGTGTGGTGGGCGGTGCGCGGCAGTTTAAGGGAACGTCGTGGCGTGGCGCCGTGGGCGCGCCGGAGCGGGGCCGGCTTATCCGCGAGGGGATAGCGGGCGCGGCCGCCTCGTGCCACGCGGCGCGGGAGAATCTGCTCGTTTCGGCTCTGGCACGCCGGATCGCGCTGACGTGGAGCGCGCGCGGCTCTGAGCTGATAAAAATCAGGAACCGGCACGGCATTGGGCGATGCCAGGTAGGAACGCTTCTGCTCGTATCTGCTTTCGGCAAAGCACACTGTGACACTCACGCGTCGCAGGTCGTGTGCCACGCAGATTTCTTCGGCTTTGTAAGGAGGAGTATGACTTTGTTTAAAGTAGAGTGTGTGCTTGATGTAAATCAAAGTCTCAATAGAACACATCAGAACTGATTTAACTAAATGTAATTCTGCATGGGAGACTTGTAGTACGATTTGGATGCTGGACAAAAATACTCAATTGAAGACTATAATTTTTCTGTGGAGATAGCGGTCAGGACTCAGGAAGGAATAACGCTAACAAGGAAAGAAGAATGTTGACTGCAACAGAATCCATAATTCCACGTGTTATTTTCAAATGGAGTTTGAGAAGCTTAATGCGACAGGGATGAAAGGTTGTAACTAACAGTAAATGGAAACCACCACAAGAAGATATATACAAGATTAATATTTTTTTTGCGAAATATATACAAGATTAATATTGATGGTGCCTATGACCAAAAGACAAGAGGAGAGGTTGGGGTTTCGTTGTTAGAGATAAGCATGGCGATGTATTAGCCTCAGGAGCTGGAAGTATCAAATATACAGCATCTGCACTTCATGTTGAGGCAATGGCGGTGAATAGAGGTATTCTATATGCTTCATAATTGGACATGACACACATTATCTTAGAGATGGACAACATTGTATTGGCTTATGCTTTGAAAGGGAACGAAAGCGATCGAAGTGTTGTAGGATGCGTTGTACATCAAGCTTGTGACGTTATGCACTTCGTTTTTTCTTATTATAATGTCTCTATTTGTAACCGATGTTGTAATAAGGTGGCTGATTGTTTAGCTAGTTGTGATAGTTGTGTTCTGTCTTCTGAATTTGAGTTCTTGATGACCGGACGAGTTCCATAGTTTGTAAGTGACCTTGTTATGGGCAGTTTGCCTGGTTGTCGATCTTAATAAAGTTAAGATGTAGCTTTAAAAAAAAGTCTCAGGAGAAAGACTAGAAATCATTTTTATTCATTGATATATATGGTTGTACGTATACATACATACATACATACATACATACATACATACATACATACATACATACATACATACATACATACATACATATAAAAGGAAGCTTCTGAAGAGGTGTCTTCTAAGAGTGGTTGGTGACTAATAAAGTTGTTTATATCTCCCCACTTCTATGGGTGAATAAACATTTTAGAAGGCAACCTATTTGTATCAAGTAATACAAGCTAGTTTATATTTTTTTTACCTAAAATCATGCCCTACCATGTAGCGACTAGTTTAAATTATTTGAATCTTAAGTAGTCTCCTTTTGTTTACTTTTTGTTATATTTTTATGTTGTTGACACAAATTACGTAAGAGCTTAAGTGACTTTGACGACAACACAACTAGAATGCATTTACATGTATTTCTCGGGAAAAAACTATAAACTACATGTCCACATGCTGGCACTCTATGAACATAAATAATAAATAAATAAAATAAGGAGGTAAAAGGAGTTTCCTTTTTTTTTTGAGAAACAAACAATAAAAGGAGCTTTCCTTTTTTTTGAGAGAGAGGATAAAAGGAGCTTTCTTATGTGTTCAAAGTCCATACCGGGCCGGAAAGTTGGGCTTTTCGTTAGGCCCGAGAGTTAAAAAGCCCAAACCGAGCAGGCGAGTTGGGCTTGTGGCTAGCTAGGTCTGGGTTAATTGGATTCCGAATCGAATACAGCGGGCAGCCGGTTGCGTTGCGCGTGGAAATAAAACCGAGGCTCCGCTCCCGCCGGCCGTCGCTACCCTTTCTTCTTCCGTCGTGTCAACGAGTCAATAGCTGCCGGCGCCGTACACCTCGTCATCTGCCCGTCCAGATCTAGAGCTTCACCGATCGCATCTGCTGCGATGGGAGCTGGTGACCGTGACCTCAAGAGGAAGGAGGCTAGCGCGTCGAAGACGGAGAGCGGTGACAAAGACAACCTCAAGAAGACCCAGGCGATGGCTCTCTTGGCGACGAAGCCGGCCGCGGTTGGGGCCGGGAAGAAGAAGAAGCTGGTCAAGACAAGGCTTCCGCAGAAGCTCGTGGAAGAAATCATGAGGAGGCCCCTGACACCTTTCCCGGTGATCCCAGACGAGTTGTTGGCCGGGTTCTCTGAGGAGTGCCGAGCAGCCTTTGCAATGCAGAAAGCTGACACTGAGATGTTGATGGCCATTGACGCCGACGTCATCAGGCAGTACAATGCCAACGGCTACGCGGAGATGGAAGAGGAGGTCACCGACAATGAGGAGGAGAAGGTGGAGGATTAGGGAAGCAAGCAAAACGGTATTGGGTCAATAATTTGCAAAAGCGATGTGGAAGAGGAGGTCACCGACAAACGTAGAGGAGAGCCCTAGATCATCTGCTCAATTTCAGATGTAATTCAGTGGTTCTGTTCTGTTTGGATATAAGTATTCCTTTACATTTGACATGTTGTATGGAATATTATGCATTTTCTGTGTTGCTGTGACTCTCTTTACATGGCTGTATGGAATAATATGCATTTTTTGTGTCGTTGTGACTCTGTTTCTCTGGATTCAGTGTCAGGGAGCAGTGACTCATCTTTGATGTTTATAGTAGGATGCTGAGATCAGAAGGCCACATTGTTTTTGTTCCCATTATTGTGTGTGGGATAATATTTTGTTGTGCCCATTTCTGGTTCAGAATGACGTGGAGCTCCAACCATTTCAACTTTGGTCTCATTCTCTTGATTATCATGTATTGTTTGAGCTCCATTCATTTCAACTTTGGTCTCATTGTCTTGATTATCATGTATTGTTTGACGATAGTCCGGATGCTTCTTTTTGTTAGATAGAGATCATCTTCTGATGTCCACAACCATTGCTACAAAGGCAGCTCAGTAGTGGACATGGTCAGAAAGTTCATGACAATATATCTGGAAGTGGAATCAAAGTAGTTCATTTCTATCTCAGTTGGCAAATAGCAGGGTATGAATTTTGATTTATGATGAATAGTCTGCCGATATAGTAGTACAAATTATATTATTACTAGATTGGTGTTACTGCAAGACCAGATGCTCAAAGTTGAGTAATAGAGACTTAGTATCGTCCAAAGTGTTATATATTCTAAATTGAAGGAACAAAAGCGCTGTTAAATGTTTGAACTTTTTAAAAAAATCCATATGGAAGGGGTAAAAGATGATAAATTATCATGCCCCCACAGTATTTAATTACATGCATAAGACATTTTTATTTTGAAATTGATGGCCTCATGATACGCTGCCTCATATCTAGAATGGGATGCTTATACTCAAACTAAACATCTTCTTACACATTGTTTGGCTGCACTCCAATCTACTAGTGCAATCCACATGGGTTGAGAGGATTGAAACCTAGCCAAACAAGAACGGTAAACAGGGCCTTAGAGTTTCTCGGCAGGCACGTTTTTCTTCACAAGGTAAATTTGTGCTTCAAATGGTGAAATTAAACAGTAAACATCGGAGCAACGAGTGTTGTGTGGATACCATTATCAAGCGAGCTACATCTTGTCTTTTCATTGGTTAAAACAAAAAAAAAAATCGTCTCATAGTCATAGAAGATGAAGAAAAACTATCTGTTCAATTTTCAGTTTCATAAAAATACAGTTGCAAATGTTTAGACGATAAGTCATGTTCATAAAAAATGTTTAGATGATAAACATGTCCTCCGGTCCCAGGTCCCAACCCCAACAATACACGCGTTCAAATCGAGCAAACCGAGAGTGATCATAAACGAAGAAGAGAGACGTGATGGCGTACCATGCGTTGCATCCTCTCAAAACGCTTCACAATCACGGTCACAGGCGTCAGCTCTTTCACCTTTTCTTTTGCACTAACTTGTGTTTTCAGCATTTAGTATCACACACCAACCGAAACGGGACGCAGCACAGAAAGGCAGAAAAGGAGTCTGCACCAAAACCGCTGCCGACCTGGGGGCAAGGTGTCGGTAGAAGTAGAACCGACCATTTCCACCTTTTCTAATCAAAATCATGCTTCTAAAAGAAAATAAGCTTTTGCATAGGAAGTCAACTACACAAGATATCACCAGAGCCTGATCTCGATTCTTGGACTTGTCACCCGTTACATCGTTCAGAAAATCGCGTAGAACATCACTATACCATCTTCTCACATAGCAGTAACAGACTTGTGATCTGCTAATAAAAATTTCACAATTTATTGCTATATATAGGTGGACAGTATAAACCAGGGCGTAAAAAGCCCTGGAGTTTCTCGCCAGATCTTGCACACCCTGCATCATGACCAAATCTCTGGTTCTGCGCAGCTGCGCGTGCATTATTCAGAGATGTGCAGTCTACTAAGAAACTCAACACACTTACTCATCACTGTGTATGTACTCCTGATTTCTGTTGAAAACTAGAAATGCAAGTTCTTCTTGGACCCGTGCTTGGACTTGATCATCTGGTTCAGGGCCTTCATGCACCGGCGTATCATCCCCATGGACTTCTTCCCTCCATCGGGTCGCTTTATCACCATGGCCAGCGTCGTGCCGCCTGGTGCTGCTGCTCCTGATCCTGAAACCTTGTGATCAGCAAGGACACTCTCTCCACGGCTGCCTAGCTTGCTGGTGGGCATTGCCTCGCCGGTTGGAAGCTGCTTCTGTTGTATAAGCTCCTGAAGGGAGAACCGGGGCACGTTGTTGGCAAGACGTGGTGGCGTGGCTAGCTTCATCGAGGCTTGGAATTGCTCTGCTTTCTGCTCAATGCCAGGGCGTTCCTGTGGAGATTTCTCCTCCTCCTTGTCTTCAGATTGTGACGCCTGCTCATCTGCTTCTTGGTGTTGTTGAAGTTCCTTCGGCTCCTCGTCTTGGAATCGCCCAGGTGCAGTATCCTTCGCATCTTCTTCAGGTAGGTTTGGTGTCACCAGGTGCTCCTCGTCTTGGAATTGCTCTGATGCAGTCTCCTCATCTTCTTCAGGTAGGTTTGGTGTCACCAGCTCCAAGTTTTGGAATTGCTCTGATGCAGTCTCCTCATCTTCTTCAGGTAGGCTTCTTGTCACCAACTCCTGGTCTTGGTATTGTGATGGCAACTCATCTTCATCTTGATACTGCTCTGGCATCTTCTCTTCATCTAGATACTGGTCCTGTTTCTTCTCATCATCTTGATATGGATCTAGTATCTCCTGCTCTTCGCCTGGATATTGCGGCAATTCCTTCTCCTGCTCATCTTCATATTGCTCTGGCGTCTTTTGCTCATCATCTTCATACTGCAGCGGTGCTTCTGGAATCTTCAGCTCCTCATCTTCATTCAAACACAGTGTCTCCTGCTCTGCATCCTCACACTGCTGGAGTGCCTTCAGCTCTTCATCTTGGCATTGCAGAAATGTCTTCAGCTCTTGGTGGCGATGCTGTGCCAGAGACGGTGTATACTGATCTTGAAAGCAGGCTACCAGACTTGTCGATCGCCGAGTTCGCCTTGACATGGCAATGTCGAAGCGGCGAGACTTGCCCACATCTATTTCGGTGGCCATTGTCTATGATCTGAAGAGTAAGACCTTCAGTGCACTAGAAAGTGTGGATTTGCATCTTCTCTGGGTGGAGTTATAAGGTCCCCAGATGCGATAAATTGAGCAGTCCGTACTGGGGATCAGTGAACTGGTGAGGCGTCAGTTTCAGAAGAGGTAAAGTCCAGTTTGGTCATTTGTAAGATCAGTGCCTGTCGTGGCCTACATGAAGTGAGATCCAAGTTAGCAGTAGGCAAGTGACAATTATTCTGCCATAATCTGATATCTTTGTGTTTTGCTGGATGGCAGTATAACATTTATTCTGTCCAAGGAACGCCTAAGAACTAGGGACAAAGTTCTAGAACCAAGGAAAATTACCTGTGTAACTGAAGCCTTGTCCAACAACACCACCCAAATGATAACCAGCAGGATTTGGTTTCAAGTGAAAGATATGAATGGCATGCTTTACATACTTTTGATTGCAGAAATTTAATCGATCATTTGTACAGCTGTAACGTTAAAGGTTGTTGGTTTCTGAACATTGCGATCATTTATGTTTTTCATTTCAGTAAATGAAATTGACATCCTCAACCAGGACGGCAGGACCTGATGCCAGTTTCAATAGAAATCATTGTTAGAAATAAACTCGGATAGCAGGTTCTGAAGAGTTACTTGTGCAACTTTGGTGATAGTGCAAAATCTAAAAAGATTATCCTTCACCTAAAAGCAGCAATTAAATAACACTCAAGCATAAAATACACCTTTATGTCACAACTAACATCAAACAAAACATGGCTCCTTAGCCAACTTTCACCATCTCTGGCCACATTAAGTTTTTTTTACAAGGTCAATCGTGATTAGATACAGACAGAATCCCCTATCTTGCAAATCTCATTGTCCACTCAGCTGCTATTTCATCGTGTTTAGCTCTATCGGTCAGATACTGACGTGAAATGCTCATCACAAGCGGGGTGTCTGCACAAACAAAGATCATAACTTTAGCCTGTCAATTGAATAAGAAAACATAAGGCTTTAAATTGTTGAAGTAATAAAGTAGAAAAATATGTAGACAGTAGGCTTAATTCGCACAAGAATTCATGATTGTTTACAGAAGGTAGTACAGAGAATGGTAAGTACATGGATCTGGATTGCTGATGATGTCTTTAATGGCCAATAACACCTTTGAAATAGTGAAAGCTGGACTCCAGCCATCCTTCAGAATGTCCAAATGCACTTTACCAGTGGAATCAATATTGCAGTGGTAAATCCTTGTTTTAAAAGTTACCTGGGAGAATACCAGCATAACACACAGTCAGAGCTGTTATTAAACTAAATTGTCCGAGACACACTAAATGTACTCAATTTGGATAGATTTCAATGGAAGAGTAAAATAATTTGTGAAACTTTCAATATTAACATGTGAAATGCCAAGTCACAATTAACATCGCTTGTAACACTACTTACATAAGTATAGATCTGACAATAGTGTCAAAGAACATTGGAAACACACACACACACACACACACACACAAAAGCAAAGTCTTTCAGTCCAAAGCAAGTTGTGGTAGACTATTTTGAGAACAGAAGCATTAAAATATTTTAATACCATTACATCTGGAACATCACATTAATAACTTTAGTGGTTTATAGTTGCTGTAGTCTGCATTAGCTACACGAAAAGTTCCATTGGCTGGTCATGATAAAATTGTGCCACTGAAGATTTATATGGTAGGTGAAAGAAAATGGAGATCGGCTGTTTCTGGTCACTCATATGTCAAGCAACCTGTCACAGCAAAAAGTAAACATGAAATAGATGGTGGCAGCGTTGCCAATTGCTAACATAGGGCGAACTCTGTTTTTCTTTTTGTGACCGTAACATTGCACATTTTTAATTAAGACGAAAGGCTAGTTTTTACAGGTTTCTTACATAGCCGTAAGCCTAGGCTTACCACAAGTAAGCTGTCTCCTCGATTACTCTTATGTTACAAAACTTTTTTGTGACCAACCAGAGCTGTTAAACAGGCGAGTAATACTGGGGTTATTTGCTCTCAACAGACCAACCAGAGCTGCTAAACAGGCAAGCGATACTGGGGCTATTTGCTCTCAACAAGCTAGCTAACGACAAGAAATGTGAATAGCCCGCTGAGAGTGGACTATGCATTTAGAATCACTTCCCTCAGTTAGCAGACTCTCTTATATTCCAAGCCAAGATAACAATAAGTCGCTGCATGATAAGAGGTGATGCCAAAAGTACATGTTATAATGGTAAGGCTTTGATCGAGTAAAAACAATTGTAGGATATCTTTGCTAAGAAAAATGTTGAAGAAAGCCAGGAAAAATAAAAACATATCTTAGCAGCATGCTTTCTTTCTTTCTTTTTTAAAGCAACAACAGTAAACTAAAAACTTCACATAGTTTTTCTTCATACATCAATGTCGTACCAAGAAGACATAAAACATCACACTTTCAGCACTTCACATGAAAACATGACAACATCGCTTTAGAAGATATAGGATAACTTTAGTTAGAAGCAAAGAAAACTATCATTTAGCATGCAATATTTCTCTCATTAGTTCCACTCCTCACCATCTAGGTGCGTTCATGTGACTCATATGGCACTTCTAGAGTTATCTTCATTCTTGACAGAGAGAAGAACACACTTTTATTTTTCTAGGCCAAAGTAATTCTTGGTAAAGTATTGTTTTCAAGTCAAGTTTGCCCCCATAATACGCTGATGACAATTAAAATTTTGTGGATATAAGGCTTCAAGGACAATTGACCCTCCGCAAAGTACAATGAAGTCATCATTCTGTTAACACACTGTGTGCATGGTTTTTTATTTAGTATCCTAGGAAGAATTGTAAAGCAAATTCAGGATCCCAAGAGCAGATCAATCAGAACTAGATCTAGAAACTATTACCAGCCTAACTGTTCTGGCCTCCCACTTGATTTTCTCTTAAGAATACTTTCTAGTACTTTGGCAGTCACGGGCACCAATCATCACAACTGAGCGTGACATACAAATTAGTTAAAGCTTGTCCATTCAAAAAGAGTACAAGAAGCAGGAATCATGGGATTAGGTAGAATGTATGCATAACGAGAAGAGGAGAAATGTCATGTTGGAGCTGAAGTTTTCGCTTTTCAGGGCACATCAATTTTTTTTCTCTACTAAGGTACTAAGAAGAGATTTCCCAGCACAATTCAACCACCAGTGTCACAAAGAGGTACATTACTAGAAAAAAAAACATGAATTCTTACCATGGGAGGTTTGAAGGGATAATCAGGAGGAAACACGATGTCAAGGAAAAATATCCCTCCTTCATATGGTGATCCTGCAAGCAACGCACTTACTTATAAGCCATGCTTATTTTACACCTCAACTTACAGCACTTAGCCACCTACTCTAAAAATAGCAGCAGCAATCTTTTCTTTCAAAAAAGAACAAAAAATAGCAGCTAGTCAAAGTGTAGCGCAGTAAAATTTCCGCGAGGTTTCACCTGTCTCTAACGAATCGGAGAAGCGGAGAGGAGGGAGGAGCTCTTACCTTGGGGCCCGATGATGGTGGAGAGCCAGTGGTAAAGGTTGTCGCCCTTGGGCCCCGCGGAGCAGTCGGAGGCGTTGAGGTCCAGCAGCTCCTTCTGTATCCGTTTCCCGGACGAAGACACCGACGTCCCGCCGCTGGACCCCCACGGCCGCACGCTGCTCCCACCTCCGCCGCCGCTTCCGCCGGGGGCCCCGGCGCCGGCGGCGAAGGGGAAGCGGGAGTTGGGGAAAGAGGAGGACGAGGACATAGCCGCCGCGGGGCTCAGATTCTCGGTCAGTCTCGGTCAGTGACCGCGGGACTTCACTGTCCAAATCCACCGTCTAGAGAAGATCTAATGGCTGCCAGCGTTCCACGCAAAGACATTTTCCACCCGTGAAGACATGCGGGAGCGGCTCCTCTCCTTGTTCGCGCGCGCCACAGGTGATTTGGATTGGGATGATGCAATTTGGTAGAGCATCTTCGTAGTTACTGTGCAAGTGAAACGGTCTATACTTACACTGAATGTATCTTACTGTATATTCTTATGTGCTTTGAATGATTCAAATTTTGTTTGGCACTTCTGGACTTGTGCTTCGGAATGGAGCACACAAATCTGATGCGTGCCTGATCTGGTAAACTATTTTGTGCTTGTCAAAATGGCTTTGTGTGGAAATCTGATGTGTGCATCAGTCAGTATATATTACTGAATGAGTACCTGTTGCGTAGGGATGAAAACAAAAATGGTAATCTCCGATTTCCGAAAATCGTTTTCGAGCTTTTTCCGAATTTTAGATATAAATGGTAATGGTAGTGGTAACCGAGAAAACAAAAATGATAATGATAAAAATAAATGGAACTGAAAGTGAAAATGATTTAGCCCTCTTCCGATCGTTTCCGAAGATTTCCGTATTTAATCGGTAATTTACCGTTGGTAATTACCGATACAACACATATTTTTGGTCCAATTAGCCCATATCTAAGCATGCCCAAGCAGCCAAGCCCATTAATCTGTACATGGAAGTACTAAAGCACATAAGGTAATTTTTTTTATTATTGGAAAGGCACTAAAGAATAGGGAAGTATTTGGTGCGTATAGAAACAATGAGCCAAATAGGTAGGCAACAATCACGTTCACGTACTGATGTGTTTTAGTGCTTTAGTTGCTGCCTTGTATAAATAGTTAATAACTTAATATCTTGACTCATATAATATAATGTTCCTTTGATTTTCCAGGATCTAAGATTAGTGTGAACTGTGTGGTTTTAGCTCTACGGTTTGGTATGTTTATCGTATTTTACTATATCGTTTTTGTCAATTTCAACCGTTATCGTTGTGTTTTCCGATCGACAATATCGTTTTCGAAATTACCGTAATACCGACACCGTATTCATTTCCGACAATATCATATCGATTTCATTTTTGAAAAAAAAATTATGAAAGTGAAAATGATTTAGCCTCCTTCCGATCGTTTCCGACCGTTTTCATCCCTACTGTTGCGTGCCAAATTTGCAGATTATTTGGGAGCTGTGCAACCTTAACATAACGATGGACAATTGGACAGGTATTATCTCCTGTGAGCTGTGACATTGCACAAGCCTAACTTTATTTTTTAGTTTTACGAGTTGATAGCATGATTCCACCGAGAACGTTTTCCTTCCGTGTCGGTCTTCTCTGTTTCCCAGTCCCACCTGCATTTTATTTTGCTTTGCAAACACATGAGCTACCCCTGAGGTGTGTTTTGCTTTCCCAACACAAGTGCCGCTGGATAGTCAAGGAACTTGCTCAAGGCAAGTCATTGAATCTCTGTCCGACCATTAAGGTAACTTCGTCTGGATTGGTTAAATGGGCCGAACCTGGTTGTTAGTCAACTGAGTCTTTTTTTTTTTTTTTGTCCTCTTGAGAACTAACAGGGGCCAATCCAGAAGATAACCGACAGATCCATTTTTAGCCAGGCTGGGTCACTGGGTGTTCGGTGTTCCAGAATACTTCAGATAAACCCAAAAAAAAAAAAAAATCCAACCAGCAGTTCAACACTTAAACCATATGCTTATAGCTGAAAAACTAAAATACTATGCAGGAGTACAAATCATTTGGAACTTCCAACATTTCAGAGAGGTATCTGCTTGTCACAGCTCAATTTTCCAAGTTGGCATTCAAAATTGATGATTTGACGAAATATTGATTCCTAGGCCAAGAAAGCTTGGGAGAAGGTTACATGGCATCTACCTGAATACAGCAGACCAAAATGGCTGACTAGTCACTACAGTATCTAATGACAAGATCCACGATAAATTGCGGGCATCTCATCCAAAATGCGACATGATTACAATGCTTTACATCACTACAAATAGAATGGGCAGCAATGTGGCTACTAGGTAAGTCAACCAGCAGGATTGGGATTTTGAAGCAAAACTGTCCGGGCTTACAGGCCCGGAGGCCGCTCCACCTTTGCTGCCATTGGCACCAGTGCTGCAAAAAGAGGAGCAAACTACATTGTCAATACATAGCACAAAATAAGGTTAGAACCTATAAAACAAAATGATACACTGGAATTACCTTCCAGCAAAAATGCATGAACCATGGCCTGCAAAGAAATCCAGGGGAATTTAGATCAGGCTCACATTATTAACATGGTATAAAAAGCACAAGCACAAACACAAGATGCTGATAGGAGTAGTTGTGACCACAGATTGTTTCTCTTGTATTGCGTTTTGGACACTGATTTATGACCAATGTAACAGCTCAAGCAATGATCCTAGTTTGACTAATTCCTGCCTATAGATTGAGTGCTGGCTAGCTAAGGGTGTAGAATTTTCTCCTTTACATAACAAGGCAGAAGAATAGTCAACGCAAAACACAGATCAAACAGTTATTGCAGCTAATGGTTAGGTTAAACCTTGCAGATAAAAGGCTTTGGGTCCATGAGGCATATCAGTGCTAATTTTTTATCTTTTGAAATGCCACCTACCACTGACATTATGGGCAACTATAAATTATTTGCAAACAAAAGGAATTATGGGAAGCATTACGAAGTAATCAATATGTGCAAAAGTCTCTACACTGTCCTAATTGTACAAGAGAAGAATGTAGCTTACTTGGATCAGTTGATGTTATCATTGCGGTGCCATTGAAGTTGCATGTACCACCACTAGACTGTGTTCTATGGTAATAATCATTGAAAGCATAAGAAGAAACAGCTACAATATCATCTGATGCATAGCATGGTTGCCCAGGTTGAATTGCACTGCAGTTTGCAGAACCAGGGCCACATGCCCAATCCAAACTATGCTTCAGTGCACTATGGGGTGCACTTGAATTTGCCACACAAAACACCCCACGCAAAGCTGGCGATTCAGGAATAGTTGTGGCCACGTCCTCGAATGATAGAGAGTATATAGTGGTTGCATTGGGAAACATAATCCCCCAATTTTGCTCTGATATAGGCCCTGACCGATTATCCTCGTTGAACAGCTCAAAGATGTAGGTGCTTGACTGATTATTTGGTTGGCTGGGAGTACCAGAATTGTTCAGTACATGATGTATGAGATTCGTATTGTAGGCCAAAGCATTATCAACAGTAGCAGCCTTCTCACTTGGCCCACCACGCCATGGCCAGCCAGAAGCTGTGACTAAAACAGGAATCCCCGTGAAATTCATCGTTTGAATTGAGTTGTAGGTAGCATCAATTATAGTATCAAACATATTGGTATAAAACAGATTGGTGTTGGGATCTGAAATTTGACTGTTCGGATTAAGTGAGCGGAACAGTGCAAACTCCAAGGGGAATACGCCTTGCCCTCCGACATAGCCATAGTATGGTTGGGCATTAAGCATAAATGAAGATTCCGTATTCTTGAGAAACTCAAGATACTGAGACATTATTGAGCTCCATGTTGAATTGAAAGCGGCAGCAGAGGGAGGAAACACCTTCGAGATCACATCCATTGAATGAGGACTCGAAATTTTCACTTGAGTATTGAGGTTTGCAGCCAAAAGTGCGGACTGGAGGAATTGCAGTGCAGGTACGAGAACAAGCGCTGCATTGGGAATGGTAGTAAGGACCTCATTACCCACAGCAATATATGTGATGTTAGTCGCCGGAATGTAAGCAGCGACATTCTTATTAACCCAATCAACAGCTGTGGAACGAGATTGGCCCACACGAAGTAGCTGATCATTTGGAACCCCAACCATCACCTCTATTCCAGTATTTGCAAGGGCAGTCAACATCTGATGGTCTGAATTAAGCAGGCGAACATGCTGAATCTTCTTCGCTTTGAGGATAGACACTATATCTGTTGCTGGAGGCATGTTCGACATGTCATTGCCAATAGTGATACCAACAAATGCCCCTACAGAGTGAAACAATACCTGTTATGCAAATATAGAGGTTTGAATGTTTAAAACCCAGTTCAAATGTGAATTTTTAATGTCCTTGTTGAAGTGGTTTCCACCAAACTAGAAAATCTGAGTGAGGTTTTGAAATATGGTAAGCACTAAGATAGTTTGAATCATATCCATGCACTACAGAATATATGGAGTGGAGTACCTGAAACATTGAAAACCATGAGCATAAGAAGGGCAAACACTTCTTGTAGTCTCTTGGGCGACATATCCTTAGGATCTGATTAGCTGTGAGCCAGGGACACTTCTCAGAAGCTCTCAAGAAAAGCTGAAAATATCAAAGTTGGGTTAAATATTTCATTCAATAAACATAAGCACAGACCACTATATACAGCAAAAGAAACTCTTAAACTTGGAGCAAACTGTATCTCTCCGAAATACTTGAGCTAAGAAACATATTAATGGTGCTGAATGCATGCAATACGTTCAATCATTTTTGTAGAGCACACATTAATTATGACACTAGAACACAAGCTCAGAGATTTTCCCTGATCTTCAGCATGAAACTGTCTGCTTGAGCTATCTTCCAATCCCAAGAGAATGAATCGGTATCTGAAAATGTCACCCAAGATCATCCCTTGGCCAATAAATGAAGAAATTGAATCGATGAGCTGGGACCTCCAGAATCCACACCATCATGGGCAAAATTTCCCCACATTCTAGTACCACGTGTTAACAAACAATCCATTGAAGTTCAATAAAGCCTAAAAAATAAAAATGACCATGGACAGAATAACGGAGAACTGTGAAATCCCCTTCAAACTAGAAGCATCAGAGAAAACAAAGACAGATGAATAGCTAGATATTTCCCCCTCTACCAAACACCAAGCAGGACTTCAAGAACACTTCATCCATGTTTGTTAGCTAAAATGACAAGGAGGAAGTCGCTACGGACGGAATAGCAGCAGAAGCCGCCGCAGAGCATCCGAGCAGGAGCGAGGAGGGGCCACGGGGGAGAAGATGGACCACGGGGCCGCCCTGGACAATGGAAGTAAGCAGTGAGCACGAACTGGAGGATTGGAGAATGGATTGCTGCATCACTTCTGTCTGTGGAAAAATAATGGGAAACGGGGAGCTCTCTCCCCTCTTCCACGGCAGCACTCAGGAAATCCGAGGTGGTTTAAGTCCAATATCGCGGGCTCATTACAGTAATTGATATTGCGTCGTGTCAAAATTTCTTGGCAGCTAATAAATGGAGAAACTGAGCAAATGAGCAGGCACCTGGCACCTCCAAGGCTCCAAATTACCACAATGCCAGGGCAAAGATTCCCAATTTCTACTGCCACATATTTCATTACATCAAAATTCAGTGAATGAAGCCTAAAATTTGTGAAACTCACGCACACAAAACCACTACGGACAGAACAACAGAGAATTGTGAAGGACGCTTGAAACTAGGAGCATCAGAGAACAAGAGCGAAGACAGAAGAACACCTTATGATTTTTCTTTCCCTCAGCGAGCAAGGCTTCAGGAACACTACACCTATCGTTTTCGTTTGTCGGCCAAAATGCCACCCCTTTCTAAGGAGCCTCACAGTTGGTAGAAAGTCACGAGCAGGGGATCACAAAGCTCCAAAAGGACGCAACAAACAGCGGCACCGTAATCTTAGCAACAGTACAAGAAAAAGGGAGAACAAAATCAGCCAGGAAAGAAGATCGCCACCTGATTTTGTCCTCAAAGAAGAGGCATTCCTTCCTCCTCGCCCACAGAAGAACTCGCTAGGTCGCCGCGGAGCGGGAGCGAGACGAGGAACCGCGGCGGCCGCCGCCGCCGACAATGGAGAAGTGAGCACGAACTGGGGGACTGACTGGAGACTGGACTGCCGCCGCACTCCAGTGAGAGGGTGACTGGAAAAGGGAAGCTCTCGTAGAGAATCCGAGGAGGCTTTCGAGGCTCTCTAGCTTCCCTCTGTTTCTTGGAGGCTAAACTCAAAACACTTCATGATTAAGCGCCATTAAAGATTCATCTCTCCGAGAAGTGTCGATTAGTAAAGAAATGCGAGCGATTGACCGGGAGCTCAGCGAGATCCGATAGTCTCCTGGAGGGGACACGGCGGATAATTTAACAGGAAAAAGAGGTGGGAAAGGTGGAGGGAGGAATCAAAGATGAGAGACGGAGCTTTGGACTGAGGCGTGGAGAGTGTGATGGCATGGCCTGATGACTGACAGGTTGGGAGGTGTGCAGTGTGCAGGTTCCAGTCTTCCTCTTGCCGGCCGCGTTTCTGTGGTCACAACCCCTGTGGCCGGCCACCTGTGGGTTGGTTGGACTCTTAAATTGAGTTCTTGAGGACATTTTAATAGGTTATTTTGGAAAAAAAAAACAGTCCCAATAGGTTTTGTATACTACTCAGTGCGAATAGTTTTTGATGAATTTTATTTAATTTTAGGACTTTAGCCTTCGGCTATTTAAAGAGACTCTCAAAAAGAAAAAACAAAGAGAGAGATAGAGTGACTTCTTTAGCACTTAAGAGCTCCTCCTTAAAAAAAATTACACTCTACCATACTCCCTCCGTCCTAAATTAAAGAGCATTCTGGCTATTCTCAGACAAAATAAGAGAGATGACAATAAACGCATATACCCCTCACTTAACTTCCTAATATAATTAAATCTGATCCGATTCCCATGATTAAAGGGAGTAATCTAATTTTCTTATACAAAATATGGAAAGCACTCTATTTGTTTCTCAATCAGCCAATCACGCACTATTTTTATTAAGGAAGAAATATCCTCATGTTTTCCAAATACACTATATTTAGGGACACCAACCAAAAGCCAGAATGTACTTTAATTCAGGACGGAGGGAGTATCTCTTAATAATAGATAGGAAATGCATCTCCTATCTCCTCTATTTTTTTTTTTGAGAATATCTCATGAATCCATATTTATGTCTTTATAAAGAAAAGGAGAGATCTCTCCCTCTTCTAAATCAGAACGAGGTTTTAGTAATCTACTGGAGAGTATATTTTAAATTATATGAGAGATCTCTGAGGGACAGTGAATAAAAGATTTGGTGAAGATGCTCTTAGTAATCCGTTACAGAGGTCTCTCTTATTTTAAAATTGGTTTTAAAAGAGCTCCTATAACTAATTGTAATGGACAAGGAATAAGAGATCATATATTTGGCAGTTTCAAAATAAAAAATACTCTTACATATCAAAACCACTCAAACAACTCAAGTAACCCGAAGTTCCAAAAAGAAGATTAATAATCCAAAATTCACCTTGTGTTGTGATTTTTTTTTCTGTCCGGAGGATGGCACACCATGCATTCCATTGCTTGAAATGGATCAAGACAATAACCTATTTTACCAGCATCCAATGGAATCATGTAAGTGACATTCCCATTGTCCTTTTTGTTTATGAAAAAGTGAGTAATCCTTCAGAGATGTGTACCTAGACCGCATGTGCAAATTATATGAAAAATCCAAAAGCACGATTGGACTAATCTATCGTTTGAGTCATACTCATGCAAATGTTAGCTGTGTACACATGGGACATGTTTCATATGAGATCCACTCGACTCGTTTTTTCCTTTTTTTTTTAATATGCGGCCTTGTTTAGTTCCCCAACTTGGGGCTTGCAAAATTGGCGTTTTACACTGTAGCGCTACTATAGCATTTCGTTTGTATTTGGTAAAAATTGTCCAAATATTGACGAATTAGGCTCAAAACGTTCGTCTCGCAAAGTACAATCAAACTGTGTAATTAGTTTTTAATTTCATATATATTTAATACTCCATGAATGCGCCGACATTTTGATGTGATGTGGAATCTTCTTTTTGCATAGTGATTCTGGACCCAATTCTGGGGAACTAAACAAGGCCTGCGATGGAAATATCCACTCTTGCCTCGTGTAAAAAAATTACTATTAAAACTAATAAGTTAGTGGCATATGGAGGTTTTTTTTTTTTTTTTTTTTTTTTTTTTTTTGCATTTTCTACGCCTTGGTAATGGTACATACGAATTCAAATTGTTTCGCCCATGTTTTACTTTCACTTTTTGCCTTTTGAGAAATGGAAAGGCGCACAGGACAGCATGCAAGCTGCAGCAAAAGAGCACGAGCAGAGCAAGAGATGCCGCTTGGGACATGCGAATTCAAATTGTTTCGCCCACTCAACGCTGGGTCGCGACCGACGCTGGCTCTGCCCGAGTTCGCCTCGTCCCATCTCCCATGTTTGTTGAAAATTGTTGGTAAGCACAAGCCGGAGTTATGGTTCTCCGAGTGCCGGAATCACTGCTACCGAGGCCGTAAGGTTAACTCGCATAGTCGCAAGCGTCAACCACAACCAGACCGATGAATCATCAGGGTCCTTGCCAGTCCTCGGTCCTTTCATGGTGTCGCCCGCTGTACCAAACTCTGGCGGTGCGGGACACGTGCGTTCGGTTCGGTTTTTCGTGTGGATCCTGCCCGCAGAATCGCAGATAGCCAGATAGATCTACCGGACGCGGACGCCACCGCGACGAGGGCGTGGGGGCGATAGAGGTTGGTGGACGGCACCACACAGACCGCAGTAGCTGCGGCCGGTCGTGTTTGGTGCGGCCGGTGATGGCTCCGGGGAAAATGGCAGCGAAGCCGGGAGCCTACCCCCCGCGCTGGGAACAGCCCGGCTCAGTTGTCCCTGTCGACGGGCGGCCGCACGCGAATACGGCGTGGAGCATCCGCTTGCCGCATGGTACGAGGGACGACGACACTAGTTGCAGTGATGCAGAAAACTTTGATCACCAACATGACACATTTTCTCACGGATCCAAGTTAAGCTTTGTGCGAGCCAAGTTAAGTTTTTACAGATCAAAGGCATACGCATGGAAGAAGTTTGAGTCTTCCAAGCGGTGGGAAAAGATTGAGGTTCCTGTACTGAAAACATTTACGAGATGAAACTCGGGAAATATATGCAGTAAACCAGGCACATTATACTATATTTTAGTCTTCTGTGTTTCGTGGGAGAGCGCGCCGCCAATGTCTCACATATTAGTGGTTTAGCCTCGAGTGACATGAAACAAGCTTGTCTTGGCCGTTCCACCGCCACCAGTTCGGGATCAGATCTCAAGCCTCAACCTATGACAACTAAGACCGTACAGAACGCAACGCTGTTGATACCAAAAAAGAAACAACATCCAACAGCTCCAACAACGCCTTCAGCATCATAAAAGCTTCGAAAGCTCCTAAACTAAATAATAGCTCCATTGTTCCCGTGGAGAATATGCACGTCAGACTTTACACTTTATATTCACAAAAAGGCTGCACTTTGCCGACTTGTCCCTGTTTTGATTTGCTCCCATGATTTAGGCTGTAGCCCAGGCTGGACTACCAGATCTGACATTTTTTATGCAAATAATTGTCAGAAGCAAAGAGAATTTTAAAAAGGGATGCTGGATGTAATCAGGAAAGTCACCTCTCTATATTAAAGGGAAAAAGATATATTCAGCATAGAAGAGATTCCAGATGAACCGGTAGTACTGTGAAATAGCATCCTGCAAACAGATGAAGGCAACCATCTATGTCAGAAACAAGATAGCACAAGTTGTTCTGAAACAAAAAGAAGGCATCCTTTCTTATAGGGTTTTTTATCCTATCAAGATATCTCAATAACTCCTGCACATGACACTCTGAGAAAAGGCTAAACCAATTCCAAAAAAAATGATTGTAATACCAATGGTGCCATTTCATCCTGAACCACTAACATAGATAATTCGCATGCATTACATGCTATCTTGAAATTTCCTTTTACTTGTGCTAGCGAGTTTCAATGTCTAAGGCACTGCAAGGTCATGTTTACCATAAGAAAAAATGGTCTTTCACTTTCAGATTGCATAAAACATTTGTTTGTGCCATTTGTAGCAATAAAGCAGAATGCATAAAACAATAGCGAGTGGCAACTACTTGTCCAGACTCAGTAAAATACCTGAGTACGCATGCACTGCAAAATGATTGTGCTAGCAATTTTAATTAGTAAAGTCTTTCTTTTTAGAAGAGTTCTTCTTTATCATATGCCTATACTTTAGTTGTGAAAGATGTATGTTGAAAACTTCACCTTTGTGTACTTTGCTTGCTCCAGAACCCATGTCTGAAATCAGGGAACAGAACCAAGTTAGAATTTAAAAAAAAAACAGAGAATTCCTATAGAACCAAGATCTTATGCTAGGTATGACTGATTTTTGAGCCCCACAACCCATGAAATTACCAATGATGTAGTTCTACATGATCGATAAAAAAACAAATAGCTATAGGTACTAGAAGGCATAAACAAAACCCATTACAACATTGGCTAATCACCTAGGATTGAATCAAACAACGAGTGTTTACCTGGAAAATTAAACCAGCGGCAAGGACAGCGTGCACAGGAACCATTACAGTGCTCCTGAAAGCCTGCATATTGGAAAGCATAATTAGTGCAAATTCTCTGTACAGAATTACAGAGACAAATCATCAGTAAGATGAATGCATGTTGGCATAAATTTAAACGAAAAAGCTAAACGAGGTAGGGGAAGGGTAAAGCAAAGTGCAATATTAAGTATTAACAATGGATAAGCAACAAGATGGAACTGTATATTGTAACTGTGAATAACAGTAAATGATGACAAATAACTGTTGCAGTATAACTACACTTATTTGTGTTCTATCAGTTGAATTAATTATATCTGAAACAAGGTACTGTAAGCAATGTCAGTAAAATACATACTATGTACAACACTAGCTATGTTTATGCCTTTCTGTCTGGAATGAGTAAAGAAGCTTAAAGGAGGATTAGAAGTAGAAGCATGGTAACCTGAGGCATGGTAAAAGCTACAACAATAGCAGCAATATAGTTTGCTAATAATAAACCAGATCCAAGGAATGCAATATTTCTGACACCAAGCTTTGTTGCCAAAGTTGATATTTGGTACCTGGTGGGAAAGACATTATACAAAGAATGTCAGCAATTCAACCAATGATATTTCTTTTAGAAGGTTATCTTCTTGATGTTTTTCAATCTTAATTGAATATGAAGACCTTCAGAGTTAGAACATACACTTAATAATAACTGCAAGTTTCACCCCCCTTTTTTTCTTATCTCTGTGAAATCTATTTGTATACTAAGCTTGCTTGTTTTAGATAGCTCACGAGCTCACCCTGTTTTATCCTTCCAAGTTGATAACCGTGTGGTTCGACTAATTACCCAACCATAAAACTGTACATACGCTTCTGCATTAAAGATACACCCACCTAGGAAAAGGAACCATTTATGCACTCTGTTTTCCTTGTACTACTACAACTTTGATAAGAGATTCCTGAACAAAGTTTTCAGTAATTTACTAGTGATGCACAAAATCAAAGTAACATATCAGAATAATATTTTTGCTAGAGAAAAAGATGCTGCCATAAGTCCATATTAAGAAGTTTTTCTTCTTAATACAAAGATATGCAGTTCTCCTACATGTTTGAAAAAAAAAGAACCATGTTAAGTTAGAAACTCACTTGCGATCTCCTTCAACATCAGGGAGATCTTTGGTTATAGCAATGACCAAAGCAAATAGTGTCACGAAGCATGTAATGAAAGCAACAGGGGAGCTGCATATAGAAAAAATATCAAACACGTTAAATATCATGATCATCTCAGAATGTTTGTCAGTTAGATGAAGCGCAACTTGTACTACTGCTAAGTAAGGAGCATGGACTACAGAATGTCTAAACATAACCTGAATACAGAAACAGCTCCAAAGAAATTTCCAGTGACTACTTTACCTCCATTGGAATGTAAGACCTAGTGCAGCCCTAGTAGCATAATACACACCATAATTGAGAAGGAAACCGCGAACCTAATCAAAAATTTTGAAAGGTAGGCTAGTCAAAAACATATGTATAGTATAATGTATGAATTGTGTTTATTAAACATGGAATCTAGGAAACAAGATCAAACAGCATAACCCAGATTAATAAGTTCAGAATTTTTGCATTACGTACCAGCTGTAACTAAAGTTTGGAACTACCTCAGTATTTGTTTTTTGTTCGTAAAATAAAAGGATGAAAAAGTTGAGGCAAAATCTGCAGTATTTCATCATGTAAGAAGGCCTCCTGAATTTTTTTCCTAACGAAAGTTGGTATTACTTAACCTTGACAAAATACCCCCTCCATCCCAAAATAAGTGTTGTTCTTGGGATGGAGGGAGTAGGTTTGATGCTGCCATTATGTTCAAACTATTTATTTGTATCAAGCATAGTCTAATCAGGAGTGATTTGATATCAACTATGTTAAGGAAAAAGAAGCAGCAGTTTGTTTTTGCAGAAAAGAAGCAGATTTTCAATGATATTACTAAAATAAAATAATAAATACAGAAGGGAGGAACAAAGCACCGTTGCAATGATAAGAAAAGCAGCAACCGGATATTTCTTCAGTCTGAATGGAGGAACAGAATATATAGTGCCAAGAAATAGGCCAAGGCAGTATAGAGAGGTAATGAAAGGTCCAAAGTTCAATAGAACAATTGAAAAACCTGCAGCTGCAAATAATATCACCAACAACCATGCTGACTCAACTGAGAGATCACCAGCAGCAATGGGTAAATATGGCTTGTTTACCCTGTTTAATAACATAAAATCAGAAATGTTTGATGTGCAAGAAAGAGTTTTGGAAATATTTAACTTCCGTACTATTAATTGTCTCCCTGCACAAATTGTAAGTTGTTCCGGCTTTTCCAGATACGTAGCTTTTTACTATGTATCTAGCTAGGCGGTAGCAAAAGCTATATATTATAATTTGGAACAGAGAAGGGAGTAAAAAGCATCTGGATCATCAGGTACTAAAAATCAGCCAATTTATGGAAAGAGTATACATACTTGTCAATAGCAACATCATAGATCTGATTAATCCCAACTATATAACCATTGCCACAGATCAATCCTAAAAGCCCATAGAATGCTTTGAATAGCAACCACCAGTTTATCAGATGGGAATTCTCTATCAAGGCTCTCGCAACCAATGCTCTGCATGAACCCAATAATATCAGTACCAGAAGAAAAGGTACTCCCACCTCCGTTCACAAAAGAATGCAACTCTAGCATAGTACCAAGTTAAAGTATCTTGAGTTTGACTAACTATAAATAAAAAATATCAATATTTATAATATCAAATAAGTATCATTAGATTTGTCATAAGATATATTTTCATACTATGCTTATTTAGCGTCGCAAACATTAATACCTTTCCCTATATATTTGGTCAAACTTTAGACATGTTAACCAAGAATGCACCTAGAATTGCATTCTTTTGTGGATAGAGGTAGTACAACCTAGTTGACATTACAAATATACGTAATAATAAAGCAATCGAAACTCACATGGACCCTAAAGCAGTTCCTCTGATTGTATGTGGCCTTAGAAATCTCCAGCAGGAATCCTTGAGGTCTGACAGTGTCTTTGATAATGGAGCTGATCCAGCAGCATCAACTCGAGTGCATTGCTGCAAGAGGATCAGTAAAATCAATGTTGTAATAAACTAATACCACTCAAAAATATGTTCATAGTTTAGTTAGATAATACAGTGATGCCCTAAGTAATAGCAATGACAAGCTCATCCATTCATAATTCTCATGAGTAATGTCAGTAGTAAGGCAGTATGGTCCAAAGGTAGTCATATCCTTCATAATTTGATTGACATCCATTTTTGTGGAGCTTTGATGATAATTAGGGTAACTAAGTAATCAAATGGTTGACTGATGTAATCGACAGGCATCCATATTTACACTATCAAAGAAACTAAATAAATTAATTGGCATCCATGTTTACACTCTCTAAGTGTGTCTAATCTAGAACCACTTTTAAAGAGAGCGCAAATAATTTACAAGGATGCAAAAAGTTCAAGCAGGTAACAATATACATTCAGACCACCACTCTACGAATAGTTGAACACCCACTAACTTCACTAATGTGTACAGTAACCTTTAAAAATGCAAATATGAATCTCACATTCAGAAATAACAGTACTGTCGTGTGCCCCCTCCAAGCACAAATGCAGAATAAGAAAGCCGTGGGACGTATGTAACTATGTACTGTATTGACAACGGTTACTATATGCTCTTTAGCAGGTATCGCAGTTTATCCTTGCCGAGAGGGCAGCACACTCTACTTGAACAGTTGAGTTTACTGGTGTGGAACAATTACATTGGCAACAATGCTACAAGTACAGTTTGATTGGCACAATTGCTGCAGCGAAAATCGGAAAAGCACCGCAAGCAACCGCAGGGCGGCTGTGCTTACAGAGGGACTTACACGCACGGTGTCGCGGCGGTGCTCACGGGCGGCACTGCAGGGAGCGCGAGGGGCGTGCGGGAAGCGGCCTGCGGAGGCGGAGGAGAGGAGCGGCGAGGCCGACCGCGACGGGATGCGCACGCGGGTGGTGGGTGCGGCGAGGAAGCGAGGGGCTGTGGCGGCAGTGCGGGACGGGAGAGGAGGGGAGGCCAGGGGAGCCATGGGGGACGGCCGGGGAGCTGGGTTTGGACTCTGTTTTTTTTTTAGCCACCCGTCGCCATTGGTGACGTCGACGCGAAAAGGTAAGCTGAGAAGGGAGTGAGGCGGGTGACGAGAGCCGTAGGTGTGTTATCCTGTGGTAACGCAATGCGGCGCTGCTGACAGCGTCAAAAATGATACGTTCGATCCACATTTTGAGATACGGAGTACTACTGCTAATAGCTAGAGTCGCTAGAGTCGCTGTGATGTACTGTTATTGTTGCTAGAGTGCCCGAGGAAATTAAATTTTAGAGCTGTCTTATGTCAAATTTAACTGAATTCATAGAAAAAGATTTAAAATTTATGGCACTACATTAGATTCATCATGAACTATATTTTCTTGTTATGCTTAATTACTATCACAAATACTTTTTCTATAAACTTAGTCAAATATAATAAGTTCACTTATGATATTATAAAAATTGATCATTCAACAATGGAGGAAGTACTAATAATAGTGAAGCAGGGACAGATTACCCCCTCTGTTTAAATTTAACTCATGTGGAAGTTGAACTCTCTACCTTGTTGATAGGGTTTCCACAATAGCCAAAACTGCAATAAAGGTGAGGCATGAAACTTTATTAAAGGCTGAAAAATGTGTTTACATATTGCAGACTTGCAGTTACTTTCTTTTAGTAACGAAACTAAGAGAGACATTACCTTCATGTGATTATTCTTCTTGCCCCTCAGAAGCATGATTGAGATCTCTGGCATGCACACTTGCTCTTCCATCACCGTGTTGCTCTTCCTAGAGACAGTGAGTGGCTGTACTTGTGCTTCTTGTACGAGGTACTATTGATCTTACTAGGGGTAATGGATTTCATCCCCATCATCATCGTCATGAAGCTATTGATTTAGGTCTGGCGAGGATTCTTTACTTCTTTCTCCTAATACTATGTTTAGATCTATGGCCATGGCTGAATATGAAGTTATCTTGCAGGCTAAAGAAGGTTCTTCACTTGGGAATATATTTGGATCTATGGTCATGGTTCAAGATGGAACTCTTTTGATGCTATGCGCTATAAAGTTTGACACATTTGGAGTGTGTGGATGGTTAGATTTGGGTTCGTCAGGAGCATGTGAAGCGATTTTGTAGTGGGCAATGACGTCAAATTCTCTCATTCAAATTTTGGATGTGTTAGTCATAAGTGCTAGAGCTTTTTCCGTAACCTTTGTTGTGTGGTTTGTTTATAGACACGTGGTGTTTTGTTGTGTTGTCCTTGCGTAGACACATTTTATATTTGTTTCAGACTTGTACTTATGCAAACTTATTTGTAATAATATTTTGTATTGAGTACAACAGATGTCAGCTCTTTTACGGGAGCAGTATGGTAATTTTGTGGCTCTTATATATGACAATAACGACTCTTATAATTTATTCCCTTTTGTCCCATTCCATTCGTCCTAAAATTATTGCACATCTTGCTTCTCCATAAATCAAACCTTTCTAACACTGACTAAGTGTGCATGAAAAAGAATAATGTTTACATTGTGCAATAAGTATCATTAGACTAGCATTAGAACATATTCTTTTCGTAATAAATAAATTTATTTAGAAATATAAATATTAATACTATTTTTAATATGTTTGGTTAAAATAGTTTGACATTTTGATAAGTAAGATGTGTAATTATTTTGGGACGGAAGAAGTATAAGTAAGGCCTTGTTTAGTTCGGCCGATTCGGGGGTGGCCGAATTGGCACAGTGTCACCCCCGAACACTGTAGCATTTTGTTGTTTAGTGGTAAAAATTGTCCAAATCTTGATTAATTAGTCTCAAAATGTTCGTCTCGCAAAGTAGAATAAAACTGTGTAATTAGAGCATCTCCAAGGGTTAGGCAATTAGCCTTGGCATTTACTAATTTGCCAAAAACTCTTAAAAACTCTCCTCCAATGGTTTTGCATTTCACCTTTGCATTTTCCTTAACTTGGCAAATAGAGCTCAAGAGTTGGCATATATGCCAAGGCAATCCGGCTTGGCATTTGACCCTCGCGTTTCTCTCGCACCCCTCCCGCGATTTTTTTTCCGTCCGCGACTCCCTTCTCACGAGGACTACACGCGCGATTTTTTCGGCATTCAATTTGTTGTGCCGTGGCCGGCAGCAGGCAGAAGCAGGATTCTTGAAAGCGACATGGTGGCAGCAGCAGAACTTTTCGGCGTTCAATTTGTTGTGGCCGGCAGCAGGATTCTTGACGCGTCCTCGAGCTTCTTGTGCAATCCGGCTCTTGCAAAATAATGGACGAGGCCGTGGACTGGAAGGCGACGACGCAATGAGCTGTGGCGTGGACTGGACGGCGACACGAACAGAACGATGAGTATGCGACCACGAACGAACCACGGCCGCGAAGACGAACAGAACGACGGCGAGAAAGACCGCATAGAATTTCCGCCGAAACAAAACGAGCGCCAAAGAAAAATTTGCGGGGAAAAAACTGGTGGGCCCAAAATTCCTCAAATACCAAGTGCAAATGCATAACCCTCGAGATCATAACTTTTTAGCCTTGCCATTTTCATTTGGGGAGTTGCAAATTGCCTCAAATGCCAAACTCCAAATGCCTAACCCTTGGAGATGCTCTTAGTTTTTGATTTCATCTATATTTAGTACTCCATGCATATGTCAATATTTTGATGTGATGAGGAATCTTCTTTTTGCATAGTAAAATTTGGGGGTGAATTTTGGTATCTAAACCAGGCCTAAAATTAAATTAGGACGAAGGAAGGAGGGAGTAGCAAACAATTTTCAATCTAGACTCTTTGAAATCAAAACGGGGGAAGAGCATCCCCACCAAACTTTCATTTGAAACGCTCCATCTGCAACGCCCTCAGCCTCCGCCTCTCCCTCGCACGCGCCCTCCGCCGGCGTCTGCTCATCGTCGCCGCCGGAGCTCCGTCCTTTCCCAGCGCCGTCGGCTGCCGCTCCGCTCCTGCAAGCGCCGCTGCTGCCGCTCCGACCGTCCTCGCGCCGCGGTCGCCGCGGTGGCGGCTTCGTCTCTCCCCACCAGGCCACCACCTCCTTTCCGATGACTTCACGGATCTGGAGGCCTTACATCTCTACCCTCACTAGAAATTGGGAGGCCTGACTTCCGTCCCCATCGCCTGGAGCTTCGTCTAGAGCGATCGGAAGGGAATGGAGTTCACGGAGACGTTCAAGCAGACGGGCCCGTGTTCCTTCTCCCCCGACTCGCGCTACCTCGCCATTGCCGTGGACTACCGCCTCGTCGTCCGGGACGTCGTCTCGCTCAAGGTATCCGCACCGTTCGTTCCCCATCTCGTTTCTCTCAGTCCATCCCTGGGCTCGTGAGTCAGAATGTGGGGGTTTAGGGTTTGAGCTCCTGGTGTAATCGCCGAATCTGGAATTGTGCACTTGGGTAATGTGACATCGTGCTGCTCTAATTCGAGCCTGCTCATCCATGAAATGCGCCTACGTCTTCTGGAGTAGGCTGTGCTTAGCTCAGATCTGAAATCCTAGGGTTCAGGAGTATGCTGTGCTTAGGTCAATTTCACGGTGCATTATGGATGAATCTCTGTAGTCTGTACCAAATGGTAAGGGGCCTGACCTGGAGGTTGAGTGGCACATGCCTCTGAACGGGTGTATCAACTAGCATTTTGCATTTGGCACTATTTTGTTTGAGAACTGTGTTTCGATTGCTTGGATCCTGAAAGTTCCATAAACACTTGGGTGTTTGGCTCAGTCGCACAGCTCCAGCTTCAAGAATTCTGGGAGCTTGGTATTCCTAGCGCCAAGAATTTATGAAGCTGGAGCTAGTGCAAAGCGTGGGTTTTAGGTAAGTCATTTGTTCTTCAGTCTAGATTGGGAGTACTTATTCAAACGTGCCTTAATTTTTATATACAAACTCCAAACCTAAAGAGTACCTGGGAGCTTAGAGCACCGCTAGGGGCCTTTACGTTTCATGCTTGTATATGCAAATTTCAAGTATTATGGTTTAAATTTTCAAGAATGGTCACATCATGTATATGTCTTCCAAGTTTCTTTTTTACCATATTTTTAGACAGTCTTATTTACCATATAGATTGACTCATGATGTATATTAATTTCAAGTCTGGCATGAGCTCATATTCTTGTAAATATGTGTGCTCTTGCTCATTAATGTATGCTTGAACTCACTTATGCAGGTGGTGCAATTGTTTTCATGTGTGGACAAGATAAGCTCTGTGGAGTGGGCACCGGATTCAGAATATATTCTGTGTGGGCTTTATAAGCGGCCCATGGTGCAGGCTTGGTCACTGAGCCAGCCTGACTGGACCTGCAAGATCGATGAGGGTCCTGCAGGGATTGCATATGCTCGATGGAGCCCTGACAGTCGTCATATACTAACTACATCCGAGTTTCAGCTCCGTCTCACTGTGTGGTCTCTTGTAAATACAGCATGCGTGCATGTCCAGTGGCCAAAGCATGGTTCTAGAGGTGTTTCTTTTACCAAGGATGGGAGGTTTGCTGCAATCTGCACCAGGCGTGATTGCAAGGATTACATAAATTTGCTCTCATGTCAATCCTGGGAGATAATGACTGTCTTTGCCATTGACACGGTAGACTTAGCTGGTGTTGAATGGTCACCAGATGATAGTGCCATTGTTGTCTGGGATTCACTTCTTGAATACAAGGTGCATCCACTTCCTCTTCACAAATTCATGTTGTTTTTTGTGTGATTTAACATGCTACTGTTCCATTCACTTGCATTTCTGTGAGCAACTTCAGTCTCTAGTTATCCTCTTCCCTATGTGTTCATGAGAATTATCTTTACTTTCAGTGTCTCGTCATCTTACATAACAATTTTGTAGCTGACAAACATTGTTCTACCAATTCAATTTTAACCTGAATTCAGGTTTCCGTTGCTCCTAGTTAACTTGTTTTGTCTTGTACCACGATCTTTCTTTTTTCCTAAAGGAAGCATATATTTTCTTTTAGGTTATCAACCTTGCGCCTTGGCTATTGTTGTTGTATGTAGGTTTTAATGATTGAACCTTCCCTATTCTGCTTCTTAGGTTAACCACTAACAGTTAACTCTAATGAGTTCATTTCAGCTTGTTGTGACAAACCATTTTGTTCATTTACCTACTTTAAATTAAGCATAATAGAATTATACAGTGATACTAACTACAATGATCCTTCAAGGACAGCTTACTACAGGTTCTGACATCCTTTTTTGTCATTTACAGGTTCTGATATATTCGCCAGACGGAAGGTGCTTGTTCAAATATCTAGCTTATGAAAGTGGGTTAGGTGTGAAAACTGTTGCTTGGTCACCATGTGGACAGTTTTTAGCAGTGGGCAGCTATGATCAAGCAGTGCGGATTTTGAATCACCTGACGTGGAAAACTTTTGCGGAGTTCTCACATGCAGGATATATTCGAAGTCCCTGCAATGCTGCTATATATAAGGTAGCTTGGTCCATTATTTCATTGACTTGTTATATTAGCACCGCTGCATGGTTTAAATTTACTTCTCTGACATAATCATGATATCTAATTTTAACTTCCAAATATGGGCAGGAAGTGGATGACCCATGGCAGTTTGATATGTCAGAGTTATGCCTAAGTGAAGGCTTCTCTTGTAACATGCAAGGCAATGGCGCAGGTCAGTTTAAGAGTGAATGCGTGATCATTTCATATGACTTCTCATGCTATTGCTTTTCTATGTTTTCCACCCGCAGACCTTTGGATTACTCTTTAAAAAAACATCTATTGCATGACGAATTCCCTTCTCACTGAAGTTGGATGTAGTGGCCCATATGAGACTAGGATCTTATCGTATCTAACAAAATGGAAACTAAAATACTCAATTGGGTTTGGGTATTCTCTAGCAATTTTATGCACCTGCAGTCTGTAGTAGACTTGTAATTTTATCTCTCCCACATGTTTTTTCGAGAACGTGCATTACATGTAGAAGGGGAAGTGCAACGAGCTTCCTAATAAAAAAAGCAGCCACCAAGCATTACATGTTTGGATTACTCTTTGCTATGCACTTCTGAAGATGTCTTATTAAACCTTTCTTTTGGTGTTACCATATTCTAGATTAGCAAATGATTCTTTTCACGTTGTTATAAGTATGACTACAAAATAAATGGATTGTTTTTCTGTATCATTAATAGAAAGATAGAGAAGCCCATACTGAGTTACTGACTCGTGTAGTTTAAAACCATATTTGTTTCATTATCTGCTGTCTGTATGGTTGTTTTTGCCCTGTTACCACATAGTTCAGTGGCCCATTGAACAAAATTGTCATTGTGATGGTGCCTTTATATTATGTTATGAGCTATCCTTACATGTTTAGTTCTGTATCAAATTTTCCCTATTTTGTTGTTGTCAGAAAATGGCACCGAGGGAGGAGGCTCTAGAGTAAAATATGCTGTGATGGATGTTCCCATCACTTTACC
Source organism: Themeda triandra (assembly GCA_018135685.1). Taxonomy (NCBI): domain Eukaryota; kingdom Viridiplantae; phylum Streptophyta; class Magnoliopsida; order Poales; family Poaceae; genus Themeda; species Themeda triandra. Next base: position 369,720 of record JAENPR010000127.1, read on the forward strand.
TTCGATGAAACCAGCTTTTGACAAGCCCAACCCAAAACAAGGCATTGGTGAGTTCCTCTTGCCTTTTGCCACTCCAGCTGATGCTTGTTGCAAGGTTCTATTCATGTGTATGGTTAGTTGTTTCCTTGATGACTCATGCATAGGTCTCCAGTACTCTAGCATCATGTGCTTGTGATCTATTTTGTTTCTTACTCAATGCTTGTCTTGTTTCTTACTGTTCACAGTGACCGCACTTAATTGCAGTTGTTCTTGAATTCATTGGTGATTTCTTATACAGCTATACATGCATTTGTATCAAAAATAGCGAACAACATTTTAAACATCATTTGCATTAGTTGTCTTGCTAATTCTTGAATTTCTGTCAGAAAGTTAATTCAGATTATGTGTTTGGTGTATCATGTGTGATCTTGATTCTACATGGAAACACCACTCTCTCTCACTTTACAAAATGCTGCAGGTATGCTGTCATGGAGCAGTGACAGCCACTATTTCTTCACCCGTAATGACAACATGCCGACTGTTCTTTGGATATGGGACATATGCCGCCTTGAGCTTGCCGCTGTGCTTGTGCAGAAAGATCCAATCCGTGCTGCAGCATGGGACCCTACCTGCACACGCCTTGTTTTATGCACGGAGAGCCCTCACTTGTACATGTGGACGCCATCTGGTGCCTGTTGTGTCAACATCCCCTTTGTGAACTTCCGAATCATTGATTTGAAGTGGAACTCGAATGGGAGCTGTCTCCTCTTAAAGGATCGTGAATCTTTCTGCTGTGCCACAATCATATCTGCCCTGCCTGAGGAAGAACCTGATCAATCTGATGATACTTCAGAAGATGAATGAATGGTCTCACGGTATGTCTAGCAGCTTATGCCAACGGAACTGGGAACTATAACAGTACAAATGATCTTGTGATGGTAAATGAGTGATACTGACTGACTACTTAGCTACTTGTAGACTCCAGAGTGAAAACTGCATTACCATGAAGTGATAAGGTCATTTTGCTGCTTAAATGCTAAATGATCTATCAGCTGGCACTACGGCAATGCACTGACAAACTGTGTGTTTCTATTTGTTGTATGTATTCTTGCTCTTGTTTGTCTGCTGCAGTTTCTCCAAGTTTGTACTGCTTGACCATACTTGTTGGGTCTTAATCTTACATATTCAGTCATCAGGGTATTTTCAATCAGGGTGACGAGGATTCCTTCTTGGTGTTGAGCCCCTTGGGATTCCACAGTGAACCCAAAGAGTACCACTTTTTTTGTCACCACATTCTCTTCTTTTGCAGAAGCGCTTATTTCGTTCCTTTCCCCCACTCTCTCTACTCTCTTATGCTCGATTGATCCCAACATGTTCCCGAGTTGTGGCGTGTATCTTTTGTCAGGCCAAGCTCTCGCAGCCTCTGCAGGGTACCACTACCAAGGATTAGGTGGATGGAAGATGCAGAGTGGAGCGTTGGAAAAGTGCTAAAAGGTCCACTTAAATTGCTCAGGAAAACATTTACGTTTATTCGAAATAAGGATATCTATCTTAGCACAAGTGAAACACGTGGACTTCCATCTATTTTTTATCGACGGAGCTTATATACTTTCTCTGTCTCTAAAAGAATGCAAGTTTAGGTTTGAGGTCAATCAAACTTTTATAAGTTTAATCAAATTATAGAAAATAGTATTGGTATTTATGTTTCTAAATAGATTTATTATGAACACATATTTCATAAATAATCTAATAATATATTTGGTATTGCAAGTGTTTTTTGAAACCGCGTTTAACGAAGTGAGAATTGCATGGTAAGTGTTAATAGTATGTATATAGATTTGATGATCAAATTTAAAATTATTTGACTTTTAAAGAAGTGAGAATTGCATGGTATTTTTGGACGGAGGGGGATACGTACTTAACTGCTCGGGTCTTTTGTCCTCTTTGAAGCGCGTGAGGTTGTTCAGCCGCTGAACCAGATAAGCATGCCAAATGTGACGCCGAGGCGCCTCTATGACGTTTCTTTTTTCGAAGCTAAATTATTCTGTTATGCCAGGTCAAGAAGTCAAGAACCACGTACGAACTCTCGGCACTAGCCAGTGGACGGATGGCATGCAGTGGCACCGGATAGCATGCAGTGGCACCACTATAGCCATTTGTAGTTGTACCTATTTGCATTGGCGAGCATGTGGTCCAATGATAGCATGGTCTAGTGTGATATTACATAGCTTCTGGTGTTCGCAGCAAGACGTCTATGGTGACGTTTTAAACTTCAAGATTAAGATCTACTGACTTAGTCCTTTGTAGCCAAGTCAAATGTTAAGTCAAATGCTAAGTCGTATGTGATTCATCAGACCATAAAATCCAATTTTTAGGATGAGCCGCTATCATCATGTAAAGAAACAACTTCATTCTTCATAATATGCTTCATTACGGTGAGTTGGTGACATAGAAATCACACGTGCTTATTGGTCTTATTTGTGCTCCAGTTGAGCACACTGGCTACTACACAACCTCGATGGGTCTTTTATTTCTTCTTCGTATTCGCATCACTCCCCCCTGTTCAAGTGTTCATCTCTTCAGCCTCGCTCACGGGCAGAAGACGACCTTGTAGTTTGTTCCAGCAGGGCAGGTGAAGGTGCTGGTGGCGTCGTCCTTGGGGTAGCTGTACGCATCAGGACACTGTCCCTTGAAGTACCTCGAGTAGTTGGTCGGCCCGCAGTTGTTGGCCGCCGATCCGACGCAGCAGTAGACGTCCTTCTTGAACACGGGGCACGCGTTGTTGCACACCCCGTCCTGCCTCAGCTCGGCGGGGCACCGCGCGTTCACGTCGACGGCGCACCGTGGCCCCCGGCTGCACCCGGACCCGCCGTCGGGGAGGAAGTTCATGGGCACGTTGAAGCCGTCGATGAGGGAGATGTCGAAGAAGTCGAGGTTGTTGAACTGGTTCAGCGCATACTCCGCCAGCGTGTTGGGGGCGCGCCCGTACCCCGTGCACTGGAGCACCCCGCCGCAGTCGCCCGTGCGGCAGCTCCCGCGCCCGCTCGCGTCGAACTGGCACCCCGTGCGCGCCCAGATGCGCGCCGCGGACGTGCCCGCGGGGGCCGTGATCCGCCACGTCTCGCCGCGGTTCAGCCGCCGCCCGCCGCCCACCGGCACCGACGCGGCCCACACGGTGAAGGGGCACTGGTTCACCACCGTGAAGACAGCCGCCTCGCCGCCGGACACGGCCAGGAGGGCCAGGGCGGCGAGGAAGCTGCCGACGATTGTCAGGGGAGCTGCCATTTTGTGTGGAGTGCTTTGGGTACCGGTGCGAGCACATGGTTTTATAGTGTACGAACTGGATTGTGATCAGATCAGAGAGATGTGTGGAAAAAATCAGAGACGGTGGACTGGAAAACGTCACGCTGAGATTGATCACGTTTGTACCTCCGTGCGTGGGTGGATATTAATGATGGCTGGAGAAGTTTGAACAATTTCCATGGAAAATTCTCGAGAAGATTGACTAGCTAGTAGCTAGTGCTAGCTGAGATTGTTTGACGCTCGCACATGCAAATGGCTAAAGTAGTGCCACACTGCCATGCGTCCACAGTAGTGCCGCACTGTCATAGTGCCATGCGTCCACAGGCTTGTGCCGAGAGTCGTTCAACGTTCATACGTCATATAGGCGCCTCGTCGTCACATTTAATTGGCATACTTCCTTGGTTCAGCCTTCAGCGAACCTTACTCTTCAACAAGAGGACAAAGGACCCTAGTAAGATAAGTACATGCTCTCACCGTCCTAAAATAGTATAAGTCTCATTTTCTTTTTTTTCGAAACCGTGCCTTAGCAGGTTTTTTATAAGTCTCACTTTCTAAAATTTCAAATAATTTAAAAGTTAATCAAACATATGCAAAAAATCGCTAACATATGCAAATAGTATAAAGAGGATTATACCAAAACTTGATATAGTACATCTTCAAATTACGGATGAAACAATCTGAAATAAAAAAAAAACACTTAATATGCTATCTTGGTTCTTCCATCTAACTGAGATCATCACTCTGAGAGTTCATGATTGTAGATAAAGATGTAGTAAAGGTTTAAAAATGAGAATGCGGGAGGCAATTAAAAACCCACGGTACATTACACTTTCGTTGAAATTGTGAAGCTCGTGCTTACAAATGAAGATCTCAATGGTATACAAAGCAATAAACAGCAAACCAAACAATGCTACAGGTTATCCAATACACCGCCATACCTCACGAATCATACGGTTAAGAATAAGGACACGAAGTCTTATCAAGCTTCCTTCTTTGCTTCCTTCTCGTCGTTTCTCCAGTTACCATGCATCTTGGGCCCCGTCGGCCCTTCCCCGACGAACACACTCTCCACTATCTTGGCTAGCCGCTCCCTCGCCGAACGCGGCAGGAACCTCGCGACGCGGTTGATCTCGCGCCCGATGTCGTACTCCTCCCGCGGCCCCCACTCGCGATCGAACCCGAGCCACGCCGGCTCCTTGACGCCGAGGTACTCCGCCGACACCACTTCGCACCGCCCGGCGCCGCCGGTGTCCAGCCTGCTCCCCCTGGCGCAGTCGTTCCGGATCCCGATGCCCAGGCTGTCGTTGCCCTGCAGCACCGTCCCGGCATTCGGGTAGAACGCGTGCCCGTGCTGCGACGCGTACGCCACGGGCCTGTTCCCGCCGTCCCCGTCCAGGTACTCCAGCAGCGACGCGTCCACCCAGGTGCCAGCGCTGTGCTGCGAGAAGTACATCCGGAGCAGCTCGCCGGAGAAGTTGCTCACGCGCAGCGTCACGTGCTCCCAGTCGCCGATGTGCTCGCCGATCTTGCCGAGCGAGATTGACTTGATGAGCCCGACCTTGGCGCGCGCCGGCCCGTTGAACGGGAAGAAGACCCACACCGCGAGGTCGGTTACCGTCCCGCCGAGCATCGGTTTCGCCTGCACGTACACCTTCGCGCCGGCGAGGTCCCCCTTCTTGACCCTCTCCCTCTGGTTGCCGTCCACCGGCAGGTCCAGCCAGTACCCGCCGTCGTTGCCGCCGCCCTGCGGGAGGTTCGACCCGTCGGACGCCACCGGCGTCGGGGTCTGGCTGCCCTTCTGGTACAGCAGTGCGCCGTTCTCGAAGAACCACGTCACCGACGAAGGGAGATATTCCTCGTTCGGGTTCAGGTACACGTGCGGCGCGTACGCCGCCAGGAGGGAGTTCATCTGGGACAGGTCTGGCATGGCGGACGTGTAGCTCGCGCTGTTGTTCTTCAGACACGCCAGCGCCGGCGACGTCGCGCTGCTCTTGGCGAGGAACGTGCCAGCGTGCACGCCACGGGCGTCGATGCCGCGGACCGCCGGCCTCAGGGTGGCCGCGCTGAAGGCATCCTTGTCGCTGCTCAACACCGTGTCCTCGATCTCGCTCGTGTCGGTGAAGTCGGCGCGGACGCACCTGACCTCGTCGGGCGAAGGCTTGTCCGCCGCGGCCGTGACCACCACGCCGACGGCTCTGTAGCCTTCTGGCGCCGTGGGGAGCCAGAAGTGGCCGGCGCCGTCCGGGCTGGACCAGACGAGGGCGTAGTCCACTGGCGCCGCGAGGAGCGCACCGGTTCCAGACGTGTCCCGGCCGACGAGGACATGACCGAAGAGAGGCCGGTTGTTGGGCTGCGCGTAATGGCCGAGCACGGAGAAGCCGGCGGGGACCGGCGAGGGCTTGAAGAAGGTGGCGCCGAGGCCGTCATGGCCGCCCTGCGTGGTGGACCAGACCTTGGCAAATGTGGTGACTTGGCGCACCTCTAGGCCTCCAAGGTCTATGCTGCCCGTTGCAAATCCTCCTCCATCTTCTGAAACTGAAACAGTGGCGCCACCGGTGAGCTAAACAAATTTCAGCGCGGACAAAACCTAAGCTAAATTTCAAACTAGTATGATAGTCAAATGTTCAGATGACTGACAAGTTGCTTTTCAGTCATTTTCATCTCAACCACTAGATCAACACCAACAAAAAAAAAATCACATGTGTTGTTTGATCCTGTATGCAGCATTTAAAATGAGGAAATTGGAAAAATGTCATAACCACAAGAATAAAATGCTTCTTGAGCCTTGCTACTCGCCTGCTCTGAATAGAGACAAGCATAACTTCCAAAGCAACTTTGACTTTTTGATGAAGGGTCAGTGTCTGCTGGCTTCAGAGGCTGGAGCGTACCATAACATAGCTTGTTCTCATTTGATCATAGATGACTAAGAATCTATGCTTATCTTGTTACGTTTCAAACATAGCGCAAACAAAGGATCAAACTAAAGGAGGATGATTTAGTTAATGAATTTAGCAAAGCATGTTCTTTGACGTGATTGCAGGCAAACTGCCTCTACCTAAATAAAGCCTATAAAGACACAACATGTGGCGTATGTTTTTGCTGTCTGAAATTCTGAAGTGTTCATCCTTTCTACTGTATCTAGAAAGGTAAGGCCACAAATACAAGGAAAACAACCCGAGCGGGAGATATTTGCGCTGATTGTACAAACTCACAAACAAGTTGAAAAGTACCCCTACTAGCTAGTAGTACTGATAAACTCAATTTAGCAGATTAACAACCATTCGTGCACCGAATGTCTCGGGGGGAAACATGAATGCAAGTATTCAATGAGCTTATAAATCAACATGATGTGTACCTGACCGGGGCACCGACGGTAGCGCAGCCGGAGGAACGAAGCGCTCCTCAATGGGCAGCGCCGCCGTCCCCATTGGCAAGCAGGACAGGCACGACCAGCTCCTCCGCATAACCCCGACGAGGTCCACCGGAGAAGAAGGCAACCCGCAGCTGCAAGTCGTATGTAGCCTTGGCAGCTCAACTCAGAGCCACGGAACGAAGGTGAAGCTGATATAGAGCAGGAGGCAGCTCGCCGTATCAGCTCTCGACTCCGGTCCCGACAAGTGACAATGCGATCCTTCGGCGACACTAGTCGTGAATCTTATATGCAAATCCAGCGGCACAAAGCCCCGGCGGGTTCGCTTGTCGGCCACCCCTGCTGCCCGTTGCAAGGAACCGGCGGTTACTTGCAAGAAACCTCGAGCTTTCCCTCTCTCTCGACCAATGCTCGCCGGGCGAGGCTGTGGCCTAGCTTTTGTTTGGCCACGACTTCACTGCCCGTGCCTTTAAATGCGTCTTCCTCGGCTTCACGGCTCGTCCATATATAGGACTATTTTTTTTTATTGACGACATGGATCTAATCCATTGTTTTGCATTGGCAATCCATTGGTGTGTTGCGATCCATCACCTCAAACTCCCACGAGATACACACGTCGTGGCCTCGTTTGTTTATCGTTCCGTGACGGCTTGGACTTCGAGCCAAAGACCGGCACGGACAGACGGATGGACTGGTTCGTTGGTTGCGGCAGACTGGCAGCGTCGCGCGCTCGCGCGTGCTTCCACACACCATGTCATTGGGAGGAAAACGTGCGACAAAGCAAAGGCCAGCGACGAGCCGACGACGCGCATTGGGCTGCTTTGTTTTATGGTTAGGTCAGGGCAGCTGAGCAGGTAAGGCCGGACATGCGTTGTGATGACCAGATCATGTCCGCGTTTGATTAGATGCTCGTAGTTTGTTTATATTTCACATGAACAGCGCGGGATAAACAAAACGGAGATAGCGGTTGAAAGATTCCGGTGATGATGCAGAGTAACACAGATTGTTTATTCACACAATCACACAAGCGACTTGCAAGGCTCCCTTCCTCCAATGGGATCACGCAAGTTTCAGTTCAAACTCATAGAACGAGAATGACATGCAGTTTGTAGTTCGCCGGAATTAGAACGGCCAAGGATTTGTAAAGAATATGCAACTATGCAAGAGGAATATCCATTTTTTGCGCTGCTGGAAGTCGCATCAGCTTGGAGTGCTCCAGGACAAACTTCCGTGTCGGATGTGGACAAGAGGCGACTTGCAAAATTTTGTTTTCATAGAGTTTTTATGGACCATTTCTAGGTGTAATCATTCAAACGAGCAACTATTATTTTCCCTGTTGCATGTATAACGATACAAAAATCTGGTATTACAGCTGGTCTGTCCCATACCAGACTTCGTTGGACTTGTTTAAAGTATAGACTACATATGGCTAAGGGAAGTGCATGCATATATGGATTTAAACATCATCCTTTGATGCATTTGGAATATTAAACACACTGGCATGCAAAACTGGATTTCCAAGCATCACAAGCGAAGTCTTCACGGTAGATGTTGACATATTAAAGGAAAATTCATGACTGCATTTATATTGTCAATATCAAAACCAACTAACCAAGAATACATGGTCGAGCTTTTATGTTATCAAAACAGGAACAATTTTTTTTTTTTTCGTTTCTTCCTCTTTCTCTATGTATTACTGAAATAGATGCTTCCAGTGTCCAAATTAAATGTATCTCTATACAAATCGTACAGGCTCAGTTACAAGAATTCTAAGGAAACAAAAGACAAATATACGTGTAGGAACTTCAATTAGAAAGAACCACTATGCTCCTGGTACTAACCTCTCTGCTCTGAGAGACGTGTTCTTCTTTTGCTGTAATAAATCAGATATTTCTTCATGATTTCTTATACTTGAATTATAACGTGCCATATGTCCCGGTTCTCAGATGCAAGTACTGTAGAGCACAAGGGAAAAACTTAGTCCACCAAAAATAATCCGCTCTCAGTTTCAGTCAAATATGTCTTTGGTTGACAGTTTAGCAGTGGAAGCACTTACCATAGCCTAACAGGACTCATTTGTTAATAACATGACCGTGCATTCCCATTTTCCATCAAATTGAGGCCCTACTGGGAAAGGGCATTAATAAACATAGAAAGATGCTCACCCATGTGCTAAGTATGGCGCTGGACAAATGATTCGACAAGTGGATTTACAAGCCCAGGTGCTTCATCCTGCAAGACAAATACAAACAAACAAAACAGTGAACCCTGGATGCAAAGGTACAAAACACTAGGCAGATTGCAATAGATAATACATTAGCTGACTAAATTAATCTGCTACAAAGAGGACCTGAGGGCAGTGTCCAACATCTGGCAAGACAACAAAATCTTCAACTGTATCAAAAGATGCATAGGCTCTTCCAAGCTCAACAGGCTCCCATGGGTCCTTCTCCCCCCATGCTACCAAAACTGGACACTGCGCAAAACAAAACAAGAAAACTATAAATAATTTCCAAATTCAAAACGAACTATTAATCACACAACTAAGATCATCCTAACCTTCACCAATGGAAGCAACTCTTCAGGTAGAGGCCCTCCAGAGTAGCAGATGAACTCAAGGAATACATCCACTGCTCCAGGATCAAGACCAGGTTGTAGAATAATCTCAACTAGCTCATCTGTCACTGCAGATGTGTCATGATAACACTGCAGAAATTTTAGTTTAGAACCAGAAAAGCATAAAAGTTGAAGTGTATGCAATCTAAAAGTATAACTACCTATCATTAAAGAAGAAAAAAAAGATCACATTATATACTTACAATGAAATAAAAGGACATCCATGCTTCAGCAAGGAAAAAGAAAATTTAAAGAGTTCTTCAGTCTGATATAATTGTTTCGAGTTGCATACAGTGACCAGTTCAACCAAAAGTTTTATGGTACAGATGAAACATGCACAATGCACTCATACCTCAACGCTCTCACTCACGACAATGATTTACACAATTTGATCCATATAGAAACATATCCACTACGTTTGTTCGAAAAAAAGAAACATATCCACTACAACACGTCAACATGCATGCGAGTATGTCCTCACATATCTGATTCAATCAGAAATCATCTTGCAAGCACAACAAAAGAAGAGGTGTTGCGGAACATCATTTCCCACTGTTCTCTAGGAGAAATAGTGAGTCATAAGCTGTCATATTTCCATAGCCTGAAATTCATTAGTTGGGCCAAAATTTGGTGCAATGAACTTCTATTGGAGTTTCTCTTTAGACTTTAGTACACTGATCTTAAGCTGTTCTACAGGGCACATCTATCCCCAAAGAAAATGTTGAGCAGCAAATGCCAAAATGACTTCCATTTACTTCAGATAGTAGACGAGGCATCTATCTGTATCCTAAGTAAAACCTTGCTTTTGCTTTTTCTGCAGTTACATATGGGAAATGAGCATGTAATCCTCCACAGCGTCACAGGGGCCTGTTTGGAATCGCAGGAATTTCATAGGAATCACATTTGATTTTCAAAGGAATCAGGGGGAGGAACTTTTTCCATGTTCCAAACATCTATTTTACCATTACTGTTATAGAAAAACATTAGGGCCCTTCTCTGAGAGCTTGGGCTTGTGCATAAGGCCTATCATACACCTGTAAGTTGGCACATGGCTTCGCCACGTAATAAAAGGGTTAAATTTATAAACTGAAAAACTCCAACTCATAAACTGCACGATTAAGCTTAAGCTAATGGTAGCTTTCAGCTCTACAAGCCCCTATATTGGTCCCTATATACTATAGTTTCTTCAGATAAGTATATTATCCTCTGCACGTTTAAGCTTAAGCTAATGGTAGCTTTCAGCTCTACAAGCCCAAGATATTGGTCCCTATATACTATAGTTTCTTCAGATAAGTATGTTATCCTCAACATAAGGTTGAATGTAACAGTATATTTTTTAATGATGAAAATTTTGGAACTTCTCGCCTAAGTATCACTTGGGCATAATATTACATCCTCTGGATATATTTTTACAAGATGAGATGCTAGAGAGGAAATACCTGGGAAAGAATATTTTTCACAGATTCTGGTGTAGCGACAGCATTAAAAAATAGCTTCCCAACAATAGTGTTCCTAGAAAGTAGTAAATGCATTATAACAAGCAACTGCCTAGCACCAAGATATTGTGATGGGGAATACAAGTTACCTTAGGAGACTTTGAAAGGATTTGATGAAAGGCTTTGCAAACCATGGCTGCTTTTTGATATGAAGCATCCTTAGTGAAATATCCAATAAAACAATTCCCTTACATTTTTTAGGTTCCATAACAGCTGCCTGCAGACCAACAACCCCTACAGAACAGTAAGCACAGCACAAAGATTTAAGATACTCAAATCATATATCAAATAATCAAGAGATCAGTCTAATTAATCAGATTCACGAATTTACTCATTTCAGTAACAAATAAAATAAGAATACCAAGCTGGGGCATCCAGCATTCAATATTGGAAATGTGTCTTTCAACAGATTGTACAAGGAACATGCTAGAAATTCAGACAAAAAGATCTGGACCTCACCATGGTGACTGGTGGGTCCTATATACTATTCTAATATAATCATTGGATGTAACTCCCTTGTCATAAATAAATAGTCATACTCAAATATATTCGGAGTAACAGCATAACTGTGCGGCACTGGCAATAGTTGTCAAATCATGTGTGCATCTGGCATACCTCCAATTGAATTACATATGAAGAAAGCTTCACTCTGGACCACTTCAGCACAAAATGTATTCAGCTGTTCTCCCCATGTCTCAAAAGTATAAAAGTTCTCTCTGATCTCACGTGGATTAGGCTTATCAGAATAGCCATAACCAATTAGATCTATCGCATATACCCTGTGTGCCATGGCTAGAACAGGAATGTTTTTCCGCCAATGGTCACTGAAAAGGAAAGGAATATATAGATCACTTCAAAGCAAAGGTAGCTAATAACTTTCAGAGATACATATGTGTGGTTAGTAAAGGCCTAGCTTTACTTAGTCTCATATGGGTACAGAATAACTTTGAAGCAAAATAATCAGAAAATTTCGATGGCTACTTTCCCCCATCCCATTCTACATTTCTGCATACCCGGTTTTTTTAATGCATTTCTGCAGAACTTAGCAGTTCAGCAAGTGTACGGAAGTAAGGAACATTTGCTATTAAAACTGCAGTTGCTTGCAGATCTGGAGACAGATATGGAACAGAAATACTCAAACACGGGTTTAACAGTGTACGGCGCACACCTGTTCGCCCCGAACCCATGAATCAGAACCAATGCAGGGCCTGATGTCCCAGCGCACTGGTACCGAATGCTGTAGCCCCTCCATTTCCATGTGCTGCATGCAGAGGAAGTATGGCAGCAATCAACGATAAGCAGAATGGCAGCAATCAATGAAAAGCAACACAAGTCGCGATATCGAAAAGGATGAAACCGCAATCGGACCCCCGGACGTCACGTCAGGCGCGGCGGTGCCTACCCGGTGCTTACTTGGGGCTGAGGCTCCACCGGCGACGGCGAGGACGCGTCGGCCGAGACCGGAACGTCCGCGAGCGGCGGCGCGACCGGGGGTCTCTCCTCTACTGGGTCCGCCTTGGAGCTAGACGCCACAACGCGCAGGCTAGAGCGTCCCGTGGAGGGTTTGAAACGCCCGTAGAATCGCGGCGGGAAGGGCCCCACGGCGAACACCACGCGGGCCGCCGCCGTGCCGCTGCGGCGAGCGGGGAGCGGGCGGTTGGGAGCGGCCGCGCAAGCCATACCGGCGCGCCGCGCCGCGCAAGCACGGTGGTGTGTGGACTGCGGAGAGTAGAGAGCCGTGCGGCGGAGGAGACGGCGAGACGGAGAAGCAACGCAACGGCAACGGGCGCTCGTGCGGTGCGGGAGCTCCTCCACACCATTGGCCATCGGTGTTCGTCGTTTCGCCGCGTGGGCGAAACGGGACGGCAGGGGGCGAGCTGGGCCGGGTTTGGTGGGCCTCGAATCGCGGACCTAAAAAACCCAAACAGAAATTGGATCGGGGTCCAGCCCATCTCGTTTTACTGGGCTTAAACGCAGGCCGCATGGGCCCACTGGTTGGCTTCATCTGCAAGCCGCGCCGCCCGTCGTCTGCCAATAAATCCTGCCGCCTTTTCCTTGCCGCCCTCCAATTCGCTTCGAACAAACGAGCGGAGGTGAGAGGAGGGAGAAGACCATGGCGGCGGCGGCGCAGCAGCAGAAGGCGGCGGCCTCGGCCTCGGCGGCGGGGGCGGAGCAGGAGGAGGTGGAGCACGGGCCATTCCCCATCGAGCAGCTCCAGGTACGGACCCGGATCCCCTCGCCTTCCGCTCTAACCCTAGCCGGCTTCTTGGGTACGGTTCTTGTTCCCCTCGCGCTGGAACTGGAATGGGTGGCTTCTCCTAGAGTTTAGGGTTTCTTGAGGCTCCGGATCCGCGTGAGGAGGGAATGGATGTGGGTTTCGTCGCGGTTTCGGGTTCTTTGGGTGCGGCGCTGGGTTCTTGGCGGAGGAAATGGGAGGTTCTTGAATCGTTTGGTTCCCCATTCGTGGGCTGTCCTCAGTCCTGATCCGTGCGCGGATGAACTGGCATTAGTTTCTCCCAGTTGTTGCTGCGATTTATTGAGTGCTACAAAGTAAGTTCTTGATCGATTAAGTCGCCTTTTCCCGTGAATGACGGCAATATTATGAGAGATCCTGGAGTTTCCAGTTCATGCGTGGTTGAACTGACATTGTCTCCGCTGATTCTTGGTTGCGAGAAACTAGGTTCTTGATAATTCGCCACTTCACATTGAATGTTTGTCAAGCTTGAGCGTTTATTGGGGTTTCAATTTCTCTTTTCCGGTTGGATCCGAAACAAATTTTGGAAATGGAACCCTAGCCCCTGCTTCTTCATTCAGGATGTGAAATGGGAGTTTTTCTTGGAACTTTTGGTGGATTGCAGTTCCAGAACACTTATGTTGAGGCTTTCCTGGGTCTGTTTGGTCCTTGGCTTCCTACCACGGATTGCAAAATTTGCAGTAGTACAGTGTCAACGTTTAGTACATTCATTGCTGCATTGAGTCTTAGATGACGTGCTTTCAATTGGAATCATAACTTGGCTCTCGAGTGGATTCATGGGACATGGGTAGTTGCTTCAGAAATCTGCTTCAAAAATAAAGCGTGAAGTCACCATCCTTTATTTTGTGAGAAATGCTCTTCTGTTAGTTGAATTTTCTGTGCCTACATCATTTCATATGCGTCAGTTTTTTTCTTGTCAAATACCTTTTCAAAATGAGGAATTTGTTGCCTGAATTATATTGGCCTGTTAATTAATATATATGGCACAATTGTAGTTTATTGCTTCAACTGTAGCTCAAATGCTCATATCCATTAGCAAAGGCTCTTGTGATTGCATTTCGCAATTTTTTAATTCCCTTGTTTAAGTGCCATTTATGTAGCTGACCACCTGTAACTAGTTTCTTGAAACATAATAAAACAGGTGTGTTGCTTTGTTAACACTAATTTTTTTGTGTAATTTGTTGTCTAGGCTTCTGGAATAGCTGCATTGGATGTCAAGAAGCTGAAAGATTCTGGCCTCCACACTGTGGAGGCTGTAGCTTACACTCCAAGGAAAGATCTTGTGCAGATCAAAGGGATAAGTGAAGCTAAAGTTGACAAGATAATTGAAGCAGGCAAGTAATATGGGACTGTATATGTATTGAAACTGTATTGAGTCTATGTTGTATGGAAGTTGTGTTGCACACTATCAAACTCATAACTGTCTGCAAACTTTTTGCAGCATCCAAGATAGTTCCACTGGGATTTACAAGTGCCAGTCAACTTCATGCGCAGCGGCTGGAGATCATTCAAGTCACAACTGGATCAAGAGAGCTTGATAAAATCTTGGAGGGTAATAAGCTTGCATATTCCATGATATTAGTTTCCATATATGATTGTACTATAGCAAGTCACAGTGATTACTGATTGAGCATTCTGTTATGACATACCTGCAACAGGTGGGATAGAAACAGGATCTATCACTGAGATATATGGTGAGTTTCGCTCAGGAAAGACTCAATTGTGTCACACCCTTTGTGTTACATGTCAGGTGACATTTTTATCTATCCACACTCCTTTTCCCATTTCATTCCTTAATTGTTCTGCTGGTCTCAAATATGTAAATAAACCATCTATATTGCAGCTTCCACTGGACCAGGGTGGTGGTGAAGGAAAGGCTCTATATATTGACGCAGAGGGTACATTCAGGCCACAAAGGCTCCTGCAGATTGCTGACAGGTTATACCTAAGCCGCACTTATTGTTCTGGCTTATAACATAACTTTGATTGCTAAGCCTGCACATGCTGGAATCTAGGTTTGGACTGAATGGTGCTGATGTGTTAGAGAATGTGGCTTATGCCAGAGCTTATAATACGGATCATCAATCTAGACTTCTGCTGGAGGCAGCTTCCATGATGATAGAGACCAGGCAAGTCCAACTTTTAGTTTTGAATCTACTATTTGTGAACTGTCTGTTACTTTAAGCACATAACAAATATAAGCATGATTTACATACTTAAACATTGTGCCCTAGGTAAATATAATATGAAAAATTGTTTTGGTTATCTTTCTGCTTATGAATCAAAGCTATTGATCCTTTGTTGCCACATCGGTTCCAGGTGACATTAAAATATGCACGCGCCTCTTTTACCGAACTGAACTGAACTGAACTACACTATTATGTACAGCTCTAGTTTTGTGAGTTTTCGGTCTGTGTGCATTGAATAAGAATGTCCCAAATTTATTCATGATACATTGCTCTTCATGTCAGCTAACTAGTTAAAATATAATATAGTTAGCCAGTTGATGTATATTTAGCATATCAAACCTTGCAGGACATACTGCTAATTAATTGTATACTATGGTTAGGCTGTATATACCAATGCAGTGGTCACTAGATGATAATGCTGCCTCACAATCTTATCACATCAGCCAGTACAGAAACCAGATAGTTTTTGTTGCTGCAACTGCTACTATGTTGAAGTGATTTTCATTAACTCTGCTTGTAAATGCTTTTTTGCTACATTCTTGGACATATCCATATTATGACTATATAGCTGATGACTGTTTCTAATATATGCTTATTATGAATCTCATGGTTTCCATATGACTAATGAAAGCAGACCTATCTGTTGTACTGAATCTCTACATTTGCAGGTTTGCTCTCATGGTTGTAGACAGTGCCACAGCTCTGTACAGAACTGATTTCTCAGGAAGAGGGGAGCTATCAGCGAGGCAAATGCACATGGCTAAGTTCCTACGGAGCCTTCAGAAGTTAGCTGATGAGGTCAGTTGTAAATTAGCATTCTCTATTTTTCATTAGCATTCTTTATTTTTCGTAATTGAGAAAATTGTAGCCTTTTACCTTTGTTGCTATGTCTTAGCTTTCATTCAAAAGAAAATTCTGTTTACATTATTTGGATATCCATCATGGTTGTTCAATTTGATTAAATTGATTTTATTGGTCACTGCAGTTTGGAGTAGCTGTGGTTATCACCAATCAAGTAGTGGCACAAGTGGATGGATCTGCTATGTTTGCTGGACCACAGTTCAAGCCCATTGGTGGAAACATCATGGCTCATGCTTCAACCACAAGGTGCATTGCTCCGCCAGTTGATCATAATAACTAGTTGCCTATATTCCAATTTTGGTTCTAGTTCTATCTGTACCCTTCCTTAAAATGTCAGTTCATGTCTCTATCAGGCTTGCTCTTCGCAAGGGACGAGGGGAGGAGCGGATCTGTAAAGTAATAAGCTCCCCCTGCCTGGCTGAAGCCGAAGCAAGGTTTCAGTTAGCTTCTGAAGGTGTTGCAGATGTCAAGGACTGAGACCATATCTCCTTACAAGCATCTTCAGAACCATTGCTGGTCTGCTCTAGTGCTATCTGCTTTGTCATTCCTTGGGTCAACATGTCAAGGACTGAGACCATATCTGCTTACAAGCATCTTCAGATCCATTGCTGGTCTGCTATAGTGCTATCTGCTTTGTCATTCCTTGGGTCAACTTCTGTGTTGCCTCACCTTGATGTACAAAACAGTTGCATTCACAGATTTGAATGCACGCCTGTGACTGATCTAGGGGTCCTATTGTAAATAAACGATGCCTGTTGCCATGTTGTGTGTTGCATGTAATCTGAGAACTCCAACAAATATTGATACAATTGTAGTTATGATGTATCAAATATCAGCTCAGTTCCCATTTTGGATTTTATTGTTTGCTTAGCACAGCAAATGCTGGATGTGCAGTGTGGACAGGAATGCAAAGAACAACACAATGATCGACCCTGATCAAGTTCTTGACTGTCGGTGCAGGTTGCATTATGTTCACTTGTGATGAACAGGCTTGATTGGGAAAACTGACTTGTGACATGTGACCTCTTTAGTGTTTGGTATGTTATAGTTAATTCTTTCAATTGCTAAAACCTCAAAACCCATTACCAGAATTGTGTTCTATTTTGACCCATTTCATTTTAAAATGTATCTCTGAGTCTTTGAGTTCACCTATGTTTGGTGATTTTTTAGGCATGGATAAATTGGTCAGTGAGGACGACACAGGCAAGCTAGAAGAGCTCGTTGTTGTTCATGCTTTGAGGGTGCTGGAATTAGAGGTTCTGACTACCTAACTTTTGCAACACTAATAACCTATGGAATTGGACGTAGGCAGAGTAGTTTGCTGATTTTCTAGGCTACATGACCTGGTTTCAGAACACTGTCCTTCCTCAAGAACTTCTTAGTTTTGAGACCTGTTCGATTGAAGATAAGGGGCGAGTGGCTCTGAGATTAAAAAAAAAGGGGGATGCAAATTCTGAGGCACAAATGCATTAGCAAATTCTGGATCGAGGCATCACTGCCTCTCTCAATCACTTGCTTTGTCACAACCTTTCTGGTCCCTGGCTTAAGATCTGCACATTCCACCTGCAACATAGCCAATACAAAACGCTTTAATCCCAGACGTCTTTTTCTCCGTTTAGGAAAAGATAGCCTAACCAACCATTTGGTCGTTATTTAACTGCAAAGAAAGCCGCATTCCTCCTACTCTCACTTCTTCCTACATAAATAACCTCCTGTTGCCACTGTTGCATTGCAGAAGCATGCATGCTCCATTTCCCTGCAAATAAGTTGGCAAGTGATTAAAACGTTTCGCTTCCAAGCTGCAAGAATGTCTCTTGTTGTGCTAGCCCTACTGGCCATCTCTTCCGCCGTTGTCTCGACGGAGGCCGCAGGCGTCGTCGTCGTCGACGCGCCGAGTCCAGCTCCGTCGGGCCCTCTCAATCTGACCGAGATCCTCAGGAAGTCCACCCAGTACAACGCGTTCATCCGCCTACTCAAGGACACCGAGGTGACCTCGCAGGTGGCCAGCCTGCTGGACAGCGACCGGAACGCCGACGGCCTGACGGTGCTGGCCCCGACCGATGCGGCGCTCGCGGGCCTCAGGCCGGGCACGCTCAACCGGATGGACGCGCAGGCGCAGTCGCAGCTGGTGCTGTTCCACATCCTGCCCAGGTACTACACGTTCGTGACGTTCCAGACCACCACCAACCCAGTGCGCACGCAGGCCTCCGGCCAGCACGGCGTGTACACCGTGAACGTCACCAGCGGCGGCGAGCGCCGGGTCAACGTGTCGTCGGGGATCATGGAGGCCACGCTAGGGAAGACGCTCTACTCGGCGTACCCACTGGCGGTGTACTCGGTGGACAAGGTCCTTCTCCCGCCGGCACTCTTCGGCCGCAGCGACGTGAAGGATGGAGCCGCGGCACCTGCGGCGGCTTCAAAACCGCAGAAGCAGACGGCGGCTGATGATCACGCTCCTGCTAATGAGGCTGACACCACGGCCGCGGGGGCAGACACCACAAGAACCAGGTGGATGGTTTTTGCTGCTACTGCGTCCGCGGTCGTGCTCAGCCTGCTGCTCTAAGTGAAAGCAATCGATCAACGTATGTGTGCATTGAAATCCTGAACTGTATTCAAGCACATTTTTTCTACTATTTGTTTATCTATTCGGATGTACGGTACGGATCAGAGTGAATAATTATCATTTCACTACTAAATTTAGGCTAAAATGGTTAAAATATGATTATGTACCCTTGCAACGCTAATGAGCTTTGGTATTTTTGAGGTACATGTACAGATTTTTTTTTTGAATTTCAGGGCCATGCCCCAGTCATTGCGGTACATGTACAGATGCTTATAACAAATATAAATAAACACGCTTATGAGATACACAACTGACCACAAGGAATACAGCTCCACCAAAGTAGTGACAAGTAGTGCCCAGCATTTTCTTGAGCTCAGACGAGTTAATCGTCAATGTCCTGGTCCTGGATGCAGTTGATCAGACTTTGGGCAATGGTACCTGGGGACACCGATCCATCATATATCCGACTGTATCTGCTTCCATCTGCAATATTGTACTCCTCAGTGTTGATATCACATTCGTACCCCAAATAGATGGAATCAGCAGTGACATAGGGAAAGGCCTCTACCGACACCGAGATGGTGTGCAGCGCACCCATGAGCACGGCACGTCCGTTGAGGCTCTTGACTGGGATCAAGATCCCAGCTTCCAAATCCAATCTATAAACACTATACTTCCTGCATCTGTCCTGGCCAATAGTTCGGTGCACCAACAGCAATTCTCCACCATTGTCCACCAGGTTAAGGCTGTGCATCATTCGGCAGAAATAAATAGATGACTTGTCAAAGTCAGCAACCATTGTCAGCCGTGGCTGCTGCTGCTGCTGATCTGAACAAGTGCTGGTGTTCAGCACCATTACACCTCTGTTGGTGGCACAGTAGAAACGTCCGGCAAAAGCCAAATCTGAGTTTATGTATCCGTCATTCACCACAGTCCAATTTTCGTCACCAGGCTTAGCGAAAGCAAGCCGCCTCTTGGGATAGGAGAAGGAGACTGCCACTGTAGAGTCCTCAATCAGGCCAACGGCTCGCACAAAAGGAACTCGTTCATCCGGATCATTGTAGTCGTCTTCTTCACCTTGCACGAATACGGTCAACGTGGGAAGGTCGACGAGCTGGCGCGTGAGCGGGTTGAGCAGCCAAGCAATCATCGTGGGTTCGTGGCAAAGCAGCAGGAGGCCGGAGGCCCTCGGGGGTGACCGCGAGAAACCTGTGCTCCCCGTCTGATAGCTCCGGGAGGAGCACCCGAATGCAGTCGCCGGTCGAAATGTTGAGGAAGCGGTGATGGCAGGGCCCTGCCCCTGGGAGTGGTTTGTCGAGCATGATCCACCGGCGGGGTAGAAAGCGAGCGTCGTCCAGGCCGCCGGCGGCGCGCTGGTCCGGCGAGCACTGCCGCCACGGTTTGCACACGGCGCGGAACCGGACGTAGTCGGCTACGTCGTTCGCGAGGACAAGCTCGGCGATCACGCCGGCCGGCCCGTCCCCGAGGTTCGCCCAGTCCCTTGTGCAGGTGCGGCCCGCGCCGGGCGCCGAGCGCGCGCGCTTGGCACCCCAGTAGCAGTTGATCGGAGCATCGAAGCCAACAGTCGGGTGTTTTCGCTTCGCTCCCGGTGATTGGATCTGGGCGAAGGAGCAAGTGCGGCACGGATGCCGAAGGGCGATCGGTCGCTTCGCCGCCCGCCGGACTGGGGTCAGGACTCCGGAAGTCCCCGCCAGCGGCTTTTCCCGCCGCCGGAAGGAGGGTTCGGCTCCAGAGGCATCCGCCGGCTTATTCATCTGTTTCCACCGCCGCGAGAAACCGGCAGGATCGAGACAAGCCCTGCGTTGGGGACAAGATAGAGGCGACAATTGCAATGGCCCAATGGAAAACATCCTTTCTCCATCACCTCGCTTGAAAAAGAATCAGGTTTGGAAAAGGATCACGGGGAAAGAAGCATACCGTATAGGACACGGATTCTAGAGGAGCATCATCTTCCCTCTGATAGAACACTCACGGAGGATATAGCACCGATGCTGCTCAAGGATGGGTGGGACTGGCCGGACGACACGATGTACGAATCAAACCCGTCGTTCTGCATCAGCGACATGTTGTAGCTCTTGTAGTAGCGCGATGACAGATCAGGAACCGCCTGGCCGGAGCCCAAATACTGCACGACCCTCCGCATGCTGGGCCTCATGTTAGGCCACGGGTGCGCGCACATCAGACCCAGCTTCAGCACAAGCGTCACCTCCTCCGGCTCGTACTCCTCCGCGAGTCGCGGATCCACCACGTCCAGGGTCGAGCCATTGCGGTGGTGCTCGATCACCCAGTCCACCAGCACGACCCGATCGTCACCGTCGACGTCGCGGTGGATGGGCCTCCGCCCGCAGGCGACCTCCAGGAGGAACACGCCGAAGGCGAAGACGTCGGTAGAGGGCGTCGCCTTCCCCGTGCGCACGAGCTCCGGCGCGAGGTACCCCATGGTCCCAGCCACGTGAGTCGTCTGAGGGCCGGTGCCATGGTCGTACAGCCTGGCCAGGCCGAAGTCGCCTAGCCGGCCGTTCATCTCGTAGTCCAGCAGCACGTTGCTCGCCTTCACGTCTCGGTGGACGACGACCTGCTCCCAGTCCTCGTGCAGGTACAGCAGGCTCGCCGCGACGCCCTTAATGATCCGGTACCTCTCGTGCCATGGAAGCACCGGCATGTTCTGGTCGTACAGGTACTTGTCAAGGCTCCCGTTCGCCATGTAGTCGTACACCAGGATGAGCTCGCCTTTGCGCCTGCAGTAGCCTAGCAGCTGCACGAGGTTCCGGTGCCGGAGGCGGCCGATGCTCACCACCTCTGCGACGAATTCCCTGACGCCTTGCCTCGAATCATGCGACACCCTCTTCACGGCGATCTCTAGGCCATTGGATGATGGGAGCACTCCTCCTCTGTATACTCTGCCAAATCCCCCGACGCCGAGAAAGTTGCTGTCGCTGAACCCGTCGGTGGCATGGAACAGGTCCTTGTACGAGAACCGGTGCGGGCCGAACTCGTCCTCCCAGTCCTCCCGCACCTCGGCGTACCGGCGCCGCCTCCACATGAAGAAGAAGACGGCCGCGAGCGCGCCGGCCACGAGCAGTGCGGTGGCGAGTGGCAGCAGGACGGGCAGCACCTTGGACCGACGCTTGGGACCCACGCGTGGCAGGACGGGGAGCTTGGTCATGTCGAGAGGCGGGGCCGGCCCGTCCAGGCTGAAGCTCCACCCGAGCACGTAGTGGCGCGTGTCCACGACCACGACTCCCGACGACGAGGAGAAGCCGACGTACACCGGGCCCCGCTCGACAAACGTGGAGAGGTCGACGGCCGTGGAGATCAGAGGCCTCCTGGGCTTTGGCACCCGCACTGGCGCTAGCGTCACGTCGAGCTGCCCGGCCTGGCCGTCGTAGTCGACCCACACCTGCATCGGCTGTCCGCTGTTCAGCTGCAGCTGCCGCAAGGCGCCGCCGGCCGCGTCGTCGTAGTAGCCGGCCGGTTTCGGCTGCTCCGACACGAGGCTGTTGACGTCGACGCCGACGTGGTTGCTGTTGATGTCGCGGAGCTCCGGGTTCTCGATGGTGTCCAGCTCCACCGCCAGGACGGGGTCGCTCGTCGTGCCGTTGATCGCGCCGAGGATGCCCAGGTACTGCCCGGCTTTGGCCGCGGAGAAGTTGGTGGTCGGGGCCACCACGAAGGCGAGGCCGTGGTCGCTGAGCCCCTCGACCTTGGACACGATGGCGAAGACGAAGCATGTGGAGAAGGACCGTGCCCGCGCCGCGGTGGCGTTCGCCGCCGATGCGGAGGACGCGTCGAGGAAGTGGACGGGGGCTGGGCGGAACGCGTGCGCTTTCGCCTGGAACGTGGCGTTGGTCAGCACGAGGAGGCCGCCGGGCGTCACGGTGGCCATCCCGTCCACTGCGATGTCCGACGAGGCGAAGCCTTGGTAAACAAACTGTTGGCCGTCGTCCGCAGACGACGAGGGGACATGGATCACAAGGAGCAGGACGACCAAGGATACGAGCTTAGCACACATATTTCGGTTGGCCTTATAAGACTTTGCAGGCTCAACTCAACCAACGCTAGCTCTTTTGAGATTGTATATTTCGTCAGCCTGAAAACTCTGACTTCGCCTTTGATAAACTAGAAGAGATGGACGTGAAACGAGCATAGTAAATAGGGCAAAACAAGAAAAAATTGCCGATGGTCTGGACGACTCAACTTTTCGGTGACACAAGACCCACAACATAATCATGACCTTCATTTTGAAGTTCAACAAGTCAAGGAACACGAAGTTGTATGCTCAGGCTAGTTCAACGTCAGCAAAGACCCCATTAATGGGGCCAATCAATCTTGTTCGATGTTTTGGAGTAGAGTTCATGCTTTCTTTGAGAAGAACAAGAAAACAACAATTATGAGGACAGATAGTTCCATTATGCATAGGTGGCTGATAATACAGTTTCAAGTGAACGGGTATTGTTTATGCTATGAGGCGATCGATCTTACGAATCAAAGTGGAACAACTAACCAAGACATGGTATGTAGTATGTGTCGAATTCTTTACTATAATTTGGTTTATTTGAAAAAGATTTGTACATTGCCAAATTCCGTGTACAGATTTCAGAAACATCCAAGATAACATGGAATTAGACAAGGACAAAAAATCATTTACTCTAATACATTGTTGGAGCATACTAAAGGAGGAAGACAAGTGGAAATCATAGAGGATAGAGCTTGCCGAGCTGGAGAAACTAGCAGCAAGCAAAAAAAAAAAAAAACAGAAGTCCACCAAGCTGTCGAGGCCAAGGGATGTAGAAGCCACCAACACTGAAGAAATCACTAATGTTGTTGCTCAGCAAACCAAAGCAAGAAAAAGGCCAGAGGGGATAAAGAAGGCAAAAGAAGGTCTTAAAAAACATCAACAACTGCAGCAACAAAACTACGTAGGCTCTCAAGTGCAGTATTTTCACCATGCGAACGTACTCATGTAGCATCAGTGAGCATACAAAATGAGGCAGTGACTTTTTGAAAGCAACTCAATCCAAGTACATTGGTCGCGTTCCTTTTTGCACAAAGTAATCGTCATGTGCTTCAACGGCATTCATTATGTGTACGAAAAGCTCTCTAGACACCATTGTACATGAAGAAAACAAACTAAAGTTTTAAAACTCATATAATAACTAAGCACATACTACCAACCAATCTAAAGTGAAAGAACAACAACCTTCGACGGAATATTTCAAGGCCGTATGTTGGATTAACTGCCAAATAATCTTAAAATATCCTGTTGCGGCCGCCTTCTTTATCATGATAAATAACTCTATGACCTAGAATAGAGCCAACATATATTCTTTTGACAATGCAAAAAATTTGCACAATTCGAGCAGCCAAGAATATCACATACTTATCATCATTGTATGATGAATCATCGAATTCTCTTTGAACAAGGGATCTCTTGAAAGGCATGATTCCTGGGAAGATTGGTGGAAAAGATAGATGAGCGGTAGAGGGTGGTGGAGATAGGCGGCGGAGGAAGGAGGAGATGGTCGCTTGGTGGAGGAGATGGCCGGCTGGTGCAGGTGATGGGCGACAGAGGGAGGAGGAGAAGGGCGGCAGAGGGAGAGGAGATGGCCGGCTCGAAGGCACGAAGGAACGACGCGTCAGCGGTGTCCATCCCTCCGTGCACATGAGAGGAGAATTGTCGCGAGGAATCTATTGCGTCCGATAAAAAAAATTCTTGTAGACCTTCCTTTTTGTTTTGGCAAGTTAAAAATAGCAATCTCTTGGAGGTGGCCTCTTTTTTTACTTGATAAATTGTTTTGAGAGTTGGCAAAACATAGGATTTGTCAAGTAAAATTTGCCAAACTCTTGTAGATGCTCTGAGCATAGCTTTCAGAAATTGATTATCTCGTGTTATACATGTTCTCGAGAAAAAGGAACTTATTAATTAGCTGCTTGTGAGAATAATTCAGCAGCCGCATGGCGGCTATGCAAGCCGATTGGCACCCTGGGAATAAGTCAACAATGAGAGGAGATGAGATCAGTTCATTACTAATCTTCGTCCTCTCTCTCTCTCTAGTCGTCCTCGTGTCCAAAATAGGGAGCCGAGCGAGGGCGAGGGATAAAACCTCACTACTTGCCTGACGGTCGCTGCACACCAGCAAGAAAACAAGTGCCACTGAAAAAGACGGTGCTGAAACAATCAACAGCCTTTCGAGAGTGACCCAAATTAAATGATCAAATGAAATGTTCTTTAGGAAGAATTTTACGAACTGAAACAGACCACACGACTTGTTCTTCTACCCTTGGATTGGTACGGTACACCTGCTATTAAGTAGTACTCAGTATTTTTTTCTTGTTGGTCAGCTCTGGAGTCGTGATCGATGTTGATATGGAAGCGTTGAATGTTTGTTCACCTGCAATCCGGCTATCCTCGACTCGCCGTCTGGTCTGGGCATGCGCATGGAAAAAAACTGCGTACCATCTTTTCTCCCTGCTGGTGTTTCCTCTCTATCTATGCCCATGTGGTTTGCCCTGATTTAAAGGCCGTATAGACCGTGCTAGGTACTGGCAAGTTGCGTACTAACAAGGCCGCGGTAATGGCAAGTTGCGTACTGACCAACAAGGCCGCACGGTGCTAATTCGTTTGCGCGCGTGGAAAAAAGTTGGGCATAGACGGACCGTACACGGTGTCCGGCCTTCCAACTGTGTTTTGCGACACATATCTATCGTGACATGTATCCTAGCTCTCCTCTTCTCCCTGTTGGTGTTTCCTCTCTATGTACACGAGGTGTGTCCTGGTAGGAAGGCCGCACGGCACGTGCCAGGTATAGACAGGTCGTACCTAATTTGTTTCTACGCGTGGAAAAAAAGTTGTGTACGGACACGGCCTTCCAACCGTTTTGCTACATCTTATCTTACTATTACTAATGAAGGCTCGAAAAACTCCACGTTAATCCTAAAAAAATATTAAAAAATCTCACGTTAATCAAAAAGATCTGGCCATCAAGTCGAATGTTTATAGCCAACTATGACCATTAGATCTATTTTGTTACGCACAAAATTACCCACCTAATAGGAAGGCCCGTCGGCGCTGTGCCATCAAGAGGAGCAGTGACTGGCCGCTTATCTGCATCTCAATAGGGAGCCAGTACCAAGAAGGTCGATCCGGACTAGAGCAAGCCAATCAGAAAGAGGGTGATGGTTTCACGTCAGTGTGCATGATGGGTAAGAAAACTAATATGATTATTATCTTCTTTGACGATCCTGTCTTGCACAGCAGCATGACAACGTACATGTTGGCCAGTGTCACAGTTTTGGCCAAGAGGTGTTGGACGCAACAACCAATTGATTGAGATTAGATGCTGCCAGACAGCAAGAGGCGTGGCGACATGAGTGTAGAAGGCAAGACGTCATCACAGTCATCAAACGTGCGCGTGACGACACAAAACCGGCTGAGCACTATGTATCATAAGTGTATGCATCCATATTGATGCATACTTCTACCTCACATGCTTGCATATGTGCGTACGTTTAAGTGAGCAACAAGGCCAATCATGCATCCGTACTAGGCAAGTATGTGCAAGATGGGCAGTAGTATTTGCAGGACAGATGGGAACACAAAGCTGGTCTATTTCACGACCCCAGTGCACCGTTCGTACAAGCAAACTAAAGGTATGACCATCTTACCAGAACTATAATAATAATTTAATTTCTATTCCATACATGCAATTTAATTTGTCTTCTCTTAGTATTTATTTTATATTATTTTATACCTTTTAAAACTTTAGGTGAGATTCAACCAGGGAAAGAATTATAAAAAGTGAAAGCAAGAGTCTTCATATAATCCTCATTCACCATGACTTATAACTTTTTTGTTCACCTTAATATAACATCATTAGATTTTTTTTTTGGATTTTATATGTTAATGATGCTGAAAACTTAGGTGGCAATGATCCATTGAATTGTCAAATAAGCCTATATGGTAAAACCAAGGCCTCCACGGTTATAAAACATAACTAGCTAATCACAAAATATTTCTTTTTGTAAATTATCGTGAACCTAAGTTAGCATTCAAGTAAACCATACTCGGCATTGTGAAAAATAATTTGAAGTAGTTTAAACCTATATAAGTTGTACCTAAATTATCTATCTTAACCTTTAAGAAACAAAAGTCTCTCAAATGTAAACATATATAAATTTTAACATATTATATTCTGAAAATAATGAATCACACTTATGCTTCGCTTTAAGTCATTTTAAAAGCCATTATAATAGATTCTGCAAGTGGTTATCTAGAAAAACGTTTGAATAATTTGATTGGGACATCGTACCATGTGAATATTAATAATCTAATTCAAGGATTGTTTGGGTAATAAAACAATATTAATACAATATAATAAATTCAACATATTGACTGCCATGGTACATGCTCAAGGATTGTTTGTTTAATAAAACAATACTAATATAAAATAATAAATGCAACATATTGACTGTCATGGTGTATGCTCGAACAACTATTTATGCTATTGTAAGAATTAAGATGGTATCCTAGGACCCTGAATATTCTTTTAGTCAAATAAAAACTAAAAACTTTAAGCATTGCAATTTCAAATTAACATGCCATCAAAAGATCAAACTTTTTCCTGTGACTTTCAAAAGATGAAAGTTAAAATATAGTTTTTTAAGATATCATATAAAGTGATAAGAGTTTATAAACTTTAAGTCTCTATTTCCACTAAGCAGATATCATGCTAGAAAATATTAGTTAAACAAAAGTTTCCACATGAAACTAAGGGAAAATAAAATAAATAGATCCTTAAATTCTAACAAAAATCTTAAGCATTTCTCCGTCAAATTGGTAGACTATAATGACCATTGTATATAATAGTCATTGTATCTAAGCAATTTATAAGCTCACAATTTTGAAAAAAATAATCAAAATTTAGGTTTTAAGTTGTCAAAATATAGAGTGCAACTAAGCCCGTCATAGTTTAAACAAATGTTTAAACTAAATGTATATTAGAGATAAACTGGAGGTGCTTTGTTGTAAAGAAACAAGCTGATGGTTATAGATGAAAACTACATAAAAACCAATAATTGGTAGCTTATCAAAACTGAACATAGACTACGTGGTACATATTATAGCTATTATTTTAGAATATTACCAAAGAGAAAAATATTTCATATATATAGTTAGTTACTGTAGCATCTCCTAAGATTCAAACCCGCGCGAGAGCACAGGTTGATGAACTAGTGTATCCTAACTCTTCATTCTCTCTGTTGGCTTTTCCTCTCTCCTCCCTTCTCTCCTCCATATTAGCATTTAGCCGCTTACAATCAACTATTATAATTGCTCTGATCCTATTTTTTTGATAATGTAAACCTGTATTAATTAATAGAAATAAACATGTCTAAATATAAGTACACTGAATAAGGATACGTAGTACAGTTGTCCAATCTATATTCTACGAGAAACGAAGCCGGCCGCATTCGCTGCCGACGAAGACCTCCGACACGAGCCGACGCCGCCAAACCTGAATCACGAGAAGTCGGAGAAAACCACCGGCGTTGACCTGGTTTCTAGGCTACATGACCTGGTCTCAGAACATTGTTCCTTCCTAAAGAACTTGCTAGCTTTGAGACCTGTTCGATTGAAGATAAGGGGTGAGTGGCTCTAAGATAAAAAAAAAAAGTATGCAAATTTTAAGGCACAAATGCATTAGCAAATTCTGGATCAAGGCATCACTGCCTCTCAATCTCTTAGCTTTGTCACAACCTTTCTGGTACCTCGCTTAGATCTGCACATTCCACCTGCAACATAGCCAACACAAATCGCTTTAATCCCAGACGTCTTTTTCTCCATTTAGGAAAAGATAGCCTAACCAACCATTTGGTCGTTATTTAACTGCAAAGAAAGCCGCATTCCTCCTACTCTCACTTCTTCCTACATAAATAACCTCCTATTGCCACTGTTGCATTGCAGAAGCATGCATGCTCCATTTCCGTGCAAATAAGTTGGCAAATGATTAAAATGTTTCACTTCCAAGCTGCAAGAATGTCCTATGTTGTGCTAGCCCTACTAGCCAGCTCTGCCGCCGTTGTCTCGACGGAGGCCACAGGCGCCGGCGATGTCGACGCGCCGAGTCCAGCTCCGTCGGGGCCTCTCAACCTGACGGAGATCCTCAGAAGGCCACCCAGTACAACGCGTTCATCCGCCTGCTCAAGGACACCGAGGTGACCTCGCAGGTGGCCAGCCTGCTGGACAGCGACCGGAACGCCGACGGCCTGACGGTGCTGGCCCCGATCGACGCCGCGTTCGCGGGCCTCAGGCCAGGCACGCTCAACCGGATGGACGCGCAGGCGCAGTCGCAGCTGGTGCTGTTCCACATCCTGCCCAGGTACTACACGTTCGTGACGTTCCAGACCACCACCAACCCCGTGCGCACGCAGGCCTCCGGCCCGCATGGCGTGTACACCGTGAACGTCACCAGCGGCGGCGAGCGTCGGGTCAACGTGTCGTCGGGGATCATGGAGGCCACGCTAGGGAAGACGCTCTACTCGGCGTACCCGCTGGCGGTGTACTCGGTGGACAAGGTCCTGCTCCCGCCGGCACTCTTCGGCCGCAGCGACGTGAAGGATGGAACCGAGGCACCGGCGGCGGCTTCAAAACCGCAGAAGCAGACGGCGGCTGATGATCACGCTCCTGCTAATGAGGCTGACACCACGGCCGCGGGGGCAGACACCACAAGAACCAGGTGGATGGTTTTTGCTGCTACTGCGTCCGCGGTCGTGCTCAGCCTGCTGCTCTAAGTGAAAGCAATCGATCAACGTATGTGTGCATTGAAATCCTGAACTGTATTCAAGCACATTTGTTCTACTATTTGTTTATTATTCGGATGTACGGTACGGATCAGAGTGAATAATTATCATTTCACTACTAAATTTAGGCTAAAATGGTTAAAATATGATTATGTACCCTTGCAACGCTAATGAGCTTTGGTATATTTGAGGTACATGTACAGATTTTTTTTGAATTTCAGGGCCATGCCCCAGTCATTGCGGTACATGTACAGATGCTTATAACAATATAAATAAACACGCTTATGAGATACACAACTGACCACAAGGAATACAGCTCCACCAAAGTAGTGACAAGTAGTGCCCAGCATTTTCTTGAGCTCAGACGAGTTAATCGTCAATGTCCTGGTCCTGGATGCAGTTTATCAGACTTTGGACAATGGTACCTGGGGACACCGATCCATCATATATGCGACTGTATCTGCTTCCATCTGCAATATTGTACTCCTCAGTGTTGATATCACATTCGTACCCCGAATAGATGGAATCAGCAGTGACATAGAGAAAGGCCTGTACCGACACCGAGATGGTGTGCAGCGCACCCATGAGCACGGCACGTCCGTTGAGGCTCTTGACTGGGATCAAGATCCCAGCTTCCAAATCCAATCTATAAACACTATACTTCCTGCATCTGTCCTGGCCAATAGTTCGGTGCACCAACATCAATTCTCCACCATTGTCCACCAGGTTAAGGCTGTGCATACTTTTGGGTGTCGATTTGAATGTATTTGACATTGGATCCATTAGTGAGGGTGATTTCTATGTTAAGTTCACCCTCAGATGGATTCAAGTTTGTGCTGTATTCGGTCTATGGACCAGCACAACTCCAAAATAAAAATGCATTCCTCGCTGAATTGGCCAATACGTGCTTGAAAGAATCCCTTCCGTATATGATAGGAGGAGATTTCAACATAATGAGGTCACCAGAGGATAAGAGCACTGGAGATTTTGACCCCAAATGGCCAAATCTTTTTAATGCTGTAATCGAATCTCTAGATCTAAAAGAGATTGTGATGTCTGGCCGCCAATATACTTGGGCTGGGCCAGGGGTTGATCCTACTTTTGAGAAGTTGGATAGAGTCCTAGTCAGCACGGAATGGGAGCATCAATTCCCATTGACAACGGTCGAGCCTAGAGATAGGAATATTTCAGACCACACCCCTCTTGTAATTAACACAGGAGCATCGACCCACCTATCTCAATCCCGACCTTTCAAATTTGAGGAGGGTTGGCTTTTGAGAGAAGGCTTTTACGATATGGTTGCAAAAATCTGGCAATCAGAAACAACAGGGTCGACACCTCTTGAACGTTGGCAGTCTAAAATCCGTAGACTCAGACAACATCTAAGAGGCTGGGCCAAACACACAGAAGGGTCGTATAAAAAAGAGAAAAAGACTCTGTTAGCTCTTTTAGAGAATCTCGATAAGAAAGCTGAGGTATCTCCCCTTACTGATCAAGAGATTAACCTCAAGCACTATCTAAAAGAGCGGTTAGTTTCTCTTTTGCGGGAGGAGGAACTAAAGTGGTATGAGAGAGCCAAAGTAAAAACCCTATTGGAGGGTGATGCTAACACCAGGTTCTTTCACCTAGTGGCTAATGGCAAACATCGTAGACAACATATCTATAAACTTGAAGATGATCAAGGTGTCGTTGTTGGTGATGATCAACTTAAGAGCCATATTACTAGCTACTACAAAGATCTTTTTGGGTCACCGGAAAACTCAGATATCGTACTCATGGAAGAGGATATTCTAGATATCCCACAAGTGTCCCCAGAGGAAAATGACATCCTCATAAGTACCTTTACTGAATCTGAAGTGAAGGAAGCTGTTTTCCAAATGGAGCATAATAAAGCTCCAGGCCCTGATGGATTTCCAGCAGAGTTCTACCAGGTATTTTGGGGGGTAATAAAAGAGGACCTCCTATTGCTTTTCAATGAATTACATAGAGAGGCCTTAGACTTATACAGTCTAAACTTTGGAATTATCACTCTTATTCTAAAATTACATAATGCTACCAAAATTCAGCAGTACAGACCAATATGTGTCCTAAATGTGAGCTTTAAAATATTCACAAAAGTAGGCACGAATAGGCTGAACAAGGTGGCAAAAACTGTAGTAAATCCACTGCAGACCGCCTTTATGCCTGGAAGGAACATAATGGAAGGTGTCATTATCCTACACGAAACCATCCATGAGATGCACACAAAGAAAAAAGATGGCATCATTTTTAAAATTGATTTTGAAAAGGCCTATGATAAGATCAAGTGGTCTTTCCTACAATAAACTTTACGTATGAAAGGCTTCTCCCCCAAATGGTGTAGGTGGGTCGTGTAACAGAACCGACCAATTAATATAAACATAATGTACTAATGATGTCGCTTAAGCAACTTAATTAGCACAGGACGCTTATATCAACCCGGTAGTCCGTGAAACCACGAAGGATTTCAAACTTTCCACAATACAGCCCAGTCCGAATTAAGTTCAACATAATACCGTCCATAGTAAAACATAAGTTCACAAATAGTCGATTACATCGGAGTTGCGAAAATAGTTATTACAATATCAAGTTCAAATCCAAACTGCGGAAGCAAAATAAAGTGTTGTTTTACAAACGCACACTTAGTTAAAAATAGTGCCCGGTCCACCATCGATCCGGCAAAAGCATAGAGGTATGAGATATAAGAGATGACCTTGCCCAAGGTCTAATCCTCCCGTAGTGGGATACGGGTCCATCTTGTTGCCACAAAGCAAAGGTCTTATGATCTCGCAACAAGTGGGAATAAAACCCCGAGTACAAGAAGGTACTCGCCTAGACTTACCCGTCATAAACCAAAAATAAGGTGACACCAAGGAGTATGCAAGGCTTTATAAGTGGGGTAGCTGACTCATTTAAACTTGCGATAAAAGATGAGCTTATTAAATAATCATTTAGTGATAAAAGACTCTCTAGCTTATTATCTTTTAAGTTGGATCCTGACATCCCTAAATTAGCACCTGTACTACTCCAAACTCCAGGGTATGAGCAAACAACACTATCTTATCCTTTCGGTTGATCATACCAAAGCATCAACAACATCAGAACCATAACCATCTTTCATTGCACACATATTTGCGACAGTGCCGCCGCTGCTCGGTCAAGTGTTCACTTGTCCAGAACGATGGCGATTATAATCGATTGCAAACCACCAAGCGGGTATTCCTCACACAAACCACACGTCTCCGTCGGAGTCGATTAGATCACCTTGGTCTATTCGGGTGGAATCGCGGATTTCAGCGAATACGATTGCACCAGGGCATGCCGGCTACTGTGTACCTCCGCGCGACCGGCCACCGGCTTTAATACCGCGCCTGTGGGCAATACACTCAACTCCGCTGAAATTCCGGCCCAAACATCCTCAAGGCTTCGCGGTCGGATGTCCGCATCCTTCCAGCTATCTGTGAGGCATTGTTCAACATGATCCGAGGACGTACAAAGCCATATTTCCTTAAGTGACATCGCCGGAGTTTCCGTGGTCTAACACACCACAAACCCCGACTAGTCGTGATTTAACAAGGCCACATGGTTATGTTCTCTAAACCAACCTCCATAGTATCAACCATAGGGTAGTAACCACCTACCTCGCGGATGAGGGTCAATCACCCGTCTTCTACCGAACTAATTAAGCAGTGCTAAGCATATGAACGATCCTGAACTTAAAAAGGGTAAAGGTATTCAGGTGGATCAAGGTACTCATAATGCAGTAACGGTTCCAAGTAACGCCTATAAACTTAATGCATCATAAACAATAAAGGACGCAAAGTAAATCATTTTGCAAACCGTAGGAGAAATGCTCCGGGGCTTGCCTTCCTAAAACGAGCGATGTTGAAGCTCCCAGCACTTGATCACTCCACGTCTGGTTCCTGGTTCTCGATCACCTCACGTGTCGTGGTTCCCCTTGGTGACTGCTCCTTTGGATCCTTGTCCCATGTCACGTTCTGTTCTCCTAGCGATCCTGTATGATGCGGGTGCATGTATGAATACTAAGAATACACATGGTATGATCATGCGAATGCGTGCTTTGCTTATTCTTTCTACAAGGTAGTCAACATCATCCAAGAACGTGTACCATAAGCACATGTCATCTACTACGTTTTCTACTACAACAATGTAATCCTAGTACGACATCCCTTTCTACTATCACTTGCAAACAAGTCAGTAAAGCCAAAGAGACTTCACTCAAGCATATTCATCCTAACCAATTCATTATGATCTACTCATCCTAGTATACTACTTAACCACCCACCATACCACTAATCACCTTGAACACTTGACAATAAGCCTAGCACACAACATCACTTATTCAAGCATCAATACTAGTCCTAACCATATAACTAACAGATCGGTAAAAAATCATAAATAAATAACCATAGACCCTATGGATATGAATAAAGACATTCTGGAAAGATTATGAAATTCTCCATCAAACATATGAAGACATCACAAACTGATTCCCAGGTTAACTACACCTAAAACACAGAACATCCGGACTGATTTTGGCAAAACAGCCACTAAAACAGCCCTGGTGACCATCTTGTCACACCCATAACTCTTAAACTATTCATGCAATGACCATGAAACTTTAACAGTAGATGGTCAAGCTAACACACTAACTATCATCTTTAGACAAGTTAACCAGAAACCCAACTTATCCATAGATTAGCCTAGCATCAATGGACTTAACCCCTAATTTGAACATCCAAGAGTTGAACAGGAGTACCATGATTGGCTACTCCTAAAATCCTACAAAAATTACAGTAGACATAGCATGGCAATACTAGTCTACCAACCAAATTTCATCCCATTTGGATAAACCTAATGACCTATGCATAATTCACAAGATAGCACAATTAATTGGACCTATAAATACTTTGTATTATGAAGTATGGCAAACTCATGTGTTAATCACATCAATGACTTCCTACTAACATATAAACAGCCCACAAAAAGAATTAACTCTTAACTTGAAGTAAAGACCCTATGTATGAATTTATTCAAGAGCAAGGCAATAATAAGCACTTGAACTACAACTATATAAAATTACACTAGACATGCAAGTGATATCTTTTTAATAGACAGAGCACCTCAGAACAAGACCAACAAGACCAAAATCACATTTTTCTGAACTATCTCGGAATTATCTATGCATTTTCAAAGATAAACAAACAATTATACCAATTGATACAATTTAAATAAACCTATACAGAAAAGTTGCTCAAACAGGGAATGTCATATTTTTCCCAGATACTACACTTCACAAGGATTGCAACAAGACCAAGATCACCTAATTTGGACACCCCTAGCTCCCTATAGGAATTTTACAAGATTTAACTTAAAATCTGAAAATCCTTTTTCCTTTTAAAATTCGAATCCCTAATTGCTATGAGCACCCGGAGTGTACCCAGAGGTGGATCTGGGCTAAGTCCACCCGGGACGTGTACCCAGGCACGTGACTGATGACGTCACTCATGACGTCATGATGACGTCATCTGGGTCCCGCATGTCATACACCCGGACCCAGCTATGCCGACGCCGCAATGACGCGCCGATGACGTCACCGTGGACCCACGTGTCATAGGCACGGGTGGCGGCATTCTTGCGTTAGACCTGAGCCTTTTTGAGATATTACGCGAACCCGTAAATAAATAGCTATGAGTCTGGAGTCTTTGCAAATCGATCCCTGACCTTGTCCTAATTCTAGGACGAAGGTCCTTGGCGCATGGCAAGCAGTGGCGGCCGGCCGGCTCACCGTTCCCGGCCGGTGGGGACCTCGCCGGCGGCCACGGGAAGGCGGAGGAGCGTCGCGGGGTCCCTGCGCACCCGCCGGTGCCCGCGGCTCGGCCTGGGGCGGCCGTGGCGGCCCGACCTCGTCGGCCGGCGGCTCGGCCGGCCGGTCGGCACCCGGCCGCGGCGCGCGCTCCGGGGCGACGGAGATGGTGCGCGACCGCGCGCGCGGCACGCCGGGCGGTGTGGCAAGCTCGTGGTGGTGTTGGCCGAGGGCGAAGCAGTGGCTAGCGCGAGCGGCGACGCGGAGGATGGCGAGCTTGGTATGTCGCCATGGCGAGCTCGGCGGAGGCGCTGTGGTGGCGAGGAAAGGAAATTGAAGCGGGGCGAGTGGGTGAGGGAGTGAGGCGCAGGTTTTAAAGCCACTCGGCTTGGCCAATTTGAGCCGAGGGGGCGCGGTCACGGGCGCGGGAGCGAAGGCGGACTTGGCGGCGATGGCGACCAGCGCCGCGCGGATGATGCGAGCGGTACAAGCGTGGAAGCAAGCGGGGAGACGACAGCGAGGACGGGCGCGCTCGATGGCGGTGTCGCGTAGCACTTGGCGTTCCCGTTTGGCGGCTCACGGCGTGCATCCGAGACGACGGGACGCGGCGGGCGGCAGCGGGCAAAGAAGGCGGCAAAGCAAGCGGAGAGAGAGGCGCAGCAGTGGGCGCGCGGCGAGGGCGGCGAGGGACGGGGCTAAGCGGTGCTCGATGCAGGCGGGTTCAGCGGGGAAGCGGGCGGGCGGCGCGGCGGCGTGCCGCCGTTCGCGCGGGGGACGTAGGGAAAAGGGGAGGGGGAGGATGATGACAGGTGGGTCCCGATGGGTCCCACCTAGGTCAAAGCTTGAACGAAAATTTGATCGCGTATAACTCCAAAAATATTGCGATTTTGGAAAAACTCAAAACATGAAAGTTTCTCCATTTGTTGAGTAGAATATTTTCATGTTGGAAGTTTTTGCTAATTCGGCCTAGTTTTGAAAATGTGAATTAGGGTCAAATTATAATTATAAAAACATTAATTTCTAATATTTTTCCTTGCTGTTTTGTCCTTTTTGAAAGCCTTAAACCCATTTTCATGACTTGGTGTAAAAACAAAGTTTTTTCCAAATAATTTTCTGCATAAACTTTGTTAAAGCTCCATTTTGAGAAAAGCATCACAAGCATGACTTCAAGCAACCAGTAGAAAAACCCTATTTGCACTTTTAATACAAGCACTCAAACAATGCCACACAAATGTAATTACGATGCTTATGAGATGATCAAGCTCATGAGATGCAGGATTTAGATAAGCCTAAAACTGGGGTTGTTACAGCCTACCCCCCTTAAAGAAATCTCGCCCCGAGATTTAAAGCAAGAAGAGGGGAAAAGGGGAGAAAGAAGATTTTTATTTCACAGATCTGGATTTACATCGAGGATTACACGACTTGGATACAAAGCCTCCCAAGATTTGAGAAAACCAGGCTAGGAAAAATACACGAGAATCATTAGCTTAATCCAGATATCGACTGATACAGGGACAATGGAGACATAGGATGAAAACGACGCTCCAAAACGTCAAGAAGGTCCACAAGAACCAGAAAACCTCAAGGGTGAACTCAACCATCGTGAACCCAACCAAGCAAAATCAATCCAAAACAGATCGGGAGTTCCTCCATGAAATACATATTTTCTTCTCTCTTACGCCGGGCGACTCGGATCCACGGATAACCACCGGATCTTGCAACTCTGCTCCTGATTACTCTCTCTTCCAAAGCGATGGCTTTCTCAAGTTTCTTCTCTCAGAGCAAGGTTTCGGATTTGGGGATGGAAAGGAAGAAGAGATGCACAGGAGGGCATCCACGACGGGGTGGGAAGACAGAATGATGCAAGGCACCAGAGTGGAGGCAAGAGGAAGAAGATGGACGACGAGTCACTCACGCACGGGCGAGGAGAAGATAAAGGAGGGAATAGATTCGCTCGGCGAGGAGGCGGGCGAGCGACCGCCTTTTGAAGCCGGGAAAGAGAGGAGGGGTCCGGCACGAGAGCGAGGACGAGGCACGAGAGCTGACAGGGCGACAGGATAAAGGAGGGTTCCCTGTGCAGGTGCTGCGAGTGCGGCACCACGATCACGCGAGCACAGTGCACAAGTGGGTCCCCCTAGGGTTGCAACGGTTCTCATCTGGTTGACTTGCTGTGACCATTCCAGTTGTCCACATATTCATTTTTTTTTCACTTCCAAGACCATTAGAGGACATTCTTCTACTTATCCCATTCTTCAAATCTGATGTCAAATCCTTTTTCTTAATCTGAAGTATGAAGATGATAGGAATAGTACGATGTGCTCTCTCATTAAACCCCAAGATTACTACACCGTAGGGCAGGTTATCGCAAGGCGTAACCAACAATTACCCTATTGGAGACATCAAAAGGTTTAATGTGAGAGAATCTGCTACTCACATCATCAAATACATCAAATGGTGCTTCAACCCTCAAAGAGTTTACCACTACGAAGCAGGTCAAGCTGAGGTTTGCACATCTGTCAAGCTAAATCTGAATCAAGTTTGCTGTCAATGAGAATAGCATCTGCAATACTTTCTACAATATCACCAAGGACCTGGGTGTGCAAAAGACAAGCTGAATTTGGTATCATCATTGGATTCCTTGAGGTGAGTTAAACACTGGCACATTCCTTCATAAGAACACATACTAACGTATGCTACTATGATCCAACTAGACTGAAGAAGTCCACTCTTTTGCATGTAGAAGTCAAAGTTCTTAGGTCAAAGACATCCAAATTATCTTATGTAGAAATCAAAATTCCTAAGTCAATGATTCTCTAACTCCATAGGAACCAACCAATTACCTCTCTTATTGGACAACACGGTAACATGAGCGGATTCTTTGGCACTGACTCAGAATTACCAATTCCTTTCTATAAGTCATACTCTCGAAGCGAGAGAATTGTTGAGTTTGGTCATCCAACAAACATTCCTTCCAATGATAAACGTGCCAATTTTTCTTTCAGAGCGTTGTCTCTACTGAACCAAATTCTCTTATTCAGACGTCTTTTGTTTGATACTCAAAGCAGAATTGTATGTTGGTAAATCCAAGATTATACTCAAGCACTTGTACGATGCGTACCCAATGCATAGCTGAATCCGACACCATGACTCTTGAACTCATGACCAGATGCAACCCCAAAATTGTTGCCATAATCCGTTTATAAGAAGTTTTTGTCTGAAGAATTTCCTTCATGATCTCCCATAAAGCATGAATACTCCATAAGGCCTTAGAATACCTAATAGATGTATAGGAGTTCTAAGTCTCTACTGAGGAGTACCATGGAATAGGAAACCATTCTCTTGATCATACAACGACTGGTATAGTCCTTTGTCTACCACCTCTTGTGGTCCAATTGGTCTTACTGTAAGCGATCTCATTCTCTGTGATTTGCCTGATTTTGCTCTTCGAGAGAAAACGTCATAAGAGATTGGATGATGAGTATCGAGAGGAAATCAAGGTAGGTTCACGTAAAACGACACCTCGAGGCAATCTCTGTAATAGGTCGAGATCAACAATCGTGATACCAGCGCGTGCCGAGCAGCACATCCATGTGTCTGCAGCCACAGGGTGCTCTCAGTTTCGTCGCGACACCATCAGTCATTAATCAGGACTCCATTACAAATCTTGCGTTTGAAATGCAATTCCACATGATTGGAGGTATTCCCGCACGAATAGGCATTACGTGTAAGGCAAAAGTGAGATATATGAAGGATAGTCACAAGGACACAAGGTAATAAGAGATGGTCAACTACATCAATTTGTAGCAACCTACTGTCATAATATCATGGCGCGATTTGAATGTGGGTGGGTTGCATTAACAAGGATATGCATAAACAAACATTCAAGGGAGGTTTTATGACAAAGATGTTGTCTAGGCTTAGACGACATAACGGGTTACGATTAATAATTACCATACCTGCGTACCCCCTAGTAATC
The DNA here is from genome assembly GCA_018135685.1 of Themeda triandra. Lineage (NCBI taxonomy): Eukaryota > Viridiplantae > Streptophyta > Magnoliopsida > Poales > Poaceae > Themeda > Themeda triandra. Next base: position 408,990 of record JAENPR010000127.1, read on the forward strand.
CATCTAGGTGCGTCCACCGAAATGGTCTAGGTTCTTGTCGCGGCACGGTAACTTATTAACCGAGACAATATTGCCATGACTATGACCAATAGAATAATTCGCCAGATAATCGAATTATATACGATATCTTGTACAACTAAGCTCTGTGCACAAGACAAGGTGAAGGAATTACCGAGAATTTCAAAATTGAGGATAGCAAGGAATATTTTGAACAACATAGCATGTGCTACATACTATCGTCGCGTCGTTCCCTAGTGATGATTAATAACAATATTCACTTAACAATTGGTCTAGGCATGTGACAACAAGAAACCAATGTCAACATATCATTATAGACCGAGAGGAATAGAAGTGAATTTACATGGACGAGGATAGAATACAAATTTGATCAACGACGAAATTTTGATGTCCAAAATGCATGACATATAAAACTTGTTCTTGCAGGCTACATAGGGTGAATACATCACTTAAACACGCTAAGATTCATAATCACTAATCCACAACCATTGTACCATCTGCTTAGGAGTACAGCTCATTACAACAGGTCTGCTCAACGGAAAACATAACATTCCTACTAGAGACTTCTCATCAGGCCTACTCCTCATGGTCATAGTCCATGTTCTCAACACTTTCTGCATTTCCAGTATTCGCACTATCAAAGTTGGGCACTATCTGAAGTCCTTCCTCATCCGTACCAAGAGAATTGGGGTGAAGCTGGTTGTAGACCCGTTGCAGTTCTCCTTGCAAAGCACCATTGATGACCTCTAATGCAAGCACTTGCTCCCTCAGACGGTCTTTCTCATTCCAAGCTTCATTTCGTTGCTGCTCAACTATACCAAAGGCTTGTTGCCACTGACCAAGTAGGGCAAGCAACTCCTGAAACTGACTTTGTGCCACAAAGGTCTCATGGACAGCAGCATTTTCTCTCTGAATGGCCTGATCTTTGGAGATTGTCATCTGCTCAAGCAATGTGGTCAGTCTTTCAACTTCCTCTTCATATTCTTTCTTCATCTCTCGCTTAAATGAGGTGACGTAGACGAACTCGCGATTAAGGGATTCCAATGCATTCTCCAGGCAGGAGTAACTCTTCATCATAGCAAACATTGCGCTACTAGCAGGACCATTGCTGTTCTCAGCTTCATCTTTACCACCGACAAGTGCAGTCTCACTAAGCTGACGCCACACAACCTGGTATGGGTCACCTCTAGGAAACACACCTGCAGTGGCACGAGCAACCTCTTCTGGGCATCTTTTGAGCAAATCCCATAGTGCCTTGTATGCAACCACAATTGCACCTTCCTGAGGATTCCTACCTCGAGCAATGAACCGACGTCCACACCAAAGTGACGCTCCTTCACTCTCGGCGGGAATTACCACTTCAACCGGAATCAAACTCATACGCTGACTCTCCAGCTCCTTACTCCACTGATAGCGAGGTTCTTTACCCGTGGGATAGCCTACTGAGTGCAGAATTCGCCATAGCAAGGAAGGCATTCCATATTCTTTTAGAAACTTTTTGGCACCACGAGGCTCACGGGTGGCAAACTGCTGATGTGAAACTTTTCCCTTGGTTGACTTGGATTTGATGCGCTTCATTCTTGCCATCTGTCCAACCGAATCACAACTCTCATGAGATGGGGATTAAGTTGGTGACTTTTATAGAAATAGAGAATCATTCTTTTATAAGGGAAGAGATAATGCAGTTGTCATGAAATGATTATGTGTCATGATGCATGTACGTTTCGTACGTCCTCACAAATCTGGAAAACAATAAAGTCTAGCGTTTTAGGCGGTGGCATACCAACGTGCTCTCATATAGCGTAAACTAGTCGGGCTACACGATCTTGCGTAGTTAGTGTACCTGCAGAAACTTCATTTCAGCCCAATATCCCAATGAATGCAAGCGACGTAAAAATCCACGCACCTTCCGAACAAGGTGAAATCTCCGATTACTTGCACCCATTCCCGAGTGCATACTACCCAACAAGTCATCAGAAGACGACACCCTCACATGGGGTACCTTCTTATAAACATGTGTGAACATGTATATAATCCAGCACCAATAAGCACTCCCCTAGATCGGCATTGCGTCCGATCATGCTCTCACAGCTCACACTTACCTTAGCGGCGAACCAATCTTACCTTGGCGTAGGGGCAAATTGATCCTTACATAACCATTCAAGTGAATGGCCCTCATACATATCCGTCGTGTATGAGCACAACAAATAGAAAATATGATGCAGTAATCCCCCAAGTTAGTACTGATATAAGCCACATGAAGTCCTTAATTGGGCATAAAGGATATGATTTGGTCCAAGGCACATATATAAGTTTTGAAAAACCACACACTTTTGAAAAGCCTATATATGATATTAAGTGGCTATAAGTTCATAATTACTGTTTATAAAACAAATTCTTTTTGTTTTAAATATACTTATGAACAAGAATACGTTGAACCCGCTCCGATGCCACCGTAATGTAACCGACCAATTAATATAAACATAATGTACTAATGATGTCGCTTAAGCAACTTAATTAGCACAGGACGCTTATATCAACCCGGTAGTCCGTGAAACCACGAAGGATTTCAAACTTTCCACAATACAGCCCAGTCCGAATTAAGTTCAACATAATACCGTCCATAGTAAAACATAAGTTCACAAATAGTCGATTACATCGGAGTTGCGAAAATAGTTATTACAATATCAAGTTCAAATCCAAACTGCGGAAGCAAAATAAAGTGTTGTTTTACAAACGCACACTTAGTTAAAAATAGTGCCTGGTCCACCATCAGATCCGGCAAAAGCATAGAGGTATGAGATATAAGAGATGACCTTGCCCAAGGTCTAATTCTCCCGTAGTGGGATACAGGTCCATCTTGTTGCCACAGCAAAGGTCTTATGATCTCGCAACAAGTGGGAATAAAACCCCGAGTACAAGAAGGTACTCGGCTAGACTTACCCGTCATAAACCAAAAATAAGGTGACACCAAGGAGTATGCAAGGCTTTATAAGTGGGGTAGCTGACTCATTTAAACTTGCGATAAAAGATGAGCTTATTAAATAATCATTTAGTGATAAAAGACTCTCTAGCTTATTATCTTTTAAGTTGGATCCTGACATCCCTAAATTAGCACCTGTACTACTCCAAACTCCAGGGTATGAGCAAACAACACTATCTTATCCTTTCGGTTGATCATACCAGCATCAACAACATCAGAACCATAACCATCTTTCATTGCACACATATTTGCGACAGTGCCGCTGCTCGGTCAAGTGTTCACTGTCCAGGAACGATGGCGATTATAATCGATTGCAAACCAGCTGGCGGGTATTCCTCACACAAACCACACGTCTCCCGTCGGAGTCGATTAGATCACCTTGGTCTATTCGGGTGGAATCGCGGATTTCAGCGAATACGATTGCACCAGGGCATGCCCGGCTACCAGGTACCTCCGGCGCGACCGGCCACTGGCTTTAATACCGCGCCTGTGGGCAATACACTCAACTCCGCTGAAATTCCGGCCCAAACATCCTCAAGGCTTCGCGGTCGGATGTCCGCATCCTTCCAGCTATCTGTGAGGCATTGTTCAACATGATCCGAGGACGTACAAAGCCATATTTCCTTAAGTGACATCACCGGAGTTTCCGTGGTCTAACACACCACAAACCCCGACTAGTCATGATTTAACAAGGCCACATGGTTATGTTCTCTAAACCAACCTCCATAGTATCAACCATAGGGTAGTAACCACCTACCTCGCGGATGAGGGTCAATCACCCGTCTTCTACCGAACTAATTAAGCAGTGCTAAGCATATGAACGATCCCGAACTTAAAAAGGGTAAAGGTATTCGGGTGGATCAAGGTACTCATAATGCAGTAACGGTTCCAAGTAACGCCTATAAACTTAATGCATCATAAACAATAAAGGACGCAAAGTAAATCATTTTGCAAACCGTAGGAGAAATGCTCCCGGGCTTGCCTTCCTAAAACGAGCGATGTTGAAGCTCCCAGCACTTGATCACTCCACGTCTGGTTCCTGGTTCTCGATCACCTCACGTGTCGTGGTTCCCCTTGGTGACTCCTCCTTTGGATCCTTGTCCCATGTCACATTCTGTTCTCCTAGCGATCCTGTATGATGCGGGTGCATGTATGAATACTAAGAATACACATGGTATGATCATGCGAATGCGTGCTTTGCTTATTCTTTCTACAAGGTAGTCAACATCATCCAAGAACGTGTACCATAAGCACATGTCATCTACTATGTTTTCTACTACAACAATGTAATCCTAGTACGACATCCCTTTCTACTATCACTAGCAAACAAGTCAGTAAAGCCAAAGAGACTTCACTCAAGCATATTCATCCTAACCAATTCATTATGATCTACTCATCCTAGTATACTACTTAACCACCCACCATACCACTAATCACCTTGAACACTTGACAATAAGCCTAGCACACAACATCACTTATTCAAGCATCAATACTAGTCCTAACCATATAACTAACAGATCGGTAAAAAATCATAAATAAATAACCATAGACCCTATGGATATGAATAAAGACATTCTGGAAAGATTATGAAATTCTCCATCAAACATATGAAGACATCACAAACTGATTCCCAGGTTAACTACACCTAAAACACAGAACATCCGGACTGATTTTGGCAAAACAGCCACTAAAACAGCCCTGGTGACCATCTTGTCACACCCATAACTCTTAAACTATTCATGCAATGACCATGAAACTTTAACAGTAGATGGTCAAGCTAACACACTAACTATCATCTTTAGACAAGTTAACCAGAAACCCAACTTATCCATAGATTAGCCTAGCATCAATGGACTTAACCCCTAATTTGAACATCCAAGAGTTGAACAGGAGTACCATGATTGGCTACTCCTAAAATCCTACAAAAATTACAGTAGACATAGCATGGCAATACTAGTCTACCAACCAAATTTCATCCCATTTGGATAAACCTACTGACCTATGCATAATTCACAAGACAGCACAATTAATTGGACCTATAAATACTTTGTATTATGAAGTATGGCAAACTCATGTGTTAATCACATCAATGACTTCCTACTAACATATAAACAGCCCACAAAAAGAATTAACTCTTAACTTGAAGTAAAGACCCTATTTATGAATTTATTCAAGAGCAAGGCAATAATAAGCACTTGAACTACAACTATATAAAATTACACTAGACATGCAAGTGATATCTTTTTAATAGATAGAGCACCTCAGAACAAGACCAACAAGACCAAAATCACATTTTTCTGAACTATCTGGAATTATCTATGCATTTTCAAAGATAAACAGCAATTATACCAATTGATACAATTTAAATAAACCTATACAGAAAAGTTGCTCAAACAGGGAATGTCATATTTTTCCCAGATACTACACTTCACAAGGATTGCAACAAGACCAAGATCACCTAATTTGGACACCCCTAGCTCCCTATAGGAATTTTACAAGATTTAACTTAAAATCTAAAAATCCTTTTTCCTTTTAAAATTCGAATCCCTAATTGCTATGAGCACCCGGAGTGTACCCAAAGGTGGATCTGGGCTAAGTCCACCCGGGACGTGTACCCAGGCACGTGACTGATGACGTCACTCATGACGTCATGATGACGTCATCTGGGTCCCGCATGTCATACACCCGGACCCCGCTATGCTGACGTCAGCAATGACGTCAGCGATGACGTCACCATGGACCCACGCGTCATAGGCACTGGTGGCGGCATTCTTGCAGTTAGACCCCCAGCTTTTTGAGATATTACGCGAACCCAGAAATAAATAGCTATGAGTCTGGAGTCTTTGCAAATCGATCCCTGACCTTGTCCTAATTCTAGGACGAAGGTCCTTGGCGCATGGCAAGCAGTGGCGGCCGGCCGGCTCACCGTTCCCGGCCGGTGGGGACCTCGCCGGCGGCCACGGGAAGGCGGAGGAGCGTTGCGGGGTCCCCGCGCACCCGCCGGTGCCGCGGCTCGGCTCGGGGCAGGGCGGCCGTGGCGGCCCGACCTCGTCGGCCGGCGGGCTCGGCCGGTCGGCACCCCGGCCGCGGCGCGTCTCCGGGACGACGGAGATGGCGCGCGACGCGCGCGCGGCACGCCGGGCGGTGTGGCAAGCTCGTGGTGGTGTTGGCCGAGGGCGAAGCGGTGGCTAGCGCGAGCGGCGCGCGGGAGGATGGCGAGCTTGGTATGTCGCCATGGCGAGCTCGGCGGAGGCGCTGTGGTGGCGAGGAAAGGAAATTGAAGCGGGGCGAGTGGGTGAGGGAGTGAGGCGCAGGTTTTAAAGCCACTCGGCTTGGCCAATTTGAGCCGAGGGGGCGCGGTCACGGCGCGGAGCGGGCGGACTTGGCGGCGATGGCGACAGCGCTCCGCGCAGTGATGATGCGGCGGGACGGCGTGGAAGCAAGGCAGGACGACAGGCGAGGACGGGCGCGCTCGATGGCGGTGTCGCGTAGCACTTGGCGTTCCCGTTTGGCGGCTCACGGCGTGCATCCGAGACGACGGGACCGCGGCGGCGGCAGCGGCAGCAGCGCGGCGCAGCAAGGGCAGGAGAGGCGGCAGGCAGGCAGCAGGGCGGCAGGGGCAGGCGAGGGGACGGGGCTAAGCGGTGCTCGATGCAGGCGGGTTCAGCGGGAAGGCAGCGGGCGGCAGCGACGGCGTGCTGCCGTTCTGCGCGCGGGACAGAGGGAAAAGGGGAGGGGAGGATGATGACAGGTGGGTCCCGATGGGTCCCACCTAGGTCAAAGCTTGAACTGAAAATTTGACTGCGTATAACTCCAGAAATATTGCGATTTTGGAAAAACTCAAAACATGAAAGTTTCTCCATTTGTTGAGTAGAATACTTTTCATGTTGGAAGTTTTTGCTAATTCGGCCTAGTTTTGAAAATGTGAATTAGGGTCAAATTATAATTATAAAAACATTAATTTCCAATATTTTTCCTTGCTTTGTTTTGTCCTTTTTGAAAGCCATAAAACCCATTTTCATGACTTGGTGTAAAAACAAAGTTTTCTCCAAATAATTTTCTGCATAAACTTTGTTAAAGCTCCATTTTGAGAAAGCATCACAAGCATGACTTCAAGCAACCAGTAGAAAAACCCTATTTGCACTTTTAATACAAGCACTCAAACAATGCCACACAAATGTAATTACGATGCTTATGAGATGATCATGCTCATGAGATGCAGGATTTAGATAAGCCTAAAACTGGGGTTGTTACAGGTCGAAAGTAAGGTAACAGGAGGAAGTGTGGGGATTAAAGTCAATGATGACGTTGGCCCATACTTCCAAACCAAAAGGGGTCTCCGACAAGGCGATCCTATGTCACCAATCTTATTTAACATCGTTGCGGATATGCTAGCTCTTCTTATCAATAGAGCAAAAAGCGATGGTCAAATAAGAGGTGTCATACCCCACCTAGTTGATGATGGTTTGTCAATTTTACAATATGCAGATGACACCATTATCTTTATTGATCATGATACGGAGCAAGCAAAGAATCTAAAACTCTTGCTTTGTGCCTTTGAGCAATTATCTGGGCTCAAGATCAATTTCCACAAGAGTGAAATTTTTTGCTATGGTGCAGCTAAAGAGATGGAATCTTATTATACTAATCTCTTTGGTTGTAATGCTGGTGAATATCCCTTCCGATATTTAGGGATTCCTATGCACCATAGACAACTCCTAAATTCTGAATGGAGAAAGGTTGAAGAAAGATTTCAACAAAAACTCTCTTGCTGGAAAGCAAAGTACTTGTCCTATGGGGGAAGACTTATCCCGCTTAACTCTGTCTTGAGCAGTGTACCCATGTTTATGATGTCTTTCTTTGAGATTCCCAAGGGGGTCTTAAAGAACCTTGATCATTTCAGATCGAGGTTCTTCTGGCAAGGTTCTTCTGAAAAACAAAAGTATAGACTTGCCAAATGGAACATCTTATGTCGTCCTAAGGACCAAGGGGGTCTAGGTATTCTTGACTTAGAGTTACAAAACAAATGTCTACTGGCCAAATGGTTGATTAATCTGTTCAACATAGATGGCATGTGGCAGTCTTTGTTGAGAAATAAATACCTAAGATCTAGATCACTTACTCAAGTGAGAGCCAAACCTAATGACTCTCACTTTTGGAGAGGACTCATGCATATTAAAGATGAGGTGTTGGCTAATGGTTCTTTTCAGATTAAAGATGAAACCACTACGAGGTTCTGGGATGACACATGGGTGGGAAATGAGCCTCTAAAAGTTAGATATCCTGCTTTGTATAATATAGTACGTGATCCACACACGACTGTATCCAAAGTAATGGCCACAAGCCCCCTTAACATCTCATTTAGGAGGGCTTTGGTGGATAATAAACTTATAGAGTGGCATAATCTAGTAGCAAGAATTTCAAATGTCGATTTGGTGGCAGGAACAGATCACTTTAAATGGAATCTAACCAAATCAGGGTTATTTTCTGTTCACTCAATGTATCTCCATCTTATTGATACACAACCACCTTTTCGTCATAGTAAGATTTGGAAGATCAAAGTTCCTCTAAAAATTAAAATTTTCCTGTGGTTCCTACAAAGAGGTGTCACATTAACAAAAGACAACCTGGCTAGGAAAAACTAGAGAGGGAGCCAAAAGTGTATCTATTGTAATAGGAATGAGACTATCCAACACTTGTTTCTAGATTGTCCGTGTGCACAATTGATGTGGCGGATTATTTTCTTTGCTACTAGTTTGGACCAACCAAGATCCATCAGACATATGTTTGGTAACTGGCTTATTAATCAGCATAAGAGAGTCAAAAGCTTGATCTGGGTTGGGGTGACTGCCTTATGTTGGGCTATCTGGCGATGCCGGAATGACGTTGTTTTCAATAAAATGAAAACTAACTCTATTTTGCAGGTTATCTTCAGGGGAGCGTATTGGTTACGCTTTTGGGCCCAGTTACAGCGTGAAGAGCAAGCCAAGGACGCCCTCACTACCATGAGCAAGAAATTAGAGATGATAGCTCTGGAGGTTTCCAATAAAGGGTGGAAGCAGCTGTATCGTTTGCTGTATTTTCCTAGTCTATTTTTAAGACTTTAGCTCTCTTTGTCTCGGTTGTTTACCACACTTTTGTAATAAGGGTTGTGTACATCTATTGGATGTAGAGGCCGGATGACATCTATCCTTTATCTAAAAAAACCAGGTTAAGGCTGTGCATCATTCGGCAGAAATAAATAGATGACTTGTCAAAGTCAGCAACCATTGTCAGCCGTGGTGGCTGCTGCTCCTGATCTGAACAAGTGCTGGTGTTCAGCACCATTACACCTCTGTTGGTGGCACAGTAGAAACGCCCGGCAAAAGCCAAAGCTGAGTTTAGGTATCCGTCATTCACCACAGTCCAATTTTCGTCACCAGGCTTAGCGAAAGCAAGCCTCATCATGGGATAGGAGAAGGAGACTGCCACTGTGGAGTCCTCAGTGAGGCCAACGGCTAGGACAAAAGGACCTTCTTCCGGCTCATCGCAGTCGTCTCCACCTTGCACGAATGGGGTCAATGGCGGAAGATCGACGAGCTGGCGCGTGAGCGGGTTAAGCAGCCGAGCGATTGTCGTGGGTTCGTGGCAAAGCAGCAGGAGGCCGGGCATCGCTAATTAGCGAACGCTCACTAGGAAGCTAACCAGCGAACGATTTCAGACACCCCCAGAACTTTCCATTTTTGGTAAAAAAATTTCCGCAACTTTCCTTTTTTAGAAAGTTTTTTCTACTTTTAGCAAAATAAAAAAGTTACAAATTCAGACACATAAATTTTCATGCATAACTTATAGGTCTAACTTATAATTTTAACTTATACACAAAATTTATATAATTTTCAATGTTACAAAATTAGAAATGTAACTTAAAACACATGACTAATGTGATCAAACTTAGAAATCTAACTTAGAATACATGACTTACGTGACTTAACTTAAAAATTTAAATTAGAACACATGACTTACATGATCTAACTTAAAACGCATGATCTAGGTGCTCTAACACATTGCAAAGTTAAAAATCTAACTTAGAAAGCATGACTTAGATAATCTAACTTAGAAGACATAACAAAATGACAGCAGTATAGAAAAAAGTGAAAAAAATTCTTTAAAACATATTTAATCGGGATCTGGTTTTATTCGTCTCGTCGCGTAGAATATATCGGTGCAAACGAAATTAGAAACGGATACACAATTTAGAAAATATAGCAAGTTAAAATAAATGTTTTTGTTTTTTTTTAACCTGACGTCAGCACTGCATGCACGGATGCTCTGTCGGGGCGTTCGCTGGATTCGTTCCGAGTGAACGATCGCCAAATTGGATTTGGGGTTGGCAGGGCCTTTCTGCGAGTGGTTTGTCGAGCATGACCCACCAGCGGGGTAGAAAGCGAGCGTCGTCCAGGCCGCCGCGGGCGCGCGGGTCCGGCGAGCACTGTCGCCACGGTTTGCACACGGCGCGGAACCGGACGTAGTCGGCTACGTCGTTGGCGAGGACAAGCTCGGCGATCACGCCGACCGGCCCGTAACCAAGGTTCGCCCAGTCCCTTGTACGGGTGTGGCCCGCGCCGGGCCCGCGCGCTTGGCCCCCCATGAGCAGTTGATCGGAGCCCCGAAGCCAACGGTCGAGTGTTTTTGCCTCGCTCCGTCCGGTGATCGGGTCTAGGCGGGAGAGAGGGGGCAGCGCGGATGGTGAAGGGCGATCGGTCGCTTCGCCACCCGCTGGAGTGGGGTCAGGACTCCGGACATCCCCGCCGACGACTTTTCTCGCGGGAAGGAGGGATGGGGTCTAGAGGCATCCGCCGGCTTATTCATCTGCTTCCACTGCCGTCTGAAACCGGCGAGATCGGTACTACGGAGCGTCAGTTGGTTGTAACAAACAAACTTTGTTTCCTTTTCTACTGAAAAACGTGGTCTCGAAAAAAAACCCAGCGGGATCGGGACCCTGCGTGTGGGGGAGGACCGGACGAGATATAGAGGCGACGATTGCAAACAGCCAATTATATATCCTTACTCCCACAGCAGGGTTGAAAAAGAATCAGGATTGGAAAAGAATCACACACGGAAAAAAGCTTACCGTATGGCACACGGATTCTAGAGGAGCATCAGCGGGACCAAAGATCTTGGCCCAACTCGCAATCTTTTTTTTTTATAAGATCACGTTACCTGGCTAATAAGAAGAAGACAGGCATTGGCGGATCCAGAAACGGCCCACGAGGAGGGCTAAATACATAGAAAGTCGAGTTGAGTTAAAATCTTCCTTGTATTTTTGGCCCATATGAGCTTTTGGGCAGACTTGAAGGTGGATTGGGCTAATTTAGGCGCAAATGTTCCTTGTTTTTTTTTTTTTTTTGCTCATCCTCCAGCCCACCTTGGATCTGCCAATCGAAGAAGGTATCATAAAACACATTTGATTACATGCGCGAGAGGCGCTCCCTCTGTAGAATTTAGAAACTGATTACCCGCTACCGGTTTGGCAAGTATTAAGGGCTTTAGAGTTGTGTCACCCGCTAAAGACTAGCTACGCTTCTTCAACTCTTGACCCCAGCCAATCAGATTCCCTTGGTGCTGGCACTGAGCTAGGCAACATTGACAAACTGACGCTACTACTTTCTCACTGCAAAAGCTCACTGGACGCCCATTTTCGTTGAATCAGATTCTTCAACCATCGCCGTTGTGGCCATCGCCAGCTACTTGTTGTCTAGACATGCATGCTACTGCCCTGATTGCCTTAATGGGCTGTTCTAGGAGATCATCACACTTGCACGAATCTTGCTAGTAGTCTCTTTCCTCGGTCACCCTCAGCCAGATCACGCCTGCCCTCCTTGCCGATGCGTTGTGGCGAGACGGTGGGTGACGCGTCATAAGGCGGAAGATGGCGTCAAGAAAAAATGAGTGTCTTGGAGATCATCACACTCGCACGAAGCTCGCTAGTAGTCTCTTTCCTCGGTTACCCTCAGCTAGATCACGCCCACCCTGCCGTTGCGCCGCGGCGGGACGGTGGGTGATGCATTGTGAGAAGGAAGATGGCATGATAAAAAAAAAAAACAGAGTGTCTTGGGCAGCCGAAACACTCGAGTGATCCAGACAAACTCTATTTGCCAATGGCCGCAGAGTTTGCCGATGGCAAAGTGGTCAGCCATCGGCAAACTACCGGCTTTGCCGATGGCAAAGTGCGGCCATCGGCAAACCAGTGTTTGCCGACGGCTGGCGGAATCGGCTTATTTGCCGACGGCCGCAGAGTTTGCCGATGGCAAAGTGGTCAGCCATCGGCAAACTACCGGCTTTGCCGATGGCAAAGTGCGGCCATCGGCAAAGCACGGCAATGGGCAAAGCCATTCTTTGCCGATGGCAGGCCCGGCAAACTCTGGCCATCGGCAAAGCATCATTTTTGCCGACGGCCGGGCCATCGGCAAACACAGGCCACGTGGCTGCCTCTGGAGCTGCCGGGCCCACAGGCTTTGCCGATGGCCGGCCATCGGCAAAGCCAGGCCGTCGGCAAAGTTTGAATTTTTTTTTATTTTTTCTTCCAGTTTTTTTCTGGTTACTTCCTACACCAAATACAACCCACCTGCAAAAATTGGGACCATTTTGAGTTTTTTTTGCTATATTTCTTTAATTATTTCTGTTTCTTTGTAATTTTTCGGCGACTACAAATTTGAACTGCAGGCACATGAAATAATGGAACTTTTTGATTCGAAACATGGTATTCATGATGCTCGGAGTATGTTGAGGCCGTATCCAGGACCTCGCATGAAATTACGACCATGTTGGCGTCGTAACGTGGGGAGTCACGTGCACGAAAAGTGTTTTTAAATTATATAAAATCCAAACGAAGTCCGAAATTGACGAAACTTGACGAGTTGTGTTGTCAACACATGTGGAGACCATGGTAAAAAATTTAAAAAGTTTCAAGCAAGTTGTGACGTCGGATGACCAAAACCCAGACATCTCATCCGACGTCACCACTTGCTCGAAACTTTTTGAAATTTTTACCACCGTCTCCGCGTGCGATGCCAACACAACTAATCAAGTTTCGTCAATTTCGGACTTCGTTTGGATTTTATATAATTTAAAAACACTTTTCGTGCACGTGACTCCCTACGTTACGACGCCAACATGGTCGTAATTTCATGCGAGGTCCTGGATACGGTCTCAACATACTACAAACATCATGAATAACATTTTTCGAATCAAAAAATTTTATTATTTCATGTAATCGTAGTTCAAATTTGGAGTCGCCGAAAATTGCAAAGAAACAAATAATTAACTAAATATAAGAACAAAACTCAAAATTATCCCAAGTTTTGAAGTTGGGTTGTATTTGATGTAAAAAGTCACCGAAAAAAATGGACATGAAAAAACAAAAAAATTAAAGCCTGACGGCCGCTGGCGCCATCGGAAAGATGTTGCCGATGGCCGGCCATCGGCAAAGCCGGTGGGCCCAGCCGCTCCTCAGGCCGCCACGTGGCCTTTGCCGAGGCCTGGGCTGCCGGCATAGGCGATTTAAAAAAACTTGTTGAAACAAACGTCCCAGCCGGCCCACCCCAACCCTATCTCCTCCCCAACCCTATCTCTTCCCCATCCTGCCGCCGCCCGACCCCCGCCACCGCCTTGCGCGCCGCCGCCCCTTCTTCCGCCGCGCCAGCGAGCAGGCAGGCGGCCGCTCGAGCTCCCCCGCCCTCTCTGCTTCCCCGGCCGCCGCCACGCCCTCACCGCCGCCGGACCCCCGCTCCGCCCCAGCCTCGCCAGATCCGCCGGGCGCTACCCGGCCACGCGCCGCCGCAACTACGCCCGTGCGGCTCGCCGCCGTCGCCCGCTCGGCTTGCCGCCGCAGCGCCGCCGGCCCGCCGCGTCCCACCACTCAGCCGCGCCGGCCACCTCTCCCCATCGCAGCAGCACCTCCTTCACCTTCCCCGGCGGATCCCCACCTTCTCGGCTCGGCGGCGGCCCTCATCATCCAGGCGGCAGGCCCTTCACCTCGTGCACATCTGCGTCCCCACGAGCACGGCAGCACGGCGGCCCTCGGCCGCGCGCGGCTTCCTATCCCCATCCAGGGGCGGATGCTGCTCTCGGCGATGATGGCGGCCTGTCCCGGGTGATGGGGGCGACGACGGCCGGACCACCTGCACGCGCAAGTCTGGGTCCCCATGGACGTGGCGGGACGGCGAACTGGCGGGCACGGCGGCCCCTGGCCGTGTGCGGTCTCCCATCCCCAACCAGTGGCGTGCCCGTGGTCCTCATCTCCGATCCACGGTATGTCTCTCCATCGGTACTATGGCCGCAGCCATGGATGCATCCTCAGTTGCGTACATCCACAGGAATTGAGGAATCCGATAGCATGGATCTTGGTTGAAGATCCAGTGACGGGAATGCCAGACTTTCTTTTGTTTTATTGATCTTGGATCTGAAATTCCAGTAATCTTTCTATGCAGATAGAAGAGTATGGTTTAGTTAATTCCATCTGTCTGATTAGCGATCTTGATTTTGGTAGCAGTTGGTCACTCCCGTGGATTGCAATATTGTTTATTCTTGCAGTACCGTAACTTAGGAACCTAGTACTACCTTCACTTCATATATTCCTTAGTACATAATTCTTTCCAGTGAGCATGAATGCCATATCTCTCCCAATGTAAATCATATAGACCAATCTTTCAGTATGCATCACTATCTTATGGTAATTCTGTTTCAAGCCATCAATTTTATACTGAAAGTTCATGTTGTAGTTTACTATAATGAATATGCAGAATATAGTTAAAGTCACTTCATATTATTATGGTAAATTGGCCATGTCCTTATAGTGATCGATTGACACCACGCAGGCCGTGGCCAAATCCCTCTTTATTATTCCAACATTGTGTTCTTTGGTTGGTCTGCTATCTTGACTTTGTGGAGACAGAGCTGCATTGTTGGGAGTATACTGTTATAATTGACTTCTACCATTTGCTTCTTTTGCTTGTGAGAATCATGTGATAATTGGGAGACAGAACTGCATAGTTGGGAGTATACTGTTATAATTGACTTCTACAACAGGAATGACTTTGCTTCATGTTTTATTATTTGATCTAGTGCACATACAACAGCTCATAATTAAACCTCAAATCATAACAAAACAGTTATTTAAACCTCATGTGGTGTCCTATGACTAAGTGCAAATCTGAAGAAACTTTTCTGCTAACTTTGTGATGTGTATTGGCAGCTCTGCTGAAAGATTTGATCGACGGGAGCCTAATTGGAAAATGCTTTCAAAGATGAGTGCTGGAAGGAACTTAAAACTGAGCATACAAAAGTGGAATGGTAAGATTATTCTACGCACACCATTTTTCGTCTTAGTTGGCCTGTACATGATGTGATGGTCATGGTGTTCTGTATTTTCAGTTTTAATTGCCTACTGAGTGATGACTGCATTAGCTAAACTTACTAACAGATTGCTAGCATTTGTGTTGTTTCTTTCTTCACTAACAAATTTCTGTTTGCTATAGTAGCAGCCAAGTCCTGAGCCTCACTCCTCCCTTTTAATCCCTTCTATTCTGTTGGCTGCTTCACGTAGGACACTATGAGCATCTATCTGCTTGGTAAGTCAACAAGCTCTTGCCATGCTAAATGAAGAACATTAGTTACTGGTGGGATACAAGGAGGCTGATCCATTTTCTATTTTATAGAATTGTTAGTATATAGACCTTCTATGATGAATATCTAGAACACCGACTACTTGACATGTTAGTATATAGAATTGTCTTTCAAGCAGTTGAGCTAGAATTGCTATGTTCTTTGCTGTGATAGACTTGTTATGATGATGGACTTGTAATTTAATGGACTTGTGGAACTTAATTACAAACTTGTTATGATGGACTTGTATTTGAATTATATGTGTTTTGCTATGGTCAGATTTGATATTATATATATGCTGTGACGTGGACATGTGTATAATTAGTGTTCCATAGCTTTTTTTGGCATCTATTTTTTTTAAAAAAATAATTACTCTGCCGAATGCTTTGGCCATGGCAATTGGCAAAGTATTTTTTTTTTTAAAAAATACAGAAATTCTTTGCCAGAAAATACGAAAAAAAAATAAAAAAAACTTTGCCGATGGCCGCGTCCACGTCAGCCGTCGGCAAAGCCGCCGTCAGCCTGACGGCGCGTCGGCTGACGTGGCGGGTTTGCCCATGGCCCACGTGGCCATCGGCAAAGGTTTGCCGTTGGCAAAGTCAGTGGCCATCGGCAAACCCGGCTTGCCGACGGGGGTTTGCCGATGGCCACGTCAGATTGCCATCGGCAAACCCTTTGCCGATGGCAAACCTGTCTTTGCCGATGGCGGGCGGCCATCGGCAAAGAGCTCGATTCCGATAGTGTCGGTTAAATTTTAGTTCGTGTGAATGTGATCATACTCAGAATTGAATTCTTCCTAGGACACAGATAGTAATGCAGTGTTTTACTACATTTAATTTTGATCGATATATATAGGGAAAACAAATCTCTATTTTCAATGATAGTCTTTTTGCATTCGAAATGTGTCATCTCAAAACAAGCAATCACATACATGAGCAACAGAGAAGACAGATCATCTTCCCTCTGATAGAACACTCACGGAGGACATACTACCACCGATGCTACTCATGGATGGAGGAGACTGGCCGGACGACACGATGTACGAATCAAACCCGTCATTCTGCATCATAGACATCATGCTGAAGCTCGTGTAGTAGCTCGGTGACAGATCAGGAACCGCCAGGTCGGAGTCCAAGTACTGCACGACCCTCCGCATGGTGGGCCTGACGTTAGGCCACGGGTGCGCGCACATCAGACCCACCTTCAGCACAAGCATGGCTTCCTCGGCTTCGTACTTCCCCACGAGCCGTGGATCCACCGCGTCCAGGAGCGAACCATTGCGGTGGTGCTCGATCACCCAGTCCACCAGCACGACCCGATCGTCACCGTCGACGTCGTGATGGATGGGCCTCCGCCCGCAGGCGACCTCCAGGAGGAACACGCCGAAGGCGAAGACGTCGGTAGAGGGCGTCGCCTTCCCCGTGCGCACGAGCTCCGGCGCCAGGTATCCCATGGTCCCAGCCACATGAGTCGTGTGAGGGCCGGTGCCATGGTCGTACAGCCTGGCCAGGCCGAAGTCGCCTAGCCGGCCGTTCATCTCGTGGTCGAGCAGCACGTTGCTCGCCTTCACGTCTCGGTGGATGACGACCTGCTCCCAGTCCTCGTGCAGGTACAGCAGGCTCGCCGCGACGCCCTTGATGGTCCGGTACCTCTCGTGCCATGGGAGCACCGGCATGTGCTGGTCGTATAGGTACTTGTCAAGGCTCCCGTTCGCCATGTAGTCGTACACCAGGATGAGCTCGCCTTTGCGCCTGCAGTAGCCAAGCAGCTGCACGAGGTTCCGGTGCCGGAGGCGGCCGATGCTCACCACCTCCGCGATGAACTCCCTGACGCCCTGCCTGGAATCATGGGACACCCTCTTCACGGCGATCTCTAGGCCATTGGATGACGGGAGCATTCCTCCTTTGTATACGCTCCCAAATCCCCCGACGCCGAGCAAGTTGCTGTCGCTGAACCCGTTGGTGGCATGGAACAGGTCCTTGTACGAGAACCGGTGCGGCCCGAACTCGTCCTCCCAGTCCTCCCGTACCTCGGCGAACCGACGCCGCCTCCACACAACGAAGAAGACGGCCGCGAGCACGGCGGCCACGAGCAGCGCCGTGGCGAGTGGCCGCAGGACCAGCAGCACCTTGGACCGAGGCTTGGGACCCACGCGTGGCAGGACGGGGAGCTTGGTCATGTCGAGAGGTGGGGCCGGCCCGTCCAGGCTGAAGCTCCACCCGAGCACGCAGTGGCGCGTGGCCACGATTCCGGACGACGAGGAGAAGCCGATGTACATCGGCCTCCCCTGCACGATCATGGAGAGGTCGACGGCCGTGGAGATCAGAGGCCTGCTGGGCTTTGGCACCTGCACTGGAGCTAGCGTCACGTTGATCTGCTCGGCCTCGCCGTCGTAGTCGACCCATATCTGCATCGGCTTCCCGCTGTTTAGCTGAAGCTCCCGCAAGGCGCCGCCGGCAGCGTCGTCGTAGTAGCCCGCCGTCTCCGGCTGCAGGGACACGAGGCTGTTGACGTCGACGCCGACGTGGTTGCTGTTGATGTCGTGGAGCTCCGGGTTCATCATGGTGTCCACCTCCACCGCCAGCACGGGGTCGCTCGCCGTGCCGTTGATCGCGCCGAGGAAACCGAAGTACTGCCCGATTTTTGCCGCGGAGAAGTTCGTGGTCGGGGCCACCACGAAGGCGAAGCCGTGGTCGCTCAGTCCCGCGTGCTCGTACTCGCCGGACAGGATGGCGAAGACGAAGCACGTCGAGAAGGACCGTACCCGCGCCGCGGTGGCGTTCGCCGCCGATGCGGAGGACGCATTAAGGAAGTGGACGGGGGCTGGGCGGAACGCGTGCGCTTTCTCCTGTAACGTGGCGTTGGTCAGCAGGAGGAGGCCGCCGGGCGTCACGGCAGCGACCCCATCCACTGCGATGTCCGACGAGGCGAAGCCTTGGTAAACAAACTCTTGGCTGTCGTCCGCAGACGACGAGGGGACATGGATCACAAGGAGCAAGACGACCAAGGATACGAGCTTAGCACACATATTTCGGTTGGCCTTGGTAAGACTTTGCAGGCTCAACTCATCCAATGCTAGCTCTTCTTTGAGATTGTATATTTCGTCGTCAGCCTGAAAACTCTGACTTCGCCTTTGATAAACTAGAAGAGATGGACGTGAAACGAGCATAGTAAATAGACTTACACCTACTGTCAAGTATAACCATTATTCCGGTCGTGGATTGATTGTTGACAACGTATAAAACCTGTCACACGCCACGCTATAACTCGTGGCAGAGCTTCAAAGACGGCTGTCACACGCAACTCGTGGCAGAGCTTCAAAGACGGCTGCTGACTGCTTTGGTGTCCGGACTGGCGCCGGGTCAATTAATAATGAAATCAGCCGAATTCATTAGTAGCCGGAAAGTTTGGCAAAACAACATTAGCATCTACATAATTTTGGTAAAATAAGAAAAAATTACCGATGTTGCTGATCTGGACGACCTCAACTCTTAAGTGACACAAGACCCATAGCGTAATCATGACCTTCCTTTTGAAGTTCAACAAGTCGATGTGGAAGTGTAGACAAGTCGCAGTACAAAGGGATTGAAGAGGACAAAAAAAAAATTCATAAGGAAGACGAAGTTGTATGCTCAAGCTGGTTGAACATTAGCAAATACCCCATTAATGGGGCCAATCAATCTCGTTCTAACGTTTTGGAATAGAGTTCATGCTTTCTTTGAGGCCAGTCTCAATGGCTAGTTTCATTGCACAGTTTCACATATTATTTAAAGCTTTGAAATTTTGATACGAAACAACTCACTCCCTCAATGCATAGTTTCATTGCACAGTTTCACATACTATTTAAAGCTTTTATGGGTCCACTGTTGTCTCTCTCTCCTCTCTTCCACCAATGACCTTACTCCATGCATGCGGATGAAATGAAATAACACTCTCAATGGGGGTTTCACACACTTTCCAATGTTTTGGAAACACCGCTATATAGTTTCACCATGGTGAAACGAATTCCTTCTCTCTCCTCCCAATTTCATGCAATTTCATGCAAATGCCGACATAGCCTATTTAATGTGCATGACACTCCGCGAAACCTCCATGAGACTGGCCCGAGTAGAACAAGAAAACAACAGCTATGAGGACAGAGACTTCCATCATGCATAGGTGGCTAACAATTCAGTTTCAAGTGAACGAGTATGTTCATGCTATGAGGCGATCGAGCATACGAATCAAAGTGGAACAACTATCCAAGACAAGGTATGTAATCTATGTTGAATCTTTTACTATAATTTGGTTTATGGAAAAGATTTATATGTTGCCAAATTCCCTGTACAGATTTCAAAAGCATCCATGATTACATGAAATTAGACAAAAACAAAAAAATCATTTATTCTTATACATCGTTGGAACATACTAAAGGAGGAAGACAAGTGGAAATCAAAGATGAAAGCTTGCCGAGCTAGAAAAACTAACAGCAAGCAAGAAAAAACATAAGTCCACCAAGGTGTCGAGGCCAAAGGATGTAAAAGCCACCAACACTGAAGAAATCACTGATGTTGTTGCTCAACAAACAGAAGCAAGAAAAAGGACAAAGGGCATAAAAGAAGGAAAAATGTCTTCAAAAATATAAACAACTGCAACAACAAACCTACGTAGGCTCTCAAGTGCAATACTTTCACCAATGCGAATGTACTCATTTGTAGCATCACTCGAACCAATCTAAAGTGAAAAAAATCACAACCTTCGACGGAATATTTCAGGGTCGTATGTTGGACTAACTGCCAAATAATCTTGAAATATCTTGTTGTGGCCACCTTCTCTATCATGATAAATAACTCTATGACCTAGGACAAAGCCACCTTATCTTCTTTTGACAATATAAAAATTTTGCACAATTCGAGCAGCCGAGAATATCACATAGTCATCGTCATCGGATGATGAATCATCCAATTCTCTTGAACAAGGGATCTCTTGAAAGGCATATGATTCCTGAGAAAGGATGGTGGAGAAGATCAATGGGCGGTAAAGGGTGGAGGAGATAGGCGGCGGAGGGAGGAGGAGATTGTCGGCTGGTGGAGGAGATGGCCGGCTGATTTAGGTGATGTGCGACAGAGGGAGGAGGAGAAGGGCGGCAAAGGGAGAGGAGACGGCCGACTCGGAGGCACGAAGGAACGATGCAGCGGCGACGTCCTTCCCTCCGCGCATGTGAGAAGAGAATTGTTGCGAGGAATATGCGGTTTTGCATTTTTTGTTTGGCAAAATTGGGAATTTGTCAAGCCCTAAATGAATATGGCAAAGATAAAGAGAGTCAAATCTCCAACAGTTTTCCATTGTTCACTTGGCAAAACTAAAAATTGTGCGCGCGAGGGGGGAATATCCCACGGGAGTAGCGCGCGAGGGCGATTGCCAAGTGAACCGCAGTTTGCCATATATGTTAAATAGCATCCGGTGTTTGTGAAGTTAACAAAAATGCCAAGCCTATTTGCAAAACCGTTGGAGTTGCTCTTACATCCGGTAAAAAAATCTTATGGACCTTCATTTTTGTTTTGGTAAGTTAAAAATAGCAATCTCTTCGAAATGACTTCTTTTTATACTTGGCAAATTGTTCTAAGAATTGGGAAAACACAGGATTTGGTAGGTAAAATTTATCAAACTCTTAGAGCATCTCCAAGAGTTTGCTAAATGGAACTTGGCAAATCTTATGTTTTGGCAAGTGAATAAAATTTTTGGCAAGTCAAATAATGTTGCATCTCCAAGAGTTTGCCATTTTGACTTGGCAAAATTAAAAGAACAGAAGCCGGCAAATGGGAATTATGCAAAGTGAACACAAAACTTTTCACAAATTACATAAACCTTATTTGTAAATACTTTATCTCTTGACACTTTTGCAAAGTGAAACAACAAAAAGTTCCTGTCTCGCATTTAGGTCCTTATCCTTCGAAGTCACACGTCGCCGCTCATCTGAGGTCGCGCGCCGCCGCCGGAGGTCACTGCCGCGCGCCGCCAGAGGTCGCGCCGCGCGCCGCAGGAAGTCACGCCGCCGGAGGTCGCGCCGCCCCTGCTCCCCCTCACGGGCCCTGCACTCGGCGTCCTGGCTGGACTCGGACGCGGTGGGCGGCGCGGGTGGCGGGGGCGAACGGGTCACCACGACTGCGCGCGTGAAGCTGGCGGCCTCCGGGCATATCCGCCGGCACAGGCACTTGCTGTATTCGTTCTCGATCACTGCATAGTGGAAGGGGCGTCGAGCTCAGCGACCGGCCGGGCGAACGACGGGAGAATAATTGCGGGGAATTGGGCGAGCAGGAAGGAAGCGTATCGAATCGGCGCCAGGAGCGGGAGACGGCGGCGACGCGGGTGAGGTCGGCGGGGTCGTCGAGGAGGTGGAAGATGGCGGTGGAGGTGTCCACGGCCTGGCTCTTCGCCTCGGCGTGCCCGATCTGCAGCCTCGCGAGCAGCTCCCGGACGTCCGTCTGCACGGCGTCGGACAGGACGCCGGTCTTGACGAGTAGCACGCAGTCCCGGAGTCCGAGGCCTGCGCAGACGAGGAGAGGCGGTGGCGCGCAAACGAGGAGGAAGTTTCACGCGAGGCGTTCGCGGCAGATTCACGAGATGGCAAGTGAAGCGAAACTCACAAATATGCGCGTGGATGGACCCTGGATGGCAAGTTGCCGAATTTTGCCAAGCGGTTTACCAAACTGTTGGAGCACTATTTTTTCATGTTTTGCCAAAAAACCAAGGATAGCAAGTCCATTTGGCAAACTCTTGGAGATGCTCTTAGAGATGCTCTAAGCATAGTTTCATGAATTGATTAGCTCGTGCTATCCCACTATGCATGTTCTCGAGAAAAATGAACTTATTAATTAGGTGCATGTGAGAATAATTCAGCAGCCGCATGGCGGCTATGCAATCGCACCCTGAGAATACGTTAACAATGATCAGTTTATTCCTAATCTTCGTCCTCTCTCTCTCTAGTCGTCCTCTTGTGTTCAAAATATCGAGCCGGGCGCAAACCTCACTACTTTTCTACCGGTCGCGGCACACCAGCAAGAAAACGAGTTCTCTGCGAAAGACGAGTGCCACTACTTTATGGCTCACATTTTCTTCTGGAATCAATTGACTTCTTCCTCTGCTAGCTAGCTCCTGAGAGCGAAACACTTCTAGTACTTCACACATGTCAAGCAAGTCAACAACTGCTATTATTAAGTAGTGCTCCGTATTTTTTTTCTTGTTGGTCAACTCTGGAGTCGTGATCGATGTTGATATGGAAGCGTTGAATGTTCGTTCTCCTGCAATCCGGCCATCCTCGACTCGCCGTCTGGTCTGGGCATGCGCGTGGAAAAAAGTTGCGTACCATCTTTTCTTCCTGCTGGTGTTTCTTCTCTGTGCACAAGTGGTTTGCCCTGATTTAAAGGCCGTATAGACCGTGCCAGGTACAGTACTGGCAAAGTGGTAACTGGTAAGATGCTGACAGGGCCGCACGGTGGGCCTTGTCTAGATGTCTAAAAATTTTAATTTCTTTACTCTCTCTCCATATATCGAATTTTTGGACGTACGTATAGAGTATTAAATATAAATAAAAAATAATTAATTAAATAGTTCGTATCTAATTTGCGAGATGAACCTTTTGATCCTAATTAGGCCATGGTTGAACAATAATTGTTAAATACAAACAAAACTGTTACAATGCTTTTTAGCAAATTTTTTTGCCATCTAAACAAGGCGGCGCATGTGGAAAAAAGTTGCACATAGATGGACCGTACATTGTGTGTGAGCTTCCAACGGTGTTGCGGCACATATCCTTACTCTCTTGTTGCTACATGTATCATAACTCTCTCCTTTACTCCATGTTGGTGTTTTTCCTCTTTGTGTACACGTGGTGTGCTCTGGTTGGAAGGCCGCATGGTACGTGTCAGGTAGAGACATGTCGTACACAATGTTGCGTACGGACGGACTGTACACGGTGTTATGTGGCCTTCCAACCGCTTTGCGACATGTATTCTAACTCTTCTCTTCTCTTCCCCGTTGGTGTTCGAAAATCCTTTTCTGCAGTCGTTCGCTCGATTCATGTGTGAGCGAACGATCCGACCAGCATACCGCAGGCACTCTACTTCCTCTGCTCCACTTTCTAAGTTGGTGACGTCACTCTAAAAAAAAGCAGCTATTTTATTTTAAACGCTATAACTTTAAAATTATGTATTCGTTTTTAATTCCGTTTGCCATGGTGTGTTTTACGTGATGAGACGAACAAAACTAGATCCCACTTGAATATATTTCGAAGATTTTTTTTCACTTTTTTTCCTATACTAGTGTCATTTTCTTTATGTTTTTTTTATGTTCTCACACCTAACTTACAAGTAAAAGTTAGATTTCTAACTTTGCATTTGTGTTTTGACGTGATAAGTTAAATATATAAGTTATATTTTTAACTTTTGCAATGTGTTAGATCACCTAAGTTAGACGTAAAAGGCTAAAAGCTAGATTTTTAAGTTTACAACATGTTAGATCACATAAGTTAGACATTTAAGTTAGATTTCTAACTTTGCAACGTGTTAGTTAAGGTAAGTTATACGTTCTAAGTTATATTTCTAACTTTCCAACGTGTAAGATCACACAAGTTATGGTTCTAAATTAGACATATAAATTAGAGAATGAAAAATATGTGCCTAAATTTAGAGCTTTATCTTTCATTTACTAATTACTTTACAGCTTTATCTTTCATTTACTAATTACTATAAATAGAAAACTTTTACAAAAAAAGAAAATTGTGGGATTTTTTTCTAAAAAAGGAAAATTATGTGCATGTCCTCCGACAAAAAAAAGAATAAGAGAGTAAACCGCGTCATTCGTCCGGTGGGAGCGTCATCCCTCGGGTGGGAGTGTTTGCATGCGCTTACTAAATGGGGAAAATTTGTGGAATTAATTTATTTCCTAAAATAGAAAGCGTACTGTTGTGTCTGATCGTTCGCTAGATCTGTTCCCAATGAACGTTCGCTAAATAGTCGTCCCCGCGTTGGTGTTTCATCTCTCTCCTCCCTTCTCTCTTCCATGCTAGCATTTAGCCAGATTACAACCTACTATATAATTGCTCTTATTCCGTCTATTTGCCATGGATCCAAATACCCGAGCAAGGACTGAACTTTAGCAGCAAAAGTTTAGGGCTAATCATTGTTCGTGCTCGTCTCGTGATGGCTATGGAAGAAGCGCAACACTAGATGCTTCCCGAACACTTCCATGTCCGTTGGTGACCACGTGCCCACGTGGGCTGAAAGGTCTGGCTCAGGACTAGGACATGTGTGGCGGCTCAATCTGGGAATGATGTATTCAAGATGTAGAGAGTAGAAAACACTAACGACCGGGAGCAGAAACTCTTGTATTTTGAACTCTTCTTCTAATATAATGATGCACACACTCGAGAGAGAAAAAAGTTGAGGACTAATCTTTTGCCATGGCAAATGGATGCAAATACCCGATTAGAACGTGTGCTATTTAAGATGAGGCAGAGATATTCAGATATTCTCATGTCCAACTTCTATGTATGCATTTCGGAATCAAGGCTAGAAGTTACTAGTTGAATTTTCTCAAGAACACTCTTCAAGTTGAATGCTCCTCCTAACCTTTCAAAAAAAAAAAAAGTGCTCCATAACAAGCTAAGTAGTTCTCAAGAGGCAATATTTTTTTTAAAAAGGCGATAAAAAACTTTTGTCTGATTTTTATTAGACGAGGTTACAATTAAGAACACGACTAAAAAAACCACCCTCAACCTACTACAGACCTCAAGAAGAAATTTCATTATCAGTAGCTAAATCAACTGACAATGAATACACCATATCAATTTGGAGTATCTCTAGAAGCCTGCAGTTATATTATACACAAAAAGATCAATTTCTTATTACAACGACAACAGGGTCTTACACTCCCAGGTACAAAAGCCTATTCATCTTCCTCTCGAGAGATCAGAAATGGTACCGATGCTCATGGACGGCGACACGCACTCCATCGTCTCCTTGCCCAACTCCCTGCTATACATCCGCTCCATGACGGTGAAGCCAAAATACTCCGGTGACAAGTCCGGAAGGACCATGTCGCCGTCGAGGTACTGCGTGACCTGCCGCATGGTTGGCCTTGCGTTAGGCAACGGATGCGAGCAAAGCAGACCAAGCTTTAGCACCAGAGAGACCTCATCAGGATTGAAACCGTCTGGTGTCATCGTGTCTGCCGCGTCAAGGATCAATCCCCTACGCCAACGCTCAGCCACCCAATCCACGAGCACGGTGTGGTTCTTGTGCTCGTCTTGCTCGATTGGCCTTCGTCCACAAGTGACCTCCAGAAGGAACGCCCCGAAAGAGAAGACATCAGTTGCCGGCGTTGCCTTGCCGGTGTGGCCTAATTCAGGGGCCAGGTACCCCATAGTGCCGACCACATGCGTCGTGTGCGCATCAGTTCCGTGATCATACAACCTTGCGAGGCCGAAATCTCCCAACCGTCCGTTCATCTCGCCGTCGAGAAGAACATTGCTTGCCTTGACATCTCGATGGATGACAACCTGCTCCCAATCCTCGTGCAGGTACAGCAGTCCAGCCGCCACTCCTCTAATGATGTGAAACCTTTGAGGCCATTCCAGTGCACCCTTGCTTCGATCGTAGAGGTACATGTCGAGGCTACCATTTGGCATGTAATCGTAGACCAAGAGAAGTTCACCTTTGCGCCGGCTGTAGCCGAGTAGCTGGACGAGATTTCGGTGGCGCAGCCTCCCCATGCTGGCAACCTCAGCGATGAACTCCTTCATGCCCTGCTTCGACTCCTGGGACACCTTCTTGACCGCGACCTCCGTGTTGGACTTGCCGAGAACGCCCTTGTACACGCGCCCAAACCCTCCAGCGCCGAGCAGCCGTTTGTCATTGAACCCTCCGGTGGCATTGTACAGGTCCTTGTACGAGAACCGGTGCTGCCCGAACGCGGTCTCCCAGTCCTCTCGTAGCTCCGCGAACTTGATCCGCCGCCGCACCAGGGCGTAGATCAGGACGCCCACGGCGAACACCAGCGTGGCTGTCGCGATGGGAAGCACGATGTCCAGCACCTTGGACCGCGGCTTGGGCCCCGCCGGCGGCAAGGCTGGCAGCGACGAGATGTTCAGCGCCGGGGCCGGCCCGTCGAACGCGAAGCTCCACCCGAGCAGGAAGTGGCGCGTGAAGAGGATGCCCGTGGCCGACGTGAACCCCACGTGCGCCGTGGTGCCCTGCAGCACGCCAGAGAGGTCGACGGTGGTCTGCAGTAGCGGCTTCTTCGGCCTGGCCAAGCCCAGAGGTGCAATGGTCACGGTGACCTGAGTTGCCCCGCTCTCGTAGTCCACCCAGACTTGCATGGCCGTCCGGCTGATCAGGCTCAGGTTCCGGAACTGCCCGGTGCCGTCGTCGTAGTAACCGGCGTCCGCAAAGGCACGCGACACCAGGCTGTCGACGTCGACGCCGACGTGGTTGCTGTTGATGTCGAGGAAATCGGCGTTGAAGAGCGTGTCAAGCTCCACGGCGAAGACGTGGGTGCTCCTGTTGCCGTTGTCGGTGTTGTTGAGCAAGCCCAAGAACTGGCCCGGCAGCGCGGTGGACAGGACCGCCATGTCCGAGGAGACGACGAAGGCCAGGCCGTGGCTGCTCAGGTCGAGGTACGGCCCGTAGATGGCGAACACGAAGGTGGTGGAGAAGGAGCGTGCGGCGGTGGCGTTCTGGGCGCCCGGGTCCCGGAACGGCAGCGGAGACGGGTGGAACGCGTGGCCTTTCATCTGGATGGTGCCGTTGGTCAGCATCAGGAGGCCGTTCGGCGTCACGGTGGACGCGCCGTCGAGGGTGAGGTTCGCACCCTTGAAGCCGTTGTAGGAGAACTGCTTGTCATCGCTGCCGGCGGCAGCGTCGGCGCAGCGGCCAAGAGGAACGAGGAGAAGGATCAGCAGAGTAGCCAGGTGGAAGGTTTGAGATAGCATTGCTTCAACGCTACGGTTGATTATCTGAATTGTAAACAGCAGGCCTCAGATTTGTGGGACAGTGTGAACTCTATGGCGCCGCCAGAATAGGACTTCGCGAAGTGTTCGTCGGGAGGAAAATTCTGGGATCCTTGTAGCGCGTCAAAAGTCGCCCCCTGCCCCAGGCCTAGCTCGCGAAATGCATGGGTAGGGTCACGTTAGTTCAGTGGTCGATAGTGTTTCTATTTTTTCAAGGGTTTTTATTTATGTTATTATAATTTTTTCAAGTTTGAAGATATGCCGTTATAATTTGTCTATTTGAAGAATTACAATTATAATACTAATTCTCTAAATAGGCTAGGTAATGGCACATCTTCAAACTTAAAAACTTATACTGGTGTGAATCCAAAATAGTACTTAATCACTAAATAGGTATTAAAATCTTTTAAAAAATAGTTTGATTAAGCGGTATTAAAGAAAGTATATTACATTCACCGTACAACAACTATCTAAATAGATGCAAGTTAGTTGAACATATTAAAATTTACCCAATTTAATACAACAACTATCTTCTTCTTAGACCAACTCCAAAAGAGTTGGTAAAAATGGATTGCTAAATCTATGATTTAGCCAACCTCTAAAATAGAAAACTCTACAAAAAAAAAAGAAAAGAAAAATCCAACAACCTTTCTATTATAGCAATGCTAGATAGCTAGCCGCACATGCAAGCTATATTTACCATGCGAGATTCTAGAAATAGCCAACTTGTTATTTTACAAAATAAAATAGCATATCTGTTGGTTCACCTTTTATTCTAAAAATCTAAATATAGCATATAAAACAAAGATAGCATGTCTTTTGGAGATGCTCTTAATGAAATACGCGTTAAAGTACGCACTCTCGAAAAAAGGTGGGTGCATGTTGGTCCAACATTTTGTAATCTATTAAATTTGATTCGAGAACTTGCCTCATTGGTGCATATACGGTCCAAGCATTGTAATGACGTGTCTTTGTACCCTATGAATCATTGTCACTGGAAGCTAAAATTTATGCTCATCTCATCCATTACTCAGTTTGTATCGTTTACTATATGATGACATCATTTCTGAATTTGGCCAAATATAAAAACCACCATTGATTTTATGGACAATATCGAATCAACCTTTTTTTAGTTCTATACTATAATACTTTTTCACCCATTTTCACCCCTACATGGTCATTTATGGTTCACTAAAGCTATAAATTAGGGACCTATATGTACTTTCAACCATGTGCTCCTTAAAAACTAGATCGTTGGACACACCTGAGTAGATGTCGTCACAAGGTCTGACCCATGCATGCTCACAACCCGGCTCGACTGCGGCATGCGTGTCCTTCAACTTTTTAATAGGAGCACACCTAGCTAGTCTACCTATTTAAGTTTAGTCAACATTTAGCCAAAATCTCATATGAGATTAAACTATATTGCACTATAATAGTCATCAAGGGCTAAGATTTATTTGATTTATTTCAACTAAAATAGAAGCCTAAACTAAATCCAACGAGGGATCAAGCTTTCCTACAAATGAGTCATATTATCCCAATGAACCCAACTTAGCGTTGGATGAGCTTAGCAAACTATGATGTAGTAACTCTCAATGATAACACATACGTGTTTGGAACGTATATGCATAAATAAGCTAAGTTCTCGCATCTAATTAAACACTCTATAAGATGTTAGACCAACATGCACTCACCTAGATAGTTATCACATTAAGTTGAGCAAATTAAAAGATGTTGGACTAATATACACCCACATGGATAGTTCTTGTATGATGAGTGTAATTTTACTCATTAAAGAATCATGTCTTTTTTTAACTGCCATACGAAGCCACTTTAGAGAAGACCACCTTAGAGCATCTCCATCAAATATCCTATTCAATCTCCTATACCTAAAAGGTAGTGTTTTAATATAATTTTTAAGAGGTCTTCTAAAAAAGCATCGTCTCTATTAGGATGGTCTCTTTGGCCCAACAAATTGGATGTAATTGTGTTGAGATCCAGTCCAATTGTATGGAGGTTGTTGAAAGGATGCATGATGGTTAAATCTACTTTCACAATAAATTTATTTGGAGATATAAATATTGTCTATATTTTCTACAAACATAGTTAAACTTAAAAAAAATTGCCCAACATGAAAGGAGTATGCAGTAGCTGCTGATTGCCTGACTTTCCGTGTGGAGTAGAAATAGTTTTGCCGCCCGGAGATAGAAGAGGAAGAAGTCCATGGATTCCTGAAGAAATGTGGGGCGAAAAGTAGTGTACGAATCCAAGGGTAGAACAATAATCTGTGTGCATTGCCTTGTTTCAGTCCGCAAAAGGCTTCCTAAAGAACAGTCCGTTTGACATTTTGGGTCACTCTAATGTCAGTCAGTCTGAAAATGGCTGCTGATTGTTTAAGCACCGCGGAAGAGTCCGGTTTTTCAGCGGCACTCCTCTTCGCAGAAGTCGTTTTCTTGCAGCGCCGTGGTGACCGCATCTCGGTGAATGGCTTCATTCAGACAGCTCCAGTAGTCCACCATCATGCCCATACACAACGACAACGAGTGCGCCCCGCAGCGCACGGCGACTCGCAGAACAGTCCGAGAAGCAGCCATCTTTGAAGCTCTGTCAGAATTATTGTCGTGTGGGACAGGTTTTATGTTGACAACAATAAATCCGCTCGTACGTATGTTCGTATGTTAACAACAATTATTGATGCGTATGGTTATACCTGACCTTGACAGTAGATCCATTTACTACTCCGTATGCTCGTTGCACATTCCTCTGTGTGTCTCTCTCAAAGTCCTAGTGCCGCTAAACTCTCACTCGAACAGTTCAACATCAAGCCAACAAAAAATCTGAAAGAGAGTATAGAGCCTGAAAACTTATCAAGGCGAACAGAGTCATGTCTGCTAAGCTGGCATCCTTGGTCGTCCTGCTCCTTGTGATCCATGTCCCCTCGTCGTCTGCCGACGACGGCAGCCAATTCATTTACCAAGGCTTCACTGCATCGGAGCTCGCACTGGACGGGCTCGCCGCCGTGTTGCCCGGCGGCCTCCTCGCGCTGACCAACGCGACGATGCAGACGAAAGGGCACGCGTTCCGCCCAACCCCCGTCAATTTCCTCAACGCGTCCTCGGCATCGGCGCCGGCGGCGAACGCCACCGCGGCACGGGCACGGTCCTTCTCGACGTGCTTCGTCTTCGCCATCGTGTCCGACGTAGTGGGGCTAAGCGACCACGGCCTCGCCTTCGTGGTGGCCCCGACCACCAACTTCTCCGCGGCCAAAGCCGGGCAGTACCTGGGCATCCTCGGCGCGATCAACGGCACGGCAAGCGACCCCGTCCTGGCGGTGGAGCTGGACACCATCGAGAACCCGGAGTTCCGCGACATCAACAGCAACCACGTCGGCGTCGACATCAACAGCCTCGTGTCAGAGCAGCCGGAACCGGCCGGCTACTACGACGACGCGGCCGGCGGCGCCTTGCGGCAGCTGCAGCTGAACAGCGGGGAGCCGATGCAGGTGTGGGTCGACTACGACGGCCAGGCCGGGCAGTTCGACGTGACGCTAGCGCCCGTGCAGGTACCAAAGCCCAGCAGGCCTCTGATCTCCACGGCCGTCGACCTCTCCACGATCGTCGAGCGGGGCCCAGTGTACATCGGCTTTTCCTCGTCGTCGGGAGTCGTAGTCGTGGACACGCGCCACTACGTGCTCGGGTGGAGCTTCAGCCTTGAAGGACCGGCCCCACCTCTCGACATGTCCAAGCTCCCCGCCCTGCCACGCGTGGGTACCAAGCCTCGGCCCAAGGTGTTGGACGTCCTGCTGCCACTCGCCACCGCGCTACTCGTGGCTGCCGTGCTCGCGGCCGTCTTCTTCGTGGTGTGGAGACGGCGCCGGTTCGCCGAGGTGCGGGAAGACTGGGAGGACGAGTTCGGCCCACACCGGTTCTCGTACAAGGACCTGTTCCACGCCACCAACGGGTTCAGCGACAGGAACTTGCTCGGCGTCGGAGGGTTTGGGAGAGTATACAGAGGAGTACTCCCAGTTCCAGCATCACCCAGCCTGGAGATCGCCGTGAAGAGGGTTTCGCATGATTCGAGGCAGGGCGTCAGGGAGTTCGTCGCGGAGGTGGCGAGCATTGGCCGTCTCCGGCACCGGAACCTCGTGCAGCTGTTAGGCTACTGCAGGCGCAAAGGCGAGCTCATCTTGGTGTACGACTACATGGCGAACGGAAGCCTTGACAAGTACTTGTACGACCAGCACGTGCCGGCGCTCTCGTGGAACGAGAGGTACCGGGTCATCAAGGGCGTCGCGGCGAGCCTGCTGTACCTGCACGAGGACTGGGAGCAGGTCGTCATCCACCGAGACGTGAAGGCGAGCAACGTGCTGCTAGACAACGAGATGAACGGCCGGCTAGGCGACTTCGGCCTGGCAAGATTGTACGACCACGGCACTGATCCTCAGACAACGCACGTGGTCGGGACCATGGGGTACCTCGCGCCGGAGCTCGTGCGCACGGGGAAGGCGGCGCCCTCTACCGATGTCTTCGCCTTCGGCGTCTTCCTCCTGGAGGTCGCCTGCGGGCGGAGGCCCATCGACCGCGCCGTCGACCGCGACGGCCGCGTCGTGCTGGTGGACTGGGTGATTGAGCACCACCGCAACGGCTCGCTACTGGACGCGGTGGATCCACGGCTCGTGGGGAAGTACGAAGCCGAGGAAGCGACGCTTGTGCTGAAGCTGGGTCTGATGTGTGCGCACCCGTGGCCTAACGTGAGGCCCAGCATGCGAAGGGTCGTGCAGTACTTGGACTCCGACCAGACGGCTTCTCTTCCTGATCTGACTCCGAGCTACACGAGCTACAGCATGATGTCGCTGATGCAGAATGAAGGGTTTGATTCGTACATCGCGTCGTGCGGCTCCGGCCTGTCCCTTCCATCCATGAATAGCATCGGTTTATCCTCTGTGAGTGTTCTATTAGAGGGAAGATGATCTGTCATTTCTGTAGCCCATGCATGCGCTTCCCCTTTCTGGG
Source organism: Themeda triandra (assembly GCA_018135685.1). Lineage (NCBI taxonomy): Eukaryota > Viridiplantae > Streptophyta > Magnoliopsida > Poales > Poaceae > Themeda > Themeda triandra. Next base: position 441,634 of record JAENPR010000127.1, read on the forward strand.
ACAACACAATTCGAATGCAAAAAGACTATATTTGATTGATTGATTTATTTATTTTGAACCGAACGGCAAAAGCTTTCCCGCTTACTTTTACATCTTGTAAAATTGAAATCGGCCTTTTTCCAATATACTACATATATCCCCCAATGTTTTTTAGGTTGTCTGGATGTCAGCCTTCTCTAGCCCATTATGGCCACAACTTGTGGCGAGACTAAATAGGCGAGAGAGCTGTGTGTGCCTAATAGTTGTCTCCAACGTCCAACTAAATGGTAGTCATAGGTGTTGCAGAATTGTGGAAAGTGTTGGAGAAGGTGTCACTGACCTTTTGAGTTGTAGTTGTTGTCGTCTGTATGTTTTTGTGTGAGTATCTAACTCTTGAGTTTTACATGTTGTAGAATTGTGTAAAACGTTGGAGAGGGTGTCACTGACCTTTAAGCTGTAGTTGTAGGCGTCTGTGTGTTTTTGTGTGAGTACCTAACTCCTGAATTTTACATGTTGCAGCATTGTGGAAAGTGTTGGAGAGGGTGTCACTGACCTTTCCCCTAGTGACCATGTCCTCTTATCATTCACTAGGGAGTGCAGGGAGTGTGCCCACTGCAAGTCGGCAGAGAGCAACATGTGTGATCTGCTCAGGATCAGCACTGACCGTGTTGAGATGATTGGTATGGCAAATCGCGAAGCCTATCTACCATTTTGTTTGGGACTTCCACCTTCAGTGAGTGCGCAGTCATGCATGCTGGTTGTGTTGCAAAGATCAACCCTGAGGCTTGTAACACCTCTAGTGTTAAGCATTAATTAATTATCTCTAAGCATGTCATCATCTGCATAAGCATCATCTGCATGATTTGATGGGAATGAATTGCTGTGCTAGTATAGCTGTGACTAGAAGTGATTGATAGGTTGCTTGTTTGGATTTGGTGTTTTGGGAAGAAATATGCAGAAAAATATTTCATGAAAACTTTGTGTTTTGACCAATTTGTGAAAATGAGTTTAAGGGCTTCAAAATGGCTAAAAACAGTGTTAGGGAATTTTAAAAGTATTATTTTATAACTTATTTTTAAACAATTTTAGATCTTTTAATCTAGGCCGAATTAGCCAAAGTGGTAGTTGAAAGAAAGATTCATCTTCCAATTTGGAGAAACTTTCATGTTGAAAGTTTTGTCTAATTCGGGATCGTTTGAGAGATATGGGAATTTGAAATTCAAATTCAAAAAGGACGACGTGGCAATCTCTGATTGGCTGAAACCGGTGTTTCCTGTTCTGCCAAACGGTTCCCGTGCGGGTGCCACACGCCGGGCCACACCGTCGCCGCGCCGCGTCCACCACCCACGCACACGCCACGCGCCCCCGCTGGCCCCACCTGGCAGTGGCGGTGGCCGCCACCCCGTGCCACGCGCCGCCTGTTGGCGCGCCTGCCCGAACGGGAAAGGGGGGAACCCCCGTCCCGTCCCATTACGTCGCCGTCCTCCTCACTCCATCTTCTCCCTCTCTCCTCCGACCACCTCGCCATGGCCGCCGCCTTCACCTCCGCGTAGCGCCGTCGTCCACCGGTGAAAACCGACGCCAAGGGCAGCATCGTGACCGCCGCCCCCGACTCCCTCTCCTCCTGCCCTCGGTTCTTCCGTTCCGGTGAGCTTTGGACCGCATTGCGGTCGTCTTCTTCGGCCACGGCCGCCTCCGCCATTGGCGCCGGCGAGCTCGTGCCGTCCTCTCTCTCCTCTCCGCTTCACTTCTCTAGCGCGCCTTCGAGCCGCATGCACGAGTAGGGTAGGACGAGCTTAGGGCCGAGCTTGGGGCCGCGTAGGGCCTTGCGCGCGCGATTCCGGCGAGCTCGCCGCCGTCGCTCCGGCGGGGCGTAGCCGCCACCAACGCCGCCATCTTCTTCGTTTCTTGGGCCCGGTGCGCTCGCGAAGTCGAGGCGAGGCCGTAGGCATGACCAGGAGCGCCGCCGAGGTCTCGACGGCCTTTCCCACCGTCGAGCGCCACCGCGTGCCGCCATTAACGCCGCCGCCGTCGACCTGAGCCGCTAGGGCTCAGGCTAGCAGGTCCGCTGGGTGCGCCGCGTCGTGGGGAGCACGCCGGTGCCCTCGGTTGCTCACGAGCGCCACCACCGGCGAAGCTCGCCGACGGCCACCGCGACCCGCGAGTTGGGGCAGCTGACCAATGGGCCCGGGGCCACTGCGGGTCCCGCTGGCAGGCCCAGGGCCGGGGTACACAGGCCCGTGGGCACCTAGCGCTTTAGATTTGAACTGGGTACATGCCGGGGTACGCTTAGCTTTTAGGTTGGATTTCTAGAAAATAGAAAAGGGAATTTCAGATTTAGTTTTAGGCTTGGGAAATTCATGTCTCCCTCATTTTTAATCCAAATGAGGTAATTCAAGTTGGGTTATTTTTCTTATGAGATGAACCTTGCTAGGAAATTATGAGATGCCAGATTTGGCATACTTTTATGTACTGTTTTATTTAATTTTGGGAAATGCTTTTATCTTGTAAAATTTATAAGTAATTCTCAGAGGCTCAGAAAAATGTGAGGTTTGTTTTGTTGGCTTAGTTAGACTATGCTCTGTCTCTGTGAGGTATAAGATTGATTTGTGCAGTGGAGATTTTGAGAGTTGTAGTACAAGTGCAGCGGTTGGCACTTTACTAGATTAATTCATAGAAAATTATGGGTTGATGCTATGGCCATGAAACCTCTTGAAGTATGTTTATATGCTGTTTGGAAGGTCCACATACCATTGGTGCTGATGTTGGACTACTTTGGTAGTGCAAAGTATTTTCTGGACCATGTATGGCAGTTAGCTTGTGAATTTTGTGTAGGCCTTTATACTTGGAGTTTGAAGGTGAAATTTCTGTGGTAGCCTAGTTTAGCTATGATTGTGCTGCTTTAATTTTTGTAGAATTTTAGGAGCAACAGAGGTAGGACTTGCTGTAGAAGCATAGAGTTTATGTCGGTTTCCGACTGGGTTGCAAGTGGGGATGGTTGATGATGATGGCTAGATTGAGATGTGGTTATGAGTAAATTAATGTGGTGTTTCCATTCTGTTGTTAAGCATATACATCATGACATCATTGCTATACAACTTCACTTTTTTGCACGTTATTTATATACTTGCATCGCATCATACAGGATCGCAGGAGACCAACAACCGAGCAGTTCGCGAGGAGCTGAACGTGGAGGAGCAGCAGGAGCAGGAGCTGCAGGAGGCAGCCGAAGGAGAGGAGCCAGAAGCTGAGCTGCCCGAGTGTCCTAACCACGTCCCTAGCTCCTTCGTCAAAGGCAAGCCCCGGAGCATATTCTCCTATGGTTTGCAAATATTTACTTGAGTCCTTTACTATCTATGATGCATTAAGTTATAGGAGTTGTTCGGAAACATAGTTGCATTAGGACTACTTACCACAGAAGATATCCTATAGTAGGTACAGGGCTACGTAGAGTTTAGGCCTGCTACTTAATCGGTAGAATATAGGTGATCGACCATCATCTGCGTGGATAGGTGGTTACTATCCCTTGGATTGAGATTGGTGTAGGTTGGTAGTGAACATAACCATGTGGCCTTTTAAATCACCTCTTAAAGAAATATGGCTTCGTACGTACTCGATCATGTTGAATGCCGCCTCATAGATAGCTGGAAAAGGTCGTGTAGGGACTATTCCGCGAAGCCAAGAATCTACTTGGGTCAAGTTTCAACTTCTTGGTATCCATGATGGCAATGGGGGAGGGGTAAACAAGGGCCCGGTTCGTGAGACCTTAAGATGGGGCGTTGTCATTTGATGGGCACGCTTACCTGTTGGCTGCCGGGAGTTGCCTTGGTCATGGTGGAGTGCAAGTTGATCCCGCGTCTTTTTCCCGAGGAGATCATGGCGACTAAGGCTGCTTTCGAGGAGCATGTCTGGTTTGTGTGAGGAATACCCCCTCAGCTGAGTAGTAATCGATTATAATCGCCATCATTCCTGGATAGTGAATACTTGAGAGAGACAGCGGCGTGGTCGCAAACAAGAATTCTTTGTGCGAGGTGGTTATGTTCATACATGCTGGTTAATGATTACTCAATCAATGCGTTATATGATTATTATTGATTGCTTCTACCTAAAATGTGAAATAGTGCAGGTGCTAACATAGCTGGTAGGCCCCAACTTAACTGGATAAGCTAGAGAGTCCTTTTATCACTAAATGATTATTTAATAAGCTCATCCTTTTGGCAAAGAAAGAGTCAGCTACCCCACATAAAGCCTGACATCCACCAAAGGGTCTTTCTCTTATTTTCTTTTGTCGGGTAAGTCTTGTTGAGTACCAAATACTCAGGGTGCAATTCCCAATGTTGTTGCAGATGGTGAGATGTTGTACGGCTATTGCCCGACATGCTTCCATCCGGCAGTTAGAGATGAGTAGATCGTGGGCACGATCATTCCTTGCTTCGTATCTTTTGCTGTAGTGGATCTCGATGAAAATTTGGCACTAATTTGGAGAAAAACTTCATGGGTGTGTTTGAGAACAGAGTTTAAATTTGCTTCTGCACTTTGAATTTGAGAACTGGTTTGTAATAACTTAATTTGAGCACTTTATGTAATAATTTGTGAACCGGCTGTAATGATCTGTGATGGCATGTGTTGGAAAACGATCCGAGATGTTTGTGACGTTGGCGAAACCCTTCGAGGTTTCCAGACTACCGGGCTAATGTAATTGTCGTTTACTGCTTAAGCCGCTCATGTGGCTTGATTAGTGAACAGTAATTATGTTAGTTGGTCGGTTCTGTTACAAGGCTCCCTTGTTCGATGATATATATATGCCGATATTGGCTTTTCAATTTTCATTCTGAAGGCTTTGGTGCATCAATCAATGTTGCAAAACCACCACAGGGTTCAACAAATTCAAAACGATATTTAACCTCCAAGTTTTGGTTTTTGGAATAGGAATAAATTACTGAAACTGTTTAATAGAAGCTTACAGCAAACCATTTTGTCGTTTCAAGATAGTGGTTTATAACCTTCCATTTTTGTTGTGTTTGGTATAATGGTACTTTGCATTCTAAATTTGTGCTCTGTTTGACTCTTGTTGCTAGATGTTCTCAATGCCTCTTGGGCTAAGATTCTTTGATGATGCAAGCGGCTCATTTCCTTTTACCCAGGTGACAAATTCTCTGACGTTGTTGGAAACCCTTAATATGTCACACCAGAGGTACTTCAGAAATGCTATTGTCAAGAACCTAATGTGAGAAGTGCAGGGATAATTTTGTAAATTTTTGCTTTTGTGGTTTGTCACCATTTTGGGTAGGTAAAGTTTTCTGTCATTCAAACCAGCAAATTTGTTTGTCACTAGAAATTCACTTTGTTTTCCGTCATGTCATATATATATATGATTTTTTTCTTTCAGAAACTGAGGCTGGAATCTTCAGGCAAATTCTGTGAGGCAGACTTGATTTTGAATCTGAACCCTGTCCTAGTGTTGGTGTTCTGAACAAAGGCCGACAATAAATTCATCTCAGGAGGGTGCTTAGGCTGACGGATGGTAAGGCAAAGAGGCACAAAGTTTATACTGGTTTGGGCGGAACGATCCCTACGTCCAGTTCAAGGTGGCACTCGTGTTCTTTATCTTGGAATTTCTGGAGGATGTACAAGCACAGCGCGAGGGAGAGTGGGCTCTCAGGTCTCGATATGATGAAATGTGCTAATGTTTTCGTGTTTTGAGAATAGCTCAATCTCGCCTTTTATAGCTCAAGGGGAAGCTCGGCTTTACACGTCGTTCGCAGATTTTGCCAAGTCCTTCGATATCCTTTCCTTGTGTTCTTTGCAAAAACCTGTCCGGCGGAACTTGGTTCGCGTTCGTGTCGGGCTCAATGCTATTCAATCGGAGGGGACCCGGATGCATCGTACGCCAAATTGTCCGTGAGTTTCGAGTCATAGTAGGGGCCGGAGTTTCCCTAGCTGGCCGTTGGTACGAACCCTGTCCTTGGCAACGTCGAATAGCTCGTTGGTCATCAGGCATCTTCCTCATGCGTCCGTTATCCTGGCAGAGTTTGTCAAAGGCGTGCGTCGACACTGTGATCAGTGGTACAAATTGGTTGGGTTCTCGGGTAGGGGTCGGATGGCCGTTGGTCTACAACACGTGGGGGATCCCCTAGATTCCCGTCCTTCCGGATAGATGCTCTTGAGTTGTCCTAAGGATTCCTTTGTTATCCCACGGTGCATGCTCCAAGGTCAACTATGTCATTAGGCGCGTAGTGGCATAACCCGCCTAGGTCCCGGGTTGCCTCTATCCCGGGTATTCAGGGGTCATGAGTCGGGTGCCATGACCCGACATCGGTTCCACCTCTCACGTCGGGCGAGGCAGACCAACATCGGGTTCAGTCTCCACGTCGGTGGAGACGGGTTGACGTCGGGTACCACCCCCATGTCGGGCGAGGCGGGTTTACGTCGGGCTGGGGCAACATCGTCCGGAACAGTCGTTAGTTATATGAGGCCCACTTTTATCATGGGCCATGAAGCGGTGGCCCTTGGTCCCATCACCGAGGCCATGGTTTCGGGGCCCAATTGAGAGCTGGCTTCCGATATTTGGCCCATCGGTGGGGTTAGCTTACGACTTTCATCTAGGGTTCCGGCCCTTGATGGGTTGTCCCAAATCTAGGCCCCCGACATCTGGTATCTCTAATAGTGCTAAGGATCTAGTTCGCAAATATCCTTACTTGGGATACTAAAAAGAGATTTAGTGCTACATGAGGTTCTCTATAAGTATATTCCTCCCCTCATCTATCTCATGTACGTAGGAGTGCGCATGGATTTTCTCGGTGCTACATGGGATATACATTTTTTATCCTCCCCCCACCCCAATATAAGCATTTTTGCCTATGGCACTATGTCAGGCCACCCATGGATTTGTTTGATGATGTTGTGGCACCTGGTAAGCCTATTGATTCGGCTGTTTTGTCAAGGTTGAAGCACTTCCCGGGAAATGAACAAGCTCAAGGAGGTGGCCTAGTGGAATGGATATTTTACTTGCCCTTCATTTTTTGATGTGGTATCTGATTCTACACCATTCGGGTTTATGTGGGAGCCTAAAACTTAAGCCTAGCCTAGCCAAAGAACAGAAAAACACTTAGTATTTGTGTTTGTTGCCTACTGACCTAGCCTAACTACATCTAATTTGTCCTTCAGTATATTATCCAAACCCAAATTATAGAAACAATGACAAGCATTGTACTAATTTGTCCTTCAGTATATTATCCAAACCCAAATTATAGAAACAATGATAGGCATTTTTGTTTATCACCAGTTATCAAAGTGTGCTTTTGTACTTTTTTTGCCTGTTTTGAAAATCTAATCAAGCTTGCAAACAAGTTTTGTTGTTTCTTGAGGGCCAAAGGATGGAACACACACATTCTTTAGGCTTAGAATTTCATTGATCTTCCCTGACCATAGAAACAGTTGCATTCATAATTTCCTATCTCCACTAACAATTGTATGGTCTATTCTATCTCTTCAAAACAGTGGGTACAAAAAGGCTAATTTTTCAACATGTGAAGTACAATGCTCTAAGATTTTTTGGTTGGCTTCGATAACAAAATATCTACATATTTATTCAAATTCTCACATCAACTACCTTGTCTGTCTCTTTTTTTTGTCTCAGGTTCCTGTGTGTGAACTAAATAGCAAGAGAAAACAGAATTGCAAAGAAGATAGAACTGTAGTTGATTTCGAGTAGCAAAAGATAGGATGAAGAAGATAGAACTGTAGTTGATTTCGAGTAGCAAAAGTTGATTTCGAGCAGCAAAAGATTCAGAAGATCAATATAGTTGTGTACCTTTCTTCTTGATCTCCTACTTAAGGCTATCGGTTGTCCTAGTTTCGGTGGATGGGGTCTTGTGGTAACGGTTACGATTTTTATATGTTTTTTTGCCCATTAAAGAATCTGGCAGATTCATGTTAATAAATTTGTAAGCTTTTGCCTTTTTTTCTTGTTAGTGTAAAAATCTTTTTAAATCTTTTTGATAATGGAAACCTGTTTAAATTTGCTCCCACGTGGAGTTGAACCCAGGTCTGTTGACTACTACTCATGTGCTCTAACCACTAGGCTAGAGGCCTTTTTACGTGAATGTAAAAATCTGGCAGATGCAGTTTTGAAAATATGTCGACAATTATATAGAGGGTTCCTAATAATATTTAGGGCTCCTTTGGATTGTAGGATAGAAAGAGTGTAGGAATAGGAAAAACTTAGGAATTGAGATGGCATGCTTTTCTAATCCTATGGAAATTGAAAACAAAGGAAAGTAGATAAGATGGCTTTTGGTAGAAACCCAGGTGAAACAAAGGAATTGGAGGAGAGAGATAGACACAAAGGAAAGTTTCCAAGAGGTTGGACCTCATGTTAGATTTCCTCCAAAATTCCAAAGGATTGAGCCATTCCATAGGAATTTTGTAGGATTCTAGGATGCTCAATCCTTTGATCCAAAGGGCAGCATAGGAAACTTTCCTATAGGATTAGAATCCTATAAGGCCCCCTTTGGAACATGGGATAGATAAAGGATAGGGATAGGAGAAATACAGGAATTGAAGTGCACCACTTCTCTAATCCTACGGGATTTGAAAGCATAGGAATATGAATTGGAAGCCCTTTGGTAGGTCCCCAGGGAAAACGAAGGAAACACGTACAGCACTTCTCCAATCCCATGCTCACTGTAATCATAGAAGCCCAAAAGCAACGGCAGGGCTGAATAAAAAATTCACAACAGTCAGGTGACAGCGACGGAGCCGGTTTGGTTTCGCGCCAGGAATCTTTCCATCCAGTCGGACCTCTTGTTTATTTTCCTGTGAAACTCGGCTGTAGGAATCATTCCTCTGGAATTTTTCCTTTGAATCTCCTGTGAACCAAAGGCAAGTATAGGAAAAAAATCCAAAGGAATCTGATCCTATAAAATTCCTACGTTTCACCCTTGATCCAAAGGGGGCCTAAAACTAGGTGAATTCCCCGCGCGATGCCGCGGGTATGAAGGTGGAATATAAATAGGTGTCGTGGGTGAAGGAAGTGTATTAGACAAGAAGGGGAAACATGAAAGAATGTTCATGCACATTTGCTGAAGAAAAAGCAAGTGTATTTAAAAGAAAACAACTGGTGAAAATGAAAATAAATAAGACATGTCTTTGCTGAGAGCCCTTCAAATCTCACGTCTGAGAGCCCTTCGAACCTCAGGTCACAATCAATACACTTTTCGTTTTTCAAAAAACAATCAATGCACTTTTCTTAGGTAGGTCTCAATCAATACACATGGAGCCCATCTTGAGAATTTTATTTTAGAATTTTCCATCTTGAGAAAATATACTTTGATGCCTGAAGGATGCATTGTTATCCTTTTCCAGTCACGATCTGAAAGCATGGTTTCTGAAAAATTGTCATGTGTCTAGAAAGAGGATCAAAGTTTACAGTAGAATGATAAGAGCAAAGCAAGCTATTACATGATGAAATCGCGTTATTGGTCTTACATATTGCGATTATGTAAAGAACTACACTGATGACCTGAAACAGTTGGAACTTCAGTAACATTCAGTTGCTGCCCTTGCCTTTGCGCCTTCGCCTCAGGAATAATAGAAAAAAAAAACGTTGTGGACATTAGCACATAAAGATATACCAACACAAACTTGACCTCAGATTTGAGTGTGACAAACAGCTTTCTCTTCTACACATAACGGTGTACACATAACGGTGGTGCGCATGAGCATGAGAGAAAAAAGATCAGCAAAAGGCAGTGGTAATTACCTACCGATAATAAGCAAGTGAAATAATCACATGCCATTCAGAGCAACGACGTATAATACACAGAAACACTAATTTGTTCTCTTGCAGTAGCATGCACCCCCTGTACGTAATGCACTGTCCGCTTCCTCTGGCTCGATCTCTGAAGTCTAGAACGCAAGATCCCAGTCCTCCATTCGAGGGTGAACCGGCCGCCGGCTAGATCAACATCTTGCTGAACGCCTCATGGCCCAGGCTGTGCAAGCGCATGGGATCCCAACGGTGCCTCAGCCCTGTTCGGGTAGCGTCGGACACACGGAGGTGATAGCGGACGGGAGGCATGCCATGCTTTGCCCCTTCATGTATGTACCGGAGTAGACTAAAGCAGGGTGGTCAGTAGGAAGAGTCTGTGTACCTGTGTGAGGCGGCAGAGACCAATGAAGCACAAACTCTGCAGAGATTCCCCTTGTTAGCACAATCATGAAATCATGGCAAATCGTCGAGCACCTCTTGCCTAGCCACTTGCCTGAGGGAGAGGGATGGCAGAGATGAGATCACGAGGATTATAATACGAAGGAAGTGGTGGCGGATGATCAAGCGATTGGATGGGATAAATGCCAGCATCGTCATGACATTGGATCGGATGAATGGTGCCGTACGTTGCAGGATCATTAGTGTGGGGATCGTGGGTCAGAGAAGTGGAAGAGATAGCATGCAGGAGATCAGAAACCAGAAGACAAAGAGGCACGAGAGTTGCGTGCCAAGCACGATGCGTCGTTGCAGCCGTGCGGGGGAGATGAGGAGGATGACCGATGGTTTTCTGTGTGAGTGGGCTAAGACTGGTGTGGCTAGTGACTTGTGGGCCTTGTGGCGCCCTTTGATGACGTGGCTTCATGAGATCGCAGATAAATATGCTAGTGGGGTTTGTTCTTATAAGAGTTATAGATTCCTGCACGAATCCTTTGAACCAAAGGGGCCCTTACAGTACATAGTTTGCATTGTTAGATGTATAAACTCTTATATAGATAAACCCTACTATCTAATTCTCTCGACATGCAACGCGTCCACATCAGCAGCCCACTATCAAACCCATTATCTATTTCTCTTGACATGCAATGCGTCCACCTCAGCAAAACACTATTATTTGCCACTAGCAATTTATCTTGTCATGCAAGGTGTATCTAAATAGTTTACTATTTTAACATATTTTTATTACTCCTCCATACCTGTGGTGACGCGCGGGGAATTCTCCTAGATGGTTAAATTCTACTTTTATAATGAACTCATTTGGGGATACAAATATTGTTTGTATTCTCTATAAACTTAGTTGAACTTTAAAATGTTTGACTAATACGAAGGGAATATGTAGTAGTTGTTGACTGCCTGACTTGGTGTGTGAAGTATAAATGTTTTGCTGCCAGGATGCAGAAGAGGAAGAAGTCCATGGATTCCAGAAGAAATGTGTGCCGGATAGTAGGTGTACCAATCCAAGGGAGAACAATAATCTGTGCGCTTCTCGTGTCTTGTAAGAACAAGAGGCTTCCTAAACAACAGTCTATTTGATCGTTTGGGTCACTCCGGTGTCAGTCAGTCTGAAAAAAGGCTGCTGATTGTTTCAGCAGCGTGGAAGAGTCCGGTTTTTCAGCGGCACTCGTCTTCGCAGAAGTCATTGTCTTGCTGGTGCGTGGTGGCTTCATTCAGAACTGTGTACCATGCCAATCCACAACGACAGCGAGTGCGCCCGGCTGCGCATGGCGCTGGGCCGTGCTCCCAGAACACTCCGAGAAGCAGCCATCTTTGAAGCTCTGGCATAATTATTGTCGTGTGGGACAGGTTTTATGTTGACAACAATAAATCCACGCGTATGTTCGTATGTTGACAATAATTTTTGATGCGTATGGTTATACCTCACCCGACAGTATATCGATTTACTACTCCGTACCGTATGCTCTTTGTCGTTGCACACTCCTCTGTGTGTGTCTCTCTCTAAGCCCAAAACTCAGTCTCACTCGAGCATTTCAACATCCAGCCAACCAAAAATCTCAAAGAGAGCACAGAGCCTGAAAGGTTTTCCAGGGCTTATCCAGGTGAACAGAATTATGTCTACTAAGCTGGCATCCTTGGTCGTCCTACTCCTTGTGATCCATGTCCCCTCGTCGTGTGCCGACGACGGCAGCCAGTTCATTTACCAAGGCTTCACCGCGTCAGAGCTCGCACTGGACGGCCTCGCCGTCGTGTTGCCCGGCGGCCTCCTCGCGTTGACCAACGCCACGCTCCAGACGAAAGCGCACGCGTTCCGCCCAACACCCGTCAACTTCCTCAACGCATCCTCCGCCGCCGCCGCGGCGAACGCCACCGCGGCGCGGGCACGGTCCTTCTCGACGTGCTTCGTCTTCGCCATCGTGTCCGACATCGTGGGGCTAAGCGACCACGGCCTCGCCTTCGTGGTGGCCCCGACCACCAACTTCTCCGCGGCAAAAGCCGGGCAGTACCTGGGCATCCTCGGCGCGATCAACGGCACGGCGAGCGACCCCGTCCTGGCGGTGGAGCTGGACACCATCGAGAACCCGGAGCTCCGCGACATCAACAGCAACCACGTCGGCGTCGACGTCAACAGCCTCGTGTCGGAGCAGCCGGAGCCGGCCGGCTACTACGACGATGCGGCCGGCGGCGCCTTGCAGCAGCTGCAGCTGAACAGCGGGGAGCCGATGCAGGTGTGGGTCGACTACGACGGCCAGGCCGGGCAGCTCGACGTGACGCTAGCGCCCGTGCAGGTGCCAAAGCCCAGCAGGCCTCTGGTCTCCACGGCCGTCGACCTCTCCAAGATCGTGGAGCTGGGCCCGATGTACGTCGGCTTCTCCTCGTCATCGGGAGTCGTGGACACGCGCCACTACGTGCTCGGGTGGAGCTTCAGCCTGGACGGACCGGCCCCGCCTCTTGACGTGTCCAAGCTCCCCGCTCTGCCACGCGTGGGTCCCAAGCCTCGGTCCAAGGTGTTGGACGTCCTGCTGCCACTCGCCACCGCGCTGCTCGTGGCTGCCGTGCTCGCGGCCGTCTTCGTCGTCGTGTGGAGGCGGCGCCGGTTCGCCGAGGTGCGGGAAGACTGGGAGGACGAGTTCGGCCCGCACCGGTTCTCGTACAAAGACCTGTTCCATGCCACCAACGGGTTCAGCAACAGCAACTTGCTCGGCATCGGAGGGTTTGGGAGAGTATACAGAGGAGGAGTGCTCCCATCATCCAATGGCCTGGAGATCGCCGTGAAGAGGGTGTCGCATGATTCCAGGCAGGGCGTCAGGGAGTTCGTCGCGGAGGTGGTGAGCATCGGCCGCCTGCGGCATCGGAACCTCGTGCAGCTGCTGGGCTACTGCAGGCGCAAAGGCGAGCTCATCTTGGTGTACGACTACATGGCGAACGGGAGCCTTGACAAACACCTGTACGACCAGCACATGCCGGCGCTCTCGTGGAACGAGAGGTACGGGATCATCAAGGGCGTCGCGGCGAGCCTGCTGTACCTGCACGAGGACTGGGAGCAGGTCGTCATCCACCGAGATGTAAAGGCGAGCAACGTGCTGCTCGACAACGAGATGAACGGCCGGCTAGGCGACTTTGGTCTGGCAAGATTGTACGACCACGGCACCGATCCTCAGACGACCCACGTGGTCGGGACCATGGGGTACCTCGCGCCGGAGCTCGTGCGCACGGGGAAGGCGACGCCCTCTACCGACGTCTTCGCCTTCGGCGTGTTCCTCCTGGAGGTCGCCTGCGGACGGAGGCCGATCGACCGCGCCGTCGACCGTGATGGCCGGGTCGTGCTGGTGGACTGGGTGATCGAGCACCACCGCAATGGCTCGCTCCTGGACGCGGTGGATCCACGGCTCGTGGGGAAGTACGAAGCCGAGGAAGCCACGCTTGTGCTGAAGTTGGGTCTGATGTGCGCGCACCCGTGGCCTAACGCGAGGCCCAGCATGCGGAGGGTCGTGCAGTACTTGGACTCCGACCAGACGGCTCCTCTTCCTGATCTAACACCGAACTACACGAGCTACAGCATGATGTCGCTGATGCAAAATGAAGGGTTTGATTCCTACATCGCGTCGTCCGGCTCCGGCCAGTCCCTTCCATCCATGACTAGCTTCGGTTTATCCTCTGTGAGTGTTCTATCACAAGGAAGATGATGATCTGCCATTTCTGTAGGTCATGCATGCGCTTCCCCTTTCTGGGATGACATATTTCGAATGCAAAAACACTACCTTTGAAAATAGAAATCCGCTTTTCCAATATACTCCGTATATCTCCCAATGTTTTTCGAGGTTGCTTTACGGCCATAACCTGTGGCGAGAAATAGGCCTCGGAGTTGTGTAATTGTCTCCAACCAAATGGCAGCCATCGCTGCTGTGGTGGCCATATACTCTTGTGGCATGACGGATGGAGGCGGGGAACCAAACTGCCCTTTCAACTTTTCACCGATATGACAATCCTAATCATGCTTGCTTTCTATACCATCAAAATCAAATGGATGAAAAGTTGTGAATTTTTCAAAGTCAAACCAACTCACAATCCTACCTTTGTCCTAGAAAAAACTCAATTGTGAGATTGATTACGGACAAACCAACTCAAATTTAACAGAGTTATAAAAATAGTAACAAAAAATAAAATAATATATTTTATAGCAAATATAACTAGTAATAAATACTAGTACCTTTTATATAAATTTAGGCTTTAAGATAGTTTGACCGAGTAGGGAATTGCTTGATGGAATGCTAACAAGAGAGAGCGGGAGGTAACTCCACCATGCGATACCAAACACAATCTTTGTTGAGCCTGGCTTGTTTGCTACTTGCCACCAAGCTGCACCACGTTGACCTGGCTATGACTGGTCTAAGCATAGTTGGCGGGCCTGGCAGCCTAGATATAGCGCTGCAAACATGTCCTCAGTCTTTGAGATTTCATTGTGCAATGAAATGTGACTGTTGCATGGTTTCCGAGCCACCTCTCTCAGGTGACTATGTAATAATGTGGCCGTTCCTTCACCATTGTTTACATTTGCTAGTATCTCCCACAACTAAAAAGACTAAAGAGTAGACACTTTTTTGGTGCGACAATTGTTTAGTCTGCCATGTGCCTCCCTCCATGCGATCCCAATCCGCTTGGTTTAAAAAGGAAAGAGAAAAACCCGTTCTTTTCTTTCCAAAAAAACAACGCCTAAAAATATATTAATTTGCATCTCCTATATCCATGCGATCACCGTAAAAAAGGAAAGAGAAAAATATAGGAAAAAACGCCTAAAAATATATCCATGAGATATATTTTTAAAGTAAAATATATTAATTGTCATGTTTTTAAAGTAAAATATATTAATTTTTAAAAAGCGCCTAAAAATATATTAATTTAGTTATTGTCAGATATTTAGTAAAATATTGGATGTATTTTACCAAAGTCAAGTTTTTTAAAAACATATCGCATGGATATATTTTACCAAAATCTGTTTTTTAAAGTAAAATATTGGGCACTATTTAGTTATCGTCACATATTTAGTTATCATCTTGACAGATTCGAGGCTTCTTTTTTTTAATCTAACTGTAGGTGCTGTGAGAGTACAAATTTTAGTACATTTGTGTTCTGATAAGTCATAACATTGTCAGGGTTGTGATTCACTTGTTGCAAGTTAGATTAAGTAACAAATTTATGATGTTCATAATTTAATTGTGGAAGGTCTCTTTCCACCCTTTAGAATGGCTGGTTCCCAAAAATCTTCGTCGTTCCTCTCAGGTTTGTAACTTTGTACACATTTAACCTTTTGAATTGCTTTTGTTATTCTCCATTTTGTATACAAGCAGGTAACTGAAACTGTGGCCTAAATAACAGACTACAATAAGCACATTTGCCTGTACGACAACATACTGGAGTAGAATGAATAATCATACCTGAAACTTGGGCTACAGGTTTAGTGTAAACTGCACTCCATTTGTGGATGCTATTTATTTTTTTTCTTTATCGAGAAACTTGCAGTCATATGGTAGTCTTCTTATCATTTGCAAACCATAATTGCCTTCTTACTCACAATCTATTGTCTTCTTATAAAAAACACAAAATCATTCCATTCTGATATCACTATTTGTGCAATCTACTATAGGAACCAGAGTTTTCCGCTAACAAGCTAAGCATCAAAGTTGTGAAGCTTTCCGATTGATTGTTCATCTTTTCGAGGTAATCATAGACAAGATTTGTTTGCGACTACTTTTACGAATCTACAAGGCCCATATGCATTTAGACTACCTTTTACGAATGCATAATTGTCATGTTTCTTTTTTACTATTCTACATGTATTGTCATTGAAAATCCTTTTAACATTACATGGGATTACTCCTGTAGTTTCAACATTTATCAAGATATCTTCTCTGGTGCACTATTTTTTTAGCCCAAATATATGTGCATTTTTTTTCGCGATCGGGACTTCACCCGTTTTTCATTAAGAGGGAGGAAAAGTTTTGTTACAAACACGAAGTCGTCCGGCCGATCTCAGTAAGACACCTTGATCAAGCTAGCGACTCAAGCACACCGGCCTAAACCACTCGGGTCCTTAGCCTATGATTACATTGTAAACCCATTTTGCGACCAAAAGATAGCCAAAGCCTGCAGAGGCCCGTAGCCAGCCGACGCCCAGTCACTTCCCTCGCCGACGATCGCCCGAACGACCCGCACGACCGATCTTGGCGATCCTCGGAACACACGATTGTTACGTTCCTTCCACACGTTCCGGGAGACGAGGAGCACCAGGGAGTCGAATACGGGGCGCGCAGGCCGGGCAACCTCTTACGCTGGCGCGTCCACCAAGTGACCAAGTCGTCCTCAGCACTCGGCGCTAGAGCCTGCAACTGCACTGGACTCAACACGCAGTGCCAGGCTTCCCTGGTGAAGACACATCCAGTAAAAAGGTGCGCACACGACTCAGGCGCCTGGTCGCAGAGTGCGCAGGTATTGCTCTCCTGTAGGTTGTGCCTGGCGCGGCGTTCCGAGGTCCACAGCCGTCGGTGTAGAGCAAGCCAGAAGAACAGCTTGACCCGTGGCGGTGCCTTGGTCTTCCACAACTCCTTTGCCCCGAGCAGCACGGTGGAGCCGGAGAAGAAAGCTCGGTACGTCGCTGAAGCCGAATAGTTCCCATCGCCGCTCCATTTCCAAATGAACTTATCCGGCCGCGATGAAGAAGATCGACCGATCTGGGTCAGAACCAAACCCTCGGGAAATCGCGCATGACGGCCGCCGTCGCCGCGCCACGCATGTCTGCTGCCCACTGATTTCCTTGGATTGCCTCATTAACCGTCCTCCGCTTGCCACTCCTGCTGATGATCCTGAAGAGTGCCGGTGCATAGGCAGACAGTCTTCCTACCGGAGCCCAACAATCGAGCGTAACAAGGCTCGGGTGCCATCCCCGAGTGCCACCGATAAGCTGGCATTGCACATAGCTTCGACATGTTTCTCCTTGCGTGCAGGTAGTCTTGCCCAATAGCAGGTGTCATCAGTGCGCGCGAGCCAGTCCCATCGAAGCCTCAACGCATACCCAAAGTAGCGGAGGTCGAGCACACCCAAACCACCAAGATCCTTTGGTCTGGAGAGGGCTGGCCAGGCGACTTTGCATTTGCCTCCCGAGCACGACTCGGCGCCTGTCCAAAGGAATGCGCGACGCCGCTTATCAATCTGTCCAATTGCCCAAGGCGACAGGCAGCAAGCAATGCTAAGGTGTACGGGTATGGCAGACAGCGTCGCAGAGGTGAGCGTCAGGCGCCCGGCATTGTTGAGCAAACCCGCCTTTCATGTCGGTATTCTCGCAGCGATTGCATCGACAAGGGGCTGCTCATCAGCATGTCTTAGTCTCCTGAGAGATAGCGGGATTCCCAGGTACCTGCAGGGGAATTCGGCGACTGTGCAAGGGAACACCTCAAGGAGCGAGGCAACCGTGTCATCGTCACAGCGTATAGGCGTGAGGACGCACTTGTCGGTGTTGGTGATCAAGCCCGACGCGCCGCGAACAACCGGAGGATCTGCCTCAAGCAACCGAGGTCCTCCGGGTCCGGGGCTAGGAGCACGACCATATCATCCGCATAGAGCGACGCACGGTGGACAATCTTGTTACCGGGCAGCGGTCCGAGGATTTGTCGACGGTCAGCTTCGCGGATCAGTGAGTTCAGCACTTCCATGACAACGACGAACAGCATGGGTGAGATGGGGTCGCCTTGCCGCAGCCCGCGTGCATGTGCGATACGTCGGCCGGCCCCGCCGTTGACAAGGACGCGTGTGCTGGCAGTGGACAGCAGCATAGAGATCCAGTCTGTCCATCGCCGCGAGAAGCCAACGTGTTGGAGAATTTCGATGAGGAATGGCCAAGCGACTGAATCAAACGCCTTTGCAATGTCCACCTTGATCAGAACCGACGGAACCTCTTAGAGTGCAGCCATCTGCAAGCCAATTGCACGGCCCTGAAGTTGTCATGAATGACTCGACCTTTAATGAAGGCGCTCTGGTTGTTTGCGACCATTTCCTTTAGGCGCGGCGCTAATCTTCTGGCCAGGCACTTTGCAAATAGCTTACGAAGCTGTGCATCAAGGAAATTGGGCGGAAATCCTTGAGGCCACTAGGCGCCTGATTCTTCCGCAGCAGCACCATCAGTGCTTCGTTGAGCAAATGGAAACTCCGGGCATCCAGCGACCAGAGCGCGGTCATCGCCGTCATGACGTCGGTCTTGATAATTGGCCACGCCAACTTGTAGAACAACCCTGTGAAGCCATCAGGCCCAGGCGCACGATCAGAGGGCGTGTCGTTGATGGCCGCCCAGACTTCATCTTCAGAGAAGCAAGAGTCGATGCCCTGTAGGTCCAGGCTGGGCAACAAGTGTTCCAGTTCAATGGAGTGCTGACGACGAAAAGGCTTGCCAAGTATGCTGTTGTAATAATCAAACACGACCTGCGACTTTGCCTCATCGGCCGAGACCCAAGTCCCCTGATGCAAGATTGCTGGGATGTAACTCTTCCTGTTCCTATGGCAGGCCTGTAAGTGGAAAAATTTTGTATTGGCGTCGCCTTCTTCCAGGAACCCGATTCTTGAGCGTTGTCGAGCGATCGTCCGGCGAAAGAGGCTAAGCCCAGGCTTTGTTGCTTCATGCGTTTGCGTAGATCGTGCTCGTAATCGAGAGCGCTCGGTGTTCCTGGGCGTAGTCCAACTGTGCAATGACCTCGCGAGCAACAAGGAGCTGCAGCCGGACACTCCCGACCGCGGACGCACTCCAACTCTGCAAGGCCCGAGCCGTGCGCCTGAGTTTCTGGTCGAGCACCCGACACGCATCAGCACCCGGAACTGGAGGTGCCCAAGCCTGCGCGACGACATCAAGAAAGCCATCCAGCTTCGTCCAAAAAGCTTCGAAACGGAAGCGTGACTTGGCCCATGTGTCCGTGCACAGCTGTAGGAGAAGCGGGGAATGATCAGAGTGATCAGACGACAAGCAGCGTAGGTGATGCCTGGGGAACGCCTCGACCCAATCCACCGTGGCGAAGGCACGGTCAATCCGTTCGAGGGTAGGATGTCGACGTTGGTTTGACCAAGTAAATAATCTGCCATGCAGGTACAACTCATCGAGCTGGCAGTCGTCGATACAACGACGGAAGCGACGCATAGCGCGGTAGTCCAGGCGGTCGTTACTCTTGTCTGCCGCCTGGTATATTAGATTGAAATCGCCGCAGACTAGCAGGGGGCCTGGTGCCACGCGACGCACGACTCTTAGTTCATCGAGAAACGAGGGTTTAAGCTCCTCCAGCACCGGGCCGTAGACAGCGCACAGCGACCACGACAGATTGAGTGAGGCGACGGATTCGATCTGAACCGTGATCGAGAACTGTCGACAGACATGGGAGGCGATCGACCAGATGTCACGACGCCAACCAAACAAGACACCACCCGACGCCCCAACAGCAGGCAAACACACATAATCAAAAGCTGTTCCCATTAGATCGTTTGCAAACGAAGCAGACATTACACTGACTTTTGTTTCGACAAGACAAAGCGCGGAGGCGCGTTCCTGTAAGAGGAATTCGCGCACGACATCTCTACGCGCACGCATGTTCATACCCCGAACGTTCCAGATTAAGATGTTTTCTGACATCTGGGAGACCTGTTGTGCGACGAGGGGAAAACACTCAGCAGGCTGACGCCGTCCGGCGAGACCGGCGCCCCTGCCTTTGGAGGAAGGCATCCATGGCCACCTCTGCCTGTCCTGTCATCGCTACCTGGAATGCGACCTCGTGCAGCTCATCAAAGGTGGCCTCGTCCGGGCGCTCCGTGGCGACCTCGTAACCAAGCTTCTTCATCAGCACCTTCCTCGCCGTGCATCAGCCGCGGCCCGTGTTGTTCTTCGCCGCTAGCCGGGCGCTGCGTTTAGGAAGCCAAGCGATGGTCTCCTCAGCAGGGTCCCTGGTCACCCGCAACGGCGGCGTGCCCAGCACCGGCTCGACGAGCGGCTTTACGAAGGCAGCGATGAAGCCGCCGGCGACGCGGCGTCCACCGCGTGGACCGCATCCTCGCGCTCGCAGCAACCTCGGAGTGGTGGAGGTGGCGACGAGTTGCCCATATGGGCCGTAGGTTGAGCCCCAACATCACATGGCGACGAGTTGCCCATCCGGGCCGTAGGTTCGGCGTCAACAACACATGTCGTGTTGACGTCGCTGCCCGGTGATGTCTCGGCTTCGCGGCTCGAAGGTGTGTGCTCGATCTCGATCTCCTGAAATAAAGATGGTACCGGGAGTCCTCAGGCCAAGTCAAGTGCCCGGTACGAGTTGGGCTCATGATCCATGAGACCGGGCCGAGCGTTTCGGCCCGGGCCGACGAAACAAAGTGGTGATGGCCGAAGGAGCCGGGCCGTCATCGCAAAGCATGTGGTGCCGGCCCACGACGAGCTGGAAATCATCCTCCAGCGCTTTTCCCACGACCCCATGCCCTGCACACCAGGAATCCCGCACCCCCGCAGGGTCGCGATCAATCGTCATGATGGGGAGGTGTGGGCTCACCGCGACATCCGGAGCTTTCTGCGACCTGCAGAGCGACGCCTCAGAGCACATGGGGTCGCCACCAGGCGTCCTGACAGGAGAGAGTGAACGGTCTGGGGCGAGACCGAGGTCAACTCTCCCGGCCTCCCTTGCAGCGACACTGTCCCGCCGACGCGCGAGGATCCGGCGATCTTCCGCTGCGACCTGCGCCCAGCCCATCCCCGCGCTGACGGGCACACATGCCGCCCCACCCCGACAGCCGCATGTGAGCCCGCGCGGCCGGAAAGCAGGCACGAAGTTCCGGCGCATGCTCGGGTCCTGCGGGCCCCCAAACCTCGACGTCCGTGGGCGCACGCCGGCGCCGCCGCTCGGCCGGTACCCAGGGTGGAAGCCGTTGTGGTTGCTGTCGTCGCTGTCCTCATCGTCGTCGTTCCGCGGCCGCACCCTCATCGTCGTCGTCGAGGGGGCGGCGTATGCCAATCCTGGTACTCCACAATCCGTAGACGCACCAGGTACCGCAGCGCTGGCACGGACTCATGGATCATCTCATGAGCACGGAGGAAGAGCGGCGGCCCGGCGTCGTGCTCCTCCTCGCGCTCCGCACAAAGCAATGATCTTCTCGTCGGCACCGAGGTCCGGCGGGCGCACCATGCCGCCACGAAGAGCTCGCGCTCATCGTCGGGGTCCCCACGGCCCCGTCATCAGCAATCCGGATGCCGGCGCACGATGATCCGAGAATTGCTCGCACCGTGTCGAGCACCGTTTCTTCTGACCGGGCATGCGCAGGGATTCCCTTCATGCCGACGAGGACGCGGAAGCGAAAAGATCCCTCGGACGCCATGATGAGCCGGGACCAGGGCCTCCAGCGTAGGCGGAACGCGCCGTCGGTGGCGGGCGGCGTCCCCAGAACGATGTCCAGGTCCTCCCGGCGACTGAACCGAACAATGAAGTCGTCCGCCGAAGCGACGCACGACCGCATGTTCCTCCGTGACGCCGTAGTTTTCCCGCGATGCGCGAGATCATCGCCGGTGAGACCGGCGGCGGTTGCCGAGGACGAGCGCCACGAGCGCACGGGAGGAGAGCATCCTCCGCACGCCGCAGCAGCCGTACGGGGAACAACGACCATCTCCAGCCGGCTCACGAGCACGCGTGGACGGCGAGGCCGGCGCGCCGGGTTGCGACTTGGCGGCGGCGGAACAACGGCCTGCTCGCGGGGGGCAGCCGGGGGCACGACAGGCCCGGCAGCCCCCGCAGACACAGCCTCCCCTGGTAGCTGCAAGGATGACGAAGACGGGCCGCCCTGATGCCCACCCGAGCCAGCCTGGAGGAGAGCACCTGGGGCCGGCGCAGGGCGCGACGTACCCCGGGGCGGCGGATGCGGAGGGGTGGTCGACCGCGCCACCCGCGACTGACGGAGCGGCGATGCCTGGCGGCGGGGTCGACGCGGCACCTGCGGCGGCGGTGGTGGCGGAGGCGGAGGGGTTGCAGATCTCGCTCGGTCGGTGGGGATGGAACGCACTCCACGAGCGTGCCTGGTCGGGGAGGCACGGCGACGACGCGCCGCGTCCCGGCGTGGGCGTGCACGCGAGGGAGAGCGACCCCGCTTGCCGTTCCAGCGGTCGGCATGCAGGGCACCTGGGCAATCACGAGCTTGGTGTCCTTCCTGCAGACAGGTAAAGCACCTGGACCGCGAAGTACAAGCAGCACGCACATGGTCACTCGATAAGCAGTTGAAGCATAGACCTACCAAGTTCTCAGGAACAGGGCGCGGGCGGTGCGACGTCACAGCCCGGCGCCACCTCCTGCGACTTTCAACCCGCCGGAAGCCGTCCGCATCCGGCTCCGAGCTCAGCCGGGGAGGGTGGACGACAACGGAGCGGAGGCGCTCCTGCGCGGCCCGGGCGGGACGCGGCACCTCCCGACGCGCAGCAGCCATGAACCCCGACGGCTCGGCACGACTGCGACGATGGTGACGACGACGTGGGGAAGCAGGCGCCTTCCCCTTCCCCCTGTCGGAGGCTGCCTCCTCATCCGACAGAGACGTGTCGGAGTCAGAGAAGTGGATGCGACCTCCCGGCGAGGGCGAGAATGGCTCAGCATGAGGATTGAGCGAGGAAGAGCCGAGGACGAGCGCCGCCTGGGCGGCGGCCGCGAGCGGGGGCAGCTGCGTCGGGGTGGACTGCTCGTCGTCGAGGTCGAGGTCCTCGCACTCGTCAGCCCAGGAGCGGCGCGAGGGGGAGCCCCGCTCCATGGTACGCAGGGGCCGCTGCATTAGTTATTACCGTGCATGATGCTCAGAGTTACTATTCTGGTTCAGAAACACGATAGGTCGAGATTTGAAGTTGAAAGAGTAATGGCGAACTAACAGTTCATAGATTTTTAGTAGTGGATTTAGAAACAAATAGCTGCAGTTAGCACTTAGTGCGAATATAGTTAAAACTAATGTCGTGCTTAAGACAGGATGGAATTTATTAAGTGGCAGTAAAGCGCCCTTTGCCATCTGGTGGCATCACTCTTTGATTTTTCAGCCTTCAAAGGTAACTGCAATGGTGTATGGCTAAAATATTCATTTTATAGACATTTTCAGTGCTTGGGATCCATGTACTTCGCACTTATTTAGCATGTCCAACTAAATTTCGTGCACATGATTTCCCAAATGTTGTCATGATCATTTTTTGATAAATGTTAGTCTGGTTTCCAATATTATAAAGGGCTCAGGAGGCGAATTGATTTCCATATGCTGATTTGGCAACCTCTTTTAACTTTGTACAAATCAATAAGAGTGGGATAGATTTTTACAGGCAGTGTTGATGGACACGCCAAGGCCAACCGGTGATCGAATACCTTTGGGGGATCTTACAAATACATCCTGCGGAGGTATATAATCTTTTACAACATCTCTACATGTTCTATTTTCATATGGTTGCAACTCCTCACCAAAATTTATTGAAGGGAACCATAATTGAACAGAGTTAGTGCCACTGGATGGGCATCCTAATGAGAAGAGGCAGAGGGAGAAAGAATGGTATGCAACAATTTCTAATGAAAAGAAGGGTCAAATAAACAAGAAATGCTATGAGAGGTATAAGATGAATAGTCAAGGTCGTATTGATCTTGATAACAACATGGCGGCCCATTCAGAAGGTATGGTGTCATTGTTGAGTATCAGTTTAATTGTCAATCAAATTATATTCAATAACTACTTATACTCGTCGAGTGCAGGCTAGGAAAGGAGCGGACAAGGAGAGGGGAAGGAAAGACTCTTTTCTTTTTTTAAAAAAAATATTCATGTGTACAGGATGCTACCAAGATGTGTCGGAATTTATTTGTGGATTTGTTGGCACATGAAATAAATGGATATCAGAAATATCATCTTAAAAATATAAAACACTATCTCAGGTGAAACAAGAAAAAATCTATACAGTAAAATTTATGAGCCTACGACGCTGCAATCATGTGACTGTGTTAATTTCACAAACTTTGCTTGTTTAGATTAAATGTCACTTTAATAAATTATTTAATTTCACCATATTGTTTTCTTATCATGCGATCCATGTGTTTTTATATAAAAGTTTTCCAACCCATAGCAAGAACGGCAAGACGATACTAGTATTTATAAAAAAAAAACAAACATCGTGAACAAATCTTCTTGGTATCAACGCTTTCACACAAGATGAAGCTTCACCAAGTCAACCATATCCATACACATCTTTTGTTTTTTTAATAACGAGCCGGCACGCACCATTTCGGTAGCCAGTTCAGAAGGACACACAGACATATCATCCTGTATCTCAGTTCGGCAGTTCCAGCCCAAAAAACAAAGTTCAGCAGGCCTTCCACTCTCCGCTCACTGCGCTCTAAACAATCTCACGCCGTGCAAGCTACTGTATGCCACAGCGTCTCCTCTAGAGATTAGAGCAACGCGAATACGCGACGAACACGTCAAATCAGGTCGATCTCTGTTCCAACCAGGCAACCAGGACATATGGAGCCTGAACGCGAATTGTTTTTTTAGGCTAGAAAACTCCGCCGGACAAACGGAGCCTAAACGCGATTTGTTTAGGCGAGAAAGCTCCGCCGTGTAAGTTAACCGGCCAAGCGTATGCTCCAAGGCCAGATTTGAGATACGAAACGCAATCGGAGGCGATGATTTTAAAGAAGTCCGTGGACAGAAGCGGCACAAGAAGCTGACGAACGCTAGTTCCAAGAACACTGATTTGAGCCACTTGGAGGCAGCAGCAATTCAGCAAACACCAAACAATTCGTGGAATTATCTCTTTAGATAATACGTACTATACTCCTACTACACATATACTACATATATAGCGAGGAGGCTTGACGTCGAGGATCGCACCAATCAAGAGCTGCAGCACGGAGCAGCTCAATCCAGAGCTCTAATGGCGGCGCTCCTCCTTCAGCTGCTGTTCTTGCTCGGCTCGTCGGCGACGCTCCTAGCGGGCGCGTCGTTCCCTGTCAATGTCTGGCCCAAGCCGACGTCCATGTCGTGGGCGGAGCCGCACGCGGCTGTCCCAGTGTCGCCGTCGTTCCACATCGTCGCGCCGTCGAGCAACCCGTACCTCGTGTCGGCCGTGGAGCGCTACGCCAAGCTGCTGTTCAAGGAGATGTACCGGCCCATCGTCCGGCCGGCGGTCAACGTCACCGCGGGGAACGCGCTGGAGAAGCTGACCCTGGCGGTGTCCGACCTCGCCGCCCCGCTGGAGCACGGCGTGGACGAGTCCTACACGCTGGAGATCCTCCCCACGGGCTCGGCCACGGTGACCGCGGCCACCGCGTGGGGCGCCATGCGCGGGCTAGAGACCTTCTCGCAGCTGTCGTGGCGGGCCGGCGGCCGGGGCCGGGGACGGGGCCTGCTGCTGGTGGCCGCCGGCGTGCGCATCGAGGACAAGCCCCTCTACGCGCACCGTGGGCTGATGCTCGACACCGGGAGGACCTACTTCCCCGTGTCCGACATCCTGCGGACCATCGACGCCATGGCGGCCAACAAGATGAACGTGTTCCACTGGCACATCACGGACTCTCAGTCGTTCCCCATCGTGCTGCCCTCCGAGCCGTCTCTCGCCGAAATGGGCGCCTACGGAGAGGACATGATGTACACCGTCAAGGACGTCAAGCGCATCGTCGAGTTCGCCATGAACCGCGGTGTCCGCATCGTGCCGGAGATCGACTCGCCGGGTAAGCACTCTCCATCCACTCTGTTTTCTAGCTTCCTCTGCTTCGTCGGCTTTGCTTCGACGGGCCATTTCAAGTGTTCTGGTCCATTAGAATTTGGTTCTTACAGCCCAATTCATTACTTTTAGGCCACACGGCTTCATGGGCCGGCGCGTACCCGGAGGCCATAACCTGCGCGGGCAAGTTCTGGCTGCCCGACGCCGCCGACTGGAGCACGCGTCTCGCCGCCGAGCCGGGCGCCGGCCAGCTGAACCCGCTGGCGCCCAAGACGTACGAGGTGATCACCAACGTGGTGAACGACCTGACCTCCCTGTTCCCGGAGGGCTTCTACCACGCAGGCGCCGACGAGGTCACCCCGGGCTGCTGGATGGCGGACGCCACGATCCAGGCGGACATGGAGCGCGGCAGCACGCTGAGCCAGCTCCTGGAGCGGTACGTGAGCGCGGTGCACCCGCTGGTGGTGTCCAAGAACCGCACCGCCGTGTACTGGGAGGACGTGCTGCTGGACGCCGGCGTGAACGTGAGCGCGTCGCTGATCCCGCCGGCCACCACCATCCTGCAGTCGTGGAACAACGGCGCCAACAACACCAAGCTGATCGTGCAGGCCGGGTACCGCGCCATCGTCTCCTCCGCCTCCTTCTACTACCTCGACTGCGGCCACGGCGACTTCGTCGGCAACAACAGCTACTATGACGACCCCAACAGCGACTACAAAACCGACGGCGACTCCTGGTGCGGGCCCTACAAGACGTGGCAGCGGGTGTACGACTACGACATCGCGTACGGGCTCACCCCCGAGGAGGCCCAGCTGGTGATCGGCGGCGAGGTGGCCATGTGGACAGAGCAGGTCGACACAGCCGTCCTGGACGGCCGCATCTGGCCCAGAGCGTCGGCCATGGCGGAGGCGCTCTGGTCCGGCAACCGCGACGCGTCGGGCAGGAAGCGGTACGCCGAGGCCACCGACCGGCTCATCGACTGGCGGCAGCGCATGGTGGGGAGGGGGATCCGGGCCGAGCCCATCCAGCCGCTTTGGTGCCGAACTCGCCCCGGAATGTGCAACTTGGTCCAGTAACGGCCCGGCAAGAATCTTTGACGACTGCTGCCAACTAAATTTATCATTTATTTCCCCTATATAAAAAATTTTATTCTTATCATTTACTCCTATCATATAGCATATCCGACGTGTCGAACTAAATTTAAAAAACGAAGGTGCGAGTGTTCGAGAGAAAACACCATTTGTTTGTTCTTTTGTTTGTTTATGTTTAAAGTGAAGTGGACGGCATGTTATCTTGTTAAGTGGAGTTTGTGTACCTTAAAAGCCGGCTTAGTGAGTGTGTGGGCCCATCCAGCTATCAGCGGCTCTATTGCTTGTAGCTCGATGTGATTAAAGAACACGGGTGCTGATGAAACCTTTGAATTGTTTTTTGCTTCAAGGACTGATGTGCTTGTTTGTTTGTGCGTTGTGACAATTATTTGTCTGCGAAACGTTCAGGTCAATTATCACTCCAGCCTTGAGGAAAATGGCGCATCATCACTGGATTGGCCCAATGCTTAGCGATGGATGGAACTTTTCTTGGTGTGAGTGTGACACGAGATGCTTTTCACATTTTTTGTTTGGCAGGAGACACCAATACGTGGACAAGAGGGTCCAAGGGGTTGGCAAACTGTCTTGCTGGGGAACTAGCCAAAATTCGTTCGCTCGGTACACGAGGATCACGGCCATTGTTTTATGTGGGTAACTTCTGTATCCCGGCAAAACTATTGATGCTAGCTATATGTGTGGTGCTGTCAAATCGCGATCGCTACCCAGCTAGATGCCCATGCTATATTTGCAATGTCACGACTTTGAATGGACTATTGGCCAGGAGGCCATCTTTCCTTCGACGAATTGAATCATTGGTTGTTTTTATTGTGTAGCATGACTTTTCTTTCTTTCTTTTTTCTTTGTAAAAAAAAAGCGCATGCCAAACTACCACAAATACTCCAATAATAATAACGATATCCTAAAAATTCTATAATATATAAGAAGAATAATCAGTTGCATGGTATGATCACATCAATCTATTAACTATGTATGAGCAACAAGATATTGTTTAATTCTCAAAAAAAAAAGATATTGTTTCCTCGTATGTAAATGGCGTAGGTGTTATTCTTTTTTTGAAGTCCCTAGAGGAGTCCTTCAAAAATTGGACTACTATCGTTCACATTTTTTCTGGCAATGTGACGAACACAAAAAGAAATATCGGTTGGCTAAGTGGAGCATTCTTTGCACACCAAAAGACATTGGTGGTCTTGGAATACTTAACCTAGACCTTCAAAATAGATGTCTATTGAGCAAGTGGCTATTTATATTTAGGCTCATAAACGAGGATGGAGTATGGCAAGATCTTCTACGAAGAAAGTACTTGTCTAATAAACCACTAACCCAAGTACATCACAAGCCTGGGGACTCACATTTTTGGAGTGGCCTTATGAAAACTAAAGATGATTTCTTATCTTGTGGCAACTTTATAGTTCAAAGTGGGGAACAGGTACGTTTCTGGAAGGATGTATGGTTAGGTGATAACCTTTAAGTGAGGTTTATCCTATCCTATTTCAAATTGTGAGGTGTAAAGATGATACTGTGGCAAACGTCCTTAGGTCTATTCCACTTAATGTATCTTTTAGACGAGGTTTGGTTAATACAAATCGAATGGATTGGCTTGACCTAGTGTCAAAAGTAGTACAAGTCCATCTCACATATGACAAGGATGTTTTTAGATGGAATCTCACTAAAAATGGCTTATTCACAGTCCGATCCATGCACTCAACTTATATCCAAGAAGGTGTTCCTTTAGACAAAAGTCCTCTAGAAATTAAGGATACCACTTAAAATTTTCATCAAAAAAGGGGTAACTCTTACAAAAGATAATTTAGCTAAGAGGAATTGGCAAGGAAGTGTCAAATGTTGTCTTTGTAGTTTGATTAAAACTATCCAACATTTATTCTTTGACTGCTACTTTGCACGCTTTGTTTGGAATACTGTGCATATCACATATGGAATTCAACCTCCCACAAATTTTGCCAATATGTTGAGTTCCTGGCTACATGGTTTAAGTCTAAAACTTAGAAACCAAATCTTGCTAGGAGCCGCTCAGTGCGTTGGTCGATCTGGTTGAATAGAAATGATATGGTATTTAACAAAGCTAAACCTAATACATTGATGCAGATAATTTTTAGAACGACATATTGGATACGACAATGGTCCATACTACATAAGGAGGAAGACAACCACTGTTCTCTGAGGGATGCAGAAGATGGGAGACGTTGACCATGAGTGTCTTCGCAAAGTTTGGATGGAATTTCACGAATCGTATCCATGTTTAGTGTTTTGCTTCATTCTTGTGCCCACTAGTTGAGCCAAACTTTGTTTCTTTCCTTCGACATGTAAGCCTTATGGCATTGGTCTGTTTGGTGTGTTTGTATGAATAACAGCTATGTATCATCTACGGATGGTAGAGGGTGGATTTTGTTCCTTTATCTAAAAAAATGTAAATGGCGTAGGAAACTAGAGATTTGAAATTAAGCCAATACTCTCGGGTTTTCAATAGAGGTGCGAATGGATTTTAAACGCTACTTCACAAAGGTTGAATCAAAGTTTAACCAAAATTTGAGGACATAGTTCGTTCTGACCTTAAAGAGTACAAAGGATGAGAAAGGGACTCATGATGTCTGAGAATGGGACATGTGGTATTTTTCATATTGTTGCTTGTGCCAAATATTTTAGTGATAAGGACAACCAACATTTACCCAAGTCACATGCGACAAAAGTGCATAGTCACTCGCGTTCATGGCGGCTTGTGTATAGAAAAGGCAAAGATTGCATACACAAGCATTGGGTTTCATTCAATTTATGTTATAACGGAAAAACGGAATGTACAAGTAAAGACTCGACATGTCACCGCATAATTTGCTACATAGCTTGATGTCATATATGAATGCATTATAAGTTACTTCTGATAAAAGCACATACGTCGCTCGTGGTCGTGACAGCTTATATAAATGAAACATAAAAGTAGTAGACACACGCATCAAGTTTCATTCAGTTCATGTTATAACGGCGATAACGGAATGTACATGTGAGGGATCAACACGTCACCACATCTTGTGCTAGATAATTTGTAGTACCGTGACATGATGTCCTATATACAAATTATGCATCATATGTACAAACATAAACATACTTGCAAAAAAAAAAGTATAGGCACGAATACAAAGTGAGCCTAGTTAAATTTGATTTTTGGTGCATATTTTCTTATGTTATAGGAAAAAAAAAACCAACGAGTCCCTCTAAGGTTAGTCTCAGCTTTCGTGTACGCGCAGACACCATTAGCAGCTAATCAAAATACCTCGCACTTCTCGTCCCGGAACAAAGTCTACGGAATTTCTAGCAGTCAGGACGAGCTCTGCTGCGCCGTTACTGTTGGCTTAATAGAACCGTGCATCAATGATGACGAGGCGAAGATGGCACTCTGCCGCCTGCCTGTACCCATCAATGCCCAATCATAGCCCCTCCATGGGCGTCACCACCTTCTCCTGTTCCTGTCCATCCATTCATCCACGCGACCAGCTCACAGCACCAGCTGTAAAACCCAGAACCCCCCGTGCTGGCCTCGCCGAATGAATGGAAGCATCGGCGAAACGGATCCCAGGCCAGCCATGGGGTACGAGCCGGGCCGAGCGGTCGGTTTCGCCAGACGCAAAAAATCAGCGAATCGCTGCGAAAATCCACGGGAAACGATGGAAAGGTGACGGGGACAACTGGACAGAGGAATCCTGCGAACCCGGCCCCGTGCCCGAACCCAACCTCCCAAAACCCGCAACGAAATCGAACCAAACCCACACAGGCACAGGGGCGAGCGCGAGCAGGCAGCCGCTCGCGTTCTCACACGGCGGCGGCGCCCCACCCGGCCACCCCACGTCCGCGCCCCACCACCGCGCAAGGTCGCGTCCCCCCGGCCTACGAGCGCTCGCGCAGTCGCGCTCAAGAGCCGCATCTCCCTCCCAAACCCTACCCATATAATATTAAACCCAACCCCGAGTCTCTTTCTCAATTTCTCTCTCCTCTCCACCACCCTCACCCTCCCCTTCCCGCCGCCGCCACCACCGGTTCAACCCTCCCTCAAACCCTAACCGCCGTCGTGCTCCCGGACTCGATTCCGATCCGATGGCGTCCGCCGAGGACCAGGCCGCGGCCGCCGCGCTGCTGGGGGGCGACCCGGCGGCGTTCGACGCGCTGCTCTCCACGCTCATGTCGTCCTCCAACGCCGACCGCTCCGCCGCCGAGGCCGCCTTCCACCGCCTCCGGGCCACGCACCCGGAGCCCCTCGCGCTGCGCCTCGCCACCTCGCTCGCGGCCCCCGCCACCCCCGCCGACCTGCGCGCCATGGCCGGGGTCCTCCTCCGCAAGGTCCTCTCCCCGACCCCGTCCTCCGACGCGTCCTCCAACAACAACAGCGCCGCGCCCCCGGCGCCGCTCTGGCCGCAGCTCTCCCCCGAGGGGCAGGCCGCGCTCAAGGCGCACCTCCTCTCCGCGCTCCAGTCCGATCCTCCCAAGCCCATCGCGAAGAAGGTCTGCGACGCCGTCTCTGAGCTCGCCGCCTCGCTGCTGCCCGACAACGCCTGGCCCGAGCTGCTGCCGTTCCTCTTCCGCGCCGCGTCGGGGCCCGAGGCGCCCAACCTCCAGGAGTCAGCGCTGCTCATCTTCGCGAGGCTGGCGGATTACATCGCGGAGGCGCTCCTCGACCATCTCATGACTATCCACAACCTCCTCGCCGCAGCCCTGGCGCATCCCACGTCCCCTGATGTCCGGATTGCGGCCCTGGGTGCCGCGGTCAACCTCGTCCAGTGCCTGCCAACCAACTCCGACCGGGATAAGATGCAGGATTTGCTCCCAGCAATGATGAGGGCGCTCACCGACTGCCTAAACTCTGGCCAGGAGGCCTCTGCGCAGGAGGCGCTGGAGCTGCTCGTGGAGCTTGCTGGCGCCGAGCCAAGGTTCCTGAGGAGGCAGATTGGTGACGTGGTAGGGGCAATGTTGCAAATTGCTGAGGCTGCAACGCTAGAAGATGGGACCAGGCACTTGGCGGTGGAGTTTGTGATTACCCTTGCCGAGGCTAGGGAGCGTGCGCCTGGAATGATGCGGCGACTCCCACAGTTTGTCGGTAGGCTGTTTGCAGTGCTGATGCAGATGCTGCTTGACGTCGAGGATGACCCTGCTTGGCACTCTGCTGAAACTGAAGACGAGGACGCAGGGGAAGGGAACAACTATGGAGTGGCACAGGAGTGCCTTGACCGCCTTGCCATTGCCATTGGTGGGAACGCAATTGTACCAATTGCGTCTGAGCTGCTGCCACAGTACCTGTCCGCTCCTGAGTGGCAGAAGCACCATGCTGCGCTCATCACACTAGCACAGATTGCAGAAGGATGTGCAAAGGTTAGCCTGATTAACTTTATAAGTACGTCAAGTATTCGGCAATCAGTTGACTGTTTTGGGTAGTTATTAAAATTGATTGATACGATATTTTTAGCATGTCCCATCAGGAAATGGGATGTTATGAGCAATATTTTTGTCCATGGATTCCTCTTGTAGAATGGGACGACAAATACTAAATTCCTAATTCTGCAAGAGCTGTTGACTAGTATTAGACCACAGGATGCTATCTATTCTGTTCTGTCATGTGGATGAAAATTTCTGAAATAAGCCATCTTCTCATTGGTTGCTTTTTTCCCCTGGCAGGTTATGCTTAAAAATTTGGAACAAGTCGTTTCGATGATATTGAATGGATTTCAACATCCCCACCCGCGTGTGAGATGGGCTGCTATCAATGCCATTGG
Source organism: Themeda triandra (assembly GCA_018135685.1). Taxonomy (NCBI): domain Eukaryota; kingdom Viridiplantae; phylum Streptophyta; class Magnoliopsida; order Poales; family Poaceae; genus Themeda; species Themeda triandra. The sequence goes on from JAENPR010000127.1 coordinate 474,445, forward strand.
TCAGCTCTCTACGGATCTTGGTCCTGATCTTCAAGTTCATTACCACCAGCAGGTGCTGCCTGCATTGGCGAATGCTATGGATGATTTCCAGAATCCACGAGTTCAGGTTAGTTGTCATGTCAGCAGAATTTTATCTCACATCCTTCTGCTCGCAATACTTATTCTAGAATCGAGGCTGCATCAACAAATCTAAATGTCAAACGAATTCCTTCTGATCTTCAAGCTAACAAGTTTATTCAATAAAAAGTTATTTAATTACCAAGCAACTTCTGAGGGCGCCCGTAATGGTTGTTTGGAATCGCCAGCTTACGTGGACATAAGATAAAATAAAAACAGAGAAGTCAAGGGGGCTCGCTGTGCATACCCGGGAAAGGCGGAACAGAGAGACAGTTTTTGTTGGGAGGCTAGTGAGACTGGTGCTTAGTTGCTCGCTAGCGAGAACATTTTTCGTACTCTCTCTCTCTCTGCCACGTCGGAAAGATTTGAGGATGAGCCGGCGACTTCGACAGCTGTTGGAGGCACCTAAGTTAATTGTTCCATGACCATCACAAAATGTGAGCATTAATAGAAGGTAGCACTTTATGGATGCCACATGCCAGCCTTCTGAACTGAATGTTGTTTTGAGTGTTCTGCGTGGATTGAGATATTAAGTTTATACAATTCTTTGTGCTTACATTCTAAAACAGCCTGTGTACCTATTCATGTCACACATATTAGGACCTGGCGACCTACTGTATTGCTTATTTGCTATTCTTGTTGACAGGCACATGCAGCTTCAGCAATTTTGAATTTTAGTGAGAATTGTACACCTGAAATTTTGACGCCTTACCTGGATGGAATTGTGAACAAATTACTTGTTCTTCTCCAGGTATGCATTTACTTGTGTTGAATTAGGTTTCAGCTTGCTTCAAATATATTTGTTGTCATGGTTAGTAAACATGCTAACTGCGCATGTTCATGTTCTAGAATGGGAAGCAAATGGTGCAGGAGGGAGCATTGACAGCTCTAGCGTCTGTAGCTGATTCGTCACAGGTAACTGTTCACGTGGGAGTTTTATGCTATTATGCGTAATGGATCTCTGTTATCGTGCATTGTGGGGTTGTCCTATGGTTGTAGTGCTTTCTAGCTTGCTGATAATAATAACTTCATAAATATTATGGCACCGTTTTTTTGTTTTGTCTAGCTTATAATAAGTTTATATGGCAACTTTTGTTTGTTTGTCATGCAGGATCACTTCAAGAAATACTATGATGCCGTCATGCCATACCTAAAATCTATCTTGATGCATGCAACTGATAAGTCCAATAGGATGCTTCGTGCCAAGTCCATGGAGTGTATAAGTTTGGTAGGAATGGCTGTGGGTAAGGACAAGTTCAGAGACGACGCGAGGCAGGTTGGTCTCTCCTTCCAACTGTCATGTTTTCTTGCAGATTGCAAATAATATACTTCTACTTCGCTGCTTAACTTGTAGTTGGTTTTGTTTCAACACTGTTCATGTTGAGTCAGTTTCATTTTGTTCAACCTGTTCCCACTAACGCATCAGAATTCAGGAAATGTATATGTTTTCTGTTTGATAGAATTGTTATTGAGGATGCCAGTTCCACTCCACTTGCTCTGTATGGGTGTGTTTGGTTGGAGAGTGAGGTAGAATGGAACGGTTCCATCCCTTAGTTTATTGTTTAGTTGGAAAGGATGGAATGGTTCTGTTTTTGTGTTTGGTTGAAGGGATGGGATGAACCAGATAGCAGATCAGTTAATCCCGTTAACTACGGGACCAACATGTCACACATACGCCCTTCTTCCCTATCTCTTCGTTCTTCTCTGCTACAGATTCCTCGCGTCTGTGTCTGTCCACCACCATTTTTCGGTCCACACCTGTTGTGTGTGTGGCTGCCGCCAGCGCTGCTGCTCAGGCCGCTGTCTCTGGCCTCACAGGAGCGTCCTCTGCCGTCTATCACGCGCCGCTGCTGCATGAGGGAGGGAGGGAGGGATCCAATATCTCCATTCCTCATCAGCTTTGATATTTTTATTACTGAGGGATCCAATATCTCCATTCCTCATCAGCTTTGATATTTTTACTGAGGCAATATTATTATTCTAATCATCTTCCCTCTAGGTTATGGAAGTACTTATGGCTTTGCAAGGAGCTCCAATGGAAACTGATGATCCAATTACCAGCTATATGCTGCAGGTATTGTTTCAAAGCAATGGAATCGGCTTAACAGCACCTTAAACATATCTAACACCTATCTTCACATATAGGCTTGGGCCAGGCTATGCAAATGTCTTGGACAAGATTTCCTTCCTTACATGAGTGTTGTTATGCCTCCACTACTTCAGTCTGCTCAGCTGAAGCCTGATGTTACAATTACTTCAGCCGAATCAGATGACGATATTGAATCAGATGATGATAGGTCTGTTATCCATTCTCCATTCTCTTGAAATTTTTTTATCTACTTGATTAGAGTGTGTGTTCCTAATCCTGAATCATGGCAGACTATTCCCACCTAGAACAATGTATACCTATCTTGCTCTTGTACAGTTGCCATTTGCAACGATATATAGACTTATATAGATGTAATGTGCCTATAGTCAGCAGATGCCCTGTTATTTATAGACTTCTCACATGCTTTTACTTACTTACTTTATTTATTTATTTATTTATTTATTTATCATGATAAGGTTTTGTTACAGTCCCCTTTCTGGTGGGTCAATTAAATTTAAATGTGTATATTGTCTCACCCTAAGTTTCTGTGTTTTATACAGCATTGAAACAATCACACTTGGTGACAAAAGAATAGGAATCCGAACTAGTGTGCTGGAAGAGAAAGCAACAGCTTGCAACATGCTGTGCTGCTATGCTGATGAGCTTAAGGAGGGTTTCTTCCCATGGATTGATCAGGTTCATTATCACAAACATCATTATTCATTATCATATTAGACTTATCTAATGTATAAGTCCCTCCAGTTCTGCATGCACTTTTCCAACATGTGATTGATTGGTTACAAATTTTCATGTAGGTTGCCCCAACGTTGGTTCCTCTGCTGAAGTTTTACTTCCATGAGGAAGTCAGGAGAGCTGCTGTTGCAGGTATTTTAGTGTTGCAGTATGATTTAGTTGTGCACATAGATTTGCTCTTTTTACAATTTCTGGACATAATGCAGCCATGCCTGAACTCCTACGCTCGGCAAAGTTGGCTGTTGAGAAGGGGCAGGCTCAAGGCCGCGATCATACTTATGTTAAACAGTTGTCTGACTACATAATTCCAGCACTTGTTGAAGCACTGCACAAGGTTTATTCGAAGATATCTCAGCAGCTTGGTTACTTTTTTTTGTCACCCATGCTGGTACCTGAACTTTTTTTTTGCATCCTTTGTACAGGAGCCAGAAACAGAAATGTGCTCATCCATGCTAGATTCTCTAAACGAGTGTATGCAGGTTTGTAACTTTGCACCATCCGCTTGATAATTTTAAATATTGTCCATGATAGAGGTTGTCTTAAATCTTTTTGTAGCTTACCCCCACTTTACCAAATGAGTACTGGTATATGTTTTTATCTGCAATATTTTACTGTGCCAAGTGTGAATGAAACATTAAGAATAATTTTAAGCATGTATAATGTAGTCAAAAACAAATGCTAGGCATTTATTTTTTTAGCCTGAAAGTTCTGTATGCATTTCTTAGCCTGAAAGTTCTGTATCATGATATGTGCAGAATTTCATTGGCCCCTGGTTTTACTTTATCCCTTCACATGTTGTAGTCTTGTCTTCTAGCAGTGTGAAATTACTACCATTTCTGGAATAAAAATAAAAATATTGCTCTATTTGTTGAAAATGATCTTTTGTAGGAAGTGTTTAAAATAATCTTCTATTGTTTGGTATATCTGAGATTGTTCATTCATTTTTTATTCAGAATTGATGACAGTAGTCTCATGTAGTAAAATACTACCTCAGTCCGTAAAAGAATGTAATTGTGGGATGTGTGTAGGTCAAAGTAGTTCAAGTTTGACCAAGTTTATAGTAAATATTATTAGCATTTATGTCTTCAAATAATTTTTTTATGAAAATATATTCTATAACTAATCTAATGGTATTTATTTTGTATCATGAATGTTTGCATTTTTTTATAAATTTGGTCAAAGTTCAATCTGTTTGGCTTCTCGGAAAGCGAGAATTGCATTCTTCTGTGGACGGAGGGAGTATGATAAATAGAACTAAGTTTGAATAGCATTAAATTTTTGAGTCATGTTTTTGCATTCTTGTTCAGCTAGTCAAAGTTTGGTACTCTGACCAAAGGTTGCCAATCGGGGTCTAAGCAGCTCGCTTTAGGATGTTATATGGAGTTTAGATGACTGGTCTTTGTACTTTTACCAGAACATGATCGTCTGTATTGAAGCAATAAATTGTCATAATGAATTTGAAGACCTTGCTGAGCCTAGATGCACCTTGTAAATAGAACAGAGGGCACCACCCATTGTGGTGGTGGAACATGAAGTTACTGCTCCACCACCTAGGGATTTAATTGAAGTGCTCACGATTTATGCACATGCTCGTGCTTTCAGTTGTTTTATTTATCAGTGTGTAATAGGGGATATACTACTGGATTGTGTTTTTGTGCGGATATGTGATCACCTTTTGATTTCCTTAAAAATGGGGTGCAAATAATTAGCTATTGCTCTTTGGATTGAAGTGACACTGAACATTGATATTACTCATTGAGCAGCTTTCTGGTCTTCTGCTTGATGAAAAACAAGTACGAGCTGTCTCGGATGAGATTAAAAATGTCATTATAGCCAGTGCCACCCGGAAAAGAGAACGTTCTGAGAGAACAAAAGCGGAAGATTTTGATGCTGATGAAGGAGAGCTACTCAAAGAAGAGAATGAACAGGAGGAGGAAGTATTTGATCAGGTTTATTTGTCTAGAAATCGCTTGTCTGTTTTCTCCTGAATCGTTTCAATAATACTCTTTTGCAAGTTGTGTTAAAAGGATAACCTATTTTTTCTTTTAAAATTTACATTCTTTAAACTTCCAGGTCAGCGAGTGCCTAGGAACTTTGATTAAAACCTTCAAAGGTTCTTTCTTGCCATTTTTTGACGAGCTCTCTATGTACATTACACCAATGTTGGTAAGTCAATTGAACCCTGCACTATTTTGTTATTTGTAAGAGCTCTTTTTGTTGCAAGTAATTTTGCAGTTATTGTATGCTGATATTTAGTCATGCTTGTGCTCTAATGTTTATTTTCCTTATAAGTATTACCCTGGTGTGTTTTCCATTCTTAACTTGCTGTGTGGCGCCTCCATGCTATCCTTTTTGGGGTTTACTCTATCTCATTTTGGTACCTTGTTGTCTTGCAGGGAAGAGATAAAACGCCCGAAGAGAGAAGGATAGCTATCTGTATTTTTGATGATGTTGCAGAGCAATGCCGTGAATCAGCTTTGAAGTATTATGACACATACCTTCCTTTCCTTCTGGAGGCAGCAAACGATGAAAATTCAGATGTTCGGCAGGTCTGCTTTTTGTTGTCATGTTCCCTTCATCCATTCACCCTTTTTACTAGGTCAAATTGAACACTGAAATAGTGCTGAATCATTTCTTCATTTATTAGGCTGCTGTCTATGGTGTGGGTGTATGTGCCGAGTTTGGTGGTCATGCTTTTCGCCCTCTAGTAGGAGGTAGGTTCACATTTTAAGTGTTTACACTTCCTATATTTTACCTGACATTTCCAACCTATGCAACAATGTTATGCTTCCAATTTCAGAGGCCCTATCGAAATTAAACAATGTTATAAGACATCCGGAGGCACGACTTCCTGACAATATCATGGCATATGACAATGCTGTTTCGGCACTTGGAAAAATATGCCTATTTCATCGTGATGGTATTGATGCAGCTCAGGTAAGCTCTAATCTCAGCATCTAGCCTTCCACAACTTGCTTGAGATGATTGTGTAGTTGCGATATATGATAAAAAGTTGTAGGCTATATCCGTTGTCAACCAAATGTGACACATTTTCGCAAAGTCGCTTGGTGCACCCTAGGTGGTCATAATTCATTAGGGAGGGAAGGGGAGACTGGAGAGTAGTAAGGTGAGGTGGGGCCAGAGGACCTGCTGCAGATTAGATCCTCACAAAAACACACACTCGAGGAGGGAATGACGAGTGAGCACAGAGATCTTAGGGAGGCTTTTTGGTTTGAGGAACCAGCCCATCGTAGATGAGGGAGAAAATGGCTATTATAGGACTCCAATCGTGTGGCTTCTCCCAACTAGGACTTCAAACGTTTTAACTAAGCTAAAATGGCATTTTGTGTCTTTTTAATGTCTTCTCTTATCTAAATACATGTATTTGTTCCTAAAGTGATCCTTTTACCCTTATCATTAGATTTTGATCCTTACGGAATAAAAGACATCGTGGCTTCCGTTGCTGGCTCGCCATGCTGCCGTGCCTCGCTGCCTTGCTGCCTGACGTGGTGGCTTGCTTGCTGCCGTATTTCTTTCCTTTTTTTTAGAAACATCACGTGGTGGCTTGCTTGCCTCCGTTGCTGGCTTGCTGAGCGATGTCTCACCTGGCGAAGATGGCTTATAGGAGCCACCTCTGCCATGCTTGGAAGGCCAGTAGGAACCGTGGCCAGGCCTCTTAGCCGCCGCTGCAGGTCGCCCTTGGACTAGGGTTAGGTCCAGGCCACACAAGGACGAGCCTTCAGTGCCATCGGCGTCCACGACGACCGTCTGCTCTCCTCCTGGGCGTCCATGGCCTTCGGGCGGAGGATCTCCATCCATGACGGGCGGAGGATCTCCATCCATGACGGGCGGCGGCGGCGGGAGGGGTGGACGGACGGCGGCGCGTGTTTGCGAGTCGGGGAGGCAGGCGATGTGTCGCAGTACATGAGAGCGGCGGTGAAGAGATGTGAATCGATGATGAGATTATTACAGGGCCAATACGGGCAATATGACAAAATACATGTATTTGGGAATTCCAAAAAATGGTTAAAATGTACAAAATGTTATTACAGCTTATTACCAACGTTTGAAGTCCCATTTCTGAGAAACAAATGTTAGGGGTCCTATTTGGGAGAAGCCGCACGATTGGAGCCCTATAATAGCCATTTTCTCACCATCATGAGTTCTTCAGCATGCTTTTTGGTGGAATTACCCTTTTCCCGATGCCTGTATTGCTTGCGAGTTATAAAGTGGTGGTGAACTAACTTATTCTATATTTCTATGCCACACACCAAACAAAAAAGTGAGGATTGAGAAGATGATGGTCCACAAATTCATTAAATCACACATACCCTAAGCTTAAGTGTATTGTGTGTTGTTGATTTTGCTGTTAGGCTTGCCAGGAGAAAGTTACTTTGCGCGCGGAACTATTCAAAACTGAATCAATTCATGCTTCTCAGGTTATTCCAGGCTGGCTTAGCTGCTTGCCTATAAAAGATGACAAGATTGAAGCTAAAGTTGTACATGAGCAACTTTGCTCAATGGTGGAGAGGTAGGCTCATGACTGGAAATCTGCTGACAAGGATAATGCTTTTGCAGTTTATCATAGCCATTTCTGCTTTTGCAGGTCTGATGCTGAAATTCTCGGTCCTCACAGTCAGTATCTTCCTAAAATTGTTTCAATTTTTGCAGAGGTAATCCCTGAACAGTTAATTTTGAAATCTGTGGTTCTGCTGATGATTATTTTATTTTATATTTCCTACATATCCATATAATTTTGTTCAACTGTCATGAATGAATTCCTGAATGGTTTATTTTCCAATCTGTATATTCTGTAGGTTTTGTGCAATGGAACAGAACTCGCCACTGATGAAACTAGAAACAGGATGGTGAATGTCTTGAGGAGTTTCCAGCAGACTTTGCCTCCTGATTTTCTTGCATCAACGTTTTCCAACTTGCAACCGCAGCAACAACTACTGCTACAGTCCATCTTGTCGACATAGTTGTTTTTCATGTCGCTGCAAGGTCTGGGCTTGTTATTTTTCTTGATGTTTTGTCAGCCAATTCTTTATGTGGAATCTTTTTTTCTGGGTGGGGTATTTGTGAATGCATTTTGCTTCGACGAACTGGAAGCTGCCACCACACATGGTTTTGATATAGAGTGTATATTGTCTTGTATTTGAAATATGGTTTGAGATGTGCTGCAACAGAGGTGCAAGGGAAATGGTGGGATTTATTGTTGGATGGGTTGGACATATGCAGTTTTGGTAATGAGATGATTATACATTTGAGTGGATACTATTTAATTCTGTAGTCATCTACTTTTCTAAGTTTCCAAGTATTAAAATGTGCTCTGTGTGAAGATGCAGAAGCTCATGCCCTGGCATCATGTAATTGTAACTGATAAATAGATGTTTTACTTCTCTGAACAAACCTTGGATTTGCTCGAAGATAAGCCGGATCATTCAAACGGAGGTGCTCATTTAGTGTAGTTTGTCAAATTTTGCTTCACTGCTAATTTGTTATTGAAAAAACTGCAGCAAATAGCTAATATGTAAAGAGATAAACGGTCGCAAAATTTCCATCTGTTGCTATGCTTACAGCGGTTCATTCAGTTGTTCTGACCTTGTCTGCATATGAGTGGCATCAAAAAAAAAAAAAAAAAAAAAGGCGATGGAATTGAAGATTCGCGACGGTTGGGGATCCCCAACTGAAATTGTTATCCTATATCAATTATTAGCATCATGTGGAGCTTGAATACCGTCCCAATTTCTAATAGCCAGGTAGTCCTTGTTTGAAATTGTATACAAGTCACAAAGCAGGTACATTCGTCACAGCAGAAGAATCAATCTTAACAAATTCGAAAGGTGCCTTTCAGATAACATTCAGCTCTTCGCTGCAAAAAGTTCTGACATCAGCAATTGAGCAAGAATTGGTCGCCACAGGTTTTCCTCCCAAAACACGGCTGGAATATGTCCAAGTTCTCCAGCTCCATGGCGGCTCCGCACCCGAAGACAAATCTGAAACCTACCCCAAAAGCCGCTGCCAAGATGCCATCTCCTTGACGTTGCTGCAGCCCAAAAAAGTGGTCTTTTGTCGTGTTAGCGCAAGTAGCCCACCAAGCTCGACAAATTAATGCACTTTGACAGCGACAAACAAGGCATCTGCCCCGAGAGCTTTACAAGCCATAACCTCTTGGAGTCATCTCGCGATTAGTATAAAACTGTTGCCAATGTGAGTGGGCTATCCTATTGCTTGCTCAATCAGCAGGTTGAACATAGTTTATGTGGTGGAATGACGCGCCCCCACAATTTGACAAAGTTCGCCTTTTTGATAGGTGATGTAGGCAGGCATGCCCTAGCTTGATTGAGGTTGAGGAAGTCCGTGATGTGGCTATCAGGCATGACGATGACCTCTTCTCAAGTATATATAGAAGAAAATAATGCCCGTTGATGACCGAGGAATGAGGTTTGTTTATTCCTACAGATCATTGTGTGTGCAAAGACCTATTTCATTAAACTAGCAGTGCCGTCTCTATAGGCTGGAGATATCAAGAAAGCTTTTGCCGTCACGCTTGCTTCAGTTTTAACATTTGCTAGAGAATTATTGCAAGTCTTAAAGCCAAGCAAAGATTCCCCAGGCTCTAGATTTGTCTCATTGCAAAACACAACTTTAAGACTCTAGTTATCGTTCCTTGAACTTCTTAAGTGCCCGTTCCTAAAAGAGAAAACATGAACAAGTAGTCAAGTGTTGATTTTAAGTTGGAAAAAGGCATCTCACTATCACCAATTTGCGATATGTTTCTTCGTGAAATCCGTAATGAAGCTTATACCACCATTTGGCCAGTAAGATGGGATTTAAAAAAGATCAATCACCCCCTTCTCTACTTCAATAGAAAAAGGGAAATCAACATTTTACACCCGTCCCTTCAAAAACTCTCATGTCAATGAGAATTCACCGAATTCGTGCTGGACTTGACACTTGTCACTATACCTAGTAACTTTATCGGATGTCTTAATATTATCCATTTTCAATAAAGCTTTTCTTATCCTACCGACACTTGAATCCGAGCCGGATTCCGACACCCATATGTCTGTGTCAAAGCAACACTTTTGTTGAAATGCGTTTGAAGTACTATAAAGCTTACTTGTAAGCATTTAATACTATGAAAAACATTTTGGGGCGGCTTAATATGTTATCAGTACAAAAGATGCTCTAAAAAGTTGAAGGGCTAGCTCCTGAAATTGAACTATCAAAGGACAAAACTACATCATCCAATGACGGAGGAAGACTTGGTTGATAGCAATATTTGGCAAGAAACAAGATAAACAAAGCACAAGTGGGCGTGGTTGATGAAAAGTTGATGTTCAGCCGTTTCTACCTATTTGTGCTATAGATTTTTGTGTATCCGTAATGAAGCTCATACCACTATTTAGCCAGTACGATGGGATTAAAAAAAAAGATCAATCAAACCCCTTCTCTACTTCAATGGAAAAGGGGGATCGGCCTTTCACACCCGACTCTTTGCAAAAACTCTCATGTCGAGAATTCACTGAATTCAAGTTAGGCTTGACACTTGTCGTTATACCTAGTAACTTTATCGGATGACTACGAAGAGACATTAACATTATCCACTTTCAATAAAGTTTTTTCTTATCCAACCGACACCTGAATCCGAGCCGGATTCTGACACCCATATGTCCGTATCAAAGTAACACTTTCATTGAATTCATTGAAATATATCTTAAGTGCTATAAAGCTTACTTGGAAGCATTTAATTACTACAAAAATAATTTGGGGCGGTTGAATATGTTAGGAGTACAGAAGATGCTCCGAAAAATTGAAGGGCTCCCAAAATTGGACTAGCAAATGACAAAACTACATCATCAAATGACGTAAAAAGACTTGGTTGATAGCAGTATTTGTCAAGAAACAAGATAAACAAAGCACAAGTGGGCGTGGTTGATGAAAAGTTGATGTTCAGCCGTTTCCTATCTTGTATCTTAATCATCGTCGCCATTCTCTCTAATGCTGCCATATGGCGGGCTATGGAGCAATTCAGAACTGGTCTCATGTTAGTGCTTTGACCAGAGAGGTACTCGTAAACTAGGGATGAACTAGTCCAATCAGTGTCCTGAAAGTTTTCAGTTAAGGTAATGCATGATGGTGTAGACGTTGTAATTTAAGTCTCCAGGAGGAGTAGACCCCTTGACTGATGCTTCCAAGCTTTACCTAGTGCTAGTGGTGGTTTGGCATAGTAGTGGGGAGCATGTACTTGTTGATCTCTAGTGTGCTTGTTGCCTGCGGCCTGCAGGAATGGATATTGAAAAAGGAATTTCCTGTCTGTTTGACTCATAACCAAAATATTTATCTTCCATATGATCAGTAGTGATCTCTCATATTCATCATGGTAATGATATTATAATGAGAAACTAAATGATAGAAAATGGGGAAAGTCAAAATAGTGGTGACTGTACATCCACAAATTCCTCAATTTTGTTGATTACGTTCAGCAAAAACATGAACTAAAGGACAAGCCTGGCTAGTTTGCTGACTGACAATGAATCAGGGCAAAACCGAAAAACAAACTGAAAGGACAAAAGGATGCCAACAAGATGCCTTATCCCCCAAACACTCACTTCCATTTGCATGACATGATCATAGGCTGACCAGCCTTTGACCAGCCACTGACAGTAACCCCACAGCAAGTGAATGAATGGATGCCTTGCAAATTGCAATCTGCAAGTGCAAGCCCTGAAATCCACTATAAATCCTCCCCCCTTTGCTCAACTGCTCACCACCAGAACTCACAAATACCAAAGCATCGACACCTGTCTTCCTCCTCCTCTGCAACCACTCCAACCAGCAGCTCAGAGCCAAGAAAGCTCGCTCTAGCTCACATGGAGCTCCTCCACTTCCAGGCGCAGCCACCAGTGTTCCAGCTCGAGGACTACAGCAGCTACTACTACTACTACCAGCAGGAGGCGGCGGCGCAGGCCAAGCCGTCCAAGCCGCGGGGCCGGAAGAAGGGCAGCAACAACCACAGCAAGTTCGTCGGCGTCCGGCAGCGCCCCTCCGGCCGGTGGGTGGCGGAGATCAAGGACACCACGCAGAAGATCCGCATGTGGCTCGGCACCTTCGAGACCGCCGAGGCCGCGGCCAAGGCCTACGACGAGGCTGCCCGCCTCCTCCGCGGCACCGACGCCCGCACCAACTTCGCGCCGCGTATCTCCCCCGACTGCCCGCTCGCCGTCCGCATCCGCGGCCTCCTCCACCACAAGAAGATCAAGAAGGCCAAGGCTGCCGCGGCGAGCTCCTCCGCGGCGGCTGCCGCCGTCGCCGCCGCCAAGCAGCAGGCGTCGAGCTCCCCTGCTCCCACCACAAGCAATAGCAATAGCACGAATAGTGCTTGTGGTGGTGGCTCTAGCAGCAGCAGCAGCAGCAGCTCGAGCTCCAGCAGCGACGACGCCATGGCCACGCAGCACGGCGGCATCGGCGCGCTGGACGCTGGCGAGGTGTACCGGCCGGAGTTCGCCACCGCGGGAGCCGAGGAGTTCGATTCCTGGATGTTCGAGTCGGCGTTCGGCCAGTTCCCGGCGCTGGACACCTTCGCGGCCGTCGACGGCGCTGTCCCGGCCGCCGCTGGCACCACGGAGGAGCCGGTCGCCGCCGCGGCGCCTGGCGGCGAGATGGGCGAGTTCGAGCGGATCAAGGTGGAGCGGCGCATCTCGGCGTCGCTTTACGCCATGAACGGCCTTCAGGAGTACTTCGACCGGGTGATCGACGCCTCCGCCTGCGACCCGCTCTGGGATCTCTCGCCGCTCTGCCACCAATAGCTTAGCTAGCTTCACCTCAACCGCGTGCGTCGTTGGTTCTTGCTCTTCCACGGGTGTTGGCCATTGTCGGGGAAAGTAACAAGTGTCAGGTGTAGTGTCAGGTGTATGTGCGTCTGCGGTGTAAAGAGGAACCCAAGAACATTAGAGGATCCTGCTCGTTCTAGTGTAGTCATCAGTCGATGGATGCATTTTTGTGCCAAAATGCCTCAAATTTTGCCTTATGGCAAAGCAAATCGTTGCGCATTTCGATTTTCAGTCTGCAGTTGCTCTTCTTGGTGATGACTGCTGGGTGCCGAGTGCAGAATGGCACCTATCTCAGAGTAGAGTACCACACTCTTGAATCTTGATGCACCTTTTGAATTTGCGAAACTCAAGTTCACCTGATCTTAACTTGTCTGTAGAAAATACTTCCACGAATATTTGATCATAACTCGCCCTGTTGCTAACGGCCTGTGCAATCTGCCAGTAGTGGCAAGCACTTAGCTGGAATGGCTCATGGCTGTACACCAGGGATTCAATCTCTAGGCAAATTTGATAGTGGCGGAATAGATTTGATATTTCAAAGTTTACCGGGAAAATTTGATAGTGAAGGAACAGTGTCACCGTCGTTTACCGGGAGAAGAAATCTACGCAGCGGCGTTTATTGGCTGAGCAAGTTTTCCTTTTTTTTTTTAGATAAATGAGCAAGTTTTCCTACTGTTGACAACAACGGACCCTGAAGCTACAGGGTTGCCTGTATCTGTCCCAATCGTGCGTTTTTTATGAAACAGGAGGGTGAAAGCCCCTACTAGAGATTTATTAAAAGAAAGAAAGAAAGAGCAAGAGGAAACCAAGTACATAATTCAAGAAACAAAAAAAAAAAACGTCTAAAAAAATTGAGGGCATGTTTGAATTGGAGGATTTGATAGGAATGCCTAAGGAATTCAATTCCTATGTTTTGTTTTCAGCACACGGCGTTTTTAATGGAGGAAATGAAACATCCACTTCAAGCTCTTGAAAAATTTTCCTACATGTGAACGGAGGGGTGACCAAGTCCTTATTCACTAGACTGGAGGAATAAACATGTTCTTATATATTCATGTGTTCCACATCAAGCTCTTGAAAATTTTCCCTACATGTGAACGGAGGGGTGAGCAAGTCCTTATTCACTGGACTAGAGGAATAAACATGTTCTTATATTTATGTCTTCCAAACACCTATTCCTGTATTTTCTTCTTTATCTCTGCTTTGCATTCTTTCATTCCAAACAGAACTAAAGAGGATTACACATAAGCTTTTGCTCTTAGAATAACTAGAGCAAATTCTTTCTTAAAAACCGCCTTGCATCTTTGCACTGAGTGTGGAACACTGCTGAAAAATGTTGTCATTATGCATCGTCTAAATGGCCCAGCACATTGTGATTATAATCTCCACGAAGAAAGGAAGTTGAGGTTGATCTCTGAAACTTTACAGGATTGCAAGCCGAAGCAAAAGTCAATCCAGCATCCAGTGAAAGAGATCCACTTCAACTGCCAGGGAGCAAAGAACACAGTTATACTCATCTAGATGCATATTCTTGCATTTTAAGAAGCGTTCTGGTACTTAAATGATCCTTTAGGAGAAGCCAGAAAAATATCTTTCATTTGTTTTGACAAGTAAACTTCCATAACCACTTGAAAGCTCTATGAATTGCTAGAGGAAAAGATAGAAGATCCCCATATCCCCAAATATCAGTATCTTGTTGGAGCTGTAGTCCATAGAGGATGGTGGAGAAAATCTGGAATCGTGCATCGGCTTAGCTGACAAAGACAGGTGAAACGATCATGTCTGAATCTTATTCTTATACTTGATTGTTGACAGTGATTTAGAGTCTTGATTCGACATAAAAAATATCTAAGTGCTTGAACCTCATTCTTGTTTTCTCTATCTCCTCGTTCTTATTTTTCATAATACGAGATTCGAACCTACGCTTAGCCTGAAGAACTTGTGCGAGCGAAACTGATAACATCTCAGTTGTTGTTACCACGCTGTCGTAGCTACTGACGACGGAATGACGGTGTTGCTGACCACCCGGTCATCTTTCGCTTGGCACTTGGCAAGCTTGCAGCTACTCCTATAGGACACGGAATGATGTCTAAACACTTGAGCTGCAGGAGCGCTGAAAGCCTGAAACACTGTTGGCGGACCGCGCTCACGACACCGGCAGGGCTTTGTTTAGCGGAGCAGGTGGCAACGTGCTCGCGGGACTCGCGGGCACGCCAGGGATATTCAGGAATCGTGGGACTTGTCCACGTTGTTCATCCATCCATGATTCAGCTCTGCGCTCAGTCGGCAGTGGGCAGTGGCTTATATTAAAAAAAAAAATCGATCCCAATCCTACAGCTGGTTGGGTAGCAAGAATTCTTTGCTCGTGATGAGTCATAGGTGCTCGTGCTCCTAAAAACAACAAAAACTTTTGCGTTGGCGTTGGCCGTGCATGTAGTCACACAATGAAAAATTCAAAAAAGAAGGCTGAAATGAAATATCGGGTTTCAGTGCTTGCCAGGAAACAACCTACTGCCTGCAGATGCATAGACCAGGAAGGAAATTGATTGCTTGCCAACATGGGCAGTCCTAATTGGCCGAGGATAGCAGATTCCATTGACATCTTATAAAGTCTTATTAATCTAGAAGCAGTGCGAAAGATGCAAAAATGGCGACCCACACGCATTAGAGTATGCCAGGCCTAGAGTTCTCTAACAGAACTGAATAGAAGCTGCAAAATGTGACAATACTGAATACATAACACAACCAGATGGATAATTCGACCCAATACATGTTTGCTTGGCAGCTAATGCAAAGAAACTGTCCTCAAAATATTACAAACCAAGAACGGAATGTGTAAGGGTTTTTGCTCTGCAGAGCCTTGATGACTAACATGTAGATAATGAGAGGACGGGATAATCATCACCCCATAGAAGAATCCATTTCTGTTTTCCCGAGACGTATGAAAGCAGCCATTGCTCGCGCAACTTCTTTTACCTCTCGCATCTTAGCCCGAGATGAAGCTCCATCCTCCCCCTCCAATTCCCTCTTAGCATCCTCATTGAGCCGCACAGAAAGATCAGCATCCCATGCAGGATCAAAATAGATGCAATCATCCTGAGATATATCCAGAAAAACTGTCCTTAGCCCCCCATCTCCATTTACTTCCTCATTTGTCATGGAATGCTTTCCACAAGCCATTTCCTCAAAATCGAAGCTTTGCCCAAGGTATGTATGCAACAATGGATGCACAACTTTGGTCCCACTATGCTCGCAATGGAAGCAGCGGCCTATTCTCAAGAAAAACAGAACAAAGAAAAGGTCACTAACTTGACATAGGCATCAAAACAATAATAACACAGGTGCATCAATTAATGTTAGTCCGACACACATCCGAATGTCTGCATCTTTGTCGTCAGTGCAGCGTAAGAACTGCCAACAAACCTCTTAAGAATCTTATGAAGGAATTACAGAAGCTGCAACAAGATGGCAAGAGCAGTTCGGGCAGTGACCAAGTTTAGATGAAACATAAAAAATGGGCAAGATCTGAAGGGGAGCACTGCTGATGAATTGTAACATCTAGTTAAACAACCATCAAGTGGTTAAGGTGACAGTAGGTTGTGGTGCCATATCTTATGCCCATTACAGTTGCAGGATAGCATAATTACATGTTTCATGTTCCTTGAAAATGGGGAGTACTCATTTATTTTTTTTTCTCTACTTGACCCAAAAAAAAACCAAATCAGGTGTATACCAACATCAGTGTATGCTTTGGCAGCCAAATACTATAATATGTTAGCATGGGCTGAGACAATTCGACATAGGTATTCATCAAACAGGATCCAGCAACCATATGTTGTTCACGGTAAGGGCACAGTACTTGAATGCGAGAAAGTACAGCAGATGCATAGGTTAGATTACCTACTGATATCTATAGCAGCAGATGAAAGAAAATGCCTAGTTTATTAAGATTTTCCTATCAGTAGCATTGTTTTAAGGTATTATTTCCGCAGCACTGAGAACATACTCTTAAGGGTTTCAACAGGCAGTGCATGACACAGATCTTGATATTTATGCCAAAGGGATAATCATACCACTACTAAGAACAATCATGCAAGCTAATCTGGATACAGCTTATAGACAGCATACCGGCATCTTTTGATGACTCGGACACAGGCAAGCAAACAAATTGAGCGTCCTTCATGTCTTCAGAGTCATTTTTACACTGGATGAAAAGAAGTGTGGGAGCAAGTTGTGACCCTTTCAGCCTTGCCCAGATGTTGATATGGGAATATGGGTAACCATCATAGTTCTCATAGTAACCAAAGTTTCCATTCGAGGGTATTTCAGCATTCACCCCACAGATTGTAAGAAGCTCATACTCCTCTTCCTGCAATTGGTTCAAGAAGTATCAGATCAGAAAGGCCATCTACCAGACAAGGTTCAAAGAATGCAAGAACAGCAGAGAAACAAAAAACATATGATGAACTTGCCGTATCTTGTGCATGTTTCCTTAACGCAGCTCGAGCGCAGCTGCAAATCGACCTCTGGTGAGCCTGAAAATCCTTCCTTTTGGCAGAGACAATCTGGGTGGCGTGCTTGGTCAGTTTCTGAACCAGCCCTGGCTTGCTACATGGATACTGTGACAATGATGTTGAGATGATCTTAACATCATCAGGGGAGAGTGACCCATTATTCTCAAGTAATGACTTCAATTTTGACCCATGTTCCATGGACCCCAATGCAAAGGTTGCTAGTGCTGTAGGGTTGGGGTGATATGCAGCATAGGCAGCGACCTTGTAAACATCAAGTCGATCGTTAGATATTTGGTAGCCACCTTCCTCTGCCCTCGAGGTGACTCTGTCAAGTGCAAGATTGTCCAAAAGAAGGTATCGTGTAGCATCATATGTGGAGAGCGCAGGGACTAGTTTTGTTACAAGGGTGAGGAGGCCATTGAGGGAGCGGCACTCAGTGCGTTTGAGGGCCTCATCATAGATCATGTCCACCTTAAACTCTTTGCGTGGAGGGAATACGCTGTCATACCAGATGGTGTTGAGAATGATGTTGGTGACAGGATCAAACTGACCATAGCAGTGGCCAGCCTTCAGGAGGCCCCGATGGTGCCGTGAACGCAAGCAAGAAGCTGGGATGCAGGAAATTGCCTTGAGATAGAACCCATGGATTCTATCTTGAAGCACCTCCGTCAGAGATTGTTCAAGTTCAAACGGGTATGGCGCCTTGTTTATGCCGGAGGGAAGCCTTGAGATGGCATGACGCATGACCCCATCCCTGTCCTCCATCCCATAACAGCCTTCCAACGATAATTCAGAAAGATGATTCAGAGTGGAACTGCAGAGGCGGCCTTGTTTCGCCAGGAGGGGAGAGACCTTGTCCAGACGGGAAGCCAGCATGAGAGAGCCATTCACAAGTCTGGTGACCTTGGGATCATCTGATCCGGTGACTTGGCGACGCATTGCAGAGAGGGCAGCACAAGTCAGAGCAACTCTGGTGGTAGGGTGGCAAATGCTGAAGGCTTCCGAGTCACGATCTTCCTCGATGAGGTGCACAGCTACGAGGAGATCAGCTCTGGCCAGGCGCAGGTAGCGCAGGGCTTCCGAGGTGGGCAGGTAGCGGAAGTAGGTCGTGAGGAAGGTGACGAGGCCCTTGAGCGATCGCGCTGCAATGCGGCTGGCATCGGCGTCTTCACTCTCGCTGCTGGCCTTCTTCTTCCCCTTGGCCTTGCTGCTGGTGCCGACGGCATGTGGTCTCGTCCTCTTCTTCCCACGCCCTCCCTGCCCCTCCAACGATGAGCAGCCTCTGTAGGCGGCGGTGTTGGCGATGATGTTGGAGACGGGATCGAAGAAGCCGAAGCAGAAGCCAGCCTCGAGGACGAGCGGATCCAGAGGGCAAGGGAGCCGATCGAACGCCTCCTTGTAGTAGCCATGGATGTAGGCCATCACCTCAGATCGGTTGCGGTCGTCGGACTCCTCAGAGTAGTTCCCGCGGCGGATATACTCAATCGTCCACTGGAGGCGGCGCAGTCCGTCGCTCATCGTCCTCTTCCCCTTATCCTCCGATCCGCTGGCCTCAATCGTCCTCTGGAGGCTGCGCCGTCCGTCGGCCATCGTCCTCTTCCCGTTATCCTCCGATCCGCTGGTTGGGGAAGCGGAGCACCACCGGCGGTGGCGGTGGCGGTGGCGGTGGCGGACGGGGAGGCGGAGCAGGACTGTGTTGGGGAGACGGTGGGGGAGCGATTCAGATCCGTCAAGGGACCTAGACCTAGTAGGGCTTAGGACCTTCCGCCTCACTTTTTATTCATTAATTATTTTTGTTATATTAGGCAAGTATACGGAGTAGCTTTTTTCCTTTTCTAATTTTTTTTTTTGAGAAACTCCTTTTCTAGATGTTTTGTTTTGAGAAACCACTCCTTTTCTAGATATTATTCTGAATTGGGCTTAAAGCCCTGAAAACCACTAAAAGGCCCTATGAACTGAGTCGGCGCGTGTTGGCCATGAACTTCGTAAGCGTTCTTAATTTTTTTTGCGTTTGTGTTACACTTTAAAAATGTTGAATACATTGGTTTGTTCTAACCAACAATTTAAACTTTTTTCTCTACTAATGGTACAACCGATTTAAATTTTGTTTACATCATACTATCGATTAGAAATATTTCAATAAAATAAGATCCAATATTATTATTTTAAGTTATATTTTCGAGTGTACAAATTCAACAATTAGATATACTATTTCAACATTTCCAGATAAATGTTGAACTAGTTTACATAAAACATCAAAGTAGTTTTGAAGAAGTTGAACCTAGAATTATTAAAATACTCCCTCCGTTCCGTTTTACCCGGCGTGCAAGCCCGTACTACAGATACCAAGAATTGCATGGGGCCATGTGACGCCCTCCCCAAGCACCAGCGCCGCCGGCCAGAGTCCTTATTAATAGCGCGCATAGTTTCGGTTAGGAAACAAGCTTCTCTTTCCTCGTCAATTCGTAAAAACGAAATTTGGGTTGTACTAGTACTCCTAGCTGCATGCAGAAACGTCGTTTCATTTGCCAAGAATAGTAAATGACGCTACCTCGGCATACTAGCAGCCGCGTGAATAAATGGCTGGTGCCTCGATATGCATGTCCGCGCCGGGTATTGTGGTCGTTTTGAAAAACCGTTGCGCGCCGGATAAAAGGGAATGGAGGGAGTATTAAATATATCTGCTCAACCTTTACTCACCCGCTTAAAGATACAAGAGCGAAAATGAAACATAACAAATTTCTACCACGCCCACGTGATGAACGAAGGAGAAAATCTACAGTTCCGACTAACACCTTATTTGACTATGAAATCAGGTTCATAATCTCTCAGACAATATCCAAATCCAAAAGAAACCCAAATTGTCCGATAATCGATGCACTTCACAGATAGGAGGCTCAACTCAGCAATCACGCATTGAATTTTGAGAACAGGCAAATTAGAGATCAAAACTGAAGAGATTTTACATCAAATAGAGTCAGACCAGAGCCCAACATTCTGAGGTTAGAGCAACAATTTTCTGGTGGGAGCAAAAGACAATTCTCCTTGCCGAACACAAATTAAAAGAGCAAAATTAAGCACATTTCTTTGTGGTTTTGTCGATGGGATGGGTTCCCTCAACTGACAAAAAACTCGGTGATTATACTTTAAAAAAGAAAGAACTCAGTGACGCCTCATTGGAACTGAGACCACAAGGTTCAGGCAACTAGGAGGTTCAGGCAAAAAACAAAACTGCCAAGAGGTTCAGGCAACTCCGCCATTTGGGGATTCCACACTCCTTGATGAGCTTGGACCTGCTCCCACTCTATCTCTCCTGTTCGTTCTTCTCCTTCAGCATGCTACCTTTTTTGTGATACATTACAGGCAGGAACATAAAGCACTAGTGTTAGGGAGGTAGCAAACCCAAAGATTAAAGATGTAAATACATGGCAAGCATTAAGAGATATAAAAAACTGGGTTATGCCACACTACTTAAACATCAATCAGTCATTCAGCCTCACAAATACTGTGGACTTGAGTTTGATCAACCATTTAACTGGTTACAATTTTGTTTTAAAGCTAATTCAATGATATAAAGCAATTTATTTTTGAAAAGAAAAATGTGACAAGGTTCTAAAGAGAATAACGGTAATAGTAACTAATTTATCAAGTATTCAGGGACTAACCTTCCCTCCAGCCCATCTTAGATAAAAGTTTGTGCCCAATATTGTCTGCCTGAATCTTAGCCTTCTCGGCGGCTTCTTTGGTAGCCTTTTGTGCTGCAGCATCATTACAGCGTGCCATGAAATTTTCGAGTTCTTCTGGAAGAATGAAGTCATCCATGTGATGTCCCTTCTTAGGAGGACCTGCAAAACAAGAATTAGTAGTGCTGGAATAAACATTGAAGTTTCTACATTCCTTCAACAAGGACAATAATGTTGAAGAGGTACCTTGAAGAGAAGGAGGTGGTGGCATTTCATCTTTCGATTGCCTTGGTGTCCTTTTCTGTTCTTCCTGTGCAGCCTTCTTCGCGTAAAATTCCATCAATGCTACAGGATCCGACGGTGGAGCCATATGATCACCTGCGACAAGATTAGCTAGCATTGAGCACAAATACTAACAATCAAAAAGTCCAAGTTGGAACATGATGATATTTATTTTTGAAGTAAACTAGATCAGGGATATGACAAGCATAGTGTCTCAGTGTTTCACAACAGAAACCCTAACATATCTATTGCTGTATTCCATGCATTAAGCCAAAAGAGTGAAACAGAACATTCACAAGATCAGAATTAAAAAGATACTTATAAACACTACAAGTGCATGACACGGATGACTTGCGACTCAAAATAGTAACAAGGTGAACACAGTCCAGTAACATAGAGAAAGTACCCCCTCTGTTTTTTTTACATGTCGTATTAATTTTTCCCTAAGTCAAACATTTTTTATCTTTGACCATCAATTTTAAACAATTGTGAGGTTAACAACATA
Source organism: Themeda triandra (assembly GCA_018135685.1). Lineage (NCBI taxonomy): Eukaryota > Viridiplantae > Streptophyta > Magnoliopsida > Poales > Poaceae > Themeda > Themeda triandra. The sequence goes on from JAENPR010000127.1 coordinate 496,227, forward strand.
AGATTTATGTTTTTAGATCACCACAAGAAACACTATCAATATACATTGTTCGCATGTTGGGAAACTACATGTTTTTTTTTTTTTAATTTGGTGGTCACATTCACGAATGTTTTGGCTTAGGACAAACCTAACACGACATGTAAAAAATGGAGGGAGTAGCTAAATAACATATAAAAAAGACAAGGAAACAATATATGCAAATTTTACCGTAACTAGAAGAGCTTCCATGAGAAGAACTACCCTCATATGCCCCATACAAAGCTGATGCAGGTGTCTGATAGTTAGACTTCTGTTCAAATGAGCTTCTATGTTTACCAGCCGGTGCCTTGAAGCTAGCAATGCCAGAGTTAGCTGCATTAACAAGAGCATACAGCATCAAGACTTGCAGAGTTACAATTATAGAAAACAACAAAGAAATAGTGCCACGAACCACTTTTTGATGCCTCAGCCTCCTTTGACTGAGCAAGAGCCTTTTCCTCTTCAGCAAGCTGAAACTCGTAATATTTGTAGTCTGGAGAGTGTTTGTCAAATAGAAACCTGCAAATGACCCAAGGTTTATATACCAATAATTCAGTTAAGTCAGATATTGAAAGTAAAATTGAACTTATTAAGAAAAACCACAACAAAAAAACAGATAGAGTTGGTAAGAAAAGAAGTAGCGTAGTCGTACTTGAATGGTGTATCTCCAGGATTCCTCTGCCGTGTGATATTCTCAAACTGTCTCCCATTTTTGGCAACAAAGCTTGCCAATTTGTCAGCAACTTGTCCCACTGTCATATCATTTGGTGGGGGTGGGGCTGCATGTCACTTAAAGAAATGATTAATATCTAGCGCATGTCAAGGCAATACAAATTACTGCAGTAGAGCCTCCAACTCTTTCAACCACATCCTTCCCAGCAATGTCAATTTAGTTAATCTATAAGCTGCAGTCATAAGAAAAAAGACAAAACCTTCACGACTTTCAGCTAACAATAGCGACTGACAATGTATGCAGACACTGAGGAAGATGTTTCTTCTGTAAACCTAACAGCGTATGCAGCAAATAAAAAAGGAAAGTTATGCTGTTGGTCAATTCCACCACCAATACGCATTGCAATTTGTAGTTATCAAGATTCATTTTTATCACTTGTATAAATGCATGAATTCAATATGATTATGGAACGTTTGGATGTCACTTAAAGAACTGATTAATATCTAGCGCATGACAAGGCAATGCAAATTACAACTCTCTCAACCACATCCTCCCCAGCAATGTCAATTTAGTTAATCTAGCTGCAGTCATAAGAAAAAAGACAACCTTCACGACTTTCAGCTAACAATAGTGACTGATAATGTATGCAGACACTGAGGAAAATGTTTCTTTTGAAACCTAACAACGTGTGCGTCAAATAAAAAAGGAAAGTTTAGGATGCAACATCAAGCAATTTCCATGGCTATTTCTAAAAATTAAAACATTGTTGGTCAATTCCACCACCACTACGCATTGCAATTTGTAGCTATCAGTTTTTACACTTGTATAAATGCATGAATTCAATATTATTATGGAAAGTTTGGATGTTACAAAATTTTCAAGATCATAGTTTTAATGTGGGAAATAAAATAGCATAGATTGTGAAAAAACACCATATTCTACAATATATATCAAAACAATAATGTTGGTTAGTAATTTTCCTTTATAATCAAATATAAATTATACTATATAATCTAACCACCACACGAAAACTGAATAAAGATAGATACATAGATACTACTAGCTTTGATACATAACAATAGTTTACATATGGGAGATCGAAAGATCCTGAAGCCTGTGAAGAATCCAAAATGAATATACGCAATACAACTTTGTACATTAGAAATGTGTTTACTAATAGTAGTGCACGAAGTTAAACAAGCCAATGCTGCCTAATTCACAGTGGTGAGAAAGGAAATGTGAGGTGTGCTTTCTTTTTAGAAAAAAAAGTGTTGAATGGGGTTTTTTTCCCAAGAACTCCAAATATCATGGTACTTGGAATCCTAAAGTTTGTAGGCTGTATCCATTAACCAAACACCTAGAAGCTTTTTAATGCTATGGTATATTTTAGAAACCATACAAAACCCAAATATTACCGATATCCAAACAGTCCTTTAGTGATTTCAATAAAAAGTACATATGAAATGCAGATGTAAGAAAACAGAATGCAAACTATACAGTTATGATTTAGTTTCACTATCAAATTTGATCGCAATCCTGCCATGACAACACCATCAAACGAATGGAATATAGAACTCTACATAGAAACTGATAATAGATACAATCATCTGCAACAGCAGTAATACTATGGGAATGGAAGTCCGAATTTAGAACTCATTTTACATCGAATTCAATGAGATAATCTAAATCAGCAACTGAATTCAAAGGCAAAAAAAAAAAAAAAAACGCTATTTGCATGGAAAGCTAAACGATAATATATCACTGATGTTCTAGCTCAGTTGCTGAATTAAAAGTTTTATAACATGTTTGCACCTAATCATTTGATGGAAAGTACATCCCCACAGAACATCATCACTAAACAAGTTAAGTAAATGGACCAACCCAATCTATCATGCACCAAGTAACTTAAGACAGGATCATGAGATATGACATATGAATACCAACCTGAAATCTGGCTAGCGAAGTAACCATTGCAACAATCAACAAGGGCCTATAAAACAAGCGTGCATCAGACATAAATATAACAGGCAACACCATGCCTTTATAAAAACATTTCATCTCTGGTCAAACAATAAAAAAATTTAATCATGGATATAGCACAATTAAATTCAACATAGGAACCAGTTTCTTCAGTTATGCAAAGAGCACTCAGGCACCAAGTACAATATGCATCTTTGGAAATTGCTGGACACATTACAGCTCCAAAAGCACCCTCAAGATCAACGTACAGTACTATGAGCATTAATTATGCATGACAATGCAGCAGCTGTTCTGACAATGAAGAGTAAAAAGACAGGAAAGCATGCACAATGTCAAGGATATTTCAGACTTCAAGACCAAACTAAAATGAATGCAAGTGACTGCTGTTCTTATACACTATCATGTTCCACCAAAAATTCCATGTAGAGAGATGAGAACAATTGCATCTATCAAAGATCAGCTAAATGCTAATGCATATTCGCAGTACAGCCTGGAACAATCAATCAAGCAGCTGGCTCACATTGCAAGGATATTTCTAAAACAATAAAATGCATAAGAGCTACTACTGTTCACGGCATTACATGGCATTACAGAAACTAATAGTTTTAACACACTTGCACATAAGAGTCCTATGACAGGAAGTAGAGGTTTACTTCATCGCCAGGTGAGCAAATGGCATGCGCCACTTGAGTACCACGCCCGCTGGATTCAGTGCTCACTAGCACGCTGTTCATTAAGGATGTGCCCTCTGCATACAAAGATCAACCATTAACAAATCCATCAAGACTTATCCAGGATAGAATTCTGCAAAAAGGAACTCATTTGCACCTGAAGGTTGTGGTGCCTCCCATGATGGGGTGATGGATGCTGTCTCAGGCCCTTCCTTTGTCTTGCCAAGCGGTACTATGTCTTCAAGAAGAAGGCTTTCATAGTACTTACGGTCCTGAAGAAAAATAAATAAATATGCAGATACACTTGCTAACTTCTAGAGCATGAGGTTAAACATAAAAGAGCATAAACGTGAAGCACTTACATCCTCATGACGAAGAAACGTAACAGGACGGGCGACTATGTCCGATTCTCTTAGCAAACCAAAGCCACCTAAAGCCTTTTTTGTATTACGAACTCTACGAAGTGACCAGATCCTCGTCTTGCCAACCCTAATTCTTTTTCTGAGAATTCGAAGGCAAAATTTCCTCCCCCAAGAGTTCAGTAAATGGTAATAGTTTATGTTCCCTCTCCTACCGGCTCCTATTAGGATAATGGCATGCCTCACCCTACCACATCCTGGAGATTTGTAGATTTTGCCAGGTTTCAATGTACTGAAGTTCTTGCCAGCATAGAACGATGTTCTAATTGGGTAGCCATCGCCAAGTAGCCGACAAATAGCGCTGAATTCTTTCCTCACTGCTGAGTAGAATGGCAGCATGTACAATTTTGGCTCCACTTTCTACATAAAAAATTAGCGTTAGTAATACAGATGAGTTACAACCACATAATTATATAAAGCACATATTTATCTTAGAATTGGATGCCTCGATTCAAATCTCACCTCCTTCGCTATAGACCGAACGCCAATAGTCGAAAACACCTCTAAGAAGGATTGAACCGCTGTTTGGTTGAAACGCTTATCAATTTCACAAATGTTTCAAAGATAATTGTATTTTTGTAGCATGTCCGCCCTACTCAAATGAGGTTCGCTGTCTTCTAGTTCTTGACCATTGATTATAGCATTTGTGCGCCAAGATATCTCTGCCAACGATAGCATAGAACTTGGAGAACACTCTAAAAAAAATGGCAGAAAGTAAAAACCACGATAAAGAATAAAGATGAGTGAAAAATATGTGTTAAGAAAGAGATATATACCCTTTGGTTTTTGTTTTCTAATGACAGGAACAAGAAATTGATCGTTCAATTCGATCTTGTGTAACGAGAAATCAAACTCAACAGTAGACTGCATGTTAAAAAAGAAACAAATTAGAAAAAAGGAACCAAATTTTAATTCTAGCCACCATTTGATTGTGTGAAAAATTTTTCATATTAGTGAACAAATTGGTGAAATCCTGGTGTTGCCCAATTGAACCACAAGATGGGGAAATGTTAGAGGCCAGCTTGGCCATAGGCCGCTTGGATTGAAAAGTAATGTAATTGTCTAAGCTTACAAGATTCCTAGCCACTGCTTAACTCTACTGCAAGAAGGCTTCTAAGCCTGAAAACTAAGTGGCAATGAATAGTAAGGACTGGAATGAAAAGATACAAGCAACTAGGCGGGAAACAAGGCAGGAACATTATTTACCTGTCGACCGCAGTCACAGACAAGGACAGGTAGGATCACCAGAAGCCGTCGCTCTGGACGATTCACCTTCCCGCAACTGGAACATTTCCATGTCAACTTCTTCACCTTTTTTCCTTTCCCACTCTGGGTTCCTCGAATAAGCCTGCGCCTCGTTGGATAAGCGGCTTCCTCAAACGTCCTTGTCCTCTTCAGAATCCTTGGACCCTGCCTGACGAGAAACCTTCTCCTCTCCTTCTCCTTCTCCATGCCTGCTTATCCGAGAAAGCTCGCCGGAGCAGGGGGTGGGGGCTCGGGGCACGCCGGCCGAGAACGCCCAAACAGGCGGCGCGCTGCGTCTACGGGCAGGGTGTGGAAGCAGGGGCGCCGCCGCCGCCGAGCAACTCGCCTCCGCTCGAGCGCCGCGCTGGGGTGGGGAAGGAGGGGGGCCGACGGCCAGAGCGAGTCGCCGTACCTCGGCGGGCTAGGGTAGAGGGAGTGGGGCTGCGCCGCTGCGGGATGGATTGGGGATTCGCAGCATGAGTCGGGGCGGCGGAGAGGGGAATTTTGTTTTGTTTTGTTTTGTTTTTTTTTTCGGCGGAGAGTTGGGGCGGCGGGATGACGGCCAAATGGGGGGCGGAGGGGCAGGGCACGGGGGGTGTAGACTTACGGTTAGATATGACTTGGGCTGGGCCGTATCCTCATGGCCTTTTTAGACTATAGACGTAGGCTGAAGCTTGGGTTGGGTTAGATGCATACTAGTAGATAGACTAGGAAGGAAATTGATTGCATGCCTGCCAACATGGGCAGTCCTAATTAGCCGAGGAAAGCAGATTCCATTGACATCTTATAAAGTCTTATTAATCTGAAGCAGTGCGAAAGAAAAAAAATGGCGATCTACACGCATTAGAGAGTATGCAAAATGTGACAAAACTGAATAGATAACACAATCAGATGCACAATTCGACCCAATACATGTTTGCATGGCAGCTAACGCAAAGAAATTGTCCTCAAAATATTACAAACCAAGAACAGAATGTGTAAGGGCTTTTGCTCTGCAGAGCCTTGTTGACTAACATGTAGATAGTGAGAGAACGGGATAAACATCACTAGAACTTTGAACTCAGTAGCCAGGTTTTTTTTTTTACCATGTATCAGACAATTCTTTGTTTGTAATGAGCTATCCAAGGAGAGAAGTTTACTAAGTAAGAGCTGTGTCGGGCCAATGTCGTTGGTCTGAGGGGTTGCCATTCGATTTTCAATTAGATCGTGTTTGGGTCCCTACCTACTTTTTTTTCACGAGCAGTCTTAAGTCCGTATTTCATTAAGAGGAAAGACAAGCCCGAAGGCTTACAACACTTGTGAATTGCGACGAAGGCGAGTAGCCGTCATCACGAAGTCACTACCTATTCTACTGGATGTACAACAGCTGTTCTTACATAACCACAGAATGTTGCGACCAAAGACTAACAAACATGGGCAAGGTGGAGTAGCCCGCCTCCAACCACTCCTATGCCTGTCGCTGATGATCTGCATGACTATCAGCGTCCTCCTACCGAACACCCGGGAGTTTCATTCCTTCCCGATGGTCCAGGTTATAAGCGCCGGCAGGGTGTCAAACATCGGTCGAACATCTGCAGATAGCAACGATCTTCTATGAAGCCACCAAGATCCGAAGCTAGTAGTCGTGGGAGGCAACTGATGCTGCAGTCCGGCCTGCGCGAGGAGGTTGAACCAAACCTCCCTGGTCACCACACACTCGACGAACAAGTGCTCGATAGTCTCAGGCGTTTGCCACAGAGATTGCAGTCTTCATCATCTTGCAGGCCATGTCTTTTCCTTCTCGCCGCAGTCCAGAGGCGACGATATAGCGCAATCCAGAGAAAGAATTTACGTTGGGCGGTGCTTTGGTCTTTCAAAGTTCTTTGGCACCGAGCAGAGATGTGGAACCTGCAAAGAAGGCCCTGTAGGTCGACGATGAGCGGTAGCGACCATCCGGCGACCATCTTCAGACGTCCCTGCCTGCTTTGCCAATTAAGTCAGCGCTATAGTCTGGTGCTAACCATGGAAGAATCCGTTTCTGTTTCCCGGGGATGTACAAAAGCAGCCATTGCTTGTGCAACTTCTTTTACGCATCTTAGAGCATCTCCAACAGTCCCCCAATACAACTCCCGCCAATAAGGTAGTATTGGGGTAGCCCAATATTACATTTTGGATTATGGGGAGAGGTTCTTTCGCAGTTCCCCAATATCTCATCCCCAATATTGTGATTTGGCCCATATTACAGATTTAGCCCACTTTGGCCCAATATCACGAATTCATATTTTTTTATGTCATGTGCGATAGACATGCCCACATGCTTCGTCCCTGTGAAACACCAATGCGAGCTCACATGCTTCATCACTTTTCAAAGGACATGTGAATGGAGGAAGTCTAAATTGAAGAGTTCAACTTATTCAAAAGAACAGAAGATGCCTCAAGGCTCAGGCCTTGTTTAGATTCCAGATTTCACTCCCAAATTCCACTATGCAGAATTACTATTCCCCATCACATCAAAATGTCGGCACATATATGGAGTACTAAATATAGATGAAATAAAAAACTAATCGCACAGTTTTATTGTATTTTGCGAGATGAACATTTTGAACCTAATTAGTCAATATTTGGATAATTTTTACCAAATACAAACGAAACGCTACAGTGTTGCTACAGGATTTTTTCCCAAGTTTGGATGTCCAAACTTGGGCATCTAAACAAGGCCTCAGTAATACTACGACAGTAGCAGTGCAATGAAGACAATAGCAGTGCAATGAAGACAGTAATACTACGACAGTAGCAGTGCAATGAAGACAGTAGTCAAACTGTGATTACATGAAGACTGTAGCAAGGTTTAGTAACTTCTTCCAAACTAGTCAAAAGATGAACTACCACTAAATTCCCAACTTGAAGACAGTAGCAGTGCATTGCCAAAAAAACATTGTATGACAGTAGCGGTAGCAGTGTTCACTTGAACTGCACATACACCTCAAATTTGAGTACACAGATCATCAAGCGCTGCTATTTTCAGCTCCACTTCAATTCTCTCCCATCTTGGACACTAGAATTTGAGTACGCATTGTTTCAACAAAGGCCTTTTGTTTTTCATCAAGCCCACTAGTTCCCATGACCATTATCTTGCATTCCTGTTTCAGCTGCTTTCTATCCAGTTTTTTCTCTCTTCAATCATTATTTTGCGCTCTTCCAAGGCCTTCATCTCCAGCCATCTTGATTCCTTGTCTTGTTTCTTTCCAGCCTCCAACTCCTTCCTTGATGGCTTCTCTAAAAAAAAAAAAAAAAACTCCTTCCTTGATGCAATGATCTCTTGCACTGCAGATTGAAACAACATGATCTCCTCCCTTCACACGCTCCTTCTCTTGCTTCCTTCCCGGAGGCCTCTTGTTGGCGGGCATCGCAGTCAGACTTGTTGTCTCCTCCTCGTCTTCTTCATTTCCTTGCACAGAGCCTAGAGAGCATGTGCTTGACTTCTTCTTGTGAAGAGGATTGCAGTCAGTGTTCCTTTTCTTCCACTTCTCATTGTTTTGAAGTAATGACCAACAATGCGGCATCACAAAGGTCTTCTTTTTTGGATCCCTCTCCGTGTACAACTTCTGGCAATACTTGGTCTGTCAAATTATACAGTGATGAATGACAATCAGATAAGGGTCATCAGCCCACCAAATTCAATTATGCATTAAAGTATCAGAGAACATTAGTATGCAATCAGACTCTGATATATCTAAAGAAAATCACAGCAGCCTAAGAGAAATATGAGTAGACAACTTACCTGATCCTGAATTGTCGCTCCACTTGGTGGCGCACGATCAATCTGCTCAACACAACCAGCCCATCGGTTGCAACACTATTGGATTGTACTCCAACGGTGCGCAAGAGAACCGAGGGTGCGGCTGGAGGGGGTCTTGACATTACGGTGAAAGTGATCATAAATGCGATTCCAATATGTGCTTGTATTTTGATCAGTCCCAATGATTGGATCAAGGCTCACACTCTCCCATGCCATGACCAAGGCCTCATCCTCCTCTGGGGAGTAGTTTGCTGATCTTGCCCATTTTTTCTTTTTAGGGGGAGTAATCTCAATGATATCTTCATTGAAACTTTCAGTTGATATTGGGACAGAGATGTCAATGGGATCTTCATTTACACTTCCAAATGACAATGGGACAGTCATGTCATCAATGTCAACAGTATCGATCATATCAACGAAGAACTGACCACTGCATAAGGGAGAGAAGCATAAAATAAATTTCAGTGCATAAGAAATGGGCTAGCTGAGCAAAGAGAAGTTTGCAGACAAGCAATATTGCAATAATCTGGAATGATGAGTGATAAATGAAACGCTATTTACTTCATCCCATAGTAGAATTCAGAACTCAGGTGAACATGCTCTGCTGCACATTCAGAAATGACGATTACTTTGCTACGATTCAGAACTTCGGCTTTCTAGTGCAAGCATGATATGCAGACAACAGGCACATATGCAAGCACGATGGCCTTGCGTACAACAAGCACTGAACCATAAGTTTGTAGCAGATTCTATAGTTTTGGAGCGTAAAGGAAAGCAGACCGATTATATGTAAATTATATGAACAAGCAAACCGATTGCTCCATATATGAACAAGAACAAGATAGCAGCCAAACTATTTCAATTTCGTTAATAAAATGAAAGGGGGAGAAAGGTCAAAGCTTCACCTTGCACTGAACATGTCCACACCAACCTCCTCCACGGACGCATCCAGATCGTTGTTGAAGTTGAAGGTTGTGGCTGCCGCTGGCAAGCCATCAAGTGGTGGCGGAGCATTCTTCGAAGCTGGGGAAGCGGATGCCTTCCTCTTGCGCAGTCCAACCTTCTGTGCCGCATCTGGGAGCACGTGTTGGCCTTGCCGCCGCCGCCGCATCTCCTGCTGCGAGGGTGGAGGAGGGGGCCTTTGCGGCACTTGAGGGGCCAGTGTGGAGGCGTTGGCACGACGGCCGGCGGCGGCGTTGGGATGAGGGCCGGTGGCGGCGGAATCCATTGGGGGAGCACCGGACTGGGAGTGAGTGGCCTCGATGGTCGTCGAGTGGGAGGCGGCGGAGGCCGATGGGGACCTCAGAGCAGCGGCTGGAGAGGAAGAGCTCGACGCGGCCGCCGCGGAGCGATATATGGAGTAATAGCTTCACCCTGCATGTGGGTTTCTTTTGAGTCTACAGAGTTATAACACAACTCAAAACCATTTCACAGACTCTTATATGTTTCCATTCAGCTGTTTGTCATGTGAGGATATGAGGGAGTACAGATAAAGGAACATAACATAAATTATTCAGTTCTAGCAATTCTGAACCTTTGTTGTTTGCTGAAATGTTGCCTTGCAGTGGTTCAGTTTTGTGAATTACCTATCAGTACAAGAAGATTGTGTACTCAGAAAAATTATTTGTAAGACTAAATTTTCCTTCTCTATAACAGTGAAGCTTCACCACTTGAAGGCATGAATTTTGTGATGTTTAAAGATCACCATGCCAATAGAATGCCATAAATTTTTCTCTACTATAGTAATATTTATTCCTTCAATCCTTTGTATGTGTGGTTTCTGGAAATCATGTTTCTGGTTGTTTGCCTTGATCAAGCATATACTATTTGTGCCACCGGGAGTACTCTTAGGCTCTTAGCCCAGCCCATGGACTGTATGTATCCTTCGATGTGAGTTTCTTTTGGTCCAGGTCATGTGTTGAGTCTGTTGTTGAAGTATTATGATAGGATTGACTATCTGGCATGTTTTTGGAACTAAAAAGTGTCAGTCTACAACAGGTGTCCAATGAATTAAATTGGTTACCATATCTATATCATCTATAGTCTTCAGTACAATGGATGCATAAACTTTTTCCACTATTCTGTTATACGACAGTCTATTTCTACTATGGCCAATTTCAGTTTCAGGAAGGAGATGAGCACCATTGGTTCCTGAAGCTGGGACAGTCTATTTCTATATTTTCTTGGCCGCCTATTTTCAAGCATATGTGAATCCCCCCTTGCCCTGTTAGCTTATAGAAAAAAAAATAATGTCTCAAGCACATAGTACCAAGAGCTTCTGTGGAACGGCATTCATTATCTAAAAAATTAGAATTCGAAGGGCATTGTATTCTTGCGATCATCAGGTATGAGCAGAGTCGGATTTCACAATTACTTTTTGCAGGGTTCAATTTTCTGGAGTAGGAAAGGGAGGTAGAGGTGGACGGGTTCAGCGATACCACTATCACTGCAAGCAAAAGCACTCCTATTGGAAGAGGTAGCTGATTAATATACGATGATTTGGCTTTCACAAACATGAAAAACACGTTTGTTTCCTGTTCAATGTGTGTTGACTTGTAGTTTGGGCAAGAGCTGATAAGAGTCTGGTTGCAGTCAGGTAATTTCATTATGCTTACTCTGAAGGAAATCTGCAATGATTCTTGTGGCCCACTTTCATTTTCTAAACATAATAAGGTCCAATCTGGTTCACAGTACTGTAGGGCCATAAATTTTGTCTATCTGTATTACGCTAATGCTTATTGCATTGATTAAGGCATAAACTGTTTAAAATATTGGTCAGTGTGCCAATTCTATTCAAATATGAAGTACTTTTTTCAAATCTCAATATTTATTTTATCTTGATTGTACTAAAATAGAAGATTCAACCACTACTATAGTTAGTTTTGATAAAAATGGACTCTTGATTGTGCTGCCGAGTATAGGAAGTAGGGTAGTCATTGCCAAGGCTGTTTTATGCTTATCAGTTTTGTATTCTTTTGTTCCATGAAACTTGGAGTACATATCAATGATAAAGATAATTATAATGCTTGCTATTCAAGGATAGGAAAAATTTAAAACTTTGGAAGGCATCCATCATTTGCTGACTTCTTCTTACCGTCTCTTGCTGAGAAGTAGGAGTTTATTGCCATGGAAGGTGGACATTCTCACATGATATGTGTGGAAGAGATTGAAAGATCACTGGAATGGAGGGAGTGGTAATATCATCGATATTTTTTTTATTAGACTTGGTGTGGTGTTCTGTGCAAGGATAACGGCTTTGGATTTGTGTTGTGCAATGGAGGGAGTAGTAATGAAATGATTGTATGGCTCTAAAATTCAATAGATTGACTTTTGCCGAGAGAGAAATTAATTAGAAGAAATGTAAGCATGGTTATTTTAAGGCATGCTCCACACAGAAAGATGGTATAAGGCGAAGGACAAAGTAATACAATAAGATTTGGTTCTGGAATGTATTTTTTAGATAAATTTTAAATTGTTGAGTTCTCGACTTAATCAATGAGTTTGTTGCAGGTTAACATCGTGATCCCCCTTTGGTTGAACTTGAAAGAGAACCAACTGGATAATGCGTCGTCCAAAAGTGAACTGATAGAGTTGTCAATAATACATGTTTTGAACAATTTGTTCTCACTTTACTCATGACATCATACACAGTATGGTTGTCAATATCTTTCGAACAATTCGTTCTCACTTTACCCATGACATCATACACGGTATGGTTGGAACTAACATTTTTTTTTGATAGAGGTGTCAATAATACATGTGTTCCGAACAATTCGTTCTCACTTTACTCATGACATCATACACTGTATGGTCGGAACTAACAATTGTGGCAATGCCAGTGTACATACTTTTTTTTACTATCCTTGAAAATAATTGGATCACTGGATCACATGTGAATAACTGGACAAGGCTGCAAGTAGTGTTTAGTATATTGGAATGATAATCCAATAATCATGAATAGTTAAGATGATCCTTTATTAGAATCACATAAATCCAATAATCATGAATAGTTAAGATGATCCTTTATTAGAATCACATAAATGTATCACCTTTGAAACATGATATCGGCCTACATTGAGGTTGTCAAGGCATAATTTTCTTTCCGTTGCAATGTACGGGCATATACCTAGTAAAATAATCAATATGCGCTGCTCCCTGCATATGAAATAGCCAAGCACTTTCTCTCTCTGTGCCCGTGCTCCAGATATATAATTTTCTATTGTGTATATGGCCCCACAAAGTACATGCTCACACTGGAGCTATCGACCTTCAGCTTCGTTCGTTTTTTTCTGGATGGCATGGTTCGTCTTACACTGGAGCTGCCCTAAAACAAACACGGGCATTTTTTTGACGTCACAATTATTTCTTGTTCTATACGACGAACCCCACCGCACTTTCCTTTTATTTTATCCACGCAAAGCTGATTAACTCATTGATGATTTTTTTTTTTTGAGAATCAACTCATTGATGATTTTGCTTGTTGCTCAATCGATCGATCGATCTGCAGGCCAGACTTAACTAAGGAAAGGCAAGCCTCCACCGCGATGTGGTTCATGAACTCTCGCCGCAAGCCCAACGCCGATCCCCGACCTAGGTTCCGGTAACCGAGCCCTAGCCTCCGCCATCACAGCCGCCGCATCCTCCTCCGCTCGCGACATGGGCAGCGGAGGGGGTTCCAGACTCCAGAGGCGGCGACGGCGGGTTCCTGTCGTGGATTTTCTCCGCGGGCGCGGCGCGCGCCCACGAAGGGAAGCCGCAGGCCGGGGACTGACGCTGTCCAGGCTCGACATGAGGAAGAGGTACAAGGTATCCCAGCTCAACTTCCTCGACCGCCGCGCCGGCACCGGGGCCAGCGCCAGCGCCGCCGGAGAGAAAGAGAAGAGCCCCTTGTTCGACGACATGACCACGCTTCGGCCCGGCGGCGTGTACACCCGGTCGCAGCTGTACGACGAGCTCGAGACGATGACGTCGTCCGGCATGTTCGAGCAGGTCAGCCTCCAGGGCAAGCCCAAGCCGGACGGCACCCTCGCGCTCACCGTCACCTATGCCGAGAGCGTCTGGCCTGGAGCCGTGAAACGGCTCAAGTTCGTCAACGTGGGGCTCATGCCGGCGCTTGACGACGGGCTCGACGAGGACATGACGGCGAGGGAGAAGATGGACTACCTCCGCAGGCAGGAGCGCGACTACAAGCAGCGCATCGGCCGCGCCAAGCCGTGCATATTGCCGCAGTCGGTGCGTCAGGAGGTGATGAGGATGGTGAGGAATCAGGGGAAGTTGACCGCCGGGCTGCTGGGAAGGATCAGAGACCACGTCGAGAAGTGGTACCACGACGAGGGCTTTGTGTTCGCCCGGGTGCAGAACTTCGGCAACCTTGACTCCGACGAAATTGTGCTCGAGGTGGCAGAGGGGGACATTACCAAGGTGGAGTACCAGTTTAACGACAAGCTCGACAATGTCGTCGAGGGAAACACGAACATTGCCATCATTGACCGGGAGCTGCCTCAGCAGGTATATACAGTACAGTATAAGTTATTTTGCTTACAAATTACATCTCTATTGGTTAATTAGAATTAGAATGCCTCATTGCAGATGGCTGTGAATCTATGATTTTTCGTTTAATATTAATGCACCATGATAAATTGATTGATTGACATATTCGATTATGATACTCCAAAATATTTTATTGCACGCCAACATAGTTTGACTTGTGCCTTTCTTACTATGCACAGCTTGGACCTGGCCATATCTACAACAATGGAGCGGGGAAACAAGCTCTACAGTCTATCAATTCACTGTCTTTGTTTTCAAATATAGAATTGACTCCTCACCCTGATGAGACGAAACCAGGGGGGTATAGTGGTTAACATCAAACTCAAGGAGCATCAACCAAAATCAGCAGAAGTAACTACAGAGTGGAACCTAGTGCCTGGACAGAAAGGACTGCCAACTCTGGTAGTGTACCACTTATCTGTAATTTTTGTTCTTTGCAGATTTTTTTTTTCTCGAAAGGCTGGCAAAAGTTTTGCCGGAATTTCTATTAGACGAATAAAAAGAAAAAGGCAAGTGTCAGCCCAGGCTTTTGACTGGAAACCGAACCAGAAAAACCATACATTTTGGAGGGTACCCTACTCCAAGCACACATAGGTACCAAATTCCAACTCGACTTGATCAACTGACCCAACTATAACTGAAAATCACTGCTAAACAACTTAGGTCGGATTGGGACATCGACAACGGCCTCAAAAAAACTCGGTCGGATTGGGTCATCGACACGAGCCTCCACTCAACTACCTGCAACTCGACCCAACCCGCACCACCACAAGCCCGGGCGGCGTCCACTGAACACAACTATACAAAGAGCAACACTCCACCACAGTCACCTCCCACGAAACACCACAGCGAAAAAAACGACCCATAGGCCCCGCCACGAAACGTCTCAACCGAGACCAAATCCACAAAACGACGCCTTCAAGAAGGTAACAACGTCTAGACGCCGCCGCCGCTCGTCCAACCGGACTGGGTTTTCACCCGTGGATAGTGTTGTGGACGCAACGCCCTCAACAGGGGTAGCGGCACCCAAAGGTGTCGCCGTCGCCAGGCCTTCGCCCAAAGAGCCCACAACCCGATCGTCGGACGAGATGCCGGGTCCCCACCGGGCACCAAAAACGTCGTTGCCGGGTCCCCAGCCACAACCACTCCGGGGGGGGGGTCGACGCGCCGGCCACACAAGCAGCCGCAGCTGCGCCAGCACCCCCACCGACCGGACCACGAGCCGAAGAAGCCAGCATCCCACCGCCGTGCACGTACACCAAGAGAGGGCATCGCCCCCGCCCGAGGGTACCGGGCCAAGGACCAGGCCCCGAACCAGCACCCCCGGCGATGCCAAGACCTCCGCCAACGTGATGGCCGCCCCGCGACAACAGCCGAGGACGTGGGGGAAGGACGACATAGACGAGGGCCGTCCCCCAACGCCAACACGCACCTCCACCGTCACCGCAAAAACAGCCACCACCGAGACAAAGGAGGGGGCAAGCAGCAGGGGAGGGAGCCCCACCGCTACTCCCAGCGCCCGCACGGGTACCAGCAACCTCGCCCCGCCGGAGAGCCCGACAGTGGAGTACGACCACTGCCAGGCCTGGCATCGCCCACCGTGTCACCACGACATTGTAGACGAGCCAGTCCCAAGGCCGGCCACGACACCATGGCGTCGCCGGAAGAACCGCACCACCACTGCCGGACGCTGCAACAGCCACCACCATCCCGCACCGCTCCAGTGCAGCTAGCGCACAGTCCCGCCGCCACTACACCAGCGTGTCCAGCGCAGGTCTCACCATCCGCCGAAGCCGCCTCAGAGCCGTCGCTGCCAGAAGCTGGCCCGGCCACCCCTTCCGCAACAGCACCACCATAGCCGCCACCTCCGCAGCCCCCGAACCACCGCAGCTCCGCACCACCTCCTCCGGATACGCACCACCACCCCCTGGAGCCGCGTTGCACCACCGCAACCCCCTGGAGCCGCGCCGCCCCTGTCCACCACCGCAGCCGCCGGCCAAACACCGGAACCGGCCAAGGGGCCACGGGATCCGGGCAGGGGCGCCGGCCTGCACCACCACCGCGGCCCGGAAACAGCCGGAAACCCGCCGGAAGCAGCGCATCCCGGCCACGACGGCCCGCCAAGGCGACGGATCCGGAAGGAGGGGGTCTGGATCCGCCCTCCCCGGCGCCGCCAGCCCCGCCCACGCCGGTGAGCTCCGTCGCCGACCCATAGCGCCGCCCCTCCACCTCCGCGCCGAGGAGGAGCTTTGCCGAGGTGAAAGCCCTGCCGCCACCTTCCTCGGGTGCCGCCCGGGCCTCCCGGTGGCTCCCTCCAGCGGCGGCGGTCGGGGTTCACCCCGTGCCGCCTGCACGAAGATGACGCGGGGCCGGGGGTTGAAAAAGTAGACATATACTCTTTGCAGAATTTTTACTTAATACTTTGTACAACATTATGAATATAGACCGCATATCATTTTAAGTCATCTAACATAACCTCACATCTCCTGCCACTACTAATTTGCGTTGCGTGCCTGTCAGATGCGCACCGTCATAAAACTACAACGTAGGAAAAGTCCTCAGTGCCGCGTGGCGACTTGAGGTGTGTCTCCCGTGGCGATTAGTGTTCCACCCCACCTCCGTCTCCCTTCTCCGATCCCGTCCCGTGATCGGATCGCTTTGCACCCAGAGTCCACATCCCTCTTGTTTCTTCGCTGCAGTCTTCCTGACTGTCATCGGAATCTTGGTTTTGTTTTGCCCCCGGTGTCCACAAACCCTCCCCCGTTGGAACCCTAATTTCGCTTGTCAACCTAGATTGTCGTTTGTTGGCGGTTCTAGTGGTTCGGCTGTCCATGGATCCGAAGGAGGCTGATGTGGAGGGGCTGTTGAAGAAGCTAAGCCTCTCAGATCATGAGAAGAAGGGGATCAAGATCAGCGGTGTGGTGGCGGCGGGTCGCACCAACCCGATCCCGCAAGCGGTGGTGAAAGTTCTTTCAGAAAAACCGGCTAGGGCTAATGCCCTAGAGGCGACGCTAGGTCGCATCTGGTGTCCGATCCGTGGAGTGCATGTTGGCGGTCCTTATCGACACATTTTAACCGCCAACTTAAGATAGAAAAGGGGGAAGTACACGTTCTTATACGCTATACTTGTGCTATTAACCGAATTCCACTTGTACTTGGAGTTTAGCAACGTTTACAGGAAATACACCAAGTACAGGGGATTTCGCAGTGAAAAGTAGCTTTTCAGCAAAGCGTAAAAGAGGCACAAGGAGGAGACAGGCCCAACCAGAGCCAAAATGGGCTGAAACACCACACCACCTCAACACACCTTACAGGAGGGACCCACCGGCCAAAGTCGGTTGGGGGGAGGCACCAACCTGGCGCGCTCGCGCCCCCCAGCCTGACAGGTGGGCCCTGCTTCCTGGAGGCAGTGCAATGAATGCAGAGGAGGACGGTGCGCAGGTGTACCTTCCATATTTGCCCTTGAACCGACCTGCTCAACATATAAAAGGGGAGAATCAAGCCATTTCACAACACACATTCATTTGAGCCATTCTCCTCTACTCTTGTTCTCTAGCCTAGTCTAGTAGCTTAGGAGCTAGGTTGAGCTATCAAGGAGGGCTTGTCTCCTAGGAAGAAGATTCATCACTTGGTAATCTATTATGGAGTGTTCTTCCTATTTCAAGTTCTTATTCTTATTATGTAGCTTTGTTCATGAACTAGAGTATAGTTGCGTTCTTGCTAAACCTGATTCATATGAACTAGACCAAGGTTCCTATGATCATTTCTTGAGTAAAATGCACGGTAGGTACTTGAACTATTGGTGGGTTCCCGTCTAGGTACTCCAACTGAAAAACGTATCATCTAGGTACTTGAACTATCGGTCTCGTGCACCAAAGGTACTAAACACGCCACGCGTGCACCAGGAGCTGATGTGGCGAGCCAACTCACACTGTTAGCATATACACATGCCACAACACATCTCGCATCACACCGAGTTCTTCAGTATCCCTCTCGTCGCCGCGGACGCTTCACCATTGAATACGAACGCCATTTTGACCAGAAACCCACTCGCGCAAGGACGAACTTGAGCACTCGCGCAGACGCCAACTACGCTTGCGAGATGTGCTCGCTAGCATCGATGCCACCAGGGACCTGGTGCGCAGGTTCTTCACAGATGCCGGCAGGAGACATGAAAGGAGCTCAATCCAATCAATTAGTATGTACGTACATGGTAACATGGAAGCAATCATCACGCGTACGTACATGCATCATGTAGCAGGCATGCCGTGGATGCCACTGATGCGGGGCGTTTGGCCGCCAGGACGGGAGCTGGGCAGGGCATGCGCGGCAGCGGGTCGCTTGAGTATGTACCATCGCCGACGACACCACCACCGTGGGCACGGCCGTGTCGTCGTCGAGCATGCAGAGGCAGCAGTTGGGCTTGACGAGGCCTTGCCACAGCAACATCAGCGCATCGTGGGTGGTGTCCCTGGAGAGGTTCGAGTGCGGGTCGTGTGGAGCCCTCCGCAGCCGCCACTGCCATCGCCGTCAGTGGCCGCGTAGCACGACGTCGTTGACTGCCATGCGACGGGAGGTGGCCAAGATTAGCTGCATGGAGGATGACACAAAGGCGCTGGTCAAGATGGCATTTGTGTTCAACGGAAGTGCCCACGACGACGAGAGGGATACTGATGAACTTAGTGTCGTGCGGGATGTGGTCCCGTGGCACGTGTATAGGGTGGCAGGGTGAGTTGGCTCGCCACATCAGCTCCTGGTGCACGCGTGGCGTGTTTAGTACCTTTGTTGCACGAGACAAATAGTTTAAGTACCTAGATGATATGTTTTTCAGTTGGAGTACCTAGACGGGAATCCACCAATAGTTCAAGTACCTACTGTGCATTTTACTCTCATTTCTTAGCATGTTCTTCGTTGTTCTTCATTGATCATATACTTTATAGGATTAGAGGTCCTGATGAGAATGGAGTAACGGTTCGTCGTTCCTTCGGGTTTGCCTATGTTCTAGCTTGTCCATCCGTAGGGTGGGAGTCTGCGGGGACTGTAGGTAGTTCTCGAATATGCGGACGTGGTGTCCGAATACGGGAGAGCCTTCGGATATGACGGCATGCCACGGTTGAGAGGTAGGCGGCAGGTGGTGACAGCCCTGTCCGTCCCTTGTAATCCCCCACGTCCGCATGTCGTGTAGGAGTTCGTAAATGCCTCTATCGGCTGGCAGACCAGCTGCGGGGGTCTCCCTGTTACTTTAGGCTCTGACCTATCTCTAACCCTGTAGACTATATGACTTAGCTGTTCATGACATTGCTATGTATGACCTACCTGCTTCACTTAGATTTATTCTTTATTCGTTCATTCGTTTATTCTTTCTTTTATACTTTATCCTTGAGTTTGGCCAAATGTGTGTCCACTATCTTGCAAAACCATTTATACTTACCCTTGTATAGTACTAGAGTCACATTTCGATGATGTGAAGTCAAGTGTCCATATCCATGTTTAGACACCTCTACACCATGCCTTCCTATGGAAAATATAAATAACGATACCCTGAGAATACTTCCTGGGTGAAATGCTACAATGATAGATCCGTGCGCTTGCGGATAATATCTTTAGAACATGACTATCAACCCTGGCGTTTCTTGGCGTGACCACTGGGATGTAACAATTCTAGTGATTGCGTTAAGAAATGCCAACAAACATTTCTGGCGCCGTTGCCGGCGAAGGCATTGGTTGAAAAGAATCTAGCATAAACATGGATATGGATTGACTTCATTAGAAATGGACATAGTCTATGCAGGCTAACTTTCATGTTTTCGTCTGTTATGGATGAAAACAGGATAGTGCAGGACTGGTTCATTTGCCAGAATTTTGATACGAATCCAGAGGCAGCTCCGCTGACAGTTGAACCAGTACCATCCATACCATCAAGGATGGCCCAAAAGTCAATCCGCGAGTTCTCAGCTCCCGCTGTCGCCCATGTGCCCACGGGGCCCATTGTCGACGCAGCAGAGAAGAACTTTGAGCTCAGGACTGGGCTCATCACGATGGTGCAATCTAGTCCATTCTCTGGACTACCCAATGAGGATGCAAATGCTCATTTGCAACGCTTCATGGAGCTTTGTGACATAGTCATCATCAAGTACGTATCCGCTGACGTGATCAAGCTCCGTCTGTTTCCCTTCTCCCTCTCAGGGAAGGCGAAGCAGTGGTTCTACAAAGATAGAGAAGCAGTGAGCACGTGGAACAAGTGTTCCATGGCATTCCTCGCCAAATTCTTTCCCATGGGCAAAACAAATGCCCTAAGAGGAAGAATTACCAACTTCCAGCAAACACAGCACGAACCCATCCCTGAAGCGTGGGAGAGACTCCAAGATTATATTCAAGATTGTCCTCATCACGGGATGGAGGAGTGGCTAGTGCTCTAGAATTTCTACAATGGGTTAACACCCATGTCAAAAGGGCACCTTGATGCCGCTGCTGGAGGAGCATTCCTATCACTTACAGTTGACAAAGCTACGGCTTTAGTCAACAAAATGGTGGAAAATCAAGCTTGGGGGGAAGATAGGACCCCAACTAAGCAACAGAAGGGCATGCACACAGTCAAGGAGACTGATATGCTTGCCAATAAGATAGAGCTACTCCTTAAGAAGGTGGAGGAACGTGCTACAGTTAGCACGTCTGACTCCATCAAAACCATGGACTCTCGCATGACTTGCGAAGACTGTGGTAATGTTGGCCACTCAGGAGGTGACTGCCCTGAGACCCGTGAAGAAGCAGCATACATCAATAACGGGTTCCGCCAACAACAAGGAGGAAACAGTGGCTATTCTGGACCACCATTCCAAGGAAATTCGAATTATAACTCCAACTATAATTCGAATCAGCCTTCATTCAAAGACCTAGTCCTTGGGCAAGCCAAGATCAATGAGAATCTGACCAAAAAGATGCTCGACAATGATAAAATTCTTGGACGCATCAATGATAAGATAGAGGGCATATCATCTGCCATTAGAGATCAGCTGGGCTTCAACAAAATGATAGAAACCCAGTTAGCCCAGATAGCTGCATCTCTCCCAAGCAATAGTGGCTCAGGAGGAAAACCCGGGCAGCCCGAGATCTCACTAGAAACAGTTAATATGATCTCGACATGGCCTGGTAAGCCATGTCCCAGTTGGGGCTCTGTCTTGGAAAAGAAGGGAGATCCTGGCCACCCGACTATCACCATCGCAATAGGCCCACACACCATTGATAATGCCTATTGCGACCTCGGGACAAGTGTCAACATGATGTCCAAGGCGACATATGAAAAAGTGTTGGGAGGACCTTTGTCCCCTCCAGCATTCATGATGCAGATGGCAGATCGGACTATCACACAGCCCAAGGGGATAGCAAAGGATATCCTAATCAGGATCCAGGATGAGTACGTCCCAGTGGATTTTGTCATCCTCAACACAGGGGACACAGATGAAGGACCACTCATCCTCGGGCGACCATTCCTCTACACCACCAAGGCAGCACTATATGTCGAGAAAGGAATAGCCAGCTTCCACTTCAAGCAGAAGGTGATCAACCTTCGATTCAATGGCTATCCCAAGCCAGCAGAAATAAAGAAGAATCCGCCGAAGAAGCGTCAACCCGGGACTAAGGCAAAGAAATCTGGACCCACTTCTCCCGGGCCAGGTGAATCATCAAGCAACAATTGATGAGGGAGGAAGTCCCGCTCAACGGACTTAAAAATTGGTGAGCCCTGGCCGACAGGTAAACCGGCAGTTATCTGAAAAAATCTTCCTTTAATTACAAAATATTTATTTATTTTATAAAAGTATTTTCTTTGCACTCACTTTTTTGAACAAATAAAATAATTTTTATTTTCAAAACTTTTTGTCCCAAAAATTCTGAAAATTAGTTAGTTAGAAGGAATAAATTTTTCTGTTATTAAAAATTATTTTTAAAATATTTTTGAAAAAAATATTTTTGATCAAAATTTGTTGGAAATTCAAAATTTGGGGAAGATTTGGGCCGGGACACCAACCCCCAATGGCCACATTTTTGAAATGGCCGTTGGGGTGACACGCCAAGGGGGCGACGAGGCGAGGCCCGGCTTTGCGCGCGCGCGCCGAGGCGCGGCCGCGCGCCCGAGGCGGCTACGCCTCGGCCCGGCGCCCAACGGCTAGGAGCCGTTGCTCCCTCCCCCTTGGGCCGGTGCTTGTCCTATAAATAGAGGAGGAGCCGGCGGTGGAGCTCCACCCCTCTCACACTCACTCACTTTCACTCCTCTCACTTTCCCACTTCATTCTTCAAGCAAATTTCTAACATATTTTGTGTAGAGCAAGTAGCAAGAGCACCCTTGGGTGTAGAAGTTCATTCTCTACTAACCCTTCACACCCAAGAAGCCCTCTCTACTTGTAAGCCATGGTAGGATTCGGGAACTTGCTTAGGAGACGCTCCAAGCGTAGCCTCGGGGAGTCGAGCTCTCAAGCCCCCGAAGCCCCCGTGGAAGAGCAGCAGCCCGAGGAGGTTGAAGGAGCCAGAGAGGAAGAGGTGGCACCGGAAGCGCCACAAGAGCAAGTCATAAATGAGGAGGAAAAGCTGTACCTCGACCTGGAAGAAGGTCGGGAGATGCAAGCCTACTTCCACCTCAAGGATCGTCTCTTCCTCCACACGCAAGCCTACGACTCCAACCTCCTCCACCGCATAGGTATGGATGATGAATTCGATCTTGTGTGGAGGTCTGTTGGTTGGGAGGATGTTGAACCCATCGAGGAACAAGGTTCACGCCTCCTAACCACACAGTTCCTCAGCACTTTGCAAGAAACCGACGATGGTGTGATTTTTCGCTTGTTCAACGAGGAGCATGAGCTTACTTGGAAGGAGCTTAGTGTTCATTTGGGTTTTAACCGAAGATGCTTCCACGATCTTGATTTCGCCACCATCGGTTTTGATCGAAACAAGTTTTGGGAAGAGATTTCTGGGAGGGTTGAGTTCTAATCTTTCAAACCCCAGAACACCCAAATCCATCATCCCACTTTGAGATTTATGCATCGTTGGATGTCCATGGTTTTCTTCCCCACTAGTGTGGTTAGGTGGGTGCGCACGGCCGAACTTAAGTTGCTCTATGCCATTGTCAAGAAAATCAAGGTATCACCCGTGAGGGAGATCGTTCATCATTGGCAAGACATAGTTCGCAACAAGTACCCGGTTCTGTGCACCTCTCTGGTCACTCGTGTTGCCAGTTCGATGGGTATTTTGGAGGGTGAGGTTGTTGAGTATATTCCTATTCCTCGACCCATCTGTGATTTGACCACTCTGATCCAAGGGCACACGTTGACAACCCATAGCACAAAGGATGAGCTCTTCTTCGTTTTCCTTGGCTACAAAAATAGGATCCGGTTCCTGACCCGGATTACTATTTACGTAATTGCCAGTCACTAACCTTTGTGCTCAAGACTGCTGAAGATATTCGCAGGGAAGAACTCACCAGCAGGACACGACGAGGCAGGGCGGAGGACGAAGCAGGCCCTAGTTCCTCGCAGCCTGAGCAACACCAAGGATGGACCCCCTACCAGGACTATACGGGGTATGCTCCACAGGGCAGCGAGTGCTGGGACCAGTTTGTACCTCCCGCGCCAACCATAGATGCGTGGGCCGAGGTGGGCATGGACGAGTGGGAGCGCCGAAGGCAGCAATACGAAGATGTTCCCCCACCGGTCCAGCCACGACATTACCCCGAGATAGAAGCTCTCGGCACCCGCATCGGAGAGCTGCAGATCCAGACAGGTGAAATACAGCACTCTCTCACTTCCTTTGTGCAGGAGACCCACAATTGGCAGGCACAGATGGATCAAAGGTGGGACGGCTTGAGTGCACAAATGCAGCAAGACCAGGCTCAACATGAGGAGTTCTGGAGGTTCATGGGATATCACCCTGGACAGTGAGCTTCATGCTAGCTTGGGGGAGGACCCCCAAAGGTACCCTGCATTGCATATTTATTTTCCAAGTACTTTTTATTTTTCCTTAGAATGTTAAATTCCTATTCTCATGCATATATATAAAAAAACCCAAAAATATTTTCCTATTCCTGTGCCTCTTAGTATATGCTGTAAAAATGTGTAGTTCACCCTTGTTGAAATGATGAGGTTGCTCTGTCTCTTGTTTCTTTGTACCCTAGTTATAAACATTGTTTTCTCTAGATTTGGGTTTATCGGCTAGAAATGTCTCATCCTGAAAACTTGTTTTTAGTGGGAGCACTTGTGTTTTCTTGTCTAAGTTATTGCTGGGTATGATATAGTACTATAGCCGCCGCTATGACTTTGCTCTAGAGTGCGACTTGACTTCCGGAGTTTTCATTTGCAAAATGATCAAAAACGAAAAGTTCCTCAATGATTATGAAATACCCACCAGAGCCATATGATTTATCTGTAGTACAAAACCTTCATACGCTGCTTTTTCGTACATTGAGTTCGGTCGGATCGATACCGATGCGAGATCATGACCTTACACCCACGATTGAGATTCACTTGCACCCACCAAATAAACGCCGACGCTTACACTGAGAGTTGCGCACAACATGCACCCCTTTCCATCCGCCAACTCTTACACTAAGAGTTGCGCACCATCTTTCCACCAAATAAAAATGTCGATGCTTATCCTGAGGATCGCGCATTCTTTAGCCACCAAAAAAGTACTCCTTGCATTTTCATCATTACGTCTCTCTCCATTTTCATTAATCATTTGTTAGAGATGGGCTATTCATTCATTCGAAAAAAAAGCAAAAGAAAGAAAGAAGGATAGGATAGTGCAATAATTCAATGGAAAAATCTTTAGATCCCCGTTCAAAAAAAAAGGGGAGAGAAAAAGAAAAGAAAGAAGTTGTGCCATTCATAGCCCATACTCTTCTTTTTCATCATCATCATTCAAATAAAAGAGAGACATAATGCATGGAGTACACAAAAATATCCAAAAATTAGGAACCATTCTTCCATCCCACACACTTGCACATCTCAATCAAGGTGTATGGCTTAATCTCCGTAAGGTTCGATTCTCGACCTTACAATATATGTGATACAAGTATGCCCACTTACATACCTGCCCAAAACTCCACTCTCAGCTTTTTAGTGGTAGGTGGAAGGCAAATTCTCAGAAATGCCTTTGGTGAGGTTGCTACACACATTGAGTGATCGAGAGAATCATTCGAGGAACTTGGGATTCATTTTATAAAAAAATTCTTAAAACCTCCGGAAGAATGGTCAAGCTTTGGACGAATGATAAGCACAGGCTGTGGTGCTGTTCTACCTTGCAATCACCCAAGACTTGGGAGCCAAAAAGCCCCATTGGAGCGAGATAATAAAAGGGTGGATAGAAATGCTAGTTTATTCAAATCCAGTGGAAAACATGCATATAACTATGGTATATTAGAAATACGATCGGCATAGAAGCAGCCCCTGATCAACAACCCAAAAAGCCCAACTTTGCTCGGGACGAGTGTTGGTGTTTCTTAGCGAAAGCAGTAAATTCCGCAAGCGCACGGAAAGACCATTGTAGCACTTCACCCGGTGATGAACAGGGTATCATAAACTTCACGAAGAATGGTATGGTCAGGTTTAGGTCTTAGCTAGATTGCCCGAGAGGAGAGAGTAGGTAAGCGGGAAAGTGAGGTTTTCTATAGGACGAATCCTTAGAGAAAGGTAACTCTACCGCCGATTACTTGCTTCGGGCCGGATTGCACACTGGACTCCCTGTGTGATGCCGGCTGTAGCTCTACGCCGTACCGGACGTGGGGGATTACAAAGGACGGACAGGGCTGTCACCACCTGCCGCCTACCACCTCAACCGTGGAGTACGAGGCAAACGAAGGTAACTAATTAGCTTAGACACCACGTCTACGCCAACGTTACGGTTCTAGCGTCGGCCAGGAACATCCGTCTTTATCGCTACTAGAACTACCGCCACAAGGATGGTCGATGAACCCGCAAGCAAACGACGATAAAGATAACTTTGCAAGAAGGAACGTACGAATAGATAAACACGAACCTCTTACTTCAAGCGTAAGAAGTCGCCGAGGTACAAGTGAGGAGGGAGCCGACAAATCCGGCACTCCACCCCGTGGAAGACTAGCCTCTGGGAGTACTCGAAAAGAGTTACTCCGCTCTTGACCTCTCTCACTCTCCTACTTCTATTCTAGCTAGAAGCTAGGTATAATGGCTCTACTCTTCCTCTAGTGTAGGCTTGTGGAAGTGAAGAGGGAGGAATGAGAATGAAGAATGAAAAGTTGGATGTGTGAAATGAAAGAGAGAAGGGCTTTTATATGTGGACATGGTCGGTTTCCGCATGCCCAAATGACCAAAACACCCCCGCATCGCCCTCTGGAGCATTAATTGTACCGCCTCCAGCTGGCCTGGTCCACCTGGCAGAGGGGAGGGCGCGAGCGCGCCCCTGGCGTGAGCGCGCCAGGGTGCCGCCTCCCCCTGACCGACCTTGGCTGGCGGGCTGGGTCTTGGGCCTGGAGTTGGCCCATGCGGTGTTTTGCCACGTTGGTACGTCGGTTTGGCCTTTCTCTTCTTTTCTTCTTGTCTTGCCTTTGGGCCCATTTTATAATTCAAATGTTTATTCTCTTTTTCTCTAGCTTTTGGCCCAAACTACATGTTTTCCATGAATGCTCCTGCAAAACAAGTGTTCACCAAAACTATGGAATTTTGTTAGTATAAATCTCCTATCTAGGTGGTTTTTGGTGAACTATGAACCTAAGTTGGCGGGGTTAGATATGCAATAAGGACCGCCAACAAGCTCCCCCACACTTAGCGCTTTGCTCGTCCTCGAGTGAAGCAAAGGACACTAAGGTGGTTTTGTCTTCCTGAGATATTAATCTGCATACAGATTATTCCCAGCCTCACTGGTTATCTGTGAGCATTCATAGTGTCTACCAAGTAATCATTGCGCTTATTGAGGGATGGAACAGCCTGGATTTCAAGTCAACTCGTGTCTCCCTGCTTTCAAGACTTTGGGGTTTTAAATTTTTGTAAGAAAAGATAGCGATGAATTCCTCAAGTGATGTTCTCAAGTCACTCTTTTTGTGGGTGTTTGATCCTCACCAGCGAGTTTTTTTGCCTTGCTACTCATCGGCCTACCTCTAATGGCTAATATCTGGAGTTCATAGGTATGGATGAGGTGCATGCTTTCCTGCGAGTGTTGTTGTGTCAAGAAGTGGATCAATGGAGGGAAGGACATAGCCTTAGATCGAATTGTGCAAGTGTGTGGAATAATAATGCGAGTGGAACTCCTTTTTTTCCATGTTTTTCTCTCTCTTTTTATTTGAAAGAAAATATGGGCTTTCTTATAAAAAGGATATTTCTTTCTACTACTCTCTCCTTCTTTCTCTCTCTTTTTTTTTGAATAATAGTATGGGGGAGATCTTTTCTTTCTATCTTTCTCTCTCTCTTTTTTTTCTCCCCTTTTTTTTTCCTATTCTGATAGGGATAATTAATTCTAATGAAGCCCATATCTCTGTAGGAGAAGGATAATTTGAGAGAGAGAACCATGAATGTAGTGGAGTTTTTATTTGTGGCGAAGATGGCTGCGTAACTCTCAGTGTAAGAGTTAGCAATTTTTAGGGTAGATGGATGAGAGGATGATGTGCGCGACTTTCAGGGTAAAAGTCGGCAATTTTATTTGGTGGGTGTGGATGAAATTCGATCTTGGGGATATGAAACTTCTCTCGCAACGATCCAAAAAGGTGGGACACAACTTTGGTGCAAGGAAAAGCAGCTATGTGGCAAGGTTTTGTAGATATAGCATTAATATTTGGCTCTGGTAGGAATTTTCTCATCACTTGAGGATCATGCTATAAGTTTTATAATTTTCGCAAAGAAAATCCCAAGTCTACTACAAGAGATAAACAAGTCTTATATCATCCTACTATCTCTCATCCCACAATAACTTAGATATTCAAGGGGTCCCTAAAAATTAGTTGCTCACAGAAAGATAGAATTTTGGCGAGGAATAAAAAGTATGCAAGTCGCAATCGATCAGCGAACACAAGGGTAGAGCAGCCAATTTTTAGTTATAAAACCCAATTATTTCTAGGAAGAATAAAAGTACTTGTGGAGAGTGAGAAGATGCGCAAACCGATGATTTCAAGGTGTGAATTTTCGCGCATCGCTTTGAGAGATCGGGGTAGCCTCCCCCACACTTATTTTTGTGCCTGTCTTTTGAATTTTTGTGCAACACAAAGGACAAAAACAAGTGTGTACAAGATATATATATATTTATTCAATTATAAAACTGAAAATTACAAATAGGCGCACGATTACAAAGTAAAATTAAGTGCGCGTGCCTAGTTATTTGGGTCGAGCGAAAGGCTCTAGTGCAGGGCTCTAAGAGCATGGGCGGCGTTCGCTGCGCGTGCCACCCTCTCTAACTTAGTGGAGAAAGCAAGGCGAAACTTCCTAACTTTCTCTACTAAGTCCCTATGGGCAAGCTCCCTATCCGCAAGCTTCGCTTCTAGTTCGTCTATTATTTTGTAGAGCTCTTCCACTCTTCTACTAAGAAAAGTTAGAGTGGGAAACCTAGGTGAGGTTTCATCACCCTTACTATCAACCGCAATAGGAGCCTTCTTAGCATTGCGCTTGGGGGCGCTAGAAGAAGTTCCTACGGGTTTGGTCCTAGGAGTCTTAGCGGGATTGGGCATCACGCCCTTCCCACGCCCACCATTTGGCTTGTCCTTTCCTACAAGAATGAGGGAATGGCTGCTAGATGGCGTATGATAAGACGTGGTGTCCGTGGAAGACGTCATGGGACGTTTCCCCGCGCCGCCGACGTTCGCCTTGGGGCGAAGCATGCCGGTGGTTGGCCTCCTTGGTGGCGCCGGCTTGATTTTGGCTCCGGTCATCGGCGGCCTTGATCTTGCTGACGACTTGATGCTATGTATGACCTACCTGCTTCACTTAGATTTATTCTTTATTCATTCATTCGTTTATTCTTTCTTTTATACTTTATCCTTGAGTTTGGTCAAATGTGTGTCCACTATCTTGCAAAACCATTTATACTTACCCCTGTATAGTACTAGAGTCACATTTCGATGATGTGAAGTCAAGTGTCCATATCCATGTTTAGACACCTCTACACCATGCCTTCCTACGGGAAATATAAATAACGATACCCTGAGAATACTCCCCGGGTGAAATGCTACAATGATAGATCCGTGCGCTTGCGGATAATATCTTTAGAACACGACTATCAACCCTGGCGTTTCTTGGCGTGACCACTGGGATGTAGCAATTCTAGTGATTGCATTAAGAAATGCCAACAGTGCAGTGCAAGGACCTTGGAGAGAACAAATTCTTGTTTACGTTCATGCAAGAGTCGGGGAAACAGAAAGCATTGGAGGAGGGGCCGTGGATGTTTGGCAAAGAATTGGTCATGGTGGCGGAGTTTGAAGGGGATAAAACCATTGATGAAGTGGAGTTCTGCTTCATTCTGATCTGGATCCAGGTCCTTAAGATGCCTCTCGGATTGATGATGAAGGAAGCGGGGGAGCTGATCGGTGAGATGGTGGGGAAGGTGCTGGACGTGGATGCTGATGAGAGTGGTCACGTGGTGGGCGAGTTCCTGCGCATTAAGGTGAAGTTTGACATCCGCGGACCCCTAATGCGTGGTGTAACATTGGATGTGGGAGAGGGAGATAAGGAGATGAAGAAGTGGTGCCCCTTGGTGTATGAGTATCTGCCTGAGTTCTGCTACATATGTGGGCTGATTGGTCACATCGATCGATTGTGCTCGGAGTTTGCACAGAAAAGAAATTCTCCTCAATATAGTAGAGCACTAAGTTTATCCCGAAGAAGAAAAAATATGAAGAGGAGCCAAGAGGGAAGCCTTCGGTGCAACACTCCATGCTGCCTTGAAGGAATGGAAAGGGGAGAGGAGCTGGTGGTTCACTGAGCGGTGGAAGCAGTGAGAAGCACGGCAGCGATAGCAATAGCTGGAGGAAGAAGGAAAAGTCGTTGGAGACGGCTGGTAGTGGCAAGGGGGAAGAGAAGGAAGTAACAAGCCCTTTAAAGCTTGATGGACTGACATTAGGTGCTAGTGATGCCAAGAAGAGGCTAGAATTTGAGGAGAAGAATGCGCTCAAAGGGCCGAATGCGGCGACTATGGAGAAGGCTGATGTGGAGATTAGTGGACTGATGGAGGAGAAGGATGAAGAAACACCGAGCAGAACACCTGGAGGCCAGCTAGGTGGAAAGGGGAAGGGTTTCAGGAGGCTGAAATGTGGAAGTGGTTCTTGTGAGAATGACGATGCGGGAGCTAGCGTGATCATAGAGAAGAAAAGGGCACGGGCTGAGGAGGACATGGATGTAGATGAGATGGATAGGGCCGTGAAGGCTGGGAAAACTGGTGAGGGTGCAGTTTCATCCCCATTGAATGTGGTGGGACCGGCGAACCGGTCCTGCGAGGACCAATGAAGCTTGTGTCTTGGAACTGCCGGGGGTTGGGAAACTCCCGCGCAGTTCGGGGCTCCTGCGGTGCCACGGTGCCGAGGGAGCTGATATTCTCTTCTTGTCAGAAACAAAGCTAGACGAGAAGAGGATGATGGTGTTCAAAGTGAAGTTGGGGATGACGAACATGACGGTGGTGGATTGCGAAGGGAAAGGCGGTGGTCTTGCAGTGTTGTGGAGGAGTGGAGTCGATGTGGTTTTGAAGAGTAAATCTAAAAACCATGTCGATTTGGAGGTCCATGAGACCGGCGGGGACAAATGGAGATTCACCGGGGTTTATGGTGAACTTGAGGAGAAGGAGAAAACTTGGGAGGTTTTGGGGTGGTTGAAGGAGCAGGATAAAGAGAAACTTCTGTGGTTATGTGCAGGTGATTTCAATGAATTCTGTACCACCATGAGAAGGAGGGGGGGTGCCTCGGTCACAAGCTTGTTTGGATCGGTTCAAGAGAGCATTGGAGCATTGTGAACTAGATGATTTGGGGTTCTCTGGTGATGTATATACATGGAGGAATAAACATAATAAAGGCTCCACTCATATCAGAGAGCGTCTTGATCGGGCAGTGGCCAATGCAGAATGGCGTATGAAATTCCCTTTGATGCATGTCAAGAACGGTGACAACTACCACTCTGATCACAGACCCGTGGTGGTGGATACCGAGATGGTCCAAAGAAATAGAGGAGGTGGTGGAGGTTTTAAGTTTGAAGAGGGCTGGGTTAAGGAGGAGGGGTGTAGGAGAGTGATAGAGGAGGCGTGGGAGGAGAGAGCAGCTGCTGGTTATAGACTAGGAGATAATGTAAAAGGTGTAGCCACAAACTTAAAGGACTGGAGTGTCAATGTATTGGGGGATTTGGAAAAAAGACTGAAAATGGCGAGAAGGGAGCTGGAGAAATGAGAAGGGAACCGATCAGCGATATGTCGATTCAAAGAGAGGCGGTATGGAGTTTTAAAGTAGATAGACTAGAAGAACAAATTGGCCTTTATTGGAAGCAAAGGGCGCATGTGAACTGGCTGTAGTTTGGTGATAGAAATACCACATACTTCCACAATGCTTGTTCAACTAGGAGAAGAAGGAACAGATTAGGTGATCTGTTGAAAGATAATGGGAGCTGGTTGGTAGAGGAAGGAGAGAAAAAAGAGTTTATCTCTAACTATTTTGCCCAGCTCTTCAGGTCCAGCGAACCCCCTACTGATGAGCGATTGCAGCTGCTACTGGATGCTGTACATCCCAATGTGACAACGGATATGAATGATGTGCTCATGGCTGATTTTTCTGCTGAGGAAGTGAAAAAGGCATTGGATGCGATAGGAGATTTGAAAGCGCCGGGCCTAGATGGCATGCCGGCATTGTTCTTCAAAGAATATTAGGATATTGTTGGTGAGCAACTAACAAAAAATGTGTTATCTGTGTTGAGGGGTGGACAGATGCATCCAGGATGGAATGACACGATCATCTCCCTCATTCCAAAAGTCGATCGGCCGCAGAGAGTTACTGAATTGAGGCCAATCAGTTTATGTAATGTGGTATATAAAATCATATCAAAAGTGCTAGCGAGCAGGCTGCAGGTTGTTCTTCCTGATCTGATCACCCCAAATCAGAGTGCCTTCATTCCCGAGAGATTGATATCGGATAATATTCTGATCGCTTATGAAATCACTCATTACTTGATGAACAAAAGGACTGGAAAGGTGGGATTTGTTGCAATCAAATTGGACATGAGTAAGGCCTATGATAGAGTGGAGTGGTGCTTCCTAGAAAAGATGATGAGGAGAATGGGATTTGATGAGAGATGGATAGCTCTCATAATGAGATGTGTTACAACAGTCAGGTACCAAAAAAGTATGGCTCTCATCCCCGCCGTACTGCTTGCCCTAGCCCTCGCCGCCACCCTCCCCCACCTCACCACCATCGCCGGCATCTTCCTCTCCGTCGCCTCTCCTGCGCATGGCACTCCTCGGTGCTGAGCGCGCCCCCGGTGGAGTCTCCGTCCTCCAACTATGGATGCTGAGTTGGCGGAGCGCTTTCTGGACTACTCCGTTGGTGAAGATTCGAGCATGAGGTTCGTCATCGTTTCGGTACCCAGGTGCATCACCCCTCCCCTAGCCCTAGGGGCTCCTTCTTCTTGCTGGCTTCTTTCCGGCGTTATCTTTTTCGGCTCTCTGAAGAAAGTGTTGCCATGGTTCTGGAGTCGTGTCTGGGGGGTCATGCTCCTTTCTTTCACGTGGTGGAAGTGAGCCATAACCACTTCCGGTTCTCGGTTTCATGCAAAGCTGTGGGGTTCATGATCTATGCTCTTCGAAGAGTGATCGGTGTTTCTTTCGATGTTTACTTTCATCTCTGGAGCAATGGTGCTCCACACTGGGAAAGGAAAAAAGGCTTTGGGAAATTGAAGAAGAAAAGAAATGGCACACTGTTCGTTCTAAGAATCAAATTGCAGCTGCTAATGCAAAGAAGAACAGTGGGAATCCTGCAAAAAAGGTTCGTTTCAATCCGCAGTTGGCTCTGGATTGCTCTTCTCTGGTTCATGGGTCAGCATCTCAATCCATTTCCTTTGGTGCCTTCAAAACTGCTGTTATGGCTCCTGATATTTCTAGTTCTTCGTCAAAAGCTATTTCTGCTTCTGAAACTTTGGCTGTTGAGGATCTGGCACATTCAGCTCAGGCTGGTTCTCTGTCTTCTTCGGCTGATCAGTCAGTGCTTGCTCAATCTGTCAGTACTCCTTTTGAAGGTGCCTGTTCTTCCATTAACCAATCTTTTTCTCGAGCCTCGAAAAAAGAGATTCCCTTGGTAATTAAGCCTGCTTTGAAAAAGACCAGGCCTCTGGATAGCTTGAATATTGGAAATTTGGTTTCTGGTTCGTAATCAATTCATGGGGGAGTCTCGAAGCAACCGGGATATTATTGAATTTGATTATCAATTGGCTCGGTGCTCAAGATGTTTAAGAGTTGGTCATCAAAAACGTTTTTGCCGCTTCCAGGTCAGATGCTTGAAGTGTTTTAATTATGGGCATTGGGCCGATAGCTGTTTGTCTATGCCTGCCTTTAAAACTCAGTGGATTCAAAAACATGGGCCGTTGATCAGCAAGCCCATCCCAAAACTTATCTGGAAGCCCAAAACCAAATTGACGAAATAGACGGTGGAAGAGAGAATGACTCAGTTAATTTATGATCATTCAGTTCCTTCTGGAGAATTGCAAGAGACTGAGTTCTCGCCATCTCTTCAATCCTCCGACCCCCCGCCTTCTGATGTGGTGCTTCAAATACCCTCTGAAAGAGAAGACGATCACACCTCTCCATCTCATCCACCCCAACCGGCTCGCATGGCGAACTTTGCCTGTGATCCGACTCCGTTCATCCCATTTGGTGCTCACCTGGAAGATGGCTGGCAGCGCCCGGCTCGCACGCGGGTTGCCATCGGTGGGGAACCTCCAAGGAAGCATGAGGAGTATGCCATCGTCGTCCTGGAGCCGCCGCCGCCTCAGCAACATGCTCGGGTGGCACTTGAAGATGTGGTGAACGTTCTGCAGCAAGATTTTCTGGTGAGAATTGCGTCCTACCATCTCTCGCCGATTGGTCTGGGACTTGTTGAATTTGGTTCAGCTGTT
This sequence comes from Themeda triandra, assembly GCA_018135685.1. NCBI lineage: Eukaryota > Viridiplantae > Streptophyta > Magnoliopsida > Poales > Poaceae > Themeda > Themeda triandra. Next base: position 530,645 of record JAENPR010000127.1, read on the forward strand.
CAGCGTCAGCAGATGCTCGATATCAGCCCAATTGCCATCAATGATTCCCTTCTCAGAGTTTTCAAGCATGATGAAGCAATCAATTTGAGGGCCTACCACTATTCAAGGGAGTGTTGGATCATGTTCCTTGCTTTCCCTCTTGATTATCAAGTTGAAGGTTTTATGAAAGCTGCTGTGGCTCCCTTTGGTAGGGTGCTTTTCTGGCGTCAGTGTAGAAACAAAAGTGTGTCGCTGGTTCACTGCCTCCTGCTCGACCCATCCAGGGTCCCTCGTAGTGTTGTTCTCTCGCAAGGTACTGTAATTGGTATGAACAATCGTTCCTGGTCCATCCCAACCTACATTTTGGGAGGCAATGTTGGGCTGGAAGTGGGAGATGAAGATCCAATTCCTGTTGATGGTAACCCTCATCCGCCACAAGGTGCTCCTATGGCGGGCAACCCCAATGTTTATCAAAACTGGCTGCATGACCATGTGGGTGCTGCTGCTCTTGCGCTTGCTGACGCCGGTATAGGACCTGATCTGATGCAAGAGATTAATGAGGAACTTCAGGTTTTGATTCAAGCTCAAGCCCAAGCCCAGGATCAGGGGAATCACAATCAGAACAATGGAGTTGTGGGATAGCAGGATGCTGCTCTTGATGAGGATCTGGGTTCCAACCACTCTGTCCAGCCTCATGTCACCATCACTATTGATCAGTCTAGCAGTGCTGCGGGGTACATGCGCCCTGCTGGTCCTGTTATTCACTTATCTATTGAGGAAGTGCTTGCTAACGTTCAGAGGGAAGTGGTTGACTCAGACTCCTCTTTGGATGATTCAGGTGTTGTTGAATCTGTCAGGATGACCAATCTTGTTGTTCCTGACTTCATAGTCAAAGCTTGTCAGCAGATAAGGATGGATACCTTCATTCCTAAAATGGTTCCCGAAAATAGAAGTGAGAAGTGGACTAAAGATCTGAGTAAGCTATTGTGGTGGTGTAGCCGGTGTTGGACTGCATTCTCCTCACTGCCTGGGCTGACATGCAGATGTCTCCCACCTCTAACACTATGGCTGCCCTCCCTGTCCATGACAACAACCTGGTGCTGAATGATGTCCCTGAACCTCCTAAAACTCCTGTTCAGAACAAGATGCTCTCTCTTCCTGACACTGTCACCAAGAAGCCAGGGTCAAAAACTCCTTTAGTTGACACTCTTGTTCGAAGAAGCCCAAGAATCAACCCTGCTGCTGTTGGGGGCTTCCAAGTTGTTCCAATCAAAGTCAAAGAACCTGCAAAGCGACAGAAGAAAGTTAGTTCAAAGCTTGACCTGGACAAGAACCTGCCAACTGATATCAGTGATGTGATCAACCCCACCTCTCTGCAGAACATCAAGGAGTGGGCTACTGCTTGTGGAGTTGCTCCTGAGGAGCTCTCGGAGGAGGCCCTGCTGAAGGGGCGTGCTGAAGATCAGGAGTAATAATGTTACTTTACTATTTTGTGGGTGGCCTAGATAGTAGTGTCCAGGGGGTTTGTGGGGTTCTGAAACTTTTATCAGTCTCTTTCGCTATGATGTATGAGGGGTATGCCCCATTCTGCTGTAATAAAAGTGGCCAGTTTGCTGGCTTTGACAGTTGGTTATCTATCAGGCTCTTGCTATTTCTTTATATGTTGTGGGCTCTCTTGTTATGCTTTATTTTTCTCCCCTTTTGTGGTTCTACTGGTGGCTTTCTGTGAAAGTCATTAGAGGGGTACAGTCAATCATCTGGTTTTTCAATGAGTAGAGCCTGGAGTATACTTTGCTGGAATGTTAGGGGCATTAGTGCCACTGAAAAATGGCCAACAATTAAGAACAAAATTGAGAAGAGTAACTGTGAGATTACGTGCTTCCGGGGAAACAAAGAAAGAACTTTTTGACTCCTTCTTCATTAGAAATTTTGCTCCTAAAAGATTTGACAAGTTCTTGTTTGCCCCTTTCGTGGGTGCTTCGGGGGGTATCTTAGTGGCTTGGAATGGTGTTTATTTGAAGGCACTTGTCATTGAGATTCAGTCCTTTCTTGTTGCTATTTATTTCTCCTCCAAGATGGAGGCTTCGTTTGGAATCTAGTTTCGTCTATGGCCCCCGCATCGAGCTGCTAGATCTCGTTCATCAATTGGCTCAAAGACCTAGACATCCAAGATGAGGAGAATTGGCGATTTTGGGAGATTTTAATTTTTATAGATCCTTGGAGAACGAGAAATAAGAATGGTGGTAACTGCGGGACATCTTAGTGTTCAATGATATGATAGATCATCTTGGTCTCGGTGGAACTCCCTTTGAAAGGAAGAGGATTTACTTGGAGCAATATGCGAGGCGAGATCCACTTTTGGAGCAATTAGATTGGTTTTTTACCTCGTTAACCGGACGGTGATTATCCCGACACCATGGTGACTCCCCTTGCCAGACCAACTTCGGATCATGTTCCATGTAAAGTCACTATTGGTACTAAGATTCCAAGATCTAATATCTTTAGATTTGAGAATTTTTGGACCTCCTATGCTCTTTTCTTCCCTCGTCCCCTGCGAGTCTTGGGGAAAACAAGCGGTAATCAAGGGAATAGTGTGGCTATTTTGTCCTCTAAGTTTAAAAGGTTGAGGTATGATCTTAAACAATGGAGCAAAGGCCTGTCTAATATCAAACTCCTTATTGAAAACTGCAACATAGTTATTCTGTACATGGATACAGTGGAGCAATTTCGGCCATTATTCAATCCAGAGTGGAATGTTAGGATCATTGTCAAGAGGCATCTAAACAAGCTGCTCTCCCAACAAGCTCAGTATTGGAAGCAAAGGAATACTTTGAACAGAATCAAGTTTGGGGATCATTGCACCAAATACTTTCACTCAATGGCCACTATTTCTTACAGAAGAAATCTCATTGCTCAAATCCAGGATGGGTATGGTATTTGCCTAACTACTCATGAAGAAAAAGCTAACCATCTGTGGTGTGTTTACAAAAACAGAATGGGTTAGTCTGATGAGCCAAGAATGGCTTTTGACCTTGAGTCAATGATTCATGTTCCTATGGAAGTTGACTTTCAGTCTCTGGTGGTGCCCTTCTCAGACTTGGAAATAGATAGAATCATCAAAATTATGCCTGCTGAGAAGGCCCCTGGGCCAGATGGTTTTAATGGGGTTTTTCTAAAGAAGTGTTGGTCTTTAATCAAGACAGACATCTATAATATGTGTAGGGATTTCTATGAGGAAAAAATCAACTTGGCTCCCATCAATTCCTCTTACATTGTGCTTGTTGTTGACATTTCTAACGCCACTCAGTGTTAGGTTGTCATCCCCAACATGGCGCCAAAAATGCTGGTACTAAATAATGCAACTGCTACTAGAAATAAATATGGGATCCGCAAGCGCACAGATAATACCGATGTAGCATTTTAACCAGGAGTAATCCAGGTATCGTTATTTATATTTTTACCACTGAGAAGGGAAGGCACTGGATAATGAGTGATGAGCAATGCACATGCGATAATGGAGAGCTTAACCTTGTCTGTATCGATCATCTCATACAGGGTAAGTGTCACATAAAATATAGGAATGAATAATAAATGACATAAGATAAATGAGAGCATTTAGCCACATAAAATAATAGCAATAAGCCATCTCAACTTAGCACTCTAAGCTTATAACACTAGCATGGACTAGGACGATCTAGGGTATAATCCTATATTATTCTAACTACAAAGTCAAAGCATACAATGATTAGTGCAAGAACATCTAGCAATCATGGCGGGAAAAGGTAACATCTATGCATAGTGATATTACCAGAGAAGACTAGAGACATAGCAATGACTTCAATGTAATAGGTTGTTCTACTAAGACCTACCAATGGGGGATGGAATAAAAGGACTCAACGGAACTGTCACTTCCGCGATCTACCACATGACCCGGCCAATAGGGTGTAATCGCAGATAAATACGGTCTAGGCACCACGCCTACACAATATTTACCACTTACCCATCGATCTAATGAGCAAGCGCTATACGATCCTATGCATAAACATAATTCTAGTCCAACTATGCTAAACATATAATCAAAGTAAACTAAGAACAATATAATTGAGAATATAATCAAATAGAGCAAAGTCAAGTCTGATATAATAGAATAGAATAAAGTACTACTCATAGTATCACGAACAATGATGAATATTACAAGAATGTAGAGGGGAATTACCAAGAACTCCGACAGATCCGGACTCCAAGCTAGGCTTGATTCCCTCTAGATCTATTCCTATGTAGCTATGCTACTAAACTATGAAGCTCTAATTGAGATGGTGGCTCGGCTTCTCGAATTCGATGAGAGAATGAACTCTTGAATGAATTAGGGTTTCACCCGGGGGCCTGGGGCTCGAATATATAGCCCCCTAGGATGAACCACTGCCCTCGGATCAAACCGACCTAAATGGACGATAATTATTCATCCTCAAAGGTGGTGGAGGCGGGATCCACGAGACTCCACCCGATTGGTGGAGATGGGGAGTCGGCCGACTCCCCCGGGTCGGGCCGCCCGCCCACCCCCGCGGTGGGGCCCAGCCTTCGGGGGTCGCCTTCGGAGTCTTCTAGATTATACAATTTTACCCGTTCGGTCTTTATCTCTATGTAATCATGACATGTGGGCCTCCTTTGGTTCTCTTTCTGATAACCCCCTGCAGAAATAGACAATCACCAAAACTCGTGGAATTTTATCAGTGTAACCCCTATATCTAACATATGAACTCAAATTAGTCCTTTCTCTTGCTGCGTTGACGATATAAAATTGATACTTAACGACCGTCAACAAACTCCCCCAAGCTTACCTTTTGCTCGTCCCGAGCAAAGATAGACTCGATGATGGATCGGGAGTTGCTACAATGCTTTCACTCCTCACAAGTACACATGTGTTCAAACAAGAACTCTCCTCCGGATTAGAGTGAACTATCCTGACTCAAAACTCACTCATATTACCTTTCACCATGGGGCTTGTAACCGTCACTTGGGTCTTGAGTAGTTGAAAGATAGAACGGTCAAGTCAAGCGCCATGTTTCTCGCTCTTCGATCAACTATTATCCCCGAGTTTTTGCAAGGTTTTGAAATAAAACTCAGAGTTCCTTGTATGAACCTTTCAGGTCTCTCATTTGTGGTATTTCTGGATCCTTTCCCAAGGCATGAGTAGTGTATGCTTCTGTCTTCTCTCAAAATATGTGGTATTTATGGAACTAAGGCATAGTGAAAAGTGCCTTCTCTCTCTCACCCTACTTTCTAATAGGCTTATGTGGAGCTCATAGGTGGGGAGACACTCAAACTCACTTGCATATATTGCACAGTTAAGACATGGATCCAATAGGAACTAAAATAATAATAAAGTCATATGTGCATGTGAATGAGGAAGTGGAATGAATGATAGGATGATGATGATAAGGAAAATGATTATGAGAGGTACTCAACTGGTGAACATCTACTTCTACACTCGCTCCTTGGGGATAACATGACTCCCTTTATTTGGAAAACCTTGAAACTTCTTGAATGGGAGGACTTGGCTACTCTTTCTTCTTTCTCTCTCTTTTTTTTTTCCGAGCAACCAATCCTCTGGAAACGAAACTTTAGCAACGGGGAGTGTATATAACTTGAAATGATAATGACTGGAGCTTGATGTAGGCAATGAAATGGCAATGATTATTTCTAGATGTTCACTCCCAGGATAGGAGTAGGACCTTTTCTGGATGAAGTGAAATGAATGGCGTATGTATATGTGGATGGATGGATGGATGGATGCGTACTCCCAGTGTAGGAGCAGCATAGGTGCGTATCTCCAGGGTAGAGATAGCACAATGAGTGGTGAATGCGTACTCCTAGGGTAGGAGCAGCATAAGTGCGTATCTCTGGGGTAGAGATAGCACGATATGTGGTGGATATGGATCTATATATGGGTGGTACTTCTAGGAACAGAAGTAGCACAGAATGAATGTAACATTATAAAATGGGTGCATGCTTCTGAGGACAGAAGTAGCATAGATCAATGGATGGAGAGCACATAGTATTGACTTTAACTGCGTGACTAATTCCTTATGGGTCCACAGCATAACCACACTCAATGCCTATAAAGTCTACACTCAAACCTACAATATGATCTATATAAACAGATGGGTTTTCCTAATCTAGTAAGCATGAATATATGGTCTGTGGTAGGAATTTAAACTCTCATCATAAAGGAACTCATCATGCAGGAATTTAATATTTTTAAAGATAAATTCTCGAACTCTAGTATCTCTAGGAACAAGATGGACAATGAGACTCAAAACCTTCCCATATCATACCCGTCAACCACCTAGACTTAGATCAAGTGTTCGCTACCTACAAGTTTCGGGTTCGAGCGAATCTCAAATCTAAACAGTTGTGTCCAAAACTCGGGAGAGTGCAAGGTTGAAAACTAGGTACTTGAAAGGAATTACGGCGAGCAACTATTCATCATCTCCAAGTAGAGTTTATTCTAGGGGATAACTTTTAAGACAGATTGCAAGAGCTCTCCAAAAGTAGAAAAGATAAATAAGGAAATCTTTACGGGTTTCTATGGTTATGCATCTTTTTTAGTTGTTTTAACAAAGCACACTTTAATAAGGCATAAACAGATAAGTTGGAAACACTTAGCTTGGTACACGGGGGTTGCTCTCCCCCAAGCTGGATGTTGACATAGTCTGCTGATGTTGCTGACAGGCAATGAAGACGTTCTAGTTCCCCAGGAGTGTTGTAGATAGTTGCTGTTGGAGACAGCATTCAATTGTAACGGGCAGCACTCCGACGGGGGACTGGATGTCCTTCTGCCTGTTAGCTCTTCATGATCCTTGATGTTCTGTGAAGCTCAAATAGACAACAAAGCTTGTGGAACTGATTAAGTGTTAGTGATAAAACCTCTAGGCCTCGGTTGTCTAGAACTTTCTTAACTTAGACTTGTTCTAACGGGATCACGGGAAATATTTTTATCTTTTTATTATTTAAGGAATGCGAGACGGGGAAAATAAATATGCTGAGAAATTATTTTTGTGCCACCACAGTGAATGATTATCCACATGGGGCTTAATGATTTTCTGGATGCAAATGCAAAATATTTTCATTTTCTTTTCTAATGCGAAGATAAAAGAGTAAAGATGCAACTAAGATGCAAGTAGGAAAACAAATATGCTAAGGTAAAATTACGATGCTAAAAAGTAATTGCTGATAAATACCAAGTTACCTTTTGGCGCGGCGTTCGGTGGTTTTAAGTCCTCCGAACAGGACTTGTCATGTTCGCTCAATTGTCAAGGGGCGCATTGGCTGGCGCCTCAGATGATGTCGCCTCTTGTGTAGGAATTGATTCTGATTTTACTTTTACCTTCCACACCTTCTTTGTTGGAGAGGATGACCTTGAGGAGGAAGTTTCTTGGGGCACTTGGTTTTCTTCTGGTAGCACCTCTTCGGGTTCTTCTACAATGTTCTTCTCTTCTAGGTACTGATCTTCATATCTGAATACTTCTCCCTCATAGTCAGCCCATCCATCTGTAGTGATGTTTTTCTTGTTCTGGCGACGGGTACGCTGCCTTCTCCTTGCTCTGTTCTTCTTGGGTTCCTCAGTGATTATATAATTATTGTTGAAGTAGCGGCGTACCTTCTCAGTAGGAAAGTGGAAGTGAATCTCTCCTGTCCCAATATAGATGATAGCCTTGGTGGTGTTCGGGAATGGTCTTCCTAGGATGATTGGAGGATCATAGTCATCTCCCATGTCAATGACTAGGAAGTCTCAGTAGGGACATAATGGTCATCTATCGGATGAGGACATCCTTCACTTCTCCTTCGACGAAGTGGAATGTCCGGGTCCGCCATCTGCACTTTGTGCATAGGTAGGCTCCAAAGGCATAGTGCCATATAGATACTCATAGGTTACCTTGGCCATGATGTTGACGCCCGATCCGGTGTCACAGACAGCTTTATTGAAGGAGCTTCTGTTGATGGAGCATTGAATGGTTGGGACGCCTAGGTCATCCTTCTTGATTAGACGTGGGGATCTGAGTAAGTGGTCATGCTCCTTATGGACTGCAGTGACCATCCTCACTGTCTCCGTCTTCTTGGTCTTCTTATTCTTGTTCTTGCTCTTCTTAGCTGGATTCTTCTTCTTCTCACTGTTCGTTGATGAGGGTGTGTTGGGAAGGCAAAGACTCGTTCTTGAAGGAGAAGGCTTCTCTCTTGCCCTTGATGTTGAAGATAATCTTGGCGGTGTTGGCATACATGATGGCTCCAGCGGTGTTCAAGAATGGTCATCCCGAGAATGATAGGGGACCTTTCATCACTTTCGTATCCACTACCACGAAGTCTGCGGGAACATACGAGTTGCCTACTCGTACACATATATCTTCAAGTACTCCCAAAGGGACACGGAGTGACCGATCGCAAGTTTGTAAGTACATGGTTGTGTATGCTAAGGGGCATCTGAATAGCTTCTCATATATCACTCTTGGCATAATGTTGATGCTTGAACCGAAGTCACAGATTGCCTCATTGAAGTTGGTACTTCCAATGGAGATCGGAATGACTGGTCTCCCTGGATCGCCCTTCTTGATTGGCAGAGTTGAATCAATCCATGACCCCTTCGATGGATCACTCCGGCTATCTTCTACATTGAATATATCAACAAGATTTGCGTTTCGAGCTCTTCGGGTTGTCCGCGCGGTTTACCTTGACCAAGTGGTGGGAGCAAGGTTAACAAGCCGTTGTACCTGCGACTCAAGTATCTTGTTGAAGCGAATGGCTTTTGATGGCATTGGAAAAACCATCCATTCGTTGCCGAGTGTCTCTAGGACCTTGTCATTTGATGTCGGCTTCTTGGACAGATTGTCCATCATCTTGCCTTGATTCAAGCACTAACTCTCTCAAAGGCGGCCTGGTTGTAATTATTGTAGGAGGAGTTGTTACCTTGATAATTGCCGAATAATTGCCCGAGTAGTTAGGCCTCTGTTGCTGATTCCAACCTTGATTCTACGAGGACGATAGTAATTATTATTGTTGTTGTTATTGAGGTAGTTCACGTCCTCCTTCAACTCTGGGCAGTTAGCACCTGTGTGCACAGTCTCTCCATACTCTTCACATGTCATGCGAGCATCATGTATATGCATGACTTCTTTCTTCTCGGGGCTCTCTCATCGAGCCTCTTCATTAGCAAATCCATTTTGCGAGAAAGCATGTCTACCTCCTTCACTGATGCATTCCTCCACCTCTCTTGCGGGTCCGAGTTCTTTCTTCACTCCAACCTTGGTTGGATGCCATCTTCTCCACAAGAGCCGTGGCTTGAGGAATAGTGAGTGATAAGAATGCACCTCCAGCAGCGGCATCCATCGTCTCACGTGTCTTTGTTGTTGAGCCCATGGTAGAATGTCCGCATAAGCGGCCAATTCTCCATGCCATGATGAGGACACTCGAGGATGTAATCTTGAAAGCGCTCCCAAGCTTCGGGACAGTCTCATCATGGTGTTCTTTGAAAGCTTGATATCTTCCCACGAAGAGCATTTGTCTTGCCCATGGGGAAGAACTTCGCCAAGAAATTGGTGGAACATAGTGCCCACGTAGTATTCTTCTCCTTATTGGCGTAGAAACCGCTTTCGCTCTCCCCAAGAGTGAGAATGGGAAGAGGCGAAGTAGTATAGCATCTCGGGGACATCCTTGATAGTGAATGTGCTACAAATCTCGAGAAAGTGTTGGAGATGAGCACTAGCATCTTCATGGGCCTTCCCACGTAACCGGCTTGCTTGCACCATGTTGATCGGCGCAGCTTGAGCTCAAAAGCTCCTTCGATGTCCGCAAATGGTCCAGTACGAATGTTGTCCGTAGTTGGAGCCGAGAACTCGCGGAGTGACTTGTTCGCCATGGCTTAAAACGCTGGTGTCAAGTCTCGAACGAAAGGTCGACTTTCTGCTTCTGACAAACTTCCAAGTTGAGTTGATGATGATGATGATTGATTGGTCTTCTTCAACCGCTTCGGCCTTCCCGAATAAAGCTTCGGATTGTCAATATAATTATCGGGAAGAATTGTCTTTTTCATACATTACCCCGCATAAGATATAAAATAGACGAAAGACAAGGGTAAATTTTGTATGAGTAGAGAATGGTGACAGTGCTCAATCTCATTATGTAGTGCAATGCTTTGCTCATTATCCATTGGCTTTCAACCTTCCCGGCAACGGCGCCAAAAATGCTTGTTGACATTTCTAACGCCACTCGGTGTTAGGTTGTCATCCCCAACATGGCGCCAAAAATGTTAGTACTAAATAATGCAACGCTACTAGACATAAATATGGGATCCGCAAGCGTTTACGATAATACCGATGTAGCATTTTAACCAGGAGTAATCCAGGTATCGTTATTTATATTTTTACCGGGAAGGGAAGGCACTGGATAATGAGTGATGAGCAATGCACATGCGATAATGGAGAGCTTAACCTTGTCTCGTATCGATCATCTCATACGGGGTAAGTGTCACATAAAATATAGGAATGAATAATAAATGACATAAGATAAATGAGAGCATTTAGCCACATAAAATAATAGTAATAAGCCATCTCAACTTAGCACTCTAAGCTTATAACACTAGCATGGACTAGGACGATCTAGGGTATAATCCTATATTATTCTAACTACAAAGTCAAAGCATACAATGATTAGTGCAAGAACATCTAGCAATCATGGCGGGAAAAGGTTACATCTATGCATAGTGATATTACCAGAGAAGACTAGAGACATAGCAATGACTTCAATGTAATAGGTTGTTCTACTAAGACCTACCAACGGGGGATGGAATACAAAGGACTCAACGGAACTGTCACTTCCGCGATCTACCACACGACCCGGCTAATAGGGTGTAATCGCAGATAAATACGGTCTAGGCACCACGCCTACACAATATTTACCACTTACCCATTGATCTAATGAGCAAGCGCTATACGATCCTATGCATAAACATAATTCTAGTCCAACTATGCTAAACATATAATCAAAGTAAACTAAGAACAATATAATTGAGAATATAATCAAATAGAGCAAAGTCAAGTCTGATATAATAGAATAGAATAAAGTACTACTTATAGTATCACGAACAATGATGAATATTACAAGAATGTAGAGGGGAATTACCAAGAACTCCGACAGATCCGGACTCCAAGCTAGGCTTGATTCCCTCTAGATCTATTCCTATGTAGCTATGCTACTAAACTATGGAGCTCTAATTGAGATGGTGGCTCGGCTTCTCGAATTCGATGAGAGAATGAACTCTTGAATGAATTAGGGTTTCACCCGGGGCACGGGGGCTCGAATATATAGCCCCCTAGGATGAACCACGGCCCTCGGATCAAACCAACCTAAATGGACGATAATTATTCATCCTCAAAGGCGGTGGAGGCGGGATCCACGAGACTCCACCCGATTGGTGGAGATGGGGAGTCGGCCGACTCCCCCGGTCGGCCGACCGCCCACCCCGCCGGGTGGGGCCCGGCCTTCGGGGTCGCCTTCCGGAGTCTTCTAGATTATACAATTTTACCCGTTCGGTCTTTATCTCTATGTAATCATGACATGTGGGCCTCCTTTGGTTCTCTTTCTGATAACCCCCTGCAGAAATAGACAATCACCAAAACTCATGGAATTCTGTCAGTGTAACCCCTATATCTAACATATGAACTCAAATTAGTCCTTTCTCTTGCTGCGTTGACGATATAAAATTGATACTTAACGACCGTCAACACTTGTCCCCAAGGTGGCTAGTCCTATCTCTGCAAATGATTACAGACCCATATCTTTGTTGAATTGTTGTGTCAAAATTTTGACAAAGTTGTTAGCAGAAAGACTCCAACCTCATATTCTGAAGATTATTCACAAGAACCAGTATGGATTTATAAAATTTAGAACTATCCAAGACTGTTTAGGATGGAGCTTTGAGTATATCCATCGGTGCCATCGGTCAAGAAGAGAAATTGTCATAGTGAAACTTGATTTTGCTAAAGCCTTTGACACGTGGAGCATTCTACGCTATTCTCAAGATCTTTGGTTTGTTTGGGTTTCCCAAGTAAATGGATCAATTGGGTCTCTGCAATTTTATCCTCCGGATCTCGCTTTCAGTGCTCTTGAATGGGATTCGGGAAGCAATTTCTCCGCAAGAGGGGAGTAAGGCGGGGGATCCTCTCTCCCCTTTACTCTTTGTCTTGGCGGTGAGCTTCTTCGTATATAATGAATGGGCTCAAGGACGGGGTATCCTTCATCTTCCAATTCCCCAACCAGGCTCGATTTCCCAGTTGTGCAATATCGACGACACCCTACCGATAATGCAAGCCGATGCTAAACAACTATTTTGTCTTAAATTTGTTTTGAACTCCTTTGCTTCTTCGATTTGGATTGAAGGTCAACTTTAGTAAGTCCGATTGTGCCCATCAATGTTTCGAAGAAAAAATGAGAATCCTTGCGGGAACATTTGGGTGCCAAATTGGTTCCCTCCCCTTCACTTATCTCGGGATTACCTCTTGGCACCACTAAGCCCAAAATGGAAGATTTTGCTCCCCTCTTGGATAGGGTGGAAAGGAAGTTAAGCGCATGCTCTACCTTGTTGTCCTATGCTAGCAGTGGAATATGTGAATTTGTCATTTCCCCCATTTGTCACATATGCAATGTGCACCTTCAAGTTACACAAAGGGGTCATCCAGGATATTGATAGAATAAGAAAGCAATGCCTTTGGAGAGGCAATTTCGAAAGAAAAAGAGGAGGAAACCTTGTTGCTTGGCCCTTGGTTCGAGGCCTAAAGTGAAAGGTGGGCTTGGAGTTAAAAACTTGCTCATTCAGAATGATGCTCTCCTAATCAAACAGTTGCATAAATTTTATTCAAAGGCTGATATCCCTTGGGTTCAACAGATATGGTTCAAATATTATGATGGTAGGGTGCCACATGTCCAGAGAGAAATGGGTTCTTTTTGGTGGAAGGATATTTTCAGACTCAAAACCCTGTATAATTCTATTTCCACTTGTCAGTTGGGCAATGGCAGCTCCATTTTGTTTTGGCAAGATTGCTGGGCTGGTGTTACTCTGCAAGAGGCATTCCCAAACATTGTCCAATTTGTCAGACATCCCCATATGTCAGTCAAGGAAGTTAGTGAAGTCTCATCCTTGGAAGATTTATTCATTATTCCTATCTCTCATGAAGCCGCGAGAACTTGAAGAAATCGAGATCTGCTACAAGAATACACCCCGTCGATGAACATGACCGAGAGATTATTGTTGGGGTAATTCGAAATATTCAGCGGCTAAAGTTTATAACCCGGCTTTCCTCCATTCTCCCGTCAATGAAACTCTTCGGTTGGTTTGGAAATCCAAGGTAACTCCCCAGTTAAGTTCTTCGCTGGCTGATTTTGCTTGATAGACGAATACAAAAGGTATGTTAGTAAGAAGGCATTTTAATGTTCGGCCCGAGACTATCTTTGTGTCCTTTGTAATAGTAGAGCGTGGAAACCATAGAACATCTTTTTTTTGATTGTTCTTTTGCCAAGACTTGTTGGAACAAACTGGGTATTGTTTGGACCCTAGATGATAACATTCTCGGTAAGATCAAGCATACCGAGAGAATTATCGGGACTGCAAAGTACTTCATGGAGATTGTTTTAGTAGCTGCTTGGGAACTTTGGAAGATCGAAATGTGCAAGTCTTCGATGGTGTTCGAGGCTACTTTTTCCGGATGGTTGTGGAACTTCAAGTCCGAAGCCTCCCTACAAGCTCACAGCCGCGCGATGATGATAGACTTCTACTAAGTTTGTGGCTTGATATGTTGTAATTCAAAGTCGGTGCTCTGTCTTTTCGTTGCTTCGTAGAACAGCTTTTTCTTTTCGGTTCAACCCTCCCTCCCCCTCCCCCCTTCTCTTTGTTTCTATGTAAGTAAGCTCGTACTTGTCCTCCTTTTTAATGAAAGTTTTTATTATACCGTGGGGAACTCCCCCATGGTTTTTGTGTTAAAAAAACAGTCGGGTACCAAGTTAAGGTGAATGGTGACTTATCTGAAAGTTTCAGTCCAGAAAGGGGTTTGAGACAGGGGGACCCTTTGTCCCCCTACTTGTTCTTGTTGTGTGCTGAAGCTTTTTCAGCATTACTGAGGAAAGGAGAAGAAGATGGTTTAATTGCAGGGGTTAAAGTCTGCCATAGTGCTCCTAGCATTTCACACCTATTATTCACCGATGACTCTCTGATTTTGATTCGAGTGAATGAAGGGGATTGCTTGCACTTACAGAATGTACTCCCGTTATATGAAGAGTGTTCAGGTCAAGTCATTAATAAAGCCAAATCTGCTATTCTGTTCAGCAAGAATACACATCAAGATGATAAAAAGAAGGTGTGTGAGCTGCTGGAAGTTACTAAAGAGACCATGAATGAAAAGTACCTAGGCCTCCTGGTGCATGTGGGGAAGTCGAAGGCGAATACTTTTGCTTATTTGAAGGACAGAATATGGAAGAGGATACAAGGGTGGAATGAAAAATTCTTGTCTTGGGCTGGAAAAGAAATACTTATTAAGGCGGTGGCACAAGCAATCCCAACATTTGCAATGGGCTGTTTTAATCTCACTAAGAACCTCTGTGATGACATTGGGGCTATGATTTGCCGCTTCTGGTCGAATCACCAGGAAGGGGAAAATAAGATACACTGGTTGAACAAAGATCAAATGTTGAAACCAAAGGGAGGGGGGGGGAGGGTCTGGGATTCAGAGATATTCACTGCTTTAACCTGGCTATGCTTGCCAAGCAAGGTTGGCGTCTACTGAAACAACCGAACTCATTATGTGCTAAAGTTTTGAAGGCCAAATATTTTGCAAACACCTCTGTCCTGGCAGCCCAACCGAAACAAGGAATGTCATACACATGGCGTAGCATCTTGGATGGAATTGAAGTAATGAAGATAGGGATGATTTGGAGAGTGGAAGATGGTGAAGGACTGAACATATGGTCTGATTCTTGGCTGCCAAGGGACTGGTCCAGGGAGCCGATCACTCCGCGGAGGCACAACCTACTAGAGGAGGTGGCAGAGTTGATTGATCCATACACAGGGAGATGGGATGAGGCAATGGTGCATGATATGTTTTGGGTGGAGGATGCCAAAGTAATTCTGGCTTTACCAGTTCATCAAGGAAGGCCCAATACCACTGCATGGCACTTTGACAAACATGGCTTGTTCAGTGTCAAAAGTGCTTATAAGGTGGTACAAAAGGAGCTATTGAGAAAGAGGAGTGCAGGAAGAGGTCAGCAAGGTGGATCAGGAGAGGAGGAACAAGGAGTGTGGAAGGTGCTATGGAAGCTGGACTGTCTAAACAAAATCAAGCACTTCTTATGGAGATTTGCTCACAATAGTCATCCGCTAAGAGGGAATCTTGCTCGTCGAGGTATGAAAATTATAAATCGATGTCCAGTATGCAATCACCAGGGAGAGGATGGGGGTCATCTGTTTTTCAAGTGCAAAATTGCCAAACAATTGTGGCGCGCTATTGGGCTAGAAGCTGACAGAGACAGCTTAGCGCGCTGTTGCTCGGCAATGGATGCAGTGGAATATATAGTCAAAGCTACTGAAAAGCGGAGACTACTGATGATCGTGGCGCTATGGTTCACATGGACAGAACGCAATAAGATCAAAGAAGAAGGGAAAAGGCGAAACATTGAAGCTTTAGCACGCGGAGTGAAAATCTATGTCAAAGAGATGGGAGATTTGGCAAAGACGCAGCCGGGTATGAGAAGGACGCAGCGGAGGGTTCAGAGGTGGACTCGACCACCAGCGGATTGGCTTAAAGTCAATTGCTATGCCTCATTCAGGTATGAGAACAAAGAGGGCAGCTGGGGTGTGATCATAAGAGACTGGGATGGAGACGTGGTGACTGCAGGGAGGGGAAAGATTAACCATCTACTTAGCCCCGCTCATGCTGAACTCATCGCTTGCCTACAAGAAGTCCAGATGGCGGTGAGTCTGGGAGCTGGTCGTGTGATCATAGAGACGGATGCTCAAGAAGTGGTCAAGGCAATCCTCTCGAATGATTATGATGATTCTGAAGTCGGCATTTTACACTACAAGAAATGTGTTATCTTTTGACATTTCATATATGTCATAATATCCAAAAAAAATAAGTCATAAGTTGTCAGTTATGACACAAAGTTGACGAAAATGAAATGTCAAAAGATGAGCGTCTATAATGACAACTTATGACGTTTAAATGTTAATGTCATAACATTATGAATTGATTCCCGTCGTCATAAACTTTTATGACTTCTGATTAATGTCATAAGTTTCTTGTACCTCAGCAGGCCTGATTAGGGCTTTTTAGCTTACAAATGGGCCAAACTCACAGTTAGGGCCCATCTTCTACTTAGGCCTTTTCTTATTTTTAAAGATCACTCAGCCCATGTAATTTTCTAAAGCCTATTTAACAATGAACAAGCCTACAGCAGATTATTTTGTGCAGCTCATTGGCAGATTGTTTTTAGGCCCACAACAAAATTTTTATGGCAACCTGAATGCTTTTGGGCCCAAACAAAACAACCTATTTCATCATTCCGTACAAAATATTTTGAATTAAACAATTAAAGCGAACCATCAAAATAAGGCAGCCAACAGAAACACGTTACATACATTGCATAGCCTAATATCACTAGAAACTTGTTGCAAAGCAGATCCAAAATCAACTGGTCCACCAACAAAAATATTCCACACTATTGCATGATTTTCTATCCACGTCCATGTGCCAGCCATAACTTGAATTGCTTGAGGACTGAGTCACGGTATCTTGCCCTCCTTGTGCTGCAGCAAGGTTTGCCTTCTTTTGAGCCTGCCAATAGCTAAAAATGGAAATCAGTTTTCTTATTCTAACTGTTATTTATCGTAGTAGGAACAAGTGATAGTAATTTAAGACATGATGCATATGCTAGTGTACAGTAAGTTTTCGGGGATTAGAGAAACACTTTCAAATAGTCATATCAACAAAATTTAATCATTTTAGACTAGAGCACTTCACTTATCAACAATCATAAAAACAAATAGTATATAGTTCTTGTCAAAAAACAAATAGCATATGGTCGTTTACATAATCTATTATTGATGCCAAGTATCCAATCATTGAGCATGTTCTGATGCGGTATAGGTCTAACAAACAGAATTGCATCCTGTACAAAATTTCGTCTAATTGCTATGAATTAGCTGGAGCTTCGGCAACCACAAGTTGCTAACATGTCTAGAAGTAATATTAGCTGCAAAGAACCAAGTCTCCAGCAAATTACTATGACTGTCTAAAATGTCTCTAATTTTGTATAATGTAAACAACAACTGAGATGGATATATTAACACAGAAATAATGACAAAAGTGACAAAAACAGCAGAATATTCGAGAGCAAGCTTCTGAAAAATCTGTGCCCAACAATTGCCCCACCATTTTGCTGCAAGTGAAAGGGCCAAAAATTATATCAGATTATAAATTCTGCATAGTAATTTTTGTTGCCCCAAATTAAAAGTTAAAGCCATACACAATGAAAATAACTAGCTGCTTACTTGGAAAAAGATATGGAACACCAAAATACTATGGACTGAATAGTAGTAGATACCAAAATACCATTCCAGTTATGCAACATTACAAAAGCATATGTTCAGTCCATTACACTAATCTCAACCAAGTGACCTACACATATTTGATTAGTGCTTTTGCACATACAGTGCAGACTTGCTATCAATCAATTTTAAAGATTCATGGAGAGGCATATAACTTTGATATAGAACTGAACCTTTGTTACATCTAGCACCTTGTTACAGAACTGGACTGTGATAGGACCAAGCTACTTCAGATCAACTAATCTACTAGTCACAAATACGAAGATACTTCAAATGTAAACAACGGGAACCAGCAGGCACAGGCAGCCTGAAGTGACTCTAAATGAATTTGCATCCAGACTAACAAAGAGTATTGCTTGCGATAAAGAAAAGTATTACCTTGCGACATGACATAAGAGTAGTTCAAGTAGTACATACCGAACTTCAAGAACCAGCAAGGATTAGGGTGCCCAACACCGGTGAACAGCCACCTCTATCGACGTCGCGCCCGACAGATCGGGGCTTGACCTCCCACGATTGATCCCCGATGCGCCCAACTCGCGGCTACGGCCTTAGCAGAGGGCCGGTTGGGACCCCCGCCCTAGCGGCCACCCGCGCACACCACCGGATACCGAGCCTGTAGCCCGCTACTCTCCTCCCCCGTTCGTGGCTTCGCACAGATCTGAGAGCACCACAGGATCAGCTGCTGCCAGATCCTAGCATGGCTAGAGGGATGAGGCCGGTGAGGCGAGGAGGAGGGATGAGGCGGGCGTGACGGGAGTGGCTGGCGGCGAGAGGGAGAACGAGGAGGAGACTGAGGGGGCGTGAAAGCCTGAGAATTGAGGAGACCTAGGGTTTCAAGTAGTTTTATACAGGCCGAAGTGAATATCAACCGTCCGTTCGTTCATCCGATGGCCAGATGGAAAACAGGCTTTCTGTTTTGTCAATCCGGGCTTCATTTTCAGGCCCAATATTGCTTGATGTTTTTCCTTTTTTTTTGTTTTTTCTGGTAGCCGAAATGCATTGTCATTCTAAAATACAAATTTCAATACCTATAGTCTACACGAAATGTATGGGCCCTGACATAATTTCCACATGAATTGACTACCTAAGTAGTATTGTTAAGGGTTTACAAGGATTTTTTAAAGTGGTTTGTTTTTTCAAATGTTTGTATGATTTGTCGTGTAGAATTTGAAAGTAGTTATGTTAAGAACTACACGACATACCCTTGTGAAGCACATAGAGTCCGCCTATGTCGGAATGACTTGAGATTTTTTTGGCAGTCATTTACACCCAAAATATGATCCCACACAAGATATTAGGTTTTTCTAATAATTATTTTTATTATTATATTTTTCTTTTTGTTGTGTGAGACAAAATATGGTGAATTATGGATCCAGAACACTAGAATTCTACAGCCATCTCCACATATATTTGTCTCCTAGGGCATAAGAGACCTTGTGGAAAGTTTAGCACCATTTTAGATCTTTTCAGAGGTGGACTCAGTTCAATGTATAATTACGTGGTGAAGTCGTGCGAAAATTCAATTAAACCAAGAAAAGTACCAAACCAATTCAGAAAAATCTCAAACTTCATGGTTGTTTCACACATGGCATTTGCAAGCCTGAGAAAAAAGTTTGAGACCCATACGACAATTGGACCTCAGAATCCCTTAGAACCCAGGTGTGTAGACATGGTTCGATGAAAGGTTTCATATACCCTTGTGAAGCATGTATAGTCCGCCTATGTCAAAATGTCTTGAGATATTTTTTACAGTCATTTACACCCAAAATATTGTCGCACACAAGATCTTAGGTTTTTCTAATAATTTTTTTTATTATTATATTTTTCTTCGTGCGGTGTGAGACAAAATATGGTGAATTATGGATCCAAAACAGTAGAATTATGTATCGACCTCCAGAAATATTTGTCTCCTAGGTTACAAGAGACCTTGTGGAAACGTTTGGCTTCATTTTAGCGCTTTTTGAGGGTGGACTCAGTTCAACGTATAATTACTTGGTGAAGTCGCACAAAAATTCAATTAAACTAAGAAAAGTATCAAACCAATTCAGAAAAATCTCAAACTTGATGATTGCTTTGCACAGGGTATTTACAAGCCTGAGAAAAAGTCTAAGACCAATACGACAACCTTTAGTCACTCGGTGGTTGCTTCACACAGGGCTTCACACAGGTCAACCTTTAGTCCTAGTTGAGGTCTCCACTTGGGAGTAAAGGGGTGCCTATTGGTGCTCGAGCCGTTGGACATGGACCTTTAGTCCCAGTTAGAGCCTCGAACCGGGACTATTTGTCCCTTTACTCACAGGTGCAAAAAGATTGCAGGAGTAACCCAGAAAAGGGTGTCGAGACAAAAAGTCTGTTCTCTACTAGTGCACCTTTTGTACAAGTTTCTATATCTCGAATAATCTTTTACTATAATGTGCAAACGGAGTCACAGGAGCTTGTGTAGTTCGGTGGTAAGGCTGTAAGCCTCTATATGTGTGGTGCTGAGTTCGATCCCTCAATAGTGCTCTTCATTTTTTTTAATGAAATTCCTTTTTAATTTCCCACTTCCTGTTTGGGCCGGCCTCCCAATGGCGCACGATTGGGCTGACGTGCATGGGCTGGGCCGGCCTCCCAATGGCGCACGACTGGGCTAACGTGCATGGGCTGAACATTACTAGGCATGGAAGGGAGAGTGCAGTAAATTGCCCACTTGGGCCGGCGTGCGTGGGATGAAAGTCGCTGGGGCCTTCGTGAGACAATTTTTGCCTGAGCCCGCTACAT
Source organism: Themeda triandra (assembly GCA_018135685.1). Taxonomy (NCBI): domain Eukaryota; kingdom Viridiplantae; phylum Streptophyta; class Magnoliopsida; order Poales; family Poaceae; genus Themeda; species Themeda triandra. The sequence continues at coordinate 551,031 of JAENPR010000127.1, forward strand.
GTGTGTCTTTATAGAAGCTGAAGCACGATAATCTTTTTTTGTTTTATATTATTTATTAATTTTATGCTGTCTTTTTTATGATTTTTATGTTGCCTTCATATAATATAAAATATACTATTTACATCCAGCAATAAAAAATTGCGTGCTAGCTAGGTGGTTGAAGACGTCCGTGCTAAACATGTTGGTTGTAGGTCAGTCTTGATTCCAATAAATGATGACATAACTTTTTTTTCTATTTTAGCAAAAAGAAAAAGGCCACCAGAAAAAAGACCACCAAGATCTATTTCAACAAAAAGAAAAAGGACCGACAATACTTTGCACATATAGAGCCATGACATTAACTCTTGGTTCACTAAGGGATAAACTAATAGTTTATATAATTTAAAGCACTTCAATAAAAAAAACTAATAGGTTTATGGTAACACCATGCACTCCTAAGTTTTTTGCCACAAGTTCAATTGCAACATATGCACTGCTTTTTAGGAACTTTTTAAGAAGAAATATATGGTATATGGGATCCGCTTGCTTTTTTCATTTTTTCTTAACCTAACAAATGAAGGAAATTAATGACAAAATGGATAGTGAGACTTGTTTTGGTAGTTGGACTCATGGCACCTCATATAACAATGTTCAAACGGTTCAATAAAATGTGACACACAATCCTTGTCATAGATTTATGACATTAGCAAATTGGCTGTTATGACATAGCAAAATTGTCACACTATAACATTCTACTAGCTTTTAAGACATTTTATGACATTTTATTTATTAATGTCACTAAGTTTAGCTGGCTTCGAAACAAATGTCATAAACTAGCCGATTTAGTGACATTTTGATCAAGTGTCATCCCGTAAATGTCATAAGATGGCACATTTCTTGTAGTGTTAGTTGATGAAGTTGAGTCATTGTTAGCTTTGAATTTTATTCAAACGGAGTGCAAATTTGTTAGTAGAGATTGTAATAGGGCTGCACATGCTTTGGCAGCTTTGTGTTCTCTGTGTCATGAGGGCGAGGCAGTTCTATCTGACTCCGTCCCTGAAACTGTATCGGTCTTGGTCACTAACGATTTGTTAGTTGACGAGTAGTGAGAAGTCACACAGATTCAAAAAACATAACCTCGAGGAACTGTGTCGTTTGAGCACCGCAACATCTCTGGTTTAAACAGATCTTTAGTTGGTTCTGTTACATCCAGCAACTTGCTCAACCCTCAGGTGAGTTGGTAGTGGGTTTACTGTTACATCTGTTCTTTGCTACAATCTACTTGTATTAAATTACTTTTTTTTTGAAAGGGGCGACGAAAGCTTCACCGCCATTTTATATTAGACGAAATACTTGTACTAAATTACTTGAGTGTCTCTGTCAGTCTGTCTAGTGTGTACACACATTTATAACTTGCATGTATGGTTTGAGTCGTAATTTAATTAGAATCCGTGTTATGCGAGTAATGTTTAACTTAGTTGAACATATCTTGTGTTGCAATATATGAATATAAGGCCTCACTAATATCAATTTTCATTCTACTACTATCTGAAAGAACATTAATTGAGAACATACTCCATTTTTTAGAATATTCTCTTATCTTTTTGGCCTGGCACCTAAGCCATTTACACACCCTTGTGATATTGACATTATTCAATGCATATGTGCTCATCCATGTTTCTTTGTGTAGGGTGACCTCTCGTTCAACCTTGAGTATGCACATCCCTATCTGGATGGTGTGGAGAACCGCAGTAAAAACCGCACCTTCAAAGCTAGCTGCTTCAACAGCAGGAAATTAAGCCCTGTCTTTGTTGCTGGTCACAACATGGATGAAACTCCACCTATCTGGATCGACAGAGTTGGATTTAAAGCCAATATAACAGAGGTTTGCATAGATTGGTATTACTTTCTAGATACTTTCATTAACAGCAATTTCATGATACATGAGGAAACTGTCTGGATTCCCAGAACTTCACGAGGCAGAGCAAATTCACATATGGGTTCGTGCTGGAAGAGATTACTACACGCGATGAAGATAACAACATATGTACACATGGTGCTCGAGTATTGCCTGGTGGCGCTATTAGCATGAATGGACCTCCCACAACCTTGAGTGGCACTGGTGTCGATCGAATGGCATTTTTACAAGCTAATATAACTCGAGACAATATAGATTTCATAAATGGTGCAACAATTGGAAACAGATATATATTCCAGGTGTGCTAATATTTCACATGTATTTTTGTTGTTGTTTGATCTCCGTAGCACAATTCGAGTAATCAATTATTTCTGGATGTTTTAAACCAAACAAAACTCAGTACCTCACTGCCTCACTGTGTGAAAAATGACAAAGGAAGACTCTTTACACGATTGTTTTCGTTTCAGTATTTGTTTTCACTTGAGAGGCTGCTGCACATAATATCGAATGTTAGGCACATTTTAACAAATGTTCTCACTATAATCACTTTAAAAATTAGGTACATGTTTCTTTTTTGGCAAAGGAAAGTTTCATTCCTGTTGTTTATATATTACAAATTTTGATATCTGGAGAACCGGATCCGTGGCGCAAGAAGGTTGTGTGTTGGATTCATGTCGGGTTTCAAAGCCCCGATCCTAGTTTGGAATTCTTTTTTTTTTGAATTTTGATATCCAGAGTAATTCTTATTTAATACTCTAGCATCATGTGTTTTTAGAAAGTTCTCCTTAATAAAGTAATTTTCTTGTTGGTTGCAGTTTGACCAAGGTCTCGGCATCGGAAGCAAAAATCCATTCTTTAACCATCATCAGCTTTCGGTGACAAAGTTCATTAATCTGAATAAGCAAGAGAAAGGTGCAGGGAAGCCAGCACCTGCTGCATTGGCACTCCACGGTCGTTACGCAGGATGTGTTGGAGATCTGCCGAGCTACGATGCATTTGCACGGGCCTCACTCCGTCAGGGGCTATAACATGGGGGAACTGGGTGCTTCCAGAAATCTTCTTGAGGCGAGTATCAATCCACTGGAGGATTTGGAGCTCCTGAATTATGAACATCATTGTTCATCTCTGTTCATGGCATAGTCTTGGGAGTTTTTATTTTTCTTTTCTTTGGATTTTATTTTGAAATTTTATCCGTGCAGGTTGCCGCTGAGGTGCGCGTCCCCGTCACTGTGAAGAACAAACAAGCGCAGGTGTACGCATTTGCCGAGCATGGCACTGACCTCGGGAGCTCCAAGGACGTAAAGGACAGAGTTCTTTAGGCGTGTTGGCCATGGGTCTTCCTATGGCGTTGGTCTCAAGGTTGGGCCTGTAAGAGCAGCCGCAATGTGCCCTGACTCAGGTGGTAGGAAGATGGGGCCGCAGGTGGTGGTAGTAAATACATTCTCGCTCACAATATACTACCGGGTGTAAGATGGGCCCCACGATAAAAAGTACAATCCAGCATGCACGTTTGTTGCCTGACTTCTCTGTTCTCCTGGCGCTCGTGAGAGAAACAATTTTTTTTTGCCTTCTACCCGGTAGTAACGTTAGTCCCGGTAGTAACTAATACCTATTCCAGCTACTGCTTCCACAATGTATCCTACCGGGTGGAAGCTCTTGCTACCCCCTTACTACCCCCATTGCGGCTGCCCTAAGGGCGGAGTACGCTGTGGATCTCAATGCTGGCACGGGGTCCTTCTCCCTGAGATTTGGCGAGAGGTTTTGAATGCCGCTTCTGGTGGGAGTGAAGACTTGTCACTCTAGATTATTTTTTATATATTTAGGAGTAACGGTCAGGAGATTTGTCACTGAATAAATAGTCTGAGGTTTAAGTAGGATTCAACCTTTTTATGAAAGGATGCTCTGTTAGTTCTCTTCCTCTATGGAAGATACTAGCTTTGTTAATTCTCTAATAAATTTCCAGCTCCTCATATCGTCGTACGCATGCTTTTGATATTTGATAAATCTGAAAAGGTTATTGTGCATTGTCCTTACATCGATGGCAGCTAATATAGGTTGAAGCTTCGAGTGGTTATAACATTCTCTTGTTTTTTCATAAAGGATTTTCAATATCCGGCCTCTACATCCGGAGATGTACACAGCCAATTATTACAAAAGAGAGAAAAGTCATAGTCTTATACATTGACCAGAACATTACAGCAAACGATAAATGTTTCGACCCTCTATTTGATCCTAGAGGGCGTCCTTGGCTTACTCTTGACGCCGCAGCTGAGTCGCAAGTGTCGCAGTGCAGGGCATGATTAGGAGTAGATGTGCTTGCGTTAATGCCTTCAAGAAGTTAAATGACATCCGCAAACGCCATCATCAACGAAAGAAAGAGGAAATTACATCGGCGCCTCCAAAGGGGAATATGACGTTGATTGCGTCATCACCGCCGGCCCAGCACCGCCAGGCAGGGTTTTCACCCGTAATCCAAAGTCCTGCAAAAGCACATCCAAGCCGAACCTACATACAACAGATGCCGGAAATGATCGGCAGGGTCTTCACCAGATGTTGCGAGACAGCAGAAAGCAGGGGGCGACGGTGTCCTTTGATGTGTACGCCAGCGTCGATTTATGGGCCGCCTGGGAGCGACGTGGTCTGTGGGAGGGCAGGTTGGACGGCTTGGAGATGGCCAGTGCCAACCCTGTCATCCCCATCCGGTGCTCGGGAGTCCAAATCGACCCCCAAGCCGCTGCCATGGAAATTGTTCCCTACCCGAGGCAACGCCCGCCCGAGTGCGCAGTGCCGGAGCACCACCCGCACCGAGAAGGGGCAGCACGGGGCAGCGGCCGGCGGATCTAGACTTGAGATACCCAGATCGGCTCGTCGCCGCCAGACCCCTCCCCAGTGCGGGTACGCTGGCCGCCGAGTCCATTCATCCACCAAACGGTGGGGAGAACGGTGCCGCCGTCCGCGTCAGGCCACCGAGGTGCAAGCCAGACCGGCCTTCACCATCGAGCAGGCCTCCCCACGGGGACTAGATCCGGCCACTGAGGACCGGAATCGGCCCCCGCCGCCCCCGAAGAGGAGGTACGGTTGGAGGTGGAGGGGGTGGGGGGAGAGAGGTGGGAGAAGGGGTGCTCGTGCCCGCACCTGGGCAGAGAGCCCCGCCGCCGCCATCATGGGGGCTGCACGAGCTTCCCGAGCAGTCCCTCCGGTGGCGGTGAGGTGGAGAGCGGAGGTTGAAGGCTGAAGGCGGCGGTGGGGAGCGATGGGGAAACATTTTTTATCTGTTATAAATGGACTACTCTATCCTGCCTGCCTAAACGTTTTGATGTCGTGGGGGCGGTTTTCATTTCTGGGTGGAGAAACACAGTCGCAAGTTGCAACGAAATATAATGTGAAACGTCCTACACATTAGTCACGAAGGAGATAAATCAAACTACATTGTAAGTTTTGATTTTTGGGAAAAAGTATGAAATTTGAAATCCCAAATCTGGTTTGATTTTTGGATTCTTTTTTCTTTTTTTAGGGGCAGGCGTTTTCCACCCCTTTTGTTTTGTTAAGGGAAGTAGAAAGCTTTACAGCTCCCTTTTATACAATGTGGCATAATAAACACGCCCAAGGGCAAACAATAGAACAAGCATAGATACCCCGACGAAGGAACAACAACAAGGCATATATTCTCTTCAACGATGCCGCCAAGAAGGTGAATGATGCCGCAACATAATCATCGTCGGCTAAGCGGAGCTTGGCAAGGCTTTCGCCTGAGCTTTGTGCCGATATGTTGAGCGAGCCGATCAAGGAGACTGGAGACGGTAGCAAGACATCCTTCAATGATGCCTTCAAGAAGGAGATTCTTGTCACTGGTTTGCACTAAGCTTTTGCCTAGAACATTTGCACTAGTGCTCGAGTTGACCTGCCCGAGATGGAGGTAGGCGTGCAGCACCGTGCGCCGACGCTTGCATGCGAGGGGGGGAGGGTTTGCCGGCCGCCGCCACACTGCGCGGAGCCGTTTCAAGGCTCGCCCGCTATAGAGGAGGCGCGCACCATCTTTCGTCCCTAATTGGACGAATTAGCGGGGGCTTTCCAGCTGCCACCACACCACGCGAAGGCGTTCACGGATTCGCCCGCGACAGCGGGATCGAGGCGTGCACACCGGAAAGAGATCGTCCCCGAACGGAGACGGTTTTGCCGACCGCCACCACACTGCACCGAGCCTATAGTATAGCATCACCTTTTTTTTTTTGACCGGGCATTCTTTTTTGTGAACTGCTTCATTTTTCAAACTTCGCAGGCCTATTCAGTTAACTGTGCTGGCAACACGTTGTTCTTGCTGGCATGCATATGAAAAGCACGAACTGGGCTCGATCGTTTGAGTTCCATGGCATTCAGAGGCCAACACTGATTCGATTGATGAGCCGTTTCAAACACAATTGGAGATTTACTACGAGACTGTACAGCGCGTGTGGGAAAAGTATTCACGACTGCATTATCTTCTTCTCGCATCGAATCGCCTTACCCCCACTAATCCCAGCAAGGAGTACACGGAACACGAGAGGACGGTGAGAACCTATATAAGCACATTCCTGGCGCAACGCTTCCTCGCCAAAGCGACTGCAAGGCGCACACTCTCTAGTGAGAAAACACATCCACCCGAGACGAGAAAGTCGATCGATCGATCAGGCTTCAGGCACGTCCTCTTTCAGGAAGGAGGAGCCCGAGCCGGTGGCGCGACCCTTCAGGTGGGCAGGTGGAGAGCTCGGCGGCTTGGTCCGTCAATCCCGTGATCAAGCCCGTCATGCTCGTGACCCTGAGAGTGCAGGACACCCAGCGGCGTGTCGTGGCGCGCAGCATGCGCAGGACTGACAAGCTGCAGGGACTGATGAACTACTACTACGTCATGGTGTGCTCGGCAGGCGCAGGGTGCCTCGTGTTCGACGGCAAGCGGCTGCGAGATGAGCAGACGCCGGAGGAGCTTGGGATGAACAGTGTGTAAGCACTCAATCGATAACTCACTATGAATCTTAGGGTTTATACGGGTTTGCAGGAGAATTGTAAGGTAAACGATGGCAAATTACATCAGGCGAGCAGATCGCTCCCTGCCCAACTCCTCCGGACACAGCCGGCCACCGGTTCCTACTCCTGCCTGCCTCCCCCTTTCCCCTTTCTCACGCCTATAACGACATCTCGAAGACGATCACTTCCAGACGGCACCGCTCACACGAGGATTGGGCTTCAGGCGTCGCTTGGGCCTTGGCATGCGACTTGGGCCTTGATGAGCATGCTGGGCCTTGCTTATCTTCTGGGCCGGGACGATGACTTGTGGGCCGGCCGTATCTGCTTCTCCTCCTTCAGCGCCAGCCTCCTCTTCATCAGCGCCAGCAGCAGCGTCAGCACCTGAATAATCTTCAGAGTTAGTCAGGGTCTTGACATTCCTCCCCCCATCAGAAACGGCTTGACCCCAAGCCAGAGCTGCCGGGAATTGTTTGCGAAGCTCATCCTCTAATTCCCAGGTAGCCATGGACAGTGGCCAAGAAGACCACTTAATCAGTACTTCAGGGAGCAATCGACCAGAATGATCCTTCAGACGTCTATCCAGCACCTTGACAGGATATCTCAAAGCATCAACTGATATGGAAGCAGGGAGTTCAGATGAAACCTGGTGTGTAGAGGGCACTGCCTTCTTGAGTTGAGAGACATGAAACACTGGGTGTACCGATGTGGTTTCAGGCAACTGTAACTTATAAGCAACATTGCCCACCTTAGCTATCACAGAATAAGGACCAAAGTATCTAAAGGATAATTTGTGGCTGGCTCTGGTTGCAATAGATGTCTGAATGTAAGGTTGAACCTTGAGATAGACTTTATCCCCATCAGAGAAAGATCTTTCTAACCTATGCTTGTCAGCTTGCTGCTTCTGTCTCTGCTGAGCCCTCAACAGTTGCTGTTGCAGTAACTGTACCATCATTTGCCTCTCCTTCAACCAAATTTGTAAATCTGGTATAGCACAAGACTCCACAACATCAATGCCCAAATGCCTAGGTTTCTGCCCATAGAGTACTTCAAATGGAGTGGTGTTCAGAGAAGTATGGAACGTGGTATTATACCAAAATTCAGCCAAGGGCAACCATTGCTTCCACTGAGTTGGACAAGAGTGAACAAAGCATCTCAGATAACTCTCCAAGCATTGATTGACTCGTTCTGTTTGACCATCAGTCTGGGGATGATAAGCTGTGCTCATCCTCAGCTCTGTTTTAGTGAGTTCAAAAAGCTCTTGCCAAAGGGGTAAATATTTTGTCCCTATCAGATATCATGGCTTCAGGAAGCCCATGCAGCTTGAAAACATTGTCCAGGAAAACCTTCCTTGGCCACTTGCAGAGCAGTAAATGGATGTTTAAGAGGGAGGAAATGAGCATACTTGGAAAACTTGTCCACTACCACCAATATGCAGTTGAACAGCTGGGAAGTGGGCAAACCTTCTATGAAGTCTAAGCTCACTACCTGCCAAGCAAAATCTGGTACTAGTAGAGGTTGAAGTAGCCCAGGGTACTTGACTCTTTGAGTCTTTGCTTGCTGACAAGTTTCACATTGTTCCACAAACTCCTTAGTCGTTTTCTTAAGACCAGGCCAAGCAAACACTGCTTTATTTCTTTTTGTATGTTGGAAGGAACCCAGAATGCCCCCCACTGGACTGGAATGCAAGGAATGCAAAATTTTGTGTTGAAAGGTTGTGCTATGGCCCACCCAGATTCTGCCTCTAAGTTTAATAATCCCTTGATGCAGGCTGAAATCACCCTGAGGACTAGAAATTACCAATTGAGCTAACAACTTGGATGATTCAGGATGAGATTGATCTGACTCCACCAATTCTTCCAACCATACTGGCTTGACAGTTGACAAGGCCAATATCTCCTGATGAGGGCCATGTGGAACCCTTGAAAGAGCATCAACAGCTCTATTCTCCACTCCCTTTTTATAGCAAATTTTGTACTTGAGCCCCAACATCTTGGTCAATGCTTTGTGTTGCCAAGGAGTGTTCAACCTCTGTTCATCAAGGTAGGACAGGCTCCTTTGATCAGTCCTCAGTAAGAATTCACTGTGTTGGATATAAGCTCTCCACTGGTCAATTGCAAGTAAGATGGCTAAACACTCTTTTTCATAAGTTGAAAGTGTTTGGTTCCTTGGTCCCAAAGCCTTACTGACATAAGCCACTGAATGACCATCTTGTTGCAGAACTGCTCCTATTCCTTTATCTGAAGCATCTGTCTCAATGACAAAAGGCTTTTGGAGATTTGGCAAAGGCAACACTAGGGCAGTAGTTAGAGCTGTCTTCAAAGGTTGGAAAGCAGCTTCTTCAGCTTCAGTCCAGACAAACAGGTTACCCTTCCTCAACAGATTTGTAAGGGGTCTGCTAATAGCACCAAAGTTTTGCACAAACCTCCTATAGTATCCTGCCAAGCCCAAAAAGCTCCTGACTTCCTTGAAAGAAATTGGTGTGGACCAATTGACCACATCAGCTATTTTCTTTGGGTCTGTTACCACACCTTCAGAACTGATAACATGTCCTAGATAAGAGAGTTCCTATTGAGCAAAAGAACACTTCGATAGCTTAACTTTGAACTGACTGTCTTGAAGAAGTTTGAACACTTGTTTGAGATGCTCCAAGTGCTCCTCCCAACTCTTACTGTAGATTAGTATATCATCAATAAATACAACAGCAAATTTCCTTAGTATTGAAGCCAGCACTGTGTTCATCACATGCTGAAAAGTGGTTGGTCCTCCAGTAACTCCATATGGCATTACATTATATTCATAATGTCCATGATGAGTCTAAAAAGCTATTTTTGCTATATCTTCTTGAGCCATAAGAATTTGATGAAATCCTGAGGACATGTCCAAGGTGGTGAACCAAGAAGCTCCAACCAGCTCATCCAACAGTTCTTCTATTACTGGTATTGGGAACTTATTCTTCACAGTCAAAGCATTTAACCTTCTATAGTCAATGCACATTCTCCAATCTCCAGTCTTCTTTTTCACCAAAAGAGCAGGTGAAGCATATGGACTGCTACTCTCTTGAATCCACCCATTATCAAGCAATTGCTGCACTTGTTTTTCTATTTCATCCTTCTGAGCTGAATTATACCTATAAGGTCTCAGTCTGAATGGTTGAGCCCCTTGAATCAATGGAATCTGATGTGCAGAATTCCTCTTTGGTGGCAGCCCAGTTGGAGGTTGGAAAATATTAGCGAATTCATCCACCAGTTCTTGGACTTATGGCTCTAGCAGGACTGGTTTAACCTTGCCTTCAGAGTTTTCCACCACATGAAATTCAAACAAACACCACAATTTTTCTTCTACAATTAGCTGAGACAGCTGTTGCTCATTGATGACTTGATATCTCAGTGTTCTAGGATTAACCCCCTGTAGTACAGCCTTACCCCCATGGTACTGGAATGCCATCCATTTTTCCTTCCAGTCCACCTCCATAGGACTATGTTCTTCTAGCCAATCCATGCCCAGTATTATGTCATAGCATTGAATAGGTAGGATCTTCAGCTTAGGAGAAAAAGCATATCTAGAAATCCATAATGGACAGTCAAGAATTTCATGACTGCACCTCAAATTTTCTCAATTAGAAACTCTAACTTGCAGAGGATTTTGCAAAGGAGACCAATTCCTCCATCTAGAAGCAAACTGCTCACTTATGAAGCTGTGAGTACTGCCAGAATCCACTAATATTACTGCTTCTTTGCCATTGACATCCCCAATCATTCTGACAGTTTTGTATGTTTCAGTTCCTTGCATAGCATTGACTGAAATCTTGGATTGTAGCATAGTAATCTGCATAAAATCCTCATCAGATTTAGGCTCCTGCTTGTAGGGTTATGAGGGTGCTACGCTAGCCGGAAAACAAAACTTTTCTACCTCATATCCCAGGATCTACTGCTAGTTACAGGTTACGGGATTACCACTAGACGCGCAGATGTAGCGGAAGACGACTCGATGTAGTCAAACGCGTCGCAGCAGTGCCGTGCAGTTGCGTGGTCGTCCAGCAACTCCTCCCACCACTTGCAGTTCGTCTTCGTGCTCCAGATGCAGCACCTCCGAGGTATCACACACGTACGAGGGAGAAGTGATGCGCCTCCCGACTGCTAGGTCCGCGAGGAGCGAAGGCGAGAGCGTGGAGGGCGACGGCGGCTGCCAAAAGGCGTGGATTAGGTTTGGCCACGCCCCTTCCCTCTACTTATATAGGCATCTCTCATGTGCTCCCGAGTTGGAGGCCCATTAGAAACCCTAAGCCTTGTCTAATTCAGGTCTAACCCGAATTAGGCTTTCAGCCTCTTAAGCGTGCGGCCCTATGGGTTCACGCACACATAGACATGGGCCGAATACTCCTATTCGCCCAATAGCTGATAGCGGCCTCTAGCAAGGCGTGACAACTTCTATGTGCACGCAAATGATCATATCAGACGAACCACCACGACCACATATATGTTACTCCCTTGCCACATGATATTTGGTTCAACTTGTGGGTCAACACTTAACCCAAGCACGGCTATGCATTTGTTGATCCAATCACTTGAGTGATTCAGTGATATCACTCTCATTAGAGAGGGGCAAGTCCCATCTTGATTGTCTATGTCTCGTAGCATGTTTCTCGACAAACCCGAAGACGTCCTTTATAACTACCCAGTGACGGAGTAGCGTTTGTCAGTCCCTAAGCATGTCGATGCACATCTCGAGTACATACAACAATCTCAGGTCGAAGGACATAACATATATGATGTGTATAGAGACAATCTCATGTCGGGTCAGTCCGGCCTACATGTCATACATGTGCCCACATTATCAGTTCGACATCTCCATGTCCATGGCTTGTGAAACATAGTCATCAACTAATAATGTGCTAGTCTAATATCCATGTGTGTCCTCACATGAACTCCGACCAGGGACAAATATAGAATAACCATACAAGTAAAAGAGTTCCACAAACAATTCACATAATTGCCAATCAATACAAGTTGTCTTTAATGGATATTCAATGGACACATTACATATCATGGATACATGCGGAATATCATCATCTCTATGATTGCCTCTAGGGCATATTTCCAACACTGCTCTGGAGTAGCATCTTCACATACATGTTCAGGGATCACCATCTGCCACAACTCTTCAACTAGATGTAAAGGGACAGTAGCAGAACACTTGTGATTGTGACTCCATTTCATTCCACACTTGTAACATAGACCTCTGGCCTTTCTGTATGCCATGAGAGTAGAAGCATTGCGCTCTTCATTTGTAAAACTCCTTGGAGTACTTGGCTCAGAATGTTTTCTCTGATTTCCAGGTACTGGAGTAGGACTGGAATTCTTGTTTGCTGGAGCATAAGGAGTATAAGCAGAATTTCTGTTCTGGGTCTTGAAATTACCCCCACCATCATATTTCTTCTGCTCTTTTTTGACAGAGCCATTGAGAGTTTCCACCTGTATTAAAGCAATAGAACTAGCAGTATCCAAATCTCTAGGTTGTTGAACAATAACAACAGACCTAATTTCTTCCTTAAGATCATCTATAAACCTATTCTTAACAGTGACAGCACTAAACTTAGGATCATGTGCACGAATTTGATGCACCAAAGCACTAAACTGCTCAAAATACTCCTCTACACCTTCTACTTGCTTAATTTGGAAAAACTGTCTAAGTAACTAATCATGTTGTCCCTTATCAAACTTATCTAGAACCATATTACAGAACTCAAACCAAGACAAATCAGACAAGGTAATTTCAAGAGTTTGAGCCCACATAGCTGCTGTTCCAGAAAAATGCATTGAAGCCATCTTAACTTTCAGAGATTCAGGCACAGAGTAAATATCAAAGTAGTTCACACAATTCCTAAACCAACTCTTAGGGGCAGTACCATCAAAATCAGGAAAATCTACTTGAGGCAGACGATGACTAGTACTCATCCTACTAGCATCAGGGTAATAAGTGACAGGAACATGAACCAGCTGAGAGGACATTCCCGCACCTGTGACCGGGGTAGGAATGTAGGTGGTCACCACCCCATTTTCCAAACCCTGGTAGTGAGTTGCAAAGCCGGAGCCTAACGGCACTTTGGTAGGATCTTCAGATCCCCCATCAACAGGCACCTTATCGCCCGGTTTCAGGGACACGAAACTTGGAGCAGAACTTGAGTAGTTGACGACGATGCCTGGGGAAGTAGATGTAGATGGATCAACTTGCCCGGCGAAGACAACCTTGGGCGCAGACACCATCGCTTCACGCTGATGCGATTCTAGCTTCTTGAACTTGGTGCGGAGATCCTGTATGCCGTTCTGCAGCTTCCCCACCTCCTCCTGCACCTTGGGCTTCCAATCCGCGAGATCCTTGAGTGTATCCGCGCTGGAGTCGATCAATTTCTTCAGGTACTCATGCTGTTGATCGAGCCGCGCCTGCATCCCCTTGAGGAACGCCTCGAGGTTGACGGTGTCCGCCATCCGCTTCGCTTCCTTCGTCTGGTACTGAGGCCGGAACGAGAAACCGTCACCCGCCAGATTTCCAACTCCGCCGCCTCACCACCACCACCGAGACGCCGCAGCAATCGCACCGCCGAAGATCGGTGAGCTGATACCAGTGTAAGCACTCAATCGATAACTCACTATGAATCCTAGGGTTTATACGGGTTTGCAGGAGAATTGTAAGGTAAACGATGGCAAATTACATCAGGCGAGCAGATCGCTCCCTGCCCAACTCCTCCGGACACAGCCGGCCACCAGTTCCTACTCCTGCCTGCCTCCCCCTTTCCCCTTTCTCACGCCTATAATAGCATCTCGAAGACGATCACTTCCAGACGGCACCGCTCACACGAGGATTGGGCTTCAGGCGTCGCTTGGGACTTGGCGTGCGACTTGGGCCTTGATGAGCATGCTGGGCCTTGCTTATCTTCTGGGCCGGGACGACGACTTGTGGGCCGGCCGTATCTGCTTCTTCTCCTTCAGCGCCAGCCTCCTCTTCATCAGCGCCAGCAGCAGCGTCAGCACCTGTATTGCCATCAGCACCTTAATAATCTTCAGAGTTAATTAGGGTCTTGACACAGTGGGGACCAGATCGACTTCTTTGGGGACGATCTGGGAGCAACCGGCAGCGGCTGCGGCGAGGTGCGGAGAAGGAGCAGGAGGAGGAGGTGGTGGACCGGAAGCCGGTGATCAAGATGCACGTCACGGTCAAGGTGCAGGACACGGCGGGGCGCACGGTGAAGCGCACAGTTTGGGTTACCCAGAAGCTGAAGGTGCTCATGGACGACTACTACGACAGCGTGCCGGACGTCACGTACGGCACGGGCAAGTTCCTGTACGACGGCAAGCAGCTGAAGGCGGGGCAGACGCCCGCGGAGCTGAAGATGGAAGACGAGGAAGACGACAAGATCTTTATCGACTTCTTCATAGACATGTTGGGTGGCGGCGGGTGGGCTGCTGCTGCTGATGCTGAACAGCCGCCGGTGGCTGCGTAGCTAGCTGCGGACTGCTCGATCTGGTGCTGACTGAATTACGAATTTACAATCTGTTCGAACAGTCTTCGTGACATCGATGGCAGCTAATAATTTATATATTTATAAGCTTCGAGTGATCATAACATGTTCTTGTGAATTGAGAACCAGATCGATATTGTTTTTCTTTTCTCCTGTGGTGTGAACTAGTAATATATATCCTGCTTCTTCGCAATAATTGATGGCCGTGTCTTTGTTCGTCTTGTTTTCATTATGGCGCCGCTCCGTGTGCTACCGTGCCGGAGCCAGAATCAGGAGTGACAAAGCCTTACTTGTCTGTCTTATAGAAGAAAAAAAACCATTCCTCCTCATCAACGATTAAATGCTACTCCCTTCGTTTCAAATTGTAGTTCGTTTGACTTTTTGATCCAAATTTGACCACTCGTCTTATTCAAAAAATTAGTGCAAATATGGTTAAATTTAAGTCATTTTTGAAGGTCTCATGTTAGTAAAGCAAGCCACAGCAAAAGAAATGGTATTTGACATAATTTTTTAATAAGACGAGTGGTCAAAGTTGTGGTCAAAAAAGTCAAACGAACTACAATTTCGAACGGATTAGTAGATTATCTAAAAAAATGATTAAATGCTAGAAGCGCTCCTTCTACTAACAGCATAGTTCGGTGCCGTCGCCGCTGAAGCTAGAGCGCTGAAGCCATGCCAAACAGGCTCCATTTCTTTTTTCAAGCCCAAAATGACCATTGTTGCCAACGTAATATGAAAAGCAAACAACAGGAGCAACTATTGACAAAGACTCCCTGAACAGGCTGGATACTACAATGTATCACACTCCACGAGCCTCCATCACCTTTTTTTTCCCCACAAAACACAGTATAAATGTAGAAACTTACATACATGCAGGCATCCATATCCCTATAAGCATATGGACGCGTACATATTCTATGATTCTATCCTTATGAGTCAAGTTAAGATCCTAAACCCGGGTAGACAGGTTCCACGTGTGGCATAGTTGTCAAGTCAACATGACCATTCGATCCTTGAAAAACATTGTAAGTCGGGTTGATGGTTTTATTATGAAAGAAAAACATCGCACCACAAAAGAAAAACATCACACAACATCAAAATAGTTTTGTTGAATTGACCATAAAATCTGTCATCATATTGCATTTATTTGGCAATATAGATGTTCGTGTAACTTTTATAAACTTGATGAAAACTAGAAAATTTTGAGTCATGTCAAAACTAATTTTGGAACCGATGGAGTATATTATTCAATTTGACACACTCTTGATTTAAGCAAATATAAGCTATTTCATCACATGAAGCTAAAAAACATCGGGGCAAGCGTCTAAGGGTGATCGCCACCGCTGCGACTGCCGACGACATCGTTGTTGGGGCTACTTCTTCTGCGGCAATGTGCTCCACCGAGTCTGACCCGCTCGATGAAGCGTCATGCGACGGTCGCCTCCCGGTTGGGTTGACCTGATGCTCGATGAGTTTGCTACCTTCCTGGTGGGAGGTTGGTCTCCGGGTGCCGCTGTGCTTGGGTGTCCGTTTACTCCGGTTACTACCCCTGTGGACGTTGTGGCAGTGGTGGCGGACCCCCAGTCACTGCCTTGGATGGTTCAGTTGGACTTCGCTGGGGTCGAGGAGACGGGAGTGATTGGTGGATCACCTGTGGTTCATGTGGTCATTCCCGTTCACATTGATGGCGACGCCCCTGTGTCAGCTGCTGTCCGTGTTGGGGTGGACGTCCTCGACGGCCAGTCCGGAGTGAGTGGTGATTCACCCCCGGTTCACGGGGACGTTCACGTTCACGACGACGGGGACGGCCCTGTGCCAGCTGTTGTTCTTGACGTTGGGGTGGACGTCCTCGACGACCACCTGGGGTCGTTGCCCTCCCTCGACAGCGACGCGCCGACGGTGGTTGCCACGACACTCTCCTTGCAGGAGCAGCTTGAGTACGAGGTATGCCTCCCATTGACTTCGGCGCTCATCCGCGCTTCCGAGGCTCAGGCGTCCATGGATGCTGGTGTCTATCCACTCCCTCAAGCGAAGCACGCTCATCGCAGCCACGCCGCATGCGGCTAATGCAATTGTGCAAGCTCAGAGGGTCCTTCTCAAGAAGTTGGGTGTCGACGTCCAACAAGATGAGCCCGATCGAGACATTGATACAAGTTCAAGGTCGCGTTTGGTGGCGGTATGTCGGAGTACAAGCAGCAGTGCTTGGAGATCCTCCTCAACGGCCAGTTCAACATCACGACCATGGACCTCAACCTCGACGGCCTGGAGGCTGAGTGCGTCTGATTAGGAGTTCTTCACTACTTATGGTAGCATTAGTTTCAGTCATGTAATCATCTCATGTTGGATTTCGCGCGCTCCTGGTAACCACGTTGTTACCATTTGCGTGGCGTCTATTTGTATATGGACAACTTTGTTTCGGTTTTCTCCTGCTTAATGAAAAACGCAGGGATATGTGGTTTTGTAGTTTTGGATTAAGAATAGTCTATTTTTCAAATATATTGATGATATATATTTTTTTCTAATATATATTGCATGGTATATTTATAACAATGATGGATTTAGTATATTTTTACATCATTTCTCTCAAGTTATTTGTATTTGTCATACATCAAGTTCTTGCTATTTTATATGAGTGTTTCTCTAAAATGTTTAGAAGTATTTTTCAGGTTTTTGCACAGGTATGATGGTTTGCGATGAACTATCTTCCGCTCCAACATGGATCTGTTGTTTCCTTGCATTTGTATCCATAAAAATAGGCTATTTGTGGGATAATATACAGATTGTGGTGTGCTTAGTTAGTGATGATGCTCACAATTGGCACTAGAAGAGTGTTTTTGAAGTTCTATGCTACTTCAGACCTTGCAGTAGTTGAGCAAGCGGTTAATGCAATGAGATTGTTACAGGGACTCCCCAATAGGTGGAATGATCCATCCTATTCGGGAAAGTTGTTGCATGGGCTGCTGCGGACTTAGTCGTGCAGTAAGCCATGAACGTTCTCGTTGCTCGCTCATATGCGCATCGTCTTGGAATAGACATAGTTTGTATCCTCCACCTCTAACATTCTTTGGTACCTATTTGACGTTTCTTGGTGCTAGAAGAGTGTTTTTGAGGTGGTTACTTATAAATGTGTTTGCATACTTTGATTAAGATCTTTGTTACCTTATATGTAATTTTCTTTTAATGGGTTTGTACACTTTGATGATGGTCTATGTAATTTTCGTAATCGACAATGATATTGTCTTACCTTTATAAGGGATGGCTGGACGTTCTTCTCTCCCTCCGCCGGAAGTTATAGGGGACTTCGGCCGCGTAATGTGTAGTCCGGAACTTTTCAACCCAAATGTGTTGAACAATCGTTTTTTCACTATAGTAAGCAACCCTATTTGTTTCAAGAAAATGATGTGTGTCAGATATCATTTCAAAACTGTTTTCTAATATATATTCATATGTGTGTTTCTTAAATGTATCGTAGGTAATTGACCCTATTATTTGGCTTAGGGAGATACTAATCAATCATTTCGATGTTGAAGCATTGGATGTTGTGACCTTGCATCCCGCTGATCAGCCATTAAGATGGCAATGTCGGATTGGATTCTCCATCCTACCACCTGTGGGTATAGATGTTGTACAAATCTTAGAGACGGGGCACAGGGGGCATGATAAGACTTTTGCAGAAAGAGATTGTATAAAGTCATGCTTAAACAAGCTTGCTAATATTAGGTACACGATACCTACATTGTC
Organism: Themeda triandra; assembly: GCA_018135685.1. Lineage (NCBI taxonomy): Eukaryota > Viridiplantae > Streptophyta > Magnoliopsida > Poales > Poaceae > Themeda > Themeda triandra. The sequence continues at coordinate 569,186 of JAENPR010000127.1, forward strand.
CTCTATAATAATGAAAACTGAAGATGAGGAATATTCACATGAGTTAGATTCGGGCAATGAGGACAGAGGGCATTTTGTCTGTAGGTATTGTGCAAGGAATGCTCAAAACAACCAAGATGATGTGGTAAAGTCATTGTCAATCGCATAATACAAGATATTTGTTTAGTGTTGCAAAATTTAGTTTTAACTATTTTTTTATAACACTTACAGGATGAGGACAGTGACTTAACCTACGCAGGGTGTAGTTTTGAAGCAATTATTAACTAGGCAATGGATACATTGGGCTACGAATGGAAATTTATTGATGAATGGCCAACACTCACTACCAAAGGATTCCAAGCAAAGCTGCATGGGACAATGAGGGGACAAGCCCCCCCCCGACTTCACCAACATTAATAGTTGTTAGTACACTCTGTAATCGAAGTTGTAAAGCAACTGAAAGTGCATTACTTACTTTGTTGATCTACCTTAGTTTTGAGAGAGAAATCTGCATCGAAGACATACACTCGTCGGATTTGGAAATTCGACGATACAATGAGTGGTACGGTTAAGTGTAATGACAATCTTCTTGTGTAATTCGACTATTTGACAATTTTTTTGTAGAGTTTTTTGTGCTACAACAATTTTTCATGTGTAATATAGGGTTGGGTCTTGTTATTAGTTATTTAATGCTCCATGCATTAGTCTAAAAATTGATGTGATGGAGAGAGAGTGAACAAACTTGAAATTTTGAGTGAATCTAAACAAGGCTCGATGTGTAATATAAAAAGGAGGCCAAACCAAACTTGTTGGCTCGCAGGAAAATTTGGAGCGCACCAAAATTTTAGTTTGTAATCCCGGGTTGGGCGCCAACCCGGCATTAAAGGTAGACCTTTTATCCCGGTTGGAGGCCCAACGCGGGACTAAAGATGGGCAACGGGCCGGCCCGGCCCGGCACGGCACTGTAACGGGCCAGCACGGCCCGATAGGCTACGGGCCAAGAAGGCACGCGGGCCTGGCCTTTGGCCCAGGCACGGCTGTTGGCGGTCCTTATTGACACATTTTAACCGCCAACTTAAGATAGAAAAGGGAGAATTACATGTTCTTATACGCATATACTTGTGCTATTAACCGAGTTCCACTTGTACTTGGAGTTTAGCAACGTTTACAGGAAATACACCAAGTACAGGGAATTTTACAGAGAAAATGCGCTTTTCGGCAAAGCGTAAAGAGGCACAAGAAGGAGACAGGCCCAACCAGAACTGAACTGGGCCAAAACACCACACCACCTCGACACAACTGACAGGAGAGGCCCACCAGCCAAGGTCGGTTGGGGGGAGGCGCCAACCTGGCGCGCTCGCGCCCCCCAGCCTGACAGGTGGGCCCTGCTTCCTGGAGGCGGTTCCATCAATGCAGAGGATTACGATGCGCTGGTGTTCTTGCCTTGTATAGCTCCAAACCGACCTGCTCAACATATAAAAGGGGAAATCCAAGCCATTTCACACACACACACATTCATTTGAACCATTCTCCTCTACTCTTGTTCTCTAGACTAGTCTAGTAGCTTAGGAGCTAGGTTGAGCTATCAAAGAGGGCTTGTCTCCTAGGAAGAAGATCATCACTTGGTAATATACTATGGAGTGTTCTTCCTACTTCATGTTCATACTCTTACTATGTAGCTTTGTTCATGAACTAGAGTATAGTTGCGTTCTTGCTAAACCTGATTCATATGAACTAGACCAAAGTTTTTATGATCATTTCTTAGCATGTTCTTCATTGTTCTTCATTGTTCATATGATTTATAGGAGTAGAGATCTTGATGAGAATGGGGTAACGGTTCGTCGTTCCTTCGGGTTTGCCTATGTTCTAGCTCGTCCATCCGTAGGGTGGGAGTCCGCGGGGAATATAGGTAGTTCTCAAATATGCGGGCGTGGTGTCCGGATACGAGAGAGCCTTCGGATATGACAAAGATGCCATGGTTGAGGGTAGGCGGCGGGTGGTGACAGCCCGTCCATCCCTTGTAATCCCCACGTCCGTATGTCGTGTAGGAGTTCGTAAATGCCTCTATCGGCCGGGTGCACGGTGCGGGGTCTCCCTGTTACTTTAGGCTCTGACTTATCTCTAACCCTGTAGACCTTATGACTTAGCTGTTCATGACATTACTATGAATGACCTACCTGCTCCGCTTAGGTTTATTCTTTATTCGTTCATTCGTTTATTCTTTCTTTTATATTTTATCCTTGAGTTTGGCCAAATGTGTGTCCACTATCTTGCAAATCATTTATACTCACCCTTGTATAGTACTAGAGTCACATTTCGATGACATGAAGTCAATCATTCATATCCATGTTTAGACACCGCTACACCATGCCTTCCTATGGGAAATATAAATAACGATACCCTGAGAATACTCCCCGGGTGAAATGCTACAATGGTAGATCCGTACGCTTGCGGATAATAATATCTTTAGAACACGACTATCAACCCTGGCATTTCTTGGCGTGACCACTGGGATGTAACAATTCTAGTGATTGCGTTAAGAAATGCCAACAAGCATTTCTGGTGCCGTTGCCAGGGACGGCATTGGTTGAAAAGAATCTAGCATAAATATGGATATGAGTTGACTTCATTAGAAATGGACATAGTCTATGCAGGCTAACTTTCATGTTTTCGTCTATTGTGGATGAAAACAGGATAGTGTAGGGCTGGTTCATTTGCCAGAATTTTTAATACGAATCCAGAGGCAGCTCCACTGACAGTTGAACCAGTACCACTCACACCATCAGAGATGGCCCAGAAGTCAATCCGCGAGTTCTCAGCTCCCGCTGTCGCTCATGTGCCCACGGGGCCCATTGTCGACGCAGCGGAGAAGAACTTTGAGCTCAGGACTGGACTCATCACGATGGTGCAATCTAGTCCATTCTCTGGACTACCCAATGAGGATGCAAATGCTCATTTGCAACGCTTTATGGAGCTTTGTGACACCGTCATCATCAAAGACGTATCTGCTGATGTGATCAAGCTCCGTCTGTTTCCCTTCTCCCTCTCAGGGATGGCAAAGCAGTGGTTTTACAAGGACAGAGAAGCAGTGAGCACGTGGAACAAATGTTCCACGGCATTCCTCGCCAAATTCTTCCCCATGGGCAAAACAAATGCCCTAAGAGGAAGAATTACCAACTTCCAGCAAACGCAGCACGAACCCATCCCTGAAGCGTGGGAGACTCAAAGACTATATTCAAGATTGTCCTCATCACGGGATGGAGGAGTGGCTGGTGCTCCAGAATTTCTACAATGGGTTAACACCCATGTCAAAAGGGCACCTTGATGCCACTGCTGGAGGAGCATTCCTATCACTTACAGTTGACAAAGCTACGGCTTTAGTCAACAAAATGGTGGAAAATCAAGCTTGGGGGGAAGATAGGACCCCAACCAAGCAGTAGAAGGGCATGCACACAGTCAAGGAGACTGATATGCTTGCCACTAAGATAGAGCTACTCCTCAAGAAGATGGAGGAGCATGCTACAGCTAGCATGCCCGACTCCGTCAAAACCATGGACTCTCGCATGACTTGCGAAGTCTGTGGTAATGTTGGCCATTCAGGAGGTGCCCCGAAACCCGTGAAGAAGCAAAGCATATATCAACAACGGGTTCCGCCAACAACAAGGAGGAAACAGTGGCTATTCACGACCACCATTCCAATGTAATTCGAATTATAACTCCAATTATAATTCGAATCAGCCTTCATTCAAGGATCTAGTCCTTGGGCAAGCCAAGATCAATGAAAATTTGACCAAAAAGATGCTCGACAATGACAAAATTCTTGGAAGCATCAATGATAAGATAGAAAGCTTATCTTCTGCCGTTAGAGATCAGCTGGGTTTCAACAAAATGATAGAAACTCAGTTAGCCCAGATAGCTGCATCTCTCCCAAACAATAGTGGCTCAGGAGGAATACCCGGGCAGCCCGAGATCTCACTAGAAATAGTCAATATGATCTCGACATGGCCTGGTAAGCCGTGTCCAAGTTGGGGCTCTGTCTTGGAAAAGAAGGGAGATCCTGGCCGCCCTACTATCACCATCACAATAGGCCCACATATTATTGATAATGCCTATTGCGACCTCGGAGCAAGTGTGAATATGATGTCCAAGGCGACATACGAAAAATTGTTGGGAGGACTTCTGTCCCCTCCAGCATTCATGATGCAAATGGCAGATCGGACTATCACACGGCCCGAAGGGATAGCAAAAGATATCCTAATCAGGATCCAGGATGAGTACGTCCCAGTGGACTTCGTCGTCCTCAATACAGGAGACACAGACGAGGGACCACTCATCCTTGGGCGACCATTCCTCTACACCACCAAGGCAGCAATATATGTTGGGAAAGGAATAGCCAGCTTCCACTTCAACGCGAAGGTGATCAACCTTCGGTTCAATGGCTATCCCAAACCGGCAGAAGTAAAGAAGAACCCGCCAAAGAAGCGGCAACCCAAGGCGAAGAAATCTGGACCCAATTCTCCCGGGCCGGTGAATCATCAAATAGAAATTGATGAGGAGAAAGTCCCGCTCAACGGACTTTAAATCGGTGAGCCCGGCCGTCGGGTAAACCGGCATTATCGAAAAAAATCTTTCCTTATTTACAAAATATTTATTTATAAAAGTATTTTTCTTGCACTCACTTTTTTTTGTGAGCGAGATAAAATAATTTTTATTTTCAAAACTTTTTATCCCAAAAATTCTCGAAAATTAGCTAGTTAGAAGGAATAAATTTTTCTATTATTAAAAATTATTTTTTTTAAAAAAAAAATAATTTTTGGAAAAATACTTTTTATCAAAATTTGTTGGAAATTCAAAAATTTGGGGAAATTTTGGGCTAGGGAACCAACCCCCAACGGCCACATTTTTGAAATGGCCGTTGGGGCGACCGCCAAAGGGGGGGGCAAAGAAAGCGGCCCGGCCCGGCGCGCGCCGAGGCGCGGCGCGCCCGAGGCGGCTACGCCGTCGCCGGTGCCCAACGGCTAGGAGCCGTTGCTCCCTCCCCCATGGCCGGGTGTTTGGCCTATAAATAGAGGAGGAGCCGGCGGTGGAGCTTCACCCCTCTCATACTCTCACACTTTCACTCCTCTCACTTCCCCACTTCATTCTTCAAGCATATTTTCCAACATATTTTGTGTAGAGCAAGTAGCAAGAGCACTCTTAGGTGTAGAAGTTCATTCTCTACTAACCCTTCACACCCGAGAAGCTCTCTCTACTTGTGAGCCATGGCAGGATTCGGGAACTTGCTTAGGAGGCGCTCCAAGCGTCGCCTCGGCGAGTCGAGCTCTCAAGCTCCCGAAGCCCCCGTGGAAGAGCAGCAGCCCGAGGAGGTTGAAGGAGCCGGCAAGGAAGTGGTGGCACCGGAAGCACCCCAAGAGGAAGTCATGAACGAGGAGGACAAGCTGTACCTCGACTTGGAAGAAGGTCGGGAGATGCAAGCCTACTTCCACCTCAAGGATCGACTCTTCCTCCACACGCAAGCCTACGACTCCAACCTCCTCCACCGCATAGGTATGGATGATGAATTCGATCTTGTGTGGAGGTCTGTTGGTTGGGAGGATGTGGAACCCATCGAGGAACAAGGTTCACGCCTCCTAACCATACAGTTCCTCAGCACTTTGCTAGAAACCGACGATGGTGTGATTTTTCGCTTGTTCAACGAGGAGCATGAGCTTACTTGGAAAGAACTTAGTATTCATTTGGGTTTTAACCGAAGATGCTTCCTCGATCTTGATTTCGCCACCATCGGTTTTGATCGAAACAAGTTTTGGGAAGAGATTTCTGGGAGGGTTGAGCTCCGATCTTTCAAACCCCAGAACACCCAAATCCATCATCTCACCTTGAGATTTATGCATCGTTGGATGTCCATGGTTTTCTTCCCCACTAGTGTGGTTAGATGGGTGCGCATGGCCGAACTTAAGTTGCTCTATGCCATTGTCAAGAAAATCATGGTATCACCCGTGAGGGAAATCGTTCGTCATTGGCAAGACATAGTTCGCAACAAGTACCCGGTCTTGTGCACCTCTCTGGTCACTCGTGTTGCCAGTTCGATGGGACACTACTAATTTTGACCCTGTTTCAATGCTCGAAAAGTGTTGCAATTGGCCTGAAATAGTTGCAATAGAAGAAATAGCAACACTTCTTTTTTGTTGCGAGGCGTTGCAAACGCTTGCGTGGGTAAAGCTTTGGACAACACTTTTATGAAAAGTGTTGCAAAATGTGTTTGGCAATTGCAACACCTAGGCGTTGCAACATAATATTTTTGCAACAAAAAAGTTTGAAGTACAAAATTATGGATCTCGGTGCCACAACTTTGGCATAAAGTTTGTCTTCATCGAACCATCATATGAGAAAAGTTGCCAAAATTCTCATACAACCTAACACTGCCGGTTCAAACGAAAAAACGGCAGTGATAACCCAATATCACTATTGGTTCAAGCCAAAACCCAATTGTGACAACTAGTTCTATAGCAGTGGAGAACTTCAGAGAAGTATTTTATGACCAGAAATGATTTTGAGTGAAACACTCACCAACTACGAAAATGTATATCTCATCGAGTTATACTCTTTTAGTTGTGGTCATTTCGCTAACCAAGTTTATTTGAATAATTTTAAAAATAAATAAAGTTTCAAAACATGAGAACTTCATACCTCCATTTTAAGATAATAGAGGAGCTTGGAAGAAAAAAAAAATCAAATTATTTATATTTTGGTATATAGTATTATTGCTTAATTATTTTATGTAATAATGCCCAATTAAGTTTTCTCAAAAATTCTAAAGCGTGTTATGAGTGCCAAACTACATCATTGTTACGTCCTCGAAAAAGTTTGATCAAGGAGGTTAAACTGAGATATTCACATCCTTTTTTCTAAAAAAATATTCATATGCGTTCATTTTCTGAATAAACCTCCCGCACTAAATTTAGGCGCACACCTGTCTTTTCCTCTTCTCCCGCCGTGCCGCGCATAGCCACCACAAATAGAGATTTGGTTTTACCAATTCGCTCGATGCAGAGTTCGCGCGCGCAATTGGAAATTTTCCACCGCCCGTGCCTACCTTATCTACTCGCCCCAAATCCACCTCCTTCGTCTTCGCATCTCGCAGCACCCGTCCCGCACTCCATTCACCCACCACCTCCACCGCAGCCCCGCACTCCATCCACCCACCGCTGCCGCCGAGCCCCGCACGCCATCCACCCGCTGCCGCCGCCCCAGCCCCTGCAGTCGATCCACCCCCGCGTCCTGCCCAGCCCCTACCGCACCATCCCATTGTCTGGCCTCCAGCCCACCCTGTCGCACAGAATCAGCCCCATCTGCTTGCTGTCATCGCAGGAAGGAACACAATCACTTCTCCAGTACGGTGTAGCATTTGCTTTTCGTCTTGCAGGTATTAGGGTATTTTTTTTTTCTGATGAAGTAGGTTGTGATTTGTAAATGTACCTGAACGATATTCCTCTCTTATCTTCTTAGTGAGCTGTTTTTTTTTTGACAACATTCTTAGTGAACTGTTCCAATTGTTAATGCTGATACAAATAGCAAAATCTGCTTTACTGCATATTGATTTGTTACAGCTAATAACAATATGTTTTGTTTTTTGAACTGGTGGTTTATCCTTTAAACTCAATTGACCATTTCAGATGAATTGTGCTATTTTTTGTTTAATAAATTGTGCTATTTTCATACAAATATCATCGATCTACACATAGGAGTCATGTAAGAGGCATTCTGTCTTGTCCTAGATTCCTTTGGATAACTCAGCAATTGTATCTAGTCATATTTGAAAGCTTGATCCTAGTGGCCTTTATATTGTGTTGCAGATGATTCATACCAAATAAATGTTTCATACCCTTCCTGGTGACCCTTCCTCCTGGGTGAGCCTCCCTGCATGCCCATCAACCCTCCGTGCACGTCATGGACCCTTCCTCCTGGGTGAGCCTCCCTGCATGCCCATCAACCCTTCAGGTGCTCACGTATTAGCGTTGTCACTATCAAGCAATAGTAATTCAAATATTGCAAGTTTGTTTAGCTAGTATTAAATGGAGTAGTTGATTCACGGTGAATTGGTGCTTCCTGTTAGCTTGCTTTTCAGCTCCATGCAAAATCCTTTTGATATCTGTTTAGCTTTTCTATAGGTTCAGCTAGCAAGGAAATTAGCCCTGTGTACCACTGAACAGAAGCTAGTAGCAGTTTGGTCTTGTTCCCTCTGATCCATTATCTGCAGGCACTTTTGATCAGCAAGCAATCAAAGTTCAGTGCTATTTCCATTTCCTTGCATCTGTGATTTACAACTTCAAGCAGCTCAGTGTATCTCTGAATTTTTTGTTAAGTAGCAAGAGCTATCGATTTGTTCAGAAGCTAAATCCATTTTCTATTGCTCAGTGCACGTGCTATCCAGCAACAGCAGCACTTTGATTTTGCTTCTTCGTGATTTGCTAATCTATTTTGGAGTTGTCCCCTTCAAGCAACAGGAGACCATTTATTACTTGGTTTTGAGCTATTCGACTGAGTCCAGTACCCTGACTAGTAAGTTTGTTGGTTTCGGTTTATTCTCTGCAGGAAGAAGGCAGTGTGTCACCTTTTGTTGTTGGTAGGCCGAGCACCTTCGAGTGCCGTGTGAAAACCAACAATTTTGTTGGGTGTGTTTATTTTGCAGGGATTCAACTTAGCTCAGGTGGATGAACGATTTTCTTGCATATTTTATGGCAAATTTTCACTAGCCCCGATTTCCTATTTTGTCCGCAGCTTGGTCTTTTGAGCTCCGATTCTCATTTCGCTTTTTGCATTGGCTTCCGATGTTCATTTGTGGTGTCCCGCTGTGTTCGTGACGAACATTCACCCAATAGTTGGGTCGTGGACATCATGGTGTTTTGATAGCGCGTTTGGCGGTGAACTTGGGACAGTGGCCTAAATCTTTCGAAAGAAAATTTACGGCTTCCATTCACCCCCACTCTGGTCGCCGTTTTCGGTCCCTCAATATGTAACAATTATTGTGACATGTATTATGAACTAATCTGATTTGCCAAGTAATGTAAAGAATGTGGCCATTTTCAATTTTCTTTTGCTGGTTGTAAATTGATTTTGGGGGCTGCAATATATATAGTGTGCTACAATATATTAAATTGCCATGTCAATGACAATATTTTATAACATTTTGTTATCCTATGTGGCACTTGTACAAACATCCATGGTCAATGGTTTGTGAAACATGACATAATTTATCAGTTTCTATGGCATAAATGCAATGTCGTAGAAGGCTATATCTCAAATAAGCAAAAGAAGAAAATATCAATTGCCAATCAAACTATAGAGACAATCAAAAGTATCAAACTGGTGACCTAGACTTGCTACTCAAAGCACATGTTGACTAGAGCCACACCGGTGATGATGCTATGTTAGCTTGCTACTCAAAGCACATGTCGACTAGAGCCACACCGGTGATGATCGATGCTATGTTAGCTTCTCTCACTGGAGAGCCTTTCTCATGTGTTGGCGTTTCCAAGTTCCTTGGTAAGGCAACAACTAAGTTGGGCGTTTTGATGACCCATATTGTTATCCTATTGTGCGATCACATATGTCATCAGTCAGAGTCGATTCATTTGTAGGTCGGGCCCTTATGCTTACACAATGCCCACGAAATACAAGTGTTTCCAACAATATATTACAAGGACCCAAGAAATTAGAGCAACCAAATACACACGTGGTGATAGCATACTATTGCATCGCTTTAGATATTTGGTTGCAATAAACAAGTACAAATTGCAATGGCCATGAAAAATATTACAACCAAACAAATTGTGGCAATAATAACATACTATTGCATCGCTTTAGAAATTTAGTTGCAAAAAACAGCTACCACTTGCAACGGTTGTGAAAACTATTACAACCCAACAACACTGTGGCAATAATTGCAAGCAATAGCAACAATGCTCTGTTTGGTTGCAAGAGCACCAGATAATTACAACGCCAATCAATACTAATGCAACTAAATGTCATCATGGCAATATTATTAATCGATAGCAACACTTTTCAAAGAAGGGTTGCCATAGGTCTCACCTCTTACAACGCCGAACGTAAAAATTGCAATGCACTATTTTTGTGGCAAAAAGTCCCCCCTATTGCCACGTTTTTGGACAAATGTTGCAAAATACACCCCTATTACAACACAATTCGTGGTGATGCAATTGGTGTCAAGTGGCAATAGGTTCCAAATCTTGTAGTGGGAATTTTGGAGGGTGAGGTTGTTGAGTACATTCCTATTCCTCGACCCATCTGCGACTTGACCACTTTGATCCAAGGGCACACGTTGACCACCCATGGCACAAAGGATGAGCTCTATTTTTTTTTCCCTGGCTACGAAAGTAGGATCCGATTACCTAACCCGGATTACTATTTGCGTAATTGCCAGTCACTAACTTTGTGCTCAAGACTGCTGAAGATATTCGCAGGGAGAGCAGGACACGATGAGGCAGGGCGGAGGACGAAGCAGGCCCCAGTTCCTCGCAGCCTGAGCAACAATGGACCCCCTACCAGGACTACACGGGGTATGCTCCACAGGGCAGCAGGAGCTGGGACCAGTTTGTACCTCCCGTGCCAACCACAGATGCGTGGGCCAAGGTGAGCATGGACGAGTGGGAGCTCCAAAGGCAGCAACACGAAGATGTTCCCCCACCGATCCAGCCACGACACTACCCCGAGATAGAAGCTCTCGGTACCCGCATCGGACAACTGCAGATCCAGACAGGTGAAATACAGCACTCTCTCACTTCCTTTGTGCAGGAGACCCATGATTGGCAGGCACATATGGACCAAGGTGGGACGGCTTGAGTGCACAGATGCAGCAAGACCAGGCTCAACATGAGGAGTTCTGGAGGTTCATGGGATATCACCCTGGACAGTGAGCTTCATGCTAGCTTGGGGGAGGACCCCCAAAGGTACCTTGCATTGCATATTTAATTTTCCAAGTAATTTTATTTCCTTTAGCATGTTTAATTCTCGTTCTCATGCATATTAAAAAAACCAAAAATATTTTATCCCTGTGCCTCTTAGTATGTGCTGTAAAAATGTATAGTTCACCCTTGTTGAAATGATGAGGTTGCTCTGTCTCTTGTTTCTTTGTACCCTAGTTATAAACATTGTTTTCTCTAGATTTGGGTTTATCGGCTAGAAATGTCTTATCCTGAAAACTTGCTTTTTAGTGGGAGCACTTGTGTTTTCTTGTCTAAGTTATTGCTGAGTATGATATAGTACTATAAGCCACCGCTATGACTTTGCTCTAGAGTATGACTTGACTTCCGGAGTTTTCATTTGCAAAATGATCAAAAACAAAAAGTTCCTCAATGATTATGAAATACCCACCAGAGCCATATGATTTATCTGTAGTACAAAACCTTCATACGCTGCTTGTTCGTACATTGAGTTCGGTCGGATCAATACCGACGCAAGATTATGACCTTACACCCATGATTGAGATTTCACTTGCACCCACCAAATAAAACGCCGACTCTTACACTGAGAGTCGCGCACAACATGCACCCCTTTCCATCCGCCAACTCTTACACTGACAGTTGCGCACCATCTTTCCACCAAATAAAAATGCCGATGCTTATCCTAAGGATCGCGCATTCTTTAGCCACCAAAAAGTACTCCTTGCATTTTCATCATTACATCTCTCTCCAATTTCATCAATCATTCGTCAGAGATGGGCTATTCATTCATTCAAAGAAAAAAAAAGGAGAAAAGCAAAGGAAAGAAAGAAGGATAGGATAGTGCAATAATTCAACGGGAAAATCTTTAGATCCCCGTTCAAAAAAAAAGAGAGAGAGGAGAAGAAAAGAAGAAAAAAGAGAAAAGAAAAAGGTTGTTCCATTCATAGCCCATACTCTTCTTTTGTCATCACCATCATTCAAATAAAAGAGAGACATAATGCATGGAGTACACAATAAAAAATCCAAAAGTTAGGAACCATTTCTTCCATCCCACACACTTGCACATCTCAATCAAGGTGTATGGCTTAATCTCCGTAAGGTTCGATCCTTGACCTTACAATATATGTGATACAAGTATGCCCACTTACATACCTACCCAAAACTGCACTACTCAGCTTTTTAGTGGTAGGTAGAAGGCAAAATTCTCAAAATGCCTTTGGTGAGGTTGCTATACACATTGAGAGATCGAGAGAATCATTCGAGGAACTTGGGATTTCATTTTATAAAATTCTTAAAACCTCCGGAAGAATGGTCAAGCTTTGGACGAATGATAAGCACAGGTCGTGGTGCTGTTCTACCTTGCAATCGCCCAAGACTTGGGAGCCAAAAAGCCCCATTAGAGCGAGATAATAAAAGGGTGGATAGAAATGCCAGTTTATTCAAATTCAGTGGAAAACATGCGTATAACTATGGTATATTAGAAATACGATCGGCATAGATGCAGCTCCTAATCAACAACCCAAAAAGCCCAACTTTGCTCGGGACGAGCAAAGGGTAAGCTTGGGGGATCTTGTTGGCGGTCCTTATTGACACATTTTAACCGCCAACTTAAGATAGAAAAGGGAGAATTACATGTTCTTATACGCATATACTTGTGCTATTAACCGAATTCCACTTGTACCTGGAGTTTAGCAACGTTTACAGGAAATACACCAAGTACAGGGAATTTTACAGAGAAAATGCGCTTTCCGGCAAAGCGTAAAGAGGCATAAGAAGGAGACAGGCCCAACCAGAACTGAACTGGGCCAAAACACCACACCACCTCGACACAACTGACAGGAGAGGCCCACCAGCCAAGGTCGGTTGGGGGGAGGCGCCAACCTGGCGCGCTCGCGCCCCCCAGCCTGACAGGTGGGCCCTGCTTCCTGGAGGCGGTTCCATCAATGCAGAGGAGGGCGGTGCGCTGGTGTTCTTGCCTTGTATAGCTCCAAACCGACCTGCTCAACATATAAAAGGGGAAATCCAAGCCATTTCACACACACACATTCATTTGAACCATTTTCTCCTCTATTCTTGTTCTCTAGCCTAGTCTAGTAGCTTAGGAGCTAGGTTGAGCTATCAAGGAGGGCTTGTCTCCTAGGAAGAAGATCATCACTTGGTAATATACTATGGAGTGTTCTTCCTACTTCAAGTTCTTACTCTTACTGTGTAGCTTTGTTCATGAACTAGAGTATAGTTGCGTTCTTGCTAAACCTGATTCATATGAACTAGACCAAAGTTCTTATGATCATTTCTTAGTATGTTCTTCGTTGTTCTTCATTGTTCATATGATTTATAGGAGTAGAGATCTTGATGAGAATAGGGTAACGGTTCATCGTTCCTTCGGGTTTAGCTATGTTCTAGCTCGTCCATCCGTAGGGTGGGAGTCCGCGGGGAATATAGGTAGTTCTCAAATATGCGGGCGTGGTGTCCGGATACGAGAGAGCCTTCGGATATGACGGCATGCCACGGTTGAGGGGTAGGCGGCAGGTGGTGATAGCCCTGTCCGTCCCTTGTAGTCCTCTACGTCCGTATGTCGTGTAGGAGTTCGTAAATGCCTCTATCGGCTGGCAGACCAGCTGCGGGGGTCTCCCTGTTACTTTAGGCTCTGACTTATCTCTAACCCTGTAGACCTTATGACTTAGCTATTCATGACATTACTATGAATGACCTACCTGCTCCGTTTAGGTTTATTTTTTATTCGTTCATTCGTTTATTCTTTCTTTTATACTTTATCCTTGAGTTTGGCCAAATGTGTGTCCACTATCTTGCAAATCATTTATACTTACCCCTGTATAGTACTAGAGTCACATTTCGATGACATGAAGTCAATCATTCATATCCATGTTTAGACACCTCTACACCATGCCTTCCTACGGGAAATATAAATAACGATACCCTGAGAATACTCCCCGGGTGAAATGCTACAATGATAGATCCGTGCGCTTGCGGATAATAATATCTTTAGAACACGACTATCAACCCTGGCGTTTCTTGGTGTGACCACTAGGATGTAACAATTCTAGTGATTGCGTTAAGAAATGCCAACAACGGCCCTATGGGCCAGTTTTCGTGCCGTGCCGGCCCGTCAGGCACGGCCTTTTTAACAGGCCGGGCCGGTCCAAGGCCCACCAAATGAACAGATGATGTAAAAAAATGCAGCAAACATAGAGGTGGGGAAGGGGACGCAGGTGCGCAACCACGACGAGTTGGCAGCAGCCACCGCGCCGGCGAGCTCACAGGACGTAGGTCACCCCAAGGCGGCCGCATCTTGCTGCACGGGAAGGCAGCTACCCTCGCCGCCGCAGCCGCTGTTGCTTGAGGCTGGCCGCCGCCGCCGTGTCGGAGGCGGAGCCGAGTGCGTGCGACGCTGGGGAGGTGAAGGGCGAGGGGCAGAGAGGCGACGAGGAGAGGGAAGCCCAGTTCGGCGTGTGTGGCACCACTGCAGCGACTGGGTGAGACGTGAGAGGGAGAAGCGGAGGCGGAGTCGAGCGAGGGCCGCGGGCGCTACGAGGGCGGCGCAGCCACTCGGCGTGAGGATCCCCTCGGTGGCGAGTGGGCGTCTGGGTGACTGGGGAATAGGTGGGCAGTGGGCTATTGGGCTGAGAAAGTTAGGGTTAGCAGGTTGGAATAGTATTGGGCTGTGAAATTAGGATTCTTAACAGGCCAGGCAGCGGGCCGCCATCGGGCCTTTTCTATTTTGCGGGCCATGCTGTGCCCGCCCGTGGGCTTGAGCGCAGGCCCAAGCATGGCCTGCTCTACGGGCCGTGCCAGCTCGGGCCCGTTGGCCAACGGGCCGTGCCGTGCTTGGGCCGGGCCAAAATTATGGGCCTCGGGCCGGGCTAACGGGCCCGGACTGCATGCCCAAGGTTACGCGGGACTAAAAGCTAGTCTTTTGTAAAACCTAGCCACCGCCGCCCATCTCCTCCTGCCAGTCGAGTTTGCCCCGCACCACCACGCCGCCACTCCATCCAGCCCTCCCCCGGCGCCGTCGACACTTCCGCCTCCGACGCGCGCCGGCAACCCCGACGCGGCAACACCCCCGACACTCCGCCTCCGACCCCGACGCGCCTCCGCCCTGACGCCTACCGCCGCTGACACTCCGCCTCCGGCCCCGACGCGCCTCCGCCCCCGACGCCGACCGCCGCCGACGCTGCGCCTCCGACCCCGACGCGCGCTGGCAACCCCGACGCCGGACACGCCTTCTCCACCCCGGACGGACGCACGCCTCCGCCCCCGACCTCGACACCGCGCACCATCCCTACTCCGTGTAGACGGCTGTTGGTATTTCTTAGTGAAAGCAGTAAATTCTGCAAGCGCACGGAAAGACCGTTGTAGCAATTCACCCGGTGATGAACAGGGTATCGTAAACTTCACGAAGAACGGTATGGTCAGGTTTAGGTCTTAGCTAGGTTGCCCAGAGGAGAGAGTAGGTAACTGGGAAAGTGAGGTTTTCTATAGGATGAATCCTTAGAGAAAGGAACTTAATCGCTATTCACTTGCTTCGTGCACCGGATCGCACCTGGTCTGCCAAGTGATGCCGGCCTGTAGCTCTGCGCCGTACCCGGACGCGGGGATTACAAGGGACGGACAGGGCTGTCACAACCTGCCGCCTACCACCTCAACCGTGGAGTACGAGGCAAACGAAGGTAACTATCAGCTTAGACACCACGTCTACGCTAACGTTATAGTTCTAGCGTTGGCCAGGAACATCCGTCTCTATCAGGAGTCCTCTACTAGAACTACCGCCACAAGGACGGTCGACGAACCCTCAAGCAAACAACGACAAAGATAACTTTGCAAGAAAGAACGTACGAATAGATAAACACGAACCTCTTACTTCAAGCGTAAGAAGTCGCCGAGGTACAAGTGAGGAGGGAGCCGACAAATCTGGCACTCCACCCCGTGGAAGTCTAGCCTCCGGGAGTACTCGAAAAGAGTTACTTCGCTCTTGACCTCTCTCACTCTCCTACTTCTATTCTAGCTAGAAGCTAGGTATAATGGCTCTACTCTTCCTCTAGTGTAGGCTTGTGGAAGTGAAGAGTGAGGAATGAGAATGAAGAATGAAAAGTGAATGTGTGAAATGAAAGAGAGAAAGGCTTTTATATGTGGAGATGGTCGGTTCCCGCATGTCCAAATTACCAAAACACCCCCGCACCGCCCTCTGGAGCATTGAATGCACCGCCTCCAGGAAGGTGGGCCCGGGCGACAGGTTCCTTGGCGCGCCCGCGCCCCTGGCGCGCTCGCGCCAGGTGAACCGCCTCCGGCCACCGACCTTGGCTGGCGGGCTTGCTTCTGGGCCTGGAGTTGGCCCATGAGGTGTTTCATCGTGTTGGCACGTCGGTTTTGCCTTTCTCTTCTTTTCTCCTTGTCTTGCTTTTGGGCCCATTTTATAATTTAAATATTTATTCTCTTTTCTCTAGTTTTTGGCCCAAAACATATATATTCCATGAATGCTCCTGCAAAACAAGTGTTCACCAAAACTATGGAATTTTATTAGTATAAATCTCCTATCTAGGTGGTTTTTGGTGAATTATGAACCAAAGTTGGCTGGGTTAGATATGCAATAAGGACCGCCAACAAGCTCCCCACGCTTGGTGCTTTGCTCGTCCTCGAGTGAAGCAAAAGTCACTAAGGTGGTTTGTCTTCCTGAGATATTAACCTGCATACAGATTATTCCAAGCCTCACTGGTTATCTGTGAGCATTCACAGTGTCTACCAAGTAATCTTTGAGCTTATTGAGGGATGGAATAGCCTGGATTTCATGTCAACTCATGTCTCCCTGCTTTCAAGACTTGGGGTTTTAAAACTTTTGTACGAAAAAGATAGCGATGAATTCCTCAAGTGATTCTCTCAAGTCACTCCTTTTATTTTGTGGGTGGTTGATCCTCACCAGAGAGCTTTTATCGCCTTGCTACTCATCCTACCTCTAATGGCTAATATCTGGAGTTCATAGGTATGGATGAGGTGCATGCTTTCCTTGCGAGTGTTGTTGTGTCAAAAACGTGGATCAATGGAGGGAAGGACATAGCCTTAGATCGAAATGTGCAAGTGTGTGTGGAATATAAATATGGGTGGAACTCCTTTTTGCCATGTTTCTCTCTCTCTCTCTTTTTATTTGAAGGAAAATATGGGCTTCCCTATAAAAGACACTTCTTCTGTTTTTCTCCCCCTTCTTTTGCTTTTTTGATACTAGTATGGGGGAGATCCTTTTCTTTCTTTCTTTTTTTTCTCTTTTTTTGACAGGGGTATTAATTCTAATGAAGCCCATATTTTTTGCAGGTGAACGATACTGAGAGAGAAAACCATGAGTGTAGTGGATGGAGTTTTTATTTGTGGTGAAGATGGTTGCGTAACTCTGAGTGTAAGAGTCAGCGATTTTTGGTGGATGGATGAGAGGATGTTGTGCGCGACTTTCAGGGTAAAAGTCGGCAATTTTATTTGATGGGTGTGTGTGATATTCGATCTTGGGGATATGAAACTTCTCTCGCAATGATCCGATAAAGCGGGACACAACTTTGGTGCAAGGATAAGCAGCTATGTGGCAAGGTTTATAAAACTAGTACTAATGTTTGGCTCTAGTAGGAATTTAATCATCACTTGAGGATCATGCTATAAGTTTTAGTATTTTTGTAAAGAAAGACCCAAGTCTACTGCAAGAGAAAAACAAGTATCATATCATCCTACTATCTCTCATCCCACAATAACTTAGATATTCAAGGGGTCCCTAAAACAAATTAGTTGCTCATAGAAAGATCGAATTTTGGCGAGGAATAAAAAGTATGCGAGTCGCAATCGATCAGTGAACACAGAGCTAGAGCAGCCAATTTTTAGTTATAAAGCCAGATTATTTCTAGAAAGAATAAAAGTACTTGTAGGGAGTGAGAAGATGGACAAACCGATGATCTTTAAGGCGCGAATTTTTGTGCATCTCTTTGAGAGGTTGGGGTAGCCTCCCCCACACTTGTTTTTGTACCTGTCTCTTGAATTTTTTGTGCAACACATAGGAAAAAAAAGTGTGTACAAGATAGAAAAGATATATATTTATTCAATTGTAGGACTGAAAATTACATATAGGCGCACAATTACAAAGTAAATTGAAAAGGGAAATGCAACAAACTGAAATTTAAAACTAAATGCGTGCGCCTAATTATTTGGGTGGAGCGAAAGGCTCTAGTGAGGGGCTCTAAGGGCATGGGCGACGTTCGCTGCACGCGCCACCCTCTCTAACTTAGTGGAGAAAGCAAGGCCAAATTTCCTAACCTTCTCTACTAAGTCCCTATGGGCAAACTCCCTATCCGCAAGCTCCGCTTCTAGTTTGTCTATTATTTTGTAGAGCTCTTCCACCATCTTACTAAGAAAAGTTAGGGTGGGAAATCTAGGCGAGGTTTCGTCACTCTTACTATCAACCAAAGTAGGAGCCTTCTTAGCATTGCGCATGGGGGCGCTAGAAAAAGTTCCTACGGGTTTGACCCTAGGAGTTTTAGCGGGATTGGGCATTACGCCCTTCCCACGTCCCCCACTTGGCTTGTCCTTCCCTACAAGAATGAGGGAAGGGCTGTTCGAAGGCGTATGGTAGGATGTGGTGTCCGTGGAAGACGTCATGGGACGTTTCCCCGTGCCGCCGATGTTCACCTTGAGGCGAAGTGCGTCGGTGGTCAGCCTCCTTGGTGGCGCCGGCTTGATCTTGGCGCCGGTCAGCAGCGGCCTTGATCTTGCCGAAGACTTGATGCTATCGCCCTTGCTGGACCCTTCACTCCATGGTAGCCTTGCGGCGAGTGGCGCCATGAATATGGCCTCCTCTTGCTCCAAATCTTCTTGCGAGAATGATGGCGCTCCATCAAGGTTGTATGGTGTGCGGGAGGCCTCATAGAGAGCAAGGGCATGGCTGGCCATACTTGGAGCTTTGAAGGTGGATGAACTTGCTGGTGTGTGGGTATGAACAAGAGAGAAAGAGATGAATGGCTTGAGCTTTTGTGAAGAGAGGAGAGGAGGAGATGGCTCAATTTATAGGTGGAGGTGACATCTCTGTCTCTCGCGAATGCAGCAGGATCAAACTCCATATGGTCAGCATCAGAGAAGGGCTGAGGATCAGGAGATGAAATTTGGGGAGCAACGGCTCGCTCCCTGGCGCGAGCGCGCCAGTGGCGGCACGGCTCGATCCCAGGTTTCGTCCTGGCAGCCCCCAATGGTCTGTTTGTTTCCAAAATGTGGTGTTTTGACCGGTTGGGTGATCGAGGCTCACGGTGCACTCTAGTTTTTGAATGGATAAAAAGGGATTTTCAGGGAATATTTTGTAAAAATATTTATTTGAAATATCCGAACTTATAAGAAGATGGGAAGTCCAAGAATAAATGCTGGAATATTTCTATGATACGAGAAAATATTTTTGGAAATATTTTTGATAAGAAAGAATAGAATAACTAGCCTAATCAAAAAGTGATAGCACTCAAAATCTAGGCATAATTAAATCTATTCGATCTAGCTATTCGCTGAAATTTAAATTGCGGGAAGACTCAAGGAAAGGTTTGAGATGCTGACCGTTAACTTTGAAGATATTACCGTCATCATCTTGAATTGTGATTGCCCCATGAGTCGACGTGTCGATGACGGTGTACGGTCCTTTCGATTTGCTCCGCAACTTTCCTTCACCTAATAATTTCACCTTCGAATTGAAGAGCAAGACCTTTTCACCTTGCTTGAAGGTTTTAAGCTTGATTCAGTGATCGTGCCATCTTTTTGTTCGTTCTTTGTAGAGTTCGTTCTTTGTAGAGCTTGGCACTATGATAAGCCTTCTCTCGCCATTCTTCCAGTTCAGAAATCTGTTGTTGTCAATTTCTGCCGGCTAATTTAAGATCCATATTCCAGCTCTTGATAGCCCAATAAGCTCGATGCTCGAGCTCTACGGGTAAGTGGCAACTTTTCTCGTACACGAGCTGGAATGGTGACTGTGGAGGTATAGACTCCATATACCCTCACGGCCTAGTTTGGGCCGACGCGCTATCGCCAGGCCGGCCCATCAAGCTCCAAGATCGATCGGCTCAGGCTGGTCGGACAGCCTAAAACGGGCAAGAATATTCAAGACCGACAAGGAGGACAAGACCTAGCTGAGATAGGAAAGTTTAGACTTGTAAAGTATGTAAACTTAGTACCAGATAGGCTAGTTCCGACTTGTAACCTTGCTCCCGTGATATATAAGGAGAGCAAGGACCCCTAGGCCGAAGGACGGAATCGGCATAACGCACGAGACTCATACATCCACACATAATCGAAACAGAGCGGGACGTAGGGTATTATGCTTCATAGCGGCCCGAACCTGGGTAAACCTTGTGTGATTGCTCCCTGTTTACATCTTGCTCGCAATCTTGGTGCGCCTTCCGCCAATCCATTACCGGTCAGGGCATACCCCTGGTCGGACTATCGCCGATATTTCGTCGACAGTGGCGCGCCAGGTAGGGGGTGCGCACCAGGATTTCACGTCGATCAAGATGGTCTCCTTCCCGGCTTCCATGACTTTCGAAGCCGGCCTCACCTTCAACTTCGGAACGTTCACATGGACTTCCAACCCGGCAACTGCAATTCTCACGCCTCCGGCTATTGCACCGACAATAGCACCAACAATGGTGGCTGCGCCAAACCAGATCCAACTCATCCCGGTGACCACCATTGCAATCCCAACCAATCCACCGCTGATAGTTGACGGCATGACGTCAACACTTCCGACCGGTCCTAACCAAAGGAGGCATGTCAGCAACACGGATCTACTCCGTTTGATCCATCAGCAAGACATGAGGTTGATCGAGACCCATGCCAACTTCGAGTCGCTCCGACGACGTGTCAGGCGCGATCTACAACTCGCGCGACAACAAATTCCTAATCCGACAACACAAGGGCAAAGCAACCGTCGCAGAGTAACTTTTGGGCGCTCCGAGCGGCCGCGTTTGCAGACGGTGAATCTACAGCGGCGCGTTCCAACAAATCTCCGTGGCAACCGTACACGACCAGATGGAGGTAGGAACTCACATCAGCTCCGACCACGACCGATCATCTTACGCGGTGGTCGGAGAGGCCAACCAAGCAACATACGGCAAAGAATCCTAGCCGATATTCAAGACCTGAGACAGAGGACTTCACAACAAGCCTCATGAAACAACAGCGGTTCAGCTCAGACGCCACAAGCTATCCGACGCGATGTACTTAGTCGGAGTTACACGTCAACAGCCCAGCGCAGGAACGCGCGCCGCAACGAACGACGGAGACGTCAGCGAGAAATCCGACGAACTGGTCGGAACCCACCAACTGCACCTACTGCGGCAACGCAGCAAGAACGATCCCCGCAAAACAACACATCCAACGCTCGGTTATTTGCAGAACGCACCAAGCTAGCTGCCACCCTTCGTCGTGACGAACAACGGAGGGAAAGACGACGACAAGAGATATTGACTGCCACGGCAACGTCAGGAGCAACGGGGCAAAGAGCAGAACGGCCACGAGCACGTTCAACTCAATTCCCTTCAATAACAATGGCATTCGCACGCAGGGCCAGGGCGCTTGCTGACCGACACCGAGACATAGAAAGAAAACGGAAGGAAGCGCATCAGAAACACATGGCAGCAATCAGAGAGAATCGCCGCCGTACCGGCAAGAGCCCATTAAGGGAAGAAACAAGGGACTCGCCTGACATTGACGAGCCTCGTGGTTGCACCCAGCAGCCCGCACAGATGACCACTGCACACGAACGTGCTCGGAGCTTTCCTCCCAATCGAATGGTTCCATCCGTTCAAACAAACCGCAATGGTTTTATCACTCCTTTCTTGGACAACTTGCAGACCAGAGAACCAAACTGGAGGCTCCCCAGTCCAACTCCTCCTGAGGATAGGGTACCGCCGCATACCGAGCACATATTCCCTAATCCAATAAACCCTGCCAATCTTCGGCGCATCAGAACAGTTCGATCACCAGGACGCAAAACATCCGAAGGCATGTTCATAAACGGCGAGTGGTATGAAGTAGTAGAACAAGGAAGTCAGTTTGAGAGAAACTCGAGCTCCTTAGATTCCTTTACAGATGTACCTTTTCCAAAAAAGGACAATCTCAATACTACTCGGAATGGGATAAGTATATCCGACCACGCCCGACGCCGAGACGATCAAGTCTTGGATGATGATGACTTGCTGCTCTGTACCGAAGAAGACCCAGTCATGGTCCATGACTTGGAAAAAGGCGGAGCAGAGCCAGAAAATTAAAGTAACAAGAGATGAAATCTCTTCTTTTATCAACACAAGTTTTCTTTTTTAGGCGATTTCACTTTCAAGGTTTAAAGTTAGTATCAGTCGTACGCATCATTGTAAGTCATTCCAAATGACAAAAAGCAATCTAATGTGTACTATTTCATAATAAGAAGTCAAGTTTTCGTGTCAAACACTTGAGCGCATGAATTTTTCTTGCCATACAAAGGAAAATCATCCCTCAGATCTGACGCGTTACAGAGGATTTCAAAATCCTGAAACAAAATCCTACGGCTCAAACGTGACAAAGTCATAAAATAGATGAAAATGAAGAGATAAATAAAAAAGAATCTCGAAGGATTCCGGCACAAGACATATCTCAAAAGACCCACTTCTTTCATTAAAAATATAAACATTTTTTACAAACGGGGGACTGATTGCATCTAAGCAATCTTGTCATCCCCGAACAGCTTGCCGACCACCAGGTCGACAGGAGTCGCGGCGACGACAGCCTCCGCCGCCCCGGTGAACTCGACGGCACCGCCCTCCATGGCGTCGTGCGCCGCCACCGACAGCTCCATGCCCCGGACGTCGACGCCCGAGATAGCGTCGACGGTGGCATAGGCGGCGGAGGCACCATGGCGAACGCCATGAACCGCCACCGCGGCCACTTGGCCGGGGATCGCCGCCAGCCGCGCGATGACATCGCCGCCTTGGGCGTTCACCGCGTCCGCCGCCGCATGAGCGGCCTCCTGCAGCTGCTCCAGCTGCTCCGTCAGCTCTGCAAAAACAGAGTAAAGTTTAGAACAACAAGCACCAAAATCAAATAGGAAACATGAACAGAGAAAGGAAAACGGCACTCACCGCCGACCCTGATGTCGGCAGCCTCGCGCTGCCGAAGCAGCGTGTCCACCTGGACCTTGCGGGCCAACCTCTCGTCCGCCGCCTCGTTGACGGCGGCGTTGGCCTCGGCGTCGAAGTCGGCGGCCCGCTGCTTCTCCGCCTCCAGCTCCTCCTGGGCGGAGGAGAGTGCGTTCAGAAACAGGTCGGCGTTCGCCTCCGCCTGTCCCAGCTGCTTGGTGGCCTCCGAGTAGAGGTCCCTGACGCGCTCCAACTCCGCCCGACAGCGGTCGAGCACGGACGCCAGGGAGTTCACTGAGGCGCTGCTCAGCGAACGCGGCGTGGAGACACTGGCCACCGCCGCCACCTCCTCAGCCGCCCCCGCCTCTGCCACGACAGGAGCCACCTGCTCCGCCGCAGCAACAATGGCCTCGGCCTCCACGACCGGAGCCACCTGCTCGGGGGCCACAGCCCCCGGCGCCGCCCGCCGCTCCTCCGCTGCCCTCCTCGCCGCCTCGGCGGCGCCTGCAGCGGAGGTGCCCGCCGCACCTCCAATAGTTAGGAGGGTGTACCTACATTACAGACGACGAAGTTGCGGTTACACCAAAAGATGAAAATCCCAAGATCAATCAAGGAAAACTCCAATCAAAACTCACCTCCTCCGTGGCCTCACCTCCCGGGGGGAGTTCACCGACTCCTCCTCCCCCGCCGGGCGCTTACCGTGACGGCGATCCATCTTGGTGGCGGCGGCGCGAGCAAAAGCGATCTAAACCCTAGGCCTTTGAGAGCAGGAGGAGAGGAGCAAGAACAGAGAATGCGCTGCGTGTACAGAACTCCTAGCGCGCGCCGATTTATAGAAGGGCTCGGAGGAATCGAGAAGACAACCGATGATATCGTGGGTAATCAAACCCCCGCGGCCCTCTCGTTTCCCGAGAGCACGAAGCGACGAAAACCGCTCCACTCAATCGACATGCATTTATACGTTTCCCTCGCATCGGGAACCCCCCGTGCGCCCGCTGACGCACGACGTCAGGAAGGTGGAGCGATTGCGACACTAACACAACGGACCCACCACTTCAGCGAAGAATTGACTTGACCAAAGACAAAAAACCGTACGCCGGTTTGACGTGACAACCCGGTCGATGATGTACGGTTGCATCAGCAACGGAATATTTTCGTCCCGCACGCGATCATGACGCGACACGACGGTTGAAAGATAAGTATCTCACGTCCTTAATAAATTCTTTATTTATGCCTCCCATTTCAAAAGATCACACTTTAGAAAAACCAGTTTCCACGAATTTCTTTCCTCAAACACGAAGCCTACCAGGAATGCACTGTCTCTGGTCTCACTCGCTACGTGTTCACAGCTACAACGCTATACAACACAGAGTGCGCCAGCGGTCGCTCCAGAAGGAAACGAGCTCCAAACATTCCGGCAACGCGCTGTTTGTTTAGGATCATCTAATCCCTAAGGCCTGGTCGGCTCTTGAATGAGAAAGAGACTAGTGTTGCTGGCAATTTTTTCTCCCAAACTTGTACTAAGCATGATCTACTCTTCTGCATAAAAAAATCTTACACACTATATGATCATATTCCAGGAGCAATGGCATTATCAAAGCCCATCACGGCAAGATGGTGGCTCACAGCAAAATACAGATAAGTGCTCTTTCAATCTAACTTACATGCCTTCATCAATCTTTTTTCACAAAAAGCTTTCCTTACATGAACTACTTCAAAGTACGTTCGAACTCTTTACAAAGTTAAAAACATCTTCTTTGCACCAAATGGCCAAGTACGTCACCTCTCCAACAGAAAACAATCAGCATGCACTGTCTCTGAACAATCCCGCTACGTGTTCACAGCTCCAACGCTACACAACACAGGGATGACAGCGGTCGCTTCCAACGGAAATAGGGCCCTAAGTGATTCGGCCAAACGCGCTATTCACTATAGGTCACCTACACACCTGCGGACTGATTAACTCTACGGAGAGGCGATTACTAAAAACCATTCTTAAGCAACGCATTTTTGATACAACTTCATGACATAGATCATATCAAATCAATACGATTCAGCATACCTCATCAAAACACTTACTCATACCAAATTTTCTCTTTGCAGCAAAAACTTGAAGAAGCTGTTCCAACCCGCTGTAACGAAGTTACAGTATAGCATGAACATTTCAACCCACACAATCCGACAGCTGAGCTGGGATTTTTTGCCAATGATACCGGTTATTCTGGCACACAAATAGCAAAGCTATTTACTGGGTTTAGATTCAAAACCATGGTCTCACAGCCACGCTGGGGACTGAGTTAAGTAGCAAAGCTACCTTAACTTAATCATGACAAAGTCATGGCATGGTTCAAACCGACCAGCCAAAATGAAATTTGGCCTGCTCGGTCTCACTCAAAGAGTGGTCAGAAACACATAAAGCATGATATAACGATCAATTGTCTTCATTTTTAGACCCTGACATAACGTGTTCCACCTCATCTCAGGCTCGAGGACTACGTGGGCCCACGTCACCGGAGAGGTGACATGGGCTAGATCCTTCTTTTAGAGCTTGCTGCAACATATACTATCTTACAGCAACCTCGGGGACTACGTGGGCCCACGTCATTTACATGACTCGGCCTGATCCTTTCTCTTTACAAAAAGTTTAGTTTCAAAACTAAGCTAAGACAGCAACCAGTTATGACAGGTACCATGTGATGGCAGGCATCACATACTAACGAGGGCCCACGTCTCTAGATTTGGGACCCTTTCAAAATTCTTTTTTCTTTTTCAGGAGCATCAAAAATCTTTCGGTCAAAACCGAAAACGTCAACCAAGTGCAAGCAAAGTGTGGTCGGAACCACTTGACGGTCCTCAAGCCCTGCTCGGACCACAGGTCGGACGTGTGTCCGACCACCCTTTCTCACTCAAGTAAGCAAGACGGTGTTTTTTCCCTCAAGATCCATGATGCTCGGGGACTAGCTGTGGAGGTATAGACTCCATATACCCTCACGGCCTAGTTTGGGCCGACGCGCTATCGCCAGGCCGGCCCATCAAGCTCCAAGATCGATCGGCTCAGGCTGGTCGGACAGCCTAAAACGGGCAAGAATATTCAAGACCGACAAGGAGGACAAGACCTAGCTGAGATAGGAAAGTTTAGACTTGTAAAGTATGTAAACTTAGTACCAGATAGGCTAGTTCCGACTTGTAACCTTGCTCCCCGTGATATATAAGGAGAGCAAGGACCCCTAGGCCAGAGGACGGAATCTGGCATAACGCACAGACTCATACATCCACACATAATCGAAACAGAGAGCAGGACGTAGGGTATTACGCTTCATAGCGGCCCGAACCTAGGTAAACCTTGTGTGATTGCTCCCTGTTTACATCTTGCTCGCAATCTTGGTGCGCCTTCCGCCAATCCATTACCGGTCAGGGCATACCCCTGGTCGGACTATCGCCGATATTTCGTCGACAGTGACATGCCGATAGGGGTTTTGTAAGCGGTCCTGTATGCCCAGAGTGCATCAGGAAGCCTACTTTTCCATCCTTTCCCCATATCGTTGAAATTTTTCTGTAGGGTGTTCTTGATCTGTTTGTTGGAGGTCTCTGCTTGACCACTAGTTTGAGGATGATAGGGGGTAAGCTATGTTGTGCTTGGCTCCAATCTCCTTCAAGAATGTTCTGAATGTTTTATCAATGAAGTGGGGTCCTCCGTCGCTGATCACCATGCGTGGTGTTCCAAAGCGAGGGAAGATTACTTCATGAAACATCTTCCTGGCGTGCTTGGCGTCAGCTGCTCTGCAGGGCATGGCTTCCACCCACTTGGATACGTAGTCAACAGCCACTAGAATGTACTCACAATCTTGGGACTTCTAAAATGGTCCCATGTAATCAATGCCCCACACATCAAATATCTCAATTTGAAGGTTGTAGTGTAGTGGCATTGCATTACGAGCTGTGATGCCTCCTTGGAACTGACACTTTCGACACCTCCGAATGAATTCTTTGGTGTCTTCGTACATCGTCGGCCAGAAGAATCCGCATTGCCAGATTTTTGCTTGTGTGCGGAATGCTCCATAATGGCCTCTGTACGGTGTGGAGTGGCACTTCTCAATGATTTGTAGGCCTTTTGTTGCTAGTACGCATCTCCTTAACAGACCATCTGAACATACCCAATACAGGTATGGGTCATCCCAAAGGTGACGTCGGCTTTCGACTTGCAATTTTCTCCTGTTTTCCTCTGGCGGTACATATCTGGAAACCATATAGTTAACGATGTTCGCGTACCAAGGGTTGTTGTCTGTCACCTTTAGTAGCATGTCGTCACGTAGGAAGTCATTTATAGGAAGTTCCTGCATGTTAGTAACCTGCATACGTGACAAATGATCCGCAATGGTATTTTCTACTCCCTTTTTATCTTTTATTTCAAGATCAAACTCCTGGAGTAGAAGAATCCAGCGAATCAAATGAGGTTTTGTGTCTTTCTTAGTGAGCAAATATTTCAAGGCTACATGGTCTGTGTAGACAATGATTTTTGCTCCCACTAAGTAAGACCTGAACTTATCGATAGCATAAACGACTGCCAGGAGCTCCTTCTCTGTGGTAGCGTAATTGAGCTGAGCTCCTGTTAGCGTTTTGCTAGCGTAAGCGATTGCATGATGCTTCTTATCTTTGGTTTGGCCAAGGACCGCACCAACAGCATAGTCACTAGCATCACACATGATCTCGAATGGTAGGGTCCAATCAGGAGGTTGGATGATCGGAGCTGAGATGAGTGCATTCTTAAGGGTATTGAATGCGTGCAAGCACTCATCTGTGAATTCGAAAGGTACGTCCTTAGCTAGTAGGCTCATGAGGGGTCTAGATATTTGAGAAAAGTCTTTGATAAATCTCCTATAGAACCCTGCATGGCCTAGAAAGCTGCGGATTCCCTTTACGTTCACAGGGGGAGGTAGTTGTTCGATAACTTCAATCTTAGCCTTATCTACCTCTATCCCTCGTTCCGACACTAGGTGGCCTAGGACAATGCCCTCGCAGACCATGAAATGGCACTTTTCCTAATTGAGTACCAAATCTTTCTCCTGGCACCTTTGCAAGACTCTATCTAAATTTTCAAGACAATGATTAAAAGTTTTTCCATAGACTGAGAAATCGTCCATGAAAACTTCCATGATTTCCTCAATCATGTCTGAAAAGATAGACATCATACACCGTTGGAAGGATGCGGGTGCGTTACACAACCCAAACGACATCCTTCTATAGGCATATGTTTCGTATGGACAAGTAAATGTTGTCATGCTTTGATCATCAGGGTGGATGGGTATTTGATGATAACCTGAATACCCATCTAGGAAATAGAAGAAAGAGTGCTTCGCCAACCGCTCCAACATTTCATCAATGAAGGGGAGCAAAAAGTGATCTTTCTTTGTTGCCGTGTTGAGTTTCCGGTAATCGATACACATTCTCCACCCCGTGATGGTTCTTTGTGGGATAAACTCATTTTTATTGTTCTTAACTACCGTCATACCTCCTTTCTTGGGAACCACTTGGACGGGACTAACCCAGTTGCTATGTGGTACGAGATAGATAATCCCGGTGTGAAAAAGTTTCAAAACCTCCTTTTTCATGACTTCACGCATCGCATTATTCAGCCTTCGCTGAGTTTCTCAAGTTGGTGTACTCGAGGGGTCAATGGGAATGCGATGTGTGCATAAGGTTGGGCTTATACCCTTGAGATCATCTAGGGAATACCCGAAGACCGTTCTATGCTTTTCTAGCATGGCGATGAGTTCGGCAGTCTCCTTGTCGCTAAGCTTGTCGCTTACGATGACAGGAGTTTGCGAATCGCCATTCAAGAAGGCATAGCGTAGTCCTGCAGGTAAGGGTTTAAGCTTAATTGGAGGTCGTTTCGGTTTCTCTTCCTTGGGTAATTCTATGGTTTCTCCCAGTTCTTCTTCCACTTCTACAAAGTGAGGAGCATCGCTCTCTAAAGACATCTCTGGGGTTTCAAAAGGAATTACCGACATGACCTCTAGGGATTTACTAGGGGGAAGTTCAGCCACTGAGTTTTTGGCTCGTGTGACCTGAATAGAGAATCGTTCTCTCCCTAGTTTGACACCCAATTCCCCTGTTTTTGGTGGACTGGTAACGAGTTTTTCTAGGGGATGACCGATTAGAATGTCGAAATCCTGGATGTCAAAAACGTGAAAGTCCAGGGTCATTTTGACATCTTGATGATGGAGAGTTATGTTGTGTAGAATCCCAAGTCCGTTAAGAGTAGACCGAGGTGCTACCCTAAGGGATTTGACTGTCGGAGTACGCGGTAAGCATATGAATGCGTAGGATTTTGGCATAATATCCGTTCCGACAGTGGGATTGTACAGAACATCCACCCAATCTCCTTGGATTTTGCATCGAAGGGTTGAAGAAGGAGCACGAATCTAAATTTCTTCAGGCGAGAGCTCTCCTTCTGCTACCCATTCTGAGCTCATTATAGCAGTCAACTCCTTAACAGATTCTCTGAGAAATGATTCATCAAGAGGATCGCTAGGAGTGATAGGGATTGGTGGTCTCCTATGACATTCGTATTTCGAGGCATTTCTGAAATCTTCGAAAAAACTCATCCTCGAATACAGGAAGTTCCGTTTGACTGGAAACTTCCTCTGTGGCTTCTGGTTCAGGAGAGGTAGTCTCTATCACAGATTCGGCAATTGCCGAAGAGGCTTCCTCTATAATTGGCTCAGGCTCAAACCGGATGGGTTTTAGCGGGGGAGTGTTCTCTAGAATACGATTTAGGAGAGCTTCTCCTTCCGCTGTGGTCTTATGTATAAAAGATCCACCGACAGACGCATCGAGCAACAGGGCAGATTCTCTGCCTAACCCTAGCCAAAAGTGCTGTAATAACACATGGCTTGGGATAGACAGGTCAGGACCTGACCTGGTCAGGGTCAGAAATCGGTCCCACGCTGTGCCTGTAGTTTCATTTTCTAGTTGTCGGAAGTTGAGAATCTCTTGTCGCAGGGAAGCGATTCGAGATATAGGGAAGAATGCAATGCAAAAACTATCACGAAGTTCTTCCCAATCTCCATTTACCTTTCCTATTGTTTGGTCGTACCATTGTTTTGCCCTCTCATTGAGTGAGAAGGGAAACAACTTCCAACGCAACGTTTCTTGTGACATGCCACAAATGGTTAGGCATTCACAGAGTTGCTCAAACTCCCTTAGGTGATGATATGGATTTTCATAATCCAAGCCTAAAAAGACTTGGTCCTGAACCATGGCTATGAGGCCAGGACGGAGCTCGTAACTAGAAGCTGTGATTGGCTTCGAGGATTGTGGATTTTTAATGAGCTCGCCCTTAGGAGCTGACAATTTGGCAATGGTTGGTAGCTCCATTTTGTAAGATGAAAAAAATATAAAATAGAGCAAAGGTAGAACACGGTACATGGGCAACTAGGTTCGGAGATAAACTTGACAACCGAACCCCGGCAACGGTGCCAGAAATGCTTGTTTGTATTTCTTAGCGAAAGCAGTAAATTCCGCAAGCGCACAGAAAGACCGTTGTAGCACTTCACCCGGTGATGAACAGGGTGTCGTAAACTTCATGAAGAACGGTATGGTCAGGTTTAGGTCTTAGCTAGGTTGCCCAGAGGAGAGAGTAGGTAACTGGGAAAGTGAGGTTTTCTATAGGACGAATCCTTAGAGAAAGGTAACTTAGTCGCTATTCACTTGCTTCGGGTACCGGATCGCACCTGGTCTGCCAAGTGATGCTGGTCTGTAGCTCTATGCCATACTCGGACGTGGGGGATTACAAGGGACGGACAGGGCTGTCACTGTTGACGGTTGTTAATGATCAATTTTATATGTCAACCAGAGAGAGAAAGAGGGGTATAATCTGTTCACCACCATAGACTTAGGGTTTAAACTGACAGATTCCACAAGTTTTGGTGAATATGTGTTTTCACGGGGATTATCGAAAAACATCCAAGGAGGCCCACATGTCATGATTACATAGAGAGAAAGACGAATGGGTAAAATTGTATACTCTAGAAGACTCCGAAGGCGAACCACGGAAGCGGGGACCCACCGGCATTGTGGTGGGTCGGCCGACTCCCTCCTTGGGGCCGACTCCCCACCTCCACCAATCGGGTGGAGGCTCACGGATCCCGCCTCCACCGCCTTTGAGGATGAATAATTATCGTCCGTTTAGGTCGGTTTGATCCGATGGGCTGTGGTGCATCCTAGGGGGCTATATATTCAGAGCCCCGGCCCCCGGGCCGAAACCCTAATTCATTCTAGAATTCATTATTCGAGGTAGCCATCGGCAAAGCCGGGGTTTAGAGAGAGATTTCCACCGAGAATTAGAATAGTTACTCTAGATCTTCAAGTTCTACATAGGTTTAGACTAGATAGAGGAAGAATCGGGCGCCGTGCTCGGAATTCGGATCTTCATCATCGAATTGGTATTATGTTGTATCTATTCTTGTGACTTTATTCTAAATATCATTATGTTTCTGTTTATTATGTTCCTAGTTTATTCTAGTTCTACATTTGATATGGTTATGATTGGTGATAAGTTTATGTATATGTTTGCAAAGCGCTTAGCTCTCTTCGCGGGAGGGTTAGGTGGTAGATTTCATGTAAGCATGGTGCTTAGATGCCGTTTACCGTAAATGCACCCTATTGGCCGGGTCGTGTGGTAGATCGCGGAAGTGACAGTTCCGTTGAGTCCTCTGTATTCCATCCCCCGTTGGTAGGTCTAGCAGAACCAAAGTTGCGTAGTAAGTCCTGCTATGTCTTGGCTTGTTATAGCAATGATCCTTATACATAGATGAAGAGTCTTTTGTGCTATATATGATAGTGTAGAGTTGGAGTAGATGAATGACTTAGTAGATTAGAACCTACATAGGATTTATATTTCTTGAACTAATCAGACGTCAACCTACCTTTGTGAGTAGTCTATATCTAATCTCTGTGTGATTTATACCCTGAGCTTATTACTTTATATTCCCTTATTTATCATGGTTTACCCCTCTGCCAAAGTATGTGACTGTGCAATCAATCACTCATAAGTAGTCGTGTTTAGCAAGTTCATCTCATTGTTTAAGTCCGTAGTTCTTTCCTTTGAGCTAAATATAAATAACGATACTGGAATACTTCCGGTAAAATGCTACTATGGTGTATTATACGTTCGCTTGTGGATCCCATATTTTTCTTGATTAGAGGAGCAGTTCTATACCAACACTTCGGCGCCATGCTAGGGATGACAACTTAGCGTGAGTGGTGTTAGAGGTGTCAACAAGCATTTTTGGCGCCGTTGCCGGGGAACGGAATAAACTTTTAGAGAAAAATTGCTTAAGCGAGATACTTAGAAAATGAGTGATTGTCACTAGTCAACTCTACTTTGGCGTGTTCACCCCTGTTGTTTTTCTTTGTCTATATTTTATACAGGGTATTAGCAGGATTGAATCTGATTCATTCAAACTCTCGATCATCAGAGTCGGTTCAATCAAGAAGGAAGCTCGACACCAATCAAGATGGCTGAGAAGACCTTACTGGAGTTCTCTTCTCCAACTATAGAGAACATCCGCACTGGTCCAGCAATACACACTGGTATGCAGTTTGAGCTCAAGCCAAGTCTCATCAACATGGTGCAAGCTATCCAATTCAGTGGAAAGGTACATGAAGATGCAAGTACACATCTACAGGACTTCATGGAGATTGGAAACACCATCGCCATAGATGGAGTTAAAGAAGACCTCATACTTCTTCGCCTCTTTCCATTCTCACTAGTGGGAAGAGCGAAGTAGTGGTTCTATGCAAATAAAGAAGATATCAATACATGGGCGAAATGTTCCAAGGCCTTTCTAGCGAAATTCTTCCCAATAGGCAAGACCAATGCCTTAAGAGGAAAGATTACCAATTTCCAACAGCAGAAGACGGAAACCATGTCAGAAGCATGGGAGCGTTTGCAAGGATACATTCAAGATTGTCCCCATCATGGAATGGAAGAATGGTTACTCATGCAAGGGTTCTATCACGGATTAACTCCGAAGACACGTGAGCACCTAGATGCAACCGTGAAGGATCATTCTTATCACTCACTCTTGGGAGAGCTAAAAGACTCATGGAGAAAATAGCAGATAATCAAAGCTGGTCCCAAGACAATGTTCAAGATTGCCATCAGAGTGAAGAAGCAATAGAAGAAGTGAATGCATTATCAACCAAGATGGATACCTTACTCCATTGGCTTGACCAGAGGGCCAAGTACAAGGAAGATCAAAGAGCAATTGAAGCAACATATAAGCAAAATTCAAGTCCCGTCATGAGAAAGGTTCCACATTGGGTGCAACCACCCATTAATCAAGGTACTCAGTCAGGTAATTATGCAAAGCAACCTACTTTAAGAGAGTTAGTTCTACAACAAGTCCAAGATCAACTCATCTATGGAGGATAGGTTTGCTGCTAATAACAAAATCTTGGAAAATTTAAGCATTAAAATGGATAGTTTCTCCTCTGCCATTAATGACCAACTAGAGTTCAATAAAAAGATAGAAGAAAAGTTAGCAAAATTGGCCATTGCTTTGCTCGTTGCCACTAACCCCGAGCGAGGTGAGATCTATTACTACAAGAAGAGGGAGTTCTACCGAGATCCTCCCTATCCAAAAGGAGCAAAAAGGCCAACCGTGCTACCACCCGTGGCGAAGAAGAAGACTTCCAACCCGAGCTAGAAGAATTACCACAAGAATCGACGAAGCCGTACAAGATCGGAAGCAAGACAACAATTTCGAGATACAAACTACCTACCATTCCCTAGGAGGAAGAGAGGACCACAACGAGATAGATGAGCAGTTTGGTAAGTTCGTGGAGGTAATTCAAAAGTTATATGTCAATATACCTCCGCTGGATGCCATACAGTCCCTACTTATGCCAAGTACATAAGAGATATTCTCAACAAGAAGAGACCACCGCCATCCAATGAAGTGATCAAGCTAACCGAAGAATGTAGTGCGGCCATCCTCAACCAACTACCGTAAAAGAAGAAAGATCCAGGATGTCCCACTATCGATCGCACAATTGGAGATCAACATTTCAATAATGCACTCTGTGATCTTGGAGCAAGTGTCAGTGTGATGCCCGCAGCAGTCTACTACAAGCTCAACCACACTGCACTTGAGCCAACATCAATGTGTCTACAACTAGCCGACCAATCGGTCCGTTATCCGTTGGGCATTGCTGAAAACATTCCAGTCAAGATAAGAGAATTCTTCGTGCCAGTCGACTTTGTAGTACTGGATATGCATCCAGACTCAAAGGTGTCACTTATCCTTGGAAGACCCTTCTTAAGCACCGCCAATGCACACATTGATGTCGGGAAAGGAGAAATCAAGTTTACTATAAATGGGCAAGAAGAGCAATTCGCATTCAAGTCGAAACAAGAGCTCAATAAATCCGCGAAGATGGTAGAAGAAGATCAGACAGTACAACCACCAGAGGCGAGGATGCATCTCGGGATCATCACGGAATAAATATTTTAGAAGGTCCAATTCGGAGGACTTTAAAAATCCGAATCTTCGCCGGAAGGTAACTCGGTATTTATCCGCATTTAAAATTGCATCTCTTATAGTTTTCTTAGACATATTTATTTCCAGCATTGCATTATAAAATTCTTAGCCCCACATAAATAATTTTACGGTGTGTAAACAACCCGTCGAAAATATTTTATCGTGGTGGCACAAAAATCTATCATTTCATGCATTTAAATTAGTTTACCTTCATTTAAATTTCTACATTGTTTATAATTTTTATCATGGCATTTAGTGCATGGTGGGTCCCTCACCATGGGTCCCACATGTCATAGACTACACCTCACATACATCAAATCACATAATTTCATCCACTTCCACTCACCTCCACTATCCTCTATTTTCCACCGCCAAAACCACTCAACCGACCAAAATTTCTAGATTGACAAAAGTTCACGCAATAGCATGTGAAGTGGCATCCACTTTGGCCAACCTGGTGGGGCGGCCGACTCCACCATTGAGTCGGCCGACTCCCCCCTTCCTCCTCTATAAATAGGCCTCCTCCCATTGCTTCCATGCACCACCCACACTCCAGAATTTTAGCCAAACCACCTGCTCTCGACTTCGAGTTTCCTGGAGAGAGTTAGAGAGAAGAGGAGAAGAGTAGGAAGACAGAAGAAGTGAGAGAGTGAGTAAGAATTTAGTAACAAGTGAAGGGAAGGGATGGTGCTGAGTAGATGATCACAAAAATTAGTGGAGATGCTGTCCAAATAGGATAAAGAAAATCTAAAATCAAGGGAGGTTCTGTCAAAATCAAGACCTGAAGTTTAAACTTTTAGTCATGAAGAACGACTAACCCCTGGACCGCTGACTCTGGACGGCTAACCACTAACCTTGTGCTAATCTTTCTCTCCACTAGTGTTTGTTTTTGTTTCTTTTGAGCAACTTGCAGGATGAAGAGTGCCATGAAGGGACTCGTTGGAGCTGTCCGGAACATCGGGACAAGAAGTGCCTCTCGCGAGCTCGGTGGCTGGTTCCGACATGAGTGTCGACCCACCACCGAAGCACCGAAGCACTGCAGCAGCGCCCGTACCACCACCAAAGATCGCAGAGTTCTCATGAGAACATCCGATCTCGCCCGAGAACTACCCGGGAGAAGGAGATATACAAGAAGCTCAAGAACAAGCGTTTCATCCACACGCCAGTCATCGATCCGACACTTCTGCTAGCAACAGGTATGGCTCAAGAATTCGACACAATTTTTCCACTAGTTGGTTGGACTTCCTTTGCAAACCTCACTGAAAAAGGGATTAGGCTTTTGACCATAGAATTCCTTAGCACCCTTCGATACACGGACAATGGAGTTTATTTTAGAATGTTTGCTCTGGAATTTTCTGTCTCTTGGAGAAACCTTAGTGACCTCCTAGGTTTCCCTCAAGATGCCCTCATGGATTTAAATGCAAAGCACTAGGTGATTTTGATGCACATAGGTTTTGGAGCATTTCTAGAGCACCATACCACTTAGCACACCGCACCGCAGCCATAGAGCATCCTACGCTTAGATTTTTGCACCGTTGGATAGGAGCCACCTTTTTCCCACGATTTGATGAGAGCAAGATCGAGTAGCCGACTTGCGCTTGTCTGTACACAATTTGTCAAGAAACGAAAGTGTCTCCGTCCATCTCCTAGTGAACCATTGGATGAGTGTCCCTGGTTACAAAGTAGGAAGTGTGGCCATTTGCTCGCTTATTACTCGCATTGCCACAAGCTTGAATTTATTAGAGGGAGCTACTTTTGAGTACATTGAGCATCATAGAGAATTTTATGACCTCTATACTTTTGGCCAAGGTCACTTTGCGAAAAAAGTGAATGATGTTTATTATGCAAAATATGGTGATCTTTGCGATCCGGTTACCTAACCCGGAACTCGGCTTTGTATCATGTGCAAAACTATCATGTTGAGTTGCAGGCAGAACCAGTGAATGAGAGAGCACCTCGAAGAGTTCGCTCGGAGAGGGTGACAGGAAATCGTGAACCGGTTTGGCGTGGTGCCGAAACCGCCCGAGAAGAACCAGCACATGCCAGTTTCAATGAGTGGAATGTACCTCAGTACCACTCACTGAACTCATGGGTGTACCCACCACAAAGCCAACCACATCAACCATTCTATGGTTACTACCCGCCTTACACCACCCCAGGAACATCAAAGCCAGGACCATCAAAGCCAGGACCATCCGAGCCAGGACCCTCACAGCCGCCAAGATACTCTTATGACCCCTTTGGTACCACCGATGAAGAAGAAGAACCCCACCATGACTTTGAGCCACGTCGCCACTCCGATGCCACCAGTTTCATTTTCACCCAGCAGCACTATGATGAACAAGTAGCCTTCCAAAGACAACACCACCGCCACTCGAATCGCCATGATCGAGATGGAATGACCAGGCCAAAGTGGAACGGAGAACACCACCCGCACACTTGGGCACCATTCAAGAGAGCCGGGAAGAAGCCGCCTCCATGCTTTTGCATGGTTTGGTGGACCGTTGCACATCCACTATCCACCGCCACCGCCGCAAGGCCAGCTTGGGGGAGGACCCCCATTATCAAGATAAGTGTTTCTTTCCTTTTGTTTCAGTTTGTTTGTTTTCAGTTTGTTTATTTTTCTTTAGTTTGTTTTATGCATTGAAAAAAAAATCGGAAAAACTAGAAAAACCCAATAAAAAGTTGCTATCTTTGTGCTTGTTTACATTTCAAAGTTTGCCTTAAGATGAAAACCAAATAAAAAGAGTGTGCAAGTTTGTTTTCAATTCAGTTTGCTATAAATAAAATGTGTAGACTTGAGGATTGCATGATGGAAATGATGAATAGTTGCTCTGCTCTAATTCTTTGCAAGTACCTAGCTTTAAATTTGAGTTCTCCCAAGATTTGGATACACTGTTTAACAACTGGATTTACTCTACATCTGAAATCTGTGGGAGCATATGCTTAAACTAAGTCTAGGTAGTTGACAGACATGATATGATAATAGTCTCGAGCTGCTTTGTTCATTGTGTTCCAAAGTGCCACTAAATTCGGAGATTTGTTTGTGAAAATTATAAATGATTCATGATGAGTTCCTTATATGACAGAGTTAAAATTCCTATCACAGCCAAACTTGATCATTAGAATAGGAAGCCTCCTCATTTGTTTAGGGATCGTGCTGTCGGCTATGTTGTATCCTTATGAACTCATCATACAGCTAAATCCTGGTTTCACACTCACATTCACCCCTGCTACTTCTACCCTGGAAGTACGCACCACATAAAACCTATCATTATCCATTGAAATTGTTCTACTCTTACACTGAGAGTGAACACGCAAAAATATTCCCCTGTTCATTTCTGCTAGCCACTTATCCAAAATTAATGCTCCAAGTATTCCATTTGTTCCCAATGTAAAGTTGTCAAGTTTGAGAAGTGTTCCATTCAAGAAGTATTTCATTCCTTTTTGGGCTGCAAGAATTGTAAAAAAAAAGAAGAAGAAGAAGAGAAAGAAAAATTTATGAGCCCAGTCATTATCAAGTTTTCAAGTTCAAGTTCCAATATTCAAGTGTTGAAGTAGTTCCAAGTTTAATCCAAATAAAGGAGCATTGATAATTCCTTTGTGCACCCCTTCTTCTTCCACAAATATTTCTCTCTATTTTATATATATCATCCACATATAAAACCACACATGCACACACCGATTGGTTGTATGTTGAGTTCCTTCGGATCCATGGTTCGATCATGCCAATGCATTAGTTCTCCACACCTATGAGCTCCATATAAACCTTTATTAGAGTAGGGTGAGAGAGAGAGAGAGTGAAGGCTCATCTATAAATGCCTTGAACCACAAATACTACATATTCTGAGAGTAAGAGAGAAGGCATGTCTCCTTTCAATGCCTTAAAGAGGATCCAAAAATACCACATATTGAGAGACTTGAAAGGGTTGTATTAAGGAACTCTGAGTTTTATTGAAAATCTTGTAAAAACTCCGAACGTAGGTGGAACAACAGAGCATGAGACAACAAGGTGCTTGACTTAATTGTTCTGTCTTTCAACTACTCAAGACCCAAGGTAAAAGCCCCATGGTTGAAAGAAACATGAGTAAGTTTGGGAGTTATGATAGTTCACTCTAGTCTCGGGATGAATTCTTGTTTAGAGCATGTGTGTTTGTTAAGCGTGAAAGCATTGCAAAGCAACTCCCGATCCATCTTCGTAGCTATTTGCTCGGGGACGAGCAAAGGTAAGCTTGGGGGAGTTTGTTGACGGTTGTTAATGATCAATTTTATATGTCAACCGAGAGAGAGAAAGAGGGGTATAATCTGTTCACCACCATAGACTTAGGGTTTAAACCGACAGATTCCACAAGTTTTGGTGAATATGTGTTTTCGCGGGGATTATCGAAAAACATCCAAGGAGGCCCACATGTCATGATTACATAGAGAGAAAGACCGAACGGGTAAAATTGTATACTCTAGAAGACTCCGGAAGGCGAACCCCGGAAGCGGGGACCCACCGGCATTGTGGTGGGTCGGCCGACTCCCTCCTTGGGTCGGCCGACTCCCCACCTCCACCAATCGTGGAGGCTCGCGGATCCCGCCTCCACCGCCTTTGAGGATGAATAATTATCGTCCGTTTAGGTCGGTTTGATCCGATGGCCGTGGTGCATCCTAGGGGGCTATATATTGAGCCCCGGCCCCCGGGCCGAAACCCTAATTCATTCTAGAATTCATTATTCGAGGTAGCCATCAAAGCAAAGCCGGGGGTTTAGAGAGAGATTTCCACCGAGAATTAGAATAGTTACTCTAGATCTTCAAGTTCTACATAGGTTTAGACTAGATAGAGGAAGAATCGGGCGCTGTGCTCGGAATTCCGGATCTTCATCATCGAATTGGTATTATCTTGTATCTATTCTTGTGACTTTATTCTAAATATCATTATGTTTCGTTTATTATGTTCCTAGTTTATTCTAGTTCTACATTTGATATGGTTATGATTGGTGATAAGTTTATGTATATGTTTGCAAAGCGCTTAGCTCTCTTCGCGGGAGGGTTAGGTGGTAGATTTCATGTAAGCATGGTGCTTAGATGCCGTTTACCCGCAAATGCACCCTATTGGCCGGGTCGTGTGGTAGATCGCGGAAGTGACAGTTCCGTTGAGTCCCTCGTATTCCATCCCCGTTGGTAGGTCTAGCAGAACCAAAGTTGCGTAGTAAGTCCCGCTATGTCTTGGCTTGTTATAGCAATGATCCTTATACATAGATGAAGAGTCTTTTGTGCTATATATGATAGTGTAGAGTTGGAGTAGATGAATGACTTAGTAGATTAGAACCTACATAGGATTTATATTTCTTGAACTAATCGACGTCAACCTACCTTTGTGAGTAGTCTATATCTAATCTCTCGTGTGATTTATACCCCGAGCTTATTACTTTATATTCCCTTATTTATCATGGTTTACCCTCTCGCCAAAGTATGTGATTTGTGCAATCAATCACTCATAAGTAGTCGTGTTTAGCAAGTTCATCTCATTGTTTAAGTCCGTAGTTCTTTCCTTTGAGCTAAATATAAATAACGATACCGGAATACTTCCGGTAAAATGCTACGATGGTGTATTATCTGTTCGCTTGCGGATCCCATATTTTTCTTGATTAGAGGAGCAGTTATATACCAACACTTCTGGCGCCATGCTAGGGATGACAACTTAGCGTGAGTGGTGTTAGAGGTGTCAACAGTCACCAGCTGCTGCCTACCACCTCAACCGTGGAGTACGAGGCAAATGAAGGTAACTATCAGCTTAGACACCACGTCTACACTAACGATATAGTTCTAGCGTTGGCCAGGAACATCCGTCTCTATCAGGAGTCCTCTACTAGAACTACCACCACAAGGGCGGTCGATGAACCCGCAAGCAAACAACGACAAAGATAACTTTGCAAGAAGGAACGTACGAATAGATAAACACGAACCTCTTACTTCAAGCGTAAGAAGTAATCGAGGTACAAGTGAGGAGGGAGCCGACAAATCCGGCACTCCACCCCGTGGAAGACTAGCCTCCGGGAGTACTCGAAAAGAGTTACTCCACTCTTGACCTCTCTCACTCTCCTACTTCTATTCTAGCTAGAAGCTAGGTATAATGGCTCTACTCTTCCTCTAGTGTAGGCTTGTGGAAGTGGAGAGGGACGAATGAGAATGAAGAATGAAAAGTGAATGTGTTAAATGAAAGAGAGAAGGGCTTTTATATGTGGAGATGGTCGGTTCTCGCGCGTCAAAATTACCAAAACACCCCCGCACCGCCCTCTGGAGCATTGAATGCACCGCTTCCAGGAAGGTGGGCCCGGGCGGCAGGTTCCTTGGCGCGCCCGCGCCCCTGGCGCGCTCGCGCCAGGTGAACCGCCTTCGGCCACCGACCTTGGCTGGCGGGCTTGCTTCTGGGCCTGGAGTTGGCCCATGAGGTGTTTCGTCGTGTTGGCACGTCGGTTTTGCCTTTCTCTTCTTTTCTCCTTGTCTTGCTTTTGGGCCCATTTTATAATTCAAATATTTATTCTCTTTTCTCTAGTTTTTGGCCCAAAACATATATATTCCATGAATGCTCCTGCAAAACAAGTGTTCACCAAAACTATGGAATTTTATTAGTATAAATCTCCTATCTAGGTGGTTTTTGGTGAATTATGAACCTAAGTTGGCGGGGTTAGATATGCAATAAGGACCGCTAAC
Source organism: Themeda triandra (assembly GCA_018135685.1). Classification (NCBI taxonomy): domain Eukaryota; kingdom Viridiplantae; phylum Streptophyta; class Magnoliopsida; order Poales; family Poaceae; genus Themeda; species Themeda triandra. Next base: position 610,499 of record JAENPR010000127.1, read on the forward strand.
AACGGCCGCACGCCTCCTTCTTCAACCCCGACGCACCTTCGGCCCCGACCCCGACGCCTCGACCCCAACCCCGACTTCGCTCACGATATCGACCGCCACCAGGCCCACGGGACCACACTGCCGCCACATCCTCGACGCCGACGCCACCACCACATTCTCCAGCCAAGAGCAGGGTATGGTTTATCCCATGTATTCGTGCGCAGTAGTGAATGGTGACTAAACTCAAATTTTTTGGATCACTGTGGAATTAATTAGTTGATTTTTGGATCATGTGTCATTGAATTAATTAGATGTATTGCTAATGCAAATAGAACCTGTATGGTTCTCTAATAATACTGTATAGTTCTCTTGCTACTTGTTTGTAACATGATTTCTTTTGATGAACTTGTTTGTTTAATTAGATAGATGGCTGGACGTGCCCTCCCTGAACCAGAAAAAATAGGTTTCAATGGCTATGTCGTATGTCGGGATTTTCCAAGTATAGAAACCATGTGTGGACTAAGTTCTGTACCAAGGAATCATCCAAACATAGTAAGGAAATTGACCCATTCATTTGGCTCAAACCATGCGTGGAATGTATTTATATATGATTTTGTATTGTGCCACAGGTAATTGACCCACTCATTTGGCTCAAAAAGACACTATCATATTTCAGAGTTACAGAAGTAGATGCTCAGACCAACATTGTTGATGATGGTCAACGACTCCAATGTCGTATTTGCTTTCAAATTGCTCTTGGTCAAGGTCGTGGTCGCAGATTTGTACAAATCTCAGAGGTCGGAATAAAGAACCCTGATCGAGGTATTGCAGTCAAATATGCAGTTCAACTATGTGTGAAGAGGCTCGAAAGGCTTGGGATCACCTTGCCTACTCTATCCTCTGTGAAGATCCAAGCTATAGACCTCAACTTATATGACCAAGTTCCAGAGTTGTGTGCACAAATGGCACGGACCCGTCCTGAGGTAAATTCTAAGTCAAACTTGAAACTTATATTTACATTTGTTGTTATAATTTGTAAAGATATATTGGTTCTCATAACTCAATTTTTTTACAACATTGACAGGTAGAGGAGTATGACATGACGTACGCGGCATGCAGTTTTGAAGCCATTCTAAACCAAGCAATCCATTCGCTTGGTTATGAGTGGAAATATGTTTCTGGATACCCAATACTAACTACAAAAGGATATCAGGCAAAGGTGATTGTAACTAAGATGGGTGAACCCACCCCAACTCGAATACCGTTAACCGTTCTTAGTCGCCCCTGTCGTCGTAGTTCTGCGGCAACAGAGAGTGCACTGTTCAATACTCTTTACTACATAGATTTTATTTTTGATTAAAGATCGGTGACATACACTTCACCGATTTGATTGTGCGAGAGAGTCAAATCCCTATACCTAGCTTTGGGGATTAGACAAGTGTGTAATTAACTTTGCCCTTGAGCATCAAAAACTATTAGTTTGGTTTGTATGAACCTATACTTTGTTGTATGGATTCATAATTATAATGCAATATACTATATTATTGCTTAGTTTGTAATATGTAATTATTTTGGGATATCTCACAATAACCGATGCAAAGGAACTATAAAAGAAAAGAAAAGAAAAAAAATACAAGAAAAGGAAACTAGATTGGTAGGGCTGCTGGTCTGAAACCTTCTTTAGTCTCGATTGAGAGTACAGAGAGGGATAAGTTTTCCAACCGGAACAACAAGCCAATCCTCTACTGGTGACTAATCCTAGGAATCGAAGGAGTACATGGGAGGGCTATATAAGCACATTCCTGACGCGACGATGCTACTTCACTCTCTAGTGAGAAAACACAACTGATCCATCGAGAAACTCGATCGATCAGCAGGCTGCAGGCATTGGGGCCACCCCTGCCCGGAAGGAGCGGGCCGTCCCGTGAGTCGTCAGGTTGGTAGACGGAGACGGCAGAGTGTTCGTGGTGAAGCCCGTGATGCTAGTGACGCTCAAGGTGCAGGACACCGAGCGCCGCGTCGTCAAGCGCACCATGCGGAGGACCGACAAGCTCAGTGGCGGATCTAGCATGTACCATCGGGGTCAGCTGACCCCAATAATAACTTGCTAAAAATAACACTAGAAGTCTTCTTATTCACCTATAAATTACTCTTAAAATAGTGAATCAATGCATGTTTGACCCCCGTCAATTAGTTCTCGACCCCAATGAGATAATTTTCTAGATTCGCCACTAGACAAGCTGTAGGGCCTAATGGACTACTACTACGACGTGGTGTGCTCGGCCGGCGCCGGCGGCGCCACGCGTGGCGCCGGGCGCTTCGTGTTCGACGGCAAGCGGCTCAAAGGTGAGAGCACGCCGGAGGACCCCTCGGCATGGTGAACGGCGACAAGATAGACTTCTTCGAGGATCTCATGTCTGGCTGATCGATCGACGAGCGAGGCGACCCCGCTTATTTATATTAGTTTCCTATAATAATTTTAAGTACGGGTACGGTGTTACAACTATGTAGTACTCCTGCTACTTAGTGTCTCGTGTTAATGTGTTATCGACTTATCGGGCATCTGAAAACTGAAATACAGTACTACTTCTACTTAGGATGTTTGACCCGAATGAAAGGCCTGAACTGTTGTAAAAAAAAAAAAAAACCTGAACTATATGATAGTGTTTGGTTTAACCTGTGATAACGCAATTGGTAATGCAATAGGTTGCACTGTGATCAGAGATGGGATCAATCATTGCGATCGCTGTTTGGCATTGAAATGTAACGGTATCAGATGACCATCTCGATCTGGCTGATGCTCTCTTGATGTCTTTTGCTTCTCTCCATCTAGCTGCTGCTGCAGGAAGCAGGATCCCTCAGCGATGCTGGCATGCACGGCCGAGGGGTTCAACATATGTTACATAGTAAAAAAATGAGTTAGCTTTACAATGACATAGTACATGATAAGTAAAATTTAAATTTTGCATTTCAAAAATGGTAAAAATTATATATTCTATGAATTTCTATGGTATTCAAATGATAATAAAAATTCTCAAAAAAATCATATTTGCGCATCATTTGAACTCTAGTTAATTTTGACATCTTTGTTGAACACATGTTACATAAGAAAAAAATGAATTGCTTTATAAATGTTAAATTTTAAGATAAATTTCAAATAATTACAATTTGTAATGCAACTAAATTTTTGCCCATGTAACATGTGTTGAACAAATAAACTAAAATTAACCAGAGTTTGAATGATCCACAAATATTTATTTTTTAGATTTTTAATTTCCATTCGAATACCCTAAAAATTCCTAAAATATATATTGACTAGTTTTTGAAATGTAATAATTCAAATATTTCTTAAAAAATTTAGTGTGTTGTAATGTCATTACCATCCTTGTTACTCACTCTACCAACCTACAAAATATCATGATTTTACAGCTCTAGGTACCCTTCCTTGCTTCTTGAGTTGAATTTATAAAATAAAAAATAAAAAATGTCAAAAGTTACTCTTTATACACCAAAACCACCCAGAAACTAGGCCAACATTGTAAATTAAATAGTTTCAACAGTTGGAAGACCAAAGTTATCTGATTTTGTAATTGGGGTTGAAATTCAGATTGTGGCAAGAGTTCAAGGTTGTAAATTGTACTTCACCCTATTATTATCCTAATACCAGCAAATTTGGCCTGAGATGTTCGCTATCGAAGTGAAACCGCTGGCGCCACCAGAGGTGCTGCAGCCGCATTCGAAGGCCCAGCTCCATCCCTGAGGATTAGATCGGTTACACTAATCTACGAAGATGATCAGTCGACTGACCTACGGGGGCGCACGATGCGATAGGAGTTCACTTCCTCCTCCGCAGGGCGATTACCATGATCCGCCATTGCCTAGTTTTGAGGAGACCTTCCGGATGAGCTCTCGGCGGATGGGCTCAGGTTCGTGCGAAGACGAAGGACTTGTTTGCTGCTGGCAAGGTGTGGATGAATGGCGAACCCCTGGGCTTGATTTATAGCTTAGTGGCCTGTCCTTACAACACGAATCGGCGGCCGCCAGTAATGGGAACTCAAGCCCTGTCTGTCCCTGTTCCCAAGGAGCACGAGGAGGTGGACCGTTCCGCTTCCCGATGCCAAGGCATTTATACCTTAGGGCTCGAGGCCTTTCGCCTTCCACGGGCAGGACCCCTCACTCGACGCTGACGTGTATGTCAAGTGGACTGACGGGCGACACTTTTGACTCCCACTTGACCTATTTACTTGACCTTTTTTTACTGGGCCATACGTGGGCTTTGACTCCACTGGGCCGCGGTAATATTTTAATTATCCGGTACCTCCTTATTTACTGGCTATGGTTATCACAACCGTGTTGACGTCGCCATGAGGCAACAAGATGACGCCACAAATTCAAAAAAAGGGGAGAAATGACACAGAAAAAATAAGTTAAGGTTGAACAGTTTTAGCCTACAGCACATTCTGCTCATGAGCAAGCCGCTGCTGACTGTCCCAGGGGGCTCGACCATGACCTGGTCATGTTGTTCCACTGATCAATGTGCTCCAGGCACCACGGACCCTTGCTCGGCTTCGACCACTCCGTCCCTGCTTCATAGCTGGGGACTTCGCGAAGCGCTCGCCGTCTAAGCACCGTCTGCGGACCCCTGCTCGGGTTCGACCACTCCGTCCCTGCTTCATAGCTGGGGACTTTGTGAAGCGCTCACCGTCTAAGCACCGTCTGTGGACCCTTGCTCGGTTTCGACCACTCCGTCCCTGCTCCATGGCTAGGGACTTCGAAATAATTGGGATATCAACATTAACCTTCAAAACGTACTGCTGTTACTAAAAAATATTACAGTAGTAGAGTAGATTGCTAAAAAAAATTGGGCCGCACGCTAGTATTCATGGCCGCACGCTTTTTGCGAGCATAGTTTGAAAACATACATACACTTGAATTCATGCTAAAAACACACTGTACTTGCTTATAAATGGCTGAAGCGTGAATGGCTGAAGCGTGATTTGACCCCTGTCATGCGTGCAATTTTTGATACTGAGGAGCTGGTTTCATCCATCGTTAATAGATGCATCATGCATGTGACATGAACAAACCTGTTGGGCTACCGTTGTTCTTACATTATGTGTGATGTGAATTGGATTTGACCGAACCATAGGCCACAAGCAAGGATAGTGTGGATGCCGTATGTGTCTCATTCTGAATAATCGGTGCTTTGAATTGGAAGGTACCCAATCACTCCATGTTTATCTCTATCTCCATTCCTAATCTGAAAATTAAAGGACGAATCATCCGGAGTCTTCAGCCATCGGTCATCAGTGGTTGCGTGAGGTGAGGGCGAGCGGCGAGGTTTTTAGAGAGAGAGAGAGAGTTGTTCGATCTTTACCACTATAGGGTCAGATATTCATTCAGGCGCGCGAGTGACTGCAACAAATATTTAGGCACGTCATGCATGGCAGTATGGGTGACTGCACCAATCTGTGGGTACGTTATGCATGCATCTTTGGGTGCGTTATGCATGCATTATCGTGGTGCTTACCTATTTACTTAGCCTCGTTTTATATCCCTGCCCTGTTATAGCATCTACTAGGCATGATTTCCGGTGCCTGTTACGTACGAAGAACTCTCTAGCCTATAAAAGGAGTTGAACATGCGGCCATTACTTTCTCTTTCTTCACACACTCTACTACTTCTCTTTCTTCATACTCCTTTCTTCACACACTCTACTACTCTTTCTTCACACCCTAGGATGGATGGGCAAGGCTCTGAGAGTGGAAAGAAGGGAATATCAACGAAGGGTAGGGGCGAGCAAGCCGAGTACGAGGATGAGGAGTTCAGCAAGGAAGATGAGGAGTTCAGCAGCGAGGATGAGGAGTTCAGCGACGAGGAGGAGGAGTTCAGCAGCGAGGAGGAGGAGCTTAGCGGCGAGGAGGAGGAGCTCAGCGGCGAGGAGGAGGAGCTCAGCGGCGAGGAGGAGGAGCTCAGCAGCGAGGATGAGGAGTTCAGCAGCGAGGATGAGGAGTTCAGCAGTGACTACTTTGCAGAGTACAATGCACGCCTAACGAAGGAAGAAAAGCTTCGCCCTGGTAATAAGATTTTACTTTGACCCACTACTCTTGTTTCCTTTTTTAAATGTTGAACTGACATTGCTTACATCTTTGCTCATGAAATTCTAGCGGTAACCATCAACGTCCGAGACTTAGACCTTTCTGATGACAACGATGACAAAATTTCATCTTCGGACACTGACGAAGAGAATCCACGAAGGCCACCATCAACTCGGAGGAAGAACAACAAGGAGGAGGCGAAGAAGAAGAAGAAGGCATAGGAGCCAGTTCCTCTGTTCTTCCTTTTGCTCTTTTTTCAATTGGTGTGTCGGGTTGTAGTCAGTTTGTGTTGCTTGCCTTGTTTGTAATGCCCTTGCTTCTAGTATTTTTCTCTGTTGTTTTCAGTTTGTGCGATTAATAAAACAAATTGCTTGTTCTTAGAAGGTATCAATTAAGAAGCTATGAGTATTTTTTTAAAAAAAATGAATAGCGAGTGTGGCATCACAATAATGCATGCATAACGTACCTGAAGGCATGCAGCACCCGGACTGCCATGCATCGTGCCCAAATATTTGGTGCAGTCACCCGCGTGAATGAAGAGATGCCCTTCAAAGGGCAGCAAGTAAAATGGGAGGGAGATGCCTACTTGTTAGAAGATATGGTGGCTCATTATCTAAAAAGAAGAAGTGGTAGCTCAAGCCGTCGATAACGTCCTGCCTTGACTACGGACTGAGTTCGTGAGAGGACAGCTAGTCAATTTAGGATGAAGAGATAGGCGTACTCGGCGTAACCAAATTGCTGGAACAAAAAGAACGTGACCACGTGTACTCGGCGTCGTCTCTCCCAATCACCACATCTCTATAAACGAATTCTGCAACAAAAGCGGGCACCCGATAGTGCCACGTCGCCCGCTAACCCGCGAACCGTCGGATCGGGCTACAAAATAATATGGGCCGTTCGATTGCGGAGGTCGGGTTCTTCGCCCGCTTTATCATCGACCCGATCCAGCCCGAATCCTCGGGCGACTCTCGCACCTTTCCCCTTCCTAATCCTCTCGGCGGCGGCGGCGCCAGCGGCTCTAAGCGCGGGCATGGCGCCTCCCTCTCGCCGTAGCTGCTGCTGTCGCGACCGTGCCACGGTCACTCCCGAGCTGCGCCGCTGCAGCAGGGCCAGTGCGGGTGCCAGCGACCACGGCGCGCCTGCCGCTGAGCCCCGAGACAATGCGGGCACGGCGCAACTTGCCGGCCATCTGCCGCCGCCGTGGCCGTCCCCGGCCGGATCAACACCACCGGAGCCTGCTCGCCACTGAGCAGCACGGGTCCAAGTCGTCTTGCCTTCGCGGGTCGAGCGCACCCTTATCCACCCGCTCACCTTGAGGCCCAGTGCCGGCCCTGGACACGGGCAAGCGGGGCGGCCGCCCCGGGCCTCCGATTTGGCAGGGCCTCACCCCAAGTACGCATACACGTATTACTGAAGTTGCCGGCTGCAATTCCTGGCTTCCGTGAGAAGATCGAGAGCGAGACCGCATTAAAAAAAATAGAGAAAGTACTAGCGTTCACGAGAAGCCACACGCACACGCAAACTCCACTTCGACTCCACGTCCGCGACTTTCGTTTGCGGCGGCGATTTGGATCGGCGGCTGCCGGCCGGACGCGAGACTACGACTGTGAGACGCGTGAGGCCGCGAGCGCGACAACGGGCGACGGGCCCGACGGTGAGACCACGAGAGGCGAGACGCTGGACTCGACGCGGGCTGCGATCTCTGCGACTTCGCCGACTTCGCCCTGGCCCTAAAGAGCGACGACAAACCGACGATCGGCGGTGAGCCACACTGAGCCAGCAGCACGAGTAGAGTAGATGGGTTAATTTTTTGAACTAATTGTTTCTGTAAACTTTAACATCATCAATGAATTTGCATCGAGGAATGTTAGAAGGAATTTTTAACGTATTTGTACATTTTATGAATTCTTGCATATGGATATTTCTTTTACATGCACAGTTAAATATTTATAAATAAAATATATATATATATACACATGTGTATTTACTGTGTTATAGTGCGTATGCACAGAGGGCCTCAGATTTTTGTTTCGCCCCAGGCCTCCAAAAACTCAGGGCCGGCACTGTTGAGGCCTCTCCTTCGCGGCCTCGCCGCTTGCCGCACGCCGCCAGCACCTGCTCTCGTCCGTGACTTCTCGTGGGCGGGCGCAGGCACGGTGCGGCGCGGCTGAGCCCAGCGGCACGAAGCCCACTGCAAAGGCGCCAACGCGCAGCAGCAGCACAAGCGTGAGGACCTCTGTGGCGGCGTAATGGCCACCGGCCGCGGCGTCAACGCTACGGACGGCGCAGTATGCAATCACAGCGGTGGCGGAGGCGCATCATGCAGTCACAGCGGCGGCTCAACGGACAGCAGCGGCGCAAGAGTAATCTCCTGTCCCAATGTCATGTATTTTTTCATGGTTCTTGGGTCCAAATCTGTTTAACTGTGGCGTTCCTTTCTTCTCTTCAGCAAGAGTACAAGGCACCAAAAGAAGACAGCTTGCCAAGCTTAAGACACGTGCTAGCTGTTCTTGCGCTCTGGCATTTCTTGGAAGTTTTGATTGGATGTGGGTATTGCTTTGGTTGTTCAGGAAATTTGCGGCCTCCTTGGCGAGCAATGGGCAACCTCAATGTCAACCTATCAAAACCGATACAGCAGCTGGAGTTGATTAACAGAAAGAATCAGTCAGTGATGACACCATTGATAGTGATAGTGACATCGATATAGTATTTGCACTTTCTAATTTGTGCTCTTGCTCAAAAAGGATGGGTTTTGGGCATCTTTGTGATGGCTCTGGCTTACTGTTATGTTTGGCAATGCAGGGTGAGATAGAGAACACGGACATTACAAACCAAGATGAATCATTCATGGATATTGGCAGTGCAGACTCGGGGATCAGAACCCACTTGCAGCAACAGGTTACAGGTTGTTTACTGTCTGACGATACTCATTTTTTCCTTTTTTTTTGGTTGATAATCTCAAATCATGAATTTTGAACTTTTGGATGATATCTAGAATGTGTAGATGCTTTATCTATAATATGCCTATAAGAATGAACAAGTTCCTTGCAAAATTGAATAAATAAGATTGGAAATCTGCAAGGGTCGTTCTACTTTAGACAAGAGTCTTAACTGTAGTATGGTATAATATGGGAATGCATGCCTAATGTTGATTAGTATCTGTTATTATGCACTTTAAACAACTAATCCATTGTTATGCTGCCCTAAAATCATCAGTTCATCACTACATAGTAATTGTACAATTGGATTGACAAACAAAATGCATTTTTCAGTTAGTGTTGTTACCTCCAACTTCAAGGCTTTCATCATCAAGAAATTACAGAAAAAAGGGGTACAAAGTTACCTCGCGATGAACTTCCCTACATCTTGCATACACATAGGTAGTAGCTTAGACATCTGTTCCTTTCATTTTGTGCTTATACTGATTCACATGGATTTTGAGCCGGCAAGGAAGAGCTTCCCCTCGCTCAACCCAGGACAGCAATCTTTGCCTGTGCAGCGAGGCTAGGAGCCCAGGACAGGGTCCATATAACCTGTTTCCATCCTAGCAATAGAAATAGAATAATAATAGTAACCCAATATATACAAAATTAGATCATGAGATGTTGACATGTCTTCTTTGGTTATCACCAGTCCTGGATTTGTGTTTTCCTGAATGGCTATACTATCTAGGCTTATCACATATGCTGAACTTCTTTTTCTATCTTCAAGTTGATATATAGGCCATGATCCTTTCTTGAGAATGATTTTCTTAATCAGGCTTTACTTCAATGTCTATGTAATCTGGTCCTATTTGCTTGAAGCCGCTGGCTGAAGTATCAAAGGCTGTTTCGATCATCTTTGCCTGTATGTTTTGTTCCACTATTTCTCATTACAATTTTACTTGCACTCAGCAGAGTTTCGGAGCAATACTTTGCTCCTTGATGACAATGGATGATCTGGCGCTCAATCTACTAGAACATTTCTCCCTAACATATGCTTCCTTATTTTTCTTCTCTATGACAGTGCCACTGCCAGACATCTAACAATAAGGAAACAATAAGGAAACCAAAGGGAAGGATATTTTGGTGTGCCACAATGTGGACTGCTGCTTTTGCTTACAACTGTGGATACAACTTTTGTTAGTCGACGCTCTTACTATGTAATTTTTGGTCTATAAGCCACATTCGACAACCCAAAAAACTTTTGTACAACATGGCTCAACATCGATGATGCAAGGAGATCTACCTTTTGAGAAGAAAGATTGTGTTAACTGTTATATTAGTTTCTGCAATGCCAAGGTTGTAATAAGCATTGTGCTCTGTTGAAAAATTCTCACCGCTCGTGATGTACTGATGTTCCAAATAGTTTAAGGAACTAAACCTGAGCTGTTAAATTACCATCCTGATTGCTAAATACTTTAAATCTCCAACAATAATTGTTTGTGTATCTGAGCATTGCCTCCTTGCCAACCAACAATGGCTATCTTAGCATTGCTACTCCTTTTGTGCGACCTGTTGCCGAATCCTTCATCTTCAATATATACTCACTTGGGGATAATTTGTAACATGTATTATTACATAAGGAATACTTATACTACTACACGTGAGTACTCTGACAAAACAACTCATACGGAAAGGGGCTTTACAATAGCCCACACACTAGCCACAAGCGGCAACGCCGCGAACATTTCTAGTTATAAGTAAGAGGCATATATATATATATATATATATATATATATATATATATATATATATATATATATATATATATATATATATATATATATATATATATATATATATATATATGAGAAATTTTGGAATAGAATTTTAAGAAGAAAAATATTTTGAAAAAGAAAATATTTTTATATTTTTTAAAGATAACTGCCGGTTTACCTGTCGGCCACGGCTCACCATTTTAAAGTCCATTGAGCGGGACTTTCCTCTCATCATCTTTTTCTTGATGATGACACATCTGGCCTAGGAGAGGTGGGCCCAGATGTGGTCGGCTTGGTCCTCGGCTGCTTTCTGGGGTAGCCATTGAACTGAAGGTTTATCACCTTCTCTTCAAAGTGAAAGCTGACCACCCCCTTCCCTACGTATAGGGCCGTCTTGGTAGTGTTGAGAAACGGTCGTCCAAGAATGAGCGGTCCTTCTTCGCCACTATCTCCATATCCATGATGAGGAAGTCCATAGGGACGTACTCATCCTAGATCCTTATCAGGATATCTTCGGCCACCCCCTCTGGTCTTCCGGTGGTGTGATCCACAAACTGCATTCTACAAGATATGGGGGATAGGGGTTCACCCAATACTCTTTTGAACAGTGCCTTGGTCATCATGTTGATGCTGGCACCAAGGTCGTAGTAGGCGTTGTCGAGCGTGTGGGGGGCGATTATGATGGTGATGGTAGGACAATCGGGGTCCTCTTTCTTTGCAAGAGCACAACCCCAGTATAGACAAGGTTTACCAGGCCTTGTCGTTATCAAGTTAACGGTTTCAAAAACGACCTCAGGTTTCCCTGGGATCTTTCCTGTCCTGCTACTATTAGGGATAGAAGCAGCTATCTGAGATTCTACCATCTTGTTGAAGCTCAGCTGATTCTTCACGGCAGACGATAAATCCTCTATCTTAGCATTTATGTTTCCGAGTACTTTATTGCTATCAAGCATCTTTTTGCTGAGATTTTCATTGATCTTCGCTTGACCGAGGATCAAGTCTTTCAAGGAAGGTTGATTCAAATTAAAACCGGAGTTATAATTTGAGTTACCTTGGAATGGTTGTCGTGGATAGCCATTATTTCCTCATGATTGTTGGCTAAACCCGTTGTTGATCTAGGCAGCTTATTCACGGGTTTCGGGGCAATCATTCCCCGAATGGCCATGCTAGTGGCCAGGGGCGGAGCCAGGAAGCCTCTCCGCCCAGGGCTAAAGCACTGTTGAGGTGCTAGATTTGCTGTAGTTGTATTAAATTTTGACACAATAGGCCTAAGTACTATACATTCTTGCTTAAGCAAATCAGACTCACCCCGTGCTGCAGCCCGGGCAGCACGGGCCGTAGATCCGTCCCTGCTAGTGGCATGCTCGTCCATGGCCTTGACGGTGTCTATGGCCTTGATGGTGTTGGACGTGCTGCTAGTGGCATGCTCATCCATCTTCCTCAGGATTAGCTCTATTTTTGCGGCAAACATATCCGCCTCCTTCACGGTGTGCATGCCTTTTTGTTGTTTGGTGAAAGGTCACAATGGCTAGAGGGGGGTGAATAGTCTAATACAATTTCTAGCAAGAACACTAGACACAAAATTAGCTAGCAAGGCGGCAAATGGGCAAAGCAAAAGTTTCGACTACTCTATGCAAGCTGGCATAAACAATGCAAGGCTACTCAAACCAATTGCACAACAACCACGGTGATCAAGCTACACAATGTCGGTTCACCAAAACCGAACAAGCAATTCTACCCACGGGATTTAAACTATACAATGAGTGGTTCCCGACCGACCACAACAAGCAATTCTAACCCACGCGGTTTTAGTCTACACAAGTAGAGGTACGCGACCAACCTCACAAGCAATTCTACTTTGCGGGAATGTAAAGAGAGGATGAAGGTTTATACCGCCGCGAAGAGTAGAAGATGGCCAATCACCTAGAGAGCTCAAGCACAAGCACAAGGAGGTCGAAGCCTCGGAAATCACAAATCAACACAATGATTTTTTACCGAGGTTCACTTGCTTCCCGGCAAGCTACTCCTCGTTGTGGCGATGCACTTGCTTGGTGAGTTGCCCGCTCAATTGGCTCGATGCCAAAGACCCCAATGGGGAGCCGCAATCTCCACACAAGACAAGGATCCACAAGCCACGAGCAATCAACTAGAGTATCCTTTCGCGAACTCCCGCGGGGAAGGATCAAGAACCCCTCACAAGAACCCGATGTGGCCTCGAACAATCACCAAGCCGAGCTCAACCACCACCCGCTGCTCCAAACCGTCTACGGTGACGGGAATCACCGAAGAGTAACAAGAATCCGCAGCCCACTCGAAGAACAAGTGCCTCTAGATGCAACTCAGTAACACCCTAAAATTTATCTTTTTGAAAATAGAGCTAAAATGATTTAATTTGAGTTTTTGTGCTCATGAAAACCTAGGTAAATAATATTCTTTCATTTAAATAAAATTTATCTTAGGCTTAGAAACATCGTTGTGCATACATGCTGGTGCATTTATACTTTTGTGATGTGTGGTTTTGACTAAAAGTGATAAAAGCTCTTAAAATCTTTTTAATAGATCATCCTTTCTCCTTATAAATTGTTTGTACCTCAGCTCAAGTTTTCTTTTGGGTGCTTCTCAAAGTCTTTTGTTTGCAATTCAAATCACTCCATTCAGTTCCTCGTCCGTCAATCAATCTCTATAAATTCCTCGGGAACTTTCTAGCTTATTCTGGAATTTGTACCTACTCTTTTGTGAGCATTATCTAATTTTTAGATGCTCCAAAATATTTTATTATGAGCTCTAAATACTTTATTTAGGTTGCTCATGTTCCAATATATCTCTAAGAATTTTCTCCGAATTTTCTGAGCCTTCGGATTATTTTTTTATAGCTTAAAAATCCATTCCAGACTTTTCTAGAATTATTTTATCTATGAAATTAATTAATTCCGAAAATAATAAAGTCTCTTCTTTATTTCAACACTCAAGGCCCATATCTTTCTTTACTAATGGGCTTTATTAATTAGTTAGGCCTATTAGTAAAGATGGATGGTACAACATCGATTAGTACCATATTGCTAATTGATACATAGGTGCAGAGTTTTTCGTCCTATATATACGTGCCACCCTTGGCCAAAACACATCAAAATTTCCATAAGGGGAACCTCTAGTTTGGGAACCCCTAAGGTGAAATAATTATATTTTTCATTCGTCTATTCTTTCTATACATGCCTCCAATATCTCACCTACGACATCGCCACAAGGAGGTTTGTCTCGTTATTCTTTCATGACCGTTTCCATTATTTTTCTTTCCGATGAATTTTCCAGCGACTACCATCGCTAAGCTCTTTCTTCGTTATTCTCCAGTCTCCACTGCCAGATTTCTATCCGAGGACCCCGTCGAGGTTCTGAAGCTCCAGACTCCCTATCTCGCTTTCTTTCTCTCTTCCTGTACGTCATTCATCAGCATCACCGAACTACCTGCAGGAGGTCACCGGGCGTCCCGTCGAGCCCCACGATGCCATCAAGTTTTCCCTGTCCGCCAAACTCTGTCAGGTGAGGTCTCCATCTTCTGCTCGACCTCCTAGTGCTCTTACTGTAGCATACCGAGGCGTGTTAGTTTGCTAGCATCGTATTTCCATTTAGCTTGCTGACATTATACGATGACATGCCCTTGTTTTCTTGCCGTTTTTCTTCAGAAAAACAAATCTGAATATACTTTGATACTACGTATATTCTTCCAATCATCCCGAGAGGCAAGCCATAATTAGCGCCCCGTACAAGTTCTTGCTTGTTGCCTTGCTTGATCGAGTGCTATACCAGGCAATCTGTCCATCGATCCCTCTACATCACGTCACCTTGCAAGCACACACCAGCGTGCTAGACTCCAGCACCATGCATGCCTGGAATTCCATATTCTATCTACCGTATGAAGTAAATATTTATCCGCGTACATATCTCTGTTTTCCTTGCTGACCCATCAGTTGTTTGACTGCATATCTCCGTCAAGCTGCCAAAGCATCCATGCAATGTGCCAGTCTATCTACTTTCTGCCTTGAAGTTCAGCAAACGAGCAAGCTCATGCACCTATAAGCCCACATCTTTAATCCTTTGGCGTTTTGACATTTAAGCTCTGTGTTAGTCTAACTTTTGCGCTAGTGGTGACATGAATTTGTCGATAATCGTTCTTTTGCACCATAGCTCCGTTTAGCGTGTATTTCGCATTTGTTTGTTCATAGTGACGCATAGGTTAGATTTCAAAACTTCTTATTGTTTGGTGTACTTTTAATTTAGTTCTATTGTTTGCTTCGTGTATGATTGCATAGATTGCTTGAGTGGTGTTCTACGATCTTGTCGAGTTGGTGAGCAAACGTTGACAATCAAGAGGAAGTTGGAGATCAAGAAACAGTTCTACGAGAAGATTTGGGATCTGAAGAAGGATCTAAATTTAATACAAGTATAGCTTGGATTATCTTTTAGTGACCATGATCTAGTAAGCTTGATTAATGAATATATGATTAAACATAAAAGATGACTTATCTGTAAGCGATCATCCGGGACTTAACGTGCCACTGTGGGGGCTATATGGCTCTGGTTCTAGTGCATTCAAGAGACCTTTTCTAGCTTGTGAGAGGGAGGGCTGAATTGGGTATAGGGCGGCTCCTCCATGGTGTGTATAGCCGGGTAGGATGTGTGCCACTTTGGGAGGAGGGATTTCCTATATCCGACGACAAAGCGACCCTTGCTTGTTAGACGAACTTTTGGGTAGATTTATAGTGAAACCCTGCCCACTCACCTTGGAAGTGTTAAGAGGTTGGCCGCCTCGGGCAAATGGGAATCACGACTCACAGGTAAAGGGTACACCTCTGCGCAGAGTTAAATCGATTTATCGTCTGTGCCCACGGTTAGGGCGGCCAAGGGATTCTTATGGAATAAGTGATCACCCCCTTAATTTGAGAATGTTGTTTAATTGTTATCTTTAATCATGTTTACCTGATCATGTGGTTATGAGACTATACTTGTTATACTTGCGGAGTTCGACATGGACTCACTCTTGCAATTTCCCCCCACACCTCAGGAGTGGAGTTTAGGCTTGTGATCAACCAGTCAGTTTGGATCCAGTGGAGTCGAGTCCTTATCTAAAGATCGGAGTTGTCTTCCCGCTGTTTGTTACCTAAGAGTATATCTCTATTATACTAAGTACGTTATTTTTAAGCATTGTTTACTGATACTACCCTTTACTTGTAGCTATATGTGGGAATTGACTCCTAGGACTCACATATGGTGTATATCTGGTTTTGTTCTTGAAACCGGGTATTACAAACTCTCAATGCAAATCACTTGCTCACTCAAATCTCTCTCAAGATTAGCAAAAGAATCAAAGAGATGAGTGGGGGAGGAGCTCTCTTGCTCAAAGTATGCTCAAGTACGAAGAAATGGCGAAGAGAACCTCCCTAAATCGACCACCCTTCTATTTATAGGCCAAGCACAAAATCCAACTGTTATCCTCCTCGGGCAGCCAGAAACAACGCGCTGGACGCGTCTGCTTCCATGCGCCGGACGCGTCCGGCGCCTCTCCCGAGCCAACCGTTGGAGCTTTGAACTTGCCATGTCAGCGTCTGGTGATCGTCTTCAACGTGTGTCCGGCGCTCGCCATCAAGTGCGTCCGGCGGTCTCGCGCAGCCGAGGACCCCTCTGCATCGCGTCCGGCGCCTCCCGAACGCGTCCGACGCTCAGCCCGCCGGCGTCCGATGCCCACGCCAGCCCCGGATGCTCTCTGGGTAGCGTCCGACGCCTGTCGAGCGCATCCGGCGCTCCCCAGAGCCACGTCCGGCGCTGCCGTCGCCGAGCAGCCCTTCTGTGCCGAGTTCGGCCCTCCAGTGCCGAGTCTGGCCCTCCAGTGCCGCGTCCGACGCCGCCCACCAGGCGTGTCCGGCGCGTGCTAGGAGGCCATACTTGGCACCTTGTCGTCGATGAATCGCCGTCTTCGATCCAATGTCCATTCCACTTGTCTTGGGTGCCAACTCCCGCAGTGTAGAGAATGAATTAGGGTTTCTCCCAGGGTCAGGGGCTCTGAATATATAGCCCTCTAGGATGCACCACAACCCTCGGATCAAACCGACCTAAATGGACGATTATTATTCATCCTCAAAGGCGGTGGAGGCATGATCAAGGAATTACGGCAGAGCAACTATTCATCATCTCCATGTAGAGTTTATTCCAGGGATTACTTAAAGACAGATTAATAAGAGCTCTCCAAAAGTAGAGAAGATAAATAGTGAAATCTTTCTGGGTTTCTAAGGTTATGCATCTTTTTAGTTGTTTTAACAAAGCAAACATAGATAAATAGACAAGTTGGGATCACTTAGCTTGGTACACGGGGGATGCTCTCCCCCAAGCTGGATGTTGACATAGTCTGCGGATATTGCTGACAGGCAGTGAAGGAGTTCTAGTCTTCCTGGAGTTTCATGGATAGTTGCTGTTGGAGACAGCGTTCAACTGTTGAGGGCAGCACTTTGACAGGAGACTGGACATCCTTCTGTCTGTTAGCTCTTCTTGATCCTTTATGTTCTGTGAAGCTCAAATAGACAACAAAGCTTGTGGAACTGATTAAGTGTTAGTGATAAAACTTCCAAGCCTTGGTTGTCTAGAACTGCCTTAACTCAAATGTCTTCTAACAGGATCAGAAGAAATATATTTTTTCTTTTTATAATTAAGAGATGCAGACAGAAAAAATAGATATGCTGAAAAAAAATATTTTTATGCCACCACAGTGAATGATTATTCACATGGGGCTTAGTAGTTTTCTGGATGCAAAAGCACAACATCTTTATTTTCTTTTTCTAATGTAGAGATAGCAAAGTGAAGATGCAATTAAGATGCATGTAGGGAAAATAAATATGCTTAAAGGAAAATGCAATGCTAAGAAGGGAAATGCTGATAAATATCAAGTTACCTCCTTGGCGAGGGTTCAGTGATTTAAGTCCTCCGATCAGGATTTCTTGTCATGTTCATTCCTTGGGTGCATCATTTGCTCCCAATGATAGAGACCTTGAGAATTGCACCTCGTGAAATTGTAACTCTGAGGAAGGTGTACACCATGTTGGTTCCTTGTCCAATAGTCTTTTTTTCTGGAGCACCCTATGATGAAGAGTAGATGCTTCTAGTGGTCCTTTCCTTCTTCTTGGAGTTCTCTTACTCGATTGACCTCTCACCTTCAGTTGTACATGAGCATCTTGTCTTCTTAAGTTGCACTCCTTCTTTTTCCTTCCTCTCTTTTTTCTTATGCCTAGACCTTGTGCTCCACTCATTGTTTCTTCTCAGCATGCTAGAGCGACGGGGGCTTGAAAAGAGGAAGAGCATTGCTGGATCATTGTTTGAAGAGTCATCGGCCTGCCTCCCCAAGCTTGCCTTGTTGTCGCTCACCACGTGAAGCCAAATATGAGTGTTGAGTCATCCCTCAGAGTGTGTTGTACTCCTATGTCCTTAAACACTGTTTGTCCTCTGTTCTTAAGCCTTCATTTGTCTGAGAGGGATTTTTGATTATAGGTCCGTTAAGCAAAGATCTCTCTTTTGCATTCTGCTTTTGATTGTACTGTCCAATCCAGGATGAGCGTACAGACAGTTGCATGATCTTCTTTCGTCAACCATTCTTGATTTTCATTGAGTCTTGGTTGATGCATTGATGTTCATTGGAGATGTAGACTCGACTTCTTCCTTGATGGTCTTTGTCTCCTAGCAGCATGGCGAAGAGTTGTATGCCATCCATCTTGATGATCAAGGAAGGAGCTTCTTTAGAATTTGTATGCATGCTTCATCTCCAATGGCTTAGGGACATTATCTTGCAACCATGGTCATGGTCCTTCAAGGCTTGGTCGATGGTCAACCCTTGATTGCTGATTGGTTGACACAAGGATGCATGCTTATCATGCCATCCTTGTCCTTGCCGCCAATGTGCAAGATGGTGTCTTCACTCTTCAGGAACAATAAGAGCAGGTCTTTAATTGGCTAAAATGAGCTGAGTTACACCATACTCCTCATTGGCATCCTAGCTCGAGTTTTGGGCCTAATGCTATGTTGTCTTCAATGTTGCTCATAGCTTGTTGCCTTGATCCACTTCTTTGAGTGAGTTCAAGATGTTGATCCTTCTTGTGGCACTCTTGTCTTCTCCTTTCTTCTATCACTGAAGTGGCAATTTCACAGGTGATGCCAATCCACGAACAGGCACATCATAAATTCTTTCCTGCAAAATGTTAGTGGACGCATACCCGAAGGATTGCAATAATTTCAAACTATGGGCTATTATCCACCTTTTATTTGAAAGTTCATCTATGCTAACAAGGAGATGGATTTCGAGTTACTTTAGCATAGACTTTATTTATCATGTTTTCTAACAGCTCTTTTTATGGCACGTTAACATGGTTCAAGGCAAAGGTAAGTTGCAAAAAACAATGTGAATGATATTTGTTAATTACAATTCTTCCTTGGACGATGAATGAGTTGTGTCTTTTGTGCGAAGTTGTTGGAGTTCATCGTACGCCTTGCTTCATCTCTGAAGTGTGTTCATCTCTTGACTTACCCAAATTGGATTTGAGAGTTTTCTGCAGGGGTTAGTCCAATAAAATAACCAATATCTACTAAAACATAATTTTAGCTCAATAACCAAACTAGACTCCATGTCTAATTTAATTAAGGAAGGCTATTTAACCTAAGCACCATGCTTAATTTAAAAGCCAATGGAAGTATTTCGAGTACTTCCAAACCAAAGCATGCTTTAGCAAACAAAGGTAGCATGAAAGCATTATAGAGAGTTACTTAAACGAGATGACAGAGCATGATCATGGTGAGGATTTTTTTCTTTTAGATGCAAATGGCATGGGTAAATGCAAGAAACAAAACATGCAATGGATTGAGCAAATATCAAAGAATAGAGTGGATGTATGAATTCTTAAAAGTAAACATGTAGTGAGATGCAAGAAGTTAAAAAGATAACTACTCATCAATTTTAAAGTCCATGAGCAAGACTATCTCACCTTTCTTGATCATACTTACCATGACTCACATGATGAAATTTGTGAGTGGTGCAAAGCATCTATGTTCGTCACTTGTGATGTGATTTGAAATTCTTGTGACGACGACATTCTCTACATTCTCGTGAGGTGGCGGGGTTCCAATGTTGATGAATGTTGAATGTTGGGGAACCCCGGGCTCTTCATTGTCTTGTGGAAACTTGTCGGGAGGTCGAAATGACATCTTTTGTCCCGTTTATTCCACAACTCAACAACAAGGGGTAATCCTACTAAAGCTAGTGATACACTAAATTAGCGAGACATCAAGATCACTATCAAAAACTTAACACCGATTGCTTCCCAACAACGGCGCCAAAAATGCTTATTGGTATAAATTAAGTGCAACTAAAATATAAAGGATTCCGCAAGCGCACAGTAACATACCATTGTAGCATTTTACCGGGAGTAAACCAGGTATTGTTATTTATATTTTACCACAGGGAAGCAAGGGTTAAAGAATCGATAACTCACCGTCATGTATCTACTAACGTAGTAAACCAACTAGACTAAAGCGGGGGTAAATGATATCTATAAGGTAATATAATAAAGCACACATGAGAATTCTATAATAAATGAGTAGCTAGCTAGAGTGAGAGGACAACGGGAGAGATTAAGGTTCTTAAATACTTCTCTATTACTCTAGTTACGTGATAACAGGGGGATGGATAGATATAGCAATCATACAATAGCACTTCGGGACATCACTAGACGGGAAAGCACCACAAAGGATAACTCTACCGACGTGACTACGGTCCTACTAATTTAAGAACCTACTCAATTCGGTGTGGACGGGTCCTGTCACCTCCCGTAACTACCACACAACCGAGAGAATAGGGCGCAACCTCGGGTAACCTATAGTCTAGACACCATGCCTACACTATCGATTACTACTCTAATCACTATAGATAACTAGAGCACTCGATGCGAGCGAAGATCCCATACTAAAGCATAACAACTATACTAACAATCACAAGATAGGCATAAAAGTAAATAGAGAAGATAAATATATTAAAGCATAAGTCTTACAAAGAGTAGATACAAAGACATACCAAATCTCGAAGACTTCTCCGTAACCGGAGCGCAGCTCCGCTCTCCCGAACTCTCATCTAGATCTAATCTACTACATTGGAATGTCTAGCTCTAATTCTCTAGAGAAGAGAAGTCATCCATTCAAGGGACGCCTCTACAACTCTGATCCCGCTGGGAGATAATGAATTAGGGTTTAAGGGATGCCTCCTCCAGGGGCCAGGGGCCCTGCTTATATAGCCCCCTAGGATGCACCGCAGCCCTCGGATCAAACCGACCTAAACGGACGATTATTATTCATCCTCAAAGGCGGTGGAACAGGGATCCGCGAGGCTGATGCTGATTGGTCCAGGTCATGAGTCGGCCGACTCTAGGGGGGAGTCGGCCGACTCTCCACCGAGCCCGTTCGGGCTCCCGTTTGGTCCAGAGCCTTCTCGAACCTTCCAGATTACAGAATTTTCACCGGTTCCCGATTATCTCTATGTAAACCTGACATGTGGGCCTTCCTTGGGTATTTTCGGTGACACCCCGCGAGAAAGCGAGACATTCACCAAAACTCGTGGAATTCCATTAGTGTAAGCCCTATATCTATATGTAATTATATTTAGGTCCTTTTTCATGTCTAGTTGACGGTTAAAAATAGGAGTTATCTACCGTCAACACATGCTTCTGAGGACAGAAGTAGCATAGATCAATGGATGGAGAGCACATAGTATTGACTTTAACTGCATGACTGGTTCCTTATGGGTCCACAGCATAACCACACTCAATGCCTACAAAGACTACACTCAATGCCTACAATATGATCTATATAAATAGATGGGTTTTCCTAATCTAGTAAGCATGAATATATGGCTGTGGTAGGAATTTAAACTCTCATCATAAAGGAACTCATCATGCAGAAATTTAATATTTTCACAGATAAATTCTCCAGAACTCTAGTATCTCTAGGAACAAGATGGACAAGACTCAAAACCTTCCCATATCATACCCATCAACCACCTAGACTTAGATCAAGTGTTTGCTACCCACAAGTTTCGGGTTCGAGCAAATCTCAAATCTAAACGGTTGTGTCCAAAACTCGGGAGAGTGCAAGGTTGAAAACTAGGTACTTGAAAGGAATTACGGCAGAGCAACTATTCATCATCTCCATGTAGAGTTTATTTTAGGGAATAACTTTTAAGACAGATTGCAAGAGCTCTCCAAAAGTGGAAAAAGATAAATAAAGAAATCTTTCTGGGTTTCTATAGTTATGCATCTTTTTTAGTTGTTTTAACAAAGCACACTCTAATAAGGCATAAATAGATAAGTTGGAAACACTTAGCTTGGTACACGGGGGATGCCCTCCCCCAAGCTGGATGTTGACATAGTCTACTGATGTTGCTGACAGGCAATGAAGACGTTCTCGTCCTCCAGGAGTGTCATGAATAGTTGCTATTGGAGACAGCACTTGAATGTTGCTGGCAGCATTCCGACAGGGAACTGGATGTCCTTCTGCCTATTAGCTCTTCTTGATCCTTGATATTCTGTGAAGCTCAAAATAGACAACAAAGCTTGTGGAACTAGTTTAAGCATTAGTGATAAAACCTCTAGGTTTTGGTTGTCTAGAACTTTCCTAACTTAAACTTCTTCTAACAGGATCTCAAGAAAATATTTTTATCTTTTGATTATTTAAGGAATGCAGACTGGAAACAATAAATATGCTGAGAAATTATTTTTTGTGCCACCATAGTGAATGATTATCCACATGGGGCTTAACGATTTTCTGGATGCAAATGCACAACATCTTTATTTTTCTTTTCTAATGCAGAGATAGTAACACAAGGATGCAACTAAGATGCAAGTAGGAAAATAAATATGCTAAGATAATAATGTAATGCTGAAAAAGTAATGCTGATAAATACCAAGTTACCTCTTGGCGCGGTGTTCGGTGGTTTTAAGTCCTCCGAACAGGACTTGTCATGTTTGCTCATTTTTCAAGGGGCGCATTGGCTGGCGCCTCTGATGATGTCGCCTCTTGTGTAGGAATTGATTCTGATTTTGCTTTTACCTTCCACACCTTCTTTGTTGGAGAGGATGACCTTGAGGAGGAAGCTTCTTGGATCACTTGCTTTTCTTCCGGTAGCACCTCTTCGGGTTCTTCTACAATGTTCTTTTCTTCTGGGTACCGATCTTCATATCTGGACACTTCTCCTTCATAGTCAGCCCATCCATCTGTAGTGATGTTCTTCTTGCTCTGGCGACGGGTACGCTGCCTTCTCCTCGTCCTATTCTTCTTGGGCTCCTCAGTGATTATATAATTATTGTTGAAGTAGCGGCGTACCTTCTCAGTGGGAAAGTGGAAATGAATCTCTCCTGTTCCAATATAGATGATAGCTCTGGTGGTATTGAGGAACGGTCTCCCTAGGATGATCGGAGGGTCGTAATCATCTCCCATATCGATGACTAGAAAGTCTATGGGGACATAATGGTCATCTATCTGGATGAGTACATCCTTCACTTCTCCTTCGACGAAACGGAATGTCTGATCTGCCATCTGTAGCTGTGCATAGGTGGGCTCCAAAGGCATAGTGCCATATAGATATTCATAGGTCACCTTGGCCAAAATGTTGACGCCCGATCCGGTGTCACAGACAGCTTTATTGAAAGAGCTTCTGTTGATGGAGCATTGGATGGTTGGGACACCTGGGTCATCCTTCTTGATCAGACGTGGGGACCTAAGTAGGTGGTCATGCTCTCTGTGGACTGCAGTAACCATCCTCACTATCTCCGTCTTCTTGGTCTTCTTATCCTTGGTCTCGTTCTTCTTAGTTGGATTCTTCTTCTTCTCATTATTCTGCTGATGAGGGTGTGCTGGGAATTGTAGCACTTTGTTCTTGAAGAAGAAGGTCTCTCTCTTGCCCTTGATGTTCAAAATGATCTTGGCAGTGTTGGCATACATGATAGCTCCAGCAGTGTTCAAGAATGGTCGTCCCAAAATGATGGGGGACCTTTCGTCACTGCCTGTATCCACTACCACGAAGTCTGCAGGAACATACGAGTTGCCCACTCGCACACATATGTCTTCAAGTATTCCCAAGGGAACACAGAGTGACTGATCTGCAAGCTGCAAGCACATGGTTGTGTATGCTAGGGGACATCTGAATAGCTTCTCGTAAATCACCCTTGGCAGGATGTTGATGCTTGCACCGAAATCACGGATTGCCTCATTGAAGTTGGTGCTTCCAATGGAGATCAGAATGACTGGTCTCCCTGGATCACCCTTCTTGATTGGCAGAGTTGAATCAATCCATGATCCTTTCGATGGGTTATTCTAGCTACTTTCTGCATTGAATATATCAACAAGATTTTCGTTTCGAGCTCTTCGGGTTGTCCCGCGTTTACCTTGGCTAGCGGAGGGAGCAAAGTTGGCAAGCAGTTGTAGCCGAGACTCTAGTATTTTGTTGAAGCCGAGCCGACTCTTGATGGCATTGGAAAAGCCATCCATTCTGTTGCCGATGGTCTCTAGGGCCTTGTCATTTGATGCCGGCTTCTTGGACAAGTTGTCCATCAACTTGCCTTGATTCAAAGCACTAACTCTCTCAAAGGCGGCTGGTTGTAATTATTGTAGGAGGAGCCGTTACCTTGGTAGTTGCCCGAATAATTGCTCGAGTAGTTAGGCCTCGCCGTTGATTCCAACCTTGATTCGCCGAGGACGATAGTAATTGTTGTTGTTGTTGTTGAGGTAGTTCACGTCCTCCTTCACTCTACGGGCGTTAGCACCTATGTGCCCGCTCTCTCAAGCACTCTTCACATGTCATGCGAGCATCATGTATATGCATGACTTCTTTCTTCTCCGTGGCTCTCTCATCAAGCCTCTTCATTAGCAGATCCATTTTGGCAGACAGCATGTCTACCTCCTTCAGCTGGTGCATTCCTCCACCTCTCTTGTGGGTTTGAGTTCTTTCTTCACTCCAACCTTGGTTGGACGCCATCTTCTCCACAAGAGCTGTGGCTTGAGGAATAGTGAGTGATAAGAATGCACCTCCAGCAGCAGCATCCATTGTCTCACGTGTGCCGTTGCTGAGCCCATGGTAGAATGTCTGCATAAGCAGCCAATTCTCCATGCCATGATGAGGACACTCGAGGATGTAGTCTTGAAAGCGCTCCCAAGCTTCTGGGATAGTCTCATCATGTTGTTGCTGAAAGCTTGATATCTTCCCACGAAGAGCATTTGTCTTGCCCATGGGGAAGAACTTCGCCAAGAAATTGGTGGAACATAGTGCCCACGTAGTATTCTTCTCCTTATTGACGTAGAACCACTGCTTCGCTCTCCCCAAAAGTGAGAATGGGAAGAGGCGAAGTAGTATAGCATCTCTGGGGACATCCTTGATGTTGAATGTGCTACAAATCTCCAGGAAGTATTGGAGATGATGTTGATGTCTATTAAGTGCAAAGCTCCTTCGATGTCCGCATTTGGTCCAGTCACGAATGTTGTCCGTAGTGGAGCCGAGAATTAAAGGAGGTTCCGACAAACTTCCAAGTTGAGTTGATGATGATGATTGATTGGTCTTCTTCAACACGCTTTCCGAATATATCATCGTAGCATTTTAACCTGTATGAGTAGAGAATGGGAGTAATCCATTATGTAGTATCGTTATTTATATTTTTACCACCGGGAAGGGAATGCTTGTTGATAGATAATGAGTGATGAGCAATGCACATGCGATAATGGAGAGCTTAACCTTGCACATGCGATAATCGATCATCTCATACGGGGTAAGTGTCACATAAAATATAGGAATGAATGATAAATGACATAAGATAAATGAGAGCAATTAGCCACATAAAATAATAGTAATAAGCCATCTCAACTTAGCACTCTAAGCTTATAACACTAGCATGGACTAGGACGATCTAGGGTATAATCCTATGTTATTCTAACTATAAAGTCAAAGCATACAATGATTAGTGCAAGAACATCTAGCAATCATGGCGGGAAAAGGTTACATCTATGCATAGTGATATTACCAGAGAAGACAAGAGACATAGCAATGACTTCAATGTAATAGGTTTGTTCTGCTAGACCTATACTCGGGAGAAGGGCTACAAAGGACTCAACAGACTGTCACTCCCGCGATCTACCTCACGATCCGAATATAGGGTGGAATCGCAGATAAATACGGTATAGGCACCATGCCCACACAATATCTATCACTCACCCATTGGCCTAATGAGCAAGCGCTATACGATCCTATGCATAAACATAATTCTAGTCCAACTATGCTAAACATATAATCAAAGTAAACTAAGAACAATATAATTGAGAACATAATCAAATAGAGCATAGTCAAGTCGATATAATAGAATAGAATAAAGTACTACTCATAGTATCACGAACAATAATGAATATTACAAGAATGTAGAGGGGAATTACCAAGAACTCCGACAGATCCGGACTCCAAGCTAGGCTTGATTCCCTCTAGATCTATTCCTATGTAGCTATGCTACTAAACTATGGAGCTCTAATTGAGATGGTGGCTCGGCTTCTCGAATTTCGATGAGAGAATGAACTCTTGAATGAATTAGGGTTTCACCCAGGGCCGGGGCTCGCTTATATAGCCCCTAGGATTAACCACGGCCCTCGGATCAAACCGACCTAAATGGACGATAATTATTCATCCTCAAAGGCGGTGGAGGCGGGATCCACGAGACTCAACCGATTGGTTGAGATGGGGAGTCGGCCGACTCCCCCGGGTCGGCCGACCGGCCACCTGCCGCAAAGTGGGCCCCGGCTTCAGGGTTTGCCTTCCGGAGTCTTCTAGATTATACAATTTTACCCGTTCGGTCTTTATCTCTATGTAATCATGACATGTGGGCCTCCTTTGGTTCTCTTTCTGATAACCCCCTGCAGAAATAGACAATCACCAAAACTCATGGAATTCTATCAGTGTAACCCCTATATCTAACAGGTGAACTCATATTAGTCCTTTCTCTTGCTGCGTTGACGGTATAAAATTGATACTTAACGACCGTCAACAGATGAGCACTAGCATCTTCATGGGCCTTCCCACAGAACTGGCTTGCTTGCACCATGTTGATCAGCGCAGACTTGAGCTCAAAAGCTCGGTCGATGTCCGCAGCTGGTCCAGTACGGATGATGTCCGTAGTGGGAGCTGAGAACTCACGAAGTGACTTGTTCGCCATGGCTTCAAACGCTGGTGTCAAGTCTCAAACGAAAGATTGACTTTCTGCTTCCGACAAACTTTCAAGTTGAGTTGATGATGATGATTGATTGGTCTTCTTCAACTTGCTTCTGGCCTTCTTGAATAAAGCTTCTGGATTATCAGGAAGAGTAGTCTTTTTCATACATTACCCTGCATAAGATATAAAATAAACGAAAGACAAGGGTAAGGCTGTATGAGTAGAGAATGGTGACAGCGCTCAATCTCATTATCTAGTGCAATGCTGCTCATTATCCATTGGCTTTCAACCTTCCCCGGCAACGGCGCCAAAAATGCTTGTTGACATTTCTAACGCCACTCAGTGTTAGGTTGTCATCCCCAACATGGCGCCAAAAATGCTGGTACTAATAAATACAACTACTTCTAGAAATAAATATGGGATCCGCAAGCGCACATATAATACCGATGTAGCATTTTAATCAGGAGTAATCCAGGTATCGTTATTTATAATTTTACCACTGGGAAGGGAATGCACTGGATAATGAGTGATGAGCAATGCACATGCGATAATGGAGAGCTTAACCTTGTCTGTATCGATCATCTCATACAGGGTAAGTGTCACATAAAATATAGGAATGAATGATAATTGATATAAGGTAAATGAGAGCATTTAGCCACATAAAATGATAGTAACCATCTCAACTTAGCACTCTAAGCTTATAACACTAGCATGGACTAGGACGATCTAGGGTATAATCCTATGTTATTCTAACTATAAAGTCAAAGCATACAATGATTAGTGCAAGAACATCTAGCAATCATGGCGGGAAAGGTTACATCTATGCATAGTGATATTACCGAGAGAAGACTAGAGACATAGCAATGACCTCAATGTAATAGGGTTGTTCGCTAGACCTATACTCGGGAGAAGGGCTACAAAGGACTCAACAGACATTGTCACTCCCGCGATCTACCTCACGATCCGGAATATAGGGTGCAATCACGGATAAATACGGTCTAGGCACCACGCCTACACAATATTTACCACTCACCCATCAATCTAATGAGCAAGCTCTATGCTAAACGATCCTATGCATAAACATAATTCTAGTCCAACTATGCTAAACATATAATCAAAGTAGACTAAGAACAATATAATTGAGAACATAATCAAATAGAGCAAAGTCAATTCGATATAATAGAATAGAATAAAGTACTATTCATAGTATCACGAACAATGATGAATATTACAAGAATGTAGAGGAGAATTACCAAGAACTCGACAGATCCGGACTCCAAGCTAGGCTTGATTCCCTCTAGATCTATTCCTATGTAGCTATGCTACTAAACTATGGAGCTCTAATTGAGATGGTGGCTCGGCTTCTCGAATCCTCTCGATGAATGAATAGAGAATGAATTAGGGTTTCTCCCAGGGTCAGGGGCTCTGAATATATAGCCCTCTAGGATGCACCACAGCCCTCGGATCAAACCGACCTAAATGGACGATTATTATTCATCCTCAAAGGCGGTGGAGGCATGATCCGCGAGACTCCACCTCATTGGTCGAGGTGGAGGGGCAGCCGACTCCTAGCCAGGGGCGGCCGCCTCTGGTCAATGCCAGGTGGGCCCCTGGTTTCAGGTGTCGTCTTCTGGAGTCTTCTAGAGTATACAATTTTACCCGTTCGGTCTTTATCTCTATGAAACCCCGACATGTGGGCCTTCATTAAGTTCTTTCTTGATAACCCCCTGCAGAAATAGACGATCACCAAAACTCGTGGAATTCTGTCAGTGTAACCCCTATATCTAACAGGTAAACTCATATTAGTCCTTTCTCTTGCTGCGTTGACTGTATAAAATTGATATTTAACTACCGTCAACAGTGCACAACAATTCCCCGTACTAATGTATTCGGCTTCGGCGGTGGAAAGTGCCACACTATTTTGCTTCTTTGAGGACCATGACACTAAAGATCTTCCTAGCACTTGGCATGTTCCACTTGTGCTCTTCCTATCAATCTTGCAACCGGCATAGTCGGAGTCGGAGTATCCAATCAACTCAAAGCTTGACCCCTTGGGATACCATAGACCAACATCTTGAGTGCCCTTCAAGTATCTCAACACCCTCTTGGTTACCGTCAAGTGACTCTCTCTTGGAGAAGCTTGAAATCTTACACACACTAAACATGACATCCGGCCTTGAAGCGGTCACATATAGCAAGCTTCCAATCATTGATCTATATAGCTTTTGCTCAATCATCTTGCCACTATCATCGATATCCAAGTCACCATTAGTTCCCATTGGTGTGCTAATAGCCTTAGCATCTTGCAACCCAAACTTCTTGATCATGTCCTTGATGTACTTGCCTTGACTCACAAAGGTGCCATTCTTCATTTGCTTGATTTGAAGACCAAGGAAGTAGCTCAACTCTCCAAGCATGGACATTTCAAACTCACTAGCCATCATCTTAGCAAACTCCTCACAAAAGAATTGATTGGTTGATCCAAATACAAACAAGTCATCTTCTATCTTCTTGGTGAAGAGGGTGGTGTCAACTTTACCCATCTTGAAGCCTTTGGAGATGAGAAAGTCCCTCAATCTTTTATACCATGCTCTTGGAGCTTGCTTCAAGCCATACAATGCCTTCTTGAGCTTGTAGACATGGTTGGGCTTCTTGTCATCCTCAAAACCGGGAGGTTGTGCAACATAGACTTCCTCATTGATGAAACCATTGAGAAATGCACTCTTCACATCCATTTGATAGAGCTTGATGTTGTGAGCACAAGCATAGGCTAATAGGATTCTAATTGCCTCCAATCTTGCCACCGGTGCATATGATTATCCAAAGTCAAGACCCTCAACTTGTGTGTAACCTTGAGCTACTAGTCTTGCTTTGTTCCTCACAACTAATCCATATTGATCTTGCTTGTTCTTGAAGACCCACTTGGTGCCAATCACATTGTGCTTCTTTGGCCTCTCAACAAGCTCCCAAACTTCATTTCTAGTGAAGTTGTTCAATTCCTCATGCATGGCATTTATCCAATCCAGATCCTTCAAAGCTTCATCAATCTTGGTTGGCTCAATGAATGACACAAAGGAGTAGTGCTCACATATGCTAGCCAATCTTGATCTTGTTTGTACACCTCTTTGAATGTCACCAATGATATGATCTAGAGGATGATCTCTTGCAATGTTTGAAGGTTGAAGAACTAGCTCATTTGCATTGCTTGCTTGACCTTGACCTTGATCTTCATGTTGAGTACCACTTGTTCTTGCCTCATTTGAATCATCAATCACAACTTGAGTTGGCACTTGCACTTCATCACCATCATCCACTTGCCTCGGCCTAATGTCACCGATGTCCATGTGTCTGTTGGCATTTTCTAACGCAATCACTAGAATTGTTACATCCCAGTGGTCACACCAAGAAATGCCAGGTGATAGTCGTATTCTAAAGATATTATCCACAAGCGCACGGATCTATCATTGTAGCTTTTCACCCGGGGAGTATTCTCAGGGTATCGTTATTTATATTTCCCGTAGGAAGGCATGGTGTAGAGGTGTCTAAACATGGATATGGATACTTGACTTCACATCATCGAAATGTGACTCTAGTACTATACAGGGTTAAGTATAATGGTTTTGCAAGATAGTGGACACACATTTGGCCAAACTCAAGGATAAAGTATAAAAGAAAGAATAAACGAATGAACGAATAAAGAATAAATCTAAGCGGAGCCGGTAGGTCATACATAGCAATGTCATGAATAGCTAAGTCATATAGTTTACAGGGTTAGAGATGAGTCTCAGCCTAAAGTAACAGGGAGACCCCCGCAGCTGGTCTGCCAGCTGATAGAGGCATTTACGAACTCCTACACGACATGCAGACGTGGGGGATTACGAGGGACGGACAGGGCTGTCACCACCTGCCGCCTACCCCTCAACCGTGGCATGCCGTCATATCCGAAGGATCTCTCATATCCAGACACCACGTCCGCATATTAGAGAACTACCTACATTCCCCGCGGACTCCCACCCTACGGATGGACGAGCTAGAACATAGGCAAACCCGAAGGAACGACGAACCATTACTCCATTCTCATCAGGACCTCTAATCCTATAAAGCATAGGAACAACGAAGAACATGCTAAGCAATGATCATAAGAACCTTGGTCTAGTTCATATGAATCAGGTTTAGCAAGAACGCAACTATACTCTAGTTCATGAACAAGGCTACATAATAAGAACAAGAACTTGAAATAGGAAGAACACTCCATAGTATATTACCAAGTGATGAATCTTCTTCCTAGGAGACAAGCCCTCCTTGATAGCTCAACCTAGCTCCTAAGCTACTTGACTAGGTTAAAGAACAAGAGTAGAGGAGAATGGCTCAAATGAATGTGTGTGTTGGAAAAGCTTGATTCTCCCCTTTTATATCTTGAGCAGGTCGGTTTGTTGGCAGAAATGGAAGGAACACCAGCGCACCGCCCTCCTCTACAATTAATGTACCGCCTCCAGGAAGCAGGGCCCACCTGTCAGACTGGGGGGCGCGAGCACGCCCCTGGCGCGAGTGCGCCAGGTTGGAGTCGCCCCCCAACCGACCTTGGCCGGTGGGCCTCTCCTGTCAGGTGTGTCGAGGTGGTGTGGTGTTTTGGCCCATTTCTACTCAGGTTGGGCCTGTCTCCTCTTTGTGCCTCTTTTACGTTTTGCCGGAAAGCGCATTTCTGCATAAAACCCCCTGTACTTGGTGTATTCCCTGTAAACGTTGCTAAACTCCAGGTACAAGTGGAATTCAGTTAATAGCACAAGTATATGCGTATAAGAACATGTATTTCTTCCTTTTTCAACTTAAGTTGGCGGTTAAAATGTGTCGATAAGGATCGCCAACAGTGTCTCATTGCATTGCTCAATTGATCTCCACCCACATCATCTTGATTTTGATCTCCACTTTGAGAGTCTTGGGTTTCATCAAATTCAACATCATGAACCTCTTCAACTAGCCCACTAGCCAAGTTATACACTCTATAAGCCTTGCTAGAAGTAGAGTAGTTAAGAAGAAATCCATCATCACATCTCTTGTCAAACTTGCCAAGTCTTTGCCCTTTCTTGAGAATGTAGCACTTGCACCCAAAGACCCGAAAGTAAGCAATGTTGGGCTTCCTTCCATTCAAAATCTCATATGGAGTCTTCTCTAACTTCCCATGGAATAAAGGTGGTTGCTATAGTAGCAAGCCATGTTGATGGCATCACTCCAAAACTTTTCACTCACATTGTACTCACATAGCATAGTTCTTGCCATCTCAATCAAAGTTCTATTCTTTCTCTCAACTACACCATTGGATTGGGGAGTGTAGATTGGTGCACAATTCCAAGCTCATTATATAACTCTTCAACTCTTGTGTTCTTGAATTCACTCCCATTGTCACTTCTAATCTTCTTGATGGTAGTGTCAAACTCATTTTGCACCCTCTTGACAAAAGTCTTGAATATATCATATACTTCACTCTTGTCATAGAGAAAGAACACCCATGTGTATCTTGAGTAGTCATCCACAATCACAAAGCCATACTTGTTGCCCCCAATTGATGTGTAGTGTGTTGGGCCAAACAAGTCCATGTGCAACAACTCAAATGCTCTTGAAGTTGACATCTCATTCTTCTTGGGATGTGAGTTCCCATGTTGCTTGCCGGCTTGACATGCACTACAAGGCCTATCCTTCTCAAGTGTGACATCATGCAAGCCTCTCACTAGATCATGCTTCACCAACTTGTTCAATTGCTTCATGCCAACATGTCCAAGGCGCCTATGCCATAGCCATCCCTTGCTTGACTTGCCAATCAAACATGATGAAAGCTGAGCTTCACTAGCATTGAAATCAACCAAGTACAAGCTTCCATGCCTAAACCCCTTGAAGATGATATTTGCTTGATCCTTGCTCACCATCTCGACATGCTTATCATCAAATATGCACTTGTAGCCAAGATCACACAATTGTGCCACCGACAAAATATTGAAGTTCAAAGTATCAACTAGCAACACATTGGAGAGATCCTTGTCATTGGAAATTGCAACCTTTCCTAGCCCCATGACATCACCCTTTCTATTGTCACCAAATGTGATGGAGTTGAATCCACCATTGTCATTCTTGTCAAGTGATTTGAACATACTATCTTCACCGGTCATATGATTTGATGCACCACTATCAAGCACCCAATGCCTCCCTCCGGCTTTGTAATTGACCTACAAGAAGACATCAAGCTTTAGGTACCCACTTTTGCTTGGGTCCTTGAAGGTTAGTCACTAGAGTCTTTGGCACCCAAATAGTTTTCTTCTTTGAGCTCATCCATGGTGTACCAATGAATCTAGCACTCACACCACACTCACTCTTAACAAGCATGTAAGAAGCATTCAACTTGTAAGAGGAAGCACTAGTGTTCTTGTTCTTGCATGCATGCTCTAAATGACCAACTTGCTTGCAACTAGTGCAATAGCTACCATTCCTCTTCACAAAACTAGTCTTGTGAGGAGCAAAGGCGGCCTTGCCTTTCTTGGGGGTATAGCCCAATCCCTCTTTGTAGAGAGAAGTTCTTTGGCTACCCAAGCACATAAACAAGCGGTCCTCACCACCATAAGCCTTAGCCAAGGTGTGATTGAGCTCCTTGACTTCCTTCTTAAGAGACTCATTCTCAACTACTAGTGAAGAATCACATGAATGACCAACACTACTAGATGAAATAGAGGCATGAGAGCATGAAGAGTCAAGTGATGCAACAACAATTGAATCATCAAGTGAATCACATGATGTGGACACACCTTTCTTTTCTATGATCACCACTTGTGATTGCTCTTTCTCTTGCTTCTCAACTAGAGAAGAATGAGCTTTTTCAAGCTTGGAGTGAGCAATCTCTAGCTTCTCATGGTCTACCTTTAGACTCTCATAAGAAGCCCTCAACTCCATAAGTTCTTGCTCAAGGTTTTGTTTATCCTTGCGCAAGCCCCTACATTCTTTCCTAGAGTCATTGAAAGCACCTTTGCAATCCTCAAGCATGACCCAAAGTTCTTCTTTTGTGGTCTCATCATCATCATCACTCTCATATCGTCACTATCGGGTGGAGGTTGTACCTTAGTGGCCTTGGCCATGAAACAGGATGATGGAGCACCAAATGGAGAAAGCTTCTCTTGAATGGCAATGCTTGCGTGCCCCTTCTTCTTCTTCTTGGAATCATCATCATCATCACTTGAGGAAGATGAATCTCTCTCCCAAGTTGCCACATGAGATTCACCCTTCTTCTTCTTGTGGGAGGAGTCATTCTTCTCCTCATCCTTCTTCTCTTGCTTCTTCCTCTCCTTCTTCAAGGCATCTTCATCATCACTTGCATAGGGACACTTGACAATGAGATGATCCTTGATATTGCACCGGAAGCACTTCATGGGATGGTCACTTGACTTGGATGAGCTTCTCTTGCCCTTGGACCGGTACCCCTTTTTCATGAGCTTTGTTGGCGGTCCTTATCGACGATTTTATACCACCAATTAGACATAAAAAAGGGTGAATTATATATTCCTATATGCATATACATGTGCAACTAACCCAAATCCACGTGCACTAGGAAATATACTGTCATTGCAGGAATCAATAAAAAGTGCAGGGATTAAATACCAAAAAGGCGCTTTCTGGAAAGCGCCAAACCAACCCAAAGTGGAGAAGGGCCACCTCGGGACCAAAATGGGCTGAAACACCAAACCAACACGGCCCAGGCCCACTCCACAACCGACCACCCGAAGTCAGTCAGGGGACGGCGGCACCCTGGCACGGCCGCGCCAGGGGCGCGCTCGCGCCACCCCGACTGACAGGGGGGGCCGGCCGGCTGGAGGCGGTACACTCAATGCCAACGGAGGTCGGTGCGCGGTGTTCCTTCCATTTCAGGCTCAAACCGACCTCCACCATAGTATAAGAGGGGAGAAGAAATCCATTCTATACACACATTCATTTGGCCTCTCTCTCCCTCACCGCCACTTGTTCCTTAGCTTAGAGCTAGTAGGATTGGAGCTAGGAAAGCTACCAAGGAGAGCTTGTCTCCTAGGAAGAAGAGATACATCTTGGTAATCATCTATGGAGTGTTCTTCCTTGTTCAAGTTCTCGTTCTTTATATATTGCTTAGCGTATGAACTAGAGCATAGTCTTGATCATGTTCATGATGATACATATGAACTAGAGCAAGGTTCATATGATCAGTTCATAGCATGTTCATCCCTGTTCTTCGTCGTTCATATGTTCTATAGAATTAGAGTCCATGATGAGAATGAAGTAACGGTTCGATGTTCTTTCGGGTTTGCCTATGTTCTAGCTCGTCCATCCGTAGGGTGGGAGTCCTAGGGAAGCATAGGTAGTTCTCTAGTATGCGGACGTGGTGTCCGGATACGAGAGGGCCTTCGAATATGACGGCATACCACGGTTGAGGGGTAGACGGCAGGTCGTGACAGCCCTGTCCGTCCCTCGTAATCCCCCACGTCCGTATGTCATGTAGGAGTTCGTAAATGCCTCTATCGGCTGGCAGACCAGCTGCGGGGGTCTCCCTGTTACTCTAGGCTCTGACTTGTCTCTAGTCCTGCATAACATGTGACTTAGCTGTTCTATGCTTAGCTGTATACGACCAACCAGCTCCAGTAGATTTATTCTTTATTCTTTCTGTTTCTTTTATTCCTTATTTCTCTTTATCCTTGAGACTGGCCCAAGTGTGTGTCCACTATCCTCAAATTACCGTTTATCTTACCCCTGCATAGCACTAAGGCTTATTTCAATGATATGAAGTTCCATATCCATGTGCTAGAGGTATTTTACACCATGCCTTCCTTTGGGAAAATATAAATAACGATACCCTGACATACTTCCGGGTGAAATGCTACATCGATAGATCCGTGCGCTTGCGGATAATATCTTTAGAACACGACTATCACCTGGCGTTTCTTGGCGTGACCACTGGGATGTAACAATTCTAGTGATTGCATTAAGAAATGCCAACAAGCTTCCCCATTCTCTTCACAAGGAGTGTCATTTGTTCACTCACTTATTCTTCTTCTTGTCCACTTGAGCTAGAGCATGGCTCATCTTCACTTGAAGACTCTTTCTTCTTCTTCTTCTTCTTGCCCTTGCACTTGGATGATGTGGCCTTGAATGCCACACTCTTCTTGTCATCATCCTTCTTCTCACTTTCCTTCTTCTTCTTCTTCACCAACTCTTCCTTCTCATGATCTTCTCTAAACTCATCATCAGCCATGACTTCTTGAAGGACTTGGTTGGGTGTTGGCTTTTCCCTCATGGTTGTCTTCACCATGACGGTCTTCAACATGTCAAATCTCTTGGGAAGACACCTCATGAACTTGGTGGAAAATTGTGTATCCTTGATCTCTTCCCCAAGTCCCTTGAGCTCATTGACAATGACTTGGAGTCTATGGAATATCTCTGGCACACTTTCATCTTCCTTCATTGAGAAGCTTGCAAACTTCTCTTGCAACATGTAAGCTTTTGTGGTCTAGACACTTTCGGTGCCCTCATAAGCTTCTTCTAGCTTCTTCCAAATGTCATGAGCCACCTCAAGGTTCTTGATGAGTTCAAAAGCTTTATCATCAAGTGCCTCATGGAAAGCACTCACGGCAATGTCATTTGCTTGTTGCTTCTTCTCTTCGGCCGGTGTTGGCACCACACCCTCAACAAGCTCAAACTTTGTTTCCACCACTTTCCACACCTCAAGGTTGATTGACTTAATATGACTCTTCATCTTGAGCTTCCACTTGGCATAGTCATCGCCATGAAATGATGGTGCCTTCTTGGTGTTGTTGATATGCAAAACCAATGCCATTGCTTCACTGTAGGATGTTAATCCAACTCAAACAAATGGTGCCCGGCTCTGATACCACACGAAAGGTCACAATGGCTAAAGGGGGTGAATAGCCTAATACAATTTCTAGAAAGAACACTAGACACAAAATTAGCTAGCAAGGCAACAAATGTGCAAAGCAAAAGCTTCGACTACTCTATGCAAGCCGTCCTAAACAATGCAAGGCTACTCAAACCAATTGCACAACAACCACGGTGATCAAGCTACACAATGTCGGTTCACCAAAACCGAACAAGCAATTCTACCCATGGGATTTAAACTACACAATGAGTGGTTCCCGACCGACCACAACAAGAAATTCTAACCCACACGGTTTTAGTCTACACAAGTAGAGGTACGCGGCCAACCTCACAAGCAATTCTACTTTGCGGGAATGTAAAGAGAGGATGATGGTTTTTACCGCCGCGAAGAGTAGAAGATGGCCAATCACCTAGAGAGCTCAAGCACAAGCACAAGGAGGTCGAAGCCTCGGCAATCACAAATCAACACAATGATTTTTTACCGAGGTTCACTTGCTTCCCGGCAAGCTACTCGTTGTTGTGGTGATGCACTTGCTTGGTGAGTTGCCCGCTCAATTAGCTCGATGCCAAAGACCCCAATGGGGAGCCGCAATCTCCACACAAGACAAGGATCCACAAGCCACGAGCAATCCACTAGAGTATCCTTTCGCGAACTCCCGCGGGGAAGGATCAAGAACCCCTCACAAGAACCCGGTGTGGCCTTGAACAATCACCAAGTCGAGCTCAACCACCACCCGCTGCTCCAAACCGTCTACGGTGACAGGAATCACCGAAGAGTAACAAGAATCCACAGCCTACTCGAAGAACAAGTGCCTCTAGATGCAACTCTCAATGCAAATCACTTGCTCTCACTCAAATCTCTCTCAAGATTAGCAAAGGAATCAAAGAGATGAGTGGGGGAGAAGCTCTCTTGCTCAAAGTATGCTCAAGTATGAAGAAATGGTGAAGAGAACCTCCCCAAACCGACCACCCTTCTATTTGTAGGCCAAGCACAAAATCCAACTGTTATCCTCCTCGGGCACCAGAAACAACGCGTCGGACGCGTCTGCTTCCATGCGTCGGACGCGTCCGGTGCCTCTCCCGAGCCGACCATTGGAGCTATGAACTTGCCACGTCAGCGTCCGGTGATCGTCTTCAATGTGCGTCCGGCGCTCGCCATCGAGCGCGTCCGGCGGTCTTGCGCAGCCGAGGACCTCTCTGCGTTGTGTCCGGCGCCTCCCGAACGTGTCCGGCGCTCAGCCCGCTGTTGACGGTCGTTAAGTATCAATTTTATACCGTCAACGCAGCAAGAGAAAGGACTAATATGTGTTCACCTGTTAGATATAGGGGTTACACTGACAGAATTCCACGAGTTTTGGTGATTGTCTATTTCGCGGGGGTTATCGAAAGAGAACCAAAGGAGGCCCACATGTCATGATTACATAGAGATAAAGACCGAACGGGTAAAATTGTATAATCTAGAAGACTCCGGAAGGCAAACCCGGAAGCCGGGGCCCACCGGCGGGGGTGGGCGGTCGGCCGACCCAGGGGAGTCGGCCGACTCCCCATCTCAACCAATCGGTTGAGTCTCGTGGATCCCGCCTCCACCGCCTTTGAGGATGAATAATTATCGTCCATTTAGGTCGGTTTGATCCGAGGGCCGTGGTTCATCCTAGGGGCTATATATTCGAGCCCCCGGCCCCGGGTGAAACCCTAATTCATTCAAGAGTTCATTCTCTCATCGAATTCGAGAAGCCGAGCCACCATCTCAATTAGAGCTCCATAGTTTAGTAGTATAGCTACATAGGAATAGATCTAGAGGGTATCAAGCCTAGCTTGGAGTCCGGATCTGTCGGAGTTCTTGGTAATTCCCCTCTACATTCTTGTAATATTCATCATTGTTCGTGATACTATGAGTAGTACTTTATTCTATTCTATTATATCAGACTTGACTTTGCTCTATTTGAATATGTTCTCAATTATATCGTTCTTAGTTTACTTTGGTTATATGTTTAGCATAGTTGGACT
The DNA here is from genome assembly GCA_018135685.1 of Themeda triandra. NCBI lineage: Eukaryota > Viridiplantae > Streptophyta > Magnoliopsida > Poales > Poaceae > Themeda > Themeda triandra. Next base: position 649,438 of record JAENPR010000127.1, read on the forward strand.
AGAATTATGTTTATGCATAGGATCGTATAGCGCTTGCTCATTAGGCCAATGGGTGAGTGATAGATATTGTGTGGGCATGGTGCCTATACCGTATTTATCTCGCGATTGCACCCTATATTCCGGATCGTGAGGTAGATCGCGGGAGTGACAGCCCCTGTTGAGTCCTTTGTAGCCCTTCTCCCGAGTATAGGTCTAGCGAGAACAAACCTATTACATTGAAGTCATTGCTATGTCTCTTGTCTTCTCTCGGTAATATCACTATGCATAGATGTAACTTTTCCCGCCATGATTGCTAGATGTTCTTGCACTAATCATTGTATGCTTTGACTTTATAGTTAGAATAACATAGGATTATACCCTAGATCGTCCTAGTCCATGCTAGTGTTATAAGCTTAGAGTGCTAAGTTGAGATGGCTTATTACTATTATTTTATGTGGCTAATTGCTCTCATTTATCTTATGTCATTTATCATTCATTCCTATATTTTATGTGACACTTACCCCGTATGAGATGATTGATACGACAAGGTTAAGCTCTCCATTATCGCATGTGCATTGCTCATCACTCATTATCCAGTGCATTCCCTTCCCAGTGGTAAAAATATAAATAACGATACCTGGATTACTCCCGGTTAAAATGCTACGATGATATATTCTGTGCGCTTGCGGAACCTTCTTTATTTCAGTTGCACTTAATAGACATCAACAAGCATTTTTGGCGCCGTTGCCGGGGAAGGTTGAAAGCCAATGGATAATGAGCAGCATTGCACTACATAATGAGATTGAGCACTGTCACCATTCTCTACTCATACAGCCTTACCCTTGTCTTTTGTTTATTTTATATCTTATGCAGGGTAATGTATGAAAAAGACTACTCTTCCTGATAACTATATTGACAATCCAGAAGCTTTAATCAGGAAAGCCAGAAGCAGGTTGAAGAAGACCAATCAATCATCATCATCAACTCAACTTGGAAGTTTGTCGGAAGAAGAAAGTCGACCTTTCGTTCGAGACTTGACACCAGCGTTTGAAGCCATGGCGAACAAGTCACTCCGCGAGTTCTCAGCTCCCACTACGGACAACATTCGTACTGGACCAGCTGCGGACATCGAAGGAGCTTTTGAGCTCAAGCCGCGCTAATCAACATGGTGCAAGCAAGCCGGTTCGTGGGAAGGCCCATGAAGATGCTAGTGCTCATCTCCAACACTTCCGGAGATTTGTAGCACATTCACTATCAAGGATGTCCCCAGAGATGCTATACTACTTCGCCTCTTCCCATTCTCACTCTTGGGGAGAGCGGCGTGGTTCTACGCCAATAAGGAGAAGAATACTACGTGGGCACTATGTTCCACCAATTTCTTGGCGAAGTTCTTCCCCATGGGCAAGACAAATGCTCTTCGTGGGAAGATTTCAAGCTTTCAAGAACACCATGATGAGACTGTCCCGGAAGCATGGGAGCGCTTTCAAGATTACATCCTCGAGTCTCCTCATCATGGCATGGAGAATTGGCTGCTTATGCGGACATTCTACCATGGGCTTAGCAACAAGACACGTGAGATGATGGATGCCGCCGCTTTGGAGGTGCATTCTTATCACTCACTATTCCTCAAGCCACGGCTCTTGTGGAGAAGATGGCATCCAACCAAGGTTGGAGTGAAGAAAGAACCCGCAAGAGAGGTGGAGGAAAGCACCACTGAAGGAGGTAGACATCGTCTCGCCAAAATGGATCTGCTAATGAAGAGGCTCGATGAGAGAGCCCGAGAGAAGAAAGAAGTCATGCATATACATGATGCTCGCATGACATGTGAAGAGTGTGGAGAGATCGGGCACACAGTGCTAGCTGCCCGTGAGCCGAAGGAGGACGTGAACTACCTCAATAACAACAACAACAATTACTACCGTCCTCGCAAAGATCAAGGTTGGAATCAACAAGCAGAGGCCTAACTACTCGTGCAATTATTCAGGCAACTATCAAGGTAACAACTCCTCCTACAATAATTACAACCAGCCGCCTTTGAGAGAGTTAGTGTCTTGAATCAAGGCAAGTTGATGGACAACTGTCCAAGAAGCCGACATCAAATGACAAGGTCCTAGAGACACTTAGCAAAGAATGGATGGCTTTTCCAATGCCATCAAGAGTCACTCAGCTTCAACAAGATACTTGAGTCACGGGTACAACTGACTTGTTAACCTTGCTCCCTCCACCGGTCAAGGTAACGCGGAGACAGCCCGAAGAGCTCGAAACCGCAAATCTTGTTGACATATTCAATGTAGAAGATAGTCGGAGTGATCCATCGAAGGGGTCATGGATTGACTCAACTCGCCAATCAAGAAGGGCGATCCGGGAGACCAGTCATTCCAATCTCCATTGGAAGTACCAACTTCAATGAAGCAAACGTGACTTCGGTGCAAGCATCAACATCATGCCAAGAGTGATATATGAGAAGCTATTCGATGCCCCTTAGCATACACAACCATGTGCTTGCGGCTTGCGGATCGGTCACTCCGTGTTCCCTTGGGAGTACTAGAAGATATATGTGTACGGGTGGGCAACTCGTATGTTCCTGCAGACTTCGTGGTAGTGGATACAGGCAGTGATGAAAGGTCCCCTATCATTCTGGGACGACCATTCATGAACACTGCCGAAGCTATCATATACGCCAACACTGCCAAGATCATCTTCAACATCAAGGGCAAGAGAGAGACCTTCTTCTTCAAGAGAACGAGTCTTGCAGTTCCCAAAGACACCCTCATCAGTAAAGTGAGAAGAAGAAGAATCCAGCTAAGAAGAGCAAGAACAAGAATAAGAAGACCAAGAAGACGGAGACAAGTGAGGATGGTCACCGCAATCCACAAGGAGCATGACCACTTACTCGGGTCCCCACGTCGATCAAGAAGGATGACCCGGGTGTCACAACCATTCAATGCTCCATCAACGAAGCTCTTTCAATAAAGGCATGCATCGTGACACCGGATCGGCGTCAACATTATGGCCAAGGTAACCTATGAGTATCTATATGGCACTATGCCTTTGGAGCCTACCTATGCACAGCTGCAGATGGCAGATCAGACATTCCGCTTCGTCGAAGGAGAAGTGAAGGATGTCCTCATCCAGATAGATGACCATTATGTCCCCATAGACTTCCTAGTCATTGACATGGGAGATGACTATGATCCTCCAATCATCCTAGGAAGACCATTCCTGAACACCACCAGAGCTATCATCTACATTGGAACAGGAGAAATCCATTTCCACTTTCCCACTGAGAAGGTACGCCGCTACTTCAACAATAATTATATATTCACTGAGGAGCCCAAGAAGAACAGAACAAGGAGAAGGCAGCGTACCCGTCGCCAGAACAAGAAGAACATCACTACAGATGGATGGGCTGACTATGAGGGAGAAGTGTCTAGATATGAAGATCGATACCCAGAAGAGAAGAACATTGTAGAAGAACCCGAAGAGGTGCTACCAGAAGAAAACCAAGTGCCCCAAGAAGCTTCCTCCTCAAGGTCATCCTCTCCAACAAAGAAGGTGTGGAAGGTAAAAGCAAAATCAGAATCTATTCCTACACACAAGGCGACATCATCCGAGGCGCCAGCCAATGCGCCCTTAAAAACTGAGTAAACATGACAAGTCCTGTTCGGAGGACTTAAAACCACCGAACGCCGCGCCAAGAGGTAACATGGTATTTATCAGCATTACTTTTTCAGCATTATATTTTTACCTTAGCATATTTATTTCCCTACTTGCATCTTAGTTGCATCTTTACTCTTTTATCTCTCGCATTAGAAAAAGAAAATAAAGATGTTGTGCATTTGCATCCGAGAAAACTTTAAGCCCCATGTGGATAATCATTCACTTTGTGGTGGCACAAAAATAATTTCTCAAAGCATATTTATCTTTCTCTGTCTCGCATTCCTTAAATAATAAAAAGATAAAAATATTTCTTGTGATCCCGTTAGAATGAGTTTAAGTTAAGAGAGTTCTAGACAACCAAGGCCTAGAGGTTTTATCACTAACGCTTAATTAGTTCCACAAGCTTTGTTGTCTATTTTGAGCTTCATAGAATATCAAGGATCAAGAAGAGCTAACAAGCAGAAGGACATCCAGTCCCCTGTCAGAGTGCTGCCCGTGACAATTGAACGCTGTCTCCAACAGCAACTATCTACAACACTCCTGGAGGACTAGAACGTCTTCAGTGCCTGTCAGCAACATCAGCAGACGATGTCAACATCCAGCTTGGGGGAGAGCATCCCCCGTGTACCAAGCTAAGTGTTTCCAACTTATCTGTTTATGCTTTATTAAAGTATGCTTTGTTAAAACAACTAAAAAAGATGCATAACCGTAGAAACCCAGAAAGATTTCCTTATTTATCTTTTCTACTTTTGGAGAGCTCTTGTAATCTGTCTTTAAAAGTGATCCCTAGAATAAACTCTACATGGAGATGATGAATAGTTGCTCTGCCGTAATTCCTTTCAAGTACCTAGTTTTCAACCTTGCACTCTCCCGAGTTTTGGACACAACTGTTTAGATTTGAGATTTGCTCTGAACCTGAAACTTGTGGGTAGCAAACACTTGATCTAAGTCTAGGTGGTTGACGGGTATGATATGGGAAGGTTTTGAGCTGTCTGTCCATCTTGTTCCTAGAGATACTAGAGTTCGGAGAATTTATCTTTGAAAATATTAAATTCCTGCATGATGAGTTCCTTTATGATGAGAGTTCAAATTCCTACCACAGCCATATATCCATGCTTACTAGATTAGGAAAACCCATCTGTTTATATAGATCATATTGTAGGTTTGAGTGTAGAATTTATAGGCATTGAGTGTGGTTATTTGTGGACCCATAAGGAATTAGTCATGCAGTTAAAGTCAATACTATGTGCTCTCCATCCATTGATCTATGCTACTTCTATCCTCAGAAGCATGCACCCATTTTATAAATGTTACATTCAGTCTGTGCTACTTCTGTTCCTAGAAGTACCACCCACATATAGATCCCTATCCACCACATATCGTGTTATCTCTACCCTGGAGATACGCACTTATGCTGCTCCTATCCTAGGAGTACGCATTCTCCACATACTGTGTTGTCTCTACCCTGGAGATACGCACCTACGCTGCTCCTACACTGGGAGTACGCATCCATCCATCCATCCATCCATCCACATATACATACGTCATTCATTTCACTTCATCCAGAAAAAGGTTCCACTCCTATTTTGGGAGTGAACATCTAGAAATAATCATCGCCGTTCCATTGCCTACATACAAGCTCCAGTCATTATCATTTCAAGTTACATACACTCCCCATTGCTAAAGTTTTGTTTCCATAGGATTGGTTGCTCTAAAAAAAAGAAGAAAGAAAAGAAAGAAAGAGTAGCCAAGTCCTTCCATTCAAGAAGTTTCAAGGTTTCCAAATAAAGGGAGTCATGTTATCCCTGAAGGAGCAAGTGTAGAAGTAGATGTTCACCAAAGTGATTACCCCTCATAATCATTTCCTTACTACCATCATACTATCATCATCCTATCGTCATCTTATCACCCATTCCACTTCCTCATTCACATGCACATATGACTTTATTATTATTTTAGTTCCGATTGGATCCATGTCTTAACTGTGCAATATATGCAAGTGAGTTTAAGTGTCTCTCCACCAATGAGCTCCACATAAGCCTATTAGAAAGTAGGGTGAGAGAGAGAAGGCACTTTTCACTATGCCTTAGTTCCACAAATACCACATATTCTGAGAGAAGAGAGAAGGCATACACTACTCATGCCTTAGAGAGGATCCAGAAATACCACAAATGAGAGACTTGAAAGGTTCATACAAGGAACTCTGAGTTTTATTTCAAAAACATTGCAAAAACTCCGGGATAATAGTTGATCAAAGAGCGAGAAACATGGCGCTTGACTTGACCGTTCTATCTTTCAACTACTCAAGACCCAAGTGACGGTTACAAAGCCCCATAGTGAAAGGTAATATGAGTGAGTTTTGAGTCAGAATAGTTCACTCTAATCCGGAGGAGAGTTCTTGTTTGAGCGCATGTGTACTTGTGAGGAGTGAAAGCATTGTAGCAACTCCTGATCCATCACTGAGTCTATCTTTGCTCAGGGACGAGCAAAAGGTAAGCTTGGGGGAGTTTGTTGACGGTCGTTAAGTATCAATTTTATACCGTCAACGCAGCAAGAGAAAGGACTAATATGAGTTCACCTGTTAGATATAGGGGTTACACCGATTGTAATTCCACGAGTTTTGGTGATTGTCTATTTCTACGGGGGTTATCGAAAGAGAACCAAAGGAGGCCCACATGTCATGATTACATAGAGATAAAGACCGAACGGGTAAAATTGTATAATCTAGAAGACTCCGAGAAGGCAAACCCCGGAAGCCGGGGCCCCCCGGGGGTGGGCGGTCGGCCGACCCAGGGGAGTCGGCCGACTCCCCATCTCAACCAATCGGGTTGAGTCTCGTGGATCCCGCCTCCACCGCCTTTGAGGATGAATAATTATCGTCCATTTAGGTCGGTTTGATCCGAGGGCCGTGGTTCATCCTAGGGGGCTATATATTCGAGCCCCGGCCCCCGGGTGAAACCCTAATTCATTCAAGAGTTCATTCTCTCATCGAATTCGAGAAGCCGAGCCACCATCTCAATTAGAGCTCCATAGTTTAGTAGCATAGCTACATAGGAATAGATCTAGAGGGTATCAAGCCTAGCTTGGAGTCCGGATCTCGTCGGAGTTCTTGGTAATTCCCTCTACATTCTTGTAATATTCATCATTGTTCGTGATACTATGAGTAGTACTTTATTCTATTCTATTATATCAGACTTGACTTTGCTCTATTTGATTATGTTCTCAATTATATCGTTCTTAGTTTACTTTGGTTATATGTTTAGCATAGTTGGACTAGAATTATGTTTATGCATAGGATCGTATAGCGCTTGCTCATTAGGCCAATGGGTGAGTGATAGATATTGTGTGGGCATGGTGCCTATACCGTATTTATCTGCGATTGCACCCTATATTCCGGATCGTGAGGTAGATCGCGGGAGTGTGATCTGTTGAGTCCTTTGTAGCCCTTCTCCCGAGTATAGGTCTAGCAGAACAAACCTATTACATTGAAGTCATTGCTATGTCTCTTGTCTTCTCTGGTAATATCACTATGCATAGATGTAACTTTTCCCGCCATGATTGCTAGATGTTCTTGCACTAATCATTGTATGCTTTGACTTTATAGTTAGAATAACATAGGATTATACCCTAGATCGTCCTAGTCCATGCTAGTGTTATAAGCTTAGAGTGCTAAGTTGAGATGGCTTATTACTATTATTTTATGTGGCTAATTGCTCTCATTTATCTTATGTCATTTATCATTCATTCCTATATTTTATGTGACACTTACCCCGTATGAGATGATTGATACGAGACAAGGTTAAGCTCTCCATTATCGCATGTGCATTGCTCATCACTCATTATCCAAGTGCATTCCCTTCCCGGTGGTAAAAATATAAATAACGATACCTGGATTACTCCCGGTTAAAATGCTACGATGATATATTCTGTGCGCTTGCGGAACCTTCTTTATTTCAGTTGCACTTAATAGACATCAACACCCGCCGACGTTCGATGCCCACGCCAGCCCGGGATGCTCTCTGGGTAGCGTCCGACGCCCGTCGAGCGCGTCCGGCGCTTCCCAGAGCCGCATCCAGCGCTGCCGTCGCCGAGCAGCCCTTCTGTGCCGAGTCCGGCCCTCCAGTGCCGCGTCCGGGGCGTGCTAGGAGGCCATACTTGGCACTTTGTCGTCGATGAATCACCGTTTTCGATCCAATGTCCATTCCACTTGTCTTGGGTGCCAACTCCCGCAGTGTAGACCACAACTTAAGCACCGGAGTTAGCGTATCATCTCATGATCACATCGACAAGTGTTAGCACTCTAGTTAGCCTCTCATGCATCATGCAAAGTCACAACTAGAGGCACTTAGGACCACGAATGAACCGAGGAAACCCCTCTTGATAGTCGGTTATCGATCCTAAATGTGATCACACTCGCTAAGTGTCTCGATCACTAAACCGGAAAGCCCTATCGAGAATACCTTCGCCTTGGTCTCCACGGGCATTTCTGATATCACCAGAGCTTGATCACTTCACATGTCCACCATGTTCATCACCGTGATCACCATGCTCCATCATCCACCATCACGTTGCTATGTGTCTAACCACACTTAGAGCAAAGCATTAGCAACATTGAGTGTCATTAATTACCAAAACCAAACCGGAGCTTTCACTTGGTCGGGGCCCTATCTTCCCTCCAAGCTTGATTTTCTACCATTTTGTTGATTAACGTCGTAGCATTTTCAACAGTCAATGATAGAAATGCGCCACCAGCAGCGGCATTGAGGTTCCCCTTCAACATGGGTGTTAACTCATTGTAGAAGTTCTGGAGCACCAGCTATTCCTCCATCCCGTGGTGTGAGCATGCTTGAACATATCCTTGCATCCTTTCCCACGCCCCTGGGATGGGTTCCATCTAGGTTTGTCGGAAGTTGGCAATCCTCCCCCACAGGGCATTTGTTTTGCCCATGGACAAGAACTTAGAAAGGAATGCCATATAGCATTTGCTCCACGTGCTCACCGCTTCCTTGTCCTTGTAGATATTGGCATTTCTTAGTGCGATTACCAAAATAGACTTAGAGCCCAATTCTGATAACAGCGCCAGAAACGCTAAATGGCTTTACTCGGCATATTTACTAGAAACTGGTTCTAGCAAATACGCAAGTGTTGCCAAGAGATAGACCACATCCTAGTAGATAAATATCCGCAAGCGCACGGATCTATCGTCGCAGCATTTCACCCGAAAGTATTCAGGGTATCATTATTTATAATTTCCCAAAGGAAGGCATGGGATAGTTAAGTAATCTAGCATGGGTATGAATACAATATCTAGTATGAGGAGAAATCGACCAATGTTCTATACAGGGGTAAGCATACGGTAGTTTGGATAGTGGACACACACTTAGAGCAACCTCAAAGGAATAAAGGTAAAATAAAGAATAAAGAATAATCTACGCGGAGCAGGCAGGTCCTATATAGTCAATGCTAGAACAGCTAATTCCACATGTTATACAAGTCAAGACTCGACTATAGACTAGGAATATGGGGAGACCGCGGCAACCGGGTCCGGTCGATGGCGGCATTTACGAACTCCTACTCAACATGCGAACGTGGGGGATTACAAAGGACGGACAAGGCTGTCACCACCTGCCGCCTACCACCTCAACCGTGGCATGCCGACATATCCGAAGGTTCGCTCGCATCCGGACACCATGTCCGCATACTAAGGAGCTACCTACATCCCCCCAGGACTCCCACCCTACGGATGGATGAGCTAGGACATAGGCAAACCCGAAGGCACATCGAACCGCTATTCCTCTCCTACAATCTAATCTAAACAAGTAAAACGTATGAACGATGAAGAACAATGTAGAACACGATGAACAACTCTCACAAGAACTATGGCCTAGTTCTTGATCATAGAATATATCATGTACTAGACTATACTCTAGTTCATAAGCATGACTATATAAATGTAATGAGAACTTGACTAAGGAAGAACGCTCCATAGATTTATACCAAAGGTGTAGCTTTTCCTCCTGGAGACAAGCTCTCCAAGTAGCTTTGCCTAGCTCCAAATGACTAACACTAATGCTAAAGAACAAGTGTGAGGTGTAGAGATAGCTCCAAATGGTGTGTGTGAAGGTGGGGGGCCTCTCCTCTTCATTTATAGGGCGCTGGAGGCGGTTCAGGGGCATGGAGGTAAAATAACCAGCGGAACCGTCATGCCCCAGATGGAAGGAGGCAAACCGCCTTGGCCGGGCCCCACGGCGGGGCCGGCGCGGCCGCGCCCCAGCGCGCGGCGCGGGTGGCGCGCCCGACGACCGCCTTTGGCGTGTGGGCCCGGGCTGTCCTCTTTGCTGGTGATTTGGCCCACTTTGACCCTGAGGTGGGCTATCTTGTTTTCCTTGCCATTTTACGCCTTCTGGAAAGCGCCTTTTTATTCTGAAAATTCCTGCACTTGGTGTATATTCTGCAAAACAATATTTTCTCCAAGCGCAGGTGGAACTAGGTCAATAGTAAAGATATATGTGAAATAAAATATTTATTTCCCCCATAATGACCTATAGTTGGCGGGTAGAAATCTGAGTTAAGGACCGCCAACAGTAGAACCACTATTTCGCCTTCCCCACTAGGGAGAAGGGAAATAGACGGAGCTTGATGACAGCAGCCTCGATATCCTTGATGATGATGCTGTCACAGAGCTCTAGGAAGCAGTGCTGATGAGCGTTGGCATCCTCATTTGGCAATCCACAGAACGGAATTGCCTGTACCATGGTGACGAGGCCGGTCCGGAGCTCGAAGTTCTTGTCGGCCATGTTGACAGCAGGCCCAGTGGGCATGTTGGCAACAGCCAGGATGGAGAACTCGCAGAGGGTCTTGCGGGCCATCTCAGCTGGTATGGTGGTGGCCGGTTCGCTTGTCGGTGGAGGTGTAGAAGAAAAAGATGCACGAGACCTGTTCTTCCTTAGGAGTGCCTCCGGATTAGATTTGAAATTTTTCGGCAAGGAGAAACTAATCATGCACTATCCTGTTTTCATCCATAATAGGAGAAAACATAAAAATTAGGCTGCATAGACAATGATCAATTTCTAATGAAGTTATAATTATATTATTTTCATGCTAGATTATTTTAACCTATGTCTTCCCCAACAACGGCGTCAGAAATGCTTGTTGGCATTTCTTAGCGCAATCACCAAAGATGGTGATCACACCAAGAAACGCCAATATGATAGATTAGGACATTATAGATAATATCCGCAAGTGCACGAATTTATCATTGTAGCATTTCACCCGGAAGTATTCAGCGTATCATTATTTATATTTTCCCAAGGAAGGCAATGTGTAAAATACTTCTAGCATGAATATGATTATAACTTCACATCATTGAAGTATGATCTTAGTACTATGCAGAGGTAAGATAAATAGGTTTTCAAGATAGTGGACACAGTACACTTGGCCAATCCCTAAGGATAAAAGAGAAAATAAAGAATATAACAAATAAAAGAATAAAGAATAAATCTACACGGAGCAGGTAGGTCATACATAGCTATGTGTAGAACAGTTAAGTCACAAGTCATACAAGGTTAGAAACAGGTTAGAGCATAGGGCAAAGGGAGACCGCTGCAGCTGGTCTGCCAGCCGATAGAGGCATTTACGAACTCCTACATGACACACGAACGTGGGGGACTACGGAGGATGGACAGGGTTGTCACCACCTGCCTCCTACCCCTCAAGCATGTCATCATACTCGAAGGCCCCTGTAACACCCCAGGTGTTATGATGACTAATTTCATTGCATCACAAGATCATTAGCACCATTGATTCATGCATAAGCATCATCTCATGCTCTATGTTCATATTCTTGTGTAAATTGTTTGTTTATGCTATGGTCATGTGTGGTCAGCGCACAAGTGTGTCATTTAACCTATGAAATAGCTTAACTATGTTTAGTATATAATTTGGAACATTGTTCATGTTGATCATCAAGCCTAACTAAGCTTCTAGGTTCAGTTTTGACTTTTGACTTCTGTTGACTGCTAGACCTCTTTTGCTTAACTGTTTAAAAAGTGTATTTTACATTGTTCCAATGACTTTTCACCCTTCAGTAATTTTGTAGAGAACTTCCTGAGGAACAAAAGTTCTATAGATATCATCTCTTGAAAATGCCCAGAAAAGCCTCAAAAATGGCTCACAAGTCAGTTTTCAGTGTTGTCCAGCCATTCTAAAAATTTGCCAAGTCTGAATCCTGTTTCAGCTCATGGTACCCTTCTTTGGAGGCCTGTAGATCTAAATCTATGCAAAACTGGTCCAAACTCAAATTGACAAAGTTGTTTTCCTTTTAAAGCTCTACAATATTGTCAATTTTAGCTTGGCCTAATTCTTCTTAGTTTGGGAGTTAACGGCACTTTAAATTTCGTGCAGCAGTAATTTTTGGCAAAACAGAAATTTTAGAATGGGCCATCTCGGCCTTTGGGCCTCTCGACCATATCGACCCAGGGCAGCTCCCCATCGGCCGGCCCGTGGCCAGCAGCGGCGGCAAGCCTTGGTGGCGCCGTACGCCACTGTGGGGCCCAGCGGCCCGCAGCCACGACATGCAAAGGCCGCGAGGCCCCACGTCGCCTCCTGCCACCCGCACTCACGCTGCATCGCCCTCGCATCACTCGCCTCGCGCTTTCCATCGCGGAGAGTGGAGCAGCAGCAGAAGCATCGCAGCTATCCCATCGTTGTCACTGAGTCTCGCCGCTGCGGATCGCTGTTGGTATTTCTTAGCGAAAGCAGTAAATTCCGCAAGCGCACGGAAAGACCATTGTAGCACTTCACCCGGTGATAAACAGGGTATCGTAAACTTCACGAAGAACGGTATGGTCAGGTTTAGGTCTTAGCTAGATTGCCCAAAGGAGAGAGTAGGTAACTGAGAAAGTGAGGTTTTCTATAGGAAGAATCCTTAGAGAAAGGTAACTCTACCGCTGATTACTTGCTTCGGGCACCGGATCGCACCTGGTCTGCCAGGTGATGCCGGCCTGTAGCTCTACACCGTACCCGGACGTGGGGGATTACAAAGGACGGACAGGGCTGTCACCACCTGCCGCCTACCACCTCAACCGTGGAGTACGAGGCAAATGAAGGTAACTAATTAGCTTAGACACCACGTCTACGCCAACGTTACAGTTCTAGCGTCGGCCAGGAACATCCGTCTTTATCAGGAGTCCTCTACTAGAACTACCGCCACAAGGACGGTCGACGAACCCGCAAGCAAACGACGATAAAGATAACTTTGCAAGAAGGAACGTACGAATAGATAAACACGAACCTCTTACTTCAAGCGTAAGAAGTCACCGAGGTACAAGTGAGGAGGGAGCTGACAAATCCGGCACTCCACCCCGTGGAAGACTAGCCACCGGGAGTACTCGAAAAGAGTTACTCCGCTCTTGACCCCTTCTCACTCTCCTACTTCTATTCTAGCTAGAAGCTAGGTATAATGGCTCTACTCTTCCTCTAGTGTAGGCTTGTGGAAGTGGAGAGGGAGGAATGAGAATGAAGAATGAAAAGTTGGATGTGTGAAATGAAAGAGAGAAGGGCTTTCATATGTGAAGATGGTCGGTTCCGCACGCCCAAATGACCAAAACACCCCCGCACCGCCCTCTGGTGCATTAAATGTACCACCTCCAGCTGGCCTGCCCCACCTGGCAGAGGGGAGGGCGCGAGCGCGCCCCTGGCGCGAGCGCGCCAGGGTGCCGCCTCCCCCTGACCGACCTTGGCTAGCGGGCTGGGTCTTGGGCCTGGACTTGGCCCATGTAGTGTTTCGTCACGTTGGTACGTCGGTTTGGCCTTTCTCTTCTTTTCTTCTTGTCTTGCCTTTAGGCCAGTTTATAATTCAAATATTTATTCTCTTTTTTCTAGCTTTTGGCCCAAAATACATGTTTTCCATGAATGCTCCTGCAAAACAAGTGTTCACCAAAACTATGGAATTTTGTTAGTATAAATCTCCTATCTAGGTGGTTTTTGGTGAACTATGAACCTAAGTTGGCGGGGTTAGATATGCAATAAGGACCGCCAACACTCGCCTTCCCCTCCGTGCCTTGCCTTCCTGCTCGCACGTGAAGTCACCATGGCGAGCGTAGTCACCTGAGCCAGCTAGATTCTCCGTTAGGTTGCTCGAGCCCTCTCTTCCACCATGTTAGTCTGGGGTTGAAACTTTTTGCGGTGACCTATCTCGATGGATTCGTCTCGTCGAACTATCGCCGGTCAAAGCGCCTCCCCTGCTACTAGCTCACTGAACAGTGGGTCCCATTGACCCCTGTGTCCCACCCGTCAATGGATCAATAGGGTTAGGATTGGATCCAATCTTCCAAAATTCATATCTCGAGTTTTACTGGTGCAAATTTGGTGAACCAAGTTTTGTTAGGTTTCTGGTGATGCCTAGTTTTTATTAAAAATATAAGACATGCCATGTTTAGTAGTAAAATAAATAGTTATGATTTAGGCCTTTTAATTATGCTTAAAAAGGGGGAAATTCATATCTCTTTGTGTATAGCTCCTGTTGATGTGAAAATTTTATGGGATGCTTGTGATGCTATGAGAAGTCTATAGTTGAAATTTTAGAAGTTTTGGATGTCTAATGATATAGTTATGAATTTATCTTGCTCTGACATGATTTCTACTGTTAGTACATTGTATTTTTCATAGAGGTTGATGTACTTATCCAAATGGCTTGAAATTTGTATAGTTGTCTACTGGTAGCATGTGTGTGCCACTTAATTTTTAATAGAATTTTCTGGATACTTTACATACATGTTCTTATCTAGGCCTAACCATCTAATTAAATTAAGAAATGCTTTAAATTAATGTAACTGGAGTAAACCATTACACTTTTTGATGTTCTTTAGTCATATGTAACATGTTTGGTTGGTTGATATGGCCAATACTTGAGTTTATCATATGAATAAATATTTATTTGGCTATAATTGCATTTTCTGGACAGTTTTACGGAATCTATGAAATGCACCTTGTTAAGTTGGTTTTCTGGGAATCTTTTGTACGCATAGAGTGTTCACAACTCATCTATCTAGCCGTTGTTAAAATTTGAGGCCAAGTGGCTTAGTGGTTTAGGAGTTACAGCTGTTCACAGTTGCCAGCCTGAGTTGTGTCAGAACTTTGGTCAATTCGACCATGATAACTTATGAATCATACTTTAGTGTCTGAAGATGATTTAAAGGAAATTTTATAACCTTTTCAGAATGTTTTGGATCATGTTCATTGGAATTATATATCTACTGCTTGTATGCCCAGTTTTGCTGAAAATGTTTGAATGGTTGATTGCTTTACTTAAGCATTTTTGTGCTACTTTAGATGCTTAGGCTAACAAAAGTAAGTTGTTAGATGCATGTGTTAGGCCTCTAACAGATAAGGAAATTTAGTATGTAAGGTTGGGTAGATTGGGTAAGTGTTGCTTACTGTTTTGGGAGTAAAGTGCCTTGTTATAGTTTTCATTAGAGCTGTCTTGTTCTCAGCAAACAAATGTCCAGGGGCGTTGTATTTCTAGCTTGTCATCATAAGCACCATGTCATCATGTCATCTCCTCACTTGTACATTCATAATACTTATCTTATGCATATGCATGCAATAGGTGTGCCGACCGAAGTTACATTGTTGGAGTTCGATAGGGCGTGCCCGCAAGAGCAGAAGGAACCTCAGGAGCAGGAGGTTCAGGTGGCCGAACCAGACGCCTGAGAGGAGGTCGTTCTTGAATGTCTGCAGCACGAACCTGCAACGTTTGTGAAAGGTAAGCCCCGGAGCATCATATGTCCCTTTATTTTACTATCACTAAGTGTTATGGTTATTTATATCTTGTTGCATTAAGTTAGGAGTTGATTTGGAAACCTTGCTGCATATATCTATCCTTGTCCAGCAACTTTTACTCTCGAATCCTATTTAAGTGTTGGATCGATAGATGCTTAGCCTTGTTTAAAAACGGTAGTCACAAGTGATCTCCCATCGCTTGCTATAGGTTTTTGGATCATGATGGCTATGTTGCTATCTTGGAGGATAACCATGTTTAATGAACTAATTGGAGACCAGGCGGGATGTTTGGGCAGCAAGGCATGGGTCTTGTGTGCTTGTAGTTCCCGTCTGTGTCGATTAAGGACTCAGGCATATAGGTCTTCTTGTCATGTTGAACGCATGCCTAGCACTTAGCTGGTTGGATCTGAGGTTATCCGCCATGAAGCCAAGTAGCTCAACTCAAGCCGGGAGTTGAGATGTATAAAGTGCACGCTGTCGAAGGAAGTAGGGATGTGTGGGGGCTACTTTAGTAAGTCCAAAGGCAGGTGGTTAAAAGTCCTAACCGTCTTGGCAGGGTAGCTACCTAGGGAGCGTGGCGCTGCTCAGACCCGCGATTCTTGAGTTGTACCAATGGTTATCTATGGCTACCCTTAGCGGGGCTTGCCGGGCGAGTGTTAGGAATATTTTCCCCAGCTGGGTAGTAATCAATTGAGTCACCATCTTCTCCTGGATAGTGAGAAACTTGACGGAACTATCTCCATTGTAGTCACACTAAATAAAGGAATGGTTATGATGATGATGTTGGACAACAATGAACATGATATGGTTATTACTTGATTCACCTGAGTGGTTAGTGCAGGTGCAAACCTAGATGACAGGCTAATAAGTATTAAATTGATGCTTAAGCTAAAATGGTCACTTTTTGTATTTAAGCTTTTATGTAAATGAGTCGAGCTATCTCCGCTTATAAGCCTTGCATATCTATGGTGTCTTTATTTCCATTTTGACGGGTAAGTCTTGTTGAGTACCTTCTTGTACTCAGGGTTTTATTCCCTCTTATTGCAGATGACATATTCTATAGTGGTGAAAGCTCCGGTTTGGTTTTGGTAATTAATGACACTCAACGTTGCTAATGTTTTGCTCTAAGTGTGGTTAGACACATAGCAATGTGATGGTGGGTGATGGAGCATGGCGATCACGGTGATGAACATGATGGTTGTGAAGTGATCAAGCTCCGACGGAGGCCCATGGAGATCAAGGCGAAGGTATACTTGATAGGGCTTTCCGGTTTAGTGGTCGAGACACGTAGCGAGTGTGACCACATTTAGGATTGATAACCGACTAACAAGAGGGGTTTCCTCGGTTCATTCGCGGTCCTAAGTGCCTAAGGTTTGACTCGGCATGATGCATGAGAGCTAACTAGAGTGCTAACACTTGTCGACGTGATCTTGAGATGTTACGCTAACTCCAGTGCTTGAGATGAGATCTACACTGCGGGAGTTGGCACCCAAGACAAGTGGAATGGACATGGATCGAAGACGGCGATTCATCGATGATAAGACGCTAAGTCTGGCCTCCTAGCACGCGCCGGACGCGCCTGTTGGGCAGCGCCGGACGCGGCTTGGGCGGGCCGGACTCAGCGTGGAAGAGGTGCTCGGCGGTGGCTGCGCCGGACGCGGGCCTCTCGGGCGCCGGACGCGTCAGCTTGACGTCGGACGCAACCCAGAGAGGGTCCTCGGCCGGCGCGGGCATTGGACGCCGGAGGGGATGAGCGCCGGACGCGTCTGGATGACGGCGGACGCGACACAGAGATGTCCTCGGCTGCGCGAGACCGCCGAACGCGTCCGACGAAAAGCGCCGGACGCACGTTGAGAAGACCCGCCGGACGCGCTGACGTCAGCTCGAATTCAAAGCCAACGGCTACCTGCGCGCGGACGAAGCAGGCGCCGGACGCGTCCGGCGGCCTAGATCGGACGCATCCGGCGCAGTGTATCTGGCTGCCCGAGGGGGGGGGCAACGGCTCTATTTTTGCCTTGGGCTATAAATAGAGCATTGGTCGGTTTGGGGAGCCTCTCTTGGCCATTTCTTTCATTCCTGAGCTATCTTGAGCAAGAGACTCCCTCTCCCACTCATCTCTTTGATTCTTGATCATCTCTTGAGAGATTTGAGTGAGGATTCAAGTGCGTTGCATTGAGAGTTGCATCTAGAGGCACTTGTTCATCGAGTGAGCTGTGGATTCTTGTTACTCTTCGGTGATTCCCGTCACCGTAGATGATTTGGAGTAGCGGGTGGTGGTTGAGCTCGAGTTGGTGATTGTTCGAGGCCACACCGGGTTCTTGTGAGGGGTTCTTGATCCTTCCCCGCGGGAGTTCATGAAAGGATACTCTAGTGGATTGCTCGTGGCTTGTGGATCCTTGTCTTGTGTGGAGATTGCGGCTCCCCATTGGGGTCTTTGGCACCGAGCCAATTGAGCGGGCAACTCACCAAGCAAGTGTATCGCCTCAACGAGGAGTAGCTTGCCAGGAAGCAAGTGAACCTCGGTAAAAAATCATTGTGTTGATTTGTGATTGCCGAGGCTTCGACCTCCTTGTGCTTGTGCTTGTGCGTCTCTAGGTGATTGGCTATCTTCTACTCTTCGCAGCGGTATAATCTTCCATCATCTTTTTACTTTCCGCAAAGTAGAATTGCTTGTTGTGGTCGGTCGGGAACCACTCATTGTGTAACTTAAATCCCGTGGGTAGAATTGCTTGTTGTTCTCGGTCGGGAACCACTCATTGTGTAGCATAAATCCCGTGGGTAGAATTGCTTGTTCGGTTTCGATGAACCGATATTGTGTAGCTTGATCACCGTTGTTGAGTGTGCAATTAAATTGAGTAGCCTTGCATTGGTTAGGGAGGCTTGCTTAGAATAGTCGAAGCATTAGCTTTGCACATTTGCCACCTTGCCATCTAATTGGATTGTCTAGTGTTCTTGCTAGAAATTTTATAAGGCTATTCACCCCCCTCTAGCCATTGTGACCTTTCATGTGGTATCAAAGCCG
The DNA here is from genome assembly GCA_018135685.1 of Themeda triandra. Classification (NCBI taxonomy): domain Eukaryota; kingdom Viridiplantae; phylum Streptophyta; class Magnoliopsida; order Poales; family Poaceae; genus Themeda; species Themeda triandra. The sequence continues at coordinate 667,880 of JAENPR010000127.1, forward strand.
GGCACCGTTTGTTTGAGTTGGATTAACATCCTACGGTGAAGCAATGGCATTGGTTATGCATATCAACAACACCAAGAAGGCACCATCTTTTTGAGGTGATGACTATGCCAAATGGAAGCTCAAGATGAAGAGTCATCTCAAGTCAATCAACCTTGAGGTGTGGAAAGTGGTGCAGACAAAATTTGAGCTTGTTGAGGGTGTGGTGCCAACACCGGCCGAAGAGAAGAAGCAACAAGCAAATGACATTGCCGTGAGTGCTTTCCATGAGGCACTTGATGATAAAGCTTTTGAACTCATCAAGAACCTTGAGGTGGCTCATGACATTTGGAAGAAGCTAGAAGAAGCTTATGAGGGCACCGAAAGTGTCAAGACCGCAAGAGCCTACATGTTGCAAGAGAAGTTTGCAAGCTTCTCAATGAAGGAGGATGAGAGTGTGCCGGAGATGTTCCATAGGCTCCAAGTCATTGTCAATGAGCTCAAGGGACTTGGGGAAGAAATCAAGGATTCTCAATTCTCCACCAAGTTCATGAGGTGTCTTCCCAAGAGATTTGACATGTTGAAGACCGTCATGGTGAAGACTACCATGAAGGAGAAGCCAACACCCAACCAAGTCCTTCAAGAGATCATGGCCGATGATGAGTTTAGGGAAGATCATGAGAAGGAAGAGTTGGTGAAGAAGAAGAAGAAGGAGAATGAGAACAAGGATGATGACAAGAAGAGCATGGCATTCAAGGCCACATCATCCAAGAGCAAGGGCAAGAAGAAGAAAGAAGAGTCTTCAAGTGAAGATGAACCATGCTCTAGCTCAAGTGGGCAAGAAGAAAAAGTGAGTGAACAAATGGCACTCCTTGTGAAGAGAATGGGGAAGCTCATGAAGAAGGGGTACCGGTCCAAGAGCAAGAGAAGCTCATCCAAGTCTAGTGACCGTCCTATGAAGTGCTTGTTGACGTTTCTTAGCGCAATCACCAAAGATAGATAAAAAGTCTATCCCCGGCAACGGCACTAGAAAACTTGTTGGCACTTCTTAACGTGTGCAGAAAGAATCCGCAAGCGTACGGAAAGTACCGTTGTAGCTTTCACCTGGAAGTATTCAGGGTATCGTATTTTCCACAGGGAACGGAGGTATTTCTCCTAGCTAATACGTCCAAGGACAACCCAAGGGTAGAGTTGGTAGGAGGGGGAGAAGGATTCTATGGCTTTTGGGTCTACGAGTAGATAAACTACACCTACACTTGCTCACTTCGGGCACCGGATCACACCTGGTCTGCCAAGTGATGCCGGCCTGTAGCTCTACGCCGTAGCCGGACGTGGGGGATTACAAGGGACGGACAGGGCTGTCACCACCTGCCGCCTACCACCTCAACCATGGACTACGAGGCAAACGATGGTAGCCGCCAGCCTAGACACCACGTCTATGTTATTAGCTACTACTCTAGCGTCGTACAGGAACATCCATCTCTATCAGGAGTCCTCTACTAGAGCAACCACCACAAGGATGGTCGACGAACCCGCAAACAAGTATAAATGATGAATAAATACCGAAAGACTTATTACCAAAGAAAACACGAACACTCACGTAGCGGGAAAACCCGACGAAGTGTAGCACAGGTGTTCGTTGAGGTACAAGGTTGGGGGAGAGACCGACAAGTCCGGCTCTTCCCCGCTCTTCCCTCACATCTCTCCACTACCAAGCTCTACTAGCTAGCTAGGGTCTAAGCCCATGGAGTGTGGCTCTTTATTCTCTAGGTGTAGTAGCTCTTGATCCTTGGAATGGTGTGTTGAATGAGGAGGAGGGAGCCTCCTTTTATAGGTGGAAAGGAGGGGGCTCTATGCAAAAGGTTCATGCCCATTTGGAAAGGACCAAAACCGACCTCTAGAGGCGGTTTCGTACCTTCCATGTACAAAGCACCAGCAAAGCCGACCTCCATGTGTCGTCATGGACCGACCGACCAAAACTGGGCCCGTTTGGCGCCCGGACAGGCGCGCTCGTGCCTCGAGCGCGCTCGCGCCCAGTTGGGGCCCGCTGGGCCTCTGCTTTTGCCACCAGTGCATGGGCCTTTCAGCTGGCTTCGAATCGGCTGGTGTTTTGCCCAAATCGGAGTCCGGATGCATCCGTGGCGCCCAATTTACTGAGACATGGTCCTGCAGCACAAGATAGAATTGGTCTAGACTTTGGCCCTTCACCTCATGGGTTTATGCTTGGCATTTTAGACTGTGTTTGAGACCCGGATTATCTGGTAAGTGGGTGTCGACGAAATATCGGCGATAGTCCGACCAGGGGTATGCCCTGACCGGTAATGGATTGGCGGAAGGCGCACCGAGATTGCGAGCAAGACGTAAACAGGGAGCAATCACACAAGGTTTACCCAGGTTCGGGCCGCTATGAAGCGTAACACCCTACGTCCTGCTCTCTGTTTCGATTATGATGTGGATATATGAGTCGTGCGTTATGCCGATTCCGTCCTGGCGTGGGGGTCCTTGCTCTCCTTATATATTACGGGAGCAAGGTTACAAGTCGGAACTAGCCTATCGGTACTAAGTTTACATACTTTACAAGTCTAAACTTTCCTATCTCAGCTAGGTCTTGTCCTCCTTGTCGGTCTTCGATATAATTGCCCGTTTTAGGCTGTCCGACCAGCCTGAGCCGATCGGTCTTGGAGCTTGATGGGCCATCCTGGTGATAGCATGTCGGCCCAAACTAGGCCGTGAGGGTATATGGAGTTTATACCTCCACAGCTAGTCCCCGAGCATCATGGATCTTGAGGGAGAAAACACCGTCTTGCTTGGTTGAGTGAGAAAGGGTGGTCGGACACACGTTCGACATATGATCCGAGCAGGGCTGGAGGACCGTCTAGTGCTTCCAACCACACTTTGCTTGCACTTGGTTGACGTTGTTGGTTTTGACCGAAAGATTTATGATGCTCCTGAAAAGAAAAAAGAATTTTGAAAGGGTCCCAAATCTGGAGACATGGGCCCTCGTTAGTGTGTGATGCCTGCCATCACATGGTATCCGCCGTGATTGGTAATTCCCTTAGCTTAGTTCTGAAACTAAACTCTTGTAAAGAGAAATGATCAGGCCGAGTCATGCAAATGACGTGGGCCCACGTAGTCCCCGAGGTTGCTGTAAGATAGTATATGTTGCAGCAAGCTCTAAAAGAAGGATCTAGCCCATGTCGCCTCTCTGGTGACGTGGGCCCACATAGTCCCCGAGCCTGAGATGAGGTGGAACACGTTATGTCAGGGTCTAAAAAAGAAGACAACTGAGTCGTTGTATCGTGCTTTACGTGTTTCCAACCACTCTTTGAGTGAGACCGAGCAGGCCAAATTTCATTTGGGCTGGTCGGTTTTGAACCATGCAATGACTTTGTCATGATTAAGCTAAGATAGCTTTGCTACTTAACTCAGTCCCCAGCGTGGCTGTGAGACCATGGTTTTGAATCTAAACCCATGAAAATAGCTTAGCTATTTGTGCGCCAGAATAACCGGTATCATTGGCAAAAAATCCCAGCTCAGCTGACGGATTGTGTGGGTTGAACTGTTGATGCTATACTACTGCTATACTGTAACTTGTGGATCAGTTCTTCGAGTTGTTGCTGCAAAGAGAAAATTTGGTATGAGTGAATGTTTTGATGAGGTGTTCTAAACCGTATTGATTTGATATGATCTATGACATAGAGTTGTATCGAAATGTGGTGTTTGAGAATGGTTTTTAGTAATCGCCTCTCCTTAGAGTTAATCAGTCCGCAGGTGTGTAGGTGACCTATAGTGAATAGCGCGTTTGGCCGAATCACTTAGGGCCCTATTTCCATTGGAGGCGACCGCTGACACCCCTGTGTTGTATAGCGTTGGAGCCGTGAACACGTAGCGGGGTTGATCGAGACAAGTGCACGCCGATTGTTTTCGTTGGAGGGTGACGTACTTGGCCATTTGATACAAAGAAAAAAGATGTTTTTATCTTTGTAAAGAGTTTTTCGAACGTACTTTGAAGTAGTTCGTATAAAGAAATCTTTTGTGAAAAAAGATCAGAGAAGGCATGTATGTTAGGTTAGGATAGCACTTATCTGTATTTTGTTGTAGGCCACTGTCTTCCCAATGTGGACTTTTGATCATGCCTTTGTTCCTGAAAGAATGGTCATAAGGTATATAAAATTCTGTTATGCAGAAAGGTAGGTTATGCTTATTGCGAATTTGGAAGAAAAAATTTGCCAGCAGTACTCTTCTCTTCCTCATTCAAGAGCTGACCAGTCCTTAGGGATTAGATGATCCTAAACAAACAGCGCGGTGCCGGAATGTTTGGAGCCCTTTTCCTTTGGGAGCGACCGCTGGCGCACTCTATGTTGTATAGCGTTGGAGCTGTGAACACGTAGCGAGTGAGACCAGAGACAGTGCATTCCTGATTTGCTTCGTGTTTGAGGTAAGAAATTTGTGCGAACTGGTTTTTTCAAAATGTGGTCTTTTGAAACGGGTGATCCGGAAAAAATAGAAAATTTATTAGAGATATTGGATACTTATCTTTTGTCCGTCGTGGCGCGTCATGATTGCGTGCGGGGCGAAAATATTCGGTTGCTGATGCAACCGTACATCAGCGACCGGGTTGTCACGTCAAACCGGCGTACGGTTTTTTGTCTTTGGTTAAGTCAATTCTTCGCTGATGTGGTGGGTCCATCGTGTCGGTGTCTCAATCGCTCCACCTCCCTCACGTCGTGCGTCAGCGAGCGCACGGGGGGTTCCCGATGCAAGGGGAACGTATAAATGCACGTCGCTTGAGTGGAGCGGTTTTCGTCGCTTCGTGTTCTCGGGGAACGAGAGGGCCGCGGGGGTTTGATTACCCACGATCTCGTCGGTTGCCTTCTCGAGTCCTCCGGGCTCTTCTATAAATTGTGTCCTGCGCTGGGAGTTCTGTACACGCAGCGCATTCTCTGTTCTTTCTCTTCTCCTTCTGCTTCCGCTCTCAAAGCCTAGGGTTTTAGATCCCCTTCTCGCGCCGCCGCCATCGAGATGGATCGCCGTCACGGTAAGCGCCCGGCGGGGGAGGAGGAGTCGGTGAACTCCCCCCGGGAGGTGAGGCCGCGGAGGAGGTGAGCTTTGATTGGAGCTTTCCTTGATTAATCTTGGGGTTTTTGTGTTTTGGTGTAACCGCAATTCGCCGCTCACAATGTAGGTACACCCTGCTGACCATTGGAGGTGCGGCGGGCACCTCCGCTGCAGGCGCCGCCGAGGCGGCGAGGAGGGCGGCGGAGGAGCCGCGGGTGGCGCCGGGGGCTGTGGCCCCCGAGCAGGTGGCTCCGGTCGTGGAGGCCGGGGCCATTGTTGCTGCGGCGGAGCAGGTGGCTCCTGTCGTGGCAGAGGCGTCGGTGGAGGAGGTGGCGGTGGTGGCCAGTGTCTCCACGCCGCGTTCACTGAGCAGCGTCTCAGTGAACTCCCTGGCGTCTGTGCTCGACCGCTGTCGGGCGGAGCTGGAGCGCGTCAGGGACCTCTACTCGGAGGCCACCAAGCAGCTGGGACAGGCGGAGGCGAATGCCGACCTGTTCCTGAACGCACTCTCCTCCGCCCAGGAGGAGCTGGAGGCGGAGAAGCAGCGGGCCGCGGACTTCGACGCCGAGGCCAACGCCGCCGTCAATGAGGCGGCGGACGAGCGGCTGGCCCGCAAGGTCCAGGTGGACACGCTGCTTCGGCAGCGCGAAGCTGCCGACATCAGGGTCGGAGGTAAGCACTGAATTCTCCATTGTTCATACGCCCTGGATTGTGTTTATTGTTTCTAAAATGTACTCTGGTTTTTGCAGAGCTGACGGAGCAGCTGGAGCAGCTGCAGGAGGCCGCCCATGCCGCGGCGGACGCGGTGAACGCCCAGGGCGGCGATGTCATCGCGTGGCTGGCGGCGATCCCCGGCCAAGTGGCCGCGGTGGCGATTCATGGCGTTCGCCATGGTGCCTCCGCCGCTTATGCCACCGTCGACGCCATCTCGGGCTTTGACGTCCGTGGCATGGAGCTGTCGGTGGCGGCGCATGACGCCATGGAGGGCGGCGCCGTCGAGTTCACCGGGGCGGCGGAGGCTGTCGTCGCCGCGACTCCTGTCGACCTTGTGGTCGGCAAGCTGTTTGGGGATGACTAGATTGCATAGATGCAATCAGTCCCCCGTTTGTAAAAATGTTTATATTTCTAATGGAAGAAGTGGATCTTTTGACATATGTCTTGTGCCGGAATCCTTCGAGATTCCTTTTATTTATCTCTTTTGTTTTTTATCTGTTTTTATGACTGTATCATGCTCTTGGCGTAGGATTTTTATTTCGGGGCCTAGAGCCCTCTGTTTGTTGAATCAGAGGATGTCGTGATGCGTCAGTTTAAGGAATAATTTTCCTTTGAATGACAAGAAAAATTCATGTGCTCAAGTGTTTGACATGAAAACTTAACTTCTTATTATAACATAGTACACATTAGATTGTATTTTTGTCATTTGGAATGACTTACAACGATGTGTACGACTGACGCTAACTTCAACCTTGAAAAGGAAATCTTCTGAAAAAGAAAACTTCTGATAAAAGAGGAGATTTCATCTCTTGTTGTTTCAATTTTCCGGCTCTGCTTCACCTTCTTCCAAGTCATGGATCATGACTGGGTCTTCTTCGGTGCAGATCAGCGGGTCGTCATCGTCCAGGACTTGATCATCGCGGCGTCGAGCGTGGTCGGATATAGTTATCCCGTTCCGAGTAGTATTAAGATTGTCCTTTTTTGGAAAAGGTACATCTGTAAAAGAATCTAAGGAGCTTGAATTCTTCTCAAACTGGCTTCCTTGTTGTACTACTTCGTACCACTCGCCGTTTATGAACATGCCTTCGGATGTTTTGCGCCCTGGTGATCGGACTGTCCTGATGCGCCGAAGATTGGCAGGGTTTATTGGATTAGGGAATATGTGCTCGGTGTGCGGCGGTATCCCGTCCTTAGGAGGAGTTGGACTGGGCAGTCTCCAGTTTGGTTCTCTGGTCCGCAAATTTTCCAAGAAAGGAGTGATGAAACCATTACGATTTGTTTGAACAGATGGAACCGTTCGACCTGGGGGAGGACTCCGAGCATGTTTGTTTATAGTGGTTGTCTGTGTGGGCTGCTGGGTGCAACCGTGAGGCTCGTCAATGTCAAACGAGTCCCTTGTATCTTCCCTTAATGGGCTCTTGCCGGTACGGCGGCGATTCTCTCTGATTGCTGCCATGTGTTTCTGATGTGCTTCCCTCCGTTTTCTTTCTACGTCCTGGTGTCGGTCAGCAAGTGCCCTGGCCCTGCGTGCCGATGCCATTGTCATTGAAGGGGATTGAGTTGAATGTGCTCGTGGTCGTTCAGCTCTTTGCTCTGTTGCATTTGCCATGGCAGCCAATACCTCTTGCCGTCGCCTTTCCCTTTGTTCATCACGGCGAAGGGCAGCAGCTAGCTTGGTACGTTCTGCGAACAACCGGGCGTTAGATGTATTGTTTTGTGGGGGTCGTTCTTGCTGCGTTGCCGTAGTAGGTGCAGCCGGCGGGTTCCGACTAGTTCGTCGGATTTCTCGCTGACGTCGCCGTCGTTCGTTGCGACGGGCGTTTCTGCGCTGTACTGTTGACACGTAACTCCGACTTGGTACATTGTGTTGGGTAGTTTGTGTCGTCTGAGCTGGAGTGCTGTTGTTCCGTGAGGCTTGTGGTGAAATCCTCTCTCTCAGATCTTGGATGTCGGCTAGGATTCTCTGCCGTATGTTGCTCGGCTGGCCTCTCCGACCACCACGTACGATAATCGGCCGTGGTCGGAGTTGCTGTGAGTTTCTGCCGTCGTCTGGCCGTGTATGGTTGCCACGAGGATTTGTTGGGACGCGTCGTTGTAGATTCACCGGCTGCAAACGTGGCCGCTCGGGGCGTCCAAAAGTGACTCTACGATAGTTATTCTGCCTTCGAGTCAATGGATTAGGGATTTGTTGTCGCGCGAGTTGTAGATCGCGCCTGACGCGTCGTCGGAGCGACTCGAAGTTGGCATGGGTTTCGATCAACCTCATGTCTTGTTGATGGATCAAACAGAGTAGATCCGTGTTGTTGACATGCCTCCTTTGGTTGGGACCGGTCGGAGGTGTTGACACCGTGCCGTCAACTATCAGCAGTGGATTGGTTGGGACTGCAATGGCGGTCACCGGGATGAATTGGATCTGATTTGGCGCAGCCACCATTGTTGATGCCGTTGTCGGCATGATAGCCGGAGGCGTAAGAGTCGTAGTAGCGGTTGCTGAGTTGGAAGTCCAGGTGAACATTCTAAAGTTGAAGGTGAAGCCGGCTTCGAAAGTCATGGAAGCCGGGAAGGAAACCATCTTGATCGACGTGAAATCTTGGTGCGCACCCCTACCTGGCGCGCCACTGTCGACGAAATATCGGCGATAGTCCGACCAGGGGTATGCCCTGACCGGTAATGGATTGGCGGAAGGCGCACCGAGATTGCGAGCAAGACGTAAACAGGGAGCAATCACACAAGGTTTACCCAGGTTCGGGCCGCTATGAAGCGTAACACCCTACGTCCTGCTCTCTGTTTCGATTATGATGTGGATATATGAGTCTGTGCGTTATGCCAGATTCCGTCCTCTGGCGTGGGGGTCCTTGCTCTCCTTATATATTACGGGGAGCAAGGTTACAAGTCGGAACTAGCCTATCTGGTACTAAGTTTACATACTTTACAAGTCTAAACTTTCCTATCTCAGCTAGGTCTTGTCCTCCTTGTCGGTCTTCGATATAATTGCCCGTTTTAGGCTGTCCGACCAGCCTGAGCCGATCGGTCTTGGAGCTTGATGGGCCTGCCTGGTGATAGCATGTCGGCCCAAACTAGGCCATGAGGGTATATGGAGTTTATACCTCCACAGTGGGCCACCTTCTCTTAGCATAGTTTTTCTCTAGTTCTTGGCTCATTTTAAGTGTGTTTCGGTGTTGACCTGCAAAACAAGAATTCTGCGCCACACTGCGCAAATGGTTAGAGTAGAGCCCTATTCTAGGTGAAACTTAATGTTGCCTAGGCTAAAGTTGGCGGGGTTAGAATTGAGTTAAGGACCGCCAACAGTGCTTCCGGTGCAATAGCAAGGATCATCTCATTGCCAAGTGTCCACATGCAAGTGATGATGAAGATGCCATGAAGAAGGAGAGGAAGAAGCAAGAGAGGAAGAAGGAGGAGAAGAATGACTCCTCTCACAAGAAGAAGAAGGGTGAATCTCATGTGGCAACTTGGGAGAGTGACTCATCTTCCTCAAGTGATGAAGATGATGATTCCAAGAAGAAGAAGAAGGGGCACGCAAGCATTGTCATTCAAGAGAATCTTTCTCTATTTGGTGCTCCATCATCTTGCTTCATGACCAAGGCCACTAAGGTACAACCTCCACCCGATAGTGATGATGAGAGTGATGATGATGATGAGACCACAAAAGAAGAACTATGGGTCATGCTTGAGGATTGCAAAGGTGCTTTCAATGACTCTAGGAAAGAATGTAGGGGCTTGCGCAAGGATAAACAAAACCTTGAGCAAGAACTTATGGAGTTGAGGGCCTCTTATGAGTCTAAAGGTAGGCCATAAGAAGCTAGAGATTGCTCACTCCAAGCTTGAAAAAGCTCATTCTTCTCTAGTTGAGAAGCAAGAGAAAGAGCAATCACAAGTGGTGATCATAGAAAAGAAAGATGTGGCTACATCATGTGATTCACTTGATGATTCAATTGTTGTTGCATCACTTGACCCTTCATGCTCTTATGCCTCTACTTCATCTAGTAGTGTTGGTCATGCATGTGATTCTACACTAGTAGTTGAGAATGAGTCTCTTAAGAAGGAAGTCAAGGAACTCAATCACACCTTAGCTAAGGCTTATGGTGGTGAGGACCACTTGCTTATGTGCTTGGGTAGCCAAAGAGCTTCTCTCTACAAAGAGGGATTGGGCTATACCCCCAAGAAAGGCAAAGCCGCTTTTGCTCCTCACAAGACTTGTTTTGTGAAGAACAATGCTAGCTATTGCAAGAGTTACAAGCAAGTTGGTCATTTAGAGCATGCATGCAAGAACAAGAACACTAGTGCTTCCTCTTACAAGTTGAATGCTTCTTACATGCTTGTTAAGAGTGAGTGTGGTATGAGTGCTAGATTCATTGGTACACCATGGATGAGCTCAAAGAAGAAAGCTATTTGGGTGCCAAAGACTCTAGTGACTAACCTTCAAGGACCCAAGCAAAAATGGGTACCTAAAGCTTGATGTCTTCTTGTAGGTCAATTACAAAGCCGGAGGGAGGCATTGGGTGCTTGATAGTGGTGCATCAAATCATATGACCGGTGAAGATAGTATGTTCAAATCACTTGACAAGAATGATAATAGTGGATTCAACTCCATCACATTTGGTGACAATAGCAAGGGTGATGTCATGGGGCTTGGAAAGGTTGCAATTTCCAATGACAAGGTTCTCTCCAATGTGTTGCTAGTTGATACTTTGAACTTCAATCTTTTGTCGGTGGCTCAATTCTGTGATCTTGGCTACAAGTGCATCTTTGATGACAAGCATGTTGAGGTGGTGAGCAAGGATCAAGCAAATATCATCTTTAAGGGATTTAGGCATGGAAGCTTGTACTTGGTTGATTTCAATGCTAGTGAAGCTCAACTTTCATCATGTTTGATTGGCAAGTCAAGCAAGAGATGGCTATGGCATAGACGCCTTGGACATGTTGGGATGAACCAATTGAACAAGTTGGTGAAGCATGATCTAGTGAGAGGCTTGCATGATGTCACATTTGAGAAGGATAGACCTTGTAGTGCATGTCAAGCCGGCAAGCAACATGGGAACTCACATCCAAAGAAGAATGAGATGTCAACTTCAAGAGCATTTGAGTTGTTGCACATGGACTTGTTTGGCCCAACTCACTACATATCAATTGGGGGCAACAAGTATGGATTTGTGATTGTGGATGACTACACAAGATACACATGGGTGTTCTTTCTCTATGACAAGATCCCCGACAACGGCACTAGAAAACTTGTTGGCACTTCTTAACGTGTGCAGAAAGAATCCGCAAGCGTACGGAAAGTACCGTTGTAGCTTTCACCCGGAAGTATTCAGGGTATCGTATTTTCCACAGGGAACGGAGGTATTTCTCCTAGCTAATACGTCCAAGGACAACCCAGGGTAGAGTTGGTAGGAGGGGAGAAGGATTCTATGGCTTTTGGGTCTACGAGTAGATAAACTACACCTACACTTGCTCACTTCGGGCACCGGATCGCACCTCGGGTCCGCCAAGTGATGCCGGCTGTAGCTCTACGCCGTAGCCGGACGTGGGGATTACAAGGGACGGACGGGGCTGTCACCACCCGCCGCCTACCACCTCAACCATGGACTACGAGGCAAACGAAGGTAGCCGCCAGCCTAGACATCACGTCTATGCTATTAGCTACTACTCTAGCGTCGTACAGGAACATCCGTCTCTATCAGGAGTCCTCTACTAGAGCAACCACCACAAGGACGGTCGATGAACCTGCAAACAAGTATAAATGATGAATAAATACCGAAAGACTTATTACCAAAGAAAACACGAACACTCACGTAGCGGGAAAACCCGACGAAGTGTAGCACAGGTGTTCGTTGAGGTACAAGGTTGGGGGAGAGACCGACAAGTCCGGCTCTTCCCCGCTCTTCCCTCACATCTCTCCACTACCAAGCTCTACTAGCTAGCTAGGGCCTAAGCCCATGGAGTGTGGCTCTTTATTCTCTAGGTGTAGTAGCTCTTGATCCTTGGAATGGTGTGTTGAATGAGGAGGAGGGAGCCTCCTTTTATAGGTGGAAAGGAGGGGGCTCTATGCAAAAGGTTCATGCCTATTTGGAAAGGACCAAAACCGACCTCTAGAGGCGGTTTCGTACCTTCCATGTACAAAGCACCAGCAAAACCGACCTCCATGTGTCGTCATGGACCGACCGACCAAAACTGGGCCCGTTTGGCGCCAGGACAGGCGCGCTCGCGCCTCGAGCGTGCTCGTGCCCAGTTGGGGCCCACTGGGCCTCTGCTTTTGCCACCAGTGCATGGGCCTTTCAGCTGGCTTCGAATCGGCTGGTGTTTTGCCCAAATCGGAGTCCGGATGCATCCGTGGCGCCCAATTTACTGAGACATGGTCCTGCAGCCCAAGATAGAATTGGTCTAGACTTTGGCCCTTCACCTCATGGGTTTATGCTTGGCATTTTAGACTATGTTTGAGACCCGGATTATCTGGTAAGTGGGCCACCTTCTTATAGCATAGTTTTTCTCCAGTTCTTGGCTCATTTTAAGTGTGTTTCGGTGTTGACCTGCAAAACAAGAATTCTGCGCCACACTGTGGAAATGGTTAGAGTAGAGCCCAATTCTAGGTGAAACATAATGTTGCCTAGGCTAAAGTTGGCGGGGTTAGAATTGAGTTAAGGACCGCCAACAGTGCTTCCGGTGCAACAGCAAGGATCATCTCATTGCCAAGTGTCCACATGCAAGTGATGATGAAGATGCCATGAAGAAGGAGAGGAAGAAGCAAGAGAGGAAGAAGGAGGAGAAGAATGACTCCTCTCACAAGAAGAAGAAGGGTGAATCTCATGTGGCAACTTGGGAGAGTGACTCATCTTCCTCAAGTGATGAAGATGATGATTCCAAGAAGAAGAAGAAGGGGCACGCAAGCATTGTCATTCAAGAGAAGCTTTCTCTATTTGGTGCTCCATCATCTTGCTTCATGACCAAGGCCACTAAGGTACAACCTCCACCCGATAATGATGATGAGAGTGATGATGATGATGAGACCACAAAAGAAGAACTATGGGTCATTCTTGAGGATTGCAAAGGTGCTTTCAATGACTCTAGGAAAGAATGTAGGGGCTTGCGCAAGGATAAACAAAACCTTGAGCAAGAACTTATGGAGTTGAGGGCCTCTTATGAGTCTAAAGGTAGGCCATAAGAAGCTAGAGATTGCTCACTCCAAACTTGAAAAAGCTCATTCTTCTCTAGTTGAGAAGCAAGAGAAAGAGCAATCACAAGTGGTGATCATAGAAAAGAAAGATGTGGCTACATAATGTGATTCACTTGATGATTCAATTGTTGTTGCATCACTTGACCCTTCATGCTCTTATGCCTCTACTTCATCTAGTAGTGTTGGTCATGCATGTGATTCTACACTAGTAGTTGAGAATGAGTCTCTTAAGAAGGAAGTCAAGGAACTCAATCACACCTTAGCTAAGGCTTATGGTGGTGAGGACCACTTGCTTATGTGCTTGGGTAGCCAAAGAGCTTCTCTCTACAAAGAGGGATTGGGCTATACCCCCAAGAAAGGCAAGGCCGCCTTTGCAAGCAACATGGGAACTCACATCCAAAGAAGAATGAGATGTCAACTTCAAGAGCATTTGAGTTGTTGCACATGGACTTGTTTGGCCCAACTCACTACACATTAATTGGGGGCAACAAGTATGGATTTGTGATTGTGGATGACTACACAAGATACACATGGGTGTTCTTTCTCTATGACAAGAGTGAAGTCTATGATCTATTCAAGTCTTTTGTCAAGAGGGTGCAAAATGAGTTTGACACTACCATCAAGAAGATTAGGAGTGACAATGGGAGTGAATTCAAGAACACGAGAGTTGAAGAGTTGTGTGATGAGCTTGGAATTGTACATCAATTCTCACCAACCTACACTCTCCAATCCAATGGTGTAGTTGAGAGGAAGAATAGGACCTTGATTGAGATGGCAAGAACTATGCTACTTGAGTACAATGTGAGTGAAAAGTTTTGGAGTGATGCTATCAACACGGCTTGCTACTATAGCAACCGCCTCTATTGCCATGGAAAGTTAGAGAAGACTCCATATGAAATCTTGAATGGAAGGAAGCCCAATATTGCTTACTTTCGCGTCTTTGGTTGCAAGTGCTACATTCTCAAGAAGGGACAAAGACTTGGCAAATTTGACAAGAGATGTGATGAGGGATTTCTTCTTGGCTACTCTACTTCTAGCAAGGCTTATAGAGTGTGGAACTTGACTAGTGGGCTAGTTGAAGAGGTTCATGATGTTGAATTTGATGAAACCCAAGGCTCTCAAGTTGGAGATCAAAATCAAGATGATGTGGGTGGAGATAAATTGAGCAATGCAATGAGACACATGGACATTGGTGACATTAGGCCGAGGCAAGTGGATGATGGTGATGAGGTGCAAGTGCCAACTCAAGTTGTGATTGATGATTCCAATGAGGCAAGCACAAGTGGTACTCAACATCAAGATCAAGATCAAGGTCAAGCAAGCAATGCAAATGAGCTAGTTCTTCAACCTTCAAACATTGCAAGAGATCATCCTCTAGATCATATCATTGGTGACATTCAAAGAGGTGTACAAACAAGATCAAGATTGGCTAGCATATGTGAGCACTACTCCTTTGTGTCATTCATGGAGCCAACTAAGATTGATGAGGCATTGAAAGATCCGGATTGGATAAATGCCATGCATGAGGAATTGAACAACTTCACTAGGAATGAAGTTTGGGAGCCTGTTGAGAGGCCAAAGAAACACAATGTGATTGGAACCAAGTGGGTGTTCAAGAACAAGCAAGATCAAGATGGCTTAGTTGTGAGGAACAAAGAAAGACTAGTGGCACAAGGTTACACACAAGTTGAGGGTCTTGACTTTGGAGAAACATATGCACCGGTGGCAAGATTGGAGGCAATTAGAATCCTATTAGCCTATGCTTGTGCTCACAACATCAAGCTCTATCAAATGGATGTGAAGAGTGCATTTCTCAGTGGGTTCATCAACGAGAAAGTGTATGTTGCACAACCTCCCGGTTTTGAGGATGACAAGAAGCCCAACCATGTCTATAAGCTCAAGAAGGCATTGTATGGCTTGAAGCAAGCTCCTAGGGCATGGTATGAAAGATTGAGGGATTTTCTCATTTTCAAAGGCTTCAAGATGGGCAAAGTTGACACCACTCTCTTCACCAAGAAGATAGAAGATAACTTGTTTGTGTTGCAAATCTATGTGGATGATATCATCTTTGGATCAACAAATTAATTCTTTTGTGAAGAGTTTGCTAAGATGATGGCTAGTGAGTTTGAGATGTCAATGCTTGGAGAGTTGAGCTACTTCCTTGGTCTTCAAATCAAGCAAATGAAGAATGGCACCTTTGTGAGTCAAAGTAAGTACATCAAGGACATGATCAAGAAGTTTGGGTTGCAAGATGCTAGGGCCATTAGCACACCTATGGGAACCAATGGTGGCTTGGACATTGATGATAGTGGTAAGATGATTTAGCAAAAGCTATATAGATCAATGATTAGAAGCTTGCTATATGTGACCGCTTCAAGGCCGGATGTCATGTTTAGTGTGTGCATGTGTGCAAGATTTCAAGCTTCTCCAAGAGAGAGTCACTTGACGGCAACCAAGAGGGTGTTGAGATACTTGAAGGGTACTCAAGATGTTGGTATATGGTATCCCAAGGGGTCAAGCTTTGAGTTGATTGGATACTCCGACTCCGATTATGCCGGTTGCAAGATTGATAGAAAGAGCACAAGTGGAACATGCCAAGTGCTAGGAAGATCTCTTGTGTCATGGTCTTCAAAGAAGCAAAATAGTGTGGCACTTTCCACCACCGAAGCCGAATATATTAGTGCGGGAAATTGTTGTGCACAATTGCTATGGATGAAAGCCACCTTGAAGGACTATGGGATCAAGTTCAAGCATATGCCTTTGTTTTGTGACAATGAAAGTGCAATCAAGATGACAAACAATCCGGTTCAACATTCAAGAACCAAGCACATTGATGTGAGGCACCACTTCATTAGAGATCATCAACAAAAGGGAGATGTGAGCATTGAAAGCATTGGCACCGAAGATCAACTAGCCGACATATTCACCAAGCCTCTTGATGAGAAAAGATTTTGCAAATTGAGGAATGAGTTGAACATACTAAGCTTCTCCAACATGGATTGATGCACCCCCATATATGACATGCCTCACCTCCAACAAAGCAAGGTAAAGTTGGTTGTTGCATCTCATGCATCCTTTGCAAGTTGTGTAGACATGTATACATGTGCATCTTGCTAGGCTCATTCATTGCAAATCAAATGAGTATGGAGGATATATGGCACCACTATTGTTTCTATGCTTGATTTGATCTAGTGGTGGCATATGACTTGTTTGTGAGCTTGTGAACCTAGTGTTGAATCTTTAGCACTTGCTCATGATGTGTATCTCAACATGGTCAACATAACCCTTATTCTTATGAGGTGTGAAGAAGCTTGCCGTTGGTTCAAACCGAGATACATTGTATAGGCATGTGATTTAGATTTGGCCATAGTTGATTGACTTGTTTCTCTCATCTTATGCACCCTTGTTGGTGATTGTTGACAAAGGGGGAGAAATAAGCCACAAAGAGCAATGGAAGGGGATTAATTTTTATGATATGACCCAACCATGAGCACATAAATAGGGGGAGCAAGCTCATAGACTATTTGTTGCATATTGTGTGCATACATGATGATATGGAGCACTGCAAGCTAAATTCAATATTCATGCTTGTTTGGTGTATTGGTAGTATAGAGCTTGATTGATGAAATGAAGTACTAGCATGCATAGGTGGTTTCTAGACATAGAGTTTCTCTTGTTCAAAGACCTTGCTTTTAGTGTGATCTCATGAGGTATTTTGAGTTTTGATGGATGTCTAGATTCTCTTGGTGCTAAGAAAGGTTTATTATCGCACTCCGATTGGTATCACGCTTCAAAGGTCAATTCTATAAACCTTAGTACCATTTTGGTTGTGGTAACTCTCACACAAGTTTTATCTATGCATGTGTGCTTGAAAATCGACCAAACATTTGATGCACACATGTAGGGGGAGCTACCACTAACAAAACCGGAATTGAAATGCTTGTCCAATCCAAGATTCATGATCAAAATGTCTTGGGCAAGCAATTCAATTTCATATTGAATTCAATTTCCATATCTTTGTGAGCTTTGTGAAGGGTTGTCATCAATTACCAAAAAGGGGGAGATTGAAAGCTCTAGTTTGGTTTTGGTAATTAATGACACTCAACGTTGCTAATGCTTTGCTCTAAGTGGTTAGACACATAGCAACATGACGGTGGATGATGGAGCATGGCGATCACGGTGATGAACATGATGGTTGTGAAGTGATCAAGCTCCGACGGAGGCCCATGGAGATCAAGGCGAAGGTATACTTGATAGCGCTTTCCGGTTTAGTGGTCGAGACACGTAGCGAGTGTGACCACATTTAGGATCGATAACCGACTATCAAGAGGGGTTTCCTCGGTTCATTCGCGGTCCTAAGTGCCTCTAGGTTTGACTCGGCATGATGCATGAGAGCTAACTAGAGTGCTAACACTTGTCGACGTGATCTTGAGATGTTACGCTAACTCCGGTGCTTGAGATGAGATCTACACTGCGGGAGTTGGCACCCAAGACAAGTGGAATGGACATGGGATCGAAGACGGCGATTCATCGACGACAAGACGCTAAGTCTAGCCTCCTAGCACGTGCCAGACGCGCCTGTTGGGCAGCACCGGACGCGGCTTGGGCGGGCTGGACTCGGCGTGGAAGAGGTGCTCGGCGGTGGCTGCGTCGGACGCGGGCCTCTCGGGCGCCGGACGCGTCAGCTTGACGTCGGACGCGACCCAGAGAGGGTCCTCGGCCGGCGCGGGCATCGGACGCCGGAGGGGACGAGCGCCGGACGTGTCTGGATGACGACGGACGCGACACAGAAACGTCCTCGGCTGCGCGAGACCGCCGGACGCGTCCGACGAAGAGCGCCTGACGCACGTTGAGAAGACCCGCCGGACGCGCTGACGCCAGCTCAAATTCAAAGCCAACGGCTACCTGTGCGCGGACGAAGCAGGCATCGGACGCGTCCTGTGGCCTGGACCGGACGCGTCCGGTGCAGTGTATCTGGCTGCCCGAGGGGGGCAACGGCTCTATTTTTGCCTTGGGCTATAAATAGAGCATTGGTCGGTTTGGGGAGCCTCTCTTGGCCATTTCTTTCATTCCTGAGCTATCTTGAGCAAGAAACTCCCTCTCCCACTCATCTCTTTGATTCTTGATCATCTCTTGAGAGATTTGAGTGAGGATTCAAGTGCGTTGTATTGAGAGTTGCATCTAGAGGCACTTGTTCATCGAGTGAGCTGTGGATTCTTGTTACTCTTTGGTGATTCCTGTCACCGTAGACGGTTTGGAGAAGCGGGTGGTGGTTGAGCTCGAGTTGGTGATTGTTCGAGGCCACACTGGGTTCTTGTGAGGGGTTCTTGATCCTTCCCCGCGGGAGTTCGCAAAAGGATACTCTAGTGGATTGCTCGTGGCTTGTGGATCCTTGTCTTGTGTGGAGATTGCGGCTCCCCATTGGGGTCTTTGGCACCGAGCCAATTGAGCGGGCAACTCACCAAGCAAGTGTATCGCCACAACGAGGAGTAGCTTGCCGGGAAGCAAGTGAACCTCGGTAAAAAATCATTGTGTTGATTTGTGATTGCCGAGGCTTCGACCTCCTTGTGCTTGTGCTTGAGCGTCTCTAGGTGACTGGCTATCTTTTACTCTTCGAGGCGGTATAATCTTCCATCATCTTTTTACTTTCCGCAAAGTAGAATTGCTTGTTGTGGTCGATCGGGAACCACTCATTGTGCAGCATAAATCCCGTGGGTAGAATTGCTTGTTCGGTTTTGGTGAACCGATATTGTGTAGCTTGATCACCGTTGTTGAGTGTGTAATTAAATTGAGTAGCCTTGCATTGGTTAGGGAGGCTTGTTTAGAATAGTCGAAGCATTAGCTTTGCACATTTGCCACCTTGCCATCTAATTGGATTGTCTAGTGTTCTTGCTAGAAATTTTATTAGGCGATTCACCCCCCCCCACAGCCATTGTGACCTTTCAAGTGGTTGTTGCAAGTATTGCCTTCTCCATGCTGGGGATGAAGACTAGACCAGTGGGCTTGATCTCTTTAGTATCTTCTCTTTAAGTGCTTTTGTGGGATGTGACCCTGAACTGGCAATGTAATAACTGAAGTTGCAAACTTGTTTCCAAAACTATGTTGCTTCCGCAACTTTAAACTTGGTTTCTAATAACTTAAGTGAACTCTGATATGTATGTAAGTTTTGAATGCTACTTGTGAAATGTTGTAACAAATGTTTGTGTTGTGCCAAATTACTACTATCTTGGTTTCTTGTCAGTTGGTTTGAAATCCTTTGAGATTTCACATGACTACCGAAATTATATGGGCTCAAGTGTCAAGATTAATGGCTCTAGTGATTTTTTTGTACTTGTGCTCTTATAATTTGGGCGGCTCTGTGACAGCCCCCTCGTATCCGGACACCACGCGCGCATACTAAAGAACTACCTATGTCCCCTGTGGACTCCCACCCTACAGATGGACGAGCAAGAACATAGGCAAACCCGAGAGAACATCAAACTATCACCCCATTCTCATCGGTATTCCTAAACTCATAGAACCTACGTTATAGAACATGTTATGAGATGATCATATAAACTTTGGTCTAGTTCATGAACATCGAATATAACATGATCCAGACTATACTCTAGTTCTAGCACGAGACTATATATATAATGAGAACTTCAATAAGGAAGAACTCTTCAGAGTATATTACCAAGAGTAGCACTTCTTTTTAGGAGACAAGCTCTCCTTGGTAGCTCAACCTTGCTCGAAGAATACTAAGTGACTAAACTAGAGAACAAATGTGTGTGTGTGTGAGAGAGAGGGGGGCTCAAATGGTGTGCGTGTGTGTGAGGGGGTGTTGGCGGTCCTTAACTAGGATTTTACACCTCCAATTTAAGATGAAAAAGGGAGAATTATTTATTTCTATACACATATACTTTTACTATTAACCCAATTCCACTTGTATTGGAGTTTGAAATGCTTTGCAGGAAATACACCAAATATAGGGAATTGCATAAAGAAAATATGCCTTTCAGAGAAGCGTAAAAACCAAGGAAAGAGGAGAAGGGCCATTTCGAGACCAGACTGGGCCAAATCCACATCACCACCACGGTCCAGGCCCATCCAGGGACCGACCTGGCAAAGGCGGTCAGGGGACGACGTTACCCAGGCGCGGCCGCGCCTGGGGCGCGCCCACGCCCTTCCCCCTGCCAGGTGGGCCCTGCTTCCTGAAGGTGGTGCATTGATGGCCATAGGAGGGCGGTGCGCTGTGGGTTTCCTTATTAGACCCCCGAACCGACCTCTCCACACTATAAGAGGGGAGAAGAAACACTTTTACCACACACACCACATTTGAGTCTCTCTCCCTCCACACTTGTATTCTCTCTAGTAGTTTAGTCATGTAGTTGGAGCAAGGAGAAGCTTCATTGTAGAGCTAGAGCATCTTGGAGGAACTTGGTATGATCAGGGCAATGTTCTTGTTATGATCTATATCTTGTTCTTGTTTTTATCTTATCAATATCGTTATGTTCTAGACTTAGATCAAAGTTCTTATGCTATGATCTTGATATATGAACTAGCATATAGTTTCTATGTCATGATCTTATTGCATAGAGCTTTTGCTTAAGCATCATTACATACATGTTTAGACCTAGGTGATGAGTTCTAACTTAAGTTATGGTCAATGTTGGTTTGCGGGATCGTTGTTCGTCCTTGTGGCGATTACTCTAGTAGAAGGGCCCTCCTAGTCAGGCAACCCTTGTTAACACGCTAGAGTAGTAGTTGATAGCTTAGACGTGGTGTCTAGGCTTGAGGCTATCCTCGGTTGTCTCGTTCACGTACGGTTGAGGTGGTAGGCGGCAGGTGGTGACAGCCCTGTCCGTCCCTCGTAATCCCCCACGTCCGTGTTCGGCGTAGAGCCATAAGCCGGAGGGGCTTGGCAGACCAAGCCTAAGCCGGTGCCCGAAGTAAGTCAGCAGTGACCAGGCTATCTTAACTAGAACCTATGACCCTTAACAAGCATGTATGTGTATGATCTTTTGCCGTCGTGACATAACTATATATAGGAATGCCTGCTCCAGTTTAAGTTATTCTTTATTCTTTCTCTTATCTT
This sequence comes from Themeda triandra, assembly GCA_018135685.1. NCBI lineage: Eukaryota > Viridiplantae > Streptophyta > Magnoliopsida > Poales > Poaceae > Themeda > Themeda triandra. Next base: position 688,897 of record JAENPR010000127.1, read on the forward strand.
TATCCTTGAGTTTGGCTCGAGTGTGTGTGTCAGTTATCCTTATACAAAACCTTTGTTACCCCTGTTATGAGCATTGGTCTATTATGCAATCTTGTTATCTTGTTCATGTCCACATTAGACACTTTTATGCCATGCCTTCCTTTGGGAAAATATAAATAACGATACCCTGAATACTTCCGGGTGAAATGCTACAACAGTATTTCCGTGCGCTTGCGGACTTGTTCTGTAAACGTTGCAGAATACCAACCGGCATTTCTTGGCGTTGTTGCTAATTCTAGTGATGACGTTAAGAAATGCCAACAGGGGGTGTGCTCCTCTTCTCCTTTTATAGGTGGTGGAAGGCGGTTCCGTGGCACAACTGTAAAATCCCCGGCATCATCACCTTCCTTACAAGTGCACGAACCGACCTGTAGAGGATCTCCCTAGAGGGAAGGGTGGCTCGGTCAGACGACCCTCAGGGGCGGCCGACCCTGGCAGGCGCCTCCTCCTGACCGACCTTTTCAGGTCGGTTCCTTGATGGGCTTGGGCCTCCACTTCACTGAGGATTTTGTCCAGATGGGTCCCGAAGTGGAGTTTCTTTCTTCCACCTTGATTTTACGCTTTTCCGGAAAGCGCACTTTTATTTATACATTCCCTGTACTTTATAAATATTCCTGCAAATAGAAATTCTTCAAGTACAAGTGGAATTATGTTAGTAGCAAAGGTGAATGTGTATAAAAATATATAATTCTCCCATTTTTAACCTTGAGTTAGAGGTATAAATTTGTCGATAAGGACCACCAACAATAAAGGATTCATAGACCTCTCTCTCACCAAGCAACTAGAGGAAGAAGAAAGCCTAAAGGAGAAAATAGAAATGTAAGAGGTGAAAAGGGTAGGGAACCCCTTATCCTTATTTATAGGGTCTATTACGCATTCCCTTTTTGCCCTTAGATACATGAAAAGCTAAACCACTTACCCAGGGGCATAATTGTCCAACTCCGGCTTCACTTGATCCGACGGCCACCGCGCCTTCTCACTGGTAGCTTCGCTTCCACGCGATCTCCTCGATGCCGCCTGCCGTCCGTTCGCACCGAGACCTCCCTGGTTTTGAGGCGCAAACCCGCGAAACCTGTCGCCGATGGTTTTGGGGCGAATCTACCAAATCGTCGCTGATGGTTTTGAGAGCAAACCACCAAACCGTCCATGAGTAGCGTAGTCTGTACGCATCCCCCGTCGTGTACACTTGCACCTGTTGATGTTCCAGCTGTCAGCCACCACAGCTAGCCGCCCGGCTTCAAGGTTCCTCGATCCAAGCCTCACGTCCACCCTTCACCGCACCCAATCCGTCAGCACCACACGCTCTACTTGACCTTCACCGTACCATCGACCACCGTCTAAGAGCTCGACATCTATACAACACAAGCCAAGAGATACCGTTGTTTGACACGAAGCCGTGTGCCACGGTTAGTAGAAACACACCACACTCAACACACTTGTGTTGGTATGTTGACTCACTCAGCATAAAAAACTGCTACACAATGGCTATGAAAAAAACCATGTGTTCGCATCTATATCTATATCTCCTATAAAGATAAACTTCGCTACCTGATTCTGTAGCATCTCCTTGCGCCACGTCATCTAGAGGCCCCACCACTCTACGGCCACACTTCACTCATCAAGTTATTTCATCAGTTATCTCGTGGGCATTGCAGCAAGGCGCCGTGGTCAAGCAGCAAGCATCTAAGTACTGCTCTAATTATTGCCACTCACGAGCAAATAAACAAGTGCTAGCATCTTAGAGGATTAATTAAGAAGTAAAAAATGCTCCAAATGTTGCCACTCATGAGCTGCAAATGCATGGTTGCATCATAAAAGTATAAAACCACCATCAGGACATGAGCAGTTGGTTGGTCATATTTATAAGCTAGCAAGGTTCCTTCAGTTTCATTCGCCCTTCCATGTCACCGTAAAAACCCGACTAGGTGTTGGCCTTGGTGAGCACCAAACTAACCACCTCCGTTAGCACCGGCTTTCATGGCCTATCAGCAGCGGTGAGAAGAAACGACGGCAAGAAGCGATGCTCACACTCAGGAGGCGACAGCTGCAACAGCTGAGGCAGCGCGATGGGTGGCGCCGTGGCGGTGACCTTTCAGGACATGGTATGTGCCAAAGTTTCAGTGGCTGCGGCTATCGCATCGGAGAGAGTCGCAAGGCGTGCAGAGAGGCCCGCACGGCATGACCCAGCCTCGCCCTCGCGTGTCCCTTCCACGTGCCTCGCGCTCCACCGACAACTACTTCCGCCCTTCACTTGTCTGGCGTCGCTCGCTCGCGCCTGCCGTGCCTCACGCTAGCACAAAGGGAAGAGATGGCTAAGAGCATCTCCAAGACTACCCTATTCTTTACTTGGCAAATCTCGGATTTTGCCAAGTGCAAAACTCATTTGCCAAGTGAAACAAATAGACTTCTCCAACACTACCCTACTTGGGCTTGGCAAATTTGAATTGGTGGCCCACATGTCACAAAATTATTGGACTCCACCCCGTACCCCTTCAGTTTCCCCTCGCGATCGACCGCCCCCGCGGTCTCTCCACACCGATCGCGCGCCGCCGCACAAACACCGACCGCGGTCTCTCCACACAGATCGCGCCGCCGCAACTTGGCTCTGTCCCCGATCGGATCCGCGATCTCCACCGCGCCACACCGCTCACCGGCGCCCCACTGTTCACCGGCGGCCCTCCAGGTATGCTTCCTCTCCTCCACCGGCGCCCCACCGCCCCATCAGCGCCCTCTCTCCAATTGATCGATCCAGTCCTTGTCCATCCCGACTCACCTACTGTGTCCCCCAACTCTAGGTCTTCTCCAACCAAGCACCATGCCTAGGAAGAGATCTCGTGCTAGGAGACAGTTGGATGATGAATCTTCTGATGATGACGATCATCTTCTCCTTTCCTCGGTTGCTCAAATCGTGAGCACTATTTGCAAGGATGATGAAAGAAGGCCCGGTGGCTCTGTCCCCGGTCATCGAGTTATTTATCGTGATAGGAAAGGTGGCCATGACCGGATGTACCAAGATTACTTGGCCGAAAATCCAATGTTTGGCGATGATATATTCCGTCGAAGGTACATGATTTGATCTATCACATCAGATTTGTTTGAAATATGTGTTTGTTTATTTTTTTCATCAAATATGTGGTTGCTACAAAGGATATGTAATCTGTTTTTTCAGGTTCAGGATGTCCAAGAATCTTTTTGTACGCATAATGAATGCAGTAGAAGCTCACGATAATTACTTTGTCCGGAAAAGGAATGCAGTTGGTGTACTCGGACTGAGTTGCTTTCAAAAGGTCACTGCCGCAATGCGGATGCTCACTTATGGGCTTCCAGCTGATGCTACGGATGAGTACATTCGCATTGGCGAAAGTACTGCACTGGAGAGTCTTCGTAAGTTTGTTGCTGCAGTGGTTAATATATTCGGAGATGAATACTTGAGGTACCCCAATGAGAAAGACACAGCACGCCTACTTGCAATGGGTGAAAAGAAAGGCTTTCCTGGAATGTTAGGATGCATCGATTGTATGCATTGGGCGTGGAAGAATTGTCCATACACTAAACAAGGCCAGTACAAGGGGCACGTGGACAAACCGACTATCATTCTTGAGGCTGTTGCTTCCGACGATCTTTGGATATGGCATGCCTTCTTCGGGATGCCTGGGTCGTGCAATGACATCAACGTTCTTCACCGGTCGCCTTTGTTTGCCAACTTAGCGGAAGGTACAGCTCCAAAAGTGAATTATACAATCAATGGACATGATTATACGATGGGCTACTATCTTGCAGATGGTATTTATCCATCGTGGGCTACTTTAGTGAAGACCATCAATCGTCCATTGGGGAATAAGAACAAATATTTTGCGAAGGCACAAGAAGCAGCAAGGAAGGCAGTGGAGAGAGCTTTCGGTGTTCTTCAAGCAAGGTTCGCCATTGTTCGTGGACCGGCTCGTATTTGGGACGTAGAGACATTAGCATTGATCATGAAGGCTTGCATTATCATGCACAACATGATAATTGAAGACGAAGGCCGTGTGGATCCCATGCCCTGACTGGAGCAACCTTCAGCAGCCGTCGATCCCATGCCCCGGAGCGACCAGCAGCCACCGGCGTCGCTCGTTCTCCTACGGCGGCGCGGCGCGATACGACTTGGATAGAAAGAAGACCGATCTGCTACGGCGTTTTATTGAGACTCGGTCTGGCTTGGCGCGCGCGGGAAATTATCGCGGGAAGGAGATCGCGCGCGGGGGGGCGCCAAGCGCGCGAAAACACCGATGGCAAGCGTTCAGCCGCGCGCAAAGATGCGCCCTTCTGGTCCCCCTTTTGCCAAGCGCCCTATTTTGGCAAGTGATGATAGGGTAGTGTTGGAGGAGGTATTTTATGGTTTTGGCAAAATTTTGGATTTGCCAAGTGATTATGGGGTAGTCTTGGAGATGCTCTAAGAGTAGGCAATTCAGTCATGGGAGGATTGAAAGACAGGTAAACATGCTGTGGACGAGGCACGCAATCAAACCACACAATCCAATGAAATTATTATGTTCCTGCATACATATACATCTTTAATCTTAGTGATTAAGATCATAACTCATTTACATTCCTTCGCATCCGCGGCAACGCGCAGAAAATCCTTCTAGTTTCTCAAAATAGTCCCTTCAATTCAGCAATGGATAGCGTCAATTGTGTAGCAATTTTCAGAGGTGTTACCTCTCTGGTTTTTTTTCATTACTTTCTTTGTTTCCTGGACTTTTTGTAATTGCTTCCACCTGCTCCCCCTTCTTCCTCCCCCCTGTACCCTCTTCCTGCTTAGTTGAACCTGTTTTTTTTAGAGCTTATTGCTTATTTGGCCCTGAAAAAAAGTTTGGTTACTTATCTGGCCTAAATTTTTTCAAAGTTGTTTATTTGGCCTCAAAGTAAAATTTTATTACTTATTTGGCCTTCCGTTAGTTTTGAGAGGTTAACGGTGTTAAGTGGCATGTAAAAAGACTGGTTTGCCCTGTGCTAAAAAAAATAAAAAGAATAAACAGTCTTGCTTATTATGTCAGTATAGTATGTACCCATACTCAAATAAAACAATATTATATATTGAGTATATTTGCGTACTAGTATTTGGGAGTAGGTCCATAAACTCAGATTTTTTTATTTAAGAACATGCTAGTATCTGGACATACCCTTTTGATACGAGTACAAATACATACATATTAAAATAAAGTGTCATTAGTTAATAGAAAATTTGGGTATTTGGGCACAATATTTTTCCGTCAGCATACAAGCATCAAACTACGGAGTAACTACACATACGTGTACAAAAAGGGGTCCTATTTGAGAGTATATATATGTTGGTGACGTGAATATTTGAGAATATATATACATATACATATACATTAAATAAGCAAGACTGTTTTTTTTATTTTTTAGCGTAGGGGCAAACTGGTCTTTTTACATGCCACTTAACACCGTTAACCCCTCAAAACTAACGGAAGGCCAAAGAAATAATAAAATTTTACTTTGAGGCCAAATAAACAACTTCAGAAAAATTTGGGCCAAATAAGTAACCAAACTTTTTTTCATGGCCAAATAAGCAATAAGCTCTTTTTTTTACAGTGCTAATAAATATACTGTACCCTCAAAACTAACGGAAGGCCAAAAAAGTAATAAAATTTTACTTTGAGGCCAAATAAACAACTTCAAAAAAAAATTGGGCCAGATAAGTAACCAAATTTTTTTTCATGGCCAAATAAGCAATAAGCTCTTTTTTTTACGGTGCTAATAAATATACTGTAGGGTGCAAACCCCTCCGGGCTCTTTAAAAAAAAAAATTGTCTCATCCTCCAGAAAAACAAGGGGCCGCCTCCTCGGGAGCCATGCTGTCCTGAACCATCAGTGCAGCAAACCAAACAGCCTGGGGCCGGTAAGAAAAATAGCCTGCAAAACTCAAAGCCGACAACTGGAAGATCGATGCCTTTTCGGCCTACTCTAGCACGCACGAGTTATTGCGCAGACCGCGTCCGCAGTCCGCGCTCTCGAGTCTCGACGTCTCGCCCGGTAGTCTTTGTCCCGCGAGAAGTCGAAAACTCAGCTCCGCCAGTACCGCCACTCGTCTGCACGGATCGAGCGCGGCCGGTACCGCCGTACCAGCATGTCCGCATGTGAGTACACGCGCGCTAAGCTTCCAAGTTCCAACGGCATTGCGCGTGGGCGTGGAGCCGCAATGCACACTTCGCACGCTGAAAACTCGGAACGCGGACAAAGCAGTCGGCACTCGGCACGGTGAGTCGGTGACTGAAATCTGAACTGGTGAATCCATTTCGTGGCGGCCAGTTTGACGCCTACGGAAGTGTGAACTCTCAATTCAGGGCCGTGGTGCCTTGATCTCTCGCCACGTCTATGTAAACTCTTTCTTTCCTTTGGAAATCGTGGTTTGTCACACTGATCCAAGCCAAGGTTTGCCACAGCATGCGACAAGAAGACAGCGTCGAGAGGATGCCACTTGTTAACATCAACTGAGCTTCGTGTAATCGTGTTCGCCATCGAAGTGAAACCGTTAGCACTATTCCAGAGATACATTCTGAAGACAGGGAAGAGAAATCAGACAACCAAGTTAAAGCGCCACGAGGCCACCAATCTCGCCAGGTCTCCGGCCTCTTTCAAAACGCCTTCCAAGTTGTCCCACTACTTACATCCCGAGAACCACATCTGGACAAACCGTCTGGACAAACCGGGGGAATATGCTCAACCAGCCCTTGCCATACGTGTACGTGCCAGACGAGCCAACGTGCTACTCCTCCAGAAAGACTGTCACTTCGCTTCTCAAAAAACAATTTTAACCAATTATATTTTTAAAAATATAAATATTTATGGTATATAATTAGTATCATTAGAAACATCTTTGAGTCTAGTTTTTTAACAAATTTATTTAAAAATTTAAATATTACACATATTTTATACAAATTGAGTTAAAGCTTGTGACACGCTTCCCACGATAACGGTCTTTTAGGGACGGAGGGAGTACCATACAACGAACCGTGCACATGTGCAAGCACTTCGCATCTTTACAACACTTATATCCACCTCAAATGCATTGGCGCCTGACAAAAGCTCAAATTCTCGTAGTTCTCTATCTCAAATTCTCAATGCTCCCACATGTTCCAGACAAAAGCTCCAGCTCAGGGCAAAGATAACTCCTAGACCTTTTGTTTTTTTAAGAAGACCCAATGGCTTTGAGCAAAGAAATCTTGCGTTTGTTTTGGGTACAAACCTATTAAATCTCTCCTTTATGGGCAGTAGTGGGGAGATCGATTAAAGTGGGTATAGACGTGAGACGTTAGGAATAGAAAAGGATTTTCTATTTTTTGTTTTGTAAGTGCTCTTAGTTCAGTTTGATAGAACACAGATCTCCAAAACCCGATGTCGTAGGTTCAAACGGAGAATGATTCCATATATCTTATGTCAAAACTAAAATAACTTAAAAAAAAAGTAAAATTGCAACTCCAATTTGACCTCCTCCAAACCAGAGAGGAGGTCAATCAAAAAGGAAATATTACTCAATCAAATATCCAACTGAACCCCACGAATTTGGACATAGCATTTGCAAACCAAAGCAGGATGATATGAACAAACATGGCCAATAGGGGGCTACGAACAATTTACCACAGAATACATAATGGAAACACACACAGCAGCAGTACGCAATACAGAGTATACTCAAAATAACCCAGCCATTAACCACCAGAGAACTACTTATTAACCAGCTACTCAGTAGTCGTCTCCCTCATCACCCTCATCATCTGCACCCTCTGCACCAACTTCCTCATAGTCCTTCTCAAGAGCAGCCAAGTCCTCACGGGCCTCTGAGAACTCACCCTCTTCCATACCCTCACCGACGTACCAGTGAACAAATGCACGCTTGGCGTACATAAGGTCAAACTTGTGGTCGATGCGCGAGAACACCTCAGCAACAGCGGTGTTGTTGCTGATCATGCACACGGCACGCTGGACCTTTGCCAGGTCGCCTCCAGGGACGACAGAGGGTGGCTGATAATTGATGCCACACTTGAATCCAGTGGGGCACCTGTGAGGTGGCAGCATAATGGAGTTAGTTAGCATTGCGAATCAAGTGATAAGCTTGTGATATCATAAATTAAGTGCAACTGAAGTTGGGAGAAAGACAGCTTACCAGTCCACAAACTGGACAGTTCTCTTGGTCTTGATGGTTGCAACTGCAGCGTTGACATCCTTGGGAACAACATCACCACGGTACATCAAGCAGCAAGCCATGTACTTCCCGTGCCTTGGGTCACACTTGGCCATCATGCTTGAGGGCTCAAAGACAGCATTGGTGATTTCAGGCACAGAGAGCTGCTCATGGTAGGCCTTCTCGGCAGAGATTACAGGGGCATATGAGGAAAGCATGAAATGGATACGTGGGTATGGAACAAGGTTGGTCTGGAACTCAGTAACATCCACGTTGATAGCACCATCAAACCTCAGGGAGGTGGTAAGTGATGATATGATCTGTGAGATCAGCCTGTTCAAGTTGGTGTAGGTTGGCCTTTCGATGTCAAGAGACCTCCTGCATATGTCATAGATAGCTTCGTTGTCCAGGAGGACTGCAACATCAGTGTGCTCAAGCAAGGAGTGGGTAGACAGGACACTGTTGTATGGCTCTACAACAGCTGTTGATACCTGCAATCCAGAGTGGCATAGATGAGGAGTTAACCGATGGACCAGACTCAAAATCATCGAGCATCTCTACCCACTGTCCCCACAACAGCAAAGATGCAGAAAACCTACCCCCACATGAACAAGCTGAATGGCCAACATCACATGGACAAGAGGGAGCAGCACTATAGAATAATGCTGGCACATATGCAATGCATGATTAAAAGACACTCATAAAGAAGACCTGTAGCCTGTGACAGTTGTACTAATCATGGTCTAAACCACATACAGGAAGGCCCTCACTAAAGAGAAATCCACAACAGTTGCTTGTTTGTCCACACATGATTTAAAAAATCCCAAGCTGATCCAATAATCAGTATCTATCTGTGTAGTTTAGAAGGCAAGGACAGTGCCTCCAAATTACATGATCCGTAGATTAATTCTATATAAAACAATTTCCTGTTGCTGTATAAATATAAAATGTCAACCTAATTCATGTATTCTTTCCATTTCTCAGATACTTAAGCCAACTTCCTTTTGGAAAGAATTAGTTATACGATTACATTTTTCTTTTGTGACATCGACAGATACTCATACTAGGTTGCTAATATAAGGTTCTGGCATAGGTAAGGTTATACCTGTGGAGAAGGATAAATGGTGAAACCGAGCTTAGACTTCTTGCCATAATCAACTGAAAGGCGCTCCAATAGCAGTGAACCAAGTCCAGAGCCAGTACCACCACCAACAGCATTGAACACCAAGAATCCCTGCAGCCCAGTGCAGTTGTCTGCAAGCTTGCGCACACGGTCGAGGCACAGATCGACAATCTCCTTCCCAACTGCATTCCACAATAATTAGAATTGAGCATATCCACAGTTGCAGAAGCACAAGACCTGCTCCTATTACACATTCACAGGCACAAGGTAAAATTACCGGTGTAGTGGCCACGGGCAAAGTTGTTAGCCGCATCCTCCTTCCCCGAGATGAGCTGCTCCGGGTGGAAGAGCTGGCGGTACGAGCCAGTGCGAACCTCATCGATGACAGTGGGCTCAAGGTCGACGAAGATGGCCCTCGGCACATGCTTGCCGGAACCGGTCTCGCTGAAGAACGTGTTGAAGGCATCATGTGCGACGCCAACCGAGGTATCGCTGCATCAGAATCAAACCAGTCCAGTGTTTAAAAAAATGGATAGCGAGGAACTCTAGTAAGGCAGTAATCATTGGCATATGCGCTAAAAAATTAATTTATAACCTGCACAACCTGCCTCCTCAGGGTCCTAAACAGGACTTTCTATTATCAGACAGAGCAGCATTAGGGCAATTTTCTATTGTACTACTAGAAGATCAGGCAAACAGAGAGAAGCATGCCACTTTTAACAGAGGACAAGATGAGACTCGTGAATCCCGGGAGATCCAAGGTCTGACATTCATCAGAGCTCCTCAGTTACATTATTTATTGAACATCCCCACAGATTCAGTTCTTCAGATCTTGCGCCGTAGTGTACATACAGAGCTGGAAACCCTATTTGTCCCCAATTACACATGAATAAACGTGCGCTCCTCTACAGGAGGAGCTCAACGCATCCTTCTGTGGCGCCTGCCTAATTCGCAGGAAAACAACAAATGCAGCAATTAACAGGCAAACTCTTAATTATCCTCTTAATTAGGAAACGTCGCATCTAGCCCGTCTTCATGCAAAATCTCTCAACAACCGGCAAACAAATGTACCAAAACCTAACAAACAAACCCCCATCTGCAAGGACCAAACTAGAAGTACAACGCAAAGGAACAAACGAACCAAAATCACGGAGCCGACATGGAAGTACCACCACAACCTATGCACCTACCCGCCAGCCCCATCGCTTGCTCAGCCGAATTAGAACAAACAAAAAACGCAGCGAAGGAGAAACACATCTAAGGAAATGCGACCAACGAGCACGCCAGAATTCCGAGGAGCCGGGCTCCCTAGAACGCGCTACCAAAAAATTTGGGGGAACAGCGCGTCGGTCCGGCGGATCGACGGGGATGTAGCGAGCATTGATTGGAGTACCTGGGCATGGTGCCATCGGGCTCGATGCCGTGCTCGAGGCAGTAGAGCTCCCAGCAGGCGTTGCCGACCTGGATCCCGGCCTGGCCGATGTGGATGCTGATGATCTCCCTCATCCTGCTCCCCGCTTCCGCTGCCCTTCCTCCCTCTTCCTCGCGCCGCGGTTTCTCGCTCTTTCCTTGGGCAGGGGGAAGGCTCGGCTCTCCCTCTTTCTCTCTCTCCTCTTTGCAAAATGTGTGAGATCGGGCGATAAAAAGGGGAGGAGAGGAGAGAGAAAATGGACAGGGGAGAGGTGAGGCGCTGGCGGTTTCCTGGGTGCACTAGGGAAAGGGCGGAGAGGAAACTGGAAACGGTTGCTTTTGCAGCGGCGAGCGCTATTTCGTAGGCGTTGTTCACGTGAGCCGGCCGGCCGGCCCAGTGCCAGTGCCGTCCGTTAACGTGACGGTGGCAAGTGCTAAGCGTACAGAATAAATTGAGAGAGTAATGTTGCTATAAACGTCCTTAGGGTGCTATCACTTATAATTAATATTTCTAAAAAACTTATAAAATTTAATGATAGTTTAGGTTTAGATTCGAGTATAGGATCCTTGAAACCTGAGGTGACAATCTGTAGTGGTATAGCCCATGGCAGCCAAATGAAAAGGTTTTAATCTTAGGATAAGTCATGAAGGGGCAATATTAAACATAAAATCGATAGATTTAGCTATATACAGCTTTTTTTATGGCTATATGATTACGGCAAGTATATGCATGTACCCATCTTCAATAATAGCACAATTTGAGTTTGATTGTAATCCAATGTACAACCTGTAGTGGCTCGGATGCTCCTAAATTAGACATGCTATTTAAATTACCTTTCCAATTAGTTATATTTTTTTTACTTTCTGAAATCACAAAATTAGGATGGACTCATGTAATATTTTTAAAAACAAAAATTGATTTTTTTTTTTTGTAATATGTTGTTTTGAGGAAAAGCATTGATAAAGCAAAAAAAAAACATATAAAAATTTCGAATTACGGTAATAAGGGTGTCTCCAATGGCTAACTCATAAGCTAGCTCTTAGTATATTTTTTATTTTTTAATAGAAGAGACAATGAAGTTATCTCTTAACTAATAGATAGTCTCATAAACACATTTCAAGAACATATTAGAATGTCACGTGGGGTCAGTTATATGCTAAAAGTCAGTATTATTAAATAATTTGGCTTAGAGCTAGCAACTAGCTCATACCACTGCGGATGTTGTAACGTGAACAAGGGATGGTCAAGAGAAGAACCGGTACTCATTGTGACACCTTTAAACGTAGATTCATATCCATTGTTTATTTGTTTTGTGTATTGCCCTAGCTGTACATAGAAGACATCTTGGATATTGTAGGGCTCCCATAGCAAATAATAACATATAGATAGTGCAATACTTGTATACGACGCCTTGGTGACTTGGTGTTGGTGTCTATAGCAGTTGACACTGACAGTAGATCGCCACGGCTGCCGCGACCAATCCATCGTGTGACAGCCTAACTCGGCTAAACAGGACAAAGTGTTGCGACAATTTTACCCGGTCGTTGGCCTTTCTCGGTGGACAGGACAGTGGTGCATGCGTTGCCGGCCCCGGCGCGTCCTTTGGCCTTTGTTGCATCTAGACCGGGTGTAGGCAGAGCTGGGCGAGTGGGCGCCACGCCCGTGCGATGCGCCAAGGTGTCAGGCCAGCGCCGGCACGTGGGGTGCGGGGTGCCAGCGGCTCCGATGAGCTGGGTCATGTGGTGGCGCCAGCGCGGCCGGGTCAGCAACCCTCGCCCACTAGGGCCGTTGGCTTGCTTGGTCACGCTCACGGCCGGTACCAACACGATAGTGGGCGATGGTTTGTTTGGTCACGGTCACGGCCGGTACCAACACGAAGTGGTGGATTCAAATACTTGAAGCCAGTTTGAAATGTGTCGACAATTCATGGAGTGGTTCGCCATCAAGAGGGACTGTTCTGTGATTTTTTCGGATTGATCTCAATCGAAAACGCTGGACATGGCATCAAGTGAATGCAAAGTACCCCAGCCTATCTCGTCAGTTTGTCCGGCCAGCGAAGCTCACTTGTCACGCTGCTTGATAGACTGTTGCAACGTGTACTACTATGCGAGTTGGCACATGCCAAATCCTGTCACGCACGTACACAACTTCCCGTTCCAAGCGACTCGCTGTCGCTGCAATGAAAACCAGAGAATTTACGCGCTGTGCACGCGCGGGTGGGTGAAAAGCAGTAGTTCGTGATGGACGGCGCTGTTACATTTGGTACGCCGTACTCGCAATGCAGCAGCGCCCGTGACGCGACCGTGCGCCCGTGCCGTTACACTAGCAGCTCTCGCCGTGCACCGGGACAGTTGCTCATTTATGAGACAGTGAGACACGCACGCACGCATGACGCATCGACTCCGCGCGCGGCTGCAGCTTCACTGTCACTGGTGGCTTCCCTGCCCGAAACGGAACTCGGCGCCGGACAACGTCACGGGCGAGCTCGCCCGCCTTAATTAGCCCATCAGGTCCCCCGTCCCCGGGCGAGCGTGGAAAAGAGAGCGACGTCGCCGACGCGTGCGATCGACCGATCCAGCCGACGGATCAGCCAGACCGCGACATGCTAGCTGATTTATTTTATTTCAGTTTGTTGCCGCCGCCGGCCGTCGGAGCTGGGAGGCCCGGGGTGCGCGCGGATATTTTTGCCACGCCAAGGGCCAGGGCCTGATCGTGGTGGCGCCGGGAACTTCACGGGGGACCCGCGGGTGGCGAGATCGCGAGCAGCCATCCGCCGCGGCGGGCGGGGCCGGGCATGGACCCCCGGCGCTCGTCTATCATTTTAAAAATCTCCACGAGCATGACAGCCGCGGGGAGCGATCGTAATCATGGCGGCCGGTAGGGCGTCGCGAGCGCGCACAGCTGCGAGACAGCCGGGATCGATATCCTCCACCTCCTGGCTCCTATCCATGGAAGAACGAATCGACCGAAACGCAGAGGCAAAGGAAATGATCTCTCAGCCGTGAGCCGTGTGGATAGTTATGTGTCACCAGCGACAGACACTGGCACACGCTGCTACTCTACTCTACTCCCAGTAGCAAATTACTCCTGGATGTGGATGGTTTCGGGTTTCCTTTCCTACCAGCAAGTAAACTAAACCAGTGGTCTAAAGCAAGTAAACTAAACCAAATTCAAAAAAATAAAAAGTAAACTAAACCTACCATCACGCAAGTAAACTAAACCTACCATCACCTGCGATTCCATTCCCACCAATCTGTGGAGCACTACTAGTAGATCTGTTTGATGCTAATGCTAACAGGATTAGTCGAGTAGAGTGTATTCAATAGAGACTTGTGGCGGCTGCTTCAGGCTCAAGCTTGGGGGCTGTCTCAGTGCGCGAGTACAGCTGACAGTGAGGCAGCCAGCGGTGGAGACAGGCTGACAGCGGCATGGCACGGCGCTCCAGCCTTCGCTTCCAAGATTGGTACTAGCTCGATTATTCGTCCAGGTCATCTAGGACGTGATTATTCGTCCAGGTCATTCAAACCAAACAGGACGCTTTTCTCTCTTTCTCTCTCTCTCCGAGGACCCAGCGGATGGATTATCTTGCGCAATTGTTAACGCCGCAATTTGGTGGGGGTTGAATGGATGATGCAGGCTGCGCTGCGTACAAAAAGATGGCCCCGTTCCGTTTGGTGGCTGCGATGGCAAGCGCAATCAGTGAGGAGACGAGAGATTCCTTGCTGCGATGTTGTTTACTAGTAAGCAGTAGCAGGATCAGTCAGCAGGCCACGCCGTCGACACCGCTGGCACTCGGGGACGGCCGGACGGGGTTGGCAGCCAGTGTGTGTGCGTGTACGCTCGCGTGGATCTCTCACTTGTTTTGTTCTGGCCAGCGTGCTCCTGTAGCGCTGTCCCCGCCGCGGCGTTGCTTCGCTTTCAGCCTTTCAGAGTTTCAGGCAGGTGCACACGGCCCCAAGGCAAAGAACGAAGAGCTCGGCAGACTTTGGATACAAATGTAAGTTTGTCATGCTTCAGTTCAGTAGGGGCTTTGGAAGTTTGGGACACACGTACTCCGTATTATGATAGGCCAACCTGGACCATAGGCCTAGCCACTCCGAATTTTGTTTCATTGCCATATGGTATTATACATGTTAGATGCACAAACGACTGGCACAAAAACTAAGGCAACAGAACAAGACATCCAGACACATTGTCTTACACTTCTCTCTGGGCGAAATCCATCCATATCTTTCCCTTCCGATTCTTGCTGGGCGAGGTGTGGGTCACTAATAAACATAACAAAGCACGGCCTATGTGTCTCTGTCTCCTTCAAATAAGGCTCGACTCTAGCTTTTTGCTGCAGTACATGAAGCTGGAGCTGGGTAAAACCAAAAAACAACCGACTTTACCAGTTCCTAGTTCATTTTAAGAGAGAAAAAGTTCAAATGCAGAGGAGCAAGAGACGTCCAGACCTCTACCGTGAGTCCATGACAAGTGGGAATCATAATGTACGAACTATATGCAAAGGAGCCTGTATGAAATAAGATATGGGGCGGATTCATGAATGATCAGAAAAAAATATACTGATCCAAGAAAGCAATTTATCATTTCATTGTTTGAAACATGATACCATTTCAATACAACATTTAAAGCCACAAAGATCAACACTACACAAAGAACAAAGCTTCGTAGAACCCCCGGAAGCCTCAGATCTGTGGCATTCCAAGAAATATGCTGAATAACGAACTTCTTGACTTTTCTGCTGATGAACAAAAACTTTCAATGCTGTTAGCGATATCCCCTAACTGTTAGTTCTATGAGCAAAAATGCAGCAAAATCAGTGCCTTACATCTCCCCCTCTGACGAACTCCCTTGTATCAGTAGTATTGTTTCCTTGGATTGTTCTGCAAATATAGCAGAAGTATTAGGCAAACAGAAAGAGCAGAGATCTCCTGTAAGCAGGCCATGGAAGCAGGCAATGGCAGCTAGTATACCAGAGGGTTCGGCCTATGGCGGTATCCAAGCATCATTCGCTTCTTGTATTGCTCGTAGATGTCATCTTCAGATGTGACCTCACCAACCTGGACCGCGCCAACACCAAGATGATCCTTCTTCACATCCCCAGCCATAATGGGATCTGCACGGCCTCTTCTCTCGCTACCAAGACCCTCACCTGCAGAGTAAACTTTATTTAACACCTGGAAGTGGAATGTTGCATATTCTCTCTATCTCTCTAATGGCCTGACTACACGCCCAACAAACAAATCCCACCGGTGTTGGGATGTTGAGAACCAATGCATGCAACACAATTCTGAATCAATCATAGATACTTCTTATCTGGTGTTTGGGGTTTAAGGCTTTGCTCACAGCAAACTTTTACAATATTGAAGGTTTGCTGGATGAACATGACAAAATACTAAGAGATGGATACAGGCTACACACCAACAAACAAAAGCAATGATGACCAGGGTTCCAGATGGGTGTTCTACTGTTGTCATAAACTTAAACATCAAACAGTCATGGACTTTTGAGTTTGATCTACCATTTAAATGGTTATAGTTTTGTTTTAAAGCCAATTCAATGATATAAAGCAATTTATTTTTGAAAAGAAAAATATAACAAGAATAACGGTAATCGTAACTATATTGTCAAGTACTCAGGGACTAACCTTCCTTCCAACCCATCTTAGATAGAAGTTTGTGCCCAATATTGTCTGCTTGAATCTTAGCCTTCTCGGCGGCTTCTTTGGTAGCCTTTTGCGCTGCAGCATCATTACAGCGTGCCATGAACTTTTCGAGTTCTTCTGGAGGAATGAAGTCACCCATGTGGTGTCCCTTCTTAGGAGGACCTGCAAAACAAGAATTAGTAGTGCTGGAATAACAAGTTTCTACATTCTTTCAACAAGGACAATAAGGTTGCAGAGGTACCTTGAAGAGAAGGAGGTGGTGGCATTTCATCTTTCGATTGCCTTGGTGGCCTTTTGCGTTCTTCCTGTGCAGCCTTCTTCGCGTAAAATTCCATCAATGCTACAGGATCTGACGGTGGAGCCGTATGATCACCTGCGACAAGATTAGCTAGCATTGAGCACATATACTAACAATCAAAAAGTCCAAGTTGGAACAAGATGATATTTATTTTTGAAGCAAACTATAGATCAGGGAGATGACAAGCATAGTGTCTTGGTGTTTCACAACAGAAACCCTAACATATCTATTGCTGTATTGCATGCATTAAGCCAAAAGAATGAAACAGAACAGTCACAACATCAGAAATAAGAAGATACTTATAAACACTACAAGTGCATGACATGGATAACCAGGTGAACACAGTCCAGTAACATAGAGAAAGTATTCCCTCTCTTTTTTTTACATGTCGTATTAATTTTGCCCTAAGTCAAACATTTTTATCTTTGACCATCAATTTAAAACAATTGCGAGGTTAACAAGTTTTTAGATCACTATGAGAAACACTGTCATAATACATTGTTCGCATGTTGTGAAACTACATGGATTTTTTTTTTTGAATTTGGTGATCAAATTCACGAATGTTTTGGCCTAGGACAAACCTAACACGACATGTAAAAAAACGAGGGGAGTAGCTAAATAACATATGGAAAAGACAAGGAAACAATGTATGCAAATTTTACCATAACTAGAAGAGCTTCCATGAGAAGAACTACCCTCATATGCCCCATACAAAGCTGATGCAGGTGTTTGATAGTTAGACTTCTGTTCAAATGAGCTTCTATGTGTACCAGCTGGTGCCTTGAAGCTTGCAATGCCAGAGTTAGCTGCATTAACAAGAGCATACAGCATCAAGACTTGCACAGAGCTAAAATTATAGAAAACAACAAAGAAATTGTGCCACAAACCATTTTTTGATGCTTCAGCCTCCTTCGACTGTGCAAGAGCCTTTTCCTCTTGAGCAAGCTGAAACTCATAATATTTGTAGTCTGGACAGTGTTTGTCAAATAGAAACCTGCCAATGACCCAAGATTTATATACCAATAATTCATTGAGTCAGAGATTGAAAGTAAAATTGATCTTTTAAGAAAAGGAATAGTGTAACCGTACTTGAATGGTGTATCTCCAGGATTCTTCTGCCGTGTGATATTCTCAAACTGTCTCCCATTTTTGGCAACAAAGCTTGCCAATTTGTCAGCGACTTGTCTCACTGTCATATCATTTGGTGGGGGTGGGGCTGCATGTCACTTAAAGAACTGATTAATATCTAGCGCATGACAAGGCAATGCAAATTACTGCAGTAGAGCCTCCAACTCTTTCAATCACATCCTTCCCAGCAATGTCAATTTAGTTAATCTATAAGCTGCATTCATAAGAAAAAAGACAAAACCTTCACGACTTTCAGCTAACAATAGCGACTGATAATGTATGCAGACACTGAGGAAGATGTTTCTTTTGTAAACCTAACAATGTAAGCAGCAAATAAAAAAGGAAAGTTGACAACACCTTGGTGCAACAGCAAGCAATTTCCATGGGCATTTCTAAAAATTAAAATGCTGTTGGTCAATTCCACCACCAATACACATTGCAATTTGTAGCTATCAAGCTTCATTTTTATCACTTGTATAAATGCATGAATTCAATATGATTACGGAACGTTTGGATGTTACCAAATTTTCAAGACCATAGTTTTTATATATGGGAAATAAAATAACATAGATTGTGAAAAAACAACATATTCTACAATATATAAAAAACAAATAACATATTTGGTGTTTTTGTTTAGTAATTTTCCTTTATGATTAAATATACATTATTATACTACATAATCTAGCCACCACACGGAAACTAAATAAAGATAGATACAAAGATACCACTAGCTTTCATACATAGCGATAGTTTACATATGGGAGATCGAATGAGCGTAAATCCTGTGAACAATACAAAATTAATATACACAATACAAGTTTGTACATTAGGCATGTGTTTACTAATAGTAGAGCACCAAATTGAACAGGCCAATGCCTCCTAACTCGCAGTGGTGAGTAGAAAAAAAAAGTGTTGAATGGAATTTTTTCAAGAACTCCAAATATCATGGTACTTGGAATCCTAAAGTTTGTAAAACTAAATTGCTGGATTCACTATCCAAACACCTAGAAGCTTTTAATGCTATGGCATATTTTAGAAACCATACAAAACACAAATATTAACGACATACAAACAGTCCTTTAGCAATTTCAATAAAAGTACACAATGTTAGGTTCTAGTTAAATCGGTATGTAAGAAAATAGAATGCAAACAATATTGTTACTACTTAGTTTCACTATCAAATTTGATCACAATACTGCCAGGACAACATCATCAAATGGATGAATTATAGAACTCTAAATAGAAACTGATATACAATTATCTGCAACAGCAGTAATACTTAGAAATCCAAATTTAGAACTCATGTGAATGTTAATAGCTAGAAACCTCAGGTATGTCACATGCTGAAATGATTTGTACCGAATTCAAAGAGATAAGATAAATCAGCAACTGAATTTGTAGGAAACTGGTTCGCACAGTATTTGCATGGAAGCTAAAAGATAATATATCATTGATGTTCTAGTTTGGTTACTAAATTAAGTGTCTTATAACATGTTTGCACCAAATCATTTGATGAAAACTACAACCCACAGAACATCAACACTAAATGAGTTAATAGTAAAACAGCAAGAAATGGATAATATAAATGATTACCAACAGCCCCGGCCGGGGCAGCTGCCGCAGGAGCATCAGCTTGCACAGACTTCTGGCGCTTGGCGGGCTCCTCCCTCTCCACATCGGCCGCATCCTCATCATCCTCATCGGCTCCAAACACAGGTGCAACCGCGACCTTGGCCTTCTTAAGGCTAAAGGCCAGCTTACCAGGCGTGGCCACCGCACCAGCCTTCTTCAGCTCGAACGGCCTCTTGTTTGCCGCAACAGCAAATCCCGGCTTGGGGTTCGCAGGCTTGGGAGCCGACGAGGCAGCGGCCTTCTCCTTCTCCTGCGCCTCCTGCTGCATCTGCTTGAACCTCTCCATGAAGGAGCCGTCGTTGGTGAAGAGCCCCTTCTTATCCATGGCTCGACGCAGATGCTTCCGCGGCTCAAACAGCTACAATTCTTTCAACATCCAATCAACACACCACCGTCGCCGCACACAAAAATCCAACAACGCGCACTCAACCCTAGAGCACGACTCCTCCACAATGATCTACTCGAATGTTGCGAAATCAGAGACGGAACGAAACTCCGCCGCGGAAATTTGCAGGGGAGGAGTCCCGGATCGGTGCGCTAGGGCTCGAATCGCGGGATCAGATCGAATGCGTGGCGGATGGAGCAGTAATTTACCTGATGCGGCCGATGGGGCGGGGATCGGACGAGGAACCCTAGCAGGCAGAGAGGGGGAAAGTGTCGTGCGGGCGGGGATCGATCGGGAATATGACGGCGGGAGGATACCGAATCGCCTTCCGCGTGCGCGTCCCTGCAGAACCGGGCCTGCCGGGTTTACGGGTCGTGGGTTCTCGGGTCTCTTGCAGGCGGGCACGGATGACTGCTTTGTTTTTTTTAAGAGAAAAACATATCAGATTTAAGTTGTTCTAGCTTCATTGTAAAATGTACGTAACCAAACAGGCCCTAAGTTGTTCTAGCTTCATTCTAAAATGTACAGACAACTATAACAGCCTTAAACAAGATCCATTACATATGTGTAATACCATGAAATATAGTTTGATAGCCTTTCACTAACCTAAAATGATTTGGATGTAAAATTCTACTTTACCCAAGAAAAACTAATGTACAAATATAGAAATGGGAATTGTTGTGTATCCTTTTATAGAAAAAAACAGAAGAAATGTTATAGTTACGAGAGAGGAGCTCATAAGATGACTGACGATGAACACCCAATCGAACCAGCCGTCAGCTGACTTCATGGACAATACTTCAACTCAGACTTATATAGTCTTGGATGTTTGTTGAGGCCATATTCTCATGGGTACTTTTGAAGATCTGAATCGGACAAGCAAATCTTGTTTGACAGAGTTACAAGAAATATTGCATTTACAAGGGAGGAGATCATCAGATGGCATTTTTCTTAATTAAACCTTGTATATGAATCTTATCTGCCGCCAAATTTTTGAATTAGAAACCAAATCCAACCCGACTTGTGGGACCTGTCTCGTCGCAGTCTTTGCGACCGATAATTTTGGAAAACTGGTTGAAGGGTTCTTAACAGCTCAGCCCTTGCTCAACCTCAACCAATACAGATGTTCCCGTTGAACGATTCAAATGGTGGTGGATCGCGAAAAAATGGAAGGTGGTAGAGGACGAGTCCGAACACATCCTTCTCACCACCCCCCCGCCACCATTGGCATCTCGTCGCCTATAAAACCCTACCTCGGTAGTCTTCCCACCCCATTACCAACAACCCTATCGCCAAAACTGTAAACCCGTGAATCGCGAAGAAATGGAAGATGGGAGAGGCCGAGTATGAATGCCTCCTCCTCGCCCCCTACCCCACCCCGCGCCGCCACCGGCGTTTCGTCGCATATAAAACCCTACCCTGGTAGTCTTCCCACCCCATCGCCACCAACCCCCTCGCTAAAAAATGTAAACCTCTGTCCCTGTTAGGTCTTGCCCTGCGCCCCAACGATGGCAGACACCAACTTGCATCCCCCATGAAGACGACAGAGGAAGTGCAGGCCGAGGACGATATGCGAATGCGTGACATAGGCCAACGCTTTGGCACTATCCCGGAGGACCACGACGAGCTGCTATGTTTACTCAAGGTGAGCACAGCGGCCCCAGCGAACCCTTTACTTTTTCCATAGCTATCGTGCTTTAGTTCTTTGGGGTCATGCTCTTACCTCGAGTAACCGGAGCAGCTCGTCGTGGTCTTCTGGGATAGCGCCAAAGCGCTGGTTTATGTCGTGCATCCGTAGTTTGGCCTCAACCTGCGTCTTCATAGAAGCTGCAGTCGCCCTGCACATCTACTGGAACATGGACCATTCATGGGAGAAGTGATTGGCTTTGTAGAGGGCACGGACATGATTTTCTTTAGCATGACTATGACAGAATATTCACAGTGAACCTCGAGTCAAGGCAGGCGAGGAAGATATATGAAGGAGCAGCTGCGAATATGTCCTCCATCTTACCTTATATGAAGGTATGTCCATTGTTTGCTATGTCTCTCCCTAACTACCAGACAATGGATAGTTTCTTTTGTCTTGACTTATTATATATAAATAAATAATAATCGTTGCTCATACAAGTTAGAATAGTTCGTGTCTAGACCAATATGAAGTAGGAATCCTAATCTAAATAGATTCCTCAAATCCTAAGCACTCTAATAGAACACTTAATAATCAAATAGAAAAGTATATGAGTTATGTTCTTTATTTTGCTCTGGATTCTTTATTTAGTTACAATAGATTATTCTATTTTCCTAATCGGTTCAATATCGGAGACAAAAATGTTTTTCTATCCTTTTTTTTTGTTAATAATCAAATGTTTTGTCTGCCTAGACTTTGCCTTGAAGGTCCGTATAGGACCGTGTAGATTCCGTATCCGTACATGGACTTCTTCGTAAAAGGACGTGTGCCTTTCTGTGAAGGATTTCAATCTACCCATAAGTAATAAAAAATACTTTTCGGGCTTATAATAAAGGGAAGAAAAAGAACCAGCTCCATGAGTTTCAATTGCTTACGTCTCTCTTTCTTCCTATCAGGGCTCCATCAAGAAACAAGCACTAGTAGAGAACTGACTTATACTCCCGGCACCATTTTTTAGATTACTCTCGACACTTGTTGTACCCGGGAGTAAAGGGACCTTTACTCCCAGTTGGTGTCTCCAACCGGGAGTAAAGTCTCACATGCAACTATGACTTCGCGATCCGAGGACCTTTGCTCCCGGTTGGTGTCTCCAACCGGGAGTAAAGGTAGACATTTACTCCCGGTTGGAGACACCAACCGGGAGTAAAGGTGCAGTGGAGTAAAAGTGGACTTCCAGTCCGGGTTTTTAAGCATAACCGGGACTAAATGTTTTTGTATACTTGCTGTAATAAAGGCACAAGTATCTTTCCATCATCTGGATGCCATCTATCTCCAATCCAATGGTTAGGAAGCTGTTCAACATTTCTTTAATTGATTAGTGCCGAGCCAAGATGTAAATAGCAAGTTTAAGGACAGAGTAGACATAAAGTTGGCAGAATTTTCTTTTTCTATGTGCTTATCTTTTCAAAACATTTACATATGAACTTGGATAAATAAGAAATTTATATAAAAATTACTCATTAGCACTCAAACATAAATACAAATCAGTTCATGATTTAACAATAAGGTTCTACATTGCTTTTAATTAGTTTCCTGTTGCTACAAAACAGCGCGGCTTTGCCGTGCTCTACATTGCTTTTAATTAGTTTCCTGTTGTTAAAAAAAGCTTTGTAGCACAGCTCAACAGGTAGCAAAGTACAAAGCTAGATCTATTAAAAAAATTTGATGATTAGTCAAATACTAAATGACTGTTTTCTAAGGAAGCTTAGAACTGGAAATCACAAATAAGTGAGGTATCCATGAAGGATAAGATATTCTAAAAAGTGTATTCGACTTGTTGAACAGGTCTTAAAGCCCGGCGCCGAGTTCTACTTTGACCCCGATGAACAATGGCTTCCAAAAAATTAGGGCCATGATAACTTTATTTTGAATGTAATGGGTCACGACAACTTGTTATCTGATCCAAAGGGAAGACATGATGAAAGGATACAATGCAAGCTTGTATTATATATGGTGCACAAATTGTTTGTATATACTTTCTTTTTAGTTGGGTTACTTGCGTATATTGCTCGAAACCAAACTTTACTATACGCACGTGTATGCATATATTATTTGTAGGGCAAAAAACGTGTACGAAAACCTATTTTAAAACCAAAATGAATTATGAATTGAAATAAAAAAGAAAAAGGAAAAGGAAAAGGAAAAAAAAGGATTTTTACTCCGGTTGGTAATACCAACTGGGAGTAAAGGTGTCTGCCAGGCTACGGGCCTAGCTGACTCTTTACTCCCGGTTTGTATTACCAACCGAGAGTAAAAGTCCCCCTTTACTCCCGGTTTTGAAACATTTACTCCCGAAAACGTACTCCCGGTTGGGCAAACAAACCTACTGAATCCACACGTCATGACTCATCATCCTATAAACAACCGACTTCGCACCCAAATTATCTCAATCCATATCGAATCCATGACCATAACATCTTGACAACACAGATCGACCAAGAGGGAGGTTGAGGCAGGGAGAGGACAACGACGGTGAGGCAGTGAGTCACCAGCGAGGGCATGGGGCAGCGGCTGCAAAGGCAGCGTCGAGTCCAGCAAGATCAATCTACAAGCTAGGCCATGCACTTCCAAGACGATGCACGCCGGTGACATGCAAGCTAATTGGAGATAATCAATGATCTTGATCTGTTGTATGTGCGCGTATGCAGATACGCCAACGATCCCGGTTGGGGCTTGGCCATGCATGTATTTGATGATCTACATCTTCATGATCAATTCTCCGTGCTTCATTCTGAAAGGCAGAGGCACACATGACATCGCCAACGGCACTACAAACGGATCGTCGAGCCACCATCGAGCTGCACATTGTCCGTATGATTCAAATATAAATAAATTGTACCCAATTGTAACGCACGGGCACTTTTGCTAGTAAGATTAAAATGTGTCATTGTGATATCCTCGCCGAGCAGAATAAGTGTACGTTACGCGCCTCACCTTCAGATTTGATCTCATCGAGGTGAACAAGAACCAAATCTTCTCGCCATACACAAGTTCATTGTCTCTCGTGGGTCGCGAAAGTGTGGCCACGGTTGCAGAGAGGCTCATCCCTTCCTCGGGTGTCACGACTAGTGAGACGGTCTGGTGGTGGACGGTCATTGACACCGCCATCGGGTACAACCCTATCACTTTTTTAAAAGATTCGGTTTCGTGGCCTATATATTTATAAGAATAATAGAGTTTCGATATGCACAAGCGCAAGGCGCGCTACCCCACTAGGCAGACCGCCTAATGGGGTTAGTAGCATCTACGCTAGTTACTCACAAAATGTGGAACAATCCTAGGAAAACTAGCGGTCCTAGTCCCTGGTGCCTCCCAATTTGACCACTCATCTTTAACTCTTGTGACGACTCCTTGCTATGTGTTTCGCTTCCCCTCGAAAATTTTACCATTCCACTCCTTCCAAATGTGCCAGGCTATCAGCATTGCCATGGAGTGCGCCTTCTTCGATCCTGACTCTATAATTACCATGAACCATTCCTCCATATCATTGTAGGTTTGTGTGGCTGCTCCATTGCGCCACCAAACTCACATACTCTTCTTACGTAAGGACATTCAATGAAAAGATGCACTGCAGTTTCTACTTCTTTCACAAAGTCTGTAGAAGTAGTTATTTTCCCACCCCTTTGTTGTAATCTTGCAGCTGCCCGGACTCTTGTACAAGTAACCAAATGAAAAATTTGCAGCGTGGTGTAGCCCAAATGTTCCAAATGAGTTCCGGGAAGCACGACGTTACTTGTCACAAAACTGCACCTCATATGCAGACCTTGTTGTGTACACTCGTGAGCTTTCCAAAGTCCAAACGATTTGGTCTTCTTGCTCGCTTGCCGGGTCCAGTTGGAGACTTGGAGTGTATGGATCAGGCGCCATAATTCAATGAACTCCCTCAAAATATCAGCATTATCATGGGCTGGCGTCGACTTCGCGCTGTGCCCCGGAGACAACGCCTAGTGGGAGAACAGCTGCGGCACACTCCACCGCGCCGTGACGACGTCGTGGTGTTGTGATTCAACATGTGCGGTTGCTCAAGCTACAAATCATCTAGATAGATAAACTAAATAAAAAGTTACACCTTCCATTGCAACACATGAACATATTTGTTAGTCATCACTATCATTAATTGTCTAATTTATAAAAAAAGTATTTATGACGAATAACGCTTTTACGTGACAAGAGTCGGTCATTATGTACTTCAAGAATTACCGGCAAAGCCCTAGAGACAGAGATAAACAGCGAGAAAGGGGGAGATGACTATTCGTTGTAGTGGATAACAACTTTCGGTGCTTTGAGATGCACTGATTCTTTGGATTGGGATAACCATCGTCTTCTAATAGTGAGGACTCACCATTTTAAGCTATGGAACAATGTGATGACAAACAGTACCTCACATTACATGTTTGGCCCGTTTTTCCTGGGCGTGTGAGGGACTTCGGGAACGACATCGAACCCATCCCCGTCCTCCATCTCAAGGTCCGCGGGAGTCTGCTTACCCTGAGCACGCTTCCCGGTACGCGAGTCCACGAAGTGCGACTCGCCGGCGGCGGGCACCATGGCGTAGTAGAAGTCCATGACGTCTTGCACCGCGTCGGTCCTCCGCATGGTGCGCGTGAACCGATTCCCTTGAGGTCCTGCAGCGTGACGGCGATAAAGACGCTCGGCTTCATCGCAAGGAAGAAGTGGACCCGGTCCCCGTCCTCCATCCCGTAGTCCGCCGGCGTCCGGTTGCCCTCGACACGCTTGCCGCGGAAGAGGAAGGCACCCTTGCCGTGCCGAACCGTCGGCACCATGGCGTAGTAGAACTCCGTCAGGTCCCTAAGCCTGTCGCTCCTCCGCATCGTGCGCGTGATCGTGCGCCCTTCCTCGTCCTCCACCACGGGGGTCACGAACGACGACTTGCACGGTGGCGCCATGTACATTTGCTCGATGGATCGACCCCTGCTGTCGTCGTCTCTAGACGTCGTCGTTAATGTTGCCGTCGCCTCCGCCTCCGCCTCCGTCTCCGCCGCCGCCCGCTAGGTTTTTGCAGCAAGCGTGCGCTGATTACGACTCCCTATTTATAAGAGGTTGTACGCCCCTGGCCCCTGCCCGTCATGCACGGCACGGTTCCTAATTACGAAGATTCGGCGTGCAACCAGTTTTTTTCTTTTCTTTTCTTTTTTCTTTTGAGAAACCGGCGTGCAACCAGATACCCACGAACGTGTCAAGCATTCTTAGGAAGCCTCATAGACTAATATTCAGATCGATAACATTATACCGAAAATGATACTAATGAACTTTGTTCTGCAATATGTGATCTGTATCGTGCTCCTGCTGAAGGATGGACACTAGGCACTCATTCGCCATGATACATTTTCTATCAAATAGCCACACAATGGTATACAAATTTTATTTATAAGTGATCCTAGCTACATGTAAAGCATTAGACAGCTTAGAGACGATCTCTCCCAGCACTTACTTGCCATGCTCGGCCGCTGTTGCTCGCGTCTTTGTCTGCCACGCGCAAGCCGCCGCCGGCCGCCTAGCTCAAGCATCTCGCGCGATTCAGATGTTTGCATGAGCTGCCGCTGGATCACCAGGCGAGAGGCAACGCTGAGCTACCCTGCTCTGCCGCCGAATGAGTGGATCAGTATGAGCTCTTTGTTTATTCGTTTTGCAATTTGGAATGACGTGACATGCTGACACACTAACGAAGGGGTGATAGGATAAAGGATTGACGATTGTAATTCAAAATATATTGTGACTAAATTTAGTCTAAGATTAATTTTATTTACATCTAAGAAGCAACAAATAGTATACACAAATCTAAAAGCACAGTTGATCATAGGTTTATATATAAGCATTAAACAACTTATAGACCATCAAATAGACAGCCATTGTACAACTTGTCTTTTTAATTATTTTTGTACAAATTTCAAAAATTTATAGACATGAGGTTGTCTGTGGGTTGTACCAGGAGTACCTACTTGAACAGAACAACATCAGACACATGAATTATTATTAGGAAATTAAAGGACCGCCCCATCGGTCGATCAGCCAGACATGAGATCCTCGAAGAAGTCGATCTTGTCCCGTTCACCATGCCGAGGTCCTCCGGCGTGCTCTCACCTTTCAGCCGCTTGCCATGAAGCGCCCGGCGCCGCACGTGGCGGTGGCGCGCTGGTCGAGCACACCATATGTTTTGGCTGCGTTTCAGCAATATTTTTTTCTCGACCGTACCATTATGATACTTTTTCGTTAAGAGAAAGAAAACTTAAGACATTATAAGGACACAAGTAGTTTTAGGATTACCACAACAGTCTAAAAAATGCTCAAAGAAAAGAAAAGCAAGATAAAACAGTACAGAGACCCACGACTTTAACACCCCAGAGTCCCTGACAAACTGGAACATGAGTTTCTTGATCTCAGCGCCTTGTTTGGTTTGGCTGATAAGCCAAGTACTGTTGCTTGATTTGTTGTGAGAGAAAAACATTATACCATGATTGATAAGACTTATTGATAAGTTCAAGTTCACCGCCAAGATTTCAACACATTTAACATTAAGATGCATGCGAGGCGTGTGCAAATGAAGGAACAAAAAAATTGACCCAGCTAAATAAAAACAATTTAACATCTTGAGACAAAACATCTTAGCTTATGAGACAAAATAATTTAATATCTCGAGACAAAACAATTTAATATCTTGAGACAAAATCATCATCCTGCTCAAGTTCAATAATATACTCCATGGATTCCAAAATTAGTTTTGTAATCATTCTTTTTTTGCCTCAATTTCATCAAGTTTATATTGTCAAATAAATGTAGTATCATGGTATATTTTATGGTCGACTCAATAAAATTATTTTAATGTCGTGTAATGTTTTCAGTATTTTTTTTTCCAGATCCAATGGTCGTTATGTCGACGTGATGACTATATATGTCATGTGGAATTTAGGCTCTTAACTCGATTCATAAGGATATAATTTGTGTGCGCGCACGAATTTATAGGGATATGTATACTTGCATGTATGTGAGTATTTACGTCTATGATGTATATATTTTGTAAACAAAAAATGAGGCTTCTTGTTTTGTTATTTGATTTTGCTATTTCATTCACAATTGACAATCTGTTTGTGGATTTAGTCTGTTTGGCACAACTCCGAGTTCGTCTCCGGCGGCAGAGCCACGTTTGGCAGGAGGAGCGCCTCTAGATTTAATCAGTGAAGAGGAGCTGATTTTCACGGGCAAAGCCACAAATTGAGGCTTCAGCACACCGGCTCCGATCCAGATTCAGCACTGGAGCACACGCAGGGGAGCCCCACCAAACATTCCCTTAGTTTTCTTTTTTTTTGGCGAAAAAAAAAACATCCCTTTATTGCATCTGTGCCCAAAATAAAAACAAGGCCGGACGAGTCATTAAGAATTGCGAATTACCAGGATAGATTTTAGTTCACATAACTAGAGAAAAAGACAATGTCTGGTTCTCAATCTCACAATACCACAACCACTCGAAGCTTAAATATATAAATTATTGTCTGGCATCGATGTCACGATGACTTAAACCATCAGGCCCCTCGTAAATCCATCAGCACCAGATCATCGAGTCCCGTCCGCAGCGAGCTACGCAGGCACCGGCGTCTGTTCAGCAGCAGTAGCCGCCCACCCGCCACCACCCATCATGTCGATGAAGAAGTCGATCACGATCTCGTCCTGCTCATCCTCCATCTTGAGATCCGCGGGCGTCTGCCACCCCTTCAGCTGACTCTCGACGTACAGGAACTTGCCCGTGCCCTTTGTGACGTCCCGAACGCTGGCGTAGTATGTGTCCATGATGGCCTGCAGCTTCTGGGTCCTTTCCACGGTGCACTCCACCGTGCGCCCCGCAAGGTCCTGCACCTTGACTGTCACATGCACCACCGGCTCCTCCTCCGCATCGCCGCCGCCATCTGTTTCTTCCAGATCACCAAAGAAGTCGACTTGGTCGTCGTTCTTCATCCCGAAGTCTTTCGGCGTCTGCTCCCCTTTGAGCTTCTTGCCGTCGAACACGAAGCGCCCCGCGCGGCGCGTGCCGGCGCCGGCGCCGGCCAAGCACACCACGTCGTAGTAGCAGTCCATGAGGCTCTGCAGCTTGTCAGTCTTCCTCATGGTACGCGTGACGACGCGCCGCTGGGTGTCCTGCACCTTGAGGGTCACCAGATTGACAGGCTTGATGATGGGACGACTGACGGCGACCGCGGGCCCCATGGCGGCGACCAAGCCGCGCTCCTCCTTCCAGAAAGGGGACACCATGCCTGAAGCCTGATCGATCGGATGTGGACTGGTGTTTTCTCACTAGTGGTGGCTTTTCGTGAAGTAGCGTCGCGCCGGGAACGTGCTTATATAAGGTTCTTGCTGCGCCTTCTCCTAGGATAGTGGGAAACGATTAACGAAGCGTCTCCGGCGGTTCGTTGGCAGCAAGTGGGGAGCGATTCGGTGTGAATGCAGTCTCTTCGGAGACATCCGACGAATACTTGCCCACTCGCTATTCAGTCTCGTACTGAATCTTCAAGTGCGTTTGCAACGCTCATCAATCGCATCGGTGTTGGCCTGAATGGCATGGCACTCAACCTATCGAGCCGTGTTCTTGCTAGCTTGTCATATGCATGCCAGCAAGAACAACGTTTTGCCTGCGTTTCCTGATCTAGAATTCAACACAATTAACATTTATACGCATGCGAAGTTGGTTTACGCAAATGAAAGAGTTCCTTTAGTCACACTAGACTAAAGTTTAGTCACCTTTTAGTCACCTCTTAAAGACTATAAAGAAACTAAACTACTTTAGTCATATTTTAGTCTTCATGTTTGACATTAGAGAATAAAAGTGACTAAAGTTTAGTCACCCCAATCCAAATAGATCTCCAAATCAAACAAATCCTAAAATATTTTAAATTCATGAGAACAAATTTCACTCCTTAAATTAAAAGTGTTTCAATTCACTTTATAGGGAGAAGGGAGTTTTTAAAATTTTCACTTTTCCTAAATCCTAGTCGCTTGGGTTTTTGAAAAACTCAGGCGATGTTTTGACCTGCTCGCGGTGATGTTCTGCCCTGTGTTAGGCAATATTCCGTCGATGCGTCTTTTTTCTCCGCGTACGTTGCTTGATGTTCTGACCTGTGTCCGACGATATTCTAGCCCGTGTCCGACGATGTTCCGACAATGGTGCAGTACGTTGTCTGATTTTTTTTTTTAAAAAAACCAGGCGACTAGGATATAGCAAGTCCCTTATTTTTTTTTTGTTCTTTCCTATGTTAAGTTTATAGAAAGTATATATGTTAGAGTATGTATGTATAAAATATAAATGGACTACTATGACATGTATTTCATGGCCGATCGATTCAATAATACTAGTCCGGTGTCTTTCCAGATCGATTCAGAGTATCTCTCCATACTGTCCAAAGTCATCGCCACCGACATTCGCCGGGGAGGGTGGCACCCAAATGTCACTGTCCGGTGCCGCCGGAGCTTGTGGGTCGCTGCTTCAACTGCTTCGCACAAGGTCACATTGCCGCTCAGTGCCACTCTTCGGCACGCTGTTTCCGTTGCCAAGGTACCAACCATCAGGCATGGCTGTTCGCCACAGCCGTCGAGGGCACGCCCCCCTGGCGGGGGTGCCAACGTACGCCGATGTGTTGTTCCACCAGGAGGGCTTGACGCCTCAGGACATGCGCCGACTACGTCGTCGCCGCCGCCTCCTCGTGCTGGTCAGACACCACCGCCTCCTCCTCGTGCTGAGCAGTTGACCACACATGTCGCACACTTGGAGCCAGACCTCGCGGTGCTCCGCTGCCTGGAAGTTCGGCTCTGGGACTTCGATCCTATGCTGCTTGAGGTGGAGATAGGTCTCACTTGCCAGGCTTTCATGGCTTCGGTGGTAGACATGTGTCTCTCGAGCCCCATGTGTCTCTCGGGCCTCCCAGCTCACTCCGTCTTGGTGGAGCTTGAGACCAGGGACCGGATCATGGCCTCTCATCCGTTGTTGTTAACTCAGCTGTCAGGTTGCCTGATGCCTCCGGTCCTGTTGCTTCCACGACTACTGTCTAGGATGAGCTGGAGGCCCCGGTTTGCCTGTCGTTGCAGACACCACTTATAAGAGGCCACGGCTGCGCCGCCCTAGGACACCGGTCTCCATCCACTCGCTTAGGCAAAGCAGTCGCATTGCGGCCAGGCCACATATGCCAAACGCAACTGTGCAGGCGCAGAGGGTCCTTCTGAGGAAGATGGGGATTGAGGTCAAGGAAGAGACGAGCCGATCTTGACATCGAGCAGAAGTTCAAGGCAGTGTTTCGAGGCAACATGTCGGAGAACAAGTAGAGGTGCTTACAAATCTTCCTCAACGGCGGCCTCGACTTCACGGCCATGGACCTGAATCTGGAGGGCTTGGAGGATGAGGTGGCCTGAGCGGAAGTTTTGACTCCAATTTGGTAGCAAAATAGTTTCAATCATGTAATCGTTCAATGCTTGTTGGTGGGTGTAGGTCGTGATAACCAGGGTGTTACCAGGCCTGTAATGCTATAATAAAAACTCTTTCTATTTAATAAAAAAAGCGATACGGCGTGCTTAAAAAACAATACTACTTTAAGGGAGAAGGGATTGGTAGTCAATCAGCAGCTTCACGTGCTCATTCGCCATCACCATCTCACCATCTTCCATCTCGTCCAGGTACGGTACAAGGAAAATGGCTGTCATGCATCCTACAAGTATCGATAGTGTTTTTTCGAACTGTTTTCCGTTATGGCTTAAAACTTTGTTTTTAAATTTCCTTGGAACATTTACTCTTGCTTGTAACAAGGAACAATCATATACATTGATTGATGCAGAATATGAAATATTAATTTATTTCCCTTTTTAAAAAGAGGCTATAAACTCAAGTTAGCACTGTAATACAAAGGGCGCATAATTTAGCTAGAAGAGCGATGCAATCAAAATAGAATTGTACTTGGGATGATGACCCCCTAACTTTATTCTTGATTTGCTAGCAAATGATATACGTATGAATAAAGTCTGCCATATTGCTTAAAAAATAGGTCATCTATTCATCAAGCCAAATTTGCTGGTACTAGAATAATAATAGGGTGAAGTACTATTTGCAACTTGAACTCTTGCTAGAGTCTGGATTTCAACCTCCAACTACAGAACCAGTTAACTTTGGACCACAACTCTTGAAACCGTTTAACTTTCAACCGTAGCTAGTTTCCGGACGATTTTGGTATATAAAGAGTAACTTTTGACATTTTTTTATTTTTTAAATTCATCTTAAGATGCAAGAAAGGGGTACCTAGAGAGCTGTCAAATCATGATATTTTTTAGGTTGGTTGAGTGAATCTATACATCTTATATAAACAAACCTCACTAAGCTAATTCTCTGTGATCTCATAAAGCCACATCATCAGCGGGCCCCACAAGTCACTAACCAAACTTAGCTACCACAAGTGTCCTTTTACATGCATTGAAATTGAAAGTTTGTGACAAACGCATCTAAGCATAGAATGACGACCGTTTGCGCTTCACATCCCCCTCCGGCCACCATGCACGTTCACAATCTCAGGTCTTTCGGCTTCCCAGTCCACCGAGGCCTCAAAGTCTTTCAGCTCCCCAATCCACGTACGCACCGAGCAACCATACATGTCCCATCACGATTATAAATTGCCCAGGTACCGATATGACCAGTTGCTCAACAAATTGCTCGGCCCCAAGCAGCGCAGCATGCCATGCGGTGGCGAAGTCATAGCTCACGCGAAGATCCGCTGGCCGCATGGAGGCATGGTGACAACCCTGTGTGGTTCGGACTTCGGAGATCCATCGTGCAGGGATGGGGAGTTGGAGGCGACGTGAGGCTCTGCGTCGGATCGCAAACTGCGGCCATGCATGCGGAAGTCCAGTTGTGTTCAAAGCGATTTCACGGAGATGAAGGAGCCCGCATCTGCCCTCTTGCACTAGGAAAAGTCGCGATGGAGGGATTTTTCGATTGGTGGAAAAGACTCGCATGTCACACAGATGGGATAGGATGAGATCCTTGGTAGTTTTTATTTTTTTGACTCCAATTCCTATGTGTATATGCAGCCTATTCTTAGATACTTTTTCTTTTTCTTTTATTTAACTCTTCATGGCAAGGGAGTCCATCGGTACACTTTTTTTCTTCCTTTTTCATCAGCTCCAGGCCAACGATAGCTAGGTGACGATTCATTTATGTTTTCATCGCATTATATACTTTCTAATTTATTTGTACACATATAGTTATCAGCAAGCATGTAGTCTCAAATTCTTTTCAAATTTATTATTGTTTCATAGAGAACTCGTTTGAAATTGAAGTTATGTGATTTAGTTGTTATTATTTGAAATTTATCTTAAAATTTAACATTGTAAAGCAACTCATTTTTTTCCTAT
The DNA here is from genome assembly GCA_018135685.1 of Themeda triandra. Lineage (NCBI taxonomy): Eukaryota > Viridiplantae > Streptophyta > Magnoliopsida > Poales > Poaceae > Themeda > Themeda triandra. Next base: position 722,846 of record JAENPR010000127.1, read on the forward strand.
GTAACATGTGTTCAACAAAGATGCCAAAATTAACTAGAGTTCAAATGATGCACAAATATGATTATTTTTGTGATTTTTTATTGTCATTTGAATACCCTAAAAATTCATGGAATATATAATTTTTACCATTTTTGAAATACAATAATTTAAATTTTACTTTACAAAATTTATCAATAATTTACTACAAAATTTATCATGTACTATGTCATTGGTAAACTAACTTAATTTTTTCCTATGTAACATGTGTTGAACCCCTCGGCTGTGCATGCCAGCATCGCCGAGGGGTCCTGCTTCCTGCAGCAGCTAGATGGAGAGCAGCAAATGACATCAAGAGAGCATCAGCCAGATCGAGATGGTCATCTGATACCGTTACATTCAATGCCAAATTAAACAAAGATGGCAATGATTGATCCCATCTCTGATGACACTGCAACCTGTTTCATTACCATTTGCGTTATCACAGGTTGAACAATATCATATATTCATGTATTGTTCAGGGCTTTCATTCGGGTCAAACATCGTAAGTAGAAGTAGCACTGTATTTCAGATGCCCGATAAGTCGATAACACAAGAGACCAAGTACCAGGAGTACTACATATAGTTGTAACACCGTACCCGTACTTAAAATTATTATAGGAAACTAATATAAAGTGGGGTCGCCTCGTCGATCGATCAGCCAGACATGAGATCCTCAAAGAAGTCGATCTTGTCCCCGTTCACCATGCCGAGGTCCTCCGGCGTGCTCTCACCTTTGAGGCGCTTGCCATCGAACACGAAGCGCCCGGCGCCGCGCGTGGCGCCGGCGCCGTCAGAACACACCACGTCGTAGTAGTAGTCCATGAGGCCCTGCAGCTTGTCGGTCCTTCGCATGGTGCGCTTGACGACTCGGCGCTCGGTGTCCTGCACCTTGAGCGTCACCAGCATCACGGGCTTCACGACGAACACTCTGCCATCTCCATCAACCAACCTGACGACTCGCGGGACGGCCCGCTCCTCCTTCCGGGCAGGGGTCGCCCCCATGCCTGCAGCCTGCTGATCGATCGAGTTTCTCGATGGATCGGTTGTGTTTTCTCACTAGAGACTGAAGTATATCGTCGCGTCAGGAATGTGCTTATATAGGCTCTCACTGCCCTCCCATGTACTCCGATTCCTAGGATTAGTGGGATAACGAAGCGACTCCAGCGGCCCGGCCGTTTGCAGCAAGTGGAAGCGATCCGATGCGAGAAGAAGATAGTGCAGTCATGAATTCTTGCGCAGATAGTGCAGTCATGAATTAATTCTTGCGCACTCGCTATACAGTCGTGTAGTAAATCTCCAATTGCGTTTGCAACGATTCATGAAACGAAAGGCATCAGTGTTGGACTGAGTGGCAGGGCACTCGAACCGATCGAGCCGGTTCGCCTCTGCACCATGCATGCAAAGCTTGGGCATGAATGAACAAAAAAAAAATGTCTCTGCTGAATATAAATTTTTTAGTTTCATGTGACAAAATAGCTTATTAGCTTAAATTAATAGTGTGTCAAGTTGAATAATATACTCGATCCTCCCCCATCCGACCCGGGATCGAAGCCTATTACCTCCTTATTTTAAAGTTATAGGAGAGTCTTCTCCTAGAATATAGTTTTTTGAATAATATACTCCATCGTTTCCAAAAATTAGTTTTGACATCATTCAAAATTTTCACTTTTCACCAAAGTTTATAAAAGTTACACCGACATCTATATTGCCAAATAAATGCAATATGATGATATTTTTTTTCGACCAATTAAATAAAACTATTTTGATGTTGTGGATCGCTTGAACTTATCAGATCGACTTATCAGTCATGGTGTAATGTTTTTCTCTCATAATAAAACAACTAGCATCAACCCAGCTTACCGTCTTTTTCAAGGATCGAATGGTCATGTTGACTTGCATTGACAACTATGTCGTGTGGAACCTGTCTACCTGTGTTTAGGCTCTTAACTTGACTCATAAGGAGAAAATCATAGAATATGTACACACACCGTATGTTTATAGGGATATATATATTTCTACATTTATACTATGTTTTGTGAAAAAAAGGGTGATGAAGACTCGTGGAGTGCTATACATTGTAGTATCCAGCCTGTTGAGTGTTGAGTGAGTCTTTGTCAACAGTTGCTGCTGTTGTTTTGTTATTTGCTTTTCCTATTAACTTGGCAACAACGGTCATTTTGGGCTTGAAAAGGGAAAGGGAGGATTTGTGGCATGGCTTTGGTTCCATCTCCGGCGGCGACGGCACCAAACTATATGCTGGTAGTAGTAGGAGCGCTTCTAGCATTTTTAATCGTTGAGTATATATGTGATTCCCAACTTGGAAAAGTCCTCTTTCAGCAAAAATGTTAATGAGCATAGCACAAGGGAGGTAAAGAATATTTTTTCGGTTCAGGACTTGGCTCCAAATTCCATCTATCTTGGTCATCCTCTAATTTTCAATCATAGAGACAGGAGTCCTGCTTACAAGTTTATCATTAACAAATTCAGAGCTAAGCTGACTACTTTGAAAGCTCACAAACTTAATCATGCTGGTAGACTTGTTTATATCAATTCTGTTCTTGCTTCTATCCCTATTTACTACATGACAACTATCCTGTTCTCTAACAAATTTTTGGCCAAGATTACTTCTATTATTAGGAAATTTTGGTGGACAGAAGACACAGAAGAAAATAGCAACAGGGGTTTACAATTCAGGGCTTGGAAGGACATATGCAGGCCAAAGGATGAGGGAGGGCTAGGCATTAGGGACCTGTCAACTGTTAACAAGAGCCTCCTACTTAATGCTGCTTGGAAAATTGCCACAGGTAAAAATTGTTTTTTGTCACAGGTGCTTAAAGCTAAATACCACCCTGACACAAGCTTCTGGTGTGCTAGAAAATGCCACATCCAATCTGCCTTTTGGGCATCCATCATGAAGGTTAAAGACATCCTCATCAATAATTGTACTATCCAAATTCACAATGGCAACTCATCCATTTGGTCCTCCCCTTGGTGCTCCATTTGGAAACAAATCTACTCTCATCTCAATCTATCCGTCTCTATAGATAAACTTCCTGGAACTATTTCTGACCTTTGGCTTCCTCAAACCCAACAATGGAATTCCAATCTCATCAACCAGATCTTTGATCGTAGAGCTTTCAATGTTATCCATAACCTTCCCATCACCCCCTCAAATGAAAATGATGCCGTCAGGTGGATTCAATCCTCCAAGGGCGACTGCACCACCAAAGAGGCCTTCAACTTTCTTAATAAAGATATGCAGGTTCCACTACCCACCTCTGGGCCAAGAAGTCTTTCTTCTGAAGCCCAAGCCACTCTCAAGAAATTTTGGAAAATGAAAACTCTTGCTCCAAATATCAAGATTTTTGCCTGGAGAATAATCAGGAGAGCTATAGCTACGGGAGACAGGGCCGGTAAGCTTTCTCCTTGCATTGATTCCAATTGTTGCAGGTGTGGCCGGACTGAAACAGACGCTCACTTGTTCTTCCACTGCGACCTTGCCCGAGCCGTCTGGTTTTCTTCTAACCTCACAATTAGATCCTCTGCCCTTCCAGCAGAATCAGATGGTATTCAAGATTGTCTGCACATTCTGTTAACAGGCTCTACAAGTGATGATTTCTAGCAGAGGGTGTTTGTAACCCTTTGGTACATTTGGCGCGCCCGGAACGAGCTCAAGTTCCGGAAAAACAATTGGTCTGTTTTGCAGGTCCACTATGAGATTCAGGCGTATTTGAAAACCATTAATTTGGTTCAAAGCAAAGTGGCTACCGCCACTAAATCAGCAGACAATGATGCAACAACAAGACTTGCAGGTTCAAGCATGCTGCTTCCCTCTCTTTCTGCAAGTGGCGAAACAGGTTCTGAAGGGCTCTTATGCTACACTGATGCCTCTATCAATCCAGATGGGGCTCAACATGAACTGAGGAAAGCAGGTTTAGGATCCACATCCAGGGTGCCTCTAGATCCTTTGATCTGCGAATGCAGCTGCAGGTCCACAACTGCCCATCGGTGTTAGCGGCAGAAGCAGCAGCTTTGTATGCTGCAGCCTTCATATGTGGAAAACTTCAAGCTCCTTCTATCATTTTCCACACGGATAGCCAAATTCTGGCAAATTTCCTTGGCAAGGGCTCCTCTGGAAGCCCTCCAGACTGGAGAATTATCCCATTCACTCACATATTTTGTGCTCAAACTCAATCATTAACCTACTCATTGCTCAAAATTCACAGAGATAACAATCATTTGCTCACTCTTTAGCCAAAGCTGCTCATACATTCTGTGGAGATACGTCTTCACTCATACTCGTCTCGTGTATCAATCCAGCTCATTCTCAGAGCTGTCCTTTGAAGGTGTTGCTTAATGATGTACCTATAGAATTTTGTACCTTAATTGCAGCGGTTTGCTGCTAATTTAATATATTGGCTTCTCTGTCAAAAAAAAAAAATCGTTGAGGAGGAATGTTTTTCTATACGACAGACAAGTAAGGCTTCGTCACTCCTGATTCCGGCTCCCCGGCACGGTAGCACGCGGAGAGGCGCCATAATGAAAACAAGACCGCACAAAGACATGAGTCATCAAGCATTGCGAAGAAGCAGGATATATTTAGTTCACACCACATCAGGAGAAAAAAATAAAACACAATATCGATCTGGTTCTCAATCTCACAAGCATGTTTATGATCACTCGAAGCTTAATTATAAATATAAATAAATTATTAGCTGCCATCGATGTCACGACGACTGTTCGAGCAGATCGTTCTTTCAAAAAAACTGTTCGAGCAGATCGTAGATTCGTAATTCCATCAGTACCAGATCGAGCAGTCCGCAGCTAGCTACGCAGGCACGGGCGGCTGTTCATCATCAGCAGCAGCCCACCCGCCGCCACCGGGGCGGACCCACAGGGTATGCACGGTGGGCCACCGCATACCCTGTGGGGCAGCCCAATACCCATTATACACTAAATTTTCACTGTCAAATAAAACCGATTTACACTTTTCTATTTTTCAGTCTTTTTAATTTTTGCGCTGCATACCCTGTCAATAATTTCTAGGTCCGCCACACCCAACATGTCGATGAAGAAGTCGATCAAGATCTCGTCCTCCTCCTCGTCTTCCATCTTCAGCTCCGTGGGCGTCTGCCCCGCCTTGAGCTGCTTGCCGTCGTACAGGAACTTGCCCGTGCCGTACGTGACGTCCGGCACGCTGTCGTAGTAGTCGTCCATGAGCACCTTCAGCTTCTGGGTAACCCAAACTGTGCGCTTCACCGTGCGCCCCGCCGTGTCCTGCACCTTGACCGTGACGTGCATCTTGATCACCGGCTTCCGGTCCACCACCTCCTCCTCCTGCTCCTTCTCCGCACCGCCGCCGCTGCCGCCGCCGGTTGCTCCCAGATCGTCCCCAAAGAAGTCGATCTGGTCCCCGCTGTTCATCCCGAGCTCCTCCGGCGTCTGCTCACCTCGCAGGCGCTTGCCGTCGAACACGAAGCGACCCGCGCCGGCCGAGCACACCATGTCGTAGTAGTAGTTCATCAGCCCCTGCAGCTTGTCGGTCCTGCGCATGGTGCGCGCGACGACGCGGCGCTGGGTGTCCTGCACTTTCAGCGTCACGAGCATGACGGGCTTGATCACGGGAGTGACGGCGGCGACCGCGGGCGCCATGGCGGCGACCGAGCCACCGAGCTCTCCACCTGCTGCCCACCTGAAGGGTCGCGCCACCGGCTCGGGCTCCTCCTTCCGGAAAGGGGACACCATGCCGAAGCCTGATCGATCGACTTTCTCGTCTCGGATCGGATGTGTGTTCTCACTAAAGAGCGCGCCTTGCAGTCGCTTTTGGTGAAGCTGCGTCGCGCCAGGAATGTGCTTATATAGGTTCTCACTGTCCTCCCATGTACTGGTTGCTAGGATTAGTGGGGTAACGATAACGAAGCGTCTCCGGGCGATTCGATGCGAGAAGATAATGCACTCATGAAACGGCTCATCAATCGCATCGGTCACGGGCTCACGGCTTGAGTGGCATGGCACTCAATCGATCTCGCCGAGTTCGTGCATGTCATATGCATGCCAGCAAGAACAACGCGCGTGTGTGTTTACTGTTTATGCAGGGCAATCCTGTTACGCGTTCACCGAATCGACAAATGTCTGTCCATTTGCCGCTGTCGTTTCCATCCTTGGTTCTCATCGACTCTGGCGTTGCCCGTTGGGCTGGAACGGGCCGCGTGGCCTAGTACCTAAAAACCTGACCTGTTTGTGCTGGGCTGGGCTGCGTTGGCTGTTGGGCTGGACCGGGCCGCGTGGCCTTAGTAACTAAACCTGGCCTGTTTGTGCTGGGCTGGGCTAGCACATAGCTGCTGGACTCCGCAAAAAGAAGATGGACACATCCACCAAACACTTCTGAACATTGATACGCATCTCCAGCTCATGTTTTTCTCAAAAAAACATTAGAAACAAAATCTCCAGCTCCATGTTCTTGGGTAAACTAACTGACTTTATAAGAGAATTAACAAAGCTATCTTCCACAGAGGAAGAGAATTAACAAAGCATCCTTTGATAAAAAGGTTGAATCCTATTTAAACCTCAACTAAGTATTCACACAGGCGAGTGACAAATCTCCTGTCCGTTATTATTCCTAAATATATAACAAAAAATAATCCAGAGTCACAAATCTCCACTCCCACCAGAAGCGGCATTCAAAACCTCTCGCCAAATCTCAGGGAGAAGGATCCCGTGCCAGCATTGAGATCCACAGCGTACTCCGCCCTTACAGGCCCAACCTTGAGACCAACGCCATAGGAAGACCCATGGCCAGCGCGCCTGAAGAACTCTGTCGGGTTCCCCTTCACGTCCTTGGAGCTCCCGAGGTCAGTGCCATGCTCGGCAAATGCGTACACCTGCGCTTGTTTGTTCTTCACAGTGACGGGGACTCGCACCTCAGCAGCAACCTGCACGGATAAAATTTCAAAAAAAAAATCCGAAGAAAACCAAAAGAAAAACTCCCAAGACTATGGCATGAAGAGAGATGAAAAATGATGTGTCATAATTCAGTAGCACCAGAGATCCCCAAGTGGATTGATACTCGCCTCAAGAAGGTTTCTGGAAGCACCCAGTTCCCCCATGTTATAGCCCCTGACGGAGTGAGGCCCGCCAAGTGCAAATGCATCGTAGCTCGGCAGATCTCCAACACAGCCTGCGTAACGACCGTGGAGTGCCAAAACAGCAGGTGCTGGCTTCCTTGCACCTTTCTCTTGCTTATTCAGATTGATGAACTTTGTCACTGAAAGCTGATGGCGGTTGAAGAATGGATTTTTGCTCCCGATGCCGAGACCTTGGTCAAACTGCAACCAACCAGAAAATTACTTTAAGAGAAGAGTTTCAAAAACACATGATGCTAGAGTATTAAATAAGAATTATTACTCCAGATATCAAAATACAAAAAAAAAGGAATTCCAAACTAGGACCGGGGCTTTGAAACCCGACATGAATCGAACACACAACCTTCTTGCTCCATGGATCTGGTTCTCCAGATATCAAAATTTGTAATATACTATAAACAACAGGAATGAAACTTTCCTTTGCCAAAATAAGAAACATGTACCTAAATTTTAAAGTGATTATAGTGAGAACATTTGTTAAAATGTCCCTAACATTTAATATTATGTGCAGCAGCCTCTCAAGTGAAAACAAATACTGAAACGGAAACAATCGTGTAAAGAGTCACCCTGTGTCATTTTTCACACAGTGAGGCAGTGAGGTACTGAGTTTTGTTTGGTTTAAAACATCCAGAAATAATTGATAACTCGAATTGTGCTATGGAAATCAAACAATAAAAAAAACATGTGGAATATTAGCACACCTGGAATATATATCTGTTTCCAATTGTTGCACCATTTATGAACTCTGTATTGTCTCGAGTTATATTAGCTTGTAAAAATGCCATTTGATCAACACCAGTGCCACTCAAGGTTGTGGGCGGTCCATCCATGCTCAAGGCGCCACCAGGCAATACTCGAGCACCATGTGTACATATGTTGTTATCTTCATCGCGTGTAGTAATCTCTTCCAGCACGAGCCCATATGTGAATTTGCTCTGCCTCGTGAAGTTCTAGGAATCCAAACAGTTTGCTCATGTATCTTGAAATAGTGGTTAATGAAAATAAAAGTATTTAGAAGGTAATACCAATCTATGCAAACCTCTGTTATATTGGCTTTAAATCCAACTCTGTCGATCCAGATAGGTGGAGCTTCATCCATGTTGGGACCAGCAACGAAGACAGGGCTTAATTTCCTGCTGTTGAAGCAGCTAGCTTTGAAGGTGTGGTTTCTACTGCGGTTCTCCACACCATCCAGATAGGGATGTGCATACTCAAGATTGAAGGAGAGATCACCCTAATACCCCCACAAAGAAAGATGGATGAGTGCATGTGCAATGAATAATGTCAATATCACAAGAGTGTGTAAATGGCTAGGTACCAGGCCAAAAAGCTAAAGAGAATCATCTCAAAAATGGAGTATATTCAGCTATATTGAAGACAGTTTGGAACAATCCAGTAGAAATAAATCTAGATGTTCCTAATTATGCTACAAAGAATTTGAAGATGCCCTGTACTAGTAAATCATGAGAGCAAAATATGTTGAATGAATGTTCTTTTGTCGTCAAACATGTATAATTTGCTTCTTTCAGATTGTAAGTACAATGGAAATCGATGTCAGAAAGTTAAACATTACTCGCATAACATGGATGCTAATTAAATTACAACTCGGACCAATATATGCAAGTTATAAATGTGTGTACACACTAGATAGACTGACAGAGACCATTATAACATACTACAAATTACACTCAAGTAATTTAGTACAAGTACATTGCAGCAAAATACAGATGTAACAGTAAACCCAAAGCAACACACATCAAAGCTAAAGAAAATACCCACTATCAACTCACCTGAGGGTTGAGCAAGTTGCTGGATGTAACAGAGCCAACTAGAGATCTGTTTAAACCAGAGATATTGCGGTGCTCAAACGACACAGTTCCTCGAGGTCGAAAGGATGCCTAACATAAAGTTTCCACGAGATGTGAGGTTGTGTCAGACGACTTAAAATGATATGTGGTCTATATTAAAAATGCTGTAAAAAGTATTAAGTAAAACTTCTGCAAAGAACAAAGATTACAGATAAGTGGTACACTACCAGAGTTGGCAGTCCTTTCTGTCCAGGCACTAAGTTCCACTCTGTAGTTACTTCTGCTGATTTTGGTTGATGCTCCTTGAGTTTGATGTTAACCACTATACCCCCTGGTTTCGTCTCATCAGGACGAGGAGTCAGTTCTATATTTGAGAACAAAGACAGTGAATTGATAGACTGTAGAGCTTGTTTGCCCGCCCCATTGTTATAGATGTGGCCAGGTCCAAGCTGTGCATAGTAAGAAAGGCACAAGTCAAACTATGTTGGTGTCATGGCGTGCAATAAAATGTTTTAGTATTTTGATGCAAACCAATCAATTTATCATGGTGGATTCACAGCAAAATCAATAGATTCACAGCTAATTGCAATAGAGATGTAATTTAATTAACAAATAACAATGATAATATACCTGCTGTGGCAGCTCCCGGTCAATGATGGCAATGTTAGTGTTTCCCTCGACGATATTGTCGAGCTTGTCGTTAAACTGGTACTCCACCTTGGTAATGTCCCCCTCTGCCACCTCGAGCACAATCTCGTCGGTGTCAAGGTTGCCGAAGTTCTGCACCCGGGCGAACACAAAGCCCTCGTCGTGGTACCACTTCTCGACGTGATCCCTGATCTTTCCCAGCAGCCCGGCAGTCAACTTCCCCTGCTTCCTCACCATCCCCATCACCTCCTGACGCACCGACTGCGGCAGTATGCACGGTTTGGCACGGCCGATGCGCTGCTTGTACTCGCGCTCCTGCCTGCGGAAGTAGTCCATCTTCTCCCTCGCCGTCATGTCCTCGTCGAGCCCGTCGTCAAGCGCCGGCATGAGCCCCACGTTGACGAACTTGAGGCGTTTCACGGCTCCAGGCCAGACGCTCTCGGCGTAGGTGACGGTGAGCGCGAGGGTGCCGTCCGGCTTGGGCTTGCCCTGGAGGCTGATCTGCTCGAACATGCCGGACGACGTCATCGTCTCGAGCTCGTCGTCCAGCTGCGACCGGGTGTACACGCCGCCGGGCCGAAGCGTGGTCATGTCGTCGAACAAGGGGCTCTTCTCTTCCTCTCCGGCGGTGCCGGCGCGGCGGTCGAGGAAGTTGAGCTCGGATACCTTGTACCTCTTCCTCCTGTCAAGCCTGGAGAGTGTCACTGGCGTGCGGGTGACCGGGAGCCCGTGCGCGTCCCAGTCCACGGCCTGCGGCTTCCCTTCGTGGGCGGCGCGCGCCGCGCCCGCGGAGAAGATCCGCGATAGGAAGCCGCCGTCGCCGCCTCTGGAGCCCCCTCCACTGTCCATGTCGCAAGCGGAGGAGGATGCGGCGGCTGTGATGGCGGAGGCTAGGGCTCGGTTACCGGAACCTTGATGCCGCGGATCGCCGTTGGACTTGCGGCGGGAGTTGATGAACCACATCGTGGTGGCGCCGCCGCGGCGGAGAGGCTTGGCTTTCCTTATTTACGTCTGGTCTGCATATAAATCGATTTTTTTTATCACTGCGGACCGATCAATGTTTTTGATTGAGCAACAAGCAAAAATCATTCATCATCATGCGTGGATATAATAAAGGCAAGTGAGGAGGGGTTTTCGTATAGAAAAAGAAAATTGTGACGTCAAAGCCCGTGTTAGTTTTGGGCTATTTCTCTCGTCCGTGCAGCAAAGCAAGGCCCGCCAGTCGCGACAGGAAGGAGGGTTGTGTGCATGTTTAGTTCCGGCCCATTAGCAGTTTCGCTCTGTTTTACTACTGTGTTTTTGTTGTCGCCTTCGTTCTGGAACTAGAGCTAGTATAGAACTACTAGAAGCCAAGCTTGATGATGAATTGATGACTATCATCAAACGCAGGCAAAAATATCGTAGTTTTCAACTCCTAGCTTTGTGGACAGGCAAAAATTTCAGCTTGGCATCCACCCTACTTGCTCGTTAGCAGCCTAGGCTAGTTGGGCTTGGGCAGCAACGCAAACACAAGGACCAAGCTAAGTGACCTCCAATCCGTTTGTTGTTAATAAAAATAGAGAGTATGTGTGAACTTTAGCTGTAGGAGCTGGAGCATGCGAACCGGTGAGTGTAGTCTGTGCCCGAGGTGCAGCAGCAGCATTTGAACACCTTCGAGGCGGACGAGTTTGTGGCTCATCAGTGTGCACAGGTGACCTGTCCTCCGGCTTGCCCAGAGATGACCGCAAGTGTACTATGGACGGAACAGAGATGAACATGGTCACCATGCAGACCAGCGTGACTACGAGATCTGGCCTCGACCCGAGTCTTTTTCTCACACGATAATAGTGTTCACGTTTTAGACCTTGTTTAGTCTCTAGATTTTGGGTCCAGATTTACTATGCAAAAAGAAGATTAACCAAGTCAAAGCTAGCTAGCTAGCTCAAGTGCTTGGGCTAAACTTATGTAACTTAAAATAATGTTTGCAAAATAGCTGAACTCGATGTATAAACATTTAACATCTCATGGCTGATTTTTTAATGGAATTCTCATAAAGTATGCAATTATTTCAAATTGATGAAAATAAGATTGAATCAATCAATTAATCATGTGTGCAATTGGATGGTTGTTGCAACAAAACTAGCTTATGGAGAGAATTTCGAAATCCAAGTGACTTATGAGACGGTTTTGCTCTATTATTTAAGTGAGGACGAACCCGAAACTACTATGCACATGATAGATAGATGGGCCTTCTCATGACATTATGTTATATTTATATTAGACATATTATTATTGTAGTGGAGATGGTGTAGAGAAAGTGAGGGAAGTCGAGTGCTTCCAGAGACATTAAGCCAGATAGGGTTTCGTGGGGATATGTTTTTACTACTCCGCTTAGACCTGTCCGCTCCCCTCTACTCTAGTGAGCCCCTCTCCGCTCCCCTCAACCCTAGTGAGCTTTCCCAGACAAGTAGACATAGAGAAGGAGGAGGAAACGATGCTCATCCTCTGGGTGGATCAACAGATCACAAGGAGGACAAAGACGAAGCTAGAGAAAGCCGGTTTATCCGACAAGGCACAAACTTATACGAGGGGATGAAGAGTGCGAAAAGGAATAAGGAAACGCCCCGGACCCAAGTGGCTTGTGGTGAAGAGGTAACTAGGAGAAAACCCCGCGAGTTGTGGTTGGAATCGTTAGTGAAATACTATTTTTGTTTACTAATATAATTAAATAAATATATATCATAATACATGTTAGTGGATGATTTTTAGCATTCTAATGTGGACAACTAAATATATATTAGTAAATGATATGATTTGTTAATGTGAATAGCTTGAATGAAATATAATGAAATGTATTAGTTGGATGTGTTAGTGGATGATGATGTGGACACTTTGCATGGTGAGATAGAATGTGCTAGTGGGATATTGAGTGGATGGTAATGTGGACACTTTGCATAGAAAGAGAAATAGTAGTGGGATTTATCTTTATAAGAGATATAGATACGATCTCTGTTTTATCTTCTCGCCTTGTTTGCGATCTTCTCCGATTACATTGCAAAATAGGAGTATTTTTGATAGAGAGCCACTTTTTGATTATGTCTTTAATAAAAAAAGTAGTAATCAGAAATAAAAGATTGGATCCATTTGTTAGGTTTTGTCTTGTGTTACACTTTTTTCTAATAGATTTTCTTTTTTATGCAAGTATTGTTGGAATTGGATTGTTTTGATTATTCACAGATGTTGGACTTGGGTCATTTTTCTAATGGATTTAATTTTATCATGTCCAATTTTCAGTTTGACTCTTGTTGCACGAAGTTGAAAGTTGAGTTGAATGACCATTTTCTTATTCAAATCATTTGTATACAAAATCCGAAAGGTATGTCTTTTTCTTGAAATACACTTCTAACTTATGCATATTTTTTATTGTGATTTGTCACTTTCTGCCAATCCTTTTGTAATGCTCTATTTGCTCTATGCTATCGCTTGCTGAAATATTTTTGGCATGTAAATGTAACTGTTAATAGCCAAGTGTTGGAAGCCATTTAAGTAGAGCGCGGTTTGAAACCATATTAGATGTGTTTTAACAATTGAAGTTCAATCCAAAGTTTTCAAAGTAAATTTGTGCATTTTTTGTTTTAGAAAGATGGTGGACATGTATCTCACACTTAAATGAGGTGGAGTTTAAATTTTATGCATCCAATTCCAAGGTAAATGTGTGATTTATCTAATTATGTGTTATAACTCTATTTTTTGGTGCTAATTTTCTATGTAGAAATGTAGAGGTTGTCATTCTACTTTATTCTTAGCTTACTTTCTCTTACACTTCTTTGATCTACCCTTCCGAGCTCCTTGTTGCCCATCCATCACTAGTAGATAGAGTGGAAAGAAAAAAGTAGTAATCCCGACCGGCATACCAAGTGTCATGTTCCTTTTATAGGCTTTAGTTCTATGTAAGTAAGGCTACACAAGGACTAGCAATCATGCCAAATACATTCTATAGTAGCCAAACAAAGGTACTCGCATTAGGCCATTACCTAAACACGCAATATCAAGGGATCAAATCAATCTAGGCCATTGAATGTTATGGAGGATAAATCAAAGAAAACAAATCATAGTTTCAACCCCCAACTATGGTAAAGTCTAATTTTTACCCTTTTAGTGGTTTGCATTTTCTAAAAATTAAAATATGGTTTAATAAAAATTCATAAGCACCCATTTCAAATCATAAAATGTAGGTTGTTTGCCGGTAGTTATTACATATATTTGTTTACCTTTTGTAATGTTTTATTGCTCATAATAAAAAACAACAAGGAACTAATAAACATGCCAAACAAAGCATCAATAGATGCAATACATTTTTGTGAAAAAATATCATTTTGATATTTTCTAATTTTAATGAACTCGTTATAAATTTTTATTAATTTTTTTAAAAAAATTATTGAAAATGCAAAATCACCCAAAGGGCCAAATTTGCCTCGTTTTGACATTTGGATGGTCCTTCATGTATGGTTTTGTAGTTGTGGGTTGAAAATCAGACTTTTACCATAGTTGAAAGTTGGAAATAGAAATTTCCCTAAATAAATCAAATAATAAAAGTAAAACCATAACCAGCCACAATATTAAAGAAGGGCAAATATACCTTGGTTTTACGATGTGTTATAAGAATATGTCCAGTATAGACGTACCTACATTTTTTGAGTTGTCACGTGTCATTAGTATGTTATGTACACTACATTTATCACTTAAAAATTAGACATGTCACATGCCATTACAATATCGGATGTTACATACAATGGAACTATCACTTCCAAAAAATACTAAACAAAATCGGAGTGTCACGTGACATTGTGTTTATAGTATAGTATAGTATAGTATAGTATAGTATAGTATAGTATAGTATAGTATAGTATAGTATAGTATAGTATAGTATAGTATAGTATAGTATAGTATAGTAAATAAATTATCACTTATTAAAAGAATTGAATCTATCACGTGCCACTACAAAGTGTTTAATGTAATACACTATCATTTCCTATTCTGAGCTATGCTAAGTTGGTTAGGTTTTGAAGTCAACATCTCTATTGACACGACTAATATGGTGACTTTATTGGGAACCTATGCTATGCAAACTAGCCACATGTGAAAACTATGCAAACTCTAATAAGACCACATAAATCTATTAATCTTAATATTTATATTGACTTCAGGATGGTAGGACTAGTACGAGTAGGCCTTGGTAGGGACAGGTATGGGCCGACCTGCCAACCCCGCTCAGGCCGACTGCAAAAAAACAGGCCTAGCGGCCACTTTGGGTTCCTTGCTTCAAGTAGCCCAGACTGCAATGGCTAACGGGCTGAAACGGGCCGCCTGCATCTGCCATCCCGCTTCCTGCAAGACCTGCGTCCGTATCCGCCGAGCAGCACCGCGGTTCAAGCAGTTGAGCGGCGCCGCATCCGCTGCGTCGGCGCTAGGGAGAAGCCGGCGATCTTGGCATCCCTCCGCCTCACCCTCCCCCGCCGGCGGCGGCGGTGCTCCGCTTCCCCAACCAGCGGATCGGAGGATAAGGTGAAGAGGACGATGGCCGACGGACGGCGCAGCCTCCAGAGGACGATTGAGGCCAGCGGATCGGAGGATAAGGGGAAGACGACGATGAGCGTCGGAATGCGCCGCCTCCAGTTGACGATTGATTCTTTCCGCCGCGGGAACTACTCTGAGGAGTCCGACGACCGCAACCAATCTGAAGTGATGGGCTACATCCATGGCTACTACAAGGAGGCGTTCGATCGGCTCCCTTGCCCTCTGGATCCGCTCGTCCTCGAGACTGGTTTCTGCTTCGGCTTCTTCGATCCCGTCTCCAACATCATCGCCAACACCGCCGCCTACAGAGGCTGCTCATCGTTGGAGGGGCAGGGAGGGCGTGGGAAGAAGAGGACGAGATCACATGCCGGCGGCACCAGCAGCAAGGCCAAGGGGAAGAAGAAGGCCAGTAGCGAGAGTGAAGACGCCGTCGCCGATGCCAGCCGCATTGCAGAGCGATCGCTCAAGGGCCTCGTCACCTTCCTCACCACCTACTTCCGCTACCTGCCCACCTCGGAAGCCCTGCGCTACCTGCGCCGGGCCAGGGCTGATCTCCTCGTAGCCGTGCGCCTCATCGAGGAGGATCGTGACTCGGAAACCTTCACCATTGGCCACCCTACCACCAGAGTTGCTCTGACTTGTGCTGCCCTCTCTGCAATGCGTCGCCACGTCACCGGATCAGATGATCCCAAGGTCACCAGACTTGTGAATGGCTCTCTCATGCTGGCTTCCCGTCTGGACAAGGTCGCTCCCCTCCTGGCGAAACAAGGCCGCCTCTGCAGTTCCACTCTGAATCATCTTTCTGAATTATCGTTGGAAGGCAGCCATGGGATGGAAGACTCGGATGGGGTCATGCGTCATGCCATCTCAAGGTTTCCCTCCGGCATAAACAAGGCGCCATACCCGTTTGAACTTGAACAATCTCTGACGGAGGTGCTTCAAGATAGAATCCATGGGTTCTATCTCAAGGCAATTTCCTGCATCCCAGCTTCTTGCTTGAGTTCGCGGCACCACCGGGGCCTCCTGAAGGCTGGCCACTGCTATGGTCAGTTTGACCCTGTCACCAACATCATTCTCAACACCATCTGGTATGACAGCGTATTCCCCCCTCACAAAAAGTTTAAGGTGGACATGATCTACGATGAGGCCCTCAAACTCACTGAGTGCCGCTCCCTCAATGGCCTCATCACCCTTGTAACAAAACTAGTCCCTGGGATCTCCACATATGATGCTACACGGTACCTTCTTTTCGACAATGTGGCACTTGACAGAGTCACCTCGAGGGCAGAGGAAGGCGGCTACCAAATATCTAACAATCGACATGATGCTTACATGGTCGCTGCCTGTGCTGCATATCACCCCAACCCTACAGCACTAGCAACCTTTGCATTGGGGTCCATGGAACATGGGTCAAAATTGAAGCTATTACTTGAGAATAATCGTACCCTCTCCCCTGATGATGTTAAGATCATCTCAGCATCTTTGTCACAGTATCCATGTAGCAAGCCAGGGCTGGTTCAGAAACTGACCAGGCACGCCTCCCAGATTGTCTCTGCCAAAAGGAAGGATTTTGAGGCTCACCAGAGTTCGATTTGTAGCTGCATTCAAGCCGCGTTAATGAAACATGCACAAGATACGGCAAGTTCATCATATGTTTTTTTGTTTCTCTGCTGTTCTTGCATTCTTTGAACCTTGTCTTGGAGATGGCCTTTCTAATCTGATACTTCTTGAACCGACCGCAGGGAGAGGAGTATGAGCTTTTTACAATCTGTGGGGTCAATGCTGAAATACCCTCGGATGGCAACTTTGGTTACTATGAGAACTATGATGGATACCCATATTCCCATATCAACATCTGGGCAAGACTGAAAGGGTCACAACTTGCTGATGTAGCTCCCACACTTCTTTTCATCCAGTGTAGCAATGACTCTGAAGACATGAAGGACTCCCAATTTATGTGCTTGCCTGTGTCGGAGTCATCAAAAGATGCCGGTATGCTCCCTATAAGCTGTATCCAGATTAGCTTGCATGATTGTTCTTAGTAGTAAAAATGATTATCCCTTTGGCATAAATATCAAGATCTGTGTCATGCACTGCCTGTGGAAAACTGGAAACCCTTAAGAATATGTTCTCAGTGCTGTGGAATAATACCATAAAACAATGTTACTGATAGGAAAATCTCAATAAACTAGGCATTTTCTTTCATCTGCTTCTATAGATATCAGTAGGTAATCTAACCTATGTATCTGCTGTACTTTCTCGCATTCAAGTACTGTGCCCTTACTTTGAACAAGAACAACATACCGCTAACATATTATAGTATTTGGCTGCCAAAACATACACTGACGTTGGTAGACACCTGATTTGGTTGGTTTTGGGTCAAAAAAGAGAAAATAAATAAATAAATGAGTACTCCCCATTTGGAGGAACATGAAACCTATGATTATGCAACTGTAATGAGCACAAAATATGGCATCTTGTCGATTCATCAGCAGCACAAAATAATGAGCACAAAATATGGCACAAAATAATGACCACAATTCATCAGCAGTCCTCCCTTTCAGATCTTGCCGATTCTTTATGTTTCCTCTAAATCTGGTCACTCCCCGAACTGCTTTTGCCATCTTGTTGCAGCTTTCTGTAATTCCTAAATAAGATTCTTAGGAGGTTTGTTGGCAGTTCTTATGCTGCACTGGCGGCAAAGAATGCAAAGACGTTCGGAATGTGTGTCAGACTAACATTAATCAATGCACCTTTAGCATATTATCACTGGACACCACGCCCCCTGATCTGAGGGTCAACCTGATGAATAGAAATGTATCAGGATTGCAGTATTATGAGCTGTTAATGTTTAATTGTGCATGCATGCCCTCATCTGTGGGCTTCTTCTTGGTTCCTCAGCAAAGCTTTAGACCTGTGTTATTATTGTTTTAATGCCTATGTCAAGTTAGTGACCTTTTCTTTGTTCTGTTTTTTTGAGAATAGGTCGCTGCTTCCATTGCGAGCATAGTGGGACCAAAGTTGTGCATCCATTGTCGCATACATACCTTGGGCAAAGCTTCGACTTTGAGGAAATGGCTCGTGGAAAACATTCCATGACAAATGAGGAAGTAAATGGAGATGGGGGGCTAAGGACTGCTTTTCTGGATATATCTCAGGATGATTGCATCTATTTTGATCCTGCATGGGATGCTGATTTTTCTGTGCGGCTCAATAAGGATGCTAAGAGGGAATTGGAGGGGGAGGACGGGGCTTCATCTCGGGCTAAGATGCGCGAGGTAAAGAAGTTGCGCGAGCAATGGCTGCTTTCATAAACGAACTCAGGAGGGAAACAAAAACGGATTCTTCCATGGGGTGATGTTTATCTCGTCCTCACTATCTATGTATATGTTAGTCCCTTTTCTAAAAAATGTATATGTTAGTCATCAAGGCTCTGCAGAGCAAAAACCATTACACATTCCATTCTTGGTTTGTAATATTTTAAGGATAATTTCGTTGTGTTAGCTGCCATGCAAAGATAGGTGAATACAGTTTCTCATCTGCGCTAACACATCATGGAACCAAAAAAAAAACCTCTGATCACTTACAAATTATTTCGAACAATTGCACATTCATGTCATCCGTCGTTCGATAAGCCTAATGTAGCATGATAATGCAAATTGCAAACTGTTGCTCAGTTAGTTGGTTTGAAGGACAAGAGAGTGCGTTTCTCCAACAAATCCCCCTCGTGCAACACAGCCTCGTACTTGGCATCCTTACCATCTTTATTTAATGCGTCGATGACGAGATCGAAGTCCATGCCTAATCCCAATCGTTCTTTGCCACTCACCACTGTGTTGAATTTGATCCCGTCCTTGGCCTGCTTGACGTGCTCTTCGACCGCCCACCTGCCAAGCTCTTGTATGTCTGTACTGTTGACGATGGGTAATGGAAACCATTCGCCACCCATGGCGGGTGCTGCAAGGTAAGTGGCTATGGCAGCAATGGCAAATAGGAGTACGGCTCTCATGGTTGGACCTTCCATGATTCGTCGGTTCTAAACTTCTAATATAGGATTTTGTAGTTTGTCAGATGCAAGCTAAGGTTGGTGGCGATGAATAAGGACGATTGGGGTCATTTAAATAGCCCTTGGCTTGGGGCGCACTGCAATAATGAGAAGATTATAAAAAAAATGGCTGGATGCTTATAAAATCAACTATTTCTATCCGTAATATATTAATAGTAACCTAGCAGAAAATGATTGCCATAATTTTAGGATATTTTTGTTCATAATTTGGGGAGTAATTTAAATATTTTAATGGGATTGACACATGGCTAATATTAAAACATTCTTTGCATGTATAACAACTAAAGACATGCTTTGCATGTACTAGTCCTTCAACATCTATCTATGTACTCTATAATGGAACAATGCAAACACTAATTAAGTCCAATGAGATATATGCTCCCACCCCCACGGCTGTTGGATGTGCATTTTTTCCTCGAATACGCAAAAGACTTGCGCATCTTTTTATTAAGAAGAAGAGAATGCAATGCAATACAAGAAACCGGGGTGGAACAAGATTTGGACGATTAGAAACGAGCCGAGCCACCTCCGGTAAAAAACCACCAAGAAAAGAAAGGAAAACAACACAAAGCCCGACACGACGCCCAACAATGGATTAGAACTCAAGCTTCTTGGCACAGCGGACCGGCAGGGGCAGGGCTCGGCGTCCTGTGGGAGCTTCGAGGGTGCCTCAATGGAGCCTTCAAGAAGGAGATGACGCCCTCGGACGCCAATTCCGTTGACGGAGCGCCCTAGGGAGCTTTCGCTCCCGAAGTTGCCCCCCTAGCAGCGGTCGGCGAGCGGACGACGACGCCTCCAGGAAGGAAATGACGCTATCACGCCACCGTCGTCAGACCAAGCCACCAGGTGAAAGTCCCTAGTTTGGTTTTGGCTAATTGATGAAACCTAGGACTAACCTTGTTTATCTAAAGTGGTTGATTTAGAGAAAGGTTGTCCACATGATGAGCTTAATGCATATGAATGCATGGCACATGTCATGTGATCAAAGATGAAGATCAAGACGATGCTTGGCTCCATGGACCGGTGTTGAAGGTAAAAGGGCTAGTCAAGGCTTGGGAGTGAAGGACCATGCGATGGTGAAGCTCGGGCAAGACTAGGCGCCGATGGACCGATGCACGGTGAAGGGCAAGTGAAGTCGAGGTCGATGGATCGAGACGGTCACATGATGGTGTGAAGCGTTCATATCATTTGGAGGAACAAAATGGGCTCAAGGCAAAGGTATAACCTATAGGGCCATTTTGTTTTGCACTCGAGACACCATAGAGGGTGTGAGTGTTTTTAGGATCGATAGCCGCACTATTTAGAGGGGAAGTCTTATCGGCTATTCGACGCACGGGTGCCACTAGGTGCTTTCATGAAGTGCATTGCATGTAGAACCTAGTGAGCTAAGCCATTGCCTTGTATCTCGAGAGATAAGCCAACCCTTGTGTTCAAGAGAGTGATCGACAAGTGGAGGTTGGTGCATGAAGGCAAGTGGCGTGACTTGGATCAACGACACGACGATGAAACGACGAGGACATCGCTAGTCACTGGCGCCGGACGCGGCTGCCGGGGGGCACCGGACGCGGTCCAGAAACCCCCCTGGCGGCCGGGCCAGCGGACGCTAGCGCCAGACGCTCGCGGGCGGGTGCCGGACGCTGGGACGCGTGCGTCCGGTGGTCTCGGTGCTCGGCTCAGGCGTGGCTGGTCCGTGGCGCCGGACGCGTCGGTCGATGGCGCGCCGGACTCGGCTGCTCGGGGCCCGGGCGTCCGGCGGTGCAGTGCTCGCGGCGCGTGGCTGGCTGGACCTCGACGGCGGCGGACGCCGTGCCGTGCGTCCGGTGGTCGGCAGACGCCGCCCAGAAACCCTCCCGTGGCGCTGACGGCGGCGGCGGACGCGCGCTGGACGCACGGGACGCGTTTAGGCGGACGCGTGCTGGACGCACGTTATGCGTTTAGGCGGACGCTGACGTCGGCACGGACTTTGAAACTTCAATAGTCGACTGCGCGGGCGCGGAAGGAGGCACCGGACGCGTCCGGCGCTGGGCCGCGGACGCATCCGGCGCAGTGAAATCGGCCGGCCCGAGGGGCAACGGCTATGTTTTGAGCTTGGGCTTATAAATAGCCCCTTGGCCGGCCATGGGAGGATCTCTTGGCCATTCCTACTCACTTGCTCATACTTTGTGCTAGAGAAACACTCTCCCTCTCTTCTCTCTTGCTTGTTGCTCATCCTAAGTGAGATTGAGACATCGTCTAGTGCATTGCATTGCTTGAGGGCATCTAGTGGCACTTGTGGGTGATTTAGCCGGTGGATTTCTTGTTACTCTTGGAGAGTACCGCTCCTAGCCGGCTTGGAGATTGTTGGAGGCGTTGGCAAGAGAAGGTGTTTGTTCTTGGCCACCTCCGGGTGATTTGTGAGAGGTTGAGCTCACCTCATGGGGATCACGAAGAGCATCCTAGTGGATTATGCGTGTCGTTGAGTACCTCGCTTGAGAGTGGTTTCTTTCGGTGCCTTGTGGGGCAAGCCTTGAGGGGCTAGTGACTTGAGGGTCACACCGAAGAACCATCTAGGTGTTGGTCGACACAACCGGTGACTAGCTTGGCGGTGCCCAAGTGAACACCGGGTGAACAAAAACAATTGTGTTCATCTTTGTTCCCGGTGATTGGTCTTCGTTTGTGTGTTGCCATTGTGATTGATTGTTCATCTCCTTGGTGATTGGCAACCTCGACTCGACACGTCGGTATAACAAGCTCCTGCCCTCTCTTGCATTACAATTCTTACATTTCCGCAAAGTAGAATTGCTTGTGTGGTCGGCCGCGTACCACTTCTTGTGTAGCTTAAAATCGCGTGGGTTAGAATTGCTTGTGTGGTCGGTCGGGAACCACTCTCTGTGTAGACTAAATCCCGTGGGTAGAATTCTTGATCACTAGTGGTAGCACTTGTGTGCACTAGTGATCACCTACTAGAATTGTTTAGATAGGAGGCTTGCAACACCTAGTAGGCTAAGCATAACTTGCATTCTGCCGTTTGTGTATCTAACGAAGTTTGCTTAGTGAGTTTGTAGAAATTTTTATAGGCTGTTCACCCCCCTCTAGCCATCTAGGACCTTACACCAGGTGAAAGGTCCCTTGTTTGGTTTTGATAATTGAGTGACAACTTAGGTGGACTAATTGTGTGATCATGAGAATACACAGGGATTTAGTCCACAGGTGAATGTGAGATAGAGGAGCTTCATTGAATATGTGACATGACATGGAGTCATGTGACCGATGGTGAAGATCGAGATGAGGCTTGGCTCGAGACCGGAGGATGTGTGAAGGACAAGTCGAGGCGGGAGCGATGGACCTAGTGAGGGTGAAGCTCGGGCATGACTTGGCTCCGATGGACCATGAGGCGGTGAAGAGCAAGTGAGATCAAGATCGATGGACCGTGAAGGTTGCATGATGATATGAAGTGGATCATATCAACTTGAGATCGTGTCGGTGCATGTGTTGCATTGGCACTTTGGTGGAAGACAGTGGAAGTGGAAATGCGCAAGGCAAAGGTATGCTATAGGGCATTTCATTTCACCGGTCATGAGGAGTGTAGAGAAGTTGATGACCGGATTTAGGATTGATAGCCGTACTATCAAGAGGGGCAAACTTGTTTGCATCTCGGTCATCTAGTGCCACTTGAGCGATCTAACATTGTGACATGCTAGGATCGAGTGGCGCCGTGAGAACAAGAGAAAATCCTTTGAAAATGATTGTGAAAATGCTAACACACATGCACATGGTGATGTACACTTGATGGTGTTGGCACATTTACAAAGGTGGCATTGATCGCGCGTTGGTTTGCAGGGTTGAGTTGGGTTTGGGTCCCTCTCTCCCTCCCGCCGAGCTTGCGAGGCGGGATTCGGCGTTTTCTGGAAAATTGGAGGCCTATTTTCTATTGCGCCGGATGAAAATTGTTGGAGAAGTTGGCGTTCGCGGCGGGCTGGAAATCGTTGTTTTTGGCGCCGGACGCGGCCGCCGGACGCGCGGCCGCGGGCGGACGCGTCCCCGGCGCGTGGTGGCTTGACGCGAGTAGCCGGGCCGAGCCGTGTCTCGAGCACCGGACGCCGTGGTGGCGCGTCCGGCGTGCGCCGGACTCGGACCGAAACTTCGGGGCCGAGTCGTGCGCGCGTCGGACGCGGACGGGGCGGCGGACGCGGGCGGATCAGGCGGCGGACGCGGTGCGATCACTATGTAGCGTCCGGCGGAGTACATCCGCGCGGCGAGGAGTTAGCCGTTGGGAGCCAACGGTCGTCTTCGACCGAGGGACACGTGGCGCAAGATGGAGCGCCGGACGCGGCTTGGAGCGTCCGGCGGTGGAGGCGGACGCGTCCGGCGCGCCTCGGTCTTTTGCCGGTGTGGGGGCAACGGCTAGTTTTGGGCTTTGGCCTATAAATACTTGCCTTGCTCGGCCATGGCTGGTTGCTTAGCACCTTGGGGACTTGGTGTCCACCTTGGAGAGTGCTTGGAGAGCCCTCTACTCACTTGAGCTTGATAGAGATCATCCGATCGAGTGAGTGAGCGATTCTAGTGCGTTGCATTGAGAGATTTGCATCGAGTGGCACTAGGTGATCGTGTTGCAAGCCGGTGTGCTTGTTACTCTTGGAGGTCGCCACCTCCTAGACGGCTTGGTGGCAAGAGACTTCGTTGAAGCACCGCGTGGAGATTGTGCGGTGCTCCGAAGGAGGATTTGTGAGGGTTCTTGAGCCTTCGCGGAGCGCGAATTGGCTACTCTAGTTGAGTGTGGCTTGGAGGATCCCGTTCTTGTGTTGATTGGAGTTGGGGCTCCCTAGAGGGGTTGTTGGCGTGAGCCAACTTGAGCGGCCATCTCATCACCAAGTCGGTGTATCGCCACAACGGACGTAGCTTGGTGGCGACCAAGTGAACCAGGGAAAAATCGTGTGTCGATTTGTGATTGCCGAGGCTTCGACCTCCTTGTGCTTGTGTGTGAGGCTTCGACCTCCCTTGTGATTGTGTGCGGGTGGTTGGTCTCTACGCCCGGTGATTCGCCACCGCCGCGACTTCGTGTGTCCACTCTTTGTGGTGGTTTGCATCCTCTAGCTCAAGCTTGCATTTACATTTGTTACATTCTTGCTTAGCTTGAGTAGTGGCTCTTGTGCTCGTTTGCTTGTGTAGCTAGTTGAGCACCTTCTTGCTTGTGTAGCTAGAAGTAGTTTTAGTGTCTTGCTTAGCTTGTGTAGTTAAGTGAATTGCGCTCTTGGGTTCGGCTTGTGTAGCCTTGTCCTTGAGCATCTAGTGAGCTTAGGTTTGGCTTAGTGCTTTTGCTCATTAGAATTGTGTTGGTGCTCCCCGGTTCGCTAAAGTACTAGTTGCTTAGGTTTGTGTGACCTTGCAAGCTAGAATTGTTTAGGTGAGCACTAGCTAGTTTAGCACCTTGCTTCTTGTTTAGAATTGTCTTGGCCAGACCGATAGTTTTAATTCCGCATTTGTTTTAGCCGGTGCGTAAGTTTTTAGGAAGGACTATTCACCCCCTCTAGTCCATCTCGACCCTACACGTGGTATCGAGCCGGGTCTCTCATTTTAGTGGTCTTCACCGACTCGAGAGGATGGCAACTAGAGGGATAGATGTTGAGTGCTCTTGTGACACGCACACTTTTGATGGCACAAACTTTGCACGGTGGAAACACCATATGCTTGATCACTTTCGTGCCTCGGGACCTAAGGTGTGGTGGGTGATCACTAGTGGGATCAATGTCGCCATGGATCACAAGAACCTCACCAAAGCTCAAAAGGCTCTCTTTGATCTTGATTCAAGTGCTTTATTGTACTTATATGATGCTTTGAGCTTTGATGTGTATGAGAAGGTGGATTCTAGTGTCTCCGCTCATGTCATGTGGGAATCCATCAAGCACACCTATGGTGATGCCTCCACATGGGATGATGGAAAGTTCAAGGTGGAGGAGCCCGAGGTAATGCCACTTGAGGATGTTGAGCATGACCACAACAAGGTTGTTGTGGAGGATTGCTCCACCTCAAGGTCAAGTGAAGATGATGAACTTCCTACCACAAGTTCACTTGACGATGATGATGATGATGCCTCAAGTGAAGCAAGTGAAGATTCTACTACAAGCTCACTTGATGATGCATATGAGGGTGATGACTCTACTACAAGCTCACCGACTTCATCATATTGCTACATGTCACATGGTGACCACAAGGTAAAAATTGGCAATGTGATCTTTGATTGTGATGATCCAAGTCTTGAGCTTGTGTTTAAGTTGTCAAGAGCTTTAGAAAAGGAGTTTGCTAAAACAAGCAAATTGGAAAAAGAAAACTCTCTTTCTAAAGAACACATGTGAACAACAAGAGCATCTACTTTATGTTACTACTTGTTCACATGATGTGCTAAAATTGGCTCATGAGGAACTTAGTGTTGCTCATGATAACTTGGTGCAAGAACATGCTTTTCTCACTAAGAAGTTTTGCAATGAAGAAGCTAAAACTAGTGAGAGCTCATCACTTGGGTCAAATGATCAACCTCATGTTACTAACCCTTGTGATGTAGGCAAGAAGCATGTATCCACCTCTTGTGATGATTTATTATCTATGCCATGTTCTTCACATTTAGATGCTTGTTCTTCTTCTATGTTTTGTGAGACTAACCTTTGAAGGAGAACAATGAGCTCAAAAATCAAGTGAAGAATTTGAGCAACAAGCTAGAGAGAGGGTGGACCAACTCTCATGTCGCTCTCGATCATTTGTTGAAGAACAAGAGAAGATTTGGTGACATGAGTGGTCTTGGCTACAACAAGAAGAATGTTGGGTTGGGTGGATTGCCAAAAGTCTCTCACTCTCAACTCTTGGAGAGTTACAAGAAGTATGGCAATTTGAATGGCATCAACTACAACAACACCAACATCAAAGGCAAAAGATGGGGCAAGAAGAAATTTGAGAGAACAATGAAGAAGCTAGAAGAAGAGAAGCTATCTCATTTCATGTGCTTCAAATGCCGTGAAATGGGACATCTAGCCAAGGATTGCCCTACCAAGAAGCCTCAAGTTGAGCCAAGATCAACACCCCAAGCTCAAGTCAAGATCAACCATGAAGCCAAAGTTGATGACTTGAAGATGATGAAGAAGAAGACAAGAAGGGGTGGAAGAGCAAGGCATCCAACTCATATTCAAGATGCCAAGATGATGATGAGCAAGATTCAAGAGAAGAACACTCACGCTCACATCAAGTGCTTCAAGTGTGGTGACATGGGACACTTTGCCTCAAAGTGTTCCAACAAGCTTGAGAAGAAGGCTCAAGCAACTCATGAGAGGCAAGACCATGAAGAGCATCACATGAGCAATGAAGAAAAGGCTCAAGCAAAGAGAAGATGTTATTCATGCCGGGAAAGGGGATACATGGCATATTCATGTCCCCTAGGTAAAACTTCTAAGCTTAGTTCAATTGATGATACTAATATGCTTAGAAAGGATGGTAATGGTACCTCTTCGGTTGCTATTGCAAAACATCCCGCTACTCATACTAAGGCTTTGCCTAAGTATGTTGCTCCTAACTTGAGAGGACCCAAACTAGTTTGGGTACCATCAACAAGTGGATGAATGTTTGTAGGTACCATGGCATTGGAGGCTTGATTCAATTGAGTTCATATCCTTCATCATGTGAATGAATCAAGTATTGAAGCTTAGCGCTATTCTTATCCCAATGCCAAGTCATGACAAGTGAAGTCCAAGTGCTAAAATATACAAGTGCATGATTCAAGTTGTGGTGATCAATTGTCATATGTGATGGCTTGCAATTGTAATGAGTTGAAGCTTGCTATTGGAAGATCATGTGCTACCAAGGTAAATATTTTGTTGATCACATTCATTTGGATGCATATGAGTTGATTGAATTGGATATATATGCTATAGTTGCTTGCTATGAGATGTTTGAATGGATTCAATGCTTAGTATTCAAGTTTGGGTTAGATTGGATGAATATGATCACAAGATGACTTTTAGTGAGTGGCTTGACTGCATATATGTCTTGTGAGAATGTTCAAACAAGTTGACATCAAGTTTGAGTCATCTTTGAAGAAGCATAGCTCAATTGCTTAAATCTGTCCAATTTCTGAATTCTGAGCTAGCTGTGATCAAGTCTGAGTTCGATGAATCAAATCTTATTGAAATGACATAAAATTTGGTATGCATGCTCTATGCTTATGATTCATTATGCTGTGCAAATTGGATAAGGTTTGCTACAGTTTCGGAGCAGTTCTTATCAGCTATAGTGCAGCAGTTTTCAGCATGTAGCAGTGTGAGAAGATGTGAAATCTGGCAGCAATCTAGAAGGACAATGAAGCTCAAATTTTTACAGCTGCATGAAGACTTAGTGATGCGCATCTTGACCAAATCTCATGGCATTTGGAGCTGTACTTTGGGAGATATGAGTTAATCTCTGAAGGTTGCAGAATCTGCCGAAAAGTGACAGACTTTGGATATCTCTAGTGTCACTCACATTGAAAGGTCCTCAAGTTGGAATCATGATTATAAGTGGTTGAGGAACCTATGTTTGGTTTATTGAAGATCATAATCAAACTTAAGATCAAGAAAGAAAAGGACATAAAGAAGATCTCAAGTCCAAGGATCAATCAAAGGAATGACAATTCATAAGTGTCAAGGGTTGTTCTTAGTGAGATCGCTTCTCTCCATCGAGGAGGTGTGCCGCCCATGAGGAGATGGGCTTGACAAGTGAGCTTGGAAGGCTGACATAGAAGTGATGATCTAAGAAGATTCAAGATGCTTAGTTGAAAACATCAAGAAGAATGGATCAAGAAAGCAAGCAACATCCAAATAGAGAGCAATACATGACAAATCAAGTGATAATGCAAGTGATATTCTCTCATGCAAGCAAAGATCGAAAGAAGAAGCAAGTCAACCACAACAAGAGAGTGTACTTGATCATAAGTGGTTCTTATCTCATATGGGTGAAGCATGAAATTC
This sequence comes from Themeda triandra, assembly GCA_018135685.1. NCBI lineage: Eukaryota > Viridiplantae > Streptophyta > Magnoliopsida > Poales > Poaceae > Themeda > Themeda triandra. The sequence continues at coordinate 751,050 of JAENPR010000127.1, forward strand.
ATCATGGGTATCTATTGGTCTTCACCAAGCTATTGAATGGACTTCACATTGCTATTGGAGTAATGAAATTGAAATCTCATGACTATCCTCTACTCCAAGATAGCAAAGGTGACATTGATTGACATATGCATACATATTTTGCTAAGGACTTGTTTAGTGCATATAGTCATGATATCTAGGAGCATTCATGAAAAATCAAAAGGTTTTGATGTTTATATGGTGCCACTATTGTTTCTATGCCTTACTTGTTCTAGTGGCAACATATAACATGTTCATGAGCTAGTGAACCCATGTACTTGATCTACTTTGGATTGCACATTAGCTACAAGTACAACATTGGCAAGATAACCCTTCTAGAGAGGTGTGAAGAAGCTTGTCATTGGTTCAAACCGGACTTGGAAGCTCATGTGCAAATCAAGTTAGCTCAAGTTCAAGAGAAAGAAGCTCATGAAAACAATCTAGTTCAAGAATGTGGTATTCATGCATATTTCAACAAGGTGGTTCCACAAGGGATCCTCAACTTTAAGTGATCAAATGAAGATTTGCTCAAGATTGTCATTTGGTGTGACCCATGCTTTGTCATAGGGGGAGGAGCCCCACTTCATTGGTATTAGAGGCAAAGATCTTGAAAGTGACCTACACATGTGGTATCTTTAGTGCTATGACAAAGGGGAGTGCCCAATGCATAGTGACAAGTGGGTTCATGCAACTACATGTGAAGATTACAAGTGGTGTCATTCCAACATATGGCGTGTCCATCAAAAGGAAGATTCAAGAATCAACCATCAACCCCGAGCTCCAATCCTTTGCATCAAGAAGTTTGTCTTACATGAAGTATCATACAAACGGTCTTGGACCCTTTTATGGTCTTTGATGACAAAGGGGAGAGAATGGTACAAAGATATGCAAGTTGCATACAAAGGGGCGAAGAAGATGGACATAGACCAAGAAGAGCAACATTGAAGAGGATCAAAGTTCTTGGACAAGAGAAGCACACAAGTAGGGGAGCAAGCTCATGAACTTGATTGATTGCATTTGATATGTGCATATTCATGTGCTTGCTTGCATTTGCTTTGTTTTTAAATTCAATATGCAATGCTTGTGTGGTGTATGCTAGTCATAGTTTTGATCGATGATTTGATAACTAGCATGCATAGGATGGTTTAGCTAGACACTTGTGCTCCTTCCACTTGGTACTAGAACCTTGCTTCTAATGTTGATCTCACGGGGTTTCTAGTGTTGTTTCAAGTGATTTCTAGCTAACCATGACGATGCTAAGGATGAACTTCATTGTGCAACTCCGATCGGTATCACGCTTCAAAGGTTTATCCTATATACCTTAGCATCACTTAGTAGTGCTAACCCTCCCAAGAATTTCCATATCTATGCATGTGTGCAAGCTTGAAACCAAACCATTTGAGCACACATGTAGGGGGAGCTATCACTACCAAGTTGACTTTGTGACACTTATCCAAATCACAACATTGAGCTTAACTGTTGGATAAGTGACATAGAGTCCTCTATGAACTTTATTTCCATATCTTTGTAGAGTTGTCATCAATTACCAAAAAGGGGGAGATTGAAAGGTCCCTTGTTTGGTTTTGATAATTGAGTGACAACTTAGGTGGACTAATTGTGTGATCATGAGAATACACGGGGATTTAGTCTGTGTGAATGTGAGATAAAGGAGCTTCATTGAATATGTGACATGACATGGAGTCATGTGACCGATGGTGAAGATCGAGATGAGGCTTGGCTCGAGACCGGAGGATGTGTGAAGGACAAGTCGAGGCAGTGGAGCGATGGACCTAGTGAGGGTGAAGCTCGGGCATGACTTGGCTCCGATGGACCATGAGGCGGTGAAGAGCAAGTGAGATCAAGATCGATGGACCGTGAAGGTTGCATGATGATATGAAGTGGATCATGTCAACTTGAGATCGTGTCGGTGCATTGCATTGGCACTTTGGTGGAAGATAGTGGAAGTAGAAATGCGCAAGGCAAAGGTATGCTATAGGGCATTTCATTTCACCGGTCATGAGGAGTGTAGAGAAGTTGATGACCGGATTTAGGATTGATAGCCGTACTATCAAAAGGGGCAAACTTGTTTGCATCTCGGTCATCTAGTGCCACTTGAGCGATCTAACATTGTGACATGCTAGGATCGAGTGGCGCCGTGAGAACAAGAGAAAAATCCTTTGAAAATGATTGTGAAAATGCTAACACACATGCACATGGTGATGTACACTTGATGGTGTTGGCACATTTACAAAGGTGGCATTGATCGCGCGTTGGTTTGCGGGTGGTTGAGTTGGGTTTGGGTCCCTCTCTCCCTCCCGCCGAGCTTGCGAGGCGGGATTCGGCGTTTTCTCGGAAAATTGGAGGCCTATTTTCTATTGCGCCGGATGAAAATTGTTGGAGAAGTTGGCGTCGCGGCGGGCTGGAAATCGTTGTTTTCGGGCGCCGGACGCGGCCGCCGGACGCGCGGCCAAGGGGGGGCCGGACGCGCCCGGCGCGTGGTGGCTTGACGCGAGCAACTGGCCGAGCCGTGTCCGAGCGCCGGACGCCGTGGTGGCGCGTCCGGGCGTGCGCGACTCGGACCGAAACTCGGGCCGAGTCGTGCGCGTCGGACGCCGGACGCCGGGCGGCGGACGCGGCCGGACGCAGCGGCGGACGCGGTGCGATCACCGTGCGGCGTGGCCCGGCGGAGTACATCTCGCGCTGAGGAGTTAGCCGTTGGGAGCCAACGGTCGTCTTCGATCGAGGGGACACGTGGCGCAAGATGGAGCGCCGGACGCGGCTTGGAGCGTCCGGCGGTGGAGGCCGGACGCGTCCGCGCGTCTGTCTTTTGCCGTGTGGGGGCAACGGCTAGTTTTGGGCTTTGGCCTATAAATACTTGCCTTGCTCGGCCATGGCTGGTTGCTTAGCACCTTGGGGACTTGGTGTCCACCTTGGAGAGTGCTTGGAGAGCCCTCTACTCACTTGAGCTTGATAGAGATCATCCGATCGAGTGAGTGAGCGATTCTAGTGCGTTGCATTGAGAGATTTGCATCGAGTGGCACTAGGTGATCGTGTTGCAAGCCGGTGTGCTTGTTACTCTTGGAGGTCGCCACCTCCTAGACGGCTTGGTGGCAAGAGACTTCGTTGAAGCACCGCGTGGAGATTGTGCGGTGCTCCGAAGGAGGATTTGTGAGGGGTTCTTGAGCCTTTCGCGGAGCGAATTGGCTACTCTAGTTGAGTGTGGCTTGGAGGATCCCGTTCTTGTGTTGATTGGAGTTGGGGCTCCCTAGAGGGGTTGTTGGCGGTGAGCCAACTTGAGCGGCCATCTCATCACCAAGTCGGTGTATCGCCACACCGGACGTAGCTTGGTGGCGACCAAGTGAACCGGGGAAAAATCGTGTGTCGATTTGTGATTGCCGAGGCTTCGACCTCCTTGTGCTTATGTGTGAGGCTTCGACCTCCCTTGTGATTGTGTGCGAGGTGGTTGGTCTCTACGCCCGGTGATTCGCCACCGCCGCGACTTCGTGTGTCCACTCTTTGCGGTGGTTTGCATCCCCTCTAGCTCAAGCTTGCATTTACATTTGTTACATTCTTGCTTAGCTTGGAGTAGTGGCTCTTGTGCTCGTTTGCTTGTGTAGCTAGTTGAGCACCTTCTTGCTTGTGTAGCTAGAAGTAGTTTTAGTGTCTTGCTTAGCTTGTGTAGTTAAGTGAATTGCACTCTTGGGTTCGGCTTGTGTAGCCTTGTCCTTGAGCATCTAGTGAGCTTAGGTTTGGCTTAGTGCTTTTGCTCATTAGAATTGTGTAGGTGCTCCCGGTTCGCTAAAGTACTAGTTGCTTAGGTTTGTGTGACCTTGCAAGCTAGAATTGTTTAGGTGAGCACTAGCTAGTTTAGCACCTTGCTTCTTGTTTAGGATCTTTTACAAGGTGCTACTAGAGTTGTAGTTAGTGGGGGTTAGTCTTGGCTAGACCGATAGTTTTAATTCTGCATTTGTTTTGGTTAGCCGGTGCGTAAGTTTTTAGGAAGGACTATTCACCCCCCCCCCCCTCTAGTCCATCTCGACCCTACACCAGGGCCGGGAAGGGTTTTCACCCATGCTACCAATGACTGCCAGCAGGTGGCGGGGGCGTCCATCACTACGCCATGGCAGAGCCAGCCCGCGGCTACGACGCCAGAGCTAGAACGATGGACCCGAAGCCCCCGGAGACGCCGATGGATGTGTTCAATTTGCCCGCCGACATAGCCGAGCTGAACCATGTTCCAGAGGGGGAGGGTGATATCGGCCCAGTAGGCCTGGATCGAACCCGTCAACCAGCCGCTCGCTGGAGCGGCAGTGGTGGGGCAGGGGCGCCGGCAAAGGCTCGTCGCCGGCCGCTATCTTGCCACCCCGGCAAGACGGGCCTGTGCTAGCCGCAGGGAGTGGAGTGGAGAGCAAGGGCAGGCCTCCCTCGGCCTCCGACCTCGCCGCCGCCGCCGCCCAACGGGGGAGGATGGGGCGTGCGCGCGCGAGGACCATCCCGCCGCCAAAACACTGCCCTGATGCGCCGGAGTTCTTGTTGGGGTCATCCTCGCCGCAACGACCCCGGCCGAGCCCTCTCGAGGCTAGGGGTGCAGCGGCGCGGGGCGCATCAGAGGCAGGTGGCGCCGAAACAGGCCAAGCACACACCACCCCCTCCCAGCCGGGGACGGAGGCTGCCGGTGATGGGAGGAAGGGGCACAGGCCACGGAACCACCCCTGGCCGAGGCGCCACATGCCTCCAGGCCAGGGCATCGGCCCGGCCACCTCAACCCACCGAAGGATGGGCATCGGGGCCGAGGGGAGGTGGCCGGACACGATAGTCGACGAACAGGGGGGCACCCGGGCCGGTGGAGGAGCGTGTCGCCGGAACCCGGCGTTGCTCCACCACTACCCCAGACGAAGTCCCCGACCTCTAGCCTGGGGTGCGGCCGGCTGCGCGAAGCTGCGGCGTGCAGGGCGGGTCCGGCCACGGCGGGCCAGATCCGGCCGCAGCCGGGAGGAGAGGTGCGGGGCCCGGAGCGGCGCCAGCCCCCGGCGGGGAGCCGCGCCGCCGCCGCCCCGGGCGCGCCACCGCCGCCGCGCAGCCAGGAGCCAGGTGCCGCTGCCGCAGATCCCGTCGACAGTCCGCCGCCGCCAGGGGACGGCGCGCGCGCGTGGAGGGTCGCAAGGGGCACCTCCGCGCCGCAAGGTCGGACGGCCGGCCTTCCAGCACCCCAGCGACGAGGGTGGGAGGCCGGGCCGCCGCCGGCGGGCCCCAACCCTAGGCGGTGCTGGGCGCCGCCGCGGGGGCTCTCAGGGCGCGCCCCAGCCTGCGTGGGGCCAGATCCGGCCAACAGGGAGCCAGATCGGCCGCCCCGCCGGCCGGCGGCCGCCGGCACCGAGGACGGAGAAGTGGGAGGGGGGAAGGGGCGCGGGGATGGACAGGAGACAAGGGTGCGGTGCGGTGAGGGTGCCTTTTTGAGCCCCTCTCCGCTTGCCGCCGCCGCCGGCGAGTTGGAGAGGCGGCGGCGGCGGCCCTGCCGGCGAGAGGGGAGGGGGCTCGGTCGGCGGCGGCGGGGGACCCTCGGGCCGCCTCCCCGAGAGAGGTGACGCGAGGGAGGTGGGGGAAAAATTGGATGTGCATTTGGGATAGATGCACTGCAATTATCTTTGTCCTGCATGCACATCCGATGGCTTGATCCAAACCTTGTTATGTTGTATAGCCCGGAATGCATGTCCAATAATATGCTTGCTTCAGCACATGCTAAGAGCAGGAGCAGCACCGAGTAGACTATTTTCAGCAAATGTGTTGACATGTTGATCCCTTGCGTCTAGTTGTCTAGAGTGAAAGATGATTCGTGTCCTTTCATTTTTTTTTTTTGCATGTGCATATGCAAATATAGAATTAATTTTCTACTATGCAACATAGGATGGGCATAAGCTGAAACTTTTCTCTTTTTTTAACAAAAATGCATTGAGATCAAATTTAGCCAAATACTAATTGTAGGGAAAAAGGACTCAAAATTTGAGGGATCTCGGAGCTCACATGGGTACGCAGAACCTATATACTATCTTCATAGTAAGAGAAATTTTACAATGACTGTCAAAAAATAGACGGCTCACAATGTCCGATCCAACGGCTAAAAAAGCAAATAATCATACAAAAGGTCGCCACCCCATGATCGCACCAACATAGTGTTGCTAGTATTCTAAAGGAGTCTTACATCTGACCAGATCATGTGAAAGATCGTCGTGTGAATGGAGTTGTGTCTCGTGTTACTTCATATACAAGCTAAGGCTGAAGTCCTACTTGGCATTCATCTTTCCTTTAGCTTCACTTCTAAATTCCACTTTATATACAACCAGATCTAGGAGGGCTTGTGCCCAGGGTTTTTTTTACCGGTCCGATTACCGCGAACCGGTCCGGTAGCAAAAACCGGCGGTAACCGGACCCTAACCGACACATCATGGTAAAAAACCAGTTTTACCGGTAAACCGGTCTGGTTTTTTCTTAAAAAAAGGTCTTACCATGGTACAAAAAAGAGTTAAATACAGGGGCGGCCCTTAAACTTGTGGCTGTGTGCCACTTTGGTCCACGAACTCTCAAAGTGAAATCTAAGCCCCCGAACTTGTTAAGCCGTGCATTGCAGGTCCATATCCCTTCGTATACTCACTGACTAGGATAGAATTTTATAAAAACACCCTCTCTTGTTATCTGCTACCAGATTGAAACACCTTGATGTCTGCCCGGGACGGGAACAAGAAGTCCACGTGCTACAGCTCCACCTCGCTATCGTGTCCAGGTCGTCCGGCGACCTGCATTGCACAACACCGAAAGGCTCATGGTGACCACCATGCACGATGTTCATGGCCACCCTCGGCACCACAGTGTTGGTTTTGTGCCTCGTGGTGCGCATCTCGTGCTGTCCTTCTCCATCCCCGGTTACTCTCCGTCGAGCTCCTCCGCAAGCTGCACGCCATGGTTGTGCCGGCGGCGACGCATTCACATTGGGCAACGGATGTCACTCTTTATTCGACGCCGTCAAGGACGCTACCTCATGTCCTCATCTATTCTGCCTCTCGAGTCGGGTTGCTGCTGTCAATTGCGGAGGGTCACAGGCGGACGGGCGCAATGCACGGCGAGCATGCGCGGCCAATGCAGGCCTAGGCGCGACACTTGCAACTGACGCAAAAGGAGGCAGGCCGATCGACGCGCAGCGAGCGTGTGTGGCCATAGCAGAGGGCACAATGGCTATCGAGGGGAACGCGGCGCCACGGTGACCGTGGCCAGCGAGACGATGCTAATGATCACGCGGCTGCAGCGCGAGACGGCTGCCGCCATGATGGACGCGCGCGAGCTCTAGGGCCTCGCAGAGGGCCGCCCTAGCCGGGACTGCGACCTGTGGGACGGGAACCGCCTCGCTGCGGTCTACGCGCTCGCCGCGTCGTACGCCACCGGTTGCATCGCAAGAAGGCTGCCGCCATAATGGACGTGCGCGAGCCCATGGACCTTGCGAAGGGCTGCGCCGGCCGGGACCACGACCCTACAGGACCGCCTCGACGCGGTCTCCGCGCTCACTGCGTCGTGCGCCGCCGGCTACAGCGCGAGAAGGCTACTGCACCTGCGCGAGATTCGGGGCCTCTCGCGAAGGTGAGCGCCGGCCGGGACCACGATCAAGGACCGCCTCGCCGCGTGGTACGCCGCCCTGCTCCGCTCCCACGGTGTCGACCCTGAGGACGGAGACGGAGACGAAGAGCGCGCAGCGTGAAAAAAAAAAGAAGCAAATCATTTCAGTCCGTTGTGTTTGGGCGGTGGATACATTCACGAAAGTTACGTCCCAAGGCCTAGCGCTGCTGGGGCGGGCGTTTGACGAGCCTGTCTGCTCCTGCATGCCGATGAGCTTGGTGTAGGTTTCTCGCCTTGGCCATGAGCTCTTCGTGCGTGCCCATGAGCCCAACTTGGCTGAAAGGTAGGAGATAACAAAGCGAGGGTGTTTTTTATAAACTTTTATCCTAGTCAGCAGCTAGATAAAGGGATATGGACCTGTGGTTCACAGCTTAACAAGTTCGGGGGCTTAGATTTCCATTTTGAGAGTTCGTGGACCTAAGTGCCATAGAGTCACAAGTTTAAGGGCCGCCCATGTATTTAACTTAAAAAAAAAAAACCCTGCTTGTGCCCCCTATTTCCACGGAGCTTTGAGCCTCTATGGTCTCGTTCCATGGCATGCTAAAGACAGCCCCTTTCTTCTCTTGTTACCACTCTCTCTAGTTAGCTTTCCACGCCACCAAAACGTTCTATCCTGGAACCACAAGATCAGCGTTAGAAGTTCAAGGTCAATTGGGTTCGGCCCCCGCAACGAGAATCTATCACCACCATCGACGTTCGATTCTCCGAAACGTGCAAAAAGCAACTATTGGATGTTGTGCTTATGATCTTACCATAGCCTGAATCAAACATCATTGGACATATGTATTCTGGGCTATAGAACAAATCAAGGTTTGAGCCATCTTAATTTGGGACACTAGAAGATAAGGATCTATACATAACTTGAAGGGAGGTGTAAAATTTTTTGATTTCATCAAGCAAGTTATCTGCAACTTTGGGTTGAAAAAGTTAATCTGCAATTCTCATTAACTATGAGAAAAGAGAAGACTAAAACTCTGAGCCAATAGGATGCTCGGATCCAAGGAAATTTTGCTGTCATTATCTATCCTCGATCTGTACACTCAGCATCCCATTATAGTCTACTATTTTGATCCACAGACGACAATGGTAAAAACCATTTTGGCTGAAAACTCCTGATGATTTGTCCATTTCAGATTAGATGGAATGGACAGAGCTAAATTAAAACATTGAGTGATTGGGTTATATATCTTGCCAATTCATAACACCGATTATTCAGAATGAGACACGGCATCCACTAGCCTTGCCTGGCCTCATGGCTCGGTCAGATCCAATTCCACCAGGCAAAGTCACATCACAAAATGTAAGAAAAACGGTAGCCCATTAATTAGCTGGGTTTGTTAGCTTTCTGCGTCTATCAATGATGGATGAAAGCAGCTCCTCCAGTATCAGAAATAGCACGCATGCAAGGATTATTAGACAATCATTAGATGCTTATGTATAGTCTCACATCCCGGCGGCGACATACTCCGGTGCGGTCGGTGCCGTGGGCCATGTCGTCGAAGTTAGAGGTGACGTAGCACCGACATGATCGAGCCTTAACACCACAGTGAACGAGTAAGGCCAATGCATGCCAGCGGCCAGCGCCATATAACATGTGCGGGATATCGGAGGTAGCCATGTCAGCGCCATATCACCGCCATGTTATTAGCTGGTCTTGGGCGCCATTGTCTATGGCGCCAATCCCATGGGTGCAAAAATGAAAATAAGACGTCTGGTGGTCCATGTGAACATTTTTTTTTAAAAAAAGGTGCTAAAATGCAACAACAAAAAAGCGGGGATAAAGCATGTCCCAAGAGGTTGTTTTCATTCTATTAATTAAATTAAAATGCTAAGCAATCAAAGTGGTGAGGTGCTGATATAGCACTAAAATTAAAGATATAAAGATTTTTTTCTCATATAGAAAAACATATCTCCACGAAACTAGGATAGAAAGAGCTAGTCGATGATAGGAGACAAAAAATAGATGATTGAGTAAAAAGTATATCTACAGAAACAACCTATATTGTTTAGTTCTCATAGAAAATGCCTATATTTAGGGTCTAACGCTCTAGATCCGTCAAATCTGGATTCACAAAAATGGCGAACCTAAAGGTTAGATTCATCATTTTGGTGAAGCTCCTCACACGATGGTCCGAGAGTGGGTGTTTCATACCCTCGTGAAGTTGGAAGGAAGTTACCCACAATTTCCATTGGTTACATAACTCATCCATCCAGACAGTTTTGTTTCTATTCTCTTCCCATCCGATAGCTAGCGTCAGTAGAAAAAATGCGGCTCACGGCCAAGCCTGCCCATCACGGCCAACAGGGACGCCAATGACCTCTCCACCCCTTCATCTTCCCAGTCAGTTGATGACCTCCCCCTCCTTCCTCGGCGATCGGTGACCTCACCTGGCTCACCTCGACCAGCCACAAGGCTGCCCCGGTTGGCACCGAGCCTGCCATCGCCACTGGGACCAGGCTTAGCGATGGTCGCCCTTCCCACTCTGAGCGGCTCCTAGGTCGCCACATGCCTGGCCATCGCGAGGACGACATGTTTTATGTCCTTTTCTCATTTCTTTATTTCTAGAGACATTGACATGTAGGGTCCATCATAACGGCTAAGGAGGACATTCCATCCAAAGCCTCATGTCATGGATCTAGAGCTACTACGTGTGCTCTCATATCCATAGCCATAGGATGTGCAACTGCAGAAGATAGACAGTTCATGTAGTGCACTCGTCCCATGCACATACAACACCTATAGGGATGGGGGCATGTGCCCTCTAGCAGTACACACATCCCACCACAAAATATACGTAGACATATATAGCCTTAAGGGACTACTACCAAGTTTGTACAAGGACATCCTAGACAACGTTGTGCTCACTGAAGGTTACGGTGCCATTCACCACTGGGGTCGGACACGTCCGCCCACTGCTGGCCATGGACCCAGGTCTATTGTACAACGCTAGCGTGAGGGACTACATAAACTTCATATGTGCCCTGAACTACACCATGGAGTAGGTGCACCTATTCATGCTAGACTTCATCAATTGCACGAGGGCGCTCGTCGGCCGCCTCACCGGCCTCAACTACCCATCGTTCGAGGTGGTCTTTGACAAACACGTCGACGTCAGCAAACTGGTGTGGAGGGTAACTTAACGAAGGTGTACGAGGAGCTGAGATGTACAATGTCATTGTCGTGGCACCACTGGCGCGGAGGGTAACTTAACGAAGGTGTACGAGGAGCTGAGATGTACAATGTCATTGTCGTGGCACCGGAACACGTGAAGTTGGTAACCATGGTAGCTCTGGTGTAGACCGGGGTCGAAAATAAACCATGTACTCTAGAGCACGCGAAGTTGCGAGCTATAGCATTAGAAATCAAAATTAGACTTTAAACACAATTAGTTGTTTGTGACTTCGTGAAATTCAAGATCTGTCGGCTCAGTTCTTCGGATGTGCTTATAGAGGTAGGGTTTACATACGTGTTCATAGGGGTGAGTGTGTACGTGTTGTGGACATCTGCATTGTATTGTGTAATTTTAAAAATACCGAGGTCTGACGACACATACAGATTGTGCACATCACACCTAATAATACTAGTAGCTCAAGATGATTCTTTATTCAACATTGGAACTAAAAATTAATGTTACATACACGGGTTCTCTCTGTATGGCGCGCTGCACAAGTGCACGGCTTGACCTCGGTCCCACTGTAGAAAAAAACGCAAAGATCGCCTCGTGCATTGTCCGCCCCCTGCCCTAGAGGCGGCTCTTTTGCTGCAGCTACCTTCAGCCCTAATTTCCCTCGCCTCAGGCCTCCCTACCGGTGGTGAGGAAGAGCGGGGGTCTATCCTTTTAGCAGATCTACTATTTTCTAAAATTTTATTATTTTTCTTCTTTCCTCTATAGTAATTTGGGTTAGGTTTTGGTTGGTCGTTTCTATGTTTTTGATCCGGCTTTCTGTTTCATACCGGAACATTGGTGGAATACGTGTCATTGTCTTCAGTGATAACACACTCTTCCTGAAGAGATCGAGATATGTTGGCATAGTCCTTCTCAAGAAGGAATTTGATCTATTCTCCTTCTATGTGATTGTCTTTCTGGCCGCAGGTGATGCTACTAGTGGCAACAAATCTGCCCTTCCGATGCTAGTGATGATGCTAGTGGTGTCAGATCTTATGTCCAGTTCAACCTTCGATATGGACGATGTGCTCTCAGCGCCCTTTGCTTCCCATAGTGGTTGAGCTTACCGTGCCTCTTTTGCGGTCTCGTATTCGTGAAGTCTTGTGTTGCTAGGTATTGTGATTCTCAAGTCCAGATATGATATACTTCTCTGGTCGTGATGGAACACCCTGAAAATATAGTCACCTAGCGATGTGCTTTAATGTAATTTTATTTTATTATTAGGTCTTTGTTGTATAATGATTTTAATTTAATAAAATTCAATCTGTTTTATAAAACCAAAAATCAATATTCACACTTTTTTTTTCGAACCGTTCACACTATGACCGCTGAACAGAGAAAAGACGAATCGAATTTGCTTCCACAGTTCGGATGCGACGCTGGAGGTGCTCTAGGTGCCTCCTATAAATCAATGTGAGATTTTGCATTTCGAATGTTCGATAGAGATGTTGGCGGGCGGGATTAAAGCTCCACAAGCGCGACGAATGGGAAGGAAAGTCGCAACCGAAAACGAATTTTTGGCGACGAATGTATGGATGCAGATTGGCCCATGAGCATGGCAGTCAGGAAGAAAATGGGAAGGAAATCCTGCATGATATCGCAACGATCGTCAAACATATTGTAGTCATATTCTGCGCTAAAACTCTGACAACTAGTCATTTGACTTTTGGTAATCTGCGCTTTGACTTTTGGTAATCTGCGCCTACAATAATTGCCGTACAGCTAGCTAAACAAATTCCAATGACGCTCTCCGTCGCTTCGAGGAGATCGAGGAATGTCCATTTATTATTGAACCAAGGTGAGAAGCTATAAAAGCACGAGGGTCGCGGGTTGCAAGTCAGTAGGACTGCGCCAGAGTATGGCGCTGCCTGCGGGAGAGAAGAACAGGAGGCAGGTGAGCGTCAAGACGGAGGACGATCCGGACGATCCCTTGATCACGCTGAAGGTGCTTGATCAGGAAGGTCGCAGGGCCTTTCACACCATGAGGATGAGCGACAAAGTGCAGGGCATCATGGATGCCTATTACAAGAAGGCGGCCGGCGACGTGACCTACGGCACGGGGACCTTCATGTTCGATGGCTCGATCCGGCTGCAGGGCTCCAACACGACGGCGGAGCTCGATCTGAATGATGGAGATGAGATCGACTTCTTCCCGGTCATGACTGGCGGTGGCGGATGGGTCGGTGCATGATAGACTGTCCTGTTCGTTTTCTTTCAAAACCATAGGGTTTAGAAGGGATTGAGGGGGGATTAGATCCTGTATAAGTTCAAATCCTTCTCAGTCTCCTTCAATCCCTCTCAATCCCAATGGTTTAGGGATGAAATGAACAAGATAGGGTTTAATTTGCGTATGCACTGTTACTTGCTTTAATTATTTACCATCATGTTGTATCAGACATCTTATATAAGTACTGTCTTCTAATGTATCTGTCGAACTTTTCAAAATCGAGTTAAGCAGAAATGCAGTAGTATGTACGTATATAGCACTGGCATGTTCATTCCTTATTCGGTAATGCTTCTGATTAAACGTTCTAATCTAGAACGGTGGCGTGCGGCAACTGGGCCGCGGCCCATCGCGGGCACACATCCACACGGCACACTCGACACTGCTCCTTTGCTCTGGTCATTTTCCACACACCACACCGCGCGGCTTCCGCTTCGCTGCTGCTAGGGCAGCGCCGCCGCCACTGTGCCGCCGCCGTGCCGCAACCGCTGCCGCGCTCCCGCGCTATCTCCTCCCTCCTCCCGGCGTCGTGCTCCTGCTCCTCCTTCCTCCCTCCTCCCCACGGCGGCGACGGCCGCGTACCGTGGGGATTCGCGCGATCCAGCGTCGGCGGCTTCGGATCCATGAAATCCGGCAGCGGTGGCCACGGATTTGGCGGCGGAGCGAGATCCAGCCGTGGCTGAGAGGTAGGGCACCGGTGTTTCCCAGCGCGGATCCGCCGGCGGCAGCCACGGATTCGAGGAGGGGGCGAGGATCCCCATGGCGGCGGACCCCCGGGTAGGCCTGATCCCTCTCCATCCTCTTCCTGTCCATCTCCTCCAACTCCGGCCGGCGAGCGGCCCTCCCATCTTCTCTCCTTTTTTTCATCCTTCCCCAGTGTTTCAGCAGGTGTTCTCCCGATGTTTCTTTTGCAGTTTTGATTTTGTTGCGTTTTTTTGTCTGTTTTTGCGTTTTGTGCAATGTTTCTTTTTCTTTTATTCGTTTGCTTCACTGGAAATATCCATATGTTTCAACGACTTTTATTTTGTTTTAGTTTTAATGTTTATTAAAATTTTGTTTCAGTTTGCATTATGATTTTGTTTCAGGCGTTTTATCTTATTGTTTCTATTTATTTTCTTCAGCTTTTTTGTTTCAAAAGTTTCTTAACGTTGTTTCTTTATCTTTCTTAGATTTGTTTCTGGATTTTTTTTTTGTTTCAAATCATATTTTTATTTTGTTTCAACATGGTTGTTCATGTTGTTTCTTTTCCTTTATAAGATTGTTTTATTTTCTTCTCCCCCATGTGTTTTCTGCAGGGGTGGGGGGACGACGGTGGCGTGCTCGGTGGCGGGGCCGACAAGGAGATACTGTGTTGGTGGGGCGGCGAACATGGACAGTGGGAGGTGTGGACGAGCAGAGGATGTCCGTGCGTGTGTTTCCCAGCGTGGGGACTCGTGTGTGAGTGTTTCCGAGCGTGGGGCTGTACCCGTCCGTGTGTTCTCACGCGGTGGGGTGGGCCGGGCTCGAGCGTTCTACGCGTAGAACGTTCGAGCGCTAGCACGTTATTACTTGGTTTATCTGGAATTGGACGTGCCCCTATATATAAGCATCTAATGATGATCTAATGCGCACAGATTGCAAATATAGTCGCACTGCCATCAATATTTTGATTTTGATTGAAGCGTAATAATCTACGCAGAAGGCTTTCATATTTTTCAAAACATTTGAGAAAACAATAGGGATAAAAAATCATGTGTGTGGGATTTCGATCGCGGGTAAGTCTAACTAGATAACTTTTACCTAAATATATTACTTACGAGATTTTTTACAATAATTGAGAAAAAATTCGACGGCTCACGTCGACTGATTCGACGGCTAGAAAGGCTGGAGGAAATGAGAGGAAATTCTAGAGAGGAAAACGGGAGGAAATTCTGATGTGTATGACCAGTGGGCCATATGCACCAAATTTCCTCCCATATGCGCCAAATTTCTTCCCATTTCCTCTAAAACTCAGATAATTAGGACTCCAAATATAGGGGGTGGTAATTCCGTTTATGTATTTCTTTTTTCTAATCAAGGGTAATACAATAATTTGATATTTTTGAAAATAATGATTGGAGTAATATAGTTGGAGATAAATAATACAACTAGTATAGTTACATATTATATTCCTGTAAGATTAAAAAAACAATTTCTAGGGTTCGTCGTGCTGCAGAATTGGATGCAAATATCATGTTCGGGTTGTACAATGTTGAGACAACTGTTTTGGTTCATTGTATGATTGGTAGGACGCCTCAACGATTTGGTTTCAGTATCCGGTTCCTTCTAAAAAAGGGTTAAGTTTTAGTACACCATGTTGTGTCTGTATTACTGCATGATTTGGTGTCAAACCTCTAGCCTAAGCAGGGCCAGATTACCTAGGATGTATGTACAAACTTGCATGTCATAACTATATATATAGCTTGCGATTAGCCGGCAAGCATGTTATAACTATATATAGAGCTTGCGAGTGCCTGGCTAACGTGTGATCGCACTTGATTTAGAATACAATGCGAAAAGACCAAAATACCCTTTACGGATATAATTAGAATAGATTTAGGATTTTGTGGAGGAAATAGGAGGAGATGAGAGGAAATTGCAAGCATTGTAAAAAGACTCATTACTTAAATATCACAGTAGATTCCCCTCAAAGAAAAATATCACAGTAGATTCCAAATATGCACTTCTAGTATTCCCGCAAGCTTATTTATAAAAATCCACACTTTGTTCGACAAAAATTAAAACACACATTTGAATTCAGCATGATGATAAAACACTGTATTTGCTTATAAAAAAGGCGATTTGGCCTCCTATCCAAATCATTGATAAACGCATCACACATGTGAAGAAAAACCCTAACGGGCTATGTTTTTCTTACATTATGTGATATAAATGATTTTGCCTGGTGGAACTAGATTTGACAGAACCATGAGGATATTTGAGGCCAGGCAAACCTAGATATCTTTTTTTTTTTTTTTTTGCGGGGTAAACCTAGCTATGTGAGGGCATTATTGTCGTCGCATATTCTGAATAATAGGTGCTGTGAATTGACAAGGTGGCCCATCACACACTCGATGTCTATTTCTACCAATAATTCCTAATCTGAAATGGACTAAATGATTATGAGAAGTTTTTAGCCAAAATGGTTTCACCATTGTCATCTGTGGCTCATCAGCAGACTTAACGGGCCATGTGCTGACTGTATAGATGAGCCAGCGAAACTTTTCTTGGATCGGAGAATCCTAGATTTCCCTGATGCATGGTAATCTATAGTAGTAAATATGGTAAATCTTTTTTTTTATTTTGTACCTCTAAACTTAATACATTTTGATTACCATGTAATTTTGCATGTGAACTTAATTATATATATACTTGAGATTTGCATGCATGCATGTCACCAAGTGAATATTGTGTTGCCATATATGCGAACGTGCGCATAGTTTTTAGCGTGTGCTATTGTACGCGATTATTGTGTACGTGACGTGTTTGTGTCATGTGTGTTAGCTAGCCTACGTGTGTGTTTTTTTTTTCTCGAATACGCAAAAGATTTGCGCATCATTGTATTAAGAAGAAGAGAGTTTTACAAGTTTTTCTAGGGTGTCAACAAATTTGAAACACAGCCCGCCACCCCAGAACGCGTACATAACGGAATACTCACGCACTAACATTCTAGTTTGCCTGGCGGGACCCGCACTCATGCGTGGCCCCCGGCTCCGCGGCGCCTTCGCGGTCGCTCCTGTGGGACCTCGTCTGCCAGCAACTCCTGCAAGGCCCGGGCGTCCCCTGGTCTTCCCTCGAACATCGCGTCCAGCTTCAGTTGTCCCTCCGCCGTCGGCTGTAACTCGATGAACCTCATTTTCCGCATGGCGAGGATCTCGCCTCTTTTTGCCACCGGGTACTTGGAGAGGGGTTTGGCTGCGATGCGCCTGCTCCGCGTTGGCAGCTTGATGGAGCTGGAGTCGTCCACCTTGGCCGGAAGAAGTGGGGTGCTCGCCTTGTGGAAGATTTTGTTGGCGAAGTTCTTGAGCCGCCCCGTGAGGGAGCCATCTTTGGCCGGGCTTCCCGCCTCGCCGGCCGGCGAGTCGGCGGCGGACCTCCGGGAGACGGGAGTGCAGAACCCCGGCGGCGCCTCGTCGGCGGCTGCCGCGGCCCTGGGTGGGCTTCCGGAAGCTCCGCACAGGTGGGCCCTCCCCAGGGCCGGCGGTGTGTCAGCAGCGCACAGCCCAGACCCCCGGGCGCCCCGCGGGTGACAGCCTACGTGTGTGTTTATAAACGTGTTAAGTGAGAGTAGTGTTCGGTAACGTGAGTGTGTGTCAGTGTGTGTTTGGCATGTGTAGACGTGTTGAGGGTATACCTACAGCGCGCTGTATGTGTTGCATTTTGTTATTGTTAGGACTGTTAACTGTACATGTTGGTTGTGTCCACTCTCTTACAGCGTGAGATAATCATGGCGTCGCTGGCCTCTACGTACGCATGGAGATCGTGGCTCCAGCACTCAGTTTCAAGGGATTTCTCCCATCATCATCAGGGGGATCGTGAGGGAATCTTTTCTTCTTTTTTCTAAGATTTTCTATTTATATTAGTTAATTTATAAAATAAAAAACAATAGATCAAATTTATTTGAGATATTACTCTTTATAGGTAATGGGAGTACCTTTTTGAGCTTATCTTCTAGTGTGCAAAATTAAGATTGATCCAAAGCTTGTGTTTGTTGTGTGTAGCCCGAAATGCACGTCCAATAATGCTTGAGGTGCATGATAAAGAGCAGGAGCAGCACCCACCGCTTGCGACTTGCACTTACCATTGGGTAATAAGCATTGCCAAATTATTTAGTTAATTTATAAAATTTATAAAATCTAAACAAACCCCAATAAAATTAATCAAGCACATGTAATTAGTTCAGAATTATTTGAGACATATCATCAAACCATTCATCAAAATTTATTTTAAGATTATTTTATTTTTATAACTATAAATATAAATAGTTTATTTTTAAAATCAACTGGAATCCCCGCAGCAACGCGGGTATTCTCCTAGTTATTTGAGATATTACCTCCTTGTATTGAGAGTACATTGTTCTTATCTTCTACCGTCCAAAATTAAGATTGATCCCAAACTTGCTTTGTTGTGTAGCCCAGAATGCATGTCCAATACAATAATGCTTACTTCAGCACATGAAAAGAGCAGGAGCAGCACCCACTGGTTGCGATTTCACGCTACATTGTAGACTATTCTGGGCATGTAACATAATGTGTCGTCTAGAGTAAAAGCTAATTTATTCCCTTTAAAAACCGGCACATGCATTTCTACGACCCTATGTGGTATGGGGATGATCGCATACTCTGAAACTTTTCATTTTTCTTTTAATAAAAATGCATTGAGTGTCTTGCCATGGAGCTCAAAGCCCCTTCTACTCGGCGTATCTATGATGAAAAGTTCATGGGGCTATGGAGGTTGGCTTCGTGACAATATGTAGGGGCCTTGCGCCCCCCGACCCATTTCTAGATTTGCATGTTAAAATTAGAAACGTGCGAGGTAGAAGTCTGAATCAGCACATAACTATACTACCGCGGCTTCCAACACAACATTGATCACAATTTAAAGTTGCCTCACTACTATGCATAGTAGAGTCGATGCCTCCTAGCACTCGCATATGGAAGTGGGACACACGGTCAACAAATGGAGGAGGGTGCACGTTCTTTAAGCTAAAGTAGCATTTAGGATACATGTATAGTCATTTTATTATTATCAAATTCTATTGGCGTTATGTACCGTGATAATATTAGAAATTTTGTACATCAGTAAAATTTGCTAAAATTTTTAAGTGAATATGAGGTTTGCAACTTTAGTGTCTCGTTTTTGAAGTAGGGAGCAGTCATTAATCTACAATAAAGTAGCAAGCAATTATATCGAGCCATGAACGAGCAGTCATGAAGTCATCCAATAGATTTTGATCAGTTTCACATAAAATTTAAAGGAGTAAACATGTCAATTTTAATTCTAGAGTTCAGTTTTAAACGTAAGGTTGATTGATGCGTAGTAACAATAGCTTTTGTTACTACTGGATGGATTTAGAGAGAAAAGTAAGATTTGGATAGGAATGATCATTTTGTATTTGGGTAGTATCGGACTCTATCTATATTTTTGTTCCCACTTTCTGTATTTTAGTTGGATTTAATTTGCTATATGAAATTTGGATCCAATTCGTTACTATGTCTAGTTGCCACGCATAGGTATATCCAGCGACTGATTGAGCGGATATATCAAAACGGAACTTAAGGCAAGGCTGTCAGATCTCTCAAGCCACAGATGCAACGCAGATTTTTAACGAACGTTGATTAATTGGCATAAGATGGCGGGATGTAGTAAAAGAAGCCATTTCACTAAAAGTTCGCCCATAAACGAAACCCCATAAACGAAAGGAAGACTAATATCGAGCAACATATAATCCAGCGGGAGATACATACTAAAAGTAGCAAACGAGACGGGCGCGGGATCAATTGATCTAGCACCTGAACGTAGGATTAATTTGCTTTGAAGTAAACGTGTTGTTGCCGCATCTCCTCTCCACATCAGCAGCAGTAGTAGCATTCACGGTAGATCAGGAAGGGGTGGAGGTCGATGAGAAGAGATCGAAAGGCCGTACCTGATACCGACGGGCGATCTCTTCTCTCCTCGGGACGTCGGTCCGGTTCTTCGCGCACGTGACTCAGGACCTCCTCTGACGGACGCAGGAACTCGTGACTCGCGACCTCTTCTGGTGATCGCGAGGAGAGGAAGACGGGATCGCGCGGGAGATCATGATATAGGAGGCCCGGCTTGGCCCGCGGGAACCAGACGATCGATGAATTCTCCACGCGAGCACGGGGGAAGGCCCAAACAAAGACGCCGGCGGCTGATCAGCCTTCGCGTCGAGGAGGAAGAACAGTGCGACGGGTGTACATCGACGGGAATTGGAAGGGCACGGAGAAGTCCTCGCAAGCGCGCGAAGGAAAAGTCGGCGGCGCGAGGAGCCACGATCCCGCGATAGCAAGGAGGATACGCGCGCGTATCCTTGCGCGCGCGGCCGGGCTGGATGGCAAGTTGGAATAATTTGGCAACCCAATTGGCAAACTGTTGGAGATTGATTTTTCGTTGTTTTTGCCAAATTTCAAAGGATGACAACTCAAATAGGAACTGTTGGAGATGCTCTTATTAGCAAGGTAGAAGCAGGCCAGTCGATATGATCAGGACGGCCACATCAAGCCCCAACCAGTTCGGGGAAGAAGTCGATCTTGTCCCCGTTGACCATGTCGTAGTCCTCCGGCGTCTTCTCCCCATTGACACGCCCGCCGTCGAACAAGAAGCGCCCTTCGCCGTACGTGAGCACAGTGGACATCACGTCGTAGTAGTAGTCCATCAGATCCTGCAGCTTGTCCGTCGTCCGCATGGTGCGGGACAGCGTGCGCCGCTTGGTATCCTGCACCACCAGAGTGACGAGCATGGACGGCTTGATCTCCGGCTTCACGGGCGTCGCGAGGACGCGCTGGGCAGCGGCAAAGAAGAGGTCGTCCTTCTCAGCCATGCCCGTCGATGCCCCGGCCCTTTCGGTGTTTACTACTGCCATACTAGGAGTTTTTTTTCCCTCGTTGTTCGGAGTTGTAGTGGCTTCAGGATGGCCTTCTTCGGCGTGTGCTTATATAGGGTCCTCTTCGTGGATTCATTCATCACTCCATAATCAAGTGATACGGGTAACGAAGCGATCGAGTACTCGAATCACGCACTGGCATCCCCGTCAAAGAGCCCCGGCCTCTCGAATCGTGCACTGACTCAACCATAAATTCCGTATCCTTTACCAAAGCATCGTGTACATCAGCGCTAGGCACGGATTCATACACGCCAAAAGTGAAAACAATAGAGAAAAAACTATATTTAGCGTGTACATCAGTACACTTAAATATACTTACGGAAAATTAGATGTGAGAACCGTAAGCTCAAAATCAAAAGTGAACTTTTTGCACAAAAAAAAAACTATAAGATGATATGAAAATGAAATCACAAACTCCGTGTCCATCGTCCAGGGCTCCAGGCTCCCTTCCTCATAGGTGACTTCACTTTTTTTTATTGTATCATATCGATGGAATAATGGTGAATTAATAAAATCCTTCTTTAAAAAAAAAACTCGCTCCTTCCCATTTCCCTAGCCATGTAGCCGCCAGAGCTGGCCACCACAAAGGCTACTATACCATTGGCGAAGATCATGACGAATGACGCGTAGTTGACACTAGTACAGCGGATCAAATTTCAGACGGCTTGTAACCATTGTATAGATGGTTGTTTCACCCGTCTGAGTCACGGCGTTTGTGATATAGCACCATTTGCAGACGGATATCTTACCCCCCGTCTCAGAATGAAGATAAAACAGACGGTTGGGGACATAACCGTCTGTACCTATGTCATTGGCCATGACGGTTAAACAGTCGTCTCAGATATATTTAAAACAGACGGGCTATGAACAACCGTCTGAACTAAAAACTTCAATTTATGACGGTAACCATCTGAACTAGTAGCAAAATAGACGGTTTCACTTAACCATCTTAGATATTGACATAGTACAGACGGACGGGAAATACCCGTCTCGGACATAACTAATGCAGTGACAGTTGTTAAACCGCCTTAGAACTTGTTATGTTACAGACGGTAGTAAACAAACACCATTTGTGCAATAAATGGTAAACAATCAGATGTAGCAACCATCTGAAATTAGATTGAATACAGACGGTTACATGGCCATCTCCGATGTAGCAACGCTTTCTGGAACAATAACCACGATCTACTACCGTAACCATGATCTACAGTAGCCTCTTAATCAGCAGCGGCGAGTACAAAATTTTTCCATACCATATACAAAATCGATAAGGCAAAATAAGGTTTCCGCACGGCGGGAAAGCTAAGCACAACGGTTCATACCAATCTACAAGCAGTTCCTGATTCAATTTGCGACATTATGAAAGAGGCAATCGTTTCTCGGATTCCACAAAGCACGCTTCTATTCAGACGGTTGATAATAACAACCGTCTATAATATATGAGTGTAGCACTGTGGACGCGATAAATTGAGACGGGGAGTAATACAACCCGTCTGAATAATCTATGTTTTAGACGGTTTCCGACAGCCGTCTATATAGCGCGTCTTATTTTTGATGCGCTTTACTAGTGTAAGGCCCTTGGTGTTGGTCATTGGCTAGCCTCCCTGTGCATTTGACGAAGTCGATATGGAAACAATCGAATAGGCACATCTGCTCACTAGTATAGTTCAGTGCACCCAGAAAAGTTGATGTAGTCCCTCGCACCGGCCTCGTAGACGATGGCTCGAGTCTAGTGAAAGCTATTGGGCGGGCATGTCCGCCTTAGGCACTAGAACCGGTGGGGGGCAATAGGTGTCATGCCCCCCACCCCACCCCCACCCCCAAATACGGTGTTTCTAGTACCATATTAAATCACAATTACATAGCATGAAGTTTATTATTTCACCCATTTTTACAATAATATTATTTTTTGATAATTTTACAATAATATTATTGTTTATTATATGAATATATATGTAAAAATACCTATTAAAAGTTATTGAGATATAAATTTGATGTATATATTTATCATATATTTTATGAGGTGTCATTGTATTGTCCAACCTGTCTTATTTAATCAACAGTTCTAGTTCCCCCACTGGCTCCCGCCTCAGCGGCGAACACATTGCAACCATGCCCTCGTGACTAGTGAGCACAGTATTATCGACAATGTCCTAGCCAGTGTTGATGAGTGTCCTGACGGCGGTGATTTGTGCGGATCGGCAACATCTGGTCAACGTGCTTCTTCCTAATTAGTGCCATGACATCGACAACTAGTCTATAATCACCTCTCCACACACCTCTAGAATATTCTGCCCTAGCGCCACGAGATAAGGTTTGAGGAGTTCAAAGGGGAGTGGATTGGGCCTTGCGATGAGAGGCCCATCACCATTGTTGCCCGATTTTCTCCAATGACCATGTCGTAGGCGAAAGTGAAGGAGCCAAATGTATGCTATGAAAAAAGCCATGTAGTGTATAACCTTCTCGTCGGCGGTAAAACTACGACCACTAGTGCAACGTGCAACTATAGAAATCTCACCATCTTGGCTCTAGATGGTAATGGAATTAAAAAAATGCTTTCACTCACTATTTCTTATGCCAAGATGCCCCGTCGTCAAGTTCCTTAAGGGCATGTGCCCCCATTCCCACGCAGTTGGTGAGGTGAGGTTGTTGCTCTTCACAAAGCTCTTGGCTGGCGTTGAAGTCCACGGTGCTGGCGCACCCCTCCAGCTTGATCAGACGGGACAACGATATGCAAGAATCGTCGAAACCGATGATCACAACGCCGTCGAAGTCTGTGTCCCGCTAGGCAATGAACTCGGGGTCCAAACCAAGGAATCCTGGCGCCCTCGTCGTAAGGAGATGGATCAGAGTTGACTGTCATCATGCACTGCGTTCACACCGGCAATATTCGCCATGGCCTAGGCTTTGTTGGCTATGAGTTGGATGGTGAAGTCGTGCATGGTAGTGTCATAGGTGTACGAGGTGAGTGGCTCACCACCATGGAGGTGTACCAACGATTGAGGGTGGCAGAGCAGGATGTGTTGGTGAGGTGGTTGGCATGGACTTTGTGGGTGCTGACAGTGGCGGATTTAGATAAATATTGGGGGGGGCATAAGTAATGCACCTTAGCCATAGTATCAACCATGCCAGACAGGATAAGATTGATTATCGACATCATAAATATACGGTTTGAGTATTTAGATACAAATACAGTATCGAATGTTGAATATCCGGACTCATATACGGACAGATTAAACACCTCTAAACGAATTTGGTCTCAAATATGACGAAAAATATTCGTACCGTTTTCATCGGGTCAGGGATGTGTCCATGGCTGTTCAAGCGCATCCCGGCCCCAACGCGTACACCGAAACTGGCACAAATTGAGCCGGACGCCCCTGCTGACTTTGTTGCCTTGATGGGCTAGGCCACCGGGTTGGATCCTGTGGCAAGGCCTGGCTAGCTCCAGGACCAGACTTCTGGCCCACTGCGTGAACGAATTGCCTTATAATGTGCATCGACACATGGCCTCGGTTTCGAAACGTCAGGGTCTCAGGGATGTGTTTGAAAGTTCCTAGTTTGGTTTTGGCTAATTGATGAAACCTAGGACTAACCTTGTTTATCTAAAGTGGTTGATTTAGAGAAAGGTTGTCCACATGATGAGCTTATTGAATATGAAGCATGACACGTGTCATGTGATCAAAGATGAAGATCAAGACAATGCTTGGCTCCATGGACCGGTGTTGAAGGTGAAGGGCTAGTCGAGGCTTCGGAGTGAAGGACCATGCGATGGTGAAGCTCGGGCAAGACTAGGCGCCGATGGACCGATGCACGGTGAAGGGCAAGTGAAGTCAAGATCGATGGATCGAGACGGTCACATGATGGTGTGAAGCGTTCATATCATTTGGAGGAACAAAATGGGCTCAAGGCAAAGGTATAACCGATAGGGCCATTTTGTTTTGCACTCAAGACACCATAGAGGGTGTGAGTGATTTAGGATCGATAGCCGCACTATTAAGAGGGGAAGTCTTATTGGCTATTCGACGCACGGGTGCCACTAGGTGAATTCATGAAGTGCATTGCATGTAGAACCTAGTGAGCTAAGCCATTGCCTTGTATCTCGAGAGATAAACCAACCCTTGTGCTCATGGAGTGATCGACAAGTGAAGGTTGGGACTTGAAGGCAAGTGGTGCAACTTGGATCGACGACACAGCGATGAAACGACGAAGGCAGCTCTTGCTAGAGGCGCCGAACGCGCCTTGGGGGAGCGCCGGATGCGTCTGGTGCGCGCCGGATGCTACCCAGAGGCGGTCTGGTGGCTCGCGGCCTCCGGACGCTGGCTCGCGTGAGCCGGACGCGTTCGGCGCTCGGTGGACTTCGGCGCGGTGCTGGAGGTCTGGCAGAAGGCGGCGGACGCGGGCGTGTCGCGTCCGGCGTTCGCCGGACTTGGAACAGAATGTTCCATGGCGCCAAGGGAGCTCCGAACGCGGGCGTCGGACGCGGCGTTTGGAACGCCGGACGCGGGCCGGACGCGGAAATTTGAACGTTGGGTCATGGCAACGGTCGGCAGCGGCAGGGCGCCGGACGCGTCCGGCGCTGGCAAGCGGACGCGTCCGGCGCGTACGTTTCAGGCCCCCGAGGGGGTAACGGTTGGATTTTGCTTGTGAGCTATAAATAGAGGATGGCCGGCCCTTGGGGAGGTCTCTTGCCCATTTCTACTCACTTACTCATCCTTTGTGCTAGAGAAACACTCTCCCTCTCATCTCTCTTGCTTGTTGCTCATCCAAAGTGAGATTGAGAGATCACCTAATGCATTGCATTGCTTGAGAGCATTCTAGTGGCACTTGTGGGTGTTTAACCGGTGGATTTCTTGTTACTCTTGGAGAGTACCGCTCCTAGCCGGCTTGGAGATTGTTGGAGGCGTTGGTAAGAGAAGGTGATTGTTCTTGGCCACCTCCGGTTGATTTGTGAGAGGTTCTTGTGCTCACCTCGCGGGGATCGCGAAGAGTAACTCTATTGGATTGCGCGTGTCATTGAGTATCACACTAGAGAGTGGCGCCTTGTGGTTTCCTTGCGGGGAAGTGCCTTGCGGGGCAAGTGGCTTGAGGGTCACACCAAAGGACCATCTAGGTGTTGATCGACACAACAGGTGACGTAGCTTGGCGGTGCCCAAGTGAACATCCGGGGATAAATCTTGTGTTCATCTTGTCACCCGGTGATTGGTCATCATCCTTTGTGTGTTGCCGATTGTGATTGATTGTTCATCTTCTTGGTGATTGGCAACCTTAACTCGACGCGTCGGTATAACAAGTCTCATCCTCTCTTGTATTACTTTGATTACATTCTTGCAAAGTAGAATTGCTTGTGTGGTCGGTCGGGAACCACTTCTTGTGTAGACTAAATCCTGTGGGTAGAATTGCTTGTGTGGTCGGTCGGGAACCACTCCTTGTGTAGACTAAATCCCGTGGGTAGAACTCTTGATCACTATTGTGTGTGCTAGTGTAGCTATTGTGTGTGCTAGTGATCACCTACTAGAATTGTTTGGATAGAAAGCTTGCAACATCTAGTAGGCTAAGCAAAACTTGCTTTCCGCCGTTTGTGTATCTAACGAAATTTGCTTAGTGAGTTTGGAGAAATTTTTATAGGCTATTCACCCCCCCCTCTAGCTATCTAGGACCTTACAGTGTCCATGGCTGTTCAAGTGCATCCCGGCCTGGGGTCCGAGCGCTCGGACCCCAGACGTGCGCCGAGCAGAGCGCTGCTGCATGCACTGGGGCACGGGGTCCACACGCGATAGTGATGGCTGCAAGCGCACGCACCCGCCTGTCGTCCGCATTTCCCGCGCGTTTCTTTTCGTTTTTTTCGTTTTTTCCTTTTTACTTTATTTTCTGTTATCTTTATTGTTTTCATTTTCCTTTTGCTTCAATTTTTTATGTTTCATGTGTTTATTATATTCCTTTTAGATTTGTATCATGTATTTATTATTTTTCTTTCTTTTTATTTTCTTTTGTTATTTTAAATTATGTCTTTTCCTGATGTTCTATTATTTATTTTTGTGATGTTTTTATCATGTATTTTAGTGATGTTTCAATATGTATTTTAAGTGATATTATTTCATATTATCATCGATGTTTTATCAGGTTTCAGTTATGTTCTATTATGTTAATAGTGATGTTTTGGTGATGTACTTGATGTTCTATTATGTTAATAGTGATGTTCTGTCATGCTTCCAGTAATGTTCTATCATTTTACTAGCGACGTTCTGTCATATTACAAGCGATGTTCTCTTATATTTCTAATGATGTTCTATCATGTTTTTAAGAAAAATAATTTAATTTATAAGATATATGTTCAAAATTATTTTTTTTAAAATATATTAATGTGGGATCTTGTTTTAAAGGATTTATTACAATGAATTTAATAGTTTCATTTAGTACATGATGATGTCAGCAGTTTTGTTTCTAATTGACCCTTCTAATTCGCACTGCATGCAGCCACGGTTAAACGCGCGCTGCTGTCCCGCGGTGGGAAATTGCCGCGCACTTTTCTAGCGCGCTGGTCCCGCGGGCGCGTGGCTTCCATTCGAGCGCCCGGACAAGGGCCTCTGAATTGAGCCGGACGCCCCTGCTGAATTTGTTGCCTTGTTGGGCTAGGCCACTGGGTTTGGATCCTGTGGCAAAGCCTGGCTAGCTCCAGGACCAGACTTCTAGCCCACTGCGTGAACGAATGCCCTGAGCCCCTGGCATCTGACCCAGTAGGGTTGCTCTGTCTTGTTCGTGGTGAAAGTGAAACACTGAAACGAGTGCAAGTGCAACGTGCAGCTGGAGGAATCTCACCATCTTGTCTTCTACCTGCTGGTGCGGTGGTGCCACCTGACGCCAACGTCCGTCCCCCTCGGCACGCTCGTGAGCCCGCTACACCACGCGCCATGGAACACCGAGCCCTCTCGCGTCCTTTCAGCCGTTCCTGAAAAAAAGTAGAACGAGCACCAGTATCTCCCGGCGACCATCACGGTGGCCTACGTCCAGCCCACCGAATACGTCCAAGATCCTTCTGCCCAAGGGGCGACGAGGAAAAAGGCACTTGTCGCCTCCCACCTCGCCCCATCCCCTTGGACGACCTCTCCTGTCGTCCATGGCGTCCCTTTCCACTTTCACCTCCACGACACCACGAGACACGAGCCCTCAGCATTGACATACAGGATGGCACTGATACCCAGCTTTCCGTTTTGGACCCCAGTGTCTGTCGTCGTTCTACGGCCCTACCCGTGTGCCACTCTTCAAAATTTTCTACTTGCCCCGTTGCCCGCGCAGATAATTCTGACCGCCGCGCTATAAAGCTCAGCTTGCTGATTTCACAGTCAAACTCGACCACAGGTGAACAGCCACGAAAACCAAATGCCTCATTTCAACCATTGCTCATCCGTGCTACTGCTCCTCGCCGTCTTCGTCTACCTACCGACACGCTACGTGCACGGAGCCCATGCCAATGGCGGCCACCCTGACCTCCGCGCCCTGCTCTCCTTCAAGGCGTACAACCCGAACGCCACGGCCCTGGCTTCGTGGGTCGGCCCCAACCCGTGCTCCGGCACGTGGTTCGGGGTCAGGTGCTACAGGGGCAGGGTGGCGGGGGTCTTCCTGGACGGCGCCTCGCTGGCCGGCGCCGTGGCGCCGCTCCTCGGGCTCGGCCGGCTCAGAATGCTCGCCGTCAGGAACAACTCCCTGTCCGGCACCCTCCCGCCGCTGGACAACTCCACGGCGAGCCCGTGGCTGAGGCACCTGCTCCTCTCCCGCAACAGGCTCAGCGGGAGCCTCAACATCTCGCTGGGTGCTCTGCTCACCCTTCGAGCAGAGCACAACGGCTTCCAAGGAGGCCTGGACGCGCTGCACGTCCCGATGCTCAGGAGCCTCAACGTGTCCGGGAACAAGCTCGCCGGGGAGATCTCCGGCGACCTGTCCAGGTTCCCGAGCTCCGCTTACAGTGACAATCTCGCTCTCTGTGGTCAGCCTCTGCCGAAATGTGCCCATGCTTACGATGCTCTAGGATCAGATAGTTCTTCAGATAATGCGACCACTAGTATCATTGCCGCTCAATCTCCGAACGCTAGTGTCAGTAGTGTTCCTTCTAGCAACGGAGGGTTCAGTAAGATTAGCCTGACCGCGCTCATGGCCACCAGCATTGGCAACGCGGTGCTCATCACGGTCTCGCTAGCCATCTCCGTGGCCACGTTCGTCTACGTGAGGAGAAAGCTCCGGTCCGCCAAGGATGCTCCCGACGCGGCGCTGTGCTTCGAGGAGGAAGAAAAGAGGGACGACAGGTGCCACAAGGCCGCCGGCGGGCTCGTCTGCTTCGACGGCGGCGAGGAGCTGCGGCTGGAGAGCCTCCTCAAGGCGTCCGCCGAGGTGCTGGGCAAGGGCGTGTCCGGGAGCACGTACAAGGCGGTGCTAGAGGACGGCATCGTGGTGGCCGTCAAGCGCCTCAGCGCGCTGCAGTTCCCCGCCGCCGGTCGGAGCAAGGCGTTCGACCGCCACATGCGGCTCGTCGGCCGGCTCCGGCACCGGCACGTCGTCAGCCTCAGGGCGTACTGCAACTCCAACGGCGAGCGCCTGCTCGTCTACGACTTCCTCCCGAACGGGAGCCTCCAGTCCCTTCTTCAAGCTACAGGTGCGTGCGCTGTGAAAAATATGATAAGCAAAATCCAAAACGCATTGCCAATTTGCAATTGCTGCAAGAAAGTGAGTGTTCTTGACGGTCTGTTGCTGCTGTTGACTTCGTTGCAGGTGGAGGCGCGAGGAATCTGGACTGGACGGCGAGGAAGAGCATCTTGTTCGGCGCGGCGCAGGGCCTGAACTACATCCACACGTTCCCGGCGAGGCCGGCGCTGGTGCACGCGAACGTGAAGCCGTCCAACATCCTCGTGGACGAGCGCGGCGGCGCATGCGTGTCCGAGTGCGGGCTCATGCGCTACGCCACCAACATCCAGCAGGCCATCGCCCCGCAGGTGGCCGGCACCCGGACGACGCGGTGCCCGCCGGAGCTAATCCTGGACCAGGCGTCGCGCGGCGGTGGGTGGCACGGGTACGCGGCCCCGGAGCTGGCCTCGGGCGCGGCCGCCGCGCAGGCGACGCAGGAGTCGGACGTGTACAGCTTCGGGATGGTGCTCCTGGAGGTGGTGACTGGCCACAAGGCCGCGGACGGCGGCGGGGAGGGCAGCGACGAGACGATGGGGATGGTGAGGATCGGCATGCTGTGCACCGCCGAGGCCCCGAGGAGCGGCCCACCATGGCGCAGGTGCTCGCCATGATGACCGAGTTCATGTGAAGCAGCTAAGCTTAGCGTGTCGAGTTCACTGAATTATCACTGCTAGGATGAGCCTGTGGTAGAGCGTGGCTTCGTGTGTTGCAGATTGTGAAATGCATTGAAGCAAGTTAGCAAGATAATTGTTCGTCGGAAGATGTGTTTTTGGTTTTGGTGTGCTGTTGTGGAGGTTCGTGGCAAAATTACTCTTTTTTTTTTAGCAGACGTGGCAAAATTACTCGACTGCAAGCTTGACAGTATCCGACTATCCGGTGAAGATGGCATCCTTCTTCAGGGGCCAAAAGTCAGCCGAAAATCGAGCCCATATAAAACTGGGCCTCTCAACGGCTCAGTTAGTGGGCCAGGCCCGAAGCGCAGCGACCTATTTTGCACGTTCTCTCTGTGATAGTGGAAGTAGGCCCGAAGCTGTAGGCCTACAGCCATCTGCTTGAACTTGAACATGACCTCGTTCGCCTGAACTTATCAAGCACCACTTTGGTCTTTTAGGCGAACAATGGTCCAAACTAAGTATTGTTCGACTTGCAATTCCGTTGTAACACTTATGCCGATATGACATAATTCACGTCCGTAGATTTTTCTTTTTTTTTTTAATTCGACCTCCTTGTAGTATCTTACTGCGTGGATGGCGATGGCGCACCATTTTTGTTTCATGCCAACTGCCAGCCATGTTCCCCTCTCCTCTTCCCTGGGTTAGGGCTACAGTAAAAAAGGGCGACCGGGGAGGCGATTTCGCCCCTCCCGCCGGCGGGGGTCGCGTTCCCTCGCTCTCCGGCGGCCCTCAGCCTCGGTAGCTTGGCGCCGTAGGTTTAGGTCCTAGCGTGTCTAGGTGTTGTGTTCCGGCGGCGACGACGACGGCGTGGAATAAGGTGCCCAGCTCTTCCCCGTCTCGGCTGTGTTCTTCTCCAGCACCGTCGACGAGCTTGGGATCCTAGGAGATGGCAGCGGCCACAACTTCGCCGTAGAGGTGGAGGGGTGGTGCTCGTGCTGCTGTGTTGGTCAAGATCAGGTATGGAGATGGTTGTGGGATTCGTGGTGGGAAGGCGAGTGGTTCGAGCTCTATCTCGCGTCTATCCATGGCGTGATTCGAGTCCGGAAAGAGGGAGCTCAGGGCGCAGACCTGACTTATGGGTGCTCAGAAAAATTTCTTGCTCTTCTGAGCGGATGGGCACCTACGGCGGCCTGCCTCAAAACCGCCATGCGGTGGAGCTCCTCTCGGCTCGGAATTCGAAGGCGACGAATGGATTTGGCGGTCGACGACGGCGAGCTGCGATTCGAGTCCGGCGGTGCTCGGGGTACGGACTGACCTATGGGCGTCCACCAGAAACTTGGGCTCATGCGAGCGATTGGACGTCTACGGCGGTCCGCATCAAAGCCGCTACGCGGTGGAGCTACTTCCGGCCATGGATTCGACGGCGGCGACCGGAGTCGGCATCCCGCGACGACGAGTTCGGGAAACTTCCGTAGGGAGATGGTCAAAGGACTTGTTTGTAATTTCTGTTTTCCATAGGGTCCTTTTACTAAACTGGTATGGACAGCTGTCCTCTGTATTGGTCTACAATGTACCCGTCTTTGTACTGTACTGGTATTCATATTAATACAGGTATACTTTCAAAAAAAAAAAACTGCCAGCCATGTTGACGCAGTCGGTAGGGCGCGTGTAGGGCTGCTTCTGCCGAAGACAACTCATCTGTGGACCAGTTTGAACGACCGAGCCCGCACACACCACATGGCGCCTGGCTGGCAACACCAACATGCTTCAATCATTTCAATCTTCGGATCCCTCAACAACCCGGGCATCTCCAAGCCAACCAACGGACTCCGTGTCACAACATTCGTTTTGAGAAATTTTCTTGACGCCTTTTTCTGCCTACGTTCGTTTCAGATGATTTTTTTCTTTTTGTTGACAAATGTTCATTTCAGATGATTGTTTGAATTTGTTGAATCTTTTATGCATTTTTTTCTCCATGAAGGGAACTTTTATACACGCAAAGGCCACAATATCAGTAGCGTTTTATTTTTATTTTTATTTTTACAAAGGCAAACAAATCAATTGAATCGCCGAGACAAATTCGTTGGTCGCAGGTACCTCAGATTGCACGCGAGATAGGCATCGTGGCTCGCGAGATAGGCACAGGTGCATGACAGTATAGTACCAAAAAATTGAAACTGTATGCACTTGGTGCTCGAAGGCTGGAAAGAATCAAATAAATCATCTCATTGATAACCAACCACAAAACGAAGCAGGTACATGATCGCCGCCACAAACAATGGCGCGTCGACGCGCGCACCACCACCACGCGCACACCTCCGCCGCCGCCGACTCCATACATACACACGCCCGCCGACACCTCAACACACAAACACCCACAACACTGTAACTCAACTCACGCCAGACGAATCCACATATCAAGCAGAAACCACGCAGTTATCCAGACGGATCTAGCAGAAGAGGTAGCCGAAGGCGGCGGCGGCGAGGGAGGCCGCGGCGAGGGGCACGGCGGCGGCGGCGTCGGAGGCCGGCGCCGGGGCGGGGGCCTCGGCGGCCGCGGCGGACGCCACGAGCGCGGCGGCCATGGCGGCGGCGGCGACGAACTTCATCCTGAGACCGGCCATCTGCGCGGAGTCTGGGGTGGTGAGGTGGGTTTAGGCCGCGCCGGATCTCTCTTCGAGGGTGTGAAGCTCTAGAGAAATACGCGAGTCGAGAGAGGCAGGCGGCGAGGTGGGGGAGGACGGCGTTGCAGGGGCGAGAGTTTTATAGAGGCGGGCAGAGGAGGGCGGAGGGGACCCGCGCGGCGCGGCCAGGTAGGTTGCGTGCGGCGCTGGATGGGCTGGGGCGAACGCCGAACGGGAAGGAGGAAGGGCCGCACACGATGCACGGCTGGCTGGCCATTTGTTGGGTTCCGCCGCGTTTGGTGGCGCGGCCGGTCAGGCAGCCTGGCATTGCCTTGCGGTTGGGCTGTGCGGCGCGCGCGCGGCGGCCGCGGGGGCCGTTGGGATCCTCTCTGCTCGGCTCACCACGCGCGCGTCTGAACGCGTCGCCGGCCGCCCGCGCTGCGCGTCGTGGAGACGGGCACGAGTCGCGCCGAGGAAACTTCGTTTCGTGCGCATTTTGCTAATGCCTAGGCAGCAGCACAGCACACGATCCACGAGCACCAAAAAAAAGGTTGCTTGAAAACGTTTCGTGGTATCGAACCGAGTTGGGATCCTGCGGTGGAGCGAATTTCGGGCGTTGTTTTCGGTCACGGTGCGTTTGCACGAATTCGTGTTCGAACGCTACGGCCTACGGGTCGAGGCATGAGGAGCCCCAGGACTGGCCGCACGGAGAGGCCGATCCAGAGGATCTGAGTAGCAAACGGTCATGCGCGCATGGGCAAAGACCAGCCTGGTAGTGGGCACAGCTGGCGCGACAGTTGCGATCGGGACCCGCGGACGAGCTGTCAGCGAAAGGCTGTAAAATACTCCGCCGTGCTGGTCCTGCTGGCCTGACATGCATCCGGCATGCCACATTGCCCTCCTTCTCCCTTGTCCCCATCCAGCTTCAACCACGAGCATCGAGCACGAGGTGGCCACGAAAATTTGACCGTTGTGTCCGGAGGCACAGATATCTCAGTTCCACCGAGCAAAACGTCTATCTCAGTTCCACCGAGCAAAACGTCTGCCCGTTTCGCTGGATGGATCCGCGGCGGTAGCTTCCGGCCGACCTCGCGGTGGGAATGTGGCCAGCGGCCAAACCCGGGCTTGATTGTGGCGTGCTAACGACCAAACGACGCGTTCAAGCACGGTGCTTACAATACTACGAAATAGCTGCTGTGTGCTGTCAAGACGTGACGGGCGGTTGAAGAAGCCCGCTCGATCTGGAAGGCCCTGCGCGAGCGAGCAAGTGACGATGACGAGCACGGCAAAGACCGGGCCTGTGGTGGTAAAACCGCGTTAGTTACCGGCTGTGCTACTAGAAGGTTCTTGATTTTTTTTTTCCTTTCTTGGGCAGGACTTACGTAGGACTGAATGAATGGCTTTGCTTTGATCGTCATTGCTTTTGCGGCGTGCGCGACGCAGGTACGAGCACTCTTTGCTCGCCGGCTTTTTCTCGCGCGTCAGGACAACCGGGACCGGGAGCCACGCCGACGGCATGAATGGCCGACGACGGCAGAGCGAGCGTGTGGAACGTGGGACTTGAGCAGTATTTGCTTGCGTCGTCCTGGAAACGTCATGGACGCGCGGGCCATGTACTTGTATACTGGAGTAGTAGTGGAGCGCGGAGATGATGCACAGTTCCAAGACCACGACAACCGTGATGGTCGCTGAAGTCGTTGTGCGATGGGATCGTCAACGCAAGGGACCTGTGAACAGTGAATGTGTGATCGTGCGAAGAGCACAGAAAGTCAGGAGCGTCCGGGGTGTATTCAAGGAGCAAGCAAGAGAGCCACGCAACCAGTAACCTCCCGTTGGAGTACTTGATTTTGGCAGTCTGGCTTGGCTCTGGTTCTTTATTCAGAGATTCAAACCATGAATGGGAAGTTTGTTTTAGAAAAGGCCTCTTTTTTTAAAAAAAAAAAGAAAAGAAAAGGAAGCTTTATTCGTATCTCAGCATAAGTTATTCACTCAATCAAAGTTTAAAACGAAGCGAATCTCTGGCATACAACAAGCTCGAAAGAAGTAAAAATAAACTATGCACTAAGCCTATTAGAAAATTGCCACCCATGTTTTGTGAAGATTTCCATTGTTGTTGTCTCCATGATATGACTTGACATTTAAATAAATAAGAAAATAGTATCAGTTTGTCATAAACTAAATAATTTTCACTCAACCAAATAGAACAAACCACTTAAGAAAATACCTCTAAAAGCTTAAAAAACCTCAATTACAATGTTCAGTTTTTTTCTAGACTTTATGGATGTTGTTTTCATTTTTGTAAAGATTTTGTTTTTTCCAATTGCTAAATCTATTTTTTAAACAACTTAAACATTTTATGTTTGATTTTTCGTATCTTAATATATCTATATGATTTTTTATTCCAAAATGGGTAATGTCTGACATCGAAATAACCAAGTCCGGCCCCAAATCCTTATAATGGGCTAGGTGATCTCTGACGGCCCGGACCAGGAAGATCTCGCACAGGAGTCGCGGCCTTCTTTTGCTAAAAAAAGGAGTCACGGCCTTGTTCCCTCAAAAAAAAAAAAAACCAGTCACGGCCTTCTTCCATCTGGCCGACGCCACTCACTCTCTAGTCTCTACCCCGTCCGTGTGCACAGCTCGCCGGTCGCGGCCTGCGGTGCCGAGCGACCACCAAGCGGCCAGCGAGGCTCTCCGTGGCGCACGCGTGCACGCAACGCCGTGACGATGCTCTTGCTTCTCACGCCGGGCGCCCGGGCGGCGCCCTCGCCGTCAACGCTCTCGCGCCTACTCCTTCCGCTCCACCTACAAATTACTAATGGCCGCCACAACCACCAGCACGGTCACGTCTCCACCTCCGCCTCCGCTTCCCCCTTCCTGTACCCTCGCCTCCGCACCCGCCGCGGCCGATTCTTCGCGTCCTCCTCGTCTCAGGTCCGACTCGCCTCTCCGCTTTTGCCGCCGCCGGCCGACCCTAATTTTATTAACTGTTTCGGGCGGGCAGATGTTCGATGAAATGCCTCCGCGGCGGCGATGTATTTGGCTGATGGTACTCTGGTGTTGGTTTTGTCTGCGTTGCAGATGGCGGCGCCTGCAGACGCCCCCGGTGGTTCCTCTGACGCGTTCGAGGTGATCCGCGCTCACCAGGTGCGGCCCTTGGCCTTTCTCGTTGGCTTTGGGGTTGTGAGTTGTGACATGTGGGTGTGGGCAGTAGCTATGCAACTCAAGTGAAGTGAATTGGGTGGTTTGGGTCCGTTGAGCTGTGTAGGACCCCAGTGTGCCCAAAATTTTGGATTTTTGGGACAAATAAATTCAAAACATTGAAACAAACGCCAAAAGGACCTATTCAATTCACTTGAGTATTGAATTCACCAAAAGGAACCATTCAATTGAAATAGGTGAATGGTTTAGTATGGTTATTTTTGTTTTGTACAGTCAACGTGAGGAAGAAAAACCAGAGTCCCATGTTCTGATGTTGTGAGGAGGCCTCATTGTCTCTTGTAGCAAATCATAGGTTTTCCCAACTGAACTTTGTCAATTCCCAGCATGATTAATCAACTTGTCATGTGATTCAGTGAGTGTCTCCGCAACAACTGTGGTAGGGTTGAATACTTAAAAAAAATAGCGAGTCGCTTAAGCTTGTACCTGACTACCTGAGCTTTTCGGATGTCGATTTAGTCATTGTCTCTGGATCTTTCTTATTTACTCAGTATTCTCATAATTATAGGCAAAAGCTGCTCGTCTTTCTCCAGTTGAAGAAATACGGACCATTCTGGACCGAAGTGTCAGAGGCGTTCTTGCTACCCATTCTCAGGTAGACTATGAAACAACAAATGTTGTTATATTTGCATGTCTTATTGGTAAAAAACACTTTAGCTAGTATTTTCCTTCATCTACCCTCAAAAGTTCGTAATTGCCGAGCGTTGGATAATGTGAAGAGACTAACCCACAGTTCATGAAGAACAATCTTGTCTTTTGAAACTTTGGAACTTATTATTTTGTTTCTAATGCTTTGGTGACATCCAGTTTTTACTGAACAAGGTGCTAATCTAGATATTCTCTTATTCATAGCATGCTTTGTACTCCCTCCGTCCCAAATTATAAGTCATTTCGACTTTTATGAGTACATACATTTTGCTATGCACCTAGATATACTATGTCTAGACATATAGTAAAAGCTATATAACTAGACACTAAAACAGCTTGTAATTTGGAATGGTGGGAGTAGTTTTGTACTTGTAGATGTCGTGATTCTGCCTCCTTCAAGTATAAGTTTTTCTACTTGGTAAAGAGCGAATAATATTTATCTAAAAAACTGAGTGAAGACAGACTCTAGTTTTCTTTTGATTAAACAAGCAGGGAATTTTTATTTCCAGCACTACAATATGTTTAATCTTGCAGAATTATACTGTCAAGGGCGTCAAGCCCTAGGGTAGCTGGCCCTCGGCTACGTAGCTCGTAGCCTCGGTCCGTCGTCTTCTCCGGCGAGGTTTGCCCCTCCGCCGTAGGCTTAGGATTTTAGGGGGAGAAAGAGAGATTAGTTTTAATCATATATTGCTTGATTTCCATTGTGCCCCATGGGCTGAATATAAAGGATACATAGGACTGTCACCTCTTGTGCCTAGACAATATGGCACTAATCCTATAGACAAATAACTAAGAGAGACTCGCGCTACAGTACCGCGGGTGAACAGTACCAGCGGTGCTACAGTAACCTGGGCTTGGGCCCTACAGCCCATTAGGCCCATGACACTAGCCACCCTCCTCGGTGGCGGGGCCGCTACGCGCGCCTCGGCGCGGCGCACGTCACGTGCCCGACGGCGCTGTAGGTTAGGCCCCACATGACATATACTAGTCTTGTTCGGGCATTTCTTAATTAATTATTATGATTGCAGGATCATGTTGGTTATCCATCTGGTTCAATGGTTGATTTTGCATGTGATCAGGATGGTTCCCCCATATTGGCAGTGAGTAGTTTAGCAGTTCATTCAAAGGTAAGGTCATTTTTTGCTTTCATGATTCTGTATACATGGATTAGAGCCTTTTGTGTTACCTTTCCATGTCCATTATGCATGGATGCCTTACATTTGGTAGCATCACTGAAAAATACGTTGAAGCGCATATGCGGGCGCATGAAGAAATATGCGTAGATATGCAAATCTAGCACTGCTAGAACATTTGTTTGAATTGCATAATTATCTAGTCTACATTAAGTAAACACATGCAACAGTTATAAACATATTTCTTTCACCAGTGACCCTTATGCTTTGTTACCAATTTTGCAGAATCTCTCAGGAAATCCTAAATGCTCACTTCTTGTTGCCAAAGACCCTGAGGACAGAACGGATACTGTAATCACTGTATATGGTGATGCTGTTCCTGTAATTTCCTTCCTCCTTTGCTTGCCCACTGATATATCATCATGTCTTTTCCTTGTTACATTTCAGATACATTGCTAAATCATAATGTGCATATAACAACAAGACTTCTTAATCTTGAGCAAGTTAGTGCAGGCTAGTGGTGAAACCGAACAAGAGCCATGAAAGTTGGGGATAAAATCATAATTTGCATGTCACCTGATAGTAACTGTGTTTGCTGACGCCCTTATTCTTATTTGCAGGTTTCTGACGAAGAAAAAGATTCAGTGAGAAGCGCTTACCTAAGAAGGCACCCTGATGCTTTTTGGGTATACTTTCTTAATGTCATTACTATTGCAAAGACCAACCTTAATGGAGTACTGATTGTGATGATTTATTTGCCATATTAAGGTTGACTTTGGTGACTTCAGTTTCCTGCACATCAAACCTA
Source organism: Themeda triandra (assembly GCA_018135685.1). NCBI lineage: Eukaryota > Viridiplantae > Streptophyta > Magnoliopsida > Poales > Poaceae > Themeda > Themeda triandra. Next base: position 789,488 of record JAENPR010000127.1, read on the forward strand.
AAGCTGTGCGCTATGTATCTGGCGTTGCAACTGCTCTCCTTGGCTCTGGAGGTAGGTGCCTTTTTTGAATCGCGTAAAGGAAAGCTAGTCACCAAAAGAGACACTGTCATGATGCAGAAGTGTATGGTTCTGCAACTTTCACATATTTTTAGAGTAACCATGTTCTTATTCTTATGGACCTCACTTATCCTCCCACTATTAGCATAAATGCATAAATAGAAACTACATATCTGAGATGCACATGCATCTTAGTCAATTCTGTAAACATAACAAAAAAAAAATGGTGATAGTGTTTTATTGCCTAATATGCTAATTTAATGTCAAAATTCCCAGAATTCAGTGCTGCTGAGTACAAGGAAGCAAAAGTTGATCCAATATCTCAATTTTCAACTCCTATTACAGTATGTCTGGATTCTGTTTCCCTTACTCCTTGGCCTTATATATTTATTGGGCTTTACACTAAATGTTTCAACATTATAATTGTATATGCCCTACAGAGCCATATGAATAAGGATCATGCCGATGATACAAAGCTCATTGTGCAACACTCCACTAATGTTAAGGCAAGTAAATGACGAAGTCTACTTATGTAGCATTTGTTCCACCACTATAACAATAAAGTATTTATTCCAATAATATTACTGCAAAACCTGATATATCTTGTATCTTGAAGAAAGTTGTGCCTAAATATTCTTTTCCTAAGGGGTGAGGACACTGACTGTTTTTATAATGTAGTTGTTTCTGTAACTAAATAACTAGCATTTTTTATTGATCATATATTTGTTTCTTTTGTTCTTGACACATTGTGTTGCTTGTAGTTCGGAAAGTGAAAATTGTACTCTGTTTAAGGCATATGCTTGCAGTCTTGTCAATACACATGTGCAAGGGTAGATACATCATCCAGGGATCTGCGTGCAACTGTGCGATTCTTGCCCTGGGAAAACAGCCAGCCATTCATTAAAAATTGCAAACTACTTCCTCCGTTCCAAATTATAAGTCTCTTTGACTTTTTTTTTGGTGTTATTATGTATCTAGACATGTTATTATATCTAGATACATGGTAAAATTGATGTACCAAAAAAGTCAAAGTGACTTATAATTTGAACGGAGGGAGTAGTTTACAAATGAATGTAACCATTTGCTTTATAGTCTATTTGTTATGTATACTTGACAACCAGAAGTGTTATTCTGCGGTTTGTAGGGTTCAGTGCTGTAGTTAGCATTGTACATAGTGTTTAGTTATCATTATTACTAAACAATGCAGTCATGAAACTCTTGATCACCCATGAGCATGGGATAGTAGCAAAGGAGGAATGCATTGCATAACTTCTTATACAGTCTGTCCATTTTGTGTTGCTACACTTTTGACCAAATATTGATTTCGAATATATTGGAACTTGAAAGATGACAAATGCAATTCAGGTGGATTTTGCTTATATGCTGGATGTGGACAGCCTTGGTTTTAATGTGAAGGTAACTTTTTACAGCATGTGCCTTGTACTTTTCTAATTTTTACTGGAAATGCCCTGTACCTGCTCAGTGTCATACTGAGATACTGACTAATGCAATGGTAACAGTATAAACTAAACAAAATAATACCTGGAAATTATTATATGTTAGATTTTGCCTACGCAGTCTGGATCAGTAGGACTAAAAAATGGATCAGTAACCACAAGGTCAGCATTACAATATCATAACAGAATTGCAACATTTCAATGTTCTGGCCTTTATTATGGTTTGGATAATACAATTTGTTTGACTGTGATCTTTTACTTATTTGGCTAGACAATTGCACCTATAATTAATGAGCTCGGTTATCATGTAAAAAAAAAAAATCCAACTTGTTATAAATTCTGATATGCCTATTTCTTCTGCTCAGGCTGGTTATGATGGAAGTGTTCTGAAGTTGCGTATACCGTTCCCAAGGCAGGCTCAAGACAGGAAGTGAGTCCCCAGCTCTTGACTCTCTTAGCCTTCTAATCTGACAACTCTTCTTTTCCTGTAAAAAATGAACTGATTTCCTATGAAATTCCTATACGATTCTTATGAAATTCCTGCATTCCAAAGGCACCCTTAATTTGCGTGCTATTAATCTCAGATGCTTTTTCTTCATGGTTGTCTTTAAGTAGGCCATTTAAAATTGATGCCTAAATGCAGTTATTTCTGAATATTCCTTGATCGGATCTCTGACATGGGCTTGTTACTGTTGTACAGGGATGTTAAGACACTAATTGTGGAAATGCTCCAAGCCGCAAGAGCCTAATCTTCAGATCCTGAATGATGTCGTCGTTCTGGAAGGTGAAGAATCTGTCGGTGCAAATGAAAGTAAACCTAATGAATAAGAGTTCTTGGGTTACCGTCCAATCTCTGCACCAACTGAAGGCGGAGCCACATAAATTTCATGAATTGATACACGACCTTGTATATAACAAAGAGCGCTTGAAGTACTTGTACTTGAAGTACCAGCTTTTTCACAGCCTACAGCAGCTTTTCCACAGCTAAACTAAATAGATTCGAGAGTTCACTTTGTGTGGTCTAATTTGAGATTACCTAAACTTTAGACTGGAATTCAAATAGGCACCATTCTTATCTCACCTCTTGTAGGTTGTCCAACGTGTCACTCACTTGGTGAACATCATTCTTTGTACGGCTTCTTTTGAAATGCACATTCCTTTCCCTATTAGCACAACAATCGGTCACCCTGACTCAAGATCTTTGTTTTTTTTTTTAAAAAAAATAAAAGAAAAAGAAAAAGGTTTGTGTGGGCTAGGTTCAGACAGGGGCGGATCTAGGGGGGTGGGGGCTAATTGCTTGATTTCAATGGTAATCACTGTAGTAAAAACTTGATTTCACCATTGAAGATGTTTTAGCACCCCCCCCCCCCCATTCTCCATCCTGCATCCGCCACTGGGTTCAGCACACAACAAAGCTGACCCAACTATAAAGATTCAGCCCATATTAGATAGAACTTCGATCTATTTCAAAACTACTATGACCATTCTATCTTTTCTTTATCTCTGCCATCTTTATGTTTGAAACCCTGTATGTTGTTTCTATTATTTTCCGCACTCCTAATATGTTTGGCTGAGAGCCCGAGACTGATACATACGGAGAAGGGGAGGCGAAAGAAAGAGGTGGCGGAAAAAACATGATAGAAATTTTGCCAAAGATGCCCATGCGTTGCAACGGGAGAAGAAAAAAAACACTATCTAGGCCAAATATATTTGATGATTCAACTCAAATGATGATCTCACCTTCCACGGTTGATCACTAGAATGCATTTCTCTCCCAACGTAACTATGCATCACGACAATATTAATTTGGTGTCATAATGTTTATATACTTTTCTATAAATATAGTCAAATCTAAAATAGTTTGGTTTAAGATAGTTCTAAAATTTGATAGGCTGAGTGAGTGTAAGATAGAGTTTTCTAAACAATAATAAGAACAGTAGTAGTAACAATAACAACAATAATAATACATGCATACAATGTTTTCACATTGTTGTGCTTTGGGTATGATAGCAAGTATGTTCGTTTGTTCTAACAAGTGAAAAAAAGACTTAATTTTTTTAAATCCATTATTATATAAACCATTTCAATCAAAAACAATCATAAATTGTTAAATTAGTTTTAATATAAAAGGGCTATATATCTCATCAAGATCCATTGTGGATCCATAATACCAAAATTTATATGCTAGTATTAACTTCCCACTGTTAATTTCCTTGGTACGTCACTTCTTGTTAAGCTTCCTACGTCGCTTTTATCGCAAAGGAGCGCGAGATGGAGACTGAGAGGGCGGACAAGAAAAATGGCAGATTGAAATTTTGGCAATTAGGTAGAGAAGAAGATATAGATATAGAATTATTAGGTATAGATATAGATATAGATATAGATATAGATATAGATATAGATATAGATATAGATATAATGAATCGGGATTTAATATTGGCAATGCACCGTATAAGTAATCGAAATATATAGTCCTAGTGCTAGTATAGGAGTAATAATGAACAATAATGGTCAATGTTATACTACTGTCGAATGAAAGAAGAGTATGTACGGTGGACCAATATCGTCGTCATTCCTTCATAGCTAAGCAAACAAGACACCCAAATTGAAACTGCACCGCAGACCAGGAAAGACCGCAGGCATGCTTGAAGAGGAAGACGACGAGCGAGGAAACGGCCGTGGCCCGTGGTGGCTCGCTCCGTTCGCCTTGCGCCGTGGAGTAGAACCACCGGCAAACCAAGTGGGGCCCTGGCGCCGGGGTGGTTGGGTGGGTGAGGTGGGCCCGCATTGATCCATTGCAAGCCACTGCTGGTGCGGATTGCTGACCTCGCATCGCCGCGGGCCAAACGTGGTAGGGGGAGGCCAGCATCGTCCGTCTTCCCGGCAAGTGGCACACGCGCAACAGCAGGCCAGCGGCCAGGCCAGGAAGCGTGACCGCGTGGAGACTGGAATGGAAGGCTCCGTCGTGGATTCCACCGTCCCCACTGGCACCACTCCCCAGCCGAGCCAGGCCACCACCGCCAGGGCAGGTAGGCGGATAGAGCCCGGCGTCGTCTTTCCCGACCCGCGGGCCGCGCGCGTGCCAGCAGCCAACATCCCTATTTATACGGCGTGTTGCTCCAGTTCGTCCAGTCGTCACGCGAAAGCGAAAGCGAAAGCGAAAGCTTCCCCTTCCTTCCATTCCTTCCTTCCTTCCCCTGAGCGATCAGCGATGGGCTCCCGCTACGAGGTGGAGGTGACGGTGGGCTCGGCGCGGGACCTGAAGAACGTCAACTGGCGCAACGGCGAGCTGAAGCCGTACGCCGTGGTGTGGGTCGACTCCGGCGCCAAGTGCTCCACGCGCGTGGACCTCGACAACGGCGAGAACCCCGTGTGGGACGAGAAGCTGCTGGTCCCGCTCCCGCCGTCCTCCCGCCTCGACGACGCCGTCCTCCACGTCGACGTCGTGCACGCCAACGCCGCCGAGGGCGTCAAGCCGCTCGTGGGGTCCGCGCGCCTCCCGCTGCGCGACGTCCTCGACGACGCCGGGGTCGGGGGCAAGGCCTCGCGCAGCCTCCGCCTCAAGCGCCCCTCGGGACGCCCGCACGGCCGCCTCGACGTCCGCGTCGCCGTCAAGGAGCCGGCCAGGTACTACGACCCCAACCCTTACCCGGCCCCCGCGGGCTACGCCAACGCGGGCGCGCGTGACCCCTATGGCTCTGCTGGCGGCGGCTACGGAGGTGGCTACAGCTCCGGTGGCAGCTACGGCGGCTCCGGAGGGGCATACGGCTCCGGTGGCGCCTACGGCAGCGGCGGCGGCGGCTACGGCGCCGCGCAGCCCTACACCGCGGCGCCTCCGGCCGGGTACCCTTCCACCTACGGCTCCGCGCCGCCGCCTCCTCAGCCGGCGTACGGCGCTCCACCTGTCGCCGCCACTGCCGGGTACGGCGCGCCTCCTGTCGCCGCCACCACCGCGTATGGGACCGGCACCGTTGGTGCCGACGGCAAGAAGAAGAACAAGATGGGGATGGGCACGGGGCTGGCGGTGGGCGCGGCGGCGGGCGTGCTCGGAGGCCTGGCGCTGGCCGGCGGGGCCAGCTACCTGGAGGACAAGTTCGAGGATCGCGTGTCGGAGAGGGTGGAGGAGAACCTGGAGAGGGAGGACTCGTACGGCGGCGGCGGCTACGGGGGTGGCTACGACGACTATGGCGGCGACGACGACTACTGATCGGACTACCTGATCCTCCACCGTCAACCATTTGGCCGGCTGCTGCGCGCGCTTGTGTCCTAAATATTTACTTTACTTTATGATGAACGTTGCGAATTTCTTTCTCCGTTGTGGTTTATTTCGGAGGTAGTATTGTTGTTGAGATTGAGACTTGAGATCCTCATCCGAGGAGTTGAGAAAAATTAATCCCATCGCTAAGTGTGTATTGGATTGATCATACATCGAGCTAAGTTTCGGTTGCTTCACACCGATAGATAGCTGCAGAGTAGGACTTTCGGTGACTGCTGTACCAAGTGATGGGTGTATCGAAGACGACGACCAAGTGACAGTGACTCGGTGGGAGCGGGCCACCAGTCCATTTCCATGGCTTCCAATTTCAATTGGATGGAGTAAGCAGAGAGATGCCGTGCCGAGACATCTATTCGGCATATGCTTTTCCCCTTCGGCTTGTTTAATTCCCCGGTTGCCTTCAAAGCTAAATCTGTCTTCTATACTCCATGGATTTGATTGGATCATATACCTCTATCAGATCAGGTTTCTTTCATTCCTTGCTTGCAATTTCGTTCGACCGCCACTGGGCAATTGCAGATAGACGACAGGTTCATTGGATGCCAGCTCGTGGAGTTTCAAGAGTCTATTGAAGAAGCCATAATACATTTTTTTTTTCGTCAGCTAGCTACGCCAGCACGCCGCTGCCTATCAGTTACCACTTGATCACACTACGATGCTCTTCAGCGATGCTTACCCAGCCCATTGCCGCCGCCCTCAGGCTGACGTCCGCGTCGTTATTCCTACCTTCCTGTAATCCTGTGAAAGAAAACGCAGTAGCAGAACTGCAGAGCCGGCTGAGGCAAGGCTCGCCGCTTTTGGGGAACAGGGGAAGAGATGGAGCACAGAAGAGTGAAGGATCAGGTAAGCATGAGCCCGTGATGTTTATCTACTGCAATGCCGCCGCCCGAATCTCCATATTAGATTACGTCGGCCGTCTCTCTGCGGCGGCGGTTTCTTCTTCAAAACTGTTTGGCGTCGGTCCTCCTTAGGTTTCACTGCGTTCCTCATCACCGCCGCAAACGCAATCTCGATTTTACCTTACCCTCTCTAGTTTAACCTCCCTAATGTCTGCGCTTGCAATTGAGATTCGGGAGTTTCCATAGCAAAATTTGCAGCGAGTTAGATGATTTCCTCTCCATTTTTTCTATATATTTTACTGAAGTAAAACTGAACTACATCTGTGAGCATTAACTGTTGATTCTGGTAGATGGTACGTACCCATGTAGGTATAGCAGGTGGTAGATGGTACGTACCCATGTAGGTACCCCCATATACCCTCACGGATATCTTTGGGCCTCACCACCGAAGGCGGCCCAGTCCAAGACGAAGACGTGCGGCACACGACGTGCACCGCACGGTTTAGTATTAGTACCAAATAGGGTATTCTACTTGTAACTTTGTCCCTTCGGCATATATAAGGAGGGGCAGAGGTCCTTTAGCGGGGGAACTCAACTCAATACGGAGCAGATCTCTACGGTCTCTCTTGTAACCCAAACCTCCGTGGTTTGGGATCTTGTACTCAGGTACTTGATCATACAGCATAACACGAGAAGCAGGACGTAGGGTATTACGCTTCCGAGCGGCCTGAACCTGGGTAAACCTTGTTGTCTCTGGTTTGTCTTGTTTCTCGAACGTCTAGATCGTAGATCGTAACACGCCCTTGCCGAAACTCACCGCCGTGGGATACCCCGTGGTGGACTGCTGGTTATCCGTAATCGACAGTGGCGCGCCAGGTAGGGGATGGCGTTTTTGATCTCAAGGCGATCCAGATGGTTTTTTCTTCTCTGCTTCCATGGAGTTCGGGGCAGGTCTGGCCTTCACCGACGGCGCGTTCATCGAACACCGGCGTAGCGACGACCACCGGAACCAGGGAGGCGGTGCAGCCTGCACCAACGTCATCGACCACCTCGCCGACAAGTCTGCTCTGGCAACTTGTTGGCAGCTTCCTTAGCGGATCGATCTGCATCGATCTGTCGAGGCTAGCATCACCATCGTCCAACACCGTCGGCGCGGACGCACGAGCCGTACCGACGAAGCCGCCCAGATCAATCTGGCTGCGGTCCAACCAGCAACAAGCAGTGCTGCAATGGCCCTTGCCGTAGGCGCCGCTTTGTGGCACCACGTCACGATCACATGCCAAAGCCCCGATCGGATTAGACTACATCACGTCGAAGTCCTATCGGTCTAGGCTTCTTGGCCAAATACGTCACGTGACAAGAGCGTAGATCGATCTACGTTCCTCTACACCGGCTAGCATGCAAGATACGACGTATCAAGCTACGTCTCCATGCAATCTCCGACGACGAGCCATCAAGGCATATATCCACGTATCTGTGGACCTTGGCAACGGCGGTGGCGGCGTCATACATCGTATCGCTCTTCGGTCTCACGATCCAATCTGAGGCATGCATGCGAGGCTAGGCGGCATTCATCGAGTCATCGTCACGTGTTTCCATAACAGACAACGAGCATATTACAAACATCCATCCTATGTTGGTTGCTGAGCGGGGGTGCCGGCCACGTCGCTCCGAATTCGTTTGCTGAAAGGAGGCAGTGTCCACGTCGCTCCAAATTCAGTTAGGCTATCCACGTCGCTCGATTTTTTTTTTGCAGAAAGGCCCTTCGATTTCGCGGTATTCCCACCCAGGTCCGCTGTGAACAGTAGCTACGTTGATTTCTTTTTCACTTTTACCCCCGTAAGAGTGAAATCCTTCGCCGAAGAAGACAAAATTCCAAAGGCTGGGCGCTTTTACAGTTACCCGCCCGCCTGCACTTTTTGCACATACCCCCCCGCCGCCGTTCTTCGTATAAATTGGAGTCTCCCTTCGGGCAAAAAAAAAAAAAAAAAAAAAAAAAAATCCCACTCCCGCTCCCCTCCCTCCCGACCCTCTTCCTCCTCCTCCGGATGCGCGAAGGGCGGGCGGCGCTGCGGCGCCGCCGCGCCGGCCAGCGCGGCCGCCGGGGCGAGGCAGCGGCCATGGGCGGAAGCGGCGTCATGGCCGAGGCGGCGGGCGGCGCTTGGGCCGAACGATGGGCTACCCGCGTCCGCGAAGCGGGAGCGGCCGGAGCGGGCGGCTGCGGGCAGCGCGCGGCGGTGCGTGCCCGGGGGGCCCCGGCGCGCGGCCGGCTGCGGCTGGGCGCACGGCGAAGCGGCGGCTACGGGCGGGCCGCGGGGCGGCGCGGCCGGCCGGCGCCGGCGCCTGCGCTCGACCTGGCGGCGCTGGTGAGGTTTCGCGGCGGCGCCCCGACGGCGGCCTCCCTCCCCTCTCCATCTCCTGGACTCCTCCGCGCGCAACTCCGTTCGCAGGTGATGCTGTTGCTGTGCGTCAGGTTAGGGTTAGGGTTAGGGTTAGGGTTAGGTCCCCCTTCCCCTCTCTCTCTCTCCCTCCGTCTCGGTCTGCTACGGCCATGGACGAGCTCGCGGCATGGGTGGGCGGGGCCGTCCCCGTCGCTGCGCTGTCGGCCTCCTCGTCTCTCTCCCGGGTCCGCCTCGCCGGCGGCCACTCTATCCTCCTCTGTCCCATGGCTCGTCCCCCAAATCCCCTCTCCATCCCTCTCTCCCTTTGCGCGGTTGATTCGGCATGGGTGCAGCCTAGGCTACCTCCGTGTTGATGAGTTGGCCTTCCCACCTGCTTTGCTGTCAAGGAGACGGAGGTGTTCCGTCTCTTGTCTTTAACCCTAACCATTCTATGTTGGTTGCTGAAAGGTTGTGGTGAACACGTCGTTCCAGATTCAGCCATGCTATCCACGTCGCTCCAATTTATTTTGCGAAAAAACCAACCATTCTATGTTGGTTGCTGCAAAGAGGCTCTAGAGACGTCACCTCAAAATCGTTGAGGCTATCCACGTTGCGACGGTTGTTTTTGTGAAAAGGCCCATCCGCTTGCTCGCCGATTAGCACGGTCGTAGAGCGGCGACACCCGGGCTGCCGCATCGTCGGGGGTGCGAGGCTGTTGCTGCCCGCCGTCTACTCAAGCCTACGGCAGCCATGCCATGCCTACACGACGCTGCTACAGAAAGTTGTGTGCTCTTCTGTTTCTAAAATGTCTTTGGCCATAGCAGAACTGATATCCTTTGATGTTGTGTGCCTACTGAGGCTTTGGGATTGTGTGATGATGAATTGGTAGAATGAGACAATGGCATTCTGCGGTTAAACCGAACTGTTCTATGTTGCTTGCCATTTCCGTTGATTTTGTGATGCCGTATCATTGTATCTTGGCGTTCTGTTTTCCACGTGTTGGTTTCTTTTACGTTCGCTGCATTTTATGCAGCATCGTCGCCGAGGATAAGCCCATTGTCGATGATGTCCTCACTCCACATAGGTTGTTAGTTCTATTACTGAGCACATCCCATTGCCAATGATGTGTTCATTACTGTTCCATTGGAGGTTACTATAATTTATTTTGCTTCCTCTGCTACATTTCTCTTTGTCTTGTTCATATGGCTTCCCTCAGTTGCATGCATTCTTTTATAACTCAAATTTAGCCTCGCTTTTCCTCCCTTTTCCTCTCTTGTGATCTTTTTATTCTCATTTGGAATGCTCCAGTTCCATATGTTACGATGGCTCCTCGGTGTTCTATGATATTTGTTATTTCTATTCTACTTTTGTTGAATTGAGCCATTTGCCAAATAGTAAAATATGGAACATTATATATATGGTTCTTTTTGGTATTCTTAGTAAGCTAAGGCATATTCGGGTATGCAATAATATCCTACTTCCGCAGCTCCTGCCTATGTCTCCTTATAAATCTAATGTTTTTTTTACCTTATTCCCTCTACAGGATGGTGGTTTCACTGCTTCTAAAAACAGTGTTTGGTCATTTTCAGACTAACTGCGCCTTTCATTGCCATACGTGGTGCATTGGCATGTCATGTACAGATTGGTGTCTCCATGGGATTACTTTGGATTATAAGTCTGCATAAAATGGAGTGTTGTTCTTCCTTCATTTACAGTTGCGATATATACCAAATGTTTTTCACAGAGATATGGCGGTGTTGCTCCGAACCATGGCCTCATGATCGTCTCCTTCTATTTTGTACTCTATATCTCCAATTGTATTTTCCTCACACTGGAGGGAGTACCTCAGTAGCAATAGTTCCTTCTGCTCAAGTTGAAAATGGAGTTGTCCTCATGCTGCTACAGATTCTTTCAGATATACATTCAAAACCACATTATTTTGGATTCCCATTAGTTTTAAGTGTCCAAAGCTTCTACAGGAACAATAGATTTTTATGTCAGTGATTGTTTGGCCCATAGATGGCATCATGAAATTTTTAGCCCATAAAATCCTTTCTTGTCAGAATTAAGAGTTTAGGAAGATTTGGCACTGTTTTATATGTACATGACCTTCACAGGTTGCCAACCATGCTGTTGTTTTTTCATGCCGTGATTATCTATCTATTGTTGTCCTCAATCTATAGGTTGGTGATTTTACTTTTTAGTATTTTTATAAAAGAGAAACTGCCACCTTTATATGCTGCATGAACTCCTTTTGCTTTTAATGACATTGTCAGCTAACCTTTTTCCTTTCCATCTTGCAATTGTTGGATGAGTTTCAGATAAAGGCAGTAAATATAGCAAATGGCAACAGTTTGGAACTTCCGACCTTGATGTTTCAGATAAAGACAGGTAATGCAGTTTACTACATGATCATTTACATCGTGTATCCATGGAGCTGATACTTATCCCTCAAAATGAATTCATTGGAAAATATAGACTGCAGTGTCAATATTTGTATGGCATGGCATGTTATCCCTGCCTTGTTGCTTTAGACAAACATTCTCTGCCTTCTAAATAAATGGGTCCAGTAACATGAACATTACCCCAGGTTTTGAGCATTTGCTATGTTGCAGACATGGTGCTTTATATACATGAGGATGATGGGATGATTTTGAGTGGAGTTAGGGGACCGTGCAAAATTGCAAATTGGGCTTAGAAACGTCAGCTCTATCTCTATGCCAATGGCATGCAGTTTGTAGATTGACACATGATGTAGCCATTGATCACTTGACCGTGACTAAGCCGAACCCACAGTTCAAACTTTTGATACATTCTGATGTCTTTAGATTTAGAAGTGTCAATTTCCTTTTGTTCACACGTGATTAATATTTTTTTCCCTTTCAGGACTACTTGCCACCAGGAAAATCTCCTCTCGTGTGTACACTACGTACCTCTCATGTATTTATTTGCAGTACCTTTGGATAATAACTGACATGAAATTGGAGCTTGGGTTACGTTTTGTCATGCACATTTCAGAGGAAATACTTACACATTATATTATATGAATGCAGATATCCACAGATGTTGTCTCTGTTAGTTGTCAACAGTAGCTTCACAATTTTGCAAGTGGCATACGGGAGCATGATCAACCTGATTCACGAGAAGATGAAAACATTGGCTGCCTCGCATGATCTGACCGTCACCGGTTTTTGCTAATTCAACTGTCCTTTGTGTTCAGCAGGAGTTTATGGTGCATATTTCACATAGCAGAATACTCGATCGGTTTCTTTGAATTTAAGGTGCAAGCGGTCTATTTTAAAGATTGAGCTAATTTTTATATGAGATCAAACAGAATGCAGGATCTCTTTTATATTTGTATTTTGCCGCTTTCCTCCTGTACAATGTGTTGATCATAGATATTATATTTATTCAACCGATGACTGTTTGTGCTAGGCGCGCAAGTGCGCGCCATTCCACTAGTACATATATGTGCCATGCAATCTTTGACGACAAGGAATCAAGAGCGCGTAAACGCATCTAATGCAAGTTGATTATCCGACTTGCATGCATGCATCATACATACAGATCGAATTCTCTCGGCAGATCGGTCGGCGAGTCTATCCTTCATCGAATCCGGATCTGATGACTCCTTCCCAACGGAGTTCAATTCGATCTGGCTCCCAAGAATCACGGAACTAGTGTATGTATATGCATATACGCGTATACAGGATATTGATCAGCGACACCTTGCTCAAAGCTAAGTCAAATACTTATCTCTCACATTTATTTTCTTAATATCCCATGATATAGTACGTATCCGGATATCTACATATACCTGACTATTTTTGCCAGGGATCCAAGGACGCTCGAGAGGCTCCTCCGAGCCACGTCCGTAAGCACCACGTCGAGCAGACTACAGATCGACCGCGTCTATCTGCTCGACCACAACAGCAACATGTCTCCAAAGACAAGCTAAGTTTCTTCAAGAATTAATAAAGTTTTTTCTTAATTCTTTTTCCTGTTATAGTTGTGATCCGTGCACCAATCTATTATACATGCGCCCTGCATAAGTCACAATTAAACTTTGTTTCCTGCCCGCCGAGAACGGCTTGACAAGGCACTGCTTCGATCCTCTTACGATGTGTTACAGCTCCGCGCTACGTGGCACTAGGAGATTCGGCAGTCGCTCTCTAAAGGTACCTAGGATTGTACCTAGTGATCCCGGCGTACCGCGCTGTTCACTAGTGCATCCCTTTGTCACCAGACAGAGTTAGCTTGCTTCGAGGGTGGGGGCAAAACTTAATTGTCGACATAATTTTTTGCAAACCAAGACTTTGCATATTTCAAAACGGCATGCATGTTTTCACCCGTCATGCATAAGTCACAATTAAACTTTGTTTCTTACTCGCCGAGAACGATTTGAGAAGGTCCTGCGTCTCGGTCCTCTGTCGATGTGCTATAGCTCTGCGCTACACGGCACTAGGAGATCCGGCAGGCACCCTCTAATAGGTACTTAGGATCGTACCTAGTGATCCTGGCGTACCGCGCTGTTCACTAGTGCGTCCCTTTGTCACCTTGACAGAGCTAATCGCTTCGAGAGTGGATACAAAACTTAATTGTCGACATAATTTTTTGCAAAACCAAAGTTTTGCATATTTCAGCACAGTATACATGTTTTCACCTGCTTAACATGTCTACTTCAACCATTGATTTTTTGCACATCATATACTACCGCTCTTCATGTTTATTTTTCAGGGACACGGTTCGGTTGCCGAGCATACTTCATACGCTTGGGGACTCGATCGAAGATCATCGTCTAGATGGTCATACCACCTGGCACTCGGACTTCACGTCCATCCAGTTGGTCCGACGGCTCGGTGCCATGCACCACACAGCCTCGCCTCTGTCCTCGGCTCGGTGCCACGCACCGTGAAGTCTTGTCTCCGACCGTGCTGCTCGGGGACTCGTCGTCATCGCGACGGCTCGGTGCCATGCACCACACAGCCTCGCCTTCGTCCTCGGCTCGGTGCCACGCACTGTGAAGTCTTGTCTCCGATCGTGCTGCTCGGGGACTCGTCGTCATCGCGACGGCTCGGTGCTATGCACCACACAGCCTCGCCTCCGTCCTCGGCTCGGTGCCACGCACCGTGACGTGACGCCTCCCGAGAAAGGCGGAGACATCCCTTTATCGGATACGAATGACCACCTTGTCCCGGAGGACAAACTTGCTGCCCAACAGCTGGTTCGCAGAGCCAAGGCCTACGCTATGGTCAACGGCGAGTTGATGCGCAAGGCACCCAAGTCCATCATCTTCCAGAAGTGTATCACTCGGGAAGCCGGGATTAAGCTTCTTAAAACCATCCACGAGGGGACTTGTGGCAACCATGCAGCATCCCGGACACTGGTCGGCAAGGCCTACCGGGCAGGTTTCTACTGGCCAACTGCCGTTACTGACGCCGAAGATTACGTACAACGGTGCGTAAACTGCCAAATGTTTGCCAAGCAGATTCATGTCCCAGCACATGATTTGCAAACAATCCCAGCTGCTTGGCCCTTCTCATCCGGGAATTTGGACATGATTGGCCCTTTCAAACCGGCTCCGGTGGCCACACCAACGTCTTCGTGCTTATTGACAAATTCTCCAAGTGGATTGAATACAAACCGATCAAGAAAGCCCACGGCCGAGAAGGCGATCCAGTTCCTCGATGAGGTCGTCCACAAATAGACTTCCGGGGTTGGACCCCCTTTGACTCGTGTGGACCGCCCCATTTTTACCCTAGTGGGCTGCATTATCTATTCGGGACTGTCCGGCCCGGTTCCTCGGTGGTCCTTTTTACACATGCCTATGTCTTTGGTCCTTGATTGTTTCCTAAGCGAGAGGGCCGTAGGTATCATGATTCGATTTTTTTCTTAAAAGTTCAATATAACATATACTATCTTCCATCGAACTTGGGGACTACGTGGGCCCACGTCACCTCGCAGTGACTTAGGGCCTATTTATTCTCTGACGTTCTGGTTGATTATCCCACATTGGTTCATGTTGCGCACTTTTGTGACATCTCTGTCACGTGTCAACGTGGGCCCACGTCTCAGGACGCTAAAAGAAAATTTCTTTTTCTTTTTGAGCATCATGCATCTTTCGACAGATCATCTTCCTTGACAGAAGCAGTGGTCAGCAGCAGACTTACGAACTGCTCAGCACTACGTGGTCAGCATCGTAGCTGGTCAGCACTACGTGGTCAGCATCATAGTTGGTCGGCACTACGTGGTCAGCATCATGGCTGGTCGGCACTACGTGGTCAGCATCATGGCTGGTCCGCACTACGTGGTCAGCATCATGGCTGGTCGGCACTACGTGGTCAGCATCATAGCTGGTCAGCTACGTGATCAGCATCATAGCTGGTTGGCACTGCGTGGTCAGCGACTTCACTGGTTGGCACCACGTGGTCAGCGACATCACTGGTTGGCGTTACTGCATCCACACTGCTCAGTACAGGTCAAGACAACGACTCTCTCAAGATACATGGTGCTCGGGGACTAGCTGTGGGGATATGACCCCCATATACCCTCACGGATATCTTTGGGCCTCACCACCGAAGGCGGCCCAGTCCAAGACGAAGACGTGCGGCACACGACGTGCACCGCACGGTTTAGTATTAGTACCAAATAGAGGTCCTTTAGCGGGGGGAACTCAACTCAATACGGAGCAGATCTCTACGGTCTCTCTTGTAACCCAAACCTCCGTGGTTTGGGATCTTGTACTCAGGTACTTGATCATACAGCATAACACGAGAAGCAGGACGTAGGGTATTACGCTTCCGAGCGACCTGAACCTGGGTAAACCTTGTTGTCTCTAGTTTGTCTTGTTTCTCGAACGTCTAGATCGTAGATCGTAACACGCCCTTGCCGAAACTCACCGCCGTGGGATACCCCGTGGTGGACTGCCGGTTATGCATAATCGACAATTGTTCAACCAGTGTATATTGCTCATGGCTGACTACAACTTGTTAGCATCATGCTAACATTAATTATGTAATTTACGAATTTATTTGTTAAAATTACATTCGTTTATTTAACGGTTGAGTTTGTGAATGCAGTATTTCTATCCATATATACAATAAAATTTTAAAAATGAAAAAATAGTGAAGTAATTAATTATGATCAAATAAAAAGATGAAAAAATGTTACTGAACGTCAGACAATACATTGTAGAACATCACATAAACACTATACGAATATTCACATTAATACTACACGAACATAAAAATATATCGTAGACCATATTAACACTAGACGAATATCATATTGACACTACATGAATATTAAAAAAATAAATAGGAGAACATCACATTAGCACTACATGAACATCGCTAAATATAGAATTAAACATCACATCATAGATCATATGTGTGTATGAAATAGAAATAGAACATAAAATTATAAATTGAAGAATAGAAAGAAAAAACAAAATAGAAAAAATAAAGGAATAATAAAAAGACAAAAAAGGAAAATGAAAAAGGTAAAAATATAGAAAAAATAAAAAGAATAAAAAGGGTAAAATATGAAAATAAAGAAAATAAAAGAAGAACAAAAAGGAAATTAAAAATGAATAAATGGAATAATTAATTAGAAGCCAATATAAAATAATGAAAAATAATATAAAAATAAAAAATTAAAAAGGAGAATAAAAGATCACCGAAACAAAGAAGCAAGCCATCGAACAAAAAGTGCAGTGGTGAAAGCTTTCCCACTGAGCCAAAAGGTGCTTGGTACGAGTGGTCTCTATGTCAAAAACAGGAAAGGCTTTGTATTTTCCCTTCCCTCGTAGGAACTGGGAAGTGAGCCGCAAGTGCATAATAGTTATATTAGTAGTTTTTCTTTTGAAAGCTAGAAGACCTGCGGTCTATCCAATTTTTAATGTGTATATATTGGACGAACTCGGCAGACTACATGAAGCCAACGAGAAACCTTATTCTAATACGAAACAATGTCGAATCTGGCCATATTATACGGAGTCGGAACTCTACGTAGAAAACCAACCATAAAACCTGAACCCGTTCATCTAATCTGAACTACACGAATAGAGTTTCATCCCCATCCCCATGGAGATCAGCTTGCTCCTTCTAGCGGGTGCCCTCGTGCTCTCGCTCCTCATCCCGCGCTGCCATGCCAAGAACCGCCGACTGCCGCCGGGTCCTCCGGCCATGCCGCTGCTCGGCAACTCCATATTTTGCGGACTCGGGACTCTACATACAAAACTTATAAAACCAGAACTCTTTTTTCTAATCTCAACATGAATAGAGTTTCGCAAAACACACGACACGAACAGAGTTTCTCCAATGCCATTCAGTCGTGAGTTGTCCATTGAATTCTTGGACCAGTGTGTGATTGTTTTCGTTAGAGAAAGGATCTGCATAGGACACGACCTGTGGCCCCTTCTTTTGGCACACATCCAAACACCCTACAACTAGTGCTGGACCCAAAACTTGGTAAAGACTAGGGCAAATTTTAGTAACAAAAAGCTAAAAAGGTACATCATAATCTATACACTGTGTCAGAATAAAAACATGGAAACTAGAAACTCAGAATAAAAATTATACATGATTAGATTAACAGAACTTTGCAAATGATGGCGAGTAGAAACAGGTTATTAGCGGATGAGTAGAGAAGAGTGAGATGGCGGCTAGAGTTTAAAAATGAGTGAAGGAGGGACCCTTTGCCCCTATATATCACTATATAAAGGCAACTCTTATTGCGGGGATATCAAACACTACTCTAACCCATATTAGACCCCTTGGCCCATATGTCATATGGTCTCCCCCAACAACCAGGGACGAAGCAAGCCTTAAAATAAGGAGAGGTCAATTCTATGATGGTGTTAAATATAGTTAAATGACACTAAACTAGCTGTACCTAAAATTAGTATAAAAAAATAATTCTAAGTACGACCACCCTGCAAACGCCATGGAAAGTGCATAATGCCATATGGTGGTGAGAGAATTTAAGATGACTATAAGTTTAGATTGCACAAATGATATATATTACAAAAGTAATAAGGGTGGCACCTACAAAACAACGCGTTGCGACGCGATCTTGCAACTACGCGGGCGATATGTTAAAAAAGTGAGTGGCACGAGTCTTACTGAGCTAGCTTTGAAAAAACTTAACCATTGGCCAAAAAGAATTACATATAAGCATTATTGGACTAATTGGCCCACGACTATCATTATGTCTATCCAATTGTTAAGGAGAATCTCCAAGGGCTTTGGCAAATTGATTTGGCATTTGTTATTGTTTGCAAACTCCCATAACAAAATGTAAAGGATAAAAATAGACCATCTCCAAGGTAATTGGACTTGGCAAAGGATAAAAATAGAAGGTCTCCAGGCGTGCGCTTTCCTCGCGTGCGACTTTGCTCGCGCGATCGGGTTTGCAAAGCCGTCCACGGCTTGTCATTTTTGCCAAGTCTGCTCCCTCATTTGCCAAGTTGCCCAAATTGCAAACTCCAAATGCAAAATCGTTGAATACCTCTTTTGAAATTTTTTGACAAATTATTTAAATGCAAATCTCAAATGCAAAACCCTTGGAGATGCTCTAACATGTCTCTAAAAAAATGTCTTATTTCCTAAAAACAAAATTGTTAATGTGTCTCGGACGACTGTAGAAAGCCAACAACCTTATCCCAGAAGTCGAATTTGGCTCTGGCCATATCGTACAAAGTCGAATCTGGCTCTACCTATATCGTACGGAGTACGGACTCTCCACCTAAGGAACCCTGCATTTGATATCTTATTAATCCGTGTTCATATTCGACTATATTCGGTTCATTTCTAGCAACCATATGGTCCTTACTAGTATCAAATATGTTGCCACAGGACAACGTTGGTTATACATGAAAGGTAGGTTCATTTCAGTTATTATCTGATGAAAAGTGGCCACTAATGCAATTTGTAATGAGGAGTTTCGTATGGATCGGATCGGACAAGGAAACAGGCACACGGTGTGTTTAATTTCTGATCCCCTCTGTTTGGGCACACACAGTACAACATCTCAGGGTCCTTGTTCCACTCATTTTGTGTGATCGATTCCTAATGACTCCAAAATTTTCAGTTGGAGCAAGACTTAATGGTCTTTAAAAGAAATATTGCTATAGCAACATTTAATCATATTGCTATGGCAACGCTTTGAGGAACTTAATTTTATTTAATGGAACTGGACTGCTGGAGTAATACATGATATATAATCGGATTGCTATGGCAACATTGAGATGAAAAGTTAACTTCAGAGTAGAATAAGAGGTTGTTCTCCCATGTTTCGCTTTTCCACATATGACACTAAATCATGTCACAACAAAATATTTGATTATACAATATATATAAGATATGTAATGAATTTAATTATTCATTTAATTTTTACTAATATTATTTTGTTTTTAATTTACCGTTGCCTTAGCACGGCCAATATATTAGTTATCTTCAATAGTTCAGAAAGAGCTACTGATGATCGTGTAGGATTAGAGATCCCTTTCTGAGGCAAAGACGTATGATTCAGACATGTATTTCCTTCCATCTTAAATATGCAAAAAAAAAAAAAAGTTTCACAGAAAACAATATGCAAATTTTAATTTGATGCAAGCAAGTTGATGCTTCCTTCAAGCTTTCTATCATTTTTTCTTCAATCGATCAATTCCAGCATAATCCGATCTTGAGGACAGAAAAAGCAATCAAATCAGAAAATACTAGTTTAAGAACATAGCAGTAGACGACATGACTGCAGAGATTTGGTGCCATTTTGTCGAGGGAGAGGACCAGTAGAAACCTGAGCCCAGCGCACGACCTTCATCGATCGCCGACGCACGACATTCACTCTCGCGCCAAAATCGTGAGCCCGGCGCCAAAGCGAAGAAGCGAGGAGGAGGATTCGCGCCAGAATAATTACCGCAACAGCAGCTCTATTGCTTCATCAAAAAAAAAAAAAACAAAAACAGCAGCTCTATTGCGTTGGGTCGTGCTGATGTTGGGCCGGCCCAGCAAGCAAGCTCGGCACCGCACAAAAAAAAAAATAGTTCCCCACCGTTGGATAGGAATGACCGGCTGGACGCACAGCGACTGCAGAGACAAGTCGTTTTGAGACATGATCTTGTTCCAAACGTACCTCGGACAAACTCCATGTTCAAACCTTATCCCAGCAGGCCAGCAGGAAACCATATCGAAATCATATGTAGGGACTTCGGACTCTACGGGTCCATGTACAGAACCTACTATAAAACCAGAATCCTGTTTGTCAAATCTCAACTTGAACAGACTTCCACAAAATACACGTACGACACCTCCCGTCTCCATGGAGATTAGCCAGCTCTTCCTCGCGGGCGCCTTTCTGCTCTCGCTCCTCATCTTGCGCCGCCACGCCAAGAACCGGCGCCTGCCGCCGGGTCCCCCGGCTGTGCCCCTATTCGGCAACCTGCTATGGCTGAGGAACTCTGCGGTGGACGTGGAGGCCCTGCTGCTGAAGCTCTTCAAGCGGTACGGCCCCATCGTGACGCTCCGGATGGGCTCCCGGCTCGCAATCTTCGTGGCCGACCGCCGCCTCGCGCACGCCGCGCTCGTGGGCGCCGGCGCCGTCACGATGGCGAACCGTCCGCAGGCCGCCACGAGCGCGCTCCTGGGCGTCAGCGACAACATCATCACCCGCGCCGACTACGGGCCAGTGTGGCGCCTCCTGCGCCGCAATCTCGTCGCCGAGACGCTGCACCCGTCGCGTGTCAGGCTGTTCGCGCCCGCGCGCGCCTGGGTGCGCGGCGTCCTCATGGACATGCTGCGTGCGGGAAGCGGTGCCGGTGACGACGAGCCGGGAAACGTCATGGAGGCGTTCCGGTACACCATGTTCTGCCTCCTGGTGCTCATGTGCTTCGGCGAGCGGCTGGACGAGCCCGCGGTGCGCGCCATCGAGGACTCCGAGCGCACGTGGCTGCTCTACATCACCCGGCAGATGAGCGTCTTCTTCTTCTTCCCGTCCATCACCAGGCACGTCTTCCGCGGCCGCCTGCAGACCGCGCACGCCCTGCGCCGGCGCCAGTCGGAGCTCTTCGTGCCGCTTATCAACGCCCGGCGCGAGTTCAAGCGGCAAGCCAAGGCCGGCCAGGCGCCGGCGAGGGAGACCACGTTCCAGCACTCATACGTGGACACGCTGCTGGACATCACGCTCCCGGCGGAGGAGGGCCACCGCGCGCTCACCGACGACGAGATCGTCGCGCTCTGCTCCGAGTTCCTCACAGCCGGCACCGACACCACCTCCACGGGCCTGCAGTGGATCATGGCCGAGCTTGTGAAGAACCCGGCCGTCCAAGATCGGCTGCACGCGGAGATCAAGGCCACGTGCGGTGACGACGCCGAGGTGGTCCCGGAGGAGGCCGTGCAAGGGATGTCGTACCTGAAGGCGGTGGTCATGGAGGGCCTGCGCAAGCACCCGCCGGGCCACTTCGTGCTGCCGCACAAGGCCGCCGAGGACATGGGCGTCGGCGGGTACCTGATCCCGAAGGGCGCGACGGTGAACTTCATGGTGGCTGAGATGGGGCGGGACGAGCAGGAGTGGGACAGGCCGATGGAGTTCGTTCCGGAACGGTTCCTGGAGGGCGGCGACGGCGTGGGCGTGGACATGACGGGCACCAAGGGGATCAGGATGATGCCGTTCGGCGTGGGGCGGAGGATCTGCGCCGGGCTGTCCATTGCCATGCTGCACCTCGAGTTCTTCGTTGCCAACATGGTGAGGGAGTTCGAGTGGAAGGAAGCGCCCGGCCACGAGGTGGAGTTCGGGGAGAAGAGCGAGTTCACCACCGTCATGAAGAAGCCGCTGCGTCCGCTCCTCGTGCCAAGGAGGACTTGATCGGAACACAAAACTTTGGAGAGTATTTTCGGTAGTGGACTTTTTGGAGAGATTAATAATAAAGTAGTAGTATAGTTTGAATAGTTTGTGCATGTATATATGTGTCGTGTCATTTTAGCAGTGTGCAATGTCGCGGTCTATGAGGTCTTTATGTGGGAACTATTTTTTTATATATTATACTTAATAATCGAGGTCTATATGAGGTCCATCGTCCAGTCTATATATTGAATTTTTCATACTAGTATAATGCCCGTGCTAACGCTACGGTTTTATCTTGGAAATGCACATAAAACAAGCAATATTTTTTCACATAGTTCAACTTTTACACAGAACATAATTCGGTTACAGATACCCTATTACATGGCCTCAGGCCCAAGACTAACACAAACGGTTCAGACTCCATCCTTGCGCTCTGTCTGTTATGCCTTCCGTTTCCTCACAGACGCTCCCAGAGGAGCCAGAAGGACCTGAAAGTTTGGAACTCACTCAAACATCATGTACGGGACAGGTAGGACTCTGGTTATGAAATAGAGTGTCATCAGGTACCAGCTAGAAGAACATGAAAGCAATAGAACTTAAATACCATATAATACAATTGGAATCTATTTTGAATGCAAAAACAAAGATCGATAGAACAAAAATCTGCCATTACCACATACACACCAGTGAATATTGGGTCAAGAATAAAGCATATGGCAACAGCTTTGCACTTTATAAATCTTGCTGTTCATTCAGAATGTCTCTATTTTTTTACTATTTTATTAGTTGTTAAGCTAGTCCACACAAATAGCCCAAATCAGTACATGTACATAATCGGATTCCCTAAAGACCCTAAAGATTGACCAGTATAGCGAGATAGCTTTAACTTATGCTATCTGATAGCAAAATGAAATGTGCCAAAAATTATTAGATCCAAAATTGGGGATCTTGGTATAGGAAAATTCACTGGAAGTTACAGAGCAAATGCTAACATCTTTAGAACTGGACAAGTTCTCAAACTCGATAATAATTTAACTATTCTTATGGACTTGGAGAAATGAATTGCCATTAGATCTTGCTCCAAGAATTGAAGCCCAGTTCAAACAAAAAACATATACACCTTCATGTTGTGGACTCGTTTGTGGGCCGCCAGTATAGGCGTCGTCCCAAACAAGGCCTCCATCCAGGCCCTGGTTAATAGGATCGGTTAGTTAGAAAAGGCAGGGAGGAGTTTAGTATGTCGGTTTCATTATTAGATTGGGTTTATTATGGAAGTGCAGCTGGACTATAAAGGGGCGCCTTAGGATATTGTAATAGGCATCGAAGAAGGAATAAACCTCCCTGTGTATCGGGGTGGGGTTTTACCCTTCGACGGTGGCGTCGGGCGTTTCAGCCGTCGACACTGGAGAAGTTCCCACCGCTGAGGTTCCTCGGTATACTCTGCGTTCCAATTCCCAGTCCAGCCTCTTGCTACACTCACCTCTACGCTCACCTCACCGTCGGCGCCGTATCAATTTGGTATCACAGACCTTGCCGGGTGCATCGACTTCCATGTTCGGCACCCTCGATCCAGGCCCTGGCTAATAGGATCGGTTAGTTAGAAAAGGCAGGGAGGAGTTTAGTATGTCGGTTTCATTATTAGATTGGGTTTATTATGAAAGTGCACCTGGACTATAAAGGGGCACCTTAGGATATTGTAATAGGCATCGAAGAAGGAATAAACCTCCCTGTGTATTGGGGTGGGGTTTTACCCTTCGACGGTAGAGTCGGGCGTTTCAGCTGTCGACACCGGAGAAGTTCCCACCGCCGAGGTTCCTTGGTATACTCTGCGTTCCAATTCCCAGTCCAGCCTCTTGCTACACTCACCACTACGCTCACCTCACCGCCGGCGCCGTATCATTCATCTTATCGTTGCAGATAAGATAGACAGTTTAGCTGATGGCCTAAGGCAATTGTACAAGCTGTGGTTAAAGCTAGAAAGCCAGTAAAAGTTGAGGTGAGTTTCTCTGCAGGTTGCCTAGGAAATATGAGACAAATTCATTTTGATAAGCATATTTTATTATATCATTTCAAATATGATTCTGCATCAGAACCCTCCTTCAGTTCTTCGCTCTCTGCTTATAGTCGTTAATATATACAAACTATATATATTCTAGCAGCTTGACCCTGCGAATTTTTATCGGCTTAAATGTTTTTTAAAAACCAAAACAAAGGAACAACATGATACAGTGGTTTCGAATACTATGTCAATGGCCATTTATCTTAGACATGAACTAACAATGCATTGGGATCGAAGTGCTATTTAATTCCAGATAATACCTGTTGGGCTGAATATTTTAGCTTCATTCAGTATCATTGTCACTTATAAGAACACACAGTTGTGCCAAATTACATCCCAATGTGTGATGAACAGACCAAAATTTCAGCTAAACGAGTTGGGGGCCTCACCTGAGGCCGTCGCGTGTCGTGTCAGTGATGGCGTCCACGCATAGATGTACTTGAGCCCGTACACCTCCTTTGCCACACGCACCGTCTTGATGCCGGCAACACGGGAAGAGGGGTGTCACGGGGAGGTCGACATCGATGTATAACTGCCTGACTGCACCAAATTAGCGACAACCTATATAAAGCAATGAAATTGTATATGAAAAATAGTAGGGATGTTACAATTGTGCACAGAGATGTAAGGATTGAGAGTATCATCAAAGGTTAAGTATAGATCAAGGGAAGATGAATTTACATCTTGTCCATGTAAAGGATGATCTACCGAGGGAACAGTATGAAGCTTCTGTTGTATCTCTTTCTCAAACTCAAAGAGAAAACGATCTCATATTAACCTGAAACAGAATCATTTAGAAAAGTAAGGGCAAAATGATAGGACTCCCTCTAGATACAACCACATGTATTTAACAACCTGGTGGAGGAGATGAATATACTGCAAGTATTTAACAACCCTCTAGATACTCCCACTGCAGTAGCTTCTTGCCCACTCTGCATGGACACATTCTGCTGCAGCTCTGATTGCTCCGGAGTACGAGTAATATCAGATCTGATTGAGTGGAAGCAACCCATCGTGGAGCCATCTCTCACTTCATGGTCTGTGAAAAGATAATTTGGATGGCATCATGTCACTGAAGCAATGTCAATTTTGTTGTCAAAGTAATGTGAAAATGCAGATTGCTGTTAACACTTACTTCTCAGAAGGTCTTTGTGCTTGGGCTCAGCATGCTCTGCATTGGTGTCAACGGCCTGCATAATGTAGCAGTATTTTAATTGATTTGTAGGGCAATGTAATGCCACAATGACCAGTTAGATACTGCTAGCGATATGGCAATCTTATAGGTACATGATATGTTACCATCTGTTCGGCTTCATTGTCTTGCAGCATCTTTTTTATCTCAAGGAGCTTTCTGTTGGTAGATTCAGAATGAATGACAGCTTTACCTATAGCAGCATAGTAATACGATTAGTACAAAAACAAAAGATATTAATGGGTGGTACTGTATCACATAGCACGGTAGATTCATTCCATTTTTCTAAGTGATTTTATATGATTGAAACTGGAAGTTAGGAGTTAGGACTACTGAACATCATAGAGAAACCATCATGATCAAATTAGTCTCCAGCTAGCACAAAAAAGGATAACAAATATACCAAATAGCTTTAATGGAGTAAAGTAGCATAGCATGCAAGAGTTTAGTACTCACAAACTTCTTCAGCAGGAAAGACTTGCCTGATTTACTTTTGCACTAAGCTCGATCTCTCAGATCCCAATTTCTTTTCTTCTGCACTTGCAGTGGGTTCTCTCCCACAGATGATTGGTGCCTTCATTTAAGGATAGATAGTACATGTACCAAGGTAAACAGAGAGAAGTGACTATTGGTAAAAAAAAAAAAAGAAGTACTGAAATTTTATCATGTTTTCCAGGTTCCACTAAAATACATCTAAGCATACATGACAAGTACTGATTATCTTGGAATGAACAACCGTGGCTTGTAATTTGGCAGTACAGCCAGATTCATGGCAAGCTCCATACTTACTTCATAATAACGACGAAAATATGAAGCGTCCCTCGGAATCCCTGGATTTGTGAACACCATTGAAAAGAATTCTTCCAAATCATTCTGCAGCAGCAGAAAACATTGAGTACAGCAAATTTCAAGTCAATTGTTCCAGGATAGGCGTGTAATACTATGTGCAGTTTTTCCATTATCTCCACATGTAATTTCAAGTCAATCATTCCCTTTTCTCTAGGGGATACTTACATTAAAAAAGAAGGCTATGGGATACCAAAAAGTACCTGCATTGGGGTACCAGACACTGAGGTAAAGAACAAACAGATTTGGCCCTTTTTTGAAGCAACCTCAACCCCAGCTTCATAGCCCATAGTTCAGTTTCTTTAACTTTTAGCAGTAGCAGCAGTTCAGTTTCTTTGGTATTAAGATAAAAGTAGAGTTCAGTGTTTCTGGGACACATACCAATGAATGGCAACAATCCTCTACGTTTGGAATAACATATCCAAGCAATTGACAGAATGGCAACAATCCTCTACGTTTGGAATAACATATCCAAGCAATTGACAGAGCAGAGGAAGTCATGGTCCACAATGTCAACGAATTCAATGGATGTACCCGCCAATTCCAAGAGAAAAACATGACTGCAGTGAGCCCATCATACTACCTCTTGCTTGACGATGGCGATGGCGGCCGCATCCCGGAGCACACTCATGGCACCCTCGTTGAACCTCCGCACCCGGCAACGAACAACATCACTGCCACCGCGAATCCACGGAGCGCGCCCGCTGCGCCAGCCTTGACGGCGGCCAGGACCTCCTCGCCGGTGCGGGGTCCGTCGCCGATGAGCTCGGCCGTGCAGATCTAACCGACGCCGGACGCCGTAGCTGCCACCTAAGCATCCGGGACTCGCGTCGCCGCCGCCACCGCCACCGTCACGACGTCCGGGGCTTTGGGGCTGGTGCCGCCGCCGCCTCCTCCGCATCTGGGCTCGCGCGCGCAACTGCCTAGGGTTTGGGGCTCGCACCGCCACCGCCACAATTCGTCTAGGGTTTGGGAGCGTGGGAGAGGAGACGAATCGTGGCTGCTCGTTTCGGAGAGGGGTGGCGTCGGGGAAAAGGAAAAGTCGCGTGCTGGGAGCGGGATTCCATCCCCGGCCGCCGATCGTGCGCTGGAGCGGAAGGCGCGGGGGTATGGGTGTGTGAGTTGCTTGTCTCTGTGTTGTGGGCCAGGGGTTGAGATCCAGGCTTCCCACTCCTTTGAAAGAATTCAATTATAGTATAGATAGAAGATAGATACATGCTCAATGCCTCAAAAGGAATTATGCCGATCGCTAGTGTGCTAATTGTAATTTTTTCATAGTAAAACTCAATGCCTCAAAAGGAATTATGCCGATCGCTAGTGTGCTAATTGTAATTTTTTATAGTAAAACTCACTATATTTCTATGCATAGTATGTTTGAACATATATTTCTCATTATACGCCTATCCAATTAGTGATCAACACGTGCACGTCCAAATGGATATTATTTGCTATCTCCAAATCAAATAGATATCCAAATTCGAATCTAAATTCAATCTATCTATTTTATACATCTGCATTTGATATCTTATTAATCTATATATGTTCATATTCGCTATATTCTGTTTATTTCTACCATGGTCCTTACTAGTATCAAATATGTTGCCACTGGACAACCTTGATTTATACACGAAAGGTAGGTTTTTGGCGAACCTGTTAATATATTTACTTTGTAGGGTTATCAATTTTATTGAGTTTACCTCTGATCTACATAGATTAATCCTCTCTGCTGATTCGTGAATGATCTATCTTAGGCCCCATTTGGATCGGATTCTAAAATTCGGAATCTAGATAAAAATAATATCTGATTACGTGCTTATGTGATAGAATAGAATTCCTCTAAAATCCTGAGGTGTTTGGATTGGATTGTAAGATTTGTGATTTTTTTTTTTACCTGGACTCCTAGAATCCTATGGGATCCAAACGGTACTCCTATATACACGACAACGTATCAAGAATCCCGCCGCCGCAAAGCACGGGTCAGGGGGGAACGCCTTCGGTACCCAAACAAGTTTTTCAATGGCGAATCCGCGATTCTTACGACGTCGCTGGAGTAGCATCGGCAACAAAACCCCGATGAAACAACTTCGTATAGCCTAAAGAAACTACATCGAAATCTCTAATGAAACAACAAAAACACAAGAACAAAAAAAAAGATAAAAAAACCTAGTGCAACAACAATTGACACCCTATTGAAGCAACAAATAAAAACTTAGTGAAACAAAAGACTGAGACTGCTGAAAAGAACAACAGCTTTTGAACAAAAAAATTGAAACAACATGACAATACCAGGTGTCCTTGAGATTGCAAACAATATTGCAACACCCGAAAACATCTCGAGAACACCTACTGCACCAACGAAAATTGTCAGTTGCAACACCCGAAAAGGACTCAAAAGAAGGCCCCAAGTGTTGCATTGCAAAGGCCGGGAAAGGGGGGTCCGCCTCGACGGCGGCCGCCGTGGCCTCGGCCGTGCGAGCAGAGACGGACGGGGGGAGGACAGCGCGGCGGAGCAGGACGACGAGGGGGAGGCGAGGATGGAGAACGCCGTGAAGGCGACCGCGACGAGGAAGAGAAGCGGCGGGAGTAGGGGAGGACACGGAGAGGAGGCTGCCCCTCGCGACTGCAGGAGGAGGCCGGCGTAGTGAGAGATGGGAGACGCAAGGCGGAGTGGATGAGACTGGATGAGGGTGCCGTGATTTTTTTTTCAGGTGTGTGGTTGCGAGAAGGTCGGGGACAGGTGCCTTTTCCAGATTGGGCTGTCTGGATTTGTGGCTTGCGGCGTTTCGTGGGCGGCCCAAGGTCCAAGGACAAGTTTTAAGTCAGTCTGCCGGACCCGGGTAGGTTGGAGACTGACGATACAGGGCAATCGGGCAAACACTCGTGAATCCTCTGAATCCTGAAAAGCCACAGCCAGTAGCCACGACGCATCCATCCCAATTTCTAACCGTGCATTTCGAGGATTCTCGGCGTTGTGAATCCGCGCGCGTTGTGTAGCCTGCTCCCCTTTGGTGATTGCGTGAATAGTGACACGAAAAGGCTGGGCTGGGGAAAGGGCAGCAGCAGGGTAACATTCAGTAACACCGTTCCAAGCCGGAAGACGCCGGCGCGCTTTTTACCTCTGCCTATCTCCTGCATCTGTTGCTCAAAAAAAAAAAAAAAAAAAAACCTCCTGCATCTGCAGACACTACGCCATGCTGGTGTCTTGTGATACAGACATTATTGTGTACGTGTACGTCTACTAGCTATACCATCCGATTCTGCGACGTGCTGCTGCTGCTCTGTGCCCTGTTTCATGTATTTAGAGGGACCCCAGCTATAGATGATGATGACCATCCTACGAAGTTCAGAGATCAGATAATCAGAATGAACGATGTCTTTGCTGTTCCATAAGCTATATTCAAACTTCCGTTTGTAGTATAAAAGCCTAGGTAAACATGGGACTCATAAGCCATAATCTCCAAGTTCAGGTCTCTTCCCAGTCCATTGAAATGCACCAAAGCACAGTTAAATTAACTTCAAAGGCCACAACGAAACAACAAGAGATTCATAGTAAAACTGGTAGGTAGGGCATACTGAGAGAAAAAGGCACAACCATGCACGTGGTGATCTGGATGCAGGAAAAGGGCTTGCAAACAAGGCAGTGAAGCAAACCGCCGGGGCCTCTGTCCGCCGGGCAAGAACATGGACCGTGAAAGCTGCCAGCTGTCATGGCCTCCCCATCCATCATCTCCTGATCCTTACACGCCCTTGCCGCCGAGCTAGCGAGAACGAGCAGGCAGGCCTTCATGCCGACTCTGCCGACTCAGCCCTCGTTTAGTTGCTCTAAAAAGGCTAGAAATATGACTCTCTCTCCATTACATTAAATATTGTGTCGTATGCATGAAGCATTAAATGTTGATAAAATAAATAACTAATTACACAGATTAGTTGTAAATCATGAGACGAATCTTTTGAGACTAATTACGTCATGATTGGATAATATTTGTCAAATACAAACGAAATGCTACAGTACTTCTCAGGCTAGAAATTTCACCATCTAAATAAGGCCTCAGTGATCTGAGGCAGAGGCACAGAGCAGAGGCCTGAGAGATGCAGTGGGAGCTATGGCAGCATCCATCCATGATTCCATGCAGTCACGCACTGATGCACGTCCTGGATTTTGCTGGTGTAATTATTTCAGCGTTCGAATCCAACCAAAAGGAGGCAGGGACGTCCTGTTTCCCATGTGAAGGGCAGACACCAGGCAACTAGGCACACAAGCCCTTTGGTGAGACGTGAGAGAGTTTGGTGCGTGCCCGTGAGCCGCGGGCATGTACCGACGACGTTCCAACTGACCAGCTAGTGACCACCGCTGCCGGCGAGAGCTGAGATTGATGGATTCGGATCCGAGTGTGGTTGTAAAAAGAAGGGAACAGAGAGAAAAAGCCTAATGCTTGCTTTTGCACTAGTAGTACTTGCAAAAGTTTTCTTAATCTGTGCTTGAAAAGAATAGGCCTGCTGCTATATACTTTTTGCAGGAGAAGCCTAATGTTTGTACACATCACCAAATACTAGTGGTCAACAGTCATGACCAACTGACCAAACACTCGTTTAATCGTTCGAGCACATTCTAGTCTAGTCTAGCAAACGGAATGTTCCAATTCCACTGAAAACAATATGGTTGACTAGCTAGCGATAGCGAGGGAAGTTGATCACTGGATGCCACTACCAAAAGCAGTAGAGATACACGTCTCAATCAGACCATGGATCACACAGAATCCAATCCAAAACCACCAGCAAAACGTCAAAAGTTAGGCACCTCACACATGCTGCATTAGTAGTACGTTGTAGTGCCAATCAACAGCAACCAGTATGCCACTCACCATTTGGTTGAAGCAATTGGTTGCACGCGTCGTTGCTTGCAATGTGAACTCCACCAGCCTACAGCAGTAGCGCCACCTCCACACACTGCTATAGTGCTATAAATAATAATTAACAAACATAGTCACCCATATATTTATAAATAAATCACCAACATTGCACTTTTCCAGGTAATGACTCAGTGGCCACCAAACTCGGCACACGAAAAATTGGCATCTTTGCACATCTTCCAACAGCTAAGCACTCGATTACCCACTTTTCAGAATAGAAAATGCACATGGCGGTACAAGGATTAGCGATGCTGACAGGCACCAACAGTTAATAAATCTGATTCAACTTGACAAGCAGCTCCAACAAACAGTGTTGAAGGTATGGGGTGAAGGAAACAAAACTATTTGACAGACACTACTAGGCACAACCAAACCAACAGGCCTGTTTCTCTTCAGAAACTTGACCACAGTCCTCTCCTCCTCCCTAGAACGAATCAGACGACCAACATTTCTCTCTGAGGCAGAGAGAACAATCTCACATGCATGTCAACACACGTCACTCACCTAGAAGTTAATAAACTAGGGGTAGAAGTGAAACAAAACCAAAACCAAAAGAGAAAAAAAAATGAAGAAAATGAGGGTAGTATAAACTAATTTACTGGATGATACAGAGCTGTCAAGGGGTGGTGTTAGGGCTTCTGATAGGAGGTTTATTTCAGTCTTCACTATGGACAGTTAGAGTTCTTCCCGGGGCCGCCATAGTAGAAGTACGTGCCCCAATCACCATTGTTGCCGTTCTGCACGTCGTAGCAATTGGACTGCTCGGTGAACGTTCCCACGCCCCTCGGTGCCTTGAGGTTATTGGTCGAGTCCACCACTTGGATGTTCCTGAAGTAGCTGGCCTTGCCGAACCCTTCCTCTGGGAAGTGGCCGCTGCCCATCTGAGTGGTGGTGTGGCTGCCGTCGGGCTCTGAGTTTACCACCTCGCCGCCCCACTCGATCATGGAGGCGCTGTCCGCCAGGTAGGAGAAGAGGAAGGACGGCCAGTAGCCCAGAACATAGTCATTGCCAAACTGCAACCACCAGTTGCCCTCCTTTGGGTCCTGCACAAAACCACAGTTTTTGGGTGAATTTATCTGATAGGTTCATGATGATCAGGAAGTATTATTATGGTAGGGTCCTTTTAGTGCTACTATCATGCATGCCCTGAAGAAAGTTTCTGTTCTATGCACTATGGAAAGGGCCTTTGATGAAAACGACCTGCAAATTATCCCATCTTTCAACACAATTTCAGAAATGTGTGAAAAAACAAGGTAATGGGCTAATGGCACATGCCAATGCCATTACACAATTGTTTAGGAAAAGAGCCAGATTTGAAAATATTCGCTGGTAGAAATGGGTAAGATTTTCTAACAGAAGAAACATTAGCCCGAGATGAATATTCTTGTGGAAATTTGTTAAAAATGGCAATCATTATCAGCGGTTGCATTTGCAGACAAATCTGGTTCGTGCGTGGGGCCAACTGTCACTGCGAGTGCGTCCACAAACAGGGCCAGAGCCACAGTTGTAGCCTTGACTCAAGCCTGACGGCGCCTTCAGAAAGAACAATAGACAGGTGGGCACCACGGATTCTCTCCAGGCCCATTCATAAATTTGATTTATCAGTATGCTCGGCATGTGAGAGCTTTTTGGAATTTACCTTCCAGACCAAAATGTTGATGTCGTACTGGGAGCCACCATAGTTGGAGATAGGGAAGATGCTCGCTCCCATGGCGATCTGATTGCTTATCTGGATGAACCCCGAGCATAGCAGGTTGTAGCATCCTGTTGCTTGATAGGCATCACTCTGCAGTATCCAAAGCAATACAAAATCAGTATCATTAGGCCGTTCCCCAATTTGATAATCGTAAGATAGGGACGTAGATCTAGGCAGAAGACAAAGATGAACTTTAAAAAATGTTCAAGAAGATTGAAAGGAATGTGATGTTTATCTTACAGTCCAGTAGGTGAAGAGCCTAGTGTTGTTGTCCCCATACAGGTCTGGGCTAACCTGCAATTTCGTGCAGAGCACATAGCCATTAGCCACAATGAAAACGACGGCACATTTTAATGCACCATTGCAGCATGCTTAGCTCCTAATCACCTCATTGCTAGTATAGCTCATGAAATAGAAAAGTTCTGTGTCAATGGAGAATCTAGTCTAGTAGCTCCTACTCATTTAATGGCTCTTTCATCAGCAGTTCTGATATCATTGTTGCAGCACACAAGAGAAAAATTATTGACGCATGCAGAGGAGAAATTATTGAGCGCATGGAAGAAGATGAAGAACAGAAATGGAAGCTGCAAGGCAGTATTTAATAGAACTTTTCATGAAGCAGGCTTCTCTTTCTCTCTTTACCTGCCATCCTGCTTCAATGCTGTTGAGGTCCTGGCCGAAGGAGCCCCCCAAGATCCAGAGCTGGGACAGGCTAAACTCATTGGCCTGCTCGATCTTCGGTTGCCACACATTGATGGTAGCCTTGGCGCCATAATACTTGTCCCCCTCCACATATGCTATGGCATGCTGCTCCATGGGAGGTAGAGGGAACAAAGTTAAATGAGCAGTTTCAGAGATAATCACAGTTACAGTTCAGGAACAAGAATATCAGTACTGGTATTAAGGTTTTTTTTGAGGGAATACTGGTATTAAGGTTACTGGATGAAACAATCTGTTCTAACCTGGTGACCGCTCTCGTTGAGCATGTCAGGGTCGACCGACATGGGGTTTGCGGTACTCCTGCCCTTCTTCTTGCCATACCTCCTGACGGAGCTGGCCCTCAGGATATCCTCCTCCTTGGTCCTCCTTATCGGTATCGTGTTCTCAGGGCACCTCCCATTCTGATGCCACATTTGTGTGATTGTTTGGGCGTTCCGCTGTTGCGATGCAACCTTGGACTCATCATACAAACCTTCCGGGTGGTATGCAGGCCGCATCTGCAAAGTTGATGTGATGATAGAGCATGTTTGAGTGTGTGGGGTAGAATCACTGGTGCAGAAAGCAAAATGGGAAACAGCAATGGGACTGCAGAGAGAGGAACCTGGATGGTGTGGTTCTTGAGGAAGGGGTGATCCAAGGCAGGCTGTTTGGAGATATGGACGCAGTCTATCATGTCTCCATCTGGACTCTATTAAGTAGATTACTATCAGTACCAGTTGCAAAAATTGCAGGGAAAAAAAGATTGTGCTAAACTTTTCTTCTGAACATGTACTATTTTCTCTGAATCTTTTTTTTTTCTGTACAAGCAAGATTTTTCTCATTCGCAGAAAAGAGAGAAAAGAAAGTGATGAAATTCCATATTCAAGCAATGCTACATTGATATGGCACAAACAAAACAAAAATACTCCAAAGATGAGAGTATTAGAACCAAACTAAGCATATAATGTTGTTTCTGCATACATATGAACAATGGTTCATCAGGAGCAAAACAAGAAAGGACTATGGCAGTAGTTCTCCAACGATGAGAGGAAAGCGAGCAAAAGCAAGCGTCTCTAGCTTCGAGTTCAATGAACCAAAGGAAGCACGGGCACCCATAAAATTTGTCCAAAAGCGAGACTTTCTCCTCCCGCGACGGAAGGAAAGCGAGCCGGATGGTCCACGAGGAACAGCCATTCAACCCTTCCAAGGAGACGAAGTGGACCAAGAACCCTGGTCTGCCTCGAAAGGGACGGCTTTCTCCTGCTCCTACTTCCATGCCAAATGCAGGACCCTCGCCTTTTTTTTTTTTTCCTTTTCCACCCATGGAATCGATTCACTTGGATTCACTCACTCCAACTGTCCACTGACCCACAACATTAATCCGAAGAAAACGAAACCGCTGACGAGGGAATGCGAAACGCATGGATGGAGAAATGGAAGGACGCGTACGCTCGCCGTCGCCGGCGAGACGGACGGGTAGGGGGCAGCAAGCAGCAGTACCTGAATGGTGGCGACCGGCGCTTTGTTGAGGCGCTTGAGGTGGCTGCGCACCTGCCGCTGCCGCAGCAGCTGCCGGCGGCGCTGCCTCAGCTTCACCGACCTGCCACCGGCATTACCCTCCGCCGCCGCCGCCGCCGCCGCTGCCGCTCCGTCCAGGAAGAGCGCCGCCACCAGGGCCAGCGCGACCAAGCACGCCCTCGCCGACGCCGCCATAGGCCTCGCTGGCACCACACCCCAGCCGCGCAACCGAAACGGCGGCTGGCAGGTAAAAAATGGGCACGGGAGGGAGAGGAGAGGAGACGGGGAAACGCCGGAAGGCAAAGGGAGGAAGCGGACTTAAAAATCCGCCCGTTGGTGTCGTTTTTGCCTGCGCTTCGGCTGCCTCGCCGCTCGCTCCCGTCCCGGCCTGGGAAGTAAATTGGGTGGGCACGGGCGCATGGTGGCGCGCGTGCGCTACCCCACCAGGTGCTGACACGTGGACAGAAATTTTCATCATGCGGCAGATTTTATTGGAACATGCGGAAGTTACGCTAACACCGGTCACGGTGGATATTTGTCGAGTGGAGGGGAGGTGGTGCGCCGCGACCTGATACGATGCGACGCGCTCGGACCTGCTTGCACCGTGTTGGGTTGGGTTGGGCTCGGGACCATGGCTGATGGCTCGATCGTGCAGGGGACCGAGACCGCCCCGGCCGAGACGACAGCGGTGCGTGCGGGCGGGCATACCAGGGGTGCGCACGGCCAAGTCTCTCTGGTCACAGGACGCGTACGTGCAGTGCGGTGCGGGCGGCACCCGCACGGTCGCAGGTCAGCGGCGGCTCCGTAGGTTTCGTCGTTTCATTCATGCAGCGACGCCGACGTTGCGTGCGCGTCGTACACATCCGGGCGGCCGGGCCGGCCGGTCTCCATCTCTTCTACATAGAGATTTTTTTTCACGTCGCCATGTCTACCGTTTGTGTGGTGGGCTGGAGTTTGGAAGCGGGCGAATTTGTACAGATCGATCGAAGCTGTTTGTTGGGGGTGGCCATAGCGAGTGAACCGTCTAGTCACATGCATGTACGATTGTTCTGTTCCTCGTACCGGAGTGAAGCAGCGTCGCGTTCCATCCATTTCCACATTCTAATGGCGCCATACAACTTTTTATATCTTGTGTCTGTTTTGGAGGATCATCTCCGCTCTCTGTCTTTGACTAGCGAGATTAAACGCTGATGTCATCTACTCGGTCCTCGGGACATCTTCAAGAAAAATCGTCAATAGAAGAGTCCTTTGAATAAAAGAGTATTTTATTCTATATATATATATATATATATATCTTTTTATTATCTTCTAATAGGCTAACAACTTCTTTATATCTCGTGTATGTTTTAGAGGGTCGTCTCTGCTATGTATTTCTTTGACTAGCGAGAAACTAGAAATAGAGACTGATATTATTTGGTGATTTAATTGAAGAAGCTATTTGAGGACCTTTTTTTTCCAAAAAGAATCTTTGTCCCTATCGAAATGATATAAAGCGACCTAGGATTTGCTCATGACTCTGTTTTTTCATATATATACATTTGAGTCTCTAAACTTGTAGTGATGTTACTCAGATCTTAACTCTCAAACCATATTTGTATCCTTAAAATTGTATGACGATGCCGCCTAAATCTTTTCGAACTTGCATGTCAACACAAAGATGGCGTTAATGAGTCATATGCTAACTGTGCCATCTGTGAGTTGACCCGCAAGTTCGGGGACCTCGATGACACTATTGTACAAGTTTATAGACCCAAATATCAAAATTTAAAAGTTGGAGACTTAAGTGACACCTCAATATAACTTCAGAAACTTAAATATGAAAATTTTGGTGTAAGAGAGCCAAATAATTTTACTAGAAAGAAACGAACACCATATCGTGCATGCGTTGGATGTGATTGTCCGGCTGCTGTTTGCTGGAGGCAACCGAATAGCAGCACCCATGTCCCATAGTACGTGCATTGTTGGTGCTCAGCCTGATGGCCCAGTAAAAGCTGTTTCGTGTTGAACGAGTGCTTGTTGTTTACTCCGTGTAAAGCGTAAAGCTACGTACTAGCTTAGCGCCGCACACGGCCGGGTAAGCGTTGCATGCATATACTACTCGGCACTCGGCAGGAGGTTCCCCAGTCCCCACGTGCCGCCGCCGACATACTGATACGGCATCGCTACTGTTTCCGCACGCCGTAATGTGTCGTGGCGGCACCCTCGACAGCTCCTCGAGTCACAGCGGAATTTGCAGAAAATCTGGCAAAACCAGCTGGATTTTGGCCGGTCTCGAGCAGCAAGTCGCCGTGCGTTTAGACCCTCCGTTTTGAACGATTTTTGCGTCTGATCGAGACTCGCAGTTGGGTTTAGGCGGCCTATCAAGAGCACCGAGAGATAGCATAGGATTTCGGACGATCGTGTCTGGTGCTGGCACCGGCCTAGAGAGCAGCAACGCGGGAAACCGAGGTGCGTCAACGCAAACCCAAGCCACCTGCTCTCGTCACGCACCACGCACAACACCGCTCCTCTGGATTCGCGAGCGTGTTGTGCTTAGTTGCATGTCCCGTTTTGTGCTTACTCCGTAGCGCAGTAGCACGTACACTGCTACCAATACTACTACTACGAGTCTACGACGACTACCAATACTACTACTACGACGAGGAGGACAGCAGGAGCAGCGCTACACGCCTACACCTAACGCCTAACGGCAATCATGCCTAATCAGGCCGTAGCCTCAATCAGTTAGTTGTTCAGAGAAACGGCCGTCACGGCCGGCTACGCATTCAGTGTTGTACATACAGTTCACAAAGTTCACGAGAAAGGACGCCACATCGTCCACCTCCATTCCTCCAAGCCTCTCCAACCTCCAATAGACTGCGCATTGCAACGAGGCCATATCATGCTTCCATCTGAAGAGATCATTCGGATTCGTAACATCCGTGGGCAAGAATCCAAGGCAAAATTCCAACGAAACCACCGATGGATCAGCGCTGTCCGGCCGATCGCCGGTTGGCTGGCTTGGCTCTGGCTGGTCACTCGAACAATTCTCACGTACGTCTCCCCATCGCAACCACCATCCGTGTACCATTACCCTGCCCAGCCCTATGAATCAGTTGTCCTCGTGCAGCTTGCCCTCTCTTGCTTGTCTACTACTACGAGGGTCCTGGGCTGCTGAGACTGGCTGGTCTGATGGGTGAGTTTGAGCTAACTGGCCGGGTGGTAGAGGCGCCTCCTGGGCAGCAAAGAATGGCCGATGCGTCTTCATGCCTGCCTGTCCTTGCATGCAATGCAACGATACAAATTTGCTCTCCTGGTCCTGGATAGAGGGTGGCATGGACTCGATGTCTTGATCTGATCAAAGAGCTGCATAGTGGGCACGGATGGATAACGTCAAACGCCAAAACGTCCAAACGGCCAGATGATGAAGGCCATGGACTATTGGAGTGTTGGTTGCAAGATGGTGGCCTCTTTTCAGACTTGAGGAGCAGAGGGGGGCTGGAAAGGGGGAAACTTATCGTTTCCACTGTATCAAACGGTGTGGCAACTGAAAGATGAGGATCTGGAATCCTTTTGTGGACAACTTGGGTTTTTAAATTGGGGAATTCGTCCAAGATGATGGTTGAAGCGCTATTGTATATTTGTATAGTAGTAGTAGTAGTATGGCAGCACTCAACAAACTGACAATTTGATCGTGTACGTGATAGTTGCAGCCACTAGTGGAAGAAATTCAGTATTTCAGTTCGACGAGATTCCCTTTGCCCTCTTCACTTTCTTCTATGCCTTGGCTCTTAGCAGTATACGGAGGTTTCTCAAGGTTCACGGGCGAGAAAGAGTATGGCCATATGGGGTGTGTGTGCCAATATATTCTACATGCCACGCTTCATGAACAGAAAAAGGGCGATTTTGCTGAAGTGGGGAAAGAGTATGGCCATATGGGGCAAATACAACTTCATACAGAGCACAAAACTCATTGACTGCTTTTTTTTCGTCGAGAAATGAACAAATCTCCCCTGACTTATTCTCATCAGCAGCACAACACTAAGGTTGATTGTACCAAAACAGAATACAAACACTGACAAGAAAGTCAGGTGCCAAGTAATCATACCGTCCGGCCGTTGCCAAATTGCCGGTCAAAAAGACAGCACGATCTCACAATCGATCAGGAGCAGAAATCTGTGGCAGGCTCGCTCGATTACACCTGCTCGGGAGGAATTTCCCCGTCGAAAATTTGTGCTCGATGCTACTCCATTTTATCAGCAGAAGATGCATAGCAGTAGGGGTAGATGCAGAAACTCAAGCACCTCAACTCTCAGGTTCTGCGACATGAACATCCGTCAGGCTGACGCCGCCGCTGCCATGCCGGACTATAGGGCCAGCCAGCCGGAGCCGGGGAGCCGCACGCAGCTTATACACACTCATCAGATCACGTCGGATCATGCCACCTCTAGAGCCTGCTCCGGTTTCTGTATCGCCTAGGGTAGGCTTTCTTTAGCCATGGGAGTGCACTTGTCAAGTTGTCATTCGTTGTCGAGTCTTTCAGCGTCTGCTTGGTACACAGAACCTGCACGGACTGAAGAACTGCTTGGTACTTGAGTCCGTGCCTGGCATTGTTGCAGGCCCGCTTCATGACACAACGCTTTCAGGAACACGATGATGGTGCTTGCGACGCGGCTTATCCGAGGCGAGCGCGCTGTAGACGCTGCTTTCTAGGCTCCATGGCGACCAATCATGCCAGCAACATGCCGCACCGCCGTGCCCGGCAGCCGGCACATCGACGTGTAGAGGCGGCCCGGACGAGCGTGTACCCGGAGTCCCGAATAACTTGTGCCACTGCCATAGTGCCATCGACGCTGAACATGTATGATGCTCGTAGACAAAGGCTACAGCCTGCATCAGAGGGTGCCATCTTGCTGGGCCCGTGCATGGATGCCTCTGTCGCATGGTGTCGCATGGATGATGCCAGGGCCCGGCCATCCCTGCGATATTTGCCTCGATGGAACGAGCAGTAGAAAGCGCCCCGAGCTAGCTGCGCAGAGAATGTATGCTTTGGGTTTGATCATTTGATGGCCCTTTTTCTGAACCCTGTTTGTTTGCCAAGAATGCCTGTTCGAGGGGAATGATGGATCGGTTGAAAAAAGAGACGGGCGGCTGGTTTTTGAGATGTTGAATAGAGCGGCATGCATGCTCTGATTTGGCCCAGTTTACTATCGCAATCTTTGGGCGCCTTTCAGGCTTCACCCAGTATGGTTTCCTCCGTATAGACCCAGTTGTTAGAGGTGTGGCATGTATGCCATGTTAGGATGTGTAGGTGTGTGCTCGGTCATAGGCAAGTGACAAACAATGAACCCCGGAATCTCGCTAGCAGTGTGAGTTGTTTAGCGCGTTTTCTTCCAAACCCATATTTTATTGTAATTAAGCTTTTACAAGCAAGTGAAGTTGCATGTGTATTTGTGTTTGAGTTGATTGTGGTATTGTATTGGGGATGTGCGTGCACGTGTAACCCAACATAAAGATCCCGAAGAGGAGTTGCTTCGTGCGCTCTTGGGGAAACGACAGGTTGATGACCCCACGACATGCA
The DNA here is from genome assembly GCA_018135685.1 of Themeda triandra. Taxonomy (NCBI): domain Eukaryota; kingdom Viridiplantae; phylum Streptophyta; class Magnoliopsida; order Poales; family Poaceae; genus Themeda; species Themeda triandra. The sequence goes on from JAENPR010000127.1 coordinate 829,821, forward strand.
TTGCCAAGGTCCGCCGCAGTTCCAGTCTTCTCTATGGACAGTTAGAGTTCTTCCCAGGGCCGCCATAGTAGAAGTAGGTGCCCCAATCATCACTATTGCCGTTTTGCATGTCGTCGCAACTAGACTGCTTGGCCGACGTTCCCACTCCCGTTGGCGCCTCGAGGTTGTTGGTCGAGTCCACCACTTGGATGTTCTTAAAGTAGCTGGCCTTGCCGAACCCTTCATCCGGGAAGTGGCCGCTGCCCATCTGCATGGTGGTGTGGCTGCCGTCCGGCTCTTGAGTTCATCACCTCACCGCCCCACTGTATGATGGAGGCGCTATCGGCCAGAGGTAGGAGAAGAGGACCGACGGCCAGTAGCCCACATAGTCGTTGCCAAACTGCAACCACCAGACGTCTTGCTCTGGGTCCTGCGCAAAACCACAGTTTTTGGGTGAATTTATCTGATATGATCAGGAAGTATTATTGTGGTAGGGTCCTTTTGCTACTATCATGCATGCGTAAAAGGAAGTTTGTGTTCTCATGTGTGCACTATGGAGAGGTTATTTTCTTTGACGATAATGACCTGCAAATTATCCGATCTTTCAACAAAAAATGGGAATGCATGGAAAAAGAAGAGAACGGCACATGACAATGCCATTGCCATTACACAATTGCTAGGAAAAACAAGCAGATTTGAAATATTTGCTTGCAAAAAAGCGTAAGATATTCTAACAGAAGAAACACGAAGCCAGGTGAATATTCTTCTGGAAATTTAGTAAAAATGGCAGTCATTATCAATGTTGGGTGAATTTATCGATAGGTTCATGATGACCAGGAAGTATTATTGTGGTAGGGTCCTTTTAGTGCTACTATCATGCATGCAAAGAAGAAAGTTTGTGTTCTCATATGTGTACTGTGGAAAGGTAATTGTCTATGACGATAATGTCCTGCAAATTATCCCATCTTTCAACAAAAAGTTGGAAATGCATGGGAAAACAAGATAACGGCACATGACAATGCCATTGCCATTACACAATTGCTTAGGAAAAGAGCTAGATTTGAAATATTTGCTGAAAAAAAATGGTAAGATTATTTTCTAACAGAAGAAACATGAGCCCAAGGTTATTATTCTTCTAGAAAAATATTAAAAATGACAATCACTATTAATGGATGCATTTGGAGACAAATCTGGTAAATGCATGGGGCCAACCGTCACTCTACATGTGCGTCGATAAATAGGGCCAGAGCCATAGTTATCGGGGTTGATTAAAACCCACTCCACTCTACTGAATCAGGGTTGATTAAAACCCACTCTACTCCGATGCATCCACAGAATTTGGAGCCATGGTGGCTCATTCTTGCGTTGACATCTATCTCCGTATATTTCACGAAAAAGGCCTTAAACTTTCTAGAATCTAATATGTAATCCAATGTCGATCCAACAACCTCACTAGTCACTCCCGCATGCGCACGTGCGATTTGGGTGGCGCCGTCTGCCAGCTGCCCTTTCCATCTTGTCGTTGGCATAGCTACATTTCTTTCCTCTCCGTCTTGCCGTGTCGGAGGAGCGCACCCAGATTTATGGGGAGGTGGCTTTTGGCCATGGAGACGCCACGGCAGGTCGCGACCGTGGTTGCCATGAAGTTTTCTTTCATTTCTGTGAAAAGAGTCCATCAACTGAGGTGAAACTGCTTGCTCCAAACACAAATTAATTTTTCTAATATTAATATTATAAAAATGCTTCAAATATTTATGTTATATTATATAATACTATTATTTTTCAAATATATGTACTTTGAGCTGAAATTTTTCCTGTTTCCTAGAACTGAACAATTTGACTTGTGTTTTTTTCTTCAGGGTTGTAGCACATTGACAGTCAGTAATAGTGTCGAAAGAGCACAAGATGAGGTACATTTAGGAGCTTGGGCATAAGTTGCACACTTGGTAAAACTGTCATTTATGGTAAGAAAAATTTGGCATCTTACCTTACTAATTCAATCCCCATTGTACAAGAAGAGGTTATTGACGCTGACAATAAATTTCGTTTCATCTGCACATTGTATGGTGTGCTTCTATGCATATAACATGAAAACATATAATTCTAGGACTTGTGCGTCACCTATCAAAGAATCAATCAATGATCTTTTCTTTTCACATATGGTGCTGCAGACTTTACAAGTACTTCCTCACATATCTTTACTTGCCTTGATCTAATAGTTCAGTTTGAGTAATAATATAACATGCATTGAAATATTACTCCATGTTACAATCTATAAACATCATATCTGCAGCCTTCCACAAACTGGTTTAAGTAATATATCTCTGATTTTGTACTTAGCTGTCTGTCATGTTCAACAAATGTGTGTCCCTAATGATCATGGGCCTTGTCATTTTAATGAGCAGCTCTGTGTTTTTCGGAAACCTCATGGGCTTTAGATTGCAAATGTGTAGCATATCATTCTATTGTCTCTACGTTTTCTAAACTATTCTAATAACCTCCGTGCACATCTAGATTAGCACTCTAGCTATTTTTACTAAGATGTTCTGCAACCATATAAGGAATGACTATCTAACGTGTGGCTCAATTAGACCTATATGGGATAGCTGCAGAGTGCAGGGATCGTGCATGTACTGATTGTGCTATTGGAATGGGAAGTCATTGTTCATAGTTTCTGCTACATATTTGCTAGTGTGTGATATGGCTAATTTCAGGTGCTCAACATGGTTATGATGACAATAAATATAAAAAACCAATATTTGTTATTAGATCTTAGTGTTACTATATTTAAAGTTATAAAACCATGTTTATCTAGTGAGAACAAAAGCTTTTGTTTTGAAATCATTATAGGGCACATCTTTAACAAACCATTATAGGGTGCCTGGAGGGCACCTGATGTTCTAGTAGCCTTGACTCAAGGTTGAAGGCACCTTCACAAAGAACAAGAGACAACCCATTCATGAATTTGATTTAGTATGCTCAGAATGTGAGAGCTTTTTGGAATTTACCTTAAAGACCAAAATGGTGATTTCATATTGGGAGCCACCATAGTTGGAGATAGGGAAGATGCTGCTGCCCACGGCGATCTGATTGCTTATCTAGATGAACCCCAAGCACAGCAGGTCGTAGCATCCAGTATCTTGATATGCATCGCTCTGCATTATCCAAAGCAATACAAAAACAATATCATTTGGCCATTCCCCAATTTGATAACAATATGGTGTAGATGTAGATCTAGGCAGAGAACAAAGATAAACTAAAAATAATTGTTGATGAAGGTTGAAAGAAATGTGATGTTTATCTTACAGTCTAGTGAAGAGCCTAGTGTTGTAGTCCCCATACACTTCTGGACAAACCTGCAATTTCGTGGAGAGCACAGAGCCATAAGCCACAATGAAAGTGTCGGCACATTTTAATCCACCATTAGAGCATGCTTAGCTCCTAATCACCATATTGCCAGTATAGCTCATGAAAGATAAACTCTGTGTCGATGCAGAATTTATTATAGCTCCTACTCATTTAATAGCTCTTTCTTCAGAAGTTCTAATATCATTGTTGCAACACACAAGAGAGAAATTATTGACGTATGCAGAGGAGAAATTATTGAACGCATGGAAGAAGATGAACAAAAATGGAAGCTGCAAGGCAGCATTTAATTGAACTCTTGAAACAGGCTTTTCTTTCTCTCTCACCTGCCATCCTGCCTCAATGGTGTTGAGGTCCTGGCCATAGGTGCCCTTTACGATCCAGAGCTGGGACAGGCTAAACTCATGGGCCTGCTCGATCTCTGGTTGCCACACATTGATGGTAGCCTTGGCGCCATAGTACTTGCCCCCCTGCACATATGCTAGGGCATACTGCTCCATGAGGAAACAAAGTTAAATGAGCGTCTTCAGACATAATCACAGTTCAAGAGCTAGAATATCAGTACTGCTATTAAGGTTACTGGATGAAACAATCTGTACTAACCTCGTGGCTGGGCATGTCAGGGTTAACTGACATGGGGTTCGCCGTACTCCTACCTTTCTTTTTGCCAAACCTCCTGACGGAGCTGGCTCTCTGGATGTCCTCCTCCTTAGTCCTCCTGATCGGTATCGTGTTCTCGGGGCACATGCCATTCTGGTGCCACATTTGGGTGATTGTTTGGGTGTTCCGCTGTTGCGATGTAACCTTGGACTCATCATATAAACCTTCTGGGTGGTATGCTGGCTGCATCTGCAAAGGTGATGTGATGATAGAGCATGTTTGAGTGCTGCTGTAGTGATGTGTGAGGTTAGATGCAGAAAAAGAAATGGGAAAGGGAAATGACGCTGCAGGGAGAGGAACCTGAATAGTGTGGTTCTTGAGGAAGGGGTGATCGAAGGCAGGCTGGTTGGAGATACGCACACAATATATGGTGTCTCCATCTGGATTCTGTTAATTTTTTTGGTGTGTTAATAAGTTTATTTCTGATACTACTTATCTAAAGAAAATTAAATTTCTCATATTTAGTACGAGTAACAAAAAATGCAGAGAAAAAAATTTGTGCTAAGCTTTTTTTCTGAATTAGTATGATTTTTTGTAAATCTTGTTTTCCTTACATGCAAGATTTTCTCATTCATCAAAAAAAAAGTGATGAAATTCTGTATTCAAGCAATGCTACATTGATAGGGCGAAGTTGATAACATGATTGAGCGTTGCCGAAGTCACCAACTGATCCACTAATCCGCAGCTGCGCAGCAAATGGATTCGTCCCCGATTCTCCGAACTCGAGATCAGGCGAGAACGCGAAATTGGAGCACACTCTCTCAAGCTGCAAAGTCTTGACGTCCATCGAAAAGCATTCCAGGTCTTCTATCACCGCTGATGAGCTTACATGTACCCCTGCTAAGCTTAGGTGTTCAGGAAACCTTAGCAGGAGCATGTACCTCTCCATTGCACCCCTGATGTAATACCGAAACCCAGGATCCAACGGGATTATCTTCTCCACCTGCCACTGGCTGGAACCATCGGAATCATCTCGCCTTACAGTATATTGGAGGCTAACCGCACCATCTGCAACATGGTCGCGGAGCGCAAACATCCCAACCCTGCCTTCCCCTGCCTCCACAATGGCGATCTGACGCCTATGGCAGCCAGGTGGGACGTCGGCAATGGAGAATTCCATCCTCCCAGCGTCAAGCACGAGAAACTTGTCCCGCCAATCCATAACCCAGTAGAAGCAGCCGCGAGCGTACTGGCGCCCGGAGAACGCAGGGCTCCTTGAGGACACGCCCATGCCGGCCATCAGATCGCGCCAGACCAGGGACGCGACGGCTCGCCATTCCCCAGTGGCGGAAGAGAAGGTGAAGGCGACGAGCTTGGCTTTGCACTGCACCAAACAGATCACTCCGAACGACGCCTCATCCTCTGGGTCCCCGCCGTCGGCGCCGTGGGGGACGAGGAAGATCTCGCACCAGCGGTCGAACTCCACGCGGAGCGGGTGCTCCACCGCTGCGGCCAGGTCGTCGGGGATCGAGGGCAGCAGGACGCCGCGCCGGTGCAAGGGGTCGCACACCGCTACCTCCGTGAAGACGACCTGCGGCTGCGGGTCCTCGCCTCCGCCGTCCTCGGGGTCGGGGGCGCGGTCGAGCAGGACGCGGCCGTCGCGGACGTCGCGCACGACCCAGCCGCGGCGGCCCGTGGAGGCGGAGGCGGGGAGGAACGAGAAGGAGAAGTCCGCGGCGAGCGAGACGGCCCGCGCCGCGGGCGCAGACGCGTGGGGCGGGAGCGCCGGGTGGAAGCCGTTGTGGTCCAGGAAGCCGAGGAGCGGCGCGGGGTGGAGCGAGCGGAACCGGCGGAGGAACGCGCGGTCGGCGACGACGCGGCGGAAGGGGACGCAGGCGGCCGCGGTGCGGACGAGGTCGGCTGGCTCCGGGAGACGGAGGAAGATGTCCGACCAAAGGTCGTCGGTGAGCAGCGCCGGCGAGGCCATGTCGTAGCCGGCGGGAGAGGGGTTGCTGGGGAATCGGGATCGCCGGTCAAATTTATCGGCTGGTGGTCCGTTGGTGCGAAGTTCGAACAGTTCAACGATGGCGCTCGGTTGGTGGTAATGAATTGTGGAAAGGGATTGAGAGGGCTATTTGAGCCGGGTCAAATCTCAGCCCACCTGATCTCACTCGACGCTATATATGGCCAGCCGGCCCATGGGCCGCCGACACGGCACGCGGCACGGCGACACGGCACGGCCCATGGGCCGCACGGCACGGCCGGGGGCGTGCCCGTGCCGGCACGCAGCACGTACCCCGTGCGGTGCATGGGCCGTCGGCTGGCCCATGGGCCAGCACGGCACGGCACGGCCGACGGCCGCGGCACGGCGCCGGCACGGCCCCCGCAGCACGGCCGCCCGCATCTCCGTCGTCCGCCCTCTGCTCCCCGTCTCCTCTTCCGTTGGCTCCCGCGCCGCGCCGCCGCCCCGACCCTGTCTCCTCTCCCGTCCGCCGCCCCCATCCCGCCAGGTCGCTGCCGCCGCACGCCGCCCGGCCGCCACCATCCTCTTCTCGACCAAGCACGCCCGCCCCCTTCTCCTCCCAAATCCCTAGATCCGCGGCGAGGCGACCATGCGGCGTGGCGGTGGCGGCTCGGCGGCGGCCGCCGATTCCCCCGGCGCCTCCACCGGTCGCGACTCCACCCCGGTGCGGGGACGCCGCTTCATCCGCAACCCGGAGTCCGCCTTCTCCCGCGGCGGCGACTCGGCGTCGCCGGCCTTCTGCAGCGGCCGCGCCGTTTCCACGGCCCAGCGGGCGCCGGCGCCGCCCCTTCTCCGGCCGCGGCACGCTGGGCCACCGCGCCCGCGTCGTCAACAAGTCCTCGCCCCCACCATCGCGTTCAAGGGGCCTCTGCCCGTCGCGCGCGACATCCAGGCGGCGCTCCGCCTCCTCGTCGACCGTCTCGGCTTGCCCCCTGTCTTCCTCCCCGAGCTCCGCCCTGGCTCCGCCCCGAAGCTCCGCCGCCGTCTGCCCGTCTCTGCCACGCGCTTCGCCGGCTCCCGTGCTCGCGTGCTCCCGTGCCGCCCGCGGCACGCCGTGCTCTCGGCACGGCACGGCGGCCCATGTGCCGTGCCGTGGGCCGAAGGCGCCGCCCATGGCACGCCCCGGCACGGCACGGCCGGCACGGCGGCACGCCGCGGCACGAGCAGTGCCGGCACGGCACGGCACGGGCGTGCCGCGTGCTGGCACGGCACGGCACGGTGGCCATATATAGGCGGCTGAAGGCAAAGCGTTGTTGCTGGACGCCTGGACTAGCTGCTAATCCACATATGCAGCTCGGCACACAGATCACAGGCCCACAAGGCAAGCCGCAATCGTGAAGTGTTAAGGCCCAAAGGCCCAAACTCTTACAAAGTAACGAATCAGTCATCTTCTTTGTGGGAACATTTAGACTCCGTTCACTAGCAGCAGCAGGATCTTCAAACCTGCCATCCATGGCGCCCCTGGAAATGGAAGGCGTACACTCTCCGTCGTCGGTGCGGTGGCAGGAGATGGATGGGTAGAGGGGATAGGAGTACCTGAATGGTGGCGAGCGGCGGCTTGTTGAGGTGCTTGAGGAGGCTGCGCACCTGGCGCTGCGTCAGCGGCCGGGCTCCGGCATTCCCCTCCGCCGCCGCCGCTCCGTCGAGCAAGAGCGCCGCCACCAGGGTCAGAAAAACCATGCACGCCCTCGCTGCCGCCATAGACTTCGCTGGCATTCCCCCAGCCGAGCAACCGAAACGGCGGCTGGTGGACGAGCGGGTAAGGGGAGCGAGCCGTCCCGTCGTGGCTTACAATGGCGTCGCGTCGTCCCACATGTACGATGATCACAAGTTCACTATGCATACGGATAACGAAACAGACAGCGTGTACAATGCTGTTTGGTTGTCTACTACCTCATTAGTGTCTTAATGTAGCCATGTGATCAAGTGTAAATGTGATTCATGCAATGATGTATACCATCGTGTTGCTAGTTGATAAAAAAAGATTAGACATGAATAAGGCGATCGGTCAATGGAGGCGCTGCAGAACCGCCAAAAATGGATCAGGGACGTCTCCGGCGCGCCAACTGCCATGCTCATTGTCCAGTATCTCCGCCTTTGGAACATGGTCGACGGCTTTCTTCAGCCACGTACTTGTCCAGGACCGTATTGTCTGGAAGTGGTCAGCCGACAAGGAGTACTCCAGCTCCTCGGCATACCACGCTCCATCTTCGTTTGGGAGGGCGACACTACTCGGCGCCAAGGAGGTGGGTGGCGTCCACACCACCTAAGGTGAAGTTCTTCTAGTCTTCTAGCTGGCGCTATACGGACGCCTCTAGACCACATAGCGAAGGATGTGTCACGGTCTTCAACCGACCAACACCTGTGTCCTTTGTGACCGGGAATCAAAGACCATCGACGACATAGTGGAGTCCAGCTGTGTATTCACGCGGGAGGTATGGCATCGCCTGCTCGCACGCGTCGGCTTCGTGCAGCTATGTCCGATCAACAGATCCCGGCTAGTTCATTGGTGGTAGACTTGCGTTCTTGTCCCAGAAACGTTTAGACGCGGCTTTGACTCCCGGGTCTTGCTTGTCACCTGGGCAGTGTGGAAGGAACGTAACAAAAGGACCTTCGACAACATTTGCAGCATGCCCGACCCAAGTACTTGGGCTGATTCAAGAAGAGGGCAACTCCTGGATTGCCACCGACTTTTGCAGCCTCGCACCATTGTTCGCCACCACAGCTGACCTCCTCATTGTCGCAGAATTGTTTTCTTTACTACTACAAACTCCGATGCTCCACCATTCAAGCGGATGATTTTTGTTTGTGTGCCGCCCGTTCGTTGTGGCATCTCGCCACTAGGGCGATTGGGATTGTAAAACTTTTTTTAATGAAGCACGTGCCACGCGCGATTCAAAAAAAAAGCTGATCATGGTTATTTTTTAACCACGAATATAAATGATATATATAACAGATGATTTAATAGGCAATTTATATAACGTGTTATCTATATACACGTCTATAAACTTCTTAATGCTTACATATATAAGCATGAATGTAATAAGATAAGCATATAAACATAATACAATAGTTTTTGCTCATGAAGAAAAAATAAAGTTTGAGAGATTATAACTTGATAAAAGGTTTGTTGATCAAATACAAATAAGGGAGTTATTGATTTTATTAGCAATTCCACAAGCACTTCGATTTGAAGATGATTTGATTGATGGGATGGCACTATCACGCCAAAGATTATCAGCTTGCCATGGATGTATTTTACCTTTGTCGTGGTCGGGCACTACCAGGCGTATGTTATCTTGTAAGCCAACTCTACCTTCTTAATCAAATACACGCATAAGTGTGTTCTCAAAAGGAAAAATGTATTTTACCTTTGTCGTGGTCGGGCACTACCACAAGCACTTCAATATAACAAGAGTATTGTTTGAGACCATGCATGGCTCGTGCAGGGACGAGTGTTAGCGCCGGCATGTTATACCTTGGATAATGTTAACCTTGTTTAATCTTTATTTACCTGTTGAACCATGGCATGTTATTTCTGTAAGCTATGGCATTAGTTTTTACGCACTTATACAAATGCCTATTAACTACATGTTCGACCTGTCCTGCGAATACGAAATGTACTCATGATACCACTGTAAGTTGTTTTGCAGGTTGTCAAGTCATCTATAACTCTTATATAGACAAACCACACTATCTATTTCTCTAGACATGCAACATGTCCACCTCAGCATCTACTATGTCAAACTCACTATCTATTTCTCTTAATGCAATGTGTCTATCTCAACAATCTATTATCATTTACTATTAGTAGTTTATCTTGACATGCAAGGTACACTTCACTTTTTATTCCTCCTTCATGCCCGTTGCAACGTGCGAAAAATTCTCCTAGTTCCTTCGAGCTTAACTCCGATGAATGCAACAATTAATAGACCTTGGAGTCGGCGCCTCCAAGATAAGCTGTGTATAACTCGGTCATAGGCAAGTGACAGAGATGAACCCCAGAGTCTTGCTAGCAGTGTTAGTTGTTTAGCGCGTTTCTCCAAACCCCTATTTTATTGCAATTAACCTTTTACAAACAAGTCAAGCGGCATGTGTATTTACGTTTGAGTTGATTATGGTATTGTATCGGAGATGCGTGTTTAAGCCAACGTAAAGATCCTGAAGAGGAGTTGCTTCGAGCGCTCCTGGGGAAACGACAGGTTGATGACCCCATGACAGGCGTCGCTTAGGTTCGCCATAGTTTCGATCTTTACTATGGACAGTTAGAGTTCTTCCCAGGGCCGCCATAGTAGAAGTAGGTTCCCCAATCACCACTGTTGACGATCTGCACGTCGTAGCAATTGGACTGGTCAGGTCGTGTCCCCATGCCCCTCGGCTCCTCGAGGATGTTGGTCGAGTCCACCACTTGGATGTTCCTGAAGTAGCTGGCCTTGCTGAAACCTTCCTCCGAGAAGTGTCCACTGCCCATCTACGTGGTGGTGTGGCTGCCGCCGGGCTCTGAGTTCAACACCTCGCCGCCCCACTGTATCTGGAAGGCGATATCAGCCAAGTAGGAGAAGAGGACGGATGGCCAGTAGCCCACATAGTCGTTGCCTAACTGCAACCACCAGTCGCCCTCCCCTGGGTCCTGCACAAAACCACAGTTTTTGGGTGAATTTATCTAATAGGTTCAGGATGAACAGGAACTATTATTGTGGTAGGGTCCTACTATCATACATGAGCAGAAGAGTGTTTGTGTTCCCATATGTGTACTATGGAAAGGTAATTGTCTTTAATGATAGTGACCTGCAAATTATCCCTTCTTTCAACAAAAATTTGGAAATGCATATGCATGAAAAAACAAGATAACGACACATGGCAATGCCCAAGCTCTATAAAAAAAGAGGGCCCCCTATTGATTGTAATCAAGCAAGAGGAAACCCTAAGATGGTCCCCGAGAAACGACGGCTATCCGGGGTCTCTTTGCTAACCCATCTATCCCTACCCTTTTCATATCAGCCATATAATGAATGACTATCTAACGCGTGGCTCAATTAGAATTATATGTAGAACTATATGGGATAGCTGCAGCCTGCGGAGTGCAGTGATCGTGTAAGTACTGATTGTGCTGTTGCCTATTGGAATGGGAGAAGTGATTGTTCGTAATTTCTGCTACATATTTGTTAGTGTGATATAGCTAATTTAGGTGCTCAAAATGTGGTTATGATGACAATGACTATAAAAAATCAATGTTGTTTGTGGTTAGATCTTAGTGTTGCTAAATTTAAAGTTATAAAGCCATGTTTATCTAGCGAGGACAAAATCTTTTGTTTTCAAATCATTATAGGGCACATTTTTAACAAATCATTATAGGGCGCTGATGTTCTAGTAACCTTGACTCAAGCCTGAAGGCACCTTCAGAAAGAACAAGAGACAGGCGGGCACTATGGATTCTCTCCAGGCCCATTCATGAATTTGATTTAGTATGCTAAGCATGTGATAGCTTTTTGGAATTTACCTTCCAGACCAAAATGTTGATTTCATATTGGGAGCCACCATAGTTGGAGATAGGGAAGATGCTGCCGCCCAAGGCGATTTGATTGCTTGTCTGGATGAACCCCGAGCACAGCAGGTTGTAGCATCCTGTTGTTTGATACGCATCGCTCTGCAGTATCCAAAAGCAATACAAAATCAGTATCATTTGACCATTCCCAATTCGATAATCACAAGATATATATATATAGATCTAGACAGAGGACAAAGACAAACTAAAAATAATCGCTGATGAAGATTGAAAGGAATGTGATGTTTATCTTACAGTCCAGTAGGTGAAGAGCCTAGTGTTGTAGTCCCCATACAGCACTGGGTAAACCTGCAATTTCGTGGAGAGCACAGAGCCATAAGCCACAATGAAAGCGACGACACATTTTAATCCACCACTACAGCATGCTTAGCTCCTAATCACCTTATTGCTAGTATAGCTCATGAAATAGTGGAGTTTGAATGGAGAATCTAGTCTAGCTCCTGCTCGTATAAAGGCTCTTTCATCAGCAGTTCTGATATCATTGTTGCAGCACACAATGCTACAAGAGAGAAATTATTGACGCATGCAGAGGAGAGATTATTGAGCGCACACACAGAGTGAGCGCTTGCAAGTTGCAGGCCGCAGGTACAGTTTTCAGAGGTAGGGTTTCTTATTCTAGTTTCTCTCTCTAGATGAGAGAGCTCTCCCCCACACACCCTCACCACTGCCACACCTCCGTCCCCCACTGCCACTAGCACCTCACCTCTCTTGCTCCGGCGTTCCCCCCACCCCCATCTTCTTGCCTCCCTTCATGGAGGATGGCTCCCCCCTCACGGCGGCGCTCTTGGGCCGATGAGTGCGACAAGGAGCTTGATGCGGACTCGCTTGGCAGCTGGGCGGAGATCCTAGCCCGCGGTCCTAGGGAGCGCGTCTCCCTTAGTGACTCGGAGGATTACTCCAACTCCGGCTATGGATCTGAGCCACCATCCCCACAACCCTCTGATAAGGGGAAAGAGGTCGTCGTGCCTTCACGCAAGCGGCGTCACGCCAGGCGGCATCGTCATTGACCACGCCGTGAGGATGGGGTCATGGCTGCGGTGAGGCGGGCACATGGCCCCATTCAGGCGACCTTGCCGCCCCGAAGGAGCTCCCCACCGTCCCACCCAGCCAGGGTAGGGGGTGCGCCGGATGCGGATGGATTCTCCCTCGTGTAGAGCCGCCAGTTCGACCACCAGCATTTGCCACCGCGAGCGCATAGGCCGGTGCCGTCGGGGCTGGAGGGGCTCTGTTCAACTACCTATCTAGCTCCCACGTCAAGGTGGTGTGTCGTTCTGCACCATGATGCTACAACTGCTGGGGTGAAGGCCACCATGCCTCCTGCTGTCTGTCACTATGCCTGGACCTGGTGGTGTTCCCGGGGTCCAAGCGAGCCCGCTCGCCGTCGCCACAGCTGGAGCATCGTCACGTTGTGCAGCGCCTGGGTGTTGCCGGGCGTCACTCTCATGCCTCGGCGGATACTGCCTCTGGAGGTTCGACGTCCACGGGCAGGTCGACCTATGTTCCTCGGTGTTGCGCGCCGCCCACTCTTCTGCCACCAACGTCTTCACCACTTACGGTGAGGCTACCCCGCCCCCTCCCCTCGTCCCGACGCCAGTGCTTCTCAGGCACAGGACCTCCCGCTCAGCACCTCTGTGCCTCCCGGGGAGGGAACGGTGCCTGACTAGGGCGACCACCCACATCAGTCGCCACTAGTGGTCATCCCACGTTCCACGGAGCTCCAGCGAGCTGAGGACGCCCTTGGTCATTCCCTGGTGGCAATGGTGTCCTCCTACCTCCTAGAACGCTTCAACATCACCTCGCACAATGCCGAGGTCCGGCGGCATGATCCGGAAGACTTCATTGTCCGCTTCAGGTTCGAGGAGGACCGAGAGCGAGTATTGAGCGCGAGACCATGGGCCACCTCCTGCTCGGTTGTGTCTTCAGCAGGAAGGTGTGGGAGGCCTATCACGCTGGCTTCGCCTAGAGACCTTTGTGCACATACATGAGACGAACACCATGGTTTGGTAGTCTACGTCCTGGAAGCATATCCCTAAAGTGCTTCGCCGGGGATCCGACTCTCTTCCTCCTAATTGGGTGGCTCTTATGGAAGGAGTGCAATGTGCGAACCTTTGATCGATGCAGCACCACAGTTTAGCAGATGGCAACAAGGATTATGGACGAGGCACAGCTGTGGGTTGCGATAGGGAACAAACACCTTGCTGCACTTGAGCACCGTAGAGAGAGGCTTACTTCTTCTCTGACGTCGCAGAATGTGGTTCCTATGTAAGAACCTCTATGGTTAGGTTTCCTTTTTCGGTTTTGTGTTAATTGGGTTTTGTCAAGCTTACGCTTGCCATCTCGTCCCTTGTAATGTTTAAATTCCTCTCCTGCTTAAGGAAAATCGTGCAGACGCATGATTTAAAAAAAAAGATTGCTGAGCGCATGGAAGATGAATATAGAAATGGAAGCTGCAAGGCATCATTTAATATAACTTTTCATGCTTTTCTTTCTTTCTCACCTGCCATCCTGCTTCAATGGTGTTGAAGTCCTGGGCGTCGGAGGAGCCCCCAATGATCCAGAGCTGGGATAGGCTGAACTCATTGGCTTGCTCGATGTTCGGTTGCCACACATTGATGGTAGCCTTGGCGCCATAGTACGTGTCCCCCTCCACATATGCTATGGCATGCTGCTCCATGGGAGGTAGAGGGAACAAAGTTAAATGAGCAACTTCAGACATAATCACAATTCAAGAGCAATAATATCAGTTCTGATATTGAGGTTACTGGATGAAACAATCTGTACTAACCTCGTGGTCCTCAGGGTCATCCGACATGGGGTTCGCAGTACTTCTACCCTTCTTCTTGCCATATCCCCTGACGGAGCTGGCCCTTAGGACGTCCTCCTCCTTGGTCCTCCGAATCGGTATCGTGTTCTCAGGGCACATGCCATTCTGATGCCACATTTGGGTGATTGTTTGGACGTTCCGCTGCTGCGATGCAACCTTGGACTCATTATACAGACCTTCTGGGTGGTATGCAGGCCGCTTCTGCAAAGGTGATTTTATGATAGAGCATGTTTGAGTGTTGTTGTAGTCAAGGGTTTTTTTTTTACCGACCGGTCGCCCAAAACCGACGCCCTCCGGTTCCGGTTTACCGGAGGTTACCGGTAACCGGCCGGAAACCGGACGATTTTGAATTTGAATTCAAAGTCCGCAGTGGTTCGGTCGGCGGCCGGTATACCGAGCGGTTTGGTCCGGTAACCGCTCGGTTTGAGCGGTTAAACACTCGGTTTAAGCGGTTTTTTCAAAATTCAAATTTACTTTTTAAAAAATGCTAAAAAAAATTCCTAAAAATACTTCATGGTTTATAGAATCCAATGATGTCAAAATTTTTCAAATTTGAGTGTGTTTAGTATATTTTTCGACCTTCATGATTTAATAGGCCTTAATGGACCAGAAATTTGTGTATTTTTTTCTTTTTTTTAAACTTCTAAACATCTAAATAAATACTAAACGAACTCAAATTTGAAAAATTTTACACCATTGGCTTCTATAAATCATGAACTATTTTTAGAAATTTTTTCAGCATTTTTTTCAAATTTTCAATTTAAATTTGGGCCTTATCGAACCGGACCGAACCGTTACCGGTCCGGCCGGTAAGGCCGGTTACCGCGGTAAACCGCGGCTTACCGAGCGGTAAAAAAAACCATGGTTGTAGTGATGTGTGAGGTTAGAAGCACTAAAAGAGAAATTGGAAAGGGCAATGGCGCTGCAGGAAGAGGAACCTTGATAGTGTGGTTCTTGAGGAAGGGGTGATCCAAGACAGGCTGGTTGAAGATATGCACGTAGTCTATCATGTCTCCATCTGGACTCTGTTAAGTAGATTACTCATTTTCTCTTAATATTTTTGAACATGCAAGATTGCGCTAAAAAATTCTGAACATGGACAATGTTCTCTTAATCCTTTTTTTTTCTGTACATGCAAGATTTTCTCATTCGCAAAATAAAAAAAAAAGAGGAAAAAAGTGATGAAATTCCGTATTCAAGCAATGCTATATTGATATGGCACAAAAGGGAAAAATAATCCAAAGATGAGAGCATTAACCAAACTGATAAGCATATAAGCTACGTTAGAAAGAGGGGTGCCAATTTATGAAAACATTGGATTTAATAACAGACCTACAGTCAAAGCCATAACCACTGGTTGGGTGCATCTGCATAAACCAATTAGTAAGTTTGCAATGAGTTACAAGTTTAGTAAATTTACATCTCTGAAACACTATGTTGTTTGATGTTGCACCTAAGTAAATATTTTGGGGTAATCTCCTGAAGAAGTTTTTTTCACCAAGAAAGGGGATATGGCTTCAAGGTGTAGTGCTCAATTGTAAAAGATAAGCATTTTTGGTTGCCCCTCTGCATTTGTATGCCCAGTTTGTATGTCAATTTTGCTGTGAAAACACCCTAGAAAACAGGCAACCAAGAAATCATTTTGAATGACAAGTTTGTCCGACGTCATTTTCTAAGGAAATGATCTATCACATCCTGTAACCATATAGTCTATACTCATCGTCATTTTTATTTTCTTATTTGTTCTCTGGTGCACTAATAAGTTTGTATATAACCTTGATATTTCTCTTGGCATAAATTCCTGAAATTTCTATCATTGTTGAATTACTAACGTCCTGTTTAATTTGTAGAACTGACAGATGTGGAATGATCCGATCCAACATCTGATGGCATTTGGTTTGCGTCACACATTCAACCGGTCCTTGTCGCTATCGGTTCTTTCGGTACCAATAGTAGTTGAGTTGATGGAATCAACTGATTCTCAAAAAAGAAGAAAAAATCAGGATGAAGCGGAGTTAAAGGTTTTTACGAACACGCGTCTATGATAGCGTATCCAAACCGTGCTGATAATCACCTGTATACGTAGATTAGAGTTCCATTACTCAATATAATCCTAACAGTCTTGATAATCACTGTTTAACACGAGATTAGAGTTCAGTTACTCAAAGTGTGCTCAATAAACAAACAAGTACACATATAATCCTTACGAGTTCAACACACACACCGTTCAACACAAAACAGTTCAATAAACGAAACTTAAGACCCAACCAGTTGGCATCCCACACACTAGCTATCTAGTTTTAAACACAACAACACAGGTCTATCAATTAAGGTTTACGAAGCGCCAAATTGAAACTCCCTGCAGACATCATCAAATGCATGCATATATATGGCCGGTGTCAAGCAGCAGCTCATGGCATGCTCTTCCAATGGCATCTTTATTCTTCATCCATATGTTGTTTGTTGTTGCGGCGACCTTGGTCATGAAACTTGCCTTTTGGGTCGATGATATACCTCACAATGAACTTGGCAACCCTCTCAGCAATTTTGGCAAATAGGATCACTGGAATCGAGGTCAAGTCAAGGTCCTGAAAAACACAGCATGATCCAAAGATATAAAGCTGCATATTAGAATGGTACCGTATGGTATAATTCAAAGTGTATGTCACCATTAGTTGCATATTATTGCCGCTCAAGACACTTTAACCTCTTCACTAGCTAAACAGAACTCATGGAGCCAAGGATGAATAATGAGAGCATGTAGAGTTCGTGATATGGAAGGACCATTGACGTTAATTGGTTAACTATACATCAGCAACTAGAGTCAGCTATCAGAACTAAATGAGGATTAAGGGAGATGCAATGCACAAGCAGACATAGCTCTATTTAGCAAACTCATGCAGTAGTGGAGTCTGGAACTAGCCAAGGGACAGTACGTGGTTCCATCAGCCTCCAGTATGTTTCTGTTTTTTGGTTGTTTTTCATACTAGATGCCTTTTGTACTTCTAACAAGATCTCACGTTGGGTCCTCCCCTTGCTGTATTTTTCACTAAAAAGATACTGATACACGTCTTATTAACCAATGACTACATACTACTATATAAAGTTGATGATTAGGGTGCTTCAATGTAGGTTTGATTCCTTCCCCCCGTGGCAAAGTTCCTACGACCTGTGCCAAATTTCTTATGGATACAGTACCTCTAACTACCATAAGCAAACTTCGATTCTCTTCTACAAACACGATTCAGTGACTCTCCCTCTACCTATATGGATTCACTACTTATTCATGCACATCCCGCCAATAGCAAAAGGGCTTTTGCCATTGCATTGCAACTAAAAAAAGCCCACAAGTTTTGATTTTCTGCAATTAATGTGTGACCAAATGTCAAATTCCGGTAATTTGCCATTCGCCGCTATTGTCTTTGTGCAAGAAACCCCTTATCTGTATAGTAAACAAATTTCTTGCAGATTGTGCTGTTCAACCAAATCATCATGCGGTTATTCAAAGAGCGCGTGGGCATTAGTTGTTTATGCATGCATATAGTAGGTATTTATGAATTTGCTCCAGTAGCAAATAGGCCTGCCAGTAGTAGTGTTACCTAATTTATCTGTATGCACCATTCTTTGCTGGCCTATGCAGATATGTGAAGCTTTGTATGCATCAGGAACTTTGTTTAATACACATATGGAATGGACTATTTCCTGTCCGCTTGTATGTATAATGCAGTTTTTGTTTTGTCCATTGCAGCCGGCTGATATTGATGAAGCCATGCATCGTGCCAAAGAAGGGAATGGAAGTCTCTACAATGAAACGTTCCTACGCCTTTTACAAGCGCTATTCTAGAAAGGTTGGTGTTCAGGGTGTCTTCTATAGTACACAGGGCTGATTAACAAAGTTACTACTTCTATAAATATGAATCTACCATCGGCAATTGTGATGGTATGTAAAAAAAGATACTGGTACACGTCTTATTAACCAATGACTACATACTACTATATACAGTTGATGTTTAGGGTGCTTCTATACACGAATATAATTATTATAGGTTCGATTCCTCCACCCCACACCCCCCCCATGGCAAAGTTCCTACGACCTGTTTAGGGTGCTTCTATAGGTTCGATTCCTTCCCCCATGCCAAATTTCTTATGGATTCCTCTACCTACCATAAGTAAAGTTCAATTCTCTTCTACCAACACGTACGTTCAGTGACTCTCCCTCTACCTATATGGATTCGATTATTTATGCACAGCCCGCCAATAGCAAACCAAAAAAGTGGTGTTGGACATTGCATTGCAACTCTACTAGTAATAAAAGTCCACAAGTTTTGAATTTTTGCAATTACTGTGACCAAATGTCAAATTCTGGTAATTTGCCATTCGCCGCTGTTGTCTTCGTGCAAGAAAACCCTTATCTGTATAGTAAACAAATTTCTTGCAGCTTGTTTTGTGCCAAAGTTGTGTATGCAAGTATGCGGAATATATCTTATGTAGCAAATAACAATGGGTTGTGCATGTAAACAGCACTTATTTATGCTTTCTATTGAACACGACATGGTTGTGTGTGCTGTTCAACCAAATCATCATGCGGTTATTCAAAGAGCGTGTGGGCATTAGTTGTTTGTGCATGCATATATATATACATATAGTAGGTATTTATGTGTTTGGTCCAAAGTAGCAAATAGGCTGGCCGTAGTATAGTGTTACCTAACTTATCTCGTATATGCACCATAAATTCTTTACTCGGTATATGCATATATGTGAAGCTTTGTACGCATCAAGAAATTTGTTTAATACACATATGGAATGGACTATTTCCTGTCATCTTGTATGTATAATACACATATGGAATGGACTATTTCCTGTCATCTTGAGAGAACACGTGCGTGCTTCTGTGCTCACCGCTACTGTTTCGTCATGCCATGCGTGCGCACATTCAACCGGTCCTTGTCGCTATCGGTTCTTTGGGTACAAATAGTAGTTGAGTTGATGGAATCAACTGATTCTCCAAAAACGAAGAAAAAAATCAGGATGAAGCGGAGTTAAAGGTTTTCATCCCTCCATGATTGTGCTAAGTGTCAAGGACATACAAGAATTGTTAATGAGTGTTAAGTGTCAAGGACATACAAGAATTGTCAATGAGTGTTAAGTGTCAAGGACATACAAGAATTGTCAATGACTAACCAAGGGATCTCTGAGAACTATTTCACAGGATATGTTATCTTATTTTGCGATACTTATGTTTTTAGTAAAAAAAATAGTTATTATCACGATGCTAGTAGAGAAAAAAAAACCTTATCTCTTCACTCTCCTCCTCCCGTTCTACGCGCCGATCTCCGGCGGTGGTGGTGCTCCAGGCGGCGCGGCCCAGGCGGGCACGGCTGGCCGGCGAGCGCGACGCGGAGGCGGCGGCCCGGCCCACCGCGGCGCCCGGCGTGGGCGGCCGCCAAGTGCGGCACAGCCCGTCTCGATTGAAGTATCGGCCCATAAAAGTGTACTCGGCTAGGCCCAACTTGTAAATGGGCCGTCCGTAACGATTCGGCCTAAAAAAAAAAAAAACCAAAAATGCGCGGGTTATACGAGACGTGTGTATAAACGCAAGTCTGGGTTAGTTACTACCGACGTGTGTCCCAACGCACGTCTGTGTTAGAACTATCACAGACGTGCATATACCCCTGCCATCGCTGGGTCTCCAGCAAGGAGTTATTACAGACGTGTGTTAAGTTTTACAGACTTGTGTTGCGTGGATGTCTGTAGTAATGGCGTCACTAATAGTCTTTTTTTACATGGTGTTTGGTCATAATTTCATCATATAGGCACCCCTTAAGATACATGTCTATGCACCCACAAGGCATGTGCTCTAGCTTCGCCACTGTTTCTGCATAGGAACATTGGATCATCAGGAAATAAATTAAAAGGACTATGATCGTTCTCCAAAGATGAGAGGAAAACGAGCAAAAGCAAGTGTCTCTAGCTTCGAGTTCAATGAAGCAAAGGAAGCACGGCCCCCCAGCAAGGAAAGCGAGGCCGACGGCACGGGGGGTGGTCACCGAGGAACAACCATTCAACCCCAGCGAAGTGGACCAAGCGACGCTGTAGGTGCGCAGACACAAACAAGAACCCAGCCTCGAAAGTGGCGGCCTTCTATGCTCCTCCTTCCATGCCAAATGCAGGACCCTCGTTTTTTTTTTCACCCATGGAATCGATTCACTTGGATTCACTTCACTCCCGCTGTCCCAACAAACAATACCCCGAAGATGACAAGGCGGGAATGCGAAACGCGTGAATTGAAATGGAAGGAGCGTACGATCGCCCTCGCCGGTGGGGACAGACGGGTATGGGAGGCCAGCAGTACCTGAATGGTGGCGAGCGGCGGCTTGTTGAGGCGCTTGAGGTGGCTGCGTACCTGCTGGCGGCACTGCCTCAGCGTCAACGACCGGGCTCCGGCATTCCCCTCAGCCGCCGCCGCCGCTGCCGCTCCATCGAGGAAGAGCGCCGCCACCAGGGCCAGCAAAACCAAGCACGCCCACGCCGCCGCCATAGACTTCGCTGGCACTCCTCCAGACGAGACACCGAAACGGCGGCTGGTGGGAGACGGGGGGCGAACTGGCGAAGGCGAAGGGAAGCGAGCGGACTTAAAAAACCGTCCGTTGGTTTTGTTTAAATGCTCGCTTCGGCTGCCGCGCGGCTCGCTCGCTCCCGTTCCGGCGGCATCGCGGCGTCTTTTACAACCCACATCATACGTGATGTCACGTATACAGACAACTCAGTCGACAGCATGTACAATGTACGTGTTATTTGTTTAGTTATCTATTAGCTCATTAATATTTTAATGTAGCTATGAACTCAAAAAATTTTAATGTAGCTATGATTGATTAATATTATATGTGACTCATGTATATCATCGTGTTGCTGGTTAATAAAAAAGATCAGACATGAATATAAAGAATATATATTTATATAGTACTGTAATAGACAACTTAATAGGCAATTTATATAATGTCTTGTCTATTTCCACGTCTATAAACTTCTTAATGCTTATATATAACCATGATAAGCATGAATGTGATTCATATATACTATTATGTTGCTTCATGATATAAAATAAAGAGTGAAGCATTCATGAAGCAAAAATAAAGTTTGAGAGACTATATTAGAGTATTCAGCGAACTTGATAAAAAGTTTGTTGGTCAAATGCAAACAAGAGTATTGTTTTTATTTGCGAGTCCACAACAATTCAATTTGAAGATGATTTAATTGATGGGATGTCACTACCACTCACCTAGCTCGCATGCTTCCCGGTGATTTCTCCCGTCTCTGACATGCTGGCCCACTACCACTTTGATTGTCAGGCTGCCAATTGTTAAATCATCCTTGCTAGTGATTCGATTCTTCTTGTTGAGGATGCCAGGGGGATGGGGGGGGGGGGGCGCTCACAGCCTCGATCGGACCTGCACTGGGTTGGGTTCGAGACCATGCACGAATGGAGCTACATGGAGGCGAAACGGGTCATGGTCCCCCTAGGTCATGGATATGTTCATATAATATATCATATAATAGCACATGTTGCCAATGGGTAGATTAGCTAAGGCCTTGTTTAGATTTCAAAATTGGGAGTCCAAATCCAGGCGTTCACACACTGTAGCGTACTGTAGCAATTTCGTTTGTATTTGTGAAATATTGTCCAAATATTGATAAATTATACTCAAAAGATTAGTCTCACAAAGTATAACAAAACTGTGCAATTAGTTTTTAATTTCATCTATATTTAGACTTCTTACGACGTATCATAAGTTTGATGTGATGGGGAATCTTCTTTTTGCATAGTGCCAAAGTTGGGAGTTTGGGGTGAACTAAACAAGACCTAAGCTAGCAACAATTGGACACAGGAATGCCCGTCGATCTCATTCTCTCATCCCAATTGTACCTATGTATAGCTTGTGCTTCATTTACTTAGATGTTGGTCAGCTCTAGTTTTGTACAGTACGTACGCCTGCATTATTATCTCGCTTAAAAATGATTAAAAAAGTCCACATGTAGCCTAATGGCCATGGATGTCTCGCGCAGGGACGAGAAGACTGATGGCACTAAGGTAGGCGGAACAAACGATAAGGCCCAGGCGCCCAGCCAGAGCTCTGCCTCTATGGAACCCCGGATTTTAGGCTTGTTGTGCTGGCGGAGATGGGCGAACGCGATTTTGGATGGGCGTTTTGTTGGTTTGCTTGGGCCTAGGCAGCCTGCGTGTGCAAACGAGGCGGCACCAGCCTGTTCGAGGGGGAATGATGGATCGGTCGAAAAGGAGAACTATGGCATCTTTGGGCTCGCTCCTGTCTGGCATTGATATATTCTCTAGAAAATCGACTGTGTTTGCCGTAACTATGCATATTGCCAAAAGGTGAACGCTCAAACATGCGGCACTTGGACGGGTCACGTCCCTGAACGGCAACGACGTATGGATGGTACAAATGTTCCAAACAGGACAGAGCTCACTCTTGCTGTTATGAAAAACACGCATGACGCTCCTCAATCCGCTAAATAGCTGACAGGTGACGTTCTGTACAAAATTTGCTTCCAATTTCCAAATAGACAACCTTTTTTTTTTTGAAGAGCAATGCTTTATTACTCATTAGACTCAGCAAGATCGTTGGCCACCAGACCCTCTACAAAAAGAGAGGTACATCATCCCAACTACCATGATCGTCGCTAGAAACACGACACCCATATGCTGCAATAGCGTCAGCAGTCTTATTACAGATTCTAGGACACACGATTACTGAAAGAAAAAAATTCCGACATTAGCAACGAACGGATTTCTGTAATAATGCCACCGAAAGCTGAGAGCCCGTACTCCTCACCATCTAGCGCCACCTTGACAAGAAGAAGCATCAGTTTCAGGACCACCTGCTGTAGACCCAGCATGGTCGCCATTTTCACCCCTTCTAAGCATGCAAGCAATTCCTCATGGAACGCGTTCTGTAAACAATTCTTCTTACCCGCTCCAGCTTTCACCATTGCTCCTTGATCATCTCGAATAATGAAGCCCCAATCTGCCATGGCCAGACTTGCTATCATATGCCCCATCTGAATTGATCTTGAAGATGCCAGGATTTTGTTTGATCCACCTCTGTACCTGACGAGTTTCCGACAACAGGGGCTTGCATGTTTGTTGCTAATATTTATCTGACAGAGCTGCTCTAAGATAAGCCACCTCTACAGCAGTTCTTCTTCTACCATCTCTCCATTTTTCTTTCATCCCACCACAGCCATAGGAGAACTACAGTCAGCTGTGTTTTTGGTTCCAGCTTCAAGATTTTCTCCATCATGGCTCTAGCAGATTCTGCTAATAATACGTCACATCGCACCATCTCCAAGTTCAGCTCCCGCCAAATATATTTGACCTCTTTGCATTTGAGAAACAGGTGTCCCCCATCCTCATCAAGTCTCCCACACATGCAATATTTTGTGTCCAGTTTCATGCCCCACCTATGTAAAATCTTCTTCACTGCTAGTGTGTTATGACTGAGTCTCCATAGGAAATGTCTAACTTTGGAGGGCAATCAATCTTTCAAAGTTTTTGCCAGAAATCATCACTGTCGTTGATGCACTCTGCTATCATTGGTCTATTTCCCAGCTTTTTTCTTTCCTCTGCTACTCTGTTTACTTTATAGGCCGATCAGACCGAGAAGAATCCTTTACTGTCATAGTGCCACCCACGTCTAGTTTTTTTTTCGCTTTGAAAGGGCACAGGCACAAAGGTACTAAAGAAGCATGATAGAACTTCAAGCAGGCACAATGCAGACGTCACACGCGTGCATGAGCAGAGTCCTCACTCTTCAGGCTCCACCGAGTATAATCTAATGGTATTCTCTGCATATATCCAGCATTGCAATACTCCCGAATTGGAATTCACCCATGTACAGGAGGGAAAAGAAACACATCCTAACCGTGATCACCAACACAATCGAGGAAACATGTACAGGCTGACAAAACACACTTATTATGTATACAAAATATTAAAGAAAAGAAATAGTTATCAACAGAATAATTTCTATAGCATGCACTGCTTTTTCCTGTCAATAGCAATGTTGCCAATCATCATAGAATGCTGGAACTGCTTGTACTGACATCTTTGGTGCTTTAGTGCCTACTTTTACCCTATCAGAACTCAACAAAATATGGAAAACCAAATTTGGTTCCGAAATTGGTCATCCACAATTTAGCCATGCTTAAGGAAATGAAATCCTGCCACATTTCTGGTAGTGAATCAAATACTCCCCCCCATATCCTTTTATACAGTGCATTAGGATTTCAGAAAATCTTTGAAGGCATACTTGACCATTAGTTCCACTTATAATATATATTATCAATTATATGTCCTTACGAATCTATTGATGTATAACTGCATGAAACATACATATATTGACAGATTGATGGCCAAACATCACTATGTTTGACATTTTGGAAGCCTAACATTTTTGAAATGGAGTACTTTCACAACTCTTGGCTTCAAACCAGGCATGCACAAACTAATTCAAGTGCACAGCCACTTAAGTGAATATATGACAGGAAAAAACAGTATATTACCTTTAGTTTCCTTGCAAGATCTTCATGCCTTTGCACAGTTGCAGATCTGTCGGCAGCTTCCATAGCAATACTAAGCCTTTGAGTGACCTTGGTCTGTACGACATTAAGAACATTGATGAACACATGGCATATCAACTTCACCAACGGAAAATAATAGTTTCCATATAAATCTACCAGAAACACCTGAACCATTTGATGCAGCTAAGAACTTAATAAAACAGAACTTACAAGTAGCAAAGCAAGAATAAAAGGAAAACATACAGGTTGGTTAACACCATAAATATAAATATAGCCAGATATATTTAAGTCAATACTAACAGTGTAATCCTGGTTCCAAAAAGCTAGCAACGAAGAAGTGATGACTGCAACAACAACTACTAAGGTAATCTGTTCCAACAATAGGATAAAAAAAAAATCTGTTCTAACAATGCTGGTGCCCACAAGATTGGAGTTCAAGCAAAGAGTTAACGGTATAAAACAAACATTGAAGCAAAGTAATTCCAATCAATGGAAGAATAAAGAAATTATGAGTAACAATCGAGTAGCAGAACCTATCATGCATCTATCACAAATTCTGAAAGTGGAGCATTATCCTCAGCTGTCAAAGCAATTCTTCCCTGACTGCATTTGTCACAAAAGATTTCACCACAGTTCCGACGATGATGCTGCGAGAAAGGAACCCATCTCAAGGCATTAGAATTTTACCATAAGAGAAAATGAATATGTGGACAAATATGCTATGTAGATTACCCTGCAACTGAAAGGGCTAAAATCAACTGTGCACGAGTAGCACTTCTTGGCAACCTCGTCTGGGACCTATAAGGTACAAAATTAAATGTATTGCAGAAGCTTTAACAAAATTACAAGTGAAGAAAAATAATTATAAGATTAAGAAAGGGTGATACATTGATACAATGATTTCCCTATTCCTACGTTTTTCATGTGAAATTGAATTGATTCCTGTAGAATTCTGGCGCTATTCCTATGAAATTCATGTTTTCCAAAAAAGGCCCTGATAGGGGTTTCAATCTTCACTATGGACAGTTAGAGTTCTTCCCGGGGCCACCATAGTATAAGTAGGTGCCCCAATCACCATAGTTGCCGTTCTGCACGTCATAGCAATTAGGCTGCTGGGATGATGTTTCCATGCCCCTCGGCACCACGAGGTTGTTGGTTGAGTCCACCACTTGGATGTTCCTGAAGTAGCTGGCCTTGCCAAACCCTTCCTCCGGGAAGTGGCCGCTTCCCATCTCCGTGGTGGTGTGGCTGCCATCGGGCTTTGAGTTAAACACCTCGCCGCCCCATTGTATCATGGAGGCGCTGTTGGCCAGGTAGGAGAAGAGAAAGGACGGCCAGTAGCCCACACAGTCGTTGCCAAAATGCAACCACCAGTTGCCCTCCTTTGGGTCCTGCGCATAACCACAATTATTATGGTTCATGATGATCAAAAAGTTATTGTGGTAGGTCCCTTTTAATGCTACTATTATTATGGTAGGGCCCTTTTAGTGCTACTATTATGCCTTTGATGATAATGACCTGCAAATTATCCCATCTTTCAACAAAAATTTGGAAATGCATGGAAAAACAATAACGGCACATGGCAATGCCATTGCCATTACACAGTTGCTTAGAAAAAGATCCAGATTTGAAATATTTGCAGGCAGAAAAGGGTAAGATTTTCTAACAGAAGAAACATGGGTTCCAGGTGAATATTCTTGTGGAAATTTATTAAAAATGGCAACCACTATCCATGGATGCATTTGCAGACAAATCTGGTTCGTGCATGGGGCTAACTATCACTCTGTGAGTGTGTCCACAAACAAGGGCAGAGCCACAGTTATCGGGGGTGATTAACCCGCTCCAAGTTGCATCCACAACATTTGGAGCCTTGGTGGCTCATTCTTGTGCCGACATTTGTCTTCTTATATTTTGTGAAAGTCCCTTGAACTTTCTAGGAACTAATCTGAAGTCCAAAGCCAAGTTATTAAGATTCGACTGGAGATCGAATCGGCAAGGCCGTTGGTTCACTGGTCCAACCGTTTAGAACCGGTTGAACCGCCGGCTCGATTGTTTTGGACCGGTTAAATCGAACCAGCCACAAATACGATGAACCAGTATACATGTAATGTAATTAATAATTAATAGATGGTAAATAATATAATTTAACTATACAACCATAAGGTTCATACACATGCAGACACAGATAGAGTTCAAAACACAAAGTGCGTGAACAATCTTGTTGTAATTGAAATTTTTATTGCAAAACAATCTCGGAGCTCGTCGAGGTAATCAAATCAATTATAGTATTTATCTAATAGAGCTTGTATGAAAAAATATATAAAACTTTGGAGTTTAATATATATTATATATTTAATTTGGTGACGCCAGCAGCAGTAATAGCCATGCGGGGCCAGCAGGACCTACCACCGCAGTTGCTGGTGCACATGCCACCCAAGAACCAATCAGGAGCGCGCTGCTCTTTTTTCCTTACATGTTGATTTTTTTCTATGATACGATATGACTTCAGAGAAAATTACAATGTTTCACAAACAAAAGGTACAATGCTATATTCAAGTGTTTTTGCATTCAAAACGTGCAGGCTGCTAAGTGCTAATACATGTTCCTTTATGTATTATATTGTCATCCATACCTGTTCCAGCCATGGACATTAAAATTAAAACCAGCATTCTGCAGCAATAGCATTGGTTGTGCAATCAACCATGAAAATACTGATAAGCTATAAATATTGCAAAAAAAAAAAACACGGGCCTTTATTTCGGAATTTCTTCCGATGCATTTACACACCTAGCATATTTTGGAAATTACATTTGTGCTCTACTTATGATATAAATCAATTGTTGCCTCTTCCTGTTTTAATTTTTCATAATGGTAGAGAAAAAAATGTAGTACATTTGTACTTGAGTTTCACCATAGTAACATGATTATAAGAGTTTCTATAGTCATGCAAGTTAGTTTTTTCAAAGTTAGTGCTTATCCCCATTAATGTTGTTTTCGCATGCTCTGCTTTTTGGAAACCATATGACTTTAGATTGCAAATGTGTATAGCTAATCATTCTATTGTCTCTTGATGTTTTCTAACCTATTCTAATGACCTCTGTGCACATCTGGACTAGCATTCTAGCTATTTTCACTAAGTTATTCTGTAGCCATATAATGAATGACTATCTAACGTGTGGCTCTTTTAGAACTATAAGGGCTATGTTGCAGAGCGCAGTTATCATGCATGTACTCATTGTGCTATTGGAACCGGAAAAGTGATTGTTTCTAATTTCTGCTGGGTATTTGTCAGTGTGATATGGCTAATTTTAGGTGCTCAACGTGATTATGATGACAATGACTATAAAAAAAACCAATGTTTGTGGATAGATCTTAGGGTTACTATAAAGTTATAAAACCATGTCTATCTAGCGAGAACAAAGAAGCTGCCCTGAAGGTGCCTTCAGAAAGAACAAGAGACAGGTGGCCACCTCGGATTCTCTCCAGGCCCATTCATGAATTTGATTTAGTATGCTCGGCAATCGGCATGTGAGAGCCTTTTGGAATTTACCTTCCATACCAAAATGTCGATTTCATACTGGGAGCCACCATAGTTGGAGATAGGGAAAATGCTAGTGCCCAGGGCGGTCTGATTGCTTATCTGGATGAACCCTGAGCAAAGCAGGTTGTAGCATCCTGTTTCTTGATACGCATCGCTCTGCAGTATCCAAAGCAATACAAAATCAGTATCATTTGGTCATTCCCCAATTTGATAACACAAGATATGGATGTAGATCTAGGCAGAGGACAAAGATAAACTAAAAATAATTGTTGATGAAGATTGAAAGGAATGTGATGTTTATCTTACAGTCCAGTAGGTGAAGAGCCTAGTGTTGTAGTACCCATACAGCTGTGGGTGAACCTGCAATTTCGTGGAGAGCACAGAGCCATAAGACACAATGAAAGCGACGGTACATTTTAGTCCACAGTTACAACATGTTTAGCTCCTAATCACCTTATTGCTAGTATAGCTCATGAAATAAAAAAGTTAATTCTGTGTCAATCGAGAATCTAGTCTAGCTCCTGCTCATTTAATGCCTCTTTCATCAGCAGTTCTGATATCATTGTTGCGGCACACAAGACTACAAGAGAGAAATTATTGACGTGTGCAGAGGAGAGATTATTGATTCATGAAGCTGGCTTCTCTTTCTCCCTCACCACCCATCCTGCTTCAATGGTGTTGACGTCCAGGCCGGAGGAGCCCCCCACGATCCAAAGCTGGGACACGCTTAACTCATTGGCATGCTCGACCTTCGGTTGCCACAGATTGATGGTAGCCTTGGCACCATAGTACGTGTCCACGTCCACATATGCTATGGCATGCTGCTCCATGGGAGGTAGAGGGAACAAAGTTAAATGAGCAACTTCAGACATAATCACAGTTCAAGAGCGTAAGACTATCAGTACTGCTATTAAGGTTACTGGATGAAATAATCTGTACTAACCTCATGGTTGTTCAAGTTGAGCCTGTCAGAGTCAACCCACATGGGATTCGCGGTACTCCAGCCCTTCTTCTTGCCATACCTCCTGACGGAGCTGGCCCTCAGGACGTCTTCCCCCTTGGTCCTCCTGATTGGTATTGTGTTCTCAGGGCACATGCCATTCTGATGCCACATTTGTGTGATTGTTTGGGCGTTCCGCTGCTGCGATGCAACCTTAGACTCATCATACAGACCTGCCGGGTAGTATGCAGGCCGCATCTGCAAAGGTGATGTAATGATAGAGCATGTTTGAGTGTTGTTGTAGTGATGTGTGGGGTTAGAAGCACTGCCGCAGAAAGAGAAATGGTAAGGGCAATAGCGCTGCAGGGAGAGGAACCTGGATAGTGTGGTTCTTGAGAAAGGGGTGATCCAAGGCAGGTTGTTTGGAGATATGCACACAGTCTATAATGTCTCCATCTGGACTCTGTTACGTTGATTTCTCATACTTAGCACTAGTTGCAAAAATGCAGAAAAAAAAAAAA
Organism: Themeda triandra; assembly: GCA_018135685.1. NCBI lineage: Eukaryota > Viridiplantae > Streptophyta > Magnoliopsida > Poales > Poaceae > Themeda > Themeda triandra. The sequence continues at coordinate 859,780 of JAENPR010000127.1, forward strand.
GATTGTGCTAAACTTTTTCCTGAACATGTAAGATTTTTCTCTGAATCTTTATTTCCTGTACGTGCAAGATTTTCTCATTCATAAAAAAAAAGTGATGAGTTCAAGCAATGCTACACTGATATGGCAAAGAAGGAAAATACTCCAAAGATGAGATAATTAAGTATTAACCAAACTAATAAGCATATAATCATACGAACAATGGTTCATCAGGAAAGAAAAGAACTATGACAGTTCTCCAAAGACGAAAGGAAAGCGAGCAAAAGCAGGCGTCTCTAGCTTCGAGTTCAATGAACCAAATGAAGCACGGGCACCCATAAAACTTGGGGTTTCCAAAAGCTGAGACTTTCTCCTCCCGCGACGGGTAGAGGGGACAGGACACAGGAGTACCTGAATGGTGGCGAGCGGCGGCTTGTTGAGGCGCTTGAGGTAGCTGCGCACCTGCCGCTGCCGCAGCAGCTGCCGGCGGCGCTGCCTCAGCGTGAGCGGCCGGGCTCCGGCATTCCCCTCCGCCGCCGCCGCTCCGTCGAGTAAGAGCGCCGCCACCAGGGCCAGCGCAACCAAGCACGCCCTCGCCGCCGCCATAGACTTAATTCGCTGGCACTCGCCCAGCCGAGCAACTGAAACAGCGGCTGGCGAACGGACTGGGAAAGGGGAGGAAGTTGAGAGGAGACTCGGCGAAGGTGAAGGGAAGCGAGCGGACTTAAAAATCCGGCCGTTGGCATCGTACGCGTGCCATGATTTCAGCTATCTCAGGCTTTTAGGTTTGTTTGGGTGTTAGACCGCGGAGCCGAGGAAGTGTGAGCTTGCCTACATGTGGAAACGAGGAAGCACCAGCCAGATCGAGGGGAATGAAGATCAGTTGAAAAAGGCGATCAGCCAGATCGAGGGAGGAAACACCAGCCAAATCCAGTTTACTATCGCATCTTTGGGCTCGCTCATGTCTAGGATTGATCTTCTCTAGAAAATCGATTGTATTCGCCATACAAACAAACAAACGTAAGGATGGTACAAACGTCCCAAACAGGACAGAGCTCCACTCTTGCTATTATGAAAAAAACACGCATGACGCACCTCAATCCGCTAAATAGCTGACACGTTCTGTACAAAATTTGCTTCTGATTTCCTAACAAACACGTTTTTTTTTTTGGCTCTGAAAGGGCACAAGCACAAAGGTACAAAAGAAGCATGATAGAACTTCAAGCAGGCATAATGCGGACGACACACGCGTGCATGAGCAGAGTCTTCACTCTTCAGGCTACACGATTATAATCTAATGGTATTCTCAAATCCAGCATTGCAGTACTCCCGAATTGAAATTCACCCATGTACAGCGGGAAAAGAAACAAATCCTACCGGTGATCACCAACAGAATCAAGAAAACATGTACAGGCTAACACACACTTATTATGCATACAGCATATTAAAGAAAAGGAATAGTTATCAACAGAATAATTTCTATAGCATGCACCGTCTCCTCGGTGTATCAATTGGCGCTGACAAGGAAGGCATGCTGGCACACTCCACACTCCACTGTCTCTGAGCCAGACGTTGGAACCTGAACCTGCAATTCCACAGGCACAGTAGTTAGGGCATATAGTATACTAAATGGATAATTACTAGGAGCATAAAGGAACCTGTTATGCGGCCAAGTAACTTTTTTACATACCTGAAGATGGACTGTGCAGGTAGGGCATGCGACTTCCCTCATTCTGGTACCAGATGCACCACCACCAGAAGCTGGACCTTTTCAAGCAGAGATTTCAAAGTTCTGATAAGCTCATAATCTATGCAATTGAACTGGTAAAAGGGATGTAAAGAAATAAGTACCTGAAGACTTGCGGTTTTTCTCCATTTCCTCCTAATCACAACATAATTTGTTAGAATCAAAGATATCTTAAAATAAATTATATATTATTATTACAGCTTTATGATTATATTGTTTTCATTTGACTTGTGAATGACCAAAAATTTGACTTGTGAATGACCAAAATGATTATTTCTCATTTGCAACTTCATTAATTTAGTATTTGAATTAAAATGACATGAAACTTGCAGGTAGATTAATAAAACGTCCTGAAGCATTATCACAGCTTTCAACACAATGAGCATTACAACAGCAATATTGCCAATCATCATCCGAGAATGCTGGCACTTCTTGTACTGACTTCTTTGGTGCTTTAGTACCTACTTTTACCTTATCAGAACTCAACAAAATGAGAACCAAATTTAGTTCTGAAATTGGCCATCCACAATTTAGCCAGGCTTAAGAAAATGAAATACTGCCACATTTCTAGTGGTGAAGCAAATACTCCACCCACATCCTTTTTAATAAGGCGTATTAGGATTTCAGAAAATCTTTGAAGGTGTACTTGACCGTTACTTTCTCTTACAATGTATATTATCAATCATATGTGACGCACGAATCTATTGATGCATAAATGCACTAAACATACATATATTTTAACAGACTGATGATTAAACTTTACTATGTTTGTCATTTTGGAATTCTAATCCGCCTAACATTTTTTAAATGGAGTACTTCACAACTCCTAGCTTTAAAACCAAGCATGCACAACTAATTCAAGTGCACAGCCAGTTTAGTGAATATATGACAGGAAAAAGCAGTATATCACCTTCAATTTTCTTGCAAGATCTTCATGACTTTGCACAGTTGCGGATCTGTTGGCAGCTTCCTTAGCAATGCTAAGCCTTTGAGTGACTTCAGCCTGTACGACATAATAACTACCATAAACACACGGCATAGCAATCACCAACGGAAAATCATAGTTTCCATATAAATCTATCAGAAACCCCTGAACCATTTGTGATGCATCTAGGAACTTAATAAAACAAAACTTACAAATATCAATGCAAGAATAAAAATAAAACATACAAGTTGGTTAACAGCATAAATATAAATATAGTCAAACAATACAGAAATACATTCTCTAACAAGAATGAGGAAGTAATAATTAGGCAGAGAACAACAACAACCAAATAACTTTAGCCATATAGGGTGGGCCCACTCTGAAGTAAATTATGAAAGAATTCAGCAAAACATGCTACATATATAACAGTGTAATCCTGGTTCCAAAAGGCTAGCAACAAAGAAGTGATGACTGAACTAACAACTACTTGATAATCTGTTCTAACAATGCTGGTGCCCATAAAATTGGAGTTGAACCAAAGAGCTAATGTAACGGTATAAAACAAACATTGAAGCAAAGTAATTCCAATGAATGTAAGAATAAAGAAATTATGAGTAACAATGGAGTAGCAGAACTACCATGCATCTATCACAAACTCTGACAAGTGGAGCATTATCCTCAGCTGTCAGAGCAATTCTTCCCTGACTGCATTTGTCACAAAAGATCTCACCACAGTTCCGACAATGATGCTGCGAGAAAGGAACCCATCACAAGGCATTAGAATTTTATCATAAGAGATAATGAATACGTGGACAATATGCTATATAGATTACCCTGCGATTGAAAGGGCTAAAATCAACGGCACACGACTGGCATTTCTTGGCAACCTCATCTGGGACCTATAAGGTACAACATTAAATGTATAACAAAATTACAAGTGAAGAGATAATCATACCATTGGAAAGGGTGCTACATTGATACAATATAATAAATATTGTCAAGAACTTGCAATAAGATTAATAACACTGACATATTAACATATAATTAATAGAAATGAAGCACAAACATGAGCTGACAAAATGTTCAATGAAAGGTGGGAAAATACAGATAGCCAATTATATGCATGCAGCGGTAGCAGGGAAGCAGACATTCTTATCAAAAATAACATACAAACAATATAAGCGATGAAATATTTAAACCAAAATGGTTCCAAGAATATTGAAAGTAAGTAGTCAACGCATAATACAGAATGCTAAAAAACGCATAATACAGCTCAGGTTCAGCATACCCAATGGTCTTTCACTTCATCAACAGGTTTTGTAAACATCCAATCAAAACCTTTCTTTTTCTCATTTGATTGTACTGAAGGTTTCCCAGTTTCCACTGCTCCTTTGCTTCTTGCATCTCCACCAATCTCCTTAAACTAATTATACGGAAGCACCAAGTTAAGAAGCACTACTCAATTCATCAAAAGGCAAAATTGCTTAAAGCATTGCATGACAAAATAGACCTCCAGGAAAACAATTTAAAGGAGTCTATAATTTTGCTCAAAATTACATAGAAAAAAGATTAAAATCCCATCTGATATACAGGTTATCCAATTTGTATCCCTTTTATGATATAAAAAAAGAATGTGGTTTGTATAGAGCGAACATTGGGATAGAAGAAATTTAAAATGCAAACATGACAATAAAGAACAAAAATCCATTTTACAGGTTATGTGGTCTCATTAGCAATGACAATTTTGTTGTTACAACATCCAGCTTTATAGAAGTTTATTTGGAAACTATTTACATTTTGTTTTCTCCTCTAACAACTGTTCCTATTGATTACTTTTGGTATTGATGCAATCCACAATCAATAGGGGTACTCCTTACTTAGTATATATGTGCATGACGATAAACATGTTGAACTAGATGAAGTTCCATCTTAAAACTGGTGCATGCTAGCAGACAGGATTAAATCTTCTGGCTTCTCATTACAGATTTAGTTCAGATATGAAGCAACAACTAAGACAAATAAGACCAGAAGCAAAAAGATGTATATATAAAGAAGCTAAGGCATTATCACAGAAGCATCTTGCTAGTGGAAAATATGAGCCTAATACTATCAGGGATAGGAAAAACAGTGTTGCCACAATACCTGCACTGTTGCTGCTGTCACAGTGTCAAGCATAGTATTGGAAGTATAACTGCTTGACTTCAGCCTAATTCTCTTTGGTTCAACATCCACTGATGTTTTCGCCCAGAATGCAAATATAGTTGCATCTAAAACCTAAATAAGCAGAGCAAACAAACATTAATATAACTATAACAAATTTTGAGCTGTACAAAGATACAGATATCATCTTCATAAGAAGTTGATCAACTCACCTCCCATCTTGTCAGTGAATCGAGCGGATAAATCCTTAGGGTCCTGCTTGTACTCGGATCAAGCATGCGAATTCCATCTAGACCAATCTGCAACACCACCATCAAGACATTTCATATACCCAAATGGCAGTTGATTTTATTTGTCCTAAAAAAAATACTAGATGTGGGTTCAACAAGTTACTGGTGGCCTTCAAACAAATTTTGCCAATGATGCATAATTCCATCAATCTTATCATCACTGTACCTGGCAAAGCACATCAGTAGGGTTCCCAGCACCCTCTGGCAGCAGCTTAACCCGAAACTTCTGTGCACCACCGCTCGCATCCTCATGTGTTTCCGCCTTTGGAAGGTGCCTTTGCGATCACCCCATAGCTTCCAGCCCCTCCGCCACCGCCACCACTGCTCCACGATTGCTCCTCCCATCCAGATGAGGCACTGATCGACCGCCCATAGTCATCAGATGGGGCACTGATCGACCTCCCATAGTCATCAGATGGGGCACTGATCGACCGCCCATAGTCATCAAACAGCGCGGATCCCGACCGCGGAGGGGCCGTGCCGCGCGCCCCGTACGGCTCCGAGCCACCGTCGCCGCTGTACGCGTAGACGCCCTCGTTCAGGTAATCCTCGTTGTCGTCGTACCCCGCGGCCGGCGGCTGGTACCCGCCGCCGCCGTAGTACGGGGCGTCGTAGGGCAGCGGCACGGGGTTGGGCTCCGCAGGCGGCGGGGCCGTGGTCTGGGTGGGCGGCGGCGTGTAGCTGTAATACGCCTCCGGCGGGTAGGTCGTGGGGTTGGTGTTGTAAGGCGGGTACCCGGCGCCGTGCTGGGGCTGGGGCGGCGGCTGCGAGTAGGCCGGGGCGGAGGGCGGCTGCGAGTAGGTCGGGGCGGAGGGCGGTTGCGAGTAGGTCGGAGCGGAGGGCGGCTGGTCGGGGTAGCCGCCGACGCCGAGAGAGTAGGGCGGCGCGGAGGCGTATCCCCCCGGCGCCGGGGCGTCGGTGGCGGCTGGGGCTGGATAGGGGTTCGAGCCGGGGGGCGCGTAGTAGTAGTGGCCGGCGGGGGCGGAGGACGCGTAGTCGCCGCTCCCGTGCTGCATCTCCGGTGGATGATCGGACGGGGGGATTGGGCTCGAGGCCGGTGGCGCCGACGCCGACGAGGTGGACGGCGAATTTGATCCGATTCGTTGGGTCGCGTTCGCGTTTGTTGCACGGGGAAAGGAAGGCGGAAAAAGGAAGAGAAGGTGGGGTTGCTTCGGGCCGGGGGAGGTTGACGTGTTGGGTTTCAGCTCTGGGATTTTTTATTCGTTTTGGAGCGTGCCGTTTCGCGGTCACCGTTTGATCTGGCCGGATGGTGGGAGCGGACGGTGGTGATGCGTTTGTGGTGGATTTTCGCGGGAGTTCGGGTGCCGCGTCGTCGTAGCTGGCTAACTGCCTGTCTCGTCCGACACGGCGGGTTAGCGCGTGGACCGAACTGGGATAATGGGCTGAGATTGTCTCAGGCCCATTTAAGTTTTCGCCGGGCCTCTACAGGCATAGTGGCCTTTGAACATGCAACGATTTGTCCATGTCCACTCAAAAAGAAAAAAGAAATCACATTACAAAATATGTTACTCCGTACACTATGAAAAGTAAGTAGAAGTAAACAACTGCTTCTCTAAAATGGTAAAGTACTGCAAATCCAAAAGAATATAAGAGTAAATTGATTAAAGCCAAAATAATCATTTAGAGTTTGCAGCTCATTAGAAAATTAATGAATATTTATATATATCAAATCTTTGGATATATACAGAGGTCACAAAAGAATTGGACGTACAAGTCACACCTATCACGGTATCACTATCACGATATCACCTAATGATTCTCCTGCACAATGGAAAAAAAACAAACAAACACGACCTGTACAATTTATTATTCCTCGTCGGCAATCAGTCCTCCTCCGACGAGGACATCGACGACGAGAAGGACGACGACGACGAAGAGCTGACCGAGAGAGACCTCCGGTAGGTGTACAGCACCGCGTCGGGCGCCCGCGCCACCCACGCTCCGCCGCGGCCGGAGCCGGACCCCGTCAGGTAGTACTCCGGCAGCGGCAGGCAGAAGAAGGCGAAGAGGAAGTCCCCCAGCCGCACGAGCTCCCGCGCCGGCGGCAGGAACAGCGCGCGCAGGACGTCGTCCGCGCTCACCCGCCGCCGCCCCGGGCGCGGCGGCCGCTGGCACACCTCCGCCGGCACGCGCGCCGCCGCCGCCACGAACGAGGCGCTGAACACCATTTCGTAATTGGCTAAAGCTTGCTTGCGCGCCCGGCCGGTGGTTTGGTCGTGCGTCGTCGGGTTTTGTGTCGCGTTGCCGCGCGCGGTGGGATACTGGGTGCGGGGTTTTAAATCTGGTTGCGTCATTGCGTGGAGTGGGGGGATGTGTTTTTCGGAGGTGAGAGCCGAAGCGAAGCGAGCGCGCGAGGAAGGCGCGGCCCGGCGGTTTTGTGTTGGTCGTTTTCTTTTTCTTTTTTTTTGACGCCTCTCATCTGGGTACAGCTGTAGTATCTGTTCATAGTTGGTCGTTTTCTCGTGTGCTGAGCACGAGTTTCCTTGTACGGATGTACGCCTGTACCTGTATGCAGCTACCTGCGCTGTTCCGCTGGAGACCGGTAAGATCACGAGACGGCGTATCTCTTGGGTCATTTTTCTCGTGCTGAAGCTTGGCTGTGATAGTGTGAATGTGTGATAGATCCTGTTGTGTCGAGATGCAACAGTAGACCATGGTAAAAACCGCACGTTTCAGCACGCTCTGTTGACCTGTGGTACTTGGACAATTCCAGTATACCGGGTCCAACCTGTCCGCCGAACGCCGATGCGGAGCGCCGAGAGCATTACTCACGTGAAATATGTACGACCTTTATCCCCACGCTTGTTGATGCTGGCAAGCAAAACCAGATCGAGCAAGCAAAGCGAAGGCAATCTAGTTATGACAAAAGTTCAACAAGTTGACTCAAGAAAAAATACATGGAGTAGCTTACGAAAAGTTTTGCATTACACTTGTCAAGAATTTAGGGCTAGCATGCGTTTGACGTCCTGCCAACCTGCCACATGCAACGGCCACACGCGGATGTTTCAGGCAGTCAATACTGAAACCTTAACACGCTGTACATCTCTGCAGAAAGTGGAGTATACGAAGACAGCTTCTCTTAACATTATGTGTACACTTCCCCTGACAATGATTGCCACATCAATACCGCTCCCAAGTGGTTATTAGAACTGAATTACAAGTAATCTAAACCACAGGTCAAAGAAATCTGGAACCATCTAGGCTCATCTGAATCAAATCGCATGGAACATGTGACAGAGTAAGTACGGAAAGAAAATACTACGGCATTGAGACCCATCTATGCAACTACTAGTATACGATAACTGCCAGCGCTTTTGACCTATTCTGCGCTAGTCTTATTATTGAAATATTCCCCGAATGTTGCTTGGATTCAGCCTACTCGTGCAGGAATCCTTTCTCCTCAAGATAAGTAACGACTTGTCCTGCCATGTCAGAAGGCGAAGGACATACACCATCTACTTCTGTGATCTCAATCTGCAAGTAAAGCAAGACAGTCAACGTGTATAGGTCACAAACAAAGAGTACTAACTTGATACCAGCAAAGACAAGAATCAAACATGATTTTGTTCTTATACAATGAAAGCAACTTAACCATCTTTGTCAGCTATAAATATGACAATTTTAGAATGTCTTGTAAAGATCCTCATATACTTAGTCGTGGCATAGACAATGTTTGCTACCCAAGCTGTCCAATGCAAACAGCTAAACAGCATGTTAAATCTACACAATTCACCATGCCGCGCACTTCTTCTCTTAATCTGACCATGCATTTCCTAGACATTGAATCTCGAGTTTCAGGCTAGCAATTTTTGGTATGGACCAAAACTAACAGCTACATTAACACCTTAGTAATACACACTTTAACATGTGAAGATGACAGTAAATCTAATCTAATATAATGATGTACCTCGCAATTCAGTGGTGCTTCATAAGGGTCATCTATTCCTGTAAAACCTGCAACAAACCATGTTTAAAATTTGAAGCATGGCTGAAGTCCAGATGAGCTACCAAGACAGGTTGACTTTAAAAATGAAGATAAGCCTGCCCACAACGGGGGTTTTTTTTTTTTTTGGCAATGAACATGTTTTTGTTCATATAAGATACCTTGTACAGTAGATGATTAATGGTTTAAACTTTCAGGCTTACTCATTTTCTGCTTTTCTATTTCTCGACTAGAGAACACTTTAAGCTAACTTACAAATGGGTGCTCTGTGATCTGAAAAGGAAATATTTAAGGGCCCTACCATGCACTGGCCTCTAACTCTAACTCCATGGTTCAGGTCTGGTCCAGATTCAAAACAAATCAGTTCAGTTCATTTAAATTCAGCATTCAGAAGTAACATGATCAATGAGTGAGCAAATGTGGAAAAAAAACATAATAACAAAATAGAACCTACAAGTAAGCTTACACATTTTCTAGCTGCAACACCAATGGTCATTACAGTATAGCCAAGGAACCAAATAAAAGAATCTAAACAGAGCATGTGGCCAAAAATCTGATTGCCCCAAGGCTATATTTGTAGTGTATTATCAGGTCCAGGTCAAGATCATTTTTATCTTAGTCTAAAGGTGCTGGTGTGGGTGTCTGTTCTACAGGTTTCTTATACCCTTTTTCTTCCTCTTAATATAGTGATACACATCTCAACTGCGTGTTCGAGAAAATAAAATCATTTTCACATTGACAGTACATGCATTATGAAAATTTGACTGTCGCTGCAAAATCATGTCAGAACTAAGGAGCTGCTTCCCAAAGAAAGCATTATTCCACTCAATTAGTATTTTAAATTGTTCATGAGGCAGTGAACCTAACGTTACAAAACAAGCCGGAAATGCGATTCGCATTTTAAAATATTTCAGGTTTGATCCAATTTTGCTCCGCAGGAAGCGATAGGCGCTAAAACTATTTTCCATTTTGGACACCAAGCATCATATGAACCTTACCCTTTATTTTTCCTGCACGAGCAAGCTTATAGAGGCCCTTTGGATCCCTAGCTTCACACAATTCCAAGGACATGTTCAAGAAAACCTGCAAAAGTTCACAGGTGTTTGGCAGTAAACCCATGAGGTCACTACGTTCACTAAAAACAAAACAAATAAAAACAAAAATGGACCTCTTACTTCGATAAAGCTACCATCAGACAACAATGCACGGCAAGATTCACGGTCTCTCCTATATGGAGATATCAAACTTGCAATACATACAAGGCCCGCGTCTGAAAATAACTTTGCTACTTCACCTGTCCAAAATAGTTGAAACAAAATGTGAATTGCAGAATGCTGGAAACATAAAATAATGGCAAAAGCAGGACTTGTTTATCATTCATCTACTTTCATAGGAATTTCTTTAAATTAGACATATCTATGTTGGCGAGACACTTACCAACTCTCCTTATATTTTCAGCACGATCTTCAGCTTTAAAGCCAAGATCCTTGTTCAGACCATGTCTTAAGTTATCACCGTCAAGGACATATGCAAGCTTCCCTCTTGTGTGGAGCTCCCGACCTAATGTACATGCCAACGTACTTTTACCTTGGCAAGATGAAAAAATTGAAAAGAAATTAGATAAAAAAAAAACATACCATCTAAAAAACTAAAAGTTTCAATTGGAAACACAAATTGTATTGGAGATTCATCATTTAAATGTAGCCAACCTTTGAAAGAAAAGAAAATAGATTCTGACTTACTTAAAGAAAAAATGCAATGCAAGTCCTGAAGATATTGTGAAGATGAAAAATTTGAAAAGAAATTACAAAAAAACATACCATCTAAAAAACTAAAAGTTTCAATTGGGAACACAAATTATACTGGAGATTTATCATTTAAATGTAGCTACCCTTTGAAACAACAGAAATAGATTCTGATTTATTTTAAGAAAAAAATGCAATGTAAGTCCTAAAGATATTGTGAAGAGGGAATTTAGTGACAGTAAACAGAACAGGCATATGCCTTACAAATTGAAGAAAAATATATTACAGTTCTTTTGTTAAGTTTGCATAGATACCTTTTTTTAGACCAAAGACCATTGGTTCCGATTTATAGAAAGCAAGGTTTAGTTCTGCTGGGGTCACCAGCTTACAAGAGATTCATCAAGGTGCTCAAGGCACTTCCCCTCTAAACTGAACTACAAACTTCAAGAGACCAGAAGAGTAACCGCCCAAAAGAGCATCAATACATGTCATCAAACTATGTAAGTACTACACAGCTTCAGTGCATATTTACCTTTTATTAAGAACCTGAAAGTTATTTGTATGAATTTAAGGCAAGTGAAAATAAGGTATGCAAATTGTCCCGACCAAAAATGAATAGGTTTCTTATTGATAAATCTAGAACAGCGTTGAACTTATTTTCTTGAAACAAATAAAAGTTTTGGCCAAATTCGTGAACAAGATGGAAACACATTGATGCAGAGAGAAGAAAACTAGAAAGCCATTCGATAACAAAACTGTGAAAGCATCAATTTTGTGTACTCTAAGCATTGGGCCAAAATGATTTTAGTAGAATTCCATAATTCAAGCAAAACAGTGCAGTATAGAAATCTCAGTCCATGTACACAGAAACGGCAGATGACATTTTCCAACAACAACAATGCCCAACAAGAGACAAGCAAAGAGGGAATACTACATATGAAGCAGAAACAGTCACCAACTGCAGTTGACATTATCTTAGCTTGGAAATTATAACAATTGCAGCAACAGTGCAAGAAGCACACAACAAACCAGTTTGAGAGAAAGCGAGGTTTGCTTACCTGAACCACTAAGGCCTGTAATCCACACAACACAGCCTTTCTGCTTGAGTAGCTTCTGGCGATCAGTCTTGCCAACTGCGCAATCATGCCAAAAGATATTTGATGACTTCGGCACGGTGGATGACATTGTCAAAGCTTTCCCCTCAACTACAGTGTCCAGTTATATCATTCAGAAAACAACAAGAAAGGCTCCATTCTTTTCAAGCAAATGAAAATAATGATAATAAAACATGCAACTTCATGACCCACCAATTCGTACATTCTCCTCAGTTCAGCTCTTTACTGAGCATTTTATAAACAATGACAGAACAGATTGCTACGAGCAATCTGTACGAATGAATTGGGCTGTGCTTTCTAATTCAAAGTTAAAAGTCACAATAGTAGATAGGAGTGGAACGCATGGGGTTAGGTCAGTAATTAAACAAAAAAGTCTAAACCGGTTTGGAAAATGAATTGGTAGGCAGCTTGTTGACGTGCAGAAAATAAATTGCAAGTGTGGCTGGCCGCCTATCCTAACACATCCCACTCGAATTGGCTAAACCATTTATCCAATCCTTCCCTTTCTCTAGACCCTTGATCCGGACATCCCTGCCCCCGCCTCCCATCACCGCGTCACTCTCACACTTTTGGCACCGTGGCCTCCTCAGTCCTCCTCACGGCCGCATAAAAATGTCCACCGCCGACCATCACCGCGCTCGACGCAGAGGTATAAACCCAGACTAAGCATTTCGCCACCAACTCAAGACGATCAAGTGCAAAAATTCGCGGAGGTGAAGGAAACATGATTATGGGGTGTACTACTCCGAATAAATGTGAGTAAATCTGGAATTCCGCTCAATTTACGCGCATCCGGTATCCGCGTAACCCGATCAGCCAACAGCAAGCACATTGGATCGAACCGTCTAGGACGGGAAAGAGAGGGCGAGAGGCGATACGTGCCTAGACTGACCTCCTGCGTGCTCCGGCTGCTCCTCAACAGATCGGTCGCCGGCGCATTCGACGAGTGGCCGTCCGTCGCAGCCTCCGCCTCCGTCGCCTGCTACCCTCGTCCTGCTAATCCCAGCCGCTGGGAGTCTCGGGAGGAGGAGAGGGCGGGGCGGAGGCAGACCTAGATTCGCCGCGGGGGTCACCGCGAGGCGCGGGCAGCGGCCAGGGAAGGGAAAGGTAGAGGCGCCCCCGCCGCTGGAATCGACACGGGGATCGCGAGGGCACCACCACCGCGCTGCGGTGGAGGCGGCAAACGGGAGGCGGACAGGGGCACGCGCGCGCGGGAGGGGTGGGCGCGCCGCGAGGCGTGCGTCCATGGGCAGTGAAGTGCAGTGCCCGGTGGGCGGTGGCGGTGGGTGGTGGGGCTCCGTTGCTGGTGGCGCTGACGTGTTCTCCCACGAAGGGCCCTTTTGATTTGTTGCTGGTGTCGTGGGCGCATGGCCAAGGCCCTCCATTGTTTCCTTCTTTTTTTCGCGTATAATAATATTCATCAATATAAATGTTGCTATTTCTTATTAGATTTGATCAAATTTAAAATTATTTGACTTCACAGCAACGAGAATTGCCCCTTTGACAGAGTGAGTACTTGTCTTGGCTACAAAAAAGACATGTTCCACCGGTAAAAGGGATGTGACGCTGACTATGTGAATGGTTAGTTTTCGTTCAACTTGCTTGTTCATTTTTCAAAGTGAGATGTGACAACTAGGTATATTTGAAGAACTTGTAAGTTAATCTCAAAATCCGTTTGATTCAATCTTTCGGTGTTGTTCACATAAACAAATCCATCCTATCCTTACTCCTACTACTAAAAAGCCTCAAAGTAAATCGTCAACCCGGCCAATCGCTCGCCCGCACGCTGCGTCGCTCGCCCGGTAAATTTCCCACCCGCCCTCGCGCCCCTAGGTCCCCGCTCGCTCGCTCGCACCGCCCGGCTGCTGACCCATCAACTCCGCTCGCTTCCCTCACAAGCCTGCCCCCGAGTCAAACTGCATGCCCTCAAAAGACGAGCCCCACGCGTGCGCCTCTCTCCTCCCCGTCACCCAACCAGACCGGCCTTCTTGGGGAGACGGAGCACCATCGGCCTCGGCGTCCACGCGGATCCATGGCGCGAGCGCGGCCTCCCTGCACCCGCGGTCCTCATCGCTGACGCCGGCGCCGAAGAAGTCGTCCACCACCACCGGCCTCGGCGTCCACGCGGGTCCACGGCGCGAGCGCGGCCTCCCTGCGCCCGCGGTCCTCCTCGCTGACGCCGGCGCCGACGAAGTCGTCCACCGCGGCGCCCTCCACGGTGGCCAGCACGAGCCTGACGCCCGTGTCGTTGAGCTTCACCTCCCAGCTCAAGGACCCATCCGCGTGGCGCCGGAGCCGGCCCGCCATCTCCGGGTGGCCGTCCACGGCCTCGCGCAGCGACTCCTTCACCAGGAGCGCCTCCTGCTGGCTCCACGCCGGCGTTGCTCCGGGTGGCTGCTGCTTCTTCGGCGGAAGTAGCGGCGGGGGCAAGTAGCGGGGGTACAGCTGCTTCTTCGGCGGAAGCAGAGGCAGCGGCGGCGGCGGCGGGTACTGCTTCTTCCGCTGAGGTAGCGGCGGAAGCTTGTTCTCACGCTGATGCGGTGGCTGCGCTGGCGGCGGCAGCTGCTTCTCACGCAGAGGTAGCGGCACCTGCTTCTCCCGCTCTACGACGCCGGCTGGACTCGTGGCTGTACGGAGCCCCAGCCGCAGTGCGTCAGGAACGCGCCCCCGCGCGCGTGCGCGCCTCGAACCCGTCCGGCAGCAGCAGCGACGTCGTCGTCAACGCGCCGCCGCTCGGCAGGCGCAGGAAGCGCGCCCCGGTCAGGCGGCGATTTGGGTAAGGAAGCCCTAGCACCGTGCCATCGTTCGCTTCCTCCTGCCTCTAGAAAGGTCTCGGCCTCGCTCATCCCGGTCGCTCGGCTCCACGCGCACGACGCCGCCGCACGACCCGTCCCCGGTACCCACAGAGACATCCTTCACCGCTCACCCCCACCTCTTTCACCGCCGCCGCCGGTGACGGCGCCACGCCAGACGTCGCTCCGCCTGCCGCGACGACCAGCGAAGACGGCACGCCACCGCGCCCGCACTCAACGAGTCCACGCTGCCCCGCGAGAAGACTCGGCTGCGGCGCTCAGAACAGGGGCGACCGGCCCGACGGGAACCCCGTGCGGCCGCTGCGCCGGTCGACTCCGGCACACCCAATCCAGGTACCGACCTCTCGCTTCCATGCCCATGTTCATGTTCATCTGCAAGACCTTCCTCCATGTTCATGTATTGTTCGACTCAATACCCCAGAAGATGTTGCGATTGTCAACGACCATGTAGCATGCTGTTTTTACTTTTTTTTTTTAGAATTTAGCATGCTGTTTTTACGATAGCGATTCTTCTTTTTTCTCCCTTCATACTTCTAATTGTGACAATACAATTACATGGAAACAATATGTTCAGCAACTCTTATTAGCAATTTCACGCAGATTGAGTGCCTACAACTTCCTAAAGATATGTTGTCGTCAACTCCTAAAAGAAGGAATGCTGTTCTGATTCCTAAAAAAAATGTTTGCTCGCGAACAGTTAAATAGGATACATATGTTTCCTATATCTCAATGCCAAATGAAGTCCCATCTAGGTTGGCAATATAGACTGATGACCTTCAGAGCCTGACGGCATGTTCAGGGATATAGATTGATGGTCTTCAGATGACCAACGCCATGTTTTCTTTACCTTCCATGCTTTTGCAGTTGTTCGAGAAGTCGAACTCAAACATGAATGAACTGTTACTTTTTCCATTTCAAATCATGAACAAACTGCCTCTGTTAACAGGAAAAGGGTGCAGCTAGAGTGTGAGGTAAATGGATGCTGGCTCATTAAATAGATTCTTTTTTTAGCATACGAAGCAGTCCGCTGTATTTGTATTGATTACTTACTAAATCCTTACTCCTTACGAAACAACGTGCCTTTTGTATTTAGCTATGTTTTACTCGCTTATATATTACCTTAGTACTTGGTCCATCTCTGAAAAAATTCGTTTTTTTTATTTGTTTGTTCAGCAAACCGTAGGCGCTGCTCCAACAATTCGAGGTGCTATACAGTTGTTCTACTCAGATTGGCCAGATCTGCTCAGTGCTCACTAACATCCATTTTCTTCACCATCAAGCACCCCTACTTTAATTTTATATTCCCTAATTCAGGCCATATTGTGCCAGGTTTAATCCATGGTGTCTGCTACATATCCTCATGTAACAGTTACACATGTTCTCAGTTCTGCCTACATTACCCCTTTGCGAATAACACATGCTACTAAACAATTGCCTACTCAGTAATTTCGCTTTTGCACACTCCGAAAGACATATCAAAGAGATTCAGGATCAGTTCCATTCTTTATTTCTTTTGCATCCATGTTTAGCTAATAGTAGTATGTGCCTGTTCTGTTATATTAACAAGGAAAAAATAGTACTTGATTTAGTATCTCTTAGAATCACATGATAATAGGTTTTTGAAAAAATAAGATCACATGATAATTAACAAATGGAAACGCATGATGGTACTGTGAATATGAAAATGTGGGATAATGAAAATTTACTAGAAAAACCAGGGTGGCGTTGCCACGCGCCAGCCTGTGTAGACCAGTTCGCCCCTTTGTCACTGCAACTTGATAAGTTCAGATATGGATTGCCTTGGGATCCATTGATTCAGTATTGTTTAGTCTCTTCAACTGCAAGGGAACCTTTTTAATCATGATGCACCTTGATTCTACTATTAGTCTCCTATGGTAATTCAGTGTGTTCCCTAAGTGTTCCAATTGTGCTAACATATCTAAATTGTTTACATCCTGCCATTGCTCTGTATGCTCTGCACATGACTGGGTAGTGAGACGTGGTTGGTGCAGTTGGAAACTGCAATGCTAGGTCCATTGATCATGAAGCAGTAGCTCTTCAATTATGATTCCTTTTAACTACTGACAAATGTTCATGTTTCTGATATGTTATACCATTTTTGGATTCTTGAGGACAGTAATAATTATATAATTGTGATTTGTGAAGTGATGATGACATTGAGGTTGAGGTTGAGCTTGGTCTTAGAGATTACCATATATTTATTTCTCTTTCCAAAAGAAAAGAAAAGAAAAGAAAGTGGATTCGTCAAGAAATTTATTTGCTCATGTGGGTTGGTTTGCCTGCTGACATAGAAGGATTGGACGAAAAGGCAAGGAAGGGCAAGGCATCTTACTACTACCGGCTCCATGGGGGAATGCATTTTCTTAGTAAGTTAATGGTTTCTCAATACAGAGATTTCGACACCTTGGTTGATTCAAGCATTCAGGCTTTACAGGGTTCGGATTTCTAGAGTAGAAAAGAGAGGTAGAGGTGGACGCCAGGGTTCAGCAATACCACCGGAAGAAAGCACGCCTACTGGAAGAGGTAACTGATCAATATACGATGATTTGGCTTTCACAAACACGAAAAGCACAGAACTGCACAGCATGATGGCATTAGCTCATGCTCTTGTTTTGATTCCTGTTAGATCTGTGTTGAGTTGTAGTTTGGGCAAGGGCTCAAAGGAGTCTGGTTGCAGAAACTCTGGTAACTTCATTATTAGTTTGGGCAAGGGCTGATAGGAGTCTGGTTGCAGAAGCTATGGTAATTTAATTGTTGGTCAGCTGACGTTTGATTCATTGCAATAACTCCAATCTAAGGAAATCCATTTACCTTTTCCTATTCTGAATGTTACCTTTTTTCTTCACCTTTTCCTATTCTGAATGTTATATACAGTCAATTTATTAGTGTGGCTCTGAACCTTTTGTTCACCTCTTACAGTCCTAGCTAATTTTGCATGCCAAGTAATAAAAAAATACAGCCGAACCATCAATATTATCCTGTGAAGTTTCCAGAGTGGAATGCAGCCATGACACATTCAGAGGATTGCCCATCTTTACCAATAATAGCTTTAAGTAATCAGGCTATCAGATGGCACTTGTATCTTGCATTTGCAATTTACGTGATAAACTAGGGCAGTGACATAGTATAGTTGGATGTGGGATTGTAAAGGCAAGCAATCCTTTGAAGACTGCATGGGAGCACCGTTGACTGTTGAGGAGACTTCCATTGCATGCACCATCATCATTTGTATTACAATAATTACATCTCGGTTCACTCTGTTCTTGTTGATTTAGTTGGGCATTGTGATACCTATGTTGGGTTATATTTGTATTATTGCCACTTGAGCTCTAGACTCCCGAGCACAATCACAAAGTATTATTTTTTGGATAACTAACACATTCACAATTATATTATCGTGGCATAATTTCTCCCCCGTTGTAACGCACGGACATTTACCTAGTGAAGAGTGAAGAGTCCACTAGTCCAGCTCACACATTTGCCCACGTCCTACGTGAACGGTGCACGGAATCCTGTCCTCCTTTGGCTGATTCAGCACAGAAACAGCTTGATTACTGATCAGAAAAGGCGGCAACTAAACAGAGTGATGTGGTGAACCTAAACTACTGATCATATTGTACCGCCTTGAAGAAGCATGAAGAGACAAAGAACGGTAGTAAAAATAACACGGACTGAAGAAATTACTTTGAGGAACAAGCTCTTATTGCATCGCTCGAACATTCCAGGACGAATCACGCAAATATGATCGTGCCATCTGAATGAAAAAAAAAAGTTCAAACAAAAGGAACCAGAGCAAGGACTGGACTTGATCTCCAGTATGGAGCAGATCTCTACACAGTAAAGTAAAACTCATGCTTTCATCTCCACCTTGGGTGGATCACCGTTGTTCCATCGCCGGCCGGTGGTCGCTGCTCCCCCGGGTCGCACGTGCCACCTCGCTGTTTCAGGCTCCGATCCGCACCGCGCACAGGATCAGGCGGTCAGCCGGCCGCAAGCAGCAAGCTGCTCAGCACGCAGACGTGCACTTGCACGCTGCTGCTCCGGCTACTCGTCGGCGCCCTGGTCGAAGTTGAGCGCGTAGCTCCGGGAGTCGTAGCTGAAGGCCGCCAGCTGCTGCTGCTTCCTCCGCCGCGCGCCGCCGCCGCTCCCCTTGGCCATGATCTCGTGCGCCACCGCCTTCCACCGCAGCTTGGCGCGCGCCGACCACGCGTCCTGCGCAGCGCCGGCGGCGCGCCTCTCCTCGCCCGCCTGCTGCTGCAGCGCCCTGTACTCCAGCCGGCTCGACGACGACGCCCGCGACAGCGAGCGGCCGAAGCAGCTGAAGCCCTGCGGGACCAGGTCCTCGTCGCACGGCGGCCCCGCCATCGCCGGCATCGACGCCTGGTGCACGAGGCTGGCCATGGGAAGGACACAAGAATGAACTATGATAAGCCGATGGGACTTTTTCTGTGAGATGCTTAAAACAGTAGGCACCCAACTGTCTGAACGCCGTAGCCATTTATGCAGATTCGCAGGCTGGGAAGCTGTTGGATCCAGCGATAAAAAATTGCGCGGCGATGAACTGTCCGATCAGACGGCGCCATGGCAACATGTCCGGCGATCTCTGGTTTATACATATACAAATGGCGTGCTCGATTTAATAACATGGCAAGTGTACAAAGCAACGTCCTTGTTTATCCTGCACTTTGCGGCATCAGGAATTCTTGCCCGGCTTTGACCAGAACATGCGAGTAGGCTCTCAGTCAATTTGTTCTCCATCGTATAGCACATCAGAAGCAACTAGATGGCATCTCGATCTGTCTGTGGCTTGACCTGACTCAGCAGTACAAATATGTTTGCTAACATGTGCAGCAGACATGAGTACCCAAGCATGGTCCACCAATAAGATGAACTATCCAAACCAGGTTCAGAGATAAACAAAGCCGACTAATACAGTCAGTCACAGTGGTTGAGTGGTCCAAAACGATATCGAGCAGCAACTCTCTCGAAAACTAATCTTGACATCCAGCAACGTATAGGCAAACCTACTGAAATGAATCATGCACCAACTATCCAACCAACAGAAATGAATCATTTACCAAGAGGCGAGTTTGAAAGTTGAAATCATGCACAAAAGTTTGAGCAACTGAAACCAAACACCGTAGCAGAGATCAAAACAGTCCAAACACTGCAAGTATTTGAATCCTGCTCATAAGCTTTGCAAATAATAAAGAATGGTAACATCAAATCCTGACAGCAAGTGCAGACGATATCCTTGATCAATTCAAATCAAGCATCTAAATGTATCGAAAATCATGCAGCATTATTTCAACCAGTGGCGTGCATACGACAACAATTCCCAGCGCTACAAGCACCAGAAAACAGTGCGTCCACATGATAAAGCGCAGATGCTTTATTTGATCAATCATTGTCACTCATGGATGGGATTAGACTTTCTAATTAGGCACTAAACTTATATGCAACCACTAATATATGTGCAAACAACTGATGTCAAAATGTTTGGTGGTTGAAGCACCCTACACATGTTGGACTAAAAATGGACTGTGCATCAGATTACAAGATCTTTGGGGTATATAGCTGGTAGCAAGGAGGTAATCATAATGGTCAAAATACTGCAAAGTCTAACTAGATGGTTTGCTGCAAGATCCATAATCATTATGGTGAAAATATTCTCAAAGCAATTTCACCAAGAATTATCTGTGGCCGGTAGCAAAGAGATAATAGCTTTCCTATGCCTGTTACACTTGATCCTATGGCAAGGAAACATCCCAAGTTGGAGCTTCCCGAAACAATAAACATGAACTTGGCCACTTAAAAACCGCCTGGTTATCCCTAGACAATACAACATGAAAGCAGCCAAAAGCCAAAAACAAACAAATGTCGACTAAAGCCTTGCCAGCAAATAGTTCAAGGCTCTAGGCCTCTAGCTCAATAATGCAAATACAAATTGTCACTCCACATTGCATGATGATGCGATGTAGAGTTGCAAGCATTCAAGATCACTATGTACAAAATGATATACAGCTCTGGGATATAAATTTAGTGGAACAGATAACCAAACAGAAATAAAAATAATCACATAACTACTCTGAAAACAGTAACATTTCGAGGTTCTTTAGTTGTACCCCTCACAGAGAATGTACAAGATATAAATTAAACCAACAAAATATCAGTATTGAATCATTTTTTGAATAAAATTCTTAAAAGAACAATAGGAAATAATTTCCCTAAGAAAACCTGGACTATTAGTGAGAACAGAGACCATCTAGCACATGCAAACATGTTCCCTAGACCCTCAGTAAAGGGAACCGCCCAATCAAGAAGTAGACACGCTCTGAACATACATTTAGCAGTAAACATTTTCTTCAGTACTTTAACTAATCATGAGCAAGAAGTAGACACAGTCAGAACGTAGGAAACATCATTTCAATTAATGATGAGAGATTTTCTCAGTAACTAAAAGGGCAATACAATGCAGAATTACATCCAGCACAGAGCTGACTTCTCCAGAGAACATCGAACCAAGAGCAACAAAATCATGAGTAACCCTATGACATTCTCTAGGCATCCAATCTACCTTAAGTCCTTAACAGAGCTCAAATTTGAAGCCAGGAATTAACCATTTGTCCTTTGGACAATGAGACATGACAGGTAGGAGATCAAAACAATGACATTTCAATTGAGACCTTGCCATTCAATGTTTTTATTTTTAGCTCTAAAGTGAAAGTATTAGTACTCACTCTGTCGCGCCCAAAAATAAATCAACTTGAAGAGCTGTCCTAAGTCAAATTTATATTAAAAAAACACCAATGTTTATGACACCCAAAGTAATATCAACAGGTACATCACGATATATTTTTATATTGTACTCAAATAAAGTCATAAAAATTCTACTCTTTCCTAGGAATTGATTTATTTTGGGGTGGAGATAGTACTAAAACTAAATTGCATGATTGCATGACAAGGAAATCTCAAGTTCAAGATCACTTGATTAAATTACTCTGAAACAGAACTAGTAACACCATTGCATGATCACCTGACATGGAACTAAAACTAATGGCCCATATAACCAAACAAGGGGGAAAACTCCATTGCACAGACAACCTGTATAAGCTTCTGACTTCTTAGCTATTCTTCTTCAGACAATAAATTACAGAAAAACATATCATGATTCATGACCACACATCAATAGAACCTGGGGAATGCTACTTATCAACCAAAGGTACTTGTTGGGCAGCAGGAATTACATCCCAAAATTTCTAACAGAAGCACTGATGAACGATTCTAGAACCTAAACAAAAAACTTATATAGGCAACCAAACATAACACTCACACAGATCATTTGAAATTATGGGATAAGGAAACGAACATGCATAAGTATCATTGTCTCCTTGGAGACTCCGCAAATCGCAAATATTGTAGAATAGTTCACTAGCTAAGCTATACCAAAACTTGTAACATGAACTAATTGGTGAAACGAAGATAGAAAGGACGAAAAGGCGAAACCAAATACCAAGTCTCTTGCTTCATTCTAAACTTTTAATGAGAGCATCATCCAATACTCAATGTTACGCCCAACTTCAAACTATTTTGAATAATGCAGCTTCAATGGTGAAAAAACAAATCCAGTCTCATAACTGACAAGTCTCAAGATACCTCTTCCTAGGTGCATCGGGTAGCAAAAAGTAACATAGCATAAAGTACTACTACTGCTATCACTTAACCTCCTTAGGATTAAGACAAACTCCAAAGCTGTAGAGAATCAATTCACAGCAATCACGCCACCAGAGCGCTCGCGGTGGTCGACTCGTACTTCAAGGTGGGGGCGATCTTCTTGGTGCGGCGGTAGTAGCGGATGAGGCGGTGGACCCTGCTCTCGACGAGGATGAGGCGGAACTTGGCGTCCACGTCCGCCCGGTTCCTGTCCAGGTGCTTCCTGATCGCGACGGCCTTCTTGATGAGGAAGTAGAGGTCCTCGGGCACCTCCGGCGCGAGCCCGCGGGCCTTGAGCATGCGCAGGATCTTGCCGCCCGTGACGCCGTGGACCAGCGGGACGCCGTGCGTGTCGCGGAGCAGCGCGCCGATCTGCGACGGCAGGTGGCCCTTCTTGGCGGCGCGCACGATCATCTCCTCCACGTCCCCAGCGGTCGACCTCACCCAGCCAGGGGCGGCGCGAGAGTAGGGCAGCACCGACGAGGACATGCCCTTCCCAGGGCCATACATGCGGCCCATGGCGGCGGTTGCGGCGAGCGGTGGGCGGCGGCGGCGGCGGGGAGCAGGAGGGAGAGCGAGAGTGGCAAGTTGGCGGCGGCGGCGAGACGGAAACCTAGAAGCCTGGAAATGCCAAGAGGCTCTCTATGTAGTGGTGGGCTTCTCGCGCATTAACGATTTCTGTTATTGGGCCGGTTCACAAGGTAAAGCCTATAGGAAGCCCAACCTGATGTCGCCGTTCCGGGAGTCTTGGTTTCGGGCTCTCGGCCCATTTAGCAGCATCAAGCGAATAAACCGGTCACGAGATGGTCATGTCCATTACAAACTGTAAATGTTGCTCAAAAAAATTACAAACTTCAGTTCAAATAAATAACAATATAAGGTTTTATTTTTGTAGACAAATAGCTTTCGCTATGAATTTAGATATACACTATATTTCCTAAAAATATATTACTATATCTAGATACATAGTAAAAACAATGTATCTAATAAACAAACAAAACGTTTTAGAATTTAGAGTGGAGGGAATACTGGAGAGCCGATAATCACATATATACTCTACTTTTGTCCACTTGACTTGAAACTCAATATAATAACTGAATAATCCTACTATTGCTAACTAGAAGGCCAAAATAAACATCCTTCTAGTTCTATTTTGTACAAAAATAGCTACCAATGCCACATGAAATACATAAAATATTTCCCTCCTTTTTTATATACCAAGCAGTAGGCCAGTAGCACATTGGTAGTACGATCTGATTGGCTGACAAAAGTACTTTTTTTTTAAAAAAAAAATGGACGACATATAAAAGAAACTTCAAATTAGGGATCCCAGTCCTCATTTCTTTTCTTCTAGCCATGTGCCATTGCATCATCAAAACATCTTGGAGGAAGGAAAGGAAGGAAAGGAAGACTCCTGCAACATGCTGATCATAAAATCCAAGGTTCTGATCCGGATCAAGCGGGCCTCCTCAAGCTCACTAGGACCAGACATGCTGAAGGCAACAAGCCTGTTCTCTCTCCTCATCCAATCACACATCATTCTGGCCTCCTTTGCAATATCCACCATTGCAGCAGCAGAAGCAGTTTTGAGCTTCACAAGGCCTAAGGCGCACATACGGATCACACTGCTCTGCTGGATCATGTCATCAGTAGGCTTAGCGCCATGCTTCAGCAGCTCACGCATCAGCTCAGCCTCCTTTGTGATACACACAAAAGCGATGATGGCAGGAACAGAAAATTTGTCCCCTGTACTGCAGAGTGAGAGTGCACGCTCCTTGATAATGCTACTTTGAATGAAATTGTTGACTGGTAAGACCTCGTCCTGCCAATGTTCGACACGAGTCTTCCACTCGGACCCAAGTTCCTCCTCCATCTCAAGACAAGATTTGGCAACATCAGCAGTAACAGCTCGGGAAGCACGACCCAACAGCCAATCAGGATTCTGGTTGGCAGCAGTATTCAAAAGCCAATCAGGATTCAGGCTGGAAGCAGCTTCTACAACAAATTTCAAGGCATTGCGGTGGTAATACTCCTCAAGGTAGTTGCAATAGTCAGACCACTCAACGGAACCGGAGAATGGAACCAGCCTTTCCCACCCCCATAGTTTCTCCAGAAAACCTTTCTTTTCAGGATCTTGGATGATCTTTTTCTGAACTTGAGGATTTAATACGTCTGAAATGCCACCCCCTCTGATATCTGATGCTTCATCTGCAGCAATGTCATTCCCATCACCGCCAGGACCATTGATACAAGCAGATTCTTCCTTATTAATCTTGTTCCCAGCAGCAGCAGCAGCGAAAGAAGGCTTTAACAATATGTCAATCATAGCATACAACGTTCGGATCCGTATTACGCGACTGTGGTCAAGCTCCTCAGGTATGTCATCGTCATAGAAGTCAAGAAGCATGCTATTTTCACTCATCCACCCAAGCATTATTTCAGCCTCCTTTGCGGCACCCAACATGGCAGCCACGGAGGCGGCGACAGAAATGCACGAGGTGCAGTTCATAAGGCTCAACGCACACATGCGTATCTCGCTGCTCTGTACGATTGAGTAATCATCACTGGGACTAGCGCCACGCCTCAGCAACTCACACGTCAGGTCAGCCTCCTTGGAAATACACAACAAAGCGGCAGAGAAAACATCAGAAAACTTGCCCCCAGCTCCAGCTGTGCAGATGACTGAATGTGCACGCTCACGGATCAGGCAACTCAGGATGATTGTTTTGGTCGGTAACATCATATCCACTTTGGACTTCATCAGGTTTTTCCACTCAGACGCAAGTTGCTCCTCCTTCTTGAGACACTGCTTACAACCAGACAGTTGCAGCATCGATCACGGCAGTTTAAGTTGGCAAACAAGAAAAATTTAGTAAAGAAGCACAAGCGTGAAAAAAGGTAGGAGGAGGATAAGATTGGGTGGTTTAATAAAGGGGCAGGGGTTACTTACAATGTCAGCAAGAGCAGCTATTTTGCTACCCGTAGCAGCTGCAGCACCAGGAACGAGCTGACCAGCATTGCGATGGTAATACTCTTCGAGGTACTTGCTATAGTCAGACCATGATTCACAGCTGAATGGTACCAGCCTGTCCCAACCCCATGTTTTTTCCAAGAGATCTTTCGAAACAAGTAAAAAAGAACCGTTAATGACGAGAAAAGAAACCATGAGAAAAATATGTTTCTAGAACAGATTACAGATACATAGACAAAAATGACGAGGAAGTAGCCAAGGTTACTTTACTGGAATAGATGGCATATTTATAATAATAATTAGACAGAAAGGCGGTATTATGAAGAAAAAAATAGCACATCATAGCGTAGAACAAAGTAAGATTTCAGTAATAACAAACAAAGGGGTCGATCAGGTTCTTAATTGCTGGATCAAATCCTACCATGGTGCTTGACAATGCTTGACGGCGGCATCCTCTTTATACCATCCTCCTCCTGCTGCATCTCCATCCATTCGACTTGACTCTCAAGAACCTCCCTCTCCCGGATATCTTTCCTGCGCTTGCGCTCCATCTGCTTCTCCACGAGCCCGAGGCCGTCGTCGAAGCGCGCCGCAGAAGGGGAGCTCGTGGTCCGGCCGCCCATAATCGCATCCCGGCCCAAAGTTGCGCCGCCTCCCTCCATCCTCTCGCTCTCCGGCTACAAACAAATTGTTACAGTAACAGATAGATCCTACTCTCACTGATACGGGGAACTCGATTTTCTTCGAGACTCCGGCAACCGCCGAAGCTCGCCGCCGACGCCCAACGGCTCGGATCGTACTCTCTCCAGAAGCAAGGAATACAGAGGAGCCACACTATCTGGGCCTCCCAACCCGTTACATGGGCTGCTAGTAAAAGAAGAAAGCGGAAATTAAACCTAGTCCGGCCCAAAGACCCGACTATTGGCCCGCCTTTCCGCCTGCGGCTTCACTGATACGGCTTCGACAGTTTCTTCAGTATTCTCTTCTTCAGGTTCTTCTTCAGTATCTTCATTCAGGCCTCGATTCTTCAGTATCTTCAGGTATCATTCCTCTGGTATTTGTGACACAACTCCGATCTGATCTAGGGTTCCTAGCCAACTGTGGATGCCAGGATGGGTAACAGAGAGGTCAGAGCTCTATCAGTCATCTTGAGAAACATGATGCAGGTTTAGATGACAATTTATGCTATTGCAATAGTTAGGAGTGCAGGGACCTTTTTCAATTCAACCTGTTTTTGATCAAAATAAAATGGATATCAAAATGAGAGTTACTAAAACAAGCACAATATTTTTATATATTAACTAAGGATAAGAATATATAGCAACAGGATAAAAAAAAGAATATATAGCAACCAATAAGATCAAAATTTGAAAAACCAAAATCAAGATTCATGGCAATAGTTGATGAACTAGTGACAAAATAATTTGTTCATTTGTTCAGTGTGATGCAGGAATTTTTCATGTTAACCATCTTTGACCGTTCTTACCGAACCATCGAACTTTACACACCGAATCCGATCCGGTTCACGTGCACAAGAGCATAATAAATAAACAAACACCAGCACGGCAGCACAAGATCATGAATCACGACGCCGAATTACGGAAGTAGGCGAGGCGTCGTTGTCATTTGTTCACGGCCAATCGTGTCAGCACCAAGCAGGCTGCTGTTTCAGCTTATGATTAAGTGATGAGTGACGAGGCAGCAGCTTTGCAGAAAGCAGCCTCGTGCCTTATCAGCTGGTCCGGCGGCAGCTTTGCTTATAACAGCACATTCAGGAAGCCAAAAACTCGTGTAAAAAAT
This sequence comes from Themeda triandra, assembly GCA_018135685.1. Lineage (NCBI taxonomy): Eukaryota > Viridiplantae > Streptophyta > Magnoliopsida > Poales > Poaceae > Themeda > Themeda triandra. The sequence goes on from JAENPR010000127.1 coordinate 887,020, forward strand.
TTCGTCTCGTGACAAAACAAAACGTGAAAGATACATACTTTGTACCTGCAGCTCTATCGGCGGCTGGCATGAAGAGAGCTTTTGCCTTGGTATCTTTTTGACGTATCAGAAAAGAGTGCTTTGGTTAGGTTGGGGACAATGCAGATGTAGGTAACAAACTATAGTACTACCTCAAAAAACAAACTATAGACTCTACAGTCTACTGCATCTCTGTTTTATCTAATCTACCCCTATCTACCAATCCGGTTCTTGGAATCTTGGTACTGTGGTGGTTCTCAAGAGAGCAGCCTCCTCATCCGCATTTCTGGATAAGGTCACAGCCTTTCCATGCCCTACTCGTATCCTACACATGCTTTTGCCACCGAGCAGCCAGACCAGCTTGTCATCCTGCATTAAAAAGTCATGTTATTTCTTCGAGATCATGCTTCTAGTAGCCTTTTTTCCCTCTTTTTTCTTTTCAGACAATCAAGCAGCTCCGGCTTGCAGGAACTGCTGTCAGATGCCAATCACATATTTTCCTTTTGGGAGAAAACTGAACCACATGATGAAGCCACATAATGTGGAGACAACAACCATAACATTTTGAATGATATGTATCTTGTGAATATATTTATATGGCCAGTTATTGCTGAAGTTTCTGAATCAAGCAGCAGGGCAACGTGCGATGCCCCTCACACCAAGAGCAGCAGCCAGGCAGGAGAGCCGTCCCCTTTTTCCCCTCCGAATGAACCAATCATTTTTGGGCAGGCCAACCGTGCACGAGACCATCGGCTGACTGAATTATTCAACAATTGTTGGAAAGTGCAGTGCTGCACCTTTCATTCACTTCCTACCATCCTTAGCCTAACTTGGTGCTTGACTGCTTCAATTCCAATCTTATCTGAACATATCTAAGCATCCGCACTACCTTCAAAAGGCTGGTTGATTAGATATAGGAGCACTTATTGTTATGTTATGAAACACTTTATCATTGCTTTTGGAGTTCCTTAAAACTGCCACTTTTGACTCGTTCAGTCTTCACATCACCGCTTTTCATGACCACAAATTTGTCCATATCAATTGTAGTTTCATAACTAGTTATTCCTTTGATTTGATAAAAGCATTTCCAGTTCGATCGGTTTTCCAAATCCAAGAGGACCAGTTCTTCGCTTCTGCCTCTTGTTGATGACCCAATCATAAACTGTAACTGACCTGGGCACTGTCAAAATGTCGCAAACACAGAGAGAAGAGGATGGAAAGATCTCCTTGAACTCCAAACAAGATAACCTATTTTCCTACATTCCTCATAAATTATCTATGGCGTATATATGGACACCTTTGTCCTGATCCGTCCTCAGGCACGCCATACATGCAAGTTGCAAGCCTCCAATTCCCAAGATGTGGACCAATGGCCTATAGCGATCTCGATCTAGACAACTGATTTAATGAATTATCAGGCAGCATGTGGTGGGCATCTCTTGCTGGACAAAGAAAGTATATGGTCATAAAAAGAAAGAGAATCTATAAGAAGCTTTCTGTAAGTGATGCTCATATATCTGTCAATACTCGAATAATTCCCATTTTTTGCCGTCTCATGCTAAAATAGATTTTTAACATGAAAAAAAGGGGGCATTGGAGAATGAATCAAAGGAACGTGGGGTTGCCAAATGCCAAATGATCAGGATGGAGTGATGCCATGAAAGCTTCAATTGATTAGTGCAGCATCCATGCAGCAGTTGGCATTGGCAATGCAAATGCATAGGCTGGCATGTCTGTACCTTCGATGCAGATTTGATGTATATTCAACTGCAACTAGGAGAGATGGGTGTCCCTTTCATAGGTGACATCTAGTACTAAGGCAAGGATAGAACTCCAGCTCATGATTTCGATCATGTGATCAGTTCTGGTACTGGCTTTGTTTCTGCCTAATTAAGTAGCAGTAACTATGCATCTCTGAAAACCGAAGATGTGAAAGAAAGGCTCTTGCATATATTAAGGAGGATAAAACAGGCTGTATCAGTGAGGCAAATGATGTAGATTGCACTTGTACAGCCTAACCTCTCTGGATTCACAAGATGAAAATTTACAAATAGCTCAGCCTTAATCCACATGCAACCACATTCAGTCTCCTGCTCAACAACTATGTTTCATAATGGATAACAAAAGAACCAAAACAGATGTACACTCTATAAAATTTACAGGGCAAGAGCATTTCAGGCGTCGACAGCATGTAGGGGGGGTACAGATTTTGTTCTCGGGAGATTTGGCGGCAACTTAGCTCCGGTATAGTAGCGCCTCGCTGTAAACATACAATCCGGGCTGCTCCCAGCTGCATTGACCTCACAATGCCGGGCCCTTAGGGCTCCCGGATCGGGGTGCCTGCTATCCCATACTTGACCGTTCAAGTCAGACTGATAATCCGTACTTACTTTACCCGGGCTTCGGGGGCTTCGGTCACATGTTGGTACGCGGAAACTGTGGTTCTTTCCAATATGGAAAGATTGCAGCTTGTTCAGTGAAGGCTTCATCCTATTTTCTCCATATGCATTGTCAAAGTCAAGAGATGGATGGATAGCCCTCTTTAACTGTGCCATTTTCCGTGCTTTGTACTTGGCAACCTTTACCTCATGCTTCATATCGAACCCATTTGTGTGATGGTTAGTGTCATTATCATAATGGTTAGATGAACATGATTGCTCTTGATATGAACTGAAGCAAAGCTGATTAGAAAGATCTCTTCTACCCATCTGTACAAGGCCATTCACGTGAGTGGACTCCTTGCTTTTGACATAATGCTCTGTTTGGCCAGCTCCATCATCAGAGCTGCCTCCAGATTCTTGCAAATCACACTGCTCTCCATCGGCTTGGAACGTGATCTCCTCAAACCGCCCATGTAGCTCACATTGGCAACCTCGACGGCCTGATGACATGTAGGCATAAAGTGAACCACACGATGACACGTTGGATCCACAGTTTTGGCAGTATGAAGTGTCAGGAGCTTCCTCTATGCCCGGACCAGGCCTCCAATCTGGTACTAATGCACTGACCTCACCATCAATCATGTCAGCAATTCGAGTAACTTCATGGTCAGTTATATCCAGTTCGGCTACCATTTCAGTTGCAACACTTAGTGCAGTATCAGCCTCAACGTCGAAAGGAAAATAGATGTTGCGTACCCTTCCTGCAATATGAAAAAATAGTTTTCAATAATACCAAAAACGAATTTTCCTATATGGACTAATTCAGAACTTTATGCATTACAAAGTATCCATACCATCATTATCAGAAATCCGCAATCTGAGGAATATGCCTCCATCCTCACTCTTTCTCCCTTTGATTGTTATATCCACATTGCCAAGAGGCTCATCTTCATTCTCGTTGAACAAATCAATGCCATCTTGGCTTTCACTCAGATCATCTTCATCAATGCTTTCTGAGAATCCATTACTCATCATGGAGCCATTGCTATAGGTATGCCCTAAATATGAAGGCTGCCGTACATAATTGGACGGTACACGATAATCTCCACTATCCAAAGAAACAGCCATGTCATCAACCTGTAGGAAGGGATCATCAAGCAGTTCCCTCGCTGACAGTCTCTGAGATGCCGTTGCCAGGCACTTCTCGACGAAGTGCCTCACCATTGGATCTTTCACCTTGTACAGAGCTTCTGGCTTAGTACCCTATCAAATCAAACAACTAACTGCAATCAGGAAAATCATTTCAAACTGCACACCATAGTCACAGTTGCTGCGGAAATGACTTATAGGGGTCCAGGCATCTTCTTACAGAGATCACTTTCTTGTATATCTGCACCGGGTGTGTACACTCGCTGTACGGGTACTCAAACGTGACCATCTCGAGCACGCACATCCCAAACGAGTAGATGTCCACCAGCTCGTTGTACTCCTCCTCATACACCTCCGGTGCCATGAACTCCGGTGTACCTGTCCAACCAATCCGACACATCTAGCCCCCATCAATTACCACGTAGCTATAGATCGCCAGTTGTGCTCAGACAACATAAGTTCGGGCTAATGAGCTAATCAGATAGATGGCCTACCCACGCAATGGACGGCGTGAGACTTGCGGAGGATGGCGGCGAGGCCGAGGTCGCCAATCTTGACCTCGCCCTGGTTGCCGTTCACGAAGATGTTGTCACACTTGAGGTCCCGGTGGATGATGGGCGGATTGTGGCTGTGCAGATACAGCAGGCCGCTGAGGATTTGCCGGCACCAGTGCTTCACCGCCCATATGTTCACCCTCCGGTGCCTCTGCCTGTACCTAAATCACCACCACGCGTAACCACAATCAATCAGTCCAAGAAGCAACCAATAAGCACAGAAAGAGAGAAGAAAAAAGGAAAAAGAAGATGAAACTTTTGCAACTGGCGAGGAAAAAAAGGGGACTCTCTGCAACCGGACATGAAAAGGCAACAACTTTTAGGCGCTACAGGAGGTTGGTCGCTTACTGGCGGAGGGTGCCGGAGGTGAACATCTCGGTGATGAAGTTGATGTTGCGGCGGGAGACGTCGACCCAGGAGGTGTAGAACTTCATGATGTTGCGGTGCTTGAGCGTCTTGAGGAGGTGGATCTCGCAGTAGAGCCGCTCCAGGTCCTCGGGGCTCTGCAGGAAGTCGTGCAGCTTCACCTGGTTCCACGCCACCTCCATCCCCTGGTACTCGTCGAACGCCCGGTACCTGCACGCACCTCGGATCAGGAACTCGGTGGGCAACTCAAGCGAAATGAAAGCACGCGGTTTCGGCGAGAAAGAACAGCGCCGGATCTTACACTATCTTGGACGCGCCCTTGCCAAGAACGTCGCTGAACTGCAGTAAACAAAAAGGAGAGGAGCAGGGAAACGGATCAGCGGATTGGTGAGCATGCGGATCAAGAAACGGTGATAGGCGGAGAGCTCCCAGTGGCAGCGGCGATTCCATACCCGTCCGTACCGGCCGGTGGGGTCGACCTCCGCGTACTCCGGGCACGGGCAGGCGGCGGCGTTGGTGTCGGCGCCTATCATTCTCGCAGCTCTAGCTCTCGCTTCTTCGCCCTGCAGCTCCCAAAACTACCGCCGCCGGGGAGAGCGCACCTCCGTGCAGTGCCGCAGCTTCTTCCGCCGTTAGCAGCAGCGGATAGGGACTGAGGAGAGGGAAGGGGAGGAGGGGACTGATGCAGCAGAGAGACACCTATTTAGGGGAATCTGGGAACACATGGTGTGGTGTGGCCAGAGAGAGAGAGAGGATGCCGACGGGGATGAAGAGCATGGCTAAACGCTAAAGCGAGGCTGATTAGATCGATGCGCGTGGGATGCCACGGAAAAGGGAGGTGATTTTACTGTAATTTTTTACTCAGATTAACTTGACTGTGTTTTTTTAATTCAGATATTGCTGGTAGGGAGCATGGGATTCTAGATATGATGGTAGGTTATTAGTTGGGTTGATGGGTGATTATTCAATCCTGGCACGGTCTACTTAGTTGCAGTTGCTCTTAACAACAATCAAATAATATTGCAGGTCGCTTTAAGCCGACTATTTTTTATAAATAATAAAAATGTTGTGCACAATAATATGGTCGCAAAAATGGTAAATAATTTCCGAAGCAAATTCTGAAAGCCTCTACTACCTCTGTTCTAAGTTGTAAACTATTGGCGCAAAAAAAAAAGTTGTAAACTGTTTTGTCATATAATTATGTAGCTATTATTACACACATAGATATGCATATGCTATGTTTAAATATTTCATAAATATTATGTATCTAAAAAGTCAGAATAACTTACTATTTAGAACTGAAGTAGAACATGAAAATTGGTTGTAGCTTTAAAGATAAGGTTACAAGTGATTTTGCTTTATTTAGTTTGATCTTGAATAAAATCATCATGAAAACGGTAGCTGATTTTCAGTGTTTTAAAATGGTTCATAGCATTAGCGGAGAGCTTTACTAGTGGTTTAGCCCATAGAGACGGCTGAAGTTAGCTATTATAATTATAGTGTCGCCCGCTATTTAAAATATTGTTTATTTTAACATAATAATAGCTTAAGTATAAGGAGAAAACTATCGAAGCAGTTAAAGAATGTCTATGTTCTTATTTTTATCAGCCAACTTTTGGAGAACGGTGGTCTAACAGGAATTGCATTAGAAACAATACCATGGGACCTTTCTTGTTGACTCTTTGTCCTTTGTGTAGCAAATCTGCTTCAAATCAAAAGGGAGAAAACAAAGGAAAAACGACCTGCTTTTTTTTTTATATAACGTAAAAACGACCTACCCTGTGCTGAGCTGGAGTGGCCTCCTTAGTTTTGTCTGCTCCCTGATGCTGAAACCCAACTAAATGCTATGCTTCCCCAAGCAAATACATATGGGCCATGTGGGTGCCATGGTGGTCCATTCATATACCCATTGAAAAAAGGGCAAAAACTAGTATTAGCCATATGGGTAGGCCATGACCCATGTTCTACAACTTGCCCTTTTTCTTAGATTCTTTAGGTTGATACCTCCAAGCAATCATGGAACTCTGATAGCCTAATCACAACTATAGGCACAATGAAGAGATGTGAAGAACTTTGTATATTTGTAAAAAAAAAAGATTCAAGTACCCTATGAAAATAGTATATTTTCAGTGAGTTGGTACCAATTATATATCAAAATGTGTGTGCATAATGTACGCTAATGGAATGGTTTTACAATGCAGATAGCATGGGGAATTTTAGAAATTTGTAACATAGTGCCTTGGAATATGCTAGACTTAGTTTATCTTGGTTGATCCAATTGTAACATAGTGCCTTGGAATATGCTAGACTTAGTTTATCTTGGTTGATCCAAGTGCTCCTCAAATTCTAAGTTCAATTATCCCCATGAAAATGCTAAATGGTTGTCTTTGTTTACGGACTATTGCAAACTATTATGCATGAAGGTCTATCAAATAGATACTCCATGTCCATTCTAAATTATAAGACGTTCTGTATTTTTTAGATATATTATATATTTGGGCCAATTGTATAACTGCCCCTGTTCTGAGAGCTAATTGCTCGTTTGCCCCTATTTTTTTAACTTTGTTCATTTGCCCCTGTTTTTTTGTAACTGAAGCCTCCAGTTGCCCTTATTCTGTGAAGGGCACTTAACACCGCTAAGTACAGGCTAAAAAGACGAAAATGCCCTCGACATAAAAAATAATCAATCTGATTTTTTTGTACAAATTTATTGTGCACATATATTGGACAATTTACACGATATATATCAACCGAGGCTTGCTGCTGACTGAAGTCTGCAACAACCGATAAAAAAACGAAGGAAGAATCAATCTGAAGCCTACTGCGATTGAACTGGGAATCTGGGATAGATGAACGGAATCCCCTGTTCCCCCATCTCGCCGTCCAGAATGGAGCCGTCCAGAGTGGAGATTGGGCAAGCAGCACAGCCCCGAGGCAATCAGAGCTACGCCGAGGTGATCTCCCTGGAAGCTCCGAGCATCATAACCGGCGACACGCAGAGCCACATGGCGTCCTCCGTCACGCCCTGGCCGGGCTTGGCGCAGCTCGGCGCATCTGTCTCCATGCACAGGTGAGTGCTCGCGCGGCCCGCCGCCGCGCCCCGCGGCGCGAGCACCTTCGCCCAGCCACCGAGACGGCGGTGGCCGCTGCCGTGCGCGCGCACCGACAACATGAACACGGCGGGGCGCTCTGCGTCGTTCTCTTGCTGCTGCTTCTCCTCCCGTACGACCAGGAGGCGGTACGGCACCGACGCTGGGACGCGGACTGAGGGGATCCGGCCGTTGTGCACGGGCCAGGAGTGGGCCGGCGTCGAGGTGGGCGAGGAGCGCCGGCAACTTCGGCTCCCGACGTAGCTCCTGCTCCTGTAGTGGCTGGCCGCCTCGCTGAGCCCCGACGCACCGCGCCGCCACACCGCGCCTGGACCAGCAGCTGCGCCCCGTCGCCCCGCAGCGCCCGGACGAGCAGCTGCCGCCCCGCCCGCCCGAGTGGAGTCGCGACGAGTCGGGCCGTGTCGGGGTCGATTAGGAGTAACCGTCGCCGGGACCCCGCGCCGCGCCGCACGGGCCCACGCCGGCCTCCGCGCCGGGCATCGGGACGGGCTGGCCTCTGCGCCGCGTAGCCCCTCGCCGGGTCTCCGCGCCGCGCCCCGCGGCGGGCCGGCCTCCGCGCCCACCGGGACCCCGACCCCGCGCCGGCCCGGCCTCGTCCGGCCACCCGACCGCCGGAACCCTAGCGGTGGAATCCGGAGTAGCGTAGAGAAGGGGGGCGAACAGACGAGAGAAAGAGGATGGGGAAGGGGTAGGATGGTCTTTTTTTTTGTTTTATCCTTTTTCTAAACAATTTTTTTAATCTATTAATCACAACAAGGTAACGGTGTGATGGAATAAGGGCAAACGGCTGCTTGGGTTACATAAAATAGGGGCAAACGAGCAAAGTTAAAAAAATAAGGGCAAACGAGTAATTAGCTCTCAGAATAGGGGTAGTTCCACAATTGTCCCTATATATTTAGACATACATGTGTCTAAATGCATAGAGGAGTAGGTTAAACTTTAGTCAAGTTGGCTGGCACGAAATCCTATAATCACTTTTTTTTGATGGAGGAAGTATATAAATCAATCCTGAAAACCTATGTGCGTGCACATATAAATATTATCTATAGCTACGGTGATGCCTTTTCTTGTTCTAATAAAATAAAGATATGTACTTTTAGCACGTCTGGATTTGATACAGGAGCTGGAAGCTTTTAGTTTATTATATTATTATATATATACATATCTCCTTTTTGTCATCTGTTGTTAACCCTCACGTTTTGACAAAACCGGGGTCGGAAAATCTCAAGGATTATTTTCTTCCGGCAGTAGGTTGATGCATGCGGCCAGCATTCATCTAGCTATAGTGAGCAGTCAGTCTGTGTCCGGTGAAAGCCATCGATCGTAACGTCCGGCTTGACTTTCACGGTACTAGATGTTGAAATCACACGGTCTCTTCCAAGTTTTACACCGCAATAGCAACAGCCTTGTCCACAAGTAACTGGACCCGTCGTGCTTTTTTAATGTTTGCTAGGTGACCAGATTAGATTAGCTTGAGAAACCAGAGCGCTGGGTTTGGATACTAGCAAAACCTCGTCGGCAGTACTCACGCAATGGCTGCAGCAGGAGACAAAATTAACCGTAAGTGCAGGCCGGTAAACTGGGATTACCAGCAGCTCGTAAAAAGGACGAGGCCAGCACACCGATCCGGAGCCGACCGTCCAGGCGGCAGAAAACCGGAGGCCAGGCCACGCGAGGTGTTCGCTGCAGCAGCCAGCAGGGGTCCGGGGCAGCGCGCGCACGCACATGCTCCCCTCGTGGTCGCGCCAGTGACGCCACGCTGCCCGCGGGCCCGTGGTGGACCGTGGACGGACGGGCGGGCGGTACACGCCGCCCCGTACGGAATCCCCGAGCTTGTACGGCGACGGCACCCGCGCTGGCTCGCCCGCCTTTTTCTGCGTAAAATAATTGCCGCCTCCGCGACGTGACGCCGTGACGGCTCCACCCACCGCCACTGGGCCCCCACCAGGCAGGCCTGGCCGGCGGGCCTCCACCACTCCATTCCACAAGGGAAAGAAAAAAAGGCAGGCAGGCAGGCCGGCGTCCGGTCCCCGTCGCGGACGACGTGTCGCGCGGGACACCGCGTCGACGGCGGGGCCCGCCTCGTCACGGAGGGTTTGGCGGCTTTTGCGCTCTCGCGCCCACCGCCGCGTGGGGTGGGGTGGGGCCCGCCCGCCCACGCGTGGTGACGGGGACGTGGCGCCGTGCGGGGTTCAGCAGCTTCGCCCGTCCGTACGGCTCTTCCGTGCAGCACCGTAGTATAGTGTACCGGCCGGTTTGGGCGTCGTGTTCGGCCGTCATGCCCTCCTCCGGCGCGGGCTGGTCGCGTCGGCGGCTGGAAAACATTTCCGTTTTGCTTTGCTTGCTGACCGCGGCGACCGGTGCAGTGCAGTGCAGATCGATCGTCATTTGATAAGCGGGAAAGGTAGGCTGCCTTTGACCGGCGAACAGAAAGCATTATCCAGACGCAATGGCGGAGGCCGTACGTAGCTGACGAGAGAAAGGAGAGGCACGTAGTACTAGCTGATGAGAGAAAGGAGAGGCAGCAGCAATACTTGCATGACTGACATTCTCCTTTTTTTTTTTCTTTCTCTAATATAAGTAGAGAAGATTCTTTATCTTTTGGGAGTAGTTTTGTAGTTTGGTCGTGACTCATGAGGACTCGTCGATGTTTTCTTGACTGAACTTTAAAATCAGCGATCAGATTACACATAAGCTTTAGGACAAATAACAAGACAAATCAGCGATCAAGTGTGATAAGCAACGGAAAAGCTATTATATGCCCCTAATCTTACCAGTTTCCACGGTATCATCTCCTCAGCACGCACGTCACTGAAAAGAAGAGCATCAAGGGGTGTTTTTTTTTTTCTTGGCGAACTGAAGAACAGCAAAGCTGACCAGCCTATCAATCCGTACGAGTGAGACGTGTTGCTACTAGACTACTAGAATGTCACATAGCACGTCAGGCCGGTTTGCATCACTGTTTCTTTTGCCGCTGTGCACCGCGTGTAATAATTAGGCTCTGATTTGTGGCGTTGCCATCCAGCTGACGTTACCCTCCGCCGCTACAGTCAGCCACTCTGTACTACCAGCGCGACAGCACTGCTGCCGTGAGCCCGTGACGAAGACATGATCAGCACCATGGCCCATGGCCCATGGGTCGGTCCATGGCTACTGTTCCATCCGGCACAAGTTCCGCTACGGCAAGGTTTGGTGCACGCGAGGACACGACACGAGCACGGTGGATTCCGGGTTTTCATCGCCCGCCCTCGGGTTTTCCCCGCGTCCTTTTTCCCGTGCACGTCGCGGTGGACTGGAGTGGCGTGGCCAGGGCCGGGGGCGGCCACGACGATGGACGGATGCGTACGGGTGTGGCCGGACTGTGGAGTGTGGCGGACCGGCGGTCAATCAGTGCGGTCGGTGGGGTCGAGGGCGGGGAAGCAGACGAGAAATTCGCACATGGGATGATGGGGTGGGGAAAGTGGCGGGGCCGCGCCAGATCGCCCCTTGCTGCTTGGCTTGTGGCCGCCGCGCGCTGCGCTGCCAGAGAATCTACTCGGCCGAGCGCGCTGCCAGCAACCCCAAGTAATGGCCGCGCTGCCAGCAACCCCAAGCAACGGCCGAGCCGCCTCGAGGGCGAGACGACATCACGGCAGAGAGCGTACAGTACTGTACTATGCAATTGCCACCTCGCCTGTGCCTATCCGTCATGCCACCCCGCTCAGCTCCGAGGCTCCGACATGCCACGCGGCCGAACACATGTAACGGTACGGGCATCTCGTGGTACTACTCGTACTCTCCAGCAGACCAGCACTGGGGATGCACAGAGATTGCCGGCGGGCGGACCACGGGAAGGACCAAACCGCGAGAGCGGGGATCGGAGACGGGGAGCTATGGGCCTTTTGTCCCGGCGGTCCGTAGGGTGTCATAGGAACTGTAGCCCGATTTACCTTTTGTTTTTAGCATATCTGATCTGATGAAAATGAAAGTGTCCGACGAACAGCCTGTTCGGTACGCTGGGTTGGTTGTTGCTGGGCTGGTTTTGGCTGGGCTGATCAGCCCAGCCGTTCGGCAGCCCAGCCCCGGCCGAACGGCTGGAGTAACCAGCACCAGCTATGGATACCGGTCGCTCGCCTCTCCGCTCTCTCATCGTTTCCAAATCGCGCACACTGCCTAGGGTTTCCGGTCGCTCGCCACTCCTCCGCGTCTCCGCCCGCGACCCGCGGCGGCCGTCAGCGTGGCGTTGCCGGGACCCGTCGTCGCTCAGCACATCGATCCCCGCCCTCCTCTCCTTGTCGTGCAGGCCGCCCCTCGCCGTCGATAGCCTCCGCTGCGGCAACGGCTCCTAGGTCCCGACCACCGGCACCAAGGTACCCCCGGATCCCACACTTCCCTTGTCTCAGCCGTCCGGATATGAGTCCGACGTTCTCCTATATGTCACCAATCAACATGTATTTCTGAACTAGACAACACGACAGTCTTCTCTGTTATTTCTCACAAACTAATCGTTTATTCCTTTTTTTCTTTTTGTACCGCAGCCTCTTTTAATCCAGTTTCGGATGTTTCATAATGGATATGCTATTTAGGGAACTCCTCTAGCTGATAAAAGGGTATGTGGTTGTTCTGAAACAGATCCCTTCCATTTGTAGTTCTGAAACAATGCACATGTAGATATGTTTGTTTATGTTGCACTGCTCGATGCTTTACATGTTAGATTGAAAGAAAAACAGTTTGCCTGTGCTAGTGGATAAATTCTACCATGTTTTAGTTTCAGGAAGAAAACATTTTTGTTTCATTTAAGGAGATAAATTTACTTGCATTTTTGTTACATCAGGAAGAAAGCATCCATTACTCCCCGCGCTCGGACCAGGTCCACGGATTGAGCACCCAGCTGCACGGATCCTCCACACTGGCATCGTCATCCTCGTCTTCGTGCTCTCCACCTGAAGCCAGGCACTACAAGCACCGTTCAAAACGCCGCAAGGTTTTTGAAAAGGCGAGTCTCTTATTCCTTCCCCACCAAATATTCTTCATGTTGATGTGGTGACCAGTCTAAAATTGAAATGTGTGAAAGCTATTCAAAATTCATATGCACCACCAGAAAGACGTATGATGACCAAACCTGTGCCCTGTTACTTGACATAATCCGAAAACAGAAAGACATATGTCACTGGCACCATAAGACCCACACCCCATCCACTATCGGGTGGTCCAATGTCGTGCGTGAGTTCAACGAGGCCACACACCTCGGGTACGACAAGAGGGCGCTTCAGAACAAGTACCATGACCTGAAACGGCGGTATTTCAGATGGCGTGATGGTCAGAAACATACTGGCCTAGGCCGTGACCCGGATACTGGTGAGGTGGCTGCTGATCCCACTTGGTTTGCACAACAACCCGGGGTACTAACTTCGTCATTTTCATAGCCTCTTTTGTAAGCTGCTAGATTCTCACTAACTCATTACTAACATGCGCAGGAAAGTAGCCAACATAGTACTGAGATGTTCAAACGTCCACAATGTTGTGAGCAACTGATAGAGATTCTGGGACGCATCCCACGGGACAGAGGGGAGTTGTATGCTGCTGGTGGCCACGAACCTGACCATACGCCCCCAAGTGATAGCCCTCAGACTCCTGAAAACTTATCAGATGAGCCCATACCTCACCATAGTGGTAGTCAGTCCTCCAAAAGAGTCTCTCGGGACCATTCTGTCACTAGTCCACGCAAGAAGAGCAGCAAGACTACTTCCATTGATGACACCATTGAGAGTCTGAATGACGTTATCAGGAGTGTTAAGAAGCGCCAAGTCCATGAAGACACCCAGTACGCAGCGGAGATAGCCCAAGTAAAGGAAATTTTGCAGGCAGATGGTTACAGGGAGGAAGATGTAGTTTTCATGCAAGCCCTCAACCTTTGTCTGAACAAGCATCGCCGCCGCGTTTCTCGGATCTGAAAACTAAGGATGGCCGTCTGAACTGGGTGAAGGTGTCGTGGGACTTTGCAGCCCTCAACTCGAAGTGAAGCTGATCGTCATTCCTTATGCTGCTTTAGTGTTTTTACTTGTCAATCGTCATGTACTATTTGTTGTACTAAGAACCTTTGTCGTGAACTATTTCTTTGTACTATGTTTGCGGTTGTAACAAACTGAGTGTTCAATAATTTCAGTTGTGTGCTTTCAGAAATAATTTTAGTTGCCAACCATGTTTTATTATTGCAGACATGACTTTAGTTGGCATTGACAACCATGTTTCATGTTTTCTTTTGTTATTAATCCAGGTCCACGGTACAGACTGTGGCCCTGCTACAAAAAAGAGGTCTGCCTGCTTGGTTGCGGAGTTCGTACAGGTACGTTCTTTTCGAAAATGTTTACATGCTGTTTATATTAAGATTGAGATTGTAACATACAGCTTGGCATTTGTACAGAACGCTGTGTGAACTGTGAAAATGAGCAGCTCTGAGGACTCTTCAAGTAGCGACAGTTCTATTAAGGGAAAGGAGTTGCTGGGCTTGGTGTCCGCAACGGCACTGATGACAAAATTGAAGTACATGCTGAAGAAGCAAAGTGTCCCGGTAAATCCTCCTTGCCCCATACCGAAGCTTTCAGGTGCGCAGTGGATGCAACTGACTCTGAATAACCCGACTGCATGTCATGATAACTTTCGCATGTCCCGTGATGAATTCATGGAGTTGCATGACATGCTGCTTCCATTTGGTCTGCCTAGTACAGATAAGTGTAATTCAGTTGAAGCTTTAGGTATGTATGTGTGGACTTGTGCCCACCATTCTGCAGCAAGACAATGCAAATATAGATTTGAGCGGTCCTTGGATACAGTTAGTAGAAAGGTAACTGAAATAGCACATGTAATGTTTAACTGGGCACAAACTATTCTAGTTCCACCCGACAAGCACTATGCAGGAGTGAGCATGAGACTGCTGAAATATGCCCCATGGTTTGATGGGTGCATTGGGGCTATAGATGGAACTCACATAGAAGTTGAGGTGAACCACGAAGCAAAAGCTGACTTCATTGGTAGGAACAAGGACCCATCAATAAATGTCTGCGCAATTGTGAATATGGATGGCCAGTTCACCTGGGTCGGTGCCGGGAAGGCCGGGGCATGTCATGACCAGGCGGTACTAGAGGACTGTGAGAGCCATGAAAGGTTCCCACATCCACCACAAGGTTTGTGATGATTTTTAAATGAAATTTATGTTGCATGTGACATTGTTAAATATGTCATGGGCTAATGGCTTCAATTGATGCAGGTCGATTTTACCTAGGAGACAGTGGATACACGTTCCGGGACGGATACATGACGCCATACCGTCACACAAGGTACCATGATCATGAGTTCAAGGGAGTTGACTTGACGACGTTAACCCGCGAGGAGAAATTTAACTTAATTCATTCAAAACTGCGCAATATCATTGAACGTCGATTTGGGGTTTTGAAAGAAAGGTGGCAGATTCTAGAAAAGGTGCCGTACTGCGCAAGGGAGAAGCAGGCATGGATTATCATATCATGTTTTGCATTGGATAATTATTTGTGGCGGTGCACGCATGGAAAGCATCCACCGACATATCCAATGTCGGACTGGGTGGAGGCGAATCGTGACACGGGGATTGAAGTGTTGAGGGAGTGGATCTCAACGGTTGTGTGGAGTGCAACATTAGATGACTGAAGGTGCAGTATTGAACTTATTACAACCTGTCATCTGAAGTCAGGTTTGTGTACTATGAAGTGGGTTTGACACTTGTTTTTAACTACCTGCAGGAAGATTGATCAAGGCCGACGGTGTATGTGCAGCAGCGGATTGCATCGTATCTGTGCAGTTTGCTTAGTGGTTTCTAGGAAGTCCACTAGTTTTGTAAATGTTGCATATATGCCTAATTTGTTGACCCATTAGCCCGATTTGGATTCTTTTGTTGTAAAGATTAGACAATGGGCTGTCAAGAGTAGTGTTTATGTAGGAGAACTGAAGGTTCATCCCATGTTTGCTATGAACTAGAAAAGGACTGTGAGTTGATGTATGATTGTAGGGACCAGTTAAGCTTGATGAACTGCTAGATAACTAAGGCAAGATTTATTTGAAGTTGATTGCAATTGTGGGATGAAGTAGCTATGTACTGTTATGGGTTTGAAGATTTATTAGAAGTGTTTTGGAGAGGGGATAAGTTGGCGCCATTTTTTGAATGCTGCTAGTGTTGGCGCCATGTTTTAGGTTGGCAGCAATTTGAAATGGCTGTGAAGTTGCTGGTGCTGCTGGTGTCTAGCTGGAAGCTGCCAGCAGCTTCGTTGGCTGGCTGGTTCAGCACCAGCAACTTCCAGCCAAACCAGCACCAACCCAGCCAACCGAACAGGCTGGAAAGCTACTGAAATGGCCACTTCTGCACGCCGACGACGGCCCGGCACGCGTCTTCGTGATTGTACCGACACTGACTATGCTTGTTTCTCTTGGCACCAGAGTCGACCCCCAGTGACCGACGGAGCCGCTGGCGCGCGGTAGCTTGGCAGGGAGCAGGGCCAAGTCAAAACAACCGACACCCTTAGCTAGTGACATGGTAAATCATGTTCTTCCCAGTAGTATGCTCACAGACCATGGCGATCATGTCCACTACTGTGTGCCTAACGAAACCCAAGCAAGGTGTCGGCAATCGGCATCACATGGGAAGTCTTTCCTAAAATGAGGGACGTGCATGCACTCAACAGACAACTATATCAGGGACAACGGTGGCTGCCCTTTAAAAAAAAATCTGTGATTGGCCAGGTTGGATAACACTATACTAACAACTATGACGTGTCATTTCTATTTCTCAAGAAGTTAAATATTTTAATTTTTAATTAATTAACTACATAAAATAAAATATTAATATATTTTTTAGAAAGAAGTAGGAATACTTACCAATAGGCTTGGCCTGATATGAACTATCCTTTATCTAAAAAAACTTATCAATATGCTTATAAGATTATTATTTATGGTGTATAATTAGCATTGTTAGATAAATTGTTAAATATATTAAGCTTATTTAGAAATACAAATTAATGGCACTAATGTTTTTATAAGCTTGGTCAAATCAAATCAAATTTAATAAAGTTTGAGTGGTACGAATCGTACAGCGATCTTTTACACGACGTCGATGCGTCCATAGAGTAGAGTATATTTACACGATGTCGATGCGTCGGGCCTCCCGGAAATCAATATCCAAGCCATCTTCTTGGAACGGCGTACGGCATAGACAATGCATGGATTTATTTATATACACGGCGATATCCTGATAGGTATACGTACTAATCGATCACCAACATGAGTATGAAATCCCCAGCCGGTCACACCCTATTGGGCTGACGTGGTCTGGTCGCCGGCCGCTGCACGCGCGCCCCCGAGAACTCAGCTGCCGCCTGCCGGCAAGTCGCCACAGAATAGGAGTAGGGAAAATCTTTTCTTCACCCGAGTGAATTGTTGTTTGTTTTCACTCGAATTCCTGGCCGTCAGATTTTGGTTTGACTCGATCTGGCGCGTCTGTTCGAATTGTCTCTGTACTCGTATGACATGTGGGGCCACGGTGTCGGCGCCGGCACTGTTCAATTTTGGAACTCGCGCTTATTACTCGCCCGATTGGAATGCTGCTCCGCGTCCGCCTCCTCATTTCTTCTCACTTCTCTCCCTCTTCTTCTTCCTCGCACTCGAGCGGCGACGCAGCGACGCGACGTCGATGAACTAGGGTTTGCGATTTCTTCATCCTCTCATCTTCTTGGATCCATCTTCATCCTCTCACCACCGTTTCGGCACGTCCACGTCCGCATCCCCGCCACCCGCGCCCCTCCCCGCTCCTCGCCTCTCCTCCGCTGCCCGGCGTCGACACGCCGACGCCGTCGTCGCGTCGTCCCAGATGCCCGCCCCCCGGGTCGGCGATCTCTCGGGCGCCACCGCGTCCACCGGGACGGAGGCGAGGAGGACGAAGACGACGCGGACGAAGAGGAGGACGAGGACGAGGACCGCAGCCTCGGACCTGCGGCCCGGTTCTGCACTCCGTGTTCGGGAAGGCCTCCCGCGCGCGCGCCGCGCTGCCATGTCCGTCTTTGCCGCGCCGTCCGTCCCCGCCGAACTGGTCCGTTCCTCCCTCCTCGTTTATCTCCTCTATTCTAGTTTTCTGTTGGAATTTCACGGTGCGGAGGAATGATGCTGGGATCTCGGCTTGATCTGGTGGTGTGCCCATGCGTATTTAGGTGAAGTTTTCGGTCAATGGCGTGCTGGTCCTGACGTCCCCTGTGGATCCTGAA
Organism: Themeda triandra; assembly: GCA_018135685.1. NCBI lineage: Eukaryota > Viridiplantae > Streptophyta > Magnoliopsida > Poales > Poaceae > Themeda > Themeda triandra. Next base: position 904,860 of record JAENPR010000127.1, read on the forward strand.
TGGTCTTCTCGAGGTGAGCGATGCATTCATATGCTGAACTATTTGATGGTCTGCTCTGCTTCGTACCAATTGATGAGGCATCCTTTGCATTCTGCTTAGAGAACTCTTTTTTCAAATTTGGTTGTTGGATGCTTCGATTCTTAAAACTGTGGATTGATGCTACCATTGTTAATTGTGCTGTCATATGGTTAGAGTTGTATACATAATGTTCAATTAGTTGGATATGTATTTCGCATGGTTTTCTGTATGGACTGCTACTCCATGACATCCATTCAGAAATGTTTTCATCTGAATATTTCTTAGTTCATATTTTTTAGGTTCATTTCTTCTTTGTATTCCTCTGTTCACTCATTGTCATTAGGTGTTTGAAATTTGGTAATATTTTTTATTCCATACTGTACATGAGATATGTTCATTAGATATAGATTAGGTGATCATGCATTGCTGTCAGGTAGCTGCTAGTTTCATGGTTATCTACATTGCTATCCCAAAAGTAAGCTGGTGGCTTCTTGGTTCATGGTTCTTGGAATATTTGCGAATCATGCTTCTCTTCTTTCATTGGTTAGGAATTTCTGACCTTTCTTGTTTCTGTCCTTCCTTGTTGAGAACCTTTTATTTTATGGGGAAAAGATTATATTCTCCTACGTCTATCCGTCCGTCATCCCTGTCCCCGGTCTTCGTTAAACTTTCAATTGTTTAGTCTTTCCCACTACATATTTGTTATGTTTTTTTGAAAGGGAATTTGATATGTTGTTTCTGTGCAAAAGTCTCTGGGATTACTTCTAGTCCATTTTGATTCGTGCTCGTTTTGTCTAGTCGGCCGCCGAGTTCATCGAATAATTCGATTAACCACTGCATGTATTTTCATGAATTCCTTTGTCTACGTATTATGTCAAGGCACCAATAAGTAGCATGGCCAATTGTTTAATCTGATCAATGCTATGTTCAGGAATCTACAAGAACAATGGCTATCTGATGGTCTCCTGCAACGGTGGGCTTAATCGATGTGAGCAGCAGTAAGCACTGTGTATTGAAATCTAAATACAACTGTCACAAGTTATATTTCTGAATTTCTGCCATCGTTAAACTTTCTGTGTATCAAACCGAGTGTACATCTGACAGAGTTTTTATTTTTTTGAATTACAATAGTTGTCAAACTTCAGCTTCAAAGTTACACTTTTTCTTCATTTTTTGTTGAGACAGATTTGTGACATGGTAACGATTGCAAGGTATCTGAACGTTACTCCTTATTGTACCAGAGTTGGATAAAGCTTCATTTTGCGCTGATCCCAGGTGATATTTTGGGCTGGCATTTTGTTCAGACAGATTTGTGACATGGTAACGATTGCAAGTATGTTTAGATCTTGAGTAGTTCTATTACTACTTTTCATATGAACCTAGGTGATGAGATGTGTAGTTACTCAGAAAATATATATTTGATTACCCTAATTTACAGTCTACTGCTCCCAATTTTACACTGCTAAATGTATTGTAAATTTTGCTTTCTTGGGGTGTAAGGTTCTGTTTATGAGGTTATCTATAAATTTATGTTATCAATGATTTTGTTTTATCACCGGTTTGCAGGAACTTCTACGCTCAATTATTTTTGTTCTTTGCCACTCCATAAAGAAGATAAGTTACTTGTTTTCTTATTTCTCATTTCAATGAGTTTGTTTTTATCTTTTGTTTTTCATTTTTATGTTTTCATTTTAGGATAATCATGTATATGGATTAAGAGAACATTTAGTTGGAGGATAAGTTTCAGGTAATTTGTGAAACTTTGATTATTTTTTTTGATGTACATTGCTAAATGTTTGTCTGAATTCTAGCATAGCTTTTCCACATTTGTTTTCTAAGATTTATGTTTTTTTTTGTTTTAGGTAACTGGTAACTGCTGATGCATGTTGTCGCTCACTCGCCCCTCTTGTATATCGAGGTACTAGGATCAGGTGGACAACTTCATGTACAACAATGAGTCAAGGTCTGTCTAAATACACTGAAATTTTCCTGTTTTCCTAGTTCTCTTGTTTCAATGATAAGTTCAATTTGAGAGTCTTTTGAAAGATTGTGTTTGTGTCGACGATACAAGTGTTCTTTGATAGACCAGTCGGCGTTCGTCATGTTGAAAGAATAGTGATGCTTTGTAACATTATGCTTCTGCTCTATGAGAAGTGTCTATTGTTTTATTTACAAAATTTTGAACTTAAATCTGAAATGCTAGATTGCTTGTAATTTAGTTTCTATACCTTTAAGCCTTGAGCTATGAGATTTTGATGTCAAGTGTTTGACTCAGTTTTGCACTGTCTTTTTTTACCTAGTTCTAAAAGCGATCTAGTGTTGTATATGTAGCATGACTTGTTTTCTTTGTTTGGGTGTCCCTTGCAGGTTGTTATTGCAATTAGACTAGAACAAAACTTTACAACTACTACTTTGAAGAGTTGGGATAGACATGTCTACTATAATGAATTTTAGATTATCTTCTTTGGTCTTACATCTCAGTTGTACTATTTTTACATTGATCATGTTAGTGCACAATTATTTGCGTTTCGAGGCATTACATAAAGAAGATAGGTACCTTGGTTTGTCATTTGTCTTCTCAAATGCTTCCATGAACTGCTAGTTGATTTGTTTATCAATGCTTCCAGGAACTGCTAGTTGATTTGTTTGTTGTCTTTTGCAGTCAATGATTGGTGACTTTGTGAAGAATATTGTAAAGTAAACAAACTGTCATTAGATTATATGCAAGTAAGAATTTTTACTATCTTAAGAGTTAAATAGCTATAGTTGTGAATTTTTTTTACCGATAAAACCATATCTTTTCCTGCCAACTTGAATATAAGTTTAACTTCTATCCCTTATCTCAATTACATGTTGTGATTTTCAGTCTTTGCAGCTTGGACAAGATGCCAATACACCTTTTTGGATTTTTTAGTGGTCAGGTATGGCAGATGTCCCAGATCTTTTTGGTGCTAGAGCTGCTTTAGAAACTGCTGCTGCATCTTGGATACTAGAGCAATAGCGGTCACTAGACACGGTCTTTACAGTTTAGTTGTACTAAATTTACATTGATTTTCTTGCTGTAAGTTTGACATATAAGTGGTGTAAATTTTTTTGCAGTGTTTTAAAGTGTTTTCAAATTATTATCAGACACAAATTGATATGTCTATTTTGTTATTTGTGTAACTTATATTTTTTTTTGTAATAATATTTGTTGTTACATCCTGTTTGTATGGTTTTTACAGTGTGTAAGGTGATGTAAATTTCTCTGTTTTGTGGTGTAAAATTTATGAAGTGTACATTTGTATAACACTATGAATGTTCATTTTTTAATTTTTCATCCTATTTGTGTAACTCTTCATTTAAAAAATATTCAGAATTTGGTTTTCAATGTTTTAGACCCTTTTCAAATCTTTCCTTTATAGAAAAAATCTGCTTCATTTTTAAAAATATTCAGAATTTGGTTTTCAATGTTTTAGACCCTTTTCAAATCTTTCCTTTATAGAAAAAATCTGCTTCATTTTTAAAAATATTCAGAATTTGGTTTTCAATGTTTTAGACCCTTTTCAAATCTTTTCTTTATAGAAAAAATCTGCTTTACTTTTAAAAATCTGCTTCATTTTAAAAATCTGCTTCATTTTCAAAATTCTGGCTTTTCAAAATTCGAGTGAACATCTAGTTTGGTCACTCGAATTTGGTCCTTGGCAAAATTCGAGTGAAATCTTCTCTATTTTCACTCGAGTGAAAATAAGCAAGATTTCACTTGACAGATAGGTAGACAGACCCTAGGAGTACTCCTACTTCTGTACTTGTCATGCTTTCAATAGGCACTGGTGAGCGCTGACTTCAGGTGTGCAAGAACGAAGAGTCAAACCACATTTATCAAAACATAAAGAAAATTCTCTCTCTATATCCCAAAATAAATCACTTTTAGGGCTTTTGTGAAGAAACCAATGCTAAAAAATTACATATATACCATTATAAAGTGTAAAATGGTGTCCGATCATGCTACCTAGCGTGACCGTGGGTGCCAAGACGGGCTCTTCTTCTTCTCCACCTCCGGCAGCCTAGGAGGAGGCTTCCGAGGGGTAGGGCGTCCCGGTGGTGGAGATGAGAGAGACAACGACTAAGCGGAGACGGTTGATCCATGTTGGGGCGGGGTGAGCATGATCATGGCGGCTCGTTGGGTAGGGGGGAGAAGTAGGGCCGCGGGCGGAGCATAGTGGGCGACTAGAGTTACACAGATGTGCTCTTATTTTGATATATAAATTTTGAACTCTAGAAGTATATGTTCTTTTTTAGAGTAACATAGAAGTATATGTTCTTTTTTGAACTCTAGAATTATATGTTCTAGAAGTATATGTGACGGAGGGAATACGTAAGTGTGGACGAAGAGCAAGCTACTCCGACGTTTGGGTCTTTGGGATGATCAAATCTGATTCACTCAACGGCTCGTGCAGCGACTGACAACGGCAGTCACAGGCCGCAGGCAACAACACATCGCACGCCACTTCTGACCGTTGACGACGGCGTGCGCGACTGCCAACGGTCGCATTTCTTCTGCCTTGGAAGGCAGCACGGCACAGCATCTCCATCTCTTCTGGACGTTCATGTTCACCCCTGACTGCTTTTGCTAGCTAAGCTTACTATTCCGGTCTGAAGAAATGCAAGTGCACCAAGACCCTCTTTAGCGCAGGGGTGACGGCAGGTCAGCAGCGAAAGCTCCCTGCTCGTTAGTCCGAGTGCAGCGAAAGCTCCCTGCTCGTTAGTCCGAGGGGGCGGCGCGCGCGCCGGCGGCAGAGCCGGGCGAGTCCGAGAGGCGATCGGGGAACTCCGGTCCGGGCCTCCCGGTCACTTCTGAACCGTGCAAAGAGAACCTGAATCTCGGTCGTGCAACATTAGGTTGACGGGGGCTTTCGGGCCTGCGTAGCAAACCAGCAGAGCCTCTGGGCCTGCGTTGTTCAGGGCCACAGCGAGGCCCATATCCCAACTTTTCCTTACATTTTGTTTCAAAAAGTAATAACAATCTGATGATTTGGACATGAATCAACATGACACTATGCAAGTTCCAGTACACCAATGACAGCAAGGCTTTAAAACAATGCAAACCAAAAGTTAGTACTGAACAGAACGCTGCATGGGCGTCATCTAAGGGTTAATAAATACTGCACAAACAAGAATCGACAGCAAAGAAATTCTCAAAGCTCTTTGTATTACCTACCTGTGTAAGAATTAACACCGATCAAATGAATGGACGACCCTGATACAGAGACCACTCTACCACAAATCACACTAGATGTACACACCGCCAATTCTTTACACAACATATGGACACGACGGGGGAAAATTGCAGCTATCGACTCTCCTGGGAAGTTGCCTTCTCAGTCTACCTCTGCTATGTAGTTAGGCAGCTCACCCTGGCAGAGGTACTCATCACAGTGCGACGCTGATCCCCAGCCTCTCCGCAGCCGGAAGATGTCCTCAGTGAAGGTGGACCCTGATGATCCTATGAATACGTTGGATAGTGCACAGATCGTCTTGTCAAGCATCGCGTCAACCTGAATAAGCATCACAGTATGTTTTTAGTAAAACTGCCACCCTCAATATAAGAAACTACAGAAGAATATTTTGGATAACGCGTATATGTACCTGATCATTTCCGCCTAAGTGGTTTCTGTATAGCAAGGCATCCCATTTCTCAGAGCTGTGGTGCTCTGGCCTCTTCACAAGAGGGACTTGTCTGTCGTTGAATACTACCAAGGACTGAAGAAGATTTGTTTCGCTCTCAGCAGCATCAGTAGATAAATATATCACTGGTGCATTAGCCTTCTCAACGATTCGCAGAATGCATTCTGCTGCCTGAGGGATGGGGAAGAAGCAGCTCTCTTTCTTCACATTACTACAGGAACACCAAGAGAAAATTAGTCAAATGTCACACAATAATATTATCCACAGGGTAACTGCAAATGATGCACAGACCACAAAGACTTAAACTAGCAATAGCACTACACATTTCCCAGAGTATGTGCTAAATGTCGTGTCCAACCAAGGTAATATCCAAATACCAACAATATTTTCATATCATTTCAGACATATAACTCAGTACACAGGCAACTAATTATAGCACAGAACTGAGTCTCCAAATATTCAATAACTGTGTCACCACGACACCACAAGCAACAGCAAATAACATAATGAATGAGATATCTTTAAAACCATAGATCATTAATCTATCTATATATTTATATATTCTAACAAATGGGGAAAAATCATTGCATGTTTATGTCCAACTAAGCTGTATCACCATACAAAGTCCCCAGATTCAGTGCTGAATATCATGCCCACCTACAACAAGCTTCCAAATACCAACAGGATCACTTTGTAGTTGTGATATACCAGGTACTGCTTCTTGCAGTTGCATATGTATAACTTATACACTGGTAGTTAATTATAGCACAATCTTAAGCACCTAATAACCGTGTCAGTAAATAACATTTAAGGCATAGATGATAGATCTGTATATCTAACATAACAAGGAAAAAGTAATAGCATATTCAATTCACACCACTCAACCTGATTGAATAGCCCAATAGAACTAGAAATAAGATTTTCTTAGCTTTTGATAAAGCAAACAAAGATGATTAATAGATTATGAAACTATGAGCCACAGAAGACGGCCTGATTTAGTGATCAGTATCGAATAAGCTTGATTGGCATACAAGGTCAGTTAAAATTTATTTTTGAAATAGTTTGTCAAACAAGAGATTTAAACATAGGGACACGTCCAGCAATGCAAGATTATGCGTGTAAGTGTAACTACTGCTATTGAAATTTATCTGTTCTTGAGTCACTGTAAGCCATTTGATTGCCGAATTGGTCTAGTCAAATTTTATTATCAACTTGATAAACCTGTGGCATAGGAAACAAAGTGCAGCTACCAGTTCAAAATTGGGCAGTTATGTTGCTGAGTTTCCTTTTTTGGATGATACATGGGACGATTTAAAACCTGAGCCGAGCTGCTTGTAAGCATTGGCGACCCCTTCAGACAAGCTAAAACTAAATAATATACGTTCCAGAATGCTATTGAGTTTTTCGAATATTGTTATAAATTGTTGAATATACCATGTTGTCAGCCACAGGCCATAAGCATCAAGATCAGTTCGTCAGAAATGTTCAACCACAATATGAGCGTTAAAGGACCCCCATCGAAGCAAAAGAAGGATAAAAAAAATGCATGACAGTGCACAACTACGCGTAGTCCAAGGGTCAAACTAGTAGTCTTGTACAATGAATGCATATTGATACAACAAATGCCTTAACACTTCTCAGCAACTGCACCTTACGTAGAACTATCCAAGAAAACAAAGTCAACTAACAAGGCTAACAAGGATAGTGTTTCAGTGCAATAGTCAATGCTAGAGCAGATACCATCACTCAACATTACCAAGAATAACTAATGAAAGTAAGCTATGGATCATTTTCTATCATACATTGGTATTGTAAATTAATTATTAAGCAGGCAATTCATTCAATAGCATTATTAACCAAGCATAAAATAGTTTGATCAACACTGCAGATGTCAGATGTTGACTTGCAGTATAAATTTTTCCTAGATCTGAGAGAGGCATCTAGAACCAAGTGCAACCATTCTTTGTCAGAACAAGTGTCTGGTTTTGTATCTGCATCACAGAAGGGGACACCAATTGCACTGTCCAAAGGGACAGCAATCACGGAATAACTAAAAGAGGATATAATTGTGACGAGCCTAGAATTCCCAAGATGTGTATCGAAGGATGAAGCCATCTACTAGAAGATCCTATCAAGCATAACCTTCTAAAAAGTAAATGCAGCCACTATAATGTGTTCGTCTCACAAAATTCAAAATAGATAATGTTCAGCAGGTTAAAAGATCTTGTGTATCTTACCAGAATTTAAGGAATCCATGGCGTCGAAAATGCAAAGCAATATAGTTTCCTCCCAAGAAAGTCTGGACGAAGCGTTGAGCAGTGAGCATTATGAGCCTACTTGGTTGAATCAAAGTCCTGCACTTGTGAGCCAATGGACCACCAGGTTGATTCAGCCACTCATCCTCCACATCCGCATAGAACATGTCGCCAATGGCAAGGACCTCAGCCTCTGTCGAAAACTTTGGTGCAATATCCCCAACAAATCTCTTCTTCGGCTCCTTGAGCTTCGCATCCTCTGGCCAAGCTGCCTCAATCTTGCCGAGAGAAATCCCCAGTCCTTTCAGCTTCTTAATATGGTCCTCATCAAGAAAACATGGAGGCGAGGCTGCGTAGCATATGAACTGATCAATTGCCACTTTCTTCCTCTTCTCCACAAACTCCTCATAGGTGATCACAACCTTCCTCCCAATGCAATCATTAATGTGGTTGATATCAAGCACGTGATCGTACTGGTAATCCACCTTCTGGCTGGGCACCACCAGGGTACGGCCAAGAAGCGCCGCCATGAACATGTGCTTCTCCAAGCAAATCAAGTGGTTGGACATTTGCCCGGAGATGCAGATGGCTAAGAGGAACCGGTCTTTCTTGGGGTTCCACTCGATGGTCCGCCGGTTGGGCGGCAATTCCCTCTTCCTGCACCCGGAGAAAGGGAGGTCGAGATCCAGGCCGTCCTCGGTCGCATTGCCGGACCCGAGGTGGTGCGAGGAGAGGAGCGCCGCCTGGATCTCGCGGTTGATCTTGATCTGGCTCTCGAGCGCGGACTGGAGATCGGAGAGCGAGATGGAGGCGTTGGTGGGGGCGGCGGCGGTGCGGTTGAAGAGGCTGAGGAGGCCGGAGCGCTGGGAGCGGAGGAGGTAGAGCGCGTGCAGCTCGGCCTCGCGCATGCGGGAGGCCGCGGGGTCGGCGGCGGGCGCGGCGGAGGGGAGGCGGATGGAGGAGGGCAGGCGGAGGGAGGACGCGCCGCCGAGGGAGACGAAGAGGATGAGGGCGAGGAGCGGGAGGGAGACGAAGAGCACGAGGTAGCGGCGGGACCAGAGGACGCGCCCGAGGGAGGCGGCGGAGGGGAGCGCCGGGCGGAGCGCGGCGACGCTGAAGGAGGAGGGCGGCGCGCGGGAGCGGGCGGAGGGGGACGGCGGCTTCGCGTGGTTCTGCGGCACGAGGGTCTCGAGGTCGTCGTCCTCGTCGGTGCCGGAGCCGCGGTCCATGGCGGCGGAGGGGAGGGGAGTGTCGGTGGGCCTTGGGCAGTGAGTAGCGCGGGAGAGGCGTGGAGTGTGAGGTGGTGACTGGTGGGGGAAAAACGGGTGGGAAAGACGCAGAGGTTGGATGATGGTGACTGTTGAACCAAACGGTGGTTCTAGTGTTTGCTATACCTATACTTTACTCCTTTAATGCCAATCTACTACCATCCTGTTGTCTCTAACCACTGAAATTATGCGCTGGGTTTTGCCACTGAAATTTCAGTTGACTCAAAACCTCAGTTTTATTTGACATTGAATTGGAGTGACACTAATGAGGTTCTTATCCTTTTTCGCAAAAAAAAGGGTTCTTACTCTGAATGGCTGAATCGAGGTTTTTTTGGCTGCCAAATTTTTGGCTTAGTATTATTTGAAAGCTAACCAATTAGACTCAAAATCGCATCTAAGAGCAACCGATTTATTGTTGTTTAGAAATCTAGGCATCTAGCACACATGTTATCGTATCAGTTTCTTTTTTAACACACGAGTATTTATCTATTGTGTATGAAATCAGTAGTAGTACCATATATAGTTGAATCTCGTAAAGAATAACAATGAATAACAAAGAACACGATTTCGCCAACCTGACTGATGTAGGTCACTCAACTATGGAACGCCCTAATAAGACGCAGCAGGTTTGTCCGCTCCCGGTTACATTTCTTCAATGCCGTTGCATCTGCGAGAGACGTACCAGGAAAGATAGTCACGTATACCACATGGTCGCGTCCAACCATTATCATCATCGTCGTCGTCGTCGTCGTCATTCCGCCGTGTCCTAACGTTGCACCGTTCAATCCTTCCATTGAGAAGGCTGTACGAGCCAATTCCCATCTCTGTCATCTCCCAGCTGTCGGCGGCAGGGTAGACCTTGTTCCCACGGATCGAAGGGAACACACGCGGAGAAACGGACAGCGCCCGTGTTTTGCCAAGGAACACGGCGCGCCGCCCGGAGAGGCCATGGATGGGCACCGTTTTTCCCGCGGCGAAGTCCACCGCGTACGCCTTGTACCCCCTGATCCAGCAGTAGGACTTGTCCTCCACCTTTCCTCGCGACTCTAGCCCTGTGTTTTTTTTACCGAACCGGACGACCGAACCGGCCGAGCGCGGAACCGGTAAACCGGCCGGTTTGTCCGGTTACCGGGCAAAAACCGCCCGAGGCCTTGTTTAGATTCATCCAAGTTCCAAGTTTTTTCACTCTCTCTCCATCACATCAATTTTTACCCGCATGCATGGAGTATTAAATGTAGGTAAAAAAAATAACTAATTACACAGTTTAGTTTGAAATCACGAGATGAATCTTTTGAGCTTAGTTGGTCCGCGATTGGACAATATTTGTCAAATACAAACGAAAGTGCTACAGGAGTCGAATTCTAACTTTTTGAATTCTAACTCCTATCTAAACAAGGCCCGAATTCAAATTTGAATTCGAATGGCGCTGTTGTCCCGGTTTGTACCGGTAAACCGGCCGGTTTGTGGCGGTTACCGGCCGGTTTTTCCGGTAACCGCTGCAAACGGTTTTTTTTTTTTTTTTTGCTTGAATAAACACTTTTTTTGGGTAGTTTTTTGGCACCTATTAATGTTCACATACAACACAATGCGGTACTAAATAGCATAAGTAACTAAAGCAACAATATTTAGTCGAATACAAATACATAGTCGGCTACAACTACAAACCGATACGTAGTCTCATACAAATAAATCGTCGCATACAAATTCAACCACGTCGTCGCATACAAAGACCACCACATAGTCTCATTCACTCTGGAGGATGTATGGGAAGACCCCATATCGGCACGACGCTTGATATTCGGCGGTGGACATAAGAGAGATACCCCGCTCCCGGAGGAGTTCAGCCTTGTATTGTTGCCAAGTTTTGCCCGTCCATGCCGCCGTTGTCTCCCAATCCCGAACTAATGTTCTATAAACCGAGGGTCTTCCCATTCAAACACCCATTTAGTAGCAGCGGCCGCACGCTCACGTCGGGGAATGGGATAGCTATAAGCGGGCCGTGAGGTATCACCGTAGGAGGAAGAAGAGTACCGTGGGGTGTCGTAGTCCGTCGGTCCTCGTGATCTCCTCTCGCGATGACGGTTGCCCATGGTCACGGTCTTGAGTACAATGTGTGAAGTCGGTCTCGCCCGCAATCAACCATAATTAGTAGGCATTGAGAAAAAACCGTGCGAATATAGGTGCAATGGATACCGTGAAATGAAGACCGCGTAACGAGGATCGCAGCATCACTACCACCACCACCACCACCACCTTCATAGACACCACCACCACCCGCATAACCACCACCACCACCACCGCCACCTTCACTCACCACCACCGCCACCGTCACCGCCACCGTCACCGTCATCGCCGCACCGTCGTAGTCACTACTAGCACGAGCCCGGCTATCCTCGAATAGTATGGCCGGCTCGATTCTCATCCTCGCCTCGTGTCGCCGGTCACCGGCTTTCCTTTTCCTTTTTTTCTTTTCTCTTGACCCTTAGGAGGCGACATGTGCATCTTTCTCTTCCCGAGGTGACGGAACCCACATTGTGTCGGGCCCAATCACCGACGTTATCATGCCCCCGTAGCCCGACGTAGATCGTGTGGGTCTATTTGGTCACCGCCAACACAAACAAGTACATCACGCAAGTCAAAATACAAGATGTCATATATACCTAACAACACATATATATATATATATATATATATATATATATATATATATATATATATATATATATATATATATATATATATATATATATATATATATATATATATATATATATATATATATATATATATATATATATATATATATATATACATATATACATATATATATATATATACATATATATATACATATATATATATACATATATACATATACACATATATATATATATACATATACATATATACATATATACATATATAGATATACATATATATACATATACATATATATACATATACATATGATATATATATATATACATATATATACATATATATATATATATACATATGTATACATATGTGTATATATGTATATATGTACATATGTATGTATACATATGTATATGTATGTATATGTATATATGTATATATATATGTATATATATATGTATATATATATATATATATATATATGTATATATATATATACATATATATGTATATATATATATATATATATATATATATATATATATATATATATATATATATATATATATATATATATATATATATATATATATATATATATATATATATATATATATATATATATATATATATATATATATATATATATATATATATATATATATATATATATATATATATATATATATATATAACGTACCGACAACATGTGATGGCAGAGGGACGCGACGTCGCCGTAATCCTCATCAAGAACCGGAGCACTGTTGGATCTACCATACTCCATCCATTCCCTAATCGGATTGCTACGGTCATACACTGAGATTTCGGCGAACTGGTCAATAAAATCTACTTGATCATGCCTTGGTGGGGTCACATCCGCAAGTCGCACTGCCGAAGGTTGTACTCGGACATAAACAAGCTTGTTTAGTTTCTTATGGGACAACCTATTGCGAACCTTCGTATGCAAAAGAAGGCAAAAGTACTCCAGCCTCCGCTCGCAGCCACTTGAGGAGATACATTGTGAAACAAGCCGCAAAGCAAGGCGCGCAAATTAGGAGTACCTCTCCCAAATATCGTCCACCACTGGGCTGCAAGTGCAACAAAGTATGTTAGCTATATATCCAAATATAGGAAACCAACAAGGTGTCGAGGGTACTCTTACATGGGGAGGTCCTGTAATTCTGTGCCATTTTCTGTGCCAGTTCTGTGCCAAACTCACCAACCTTTTTTTTGGAAAACCTCAGCCTCCTGCAACGCCTGCATGGCGGTGTTCACATCCGTCATTCTCATAAAAGCCTCCTTGAGTCCAGAAAACATTGTCAAACTTGGTTCCATAGTGTATGCAACCTTTGGATTTAGAACAGCAGCTACAACATATTGAGTCAAATAAGCAACATGTTCAACATATATAGCGGCAGGAATATATATAAGTCGTATATATCATACCTGGACCCACATACGTCCCTACGTACACGTCATAAATCCGTCGGTCCATTATAGCTGCATACTCTTTCCATGTGTGCTCATTTCTTCCAAAGAACGATCGCACTCCCGTTTGCGCTTCCGAACTCGCAATCACTTGACACATGTTGGCCTCCTTGTCTTTATCGGCGGCGAAGGAACCAGTAAATTGGTGCAACCGTTTCACGATGTATGCCAATCCATCCCACCACCGCACGTTTGACATCCTTGACCGAGCATACCGACCTTCATCCGTATTTGCCCATTTGCTTGACAAAAACTCAGGAGATGTCATCCACCGCAAGAACTCGAACGTTTACGATTTTAAAGCTCTCTAGAAACATGTAGTTGGTCCCAAATCTAGTGTCACACCACTTGACCAACTCACCCCGATTGCTTTCCTCATCATTGCATTCAACTTATTATGGTTGTGCAACCAAGTTGAAATTCGCTTGCATGATTTTATCATACCCGCATGATCGGACCTCTTTCCAATATCCTTCAACATCAAGTTGATGGTGTGTGCCAGACAAGGTGTCCAAACAATGTGTTCAAACTTATCTTTCAGAGCGTTGCAAGCTTTCTTGAAGTTGGAACCATTGTCGGTGACCACATGGACAATATGCTCGGCGCCAATCTCAAGCACGACCTTGCGAATCTCCTGAAAAAGAAGCACAACATATTAGCATCTTGTACGTATCCGCAGAAAAAAAAGGATAAGAACACAACAATGTTTAGGAGGTACCGAGTACAGATATTCCGCATCTTGAGTTAATCCAAGCTTGCATCAATAGATTTGTGAAACCATGTGATCCCATTGCAATATATCATAAAGTTTATGACACTCATTCTAGTGGGGCCACCCAAGAATCACACATCAACGTGACGCCAAAGGTGGGCCACTCGGTCCGAAACTTTGCGTACTTAACTCGCAAGTCTTTCTCATTCATATCGAGGTACTTGCCATCAATCTCCCTTCCAATGGGTGACATGATGCCTTCACCCGAAACCATAGACAAATAATGAGAACATGCAAAGATAAAAAAATGCCGAATCTACAACTATAGGTACTTACCATGCTTCGTGTCTCTGGACCGCACCGACAAAGTAGGGATTGTCCGCATTTCTTCCCGGGACTCCTATGTAATGGAACCACTTTGACCAAGCTTTACCAATTGCTTCCTTTGCATTTTTTCCCTTTTGTGTCCACTTGCCGATCAATCCTTGGTTGGTACATTCCTCTACTCCCACCCATTGCCGCATTATAGTCCTCCACCACCACAGGAGTCCCCCTCTGTGATCCTGCCCTTCTACTAAACATCCTCTGAATAGGATTCCCCCCACGCGAAGAACCACCACCACCACCACCGCCGCCACTACCACTACCCCCTCCACGCTCGTAATGACCTCCTCTCTGTCGAACAGTTTGTTCGTACTCATACTGTGTTCTCGACATGTTCATTGCTGCCTGCATTTGAGCCTCATATTCCTCATCACCAAGGGGCTGGTTTCCCTCTTGTGCAGCCACCTCCTGTGCCAGCTTTACTCGAGCCCGGTCATTGCTTCTTTCCTTAGTACTGTCAAGCTCTCGCCGAAAGTAGGCACGCACATCCGGTGGCACTGTTGCAATGCACGACATCCGTCCCGCGCCCCCGCCAAATGCCGCTTGAATCTAGTGCAACCACCGCCATGTTTCGTCGTTTACAGAATCGCAATACCATCCAGGAGAAAGGTTTTGACCATGCTCCCATACACGATCGTGGGGTCTGCCCGACATTGTCTACCTGCATGAACGAACAACAACATACACATACCAATATATAAATACACCAAGTGCACGAAATGTATGTGAAGAATATATATGAAGTCCCTAAGTCACTAAGTCACACCTAAATTCCGTGTATCTCAACAATACATGCATCCTACCCCAAATCCTACCTAAATCATACCCTACACTATAAAATCCTACCTAAATCATAGATCGGGCCCAAAATCATACATTAGAATCATTTCCTACCTAAATCCTAGAGCCAAAACTACTCTAAACAAAAAAAAAACAAAAAAAAGCACTTACCTACCCCGGCGGCTAACCGCCCGAGCGGGTCGGTAAACCGCGCTCCGGGCCGGGAAACCGCGCCTCCGGGGCGGTTTACCGAGATCCCGCGCGCGGCGCGGTAAACCGCCCCCGGCGGCGGTTCGGCGGGCGGTGGACGGACGGGCGGGTTGCGCGGACGGGAGCGAGCGGAGGGGGAAGGGCGGATTGGATTCCGGGGCGTTGACTCCCCCCGGCGAGCCGCGCCGTGTTATGCGGCCTCCGGGGGCCGATTGGGCCTCATGGGCCTTAAATGGGCCGGGTTTTTTTTTTTTTTCAACCAAGTCAAATTTGAATTTTTTCATAGAGACGACGTCCAATTTGAAAAATTTTTACACCATTGGGTTTCATAATTCAAGAGCTATTTTTAGGAATTTTTTCAGCATTTTTTTTTCAAACTTCAAATTTGAAATTTGGGCCGGTCCGAACCGACCGAACCGGAACCGGACCGGCCCGGGAAGGTCGGTAACCGCGGTTTACCGACCGGTAAAAAAAACGCAGCTCTAGCCAGCGCCTGAGCAGCAGCAGCCTCCCGCCGCTCTCCACACGGTGTCCCTGCACATCAGAGACACCCTGCACGTTATCGCGGCGACCTCCGCCAGCCGTGGCGGCGGCCCCTGGTTGGTCGTGGCCGTCGTTGCCTCCAACTCCAACGCCATGACGGCTTTGGCCTTGGCACAGTAGAAGCGGCCAGAGAACGACATGGCCGAGTAGAACCACTGCTGGCTGTCCACCAGCGTCCAGTGGCCGTCGCCGGGCCTGGCGACGACGAGCATCGTCGGGGTAAAGAAGGAGATCGCGAGCGCGCAGTCGTCGCCGTCGCCGACGAGCCCGAGGCCCGTGACCTTGAGCGCATACGCGAGGCTGTACTCGGAGATTTCCGCACGTGTCTCCGGCGGCAGCAACGGGTCCAGAGTGGGGAGCTCGGCGAGCTGCCTCGTGGCCGGGTTCAGCAGACGGACCACGTAGGTGCACTCGTCGAGCAGGACGAGCAGGCCCTCCGAGGTGGCGCCGAGCTGGTGGTGCCCCTGGAGCTCCGGGAGCTCCGTCTGGGCGCACTGGCCGGTGCAGACATTGAGGAAGCGCCGTCGGTGGCGGCCAGGGCCGGGCGGCGAGGCCTCGCGGAGCATGATCCACCCGTGAGGGTAGAAGCGGCGGTCCAGGCATCCTTGCGCTCGTGGTCGAGAGGGGTGGCCCGCCGCCACGCGCGGCACACGGCCCGGAAGCTCACGTAGTCCGACACGTGGTTTGCCAGCGCCCGCTCGGCGATGACTCCCGCCGGTCCGTCAGTCAGGTCCGCCCAGGGTGGAAGGGCGCATGGCGGCACCTTGGTTGCGACGCTTGCCCGCCGCCTCTTGGCGCCGCGGGAGGGAGTCTCCTCGTCGGATGGGGATCTCACGTGTTTCGCCATCCTGTTCAGTAGCAGTAGCACCACCCTCAAAATGCCGAAGCGGAACGTGACAGTCAATGAGGCAGAGACTTCTTTCGTTCGGGACAACCGGACGACAAGGCAGTAAAAGGGGCAAAACAAAACGGCGCAGATCGAGTCCGGAGTCCTGACACTATGCTATTTCACGGAAGAACCGTCGACGTGCTTCCGGCGCAGCCGTGTTCAATGTGCGTCCGAGTCGGACGGTACTTTATAAGCTAAGCCGGACCTCTACCCCGATCTTTCTATAGCTTGGGGAACTCCATCCCCAGCACGTGTAGAACTCTAGCTGGAGAGGTCAACTTCGTAGATTCTAATCACAACTATTGATTGAATTGAATCAAATAAACCATGGACTCCTGGGGAGCGAAGCGTGCCCGCACCGCGCTCAGCGCTCGGCGTGACTGGGCGAGCCTCGGGGACGACGGTCCCGCGTGCCTGATCGCGCAGCGCGTCCTCGCCAACGACGTCGCCGACTACGTCCGCTTCCGCTCCGTGTGCCGGCCGTGGCGCCGATGCTCGGCGGACACGGCTTCGGCCTGGACGGCGGCCGCTTCCACCCCCGGCAATGGATCATGCTTGACAAGGCCCTCGTCGCGGCGGGCCCGCGCTGCCACCGCTTCCTCAACGTCTCCACTGGCGAGTGCATCCGGACGGACCTGCCGGAGCTCGTGGAGCACGCGTTGCACGCGGTCACCCCCGAGGGCCTCCTGCTGCTGCTCCACAGGCCCAGCCTGGTGATCCGCCTGCTTAACCCGCTCACAGGCCGGCTCACCGACCTCCCGCCGGCGACGACGCTGGTGACAGAGCAGCAGCTATCAGAGCAGGGTGGGGGTGAGCTGGGAGAACGTCTCGGCGTTTATAACGCGGGCCTTGCAGTCGCAGACGACGCCACCACAGTGACAGTGACGGTCTTTTTCGGTTTCCCCATGGGGATTGCCGTCGCTAGGCCCGGCGACCAGCGCTGGACCATGGTCTACGACAGGTACGTGGACGCAACCTTGTCGTTCGCCGGTCGTTTCTACTGCGCCATCGGCACCAGTGTGATGGTGCTGGAGGACAGCTTTACGACGTTGGATCAACCGCGGCTGATGACGGCCGTCAAGCGGTCGTTCGGCATGAGCCGGATGGCTGACAGCCTTCACCTCGTGGACAACGCCGGGGAGTTGATGCTCGTGCACCGTCTGGTGTGCAGGGACAAGGACGCCCGACGTGAAAAATACAAGATGGACTACAGGGTGTACCGTGTGGATCTGGACGATGGGGCCCTAGTGCCAGTCAAGACTCAAGAGCTTGAACGGGCGGGCAGTGTTCATGGGCCGTCGCCGCAGCATCTCTGTAGTACCCACACGGTTGTTTTCATCGGTCTCTGCTGATACTCTCTACCTGGGCTCTGACTGTCATGAAAAAACGACGCTGAACAAAATCGAAGCGTATAACGTTGCAGATGGAAGCACCCAGCCATACCACCACGACCCTTGCGTCGACACCGTGCAGGCTTATGGCGTCGTCGACTGCATCTCCCACTGTATCATGAGCAGCGGCAGGCATCTTGTCTGAGAGAGCTCATGGACCGTGGTTGTTTTCTCCATGTTTTATAGATTTCCCCCCTTAATTAATAATTAACATTTTTTTTTTGCCAAGGGTTTGTCGGCCATGTAGTTAATATCGATAGTCCAACGTGTATGAAATAAGTAGTGCCGTATGTGAATCTGGTAAAGAATACATACATAATAGCAACCATACACAAAGAACAGGATTTGGCCTACCGCGCCTGTTCGCAGTAGCATGCTCTGCATAAAAATTTGTAATATTCTGTGTCTGATTGTAATCCGTTCAACATATGGTGGAACGTACGAGCAGTACACATGACACATGAAATTGTGTCTTGCAAACTGTAATACGAAATTGTGTCTTGCAAACTTAATATGTGGTTGGCAGAAATCTTTCAAAAAGAAGAAGAAGGTTGGCAGCTAGAGGCCAGTCGCACACTCGCACTAGCCGCCCAGGTCATCACTCAACTATGGAAGGCACTAATAAGATGCATCAGGTTTGTGGTTATATTTCTTCGATGTGGCTGCATCTGTCAGAGACGTACCATGAAAGATAGTCACGGATACCACACGGTCGCGTCCAGCCATTATCATCATCATCATTCCTTGGTGTCCTAATAACGTTTCTTGATCGTGTTTTGCAATGTTCAGTCCTTCGAGTGAGAAGGCAGTACGAGCTAATTCCCTCAGACATCTCCCAGCTATCGGCGGCATGGTAGACCTTGTTGGCATGAATCGACGGGAACACGCGCGGGGGAATGGACAGCACCCGTGTTTTGCCGAGGAACACGACACGCCGCCCGGGGAGGCCACGGATGGCCACTGTTTTACGCGCGGCGAGGTTTACCGCGTAGGCCTTGTACCCCCTGATCCAGCGGTCCTTCGGACGCGGCTGTAGGCAGCGGTGGAGCAGCAGCAGCCTCCCGTCACTCTCCACCAGGTGCACCGTGTCGTTGCACATCGGAGACACCTTGCACGTTACCGCGGCCACCTCCGCCAGCCGTGGCGGTGGCTGCAGGTTAGTCGTGGCCATCGTCGTTGTCGCCGCCAACTCCAACGCCATGACGGCTCCGGCCGTGGCACAGTAGAAGCGGCCGGAGAACGATATGGCCGAGAAAAACCGCTGTTGGCTGTCCACCAGCGTCCAGTGGCCGTCGCCAGGCCTGGCGACGACGAGCATCCTCGGGTTAGAGAAACTGATCTCGAGCGAGGAACCATCGCCGTCGCCGTCGCCGACGAGCCCGAGGCCCGTGACCTTGAGCGCGTACGCGAGTCTGTGCTCGGAGATTTCTGCACGTGTCTCCGGCGGCAGCAGCGGGTCCAGCGCGGGGAGCTCGGCGAGCTGCCTCGTGGCCGGGTTCAGCAGGCGGACCACGAGCGTGTTCTCGTCGACCAGCGTGAGGAGGCCCTCCGCGGTGGCGCCGAGCTCGTGGTGCCCCTCAAGCTCCGGGAGCTCCGTCTGGACGCACTGGCCCGTGCAGACGTTGAGGAAGCGCCGTCGGTGGCGGTCGGCGCCGGGCGGCGCGGCCTCGCGGAGCATGATCCACCCGTGAGGGTAGAAGCGGCGGTCCAGGCATCCTTGCGCTCGTGGTCGAGGGGTGGCCCGCCGCCACGCGCGGCACACGGCCCGGAAGCTCACGTAGTCCGACACGTTGTTTGCCAGCGCCCGCTCAGCGATGACTCCCGCCGGTCCGTAAGTCAGGTCCGCCCAGGGTGCAGGGGCGCATGGCGGCGGCTTGGTTGCGACGCTTGCCCGCCGCCGCTTGGCGCCGCGAGAGGCAGTCTCCGCGTCGGATGGGGATCTCGAGTGTTTCGCCATCCGGTTCGATGATGGATAGCACCGCCCTCAAAATGCGGAAGCGGAAGGAGACTTGTTTCGTTCGTTCGGGATAAGGGAGTAAAAAGGAAAGGGCAGAACGGAACAGCGTAGAGTCCGGATGCTATGCCGTTTCACGGAAGAACTACCGACGTGCTTCCGGCGTTTCAGCCTCGGCGAGTTCAAGGTGCGTCGGAGTCGGACGGTCGACGGCACTTATAACCCCTGATCTTTCTCCTGTAGAACTCTAGAAACAACTATTGAACAAACCATGCATGAACTCTTATATGGATCGGCCTCGGCGCCGCGTTGCTCCATGGTAGGCAGATCCAGGCAATCTCGCCCTTCTCGGGAAGTCAAGCGAAAGCACGCGTGCTTTTCCACCGCTCCCTCCTGGCCCTGGGGAGCGAAGCGTGCGCGCACCGCGCTCAGCGCTCGGCGGGACTGGGCGAGCCTCGGGGACGACGGTCCCGCGTGCCTGATCGCGCAGCTCGTCCTTGCCAACGACGTCGCCGACTACGTCCGCTTCCGCGCCGTGTGCCGGCCGTGGCGGCGATGCTCGGCGGACCCGCGCGCCCAAGGCGTCGGCCTGGACGACGGCCGCTTCCACCCCCGGCAATGGATCATGATCGACAAGGCCCTCGTCGCGGCGGGCCCGCGCTGCCACCGCTTTCTCAACGTGTCCACCGGCGAGTGCATCCGGACGGACCTGCCGGAGCTCGCGGAGCACGCGTTGCACGCGGTCACCCCCGAGGGTCTCCTGCTGCTGCTCCACAGGCCCAGCCTGGTGATCCGCCTGCTTAACCCGCTCACAGGCCGGCTCACCGACCTCCCGCCGGCGACGACGCTGGTGACAGAGCAGCAGCTATCAGAGCAGGGTGGGGGTGAGCTGGGAGAGCGTCTCCACGTTTACAGCGCCGGCCTTGCAGTTGCAGACGACGCCTCCGCCGCAGTGACAGTGGCGGTCTGTTTCCGTTTCCCCATGGGGATCGCCGTCGCTAAGCCCGGTGATCAGCGCTGGACCATGGTCTACGACAGGCACGTGAACGCAACCTTGTCGTTCGCCGGTCGTTTCTACTGCGCCATCGGCACCAGTGTCATGGTGCTGAAGGACAGCTCAGATCAACCGCGGCTGGTGATGGCCGTCGAGCGGCCGTTCCGTATGTGCGGGATGACTGACAGCCTTCACCTCGTGGACAACGCCGAGGAGTTGATGCTGGTGCATCGTCACCTGGGCAGGGACAACGACGCCCACGGTGGAAAATACAAGATGGAGTACAGGGTATACCGTGTGGATTTGGACGCTGGAGCCCTGGTGCCGGCGAAGGGCTTCAACGGGCGGGCAGTGTTCATAGGCCATAGCCGCAGCATCTCTGTAGTACCCGCAGGGGGTTTTTCCTCTGTCTCTGCTGATACTCTCTACCTGGGCTCTGATTGTGATGAAAAAACGATCATGAACAAAATCGAAGCGTATAATGTTGCAGATGGAAGCACCCAGCCATACCGCCACGACTCCTGCATCGATCTGGTGCTGCCTTATCGCGTCGTCGACTGCATCTCCCACTGTATCATGAGCAGCGGCAAGCATCTTGTCTCAGAGCTCACGGATCGTGGCTGTTTTCTTTTATAGTAGCTTTTTCCCCATTAATTAATATAATGTTGTGACCTGTCATCAGGCAGCACCGGTAGAGTACCCCCAAATGTATGAATGTGATTATGCGCTTATTTATGTTTGTCATCTCATTTAGCATGGGTAGAGTACATGCCTTGTTCCTGTTGTGCTGTCTCAATTTTCAAGGCCCTCATGGTCGTTTTTTTCAAGGCTCTCATGGTCGTTTCGTTGGTGCTTGACGACCGCAGGGACACGAAACACTTTTTTTTAGTTAATGGATATTGTATATTGGGCTTCTTCTATCAGAAGATAGAATCACGTTAATTATTACAAAGTTTTATCAACGGGCACAAACACTGACTACATAACACTTATGCAAACCATCAGCGGGAAATAGAAACGAACTAAATTTTTTAAACTAAACATGACCAATATGTCTTGAAGATAACCACCCATTGAAACTAAAAAATTGCAACGCTAATGTTTTTAGAAATTGTCCAACTTGGAGCAGTTGGTCCCTCTGATAATCATGTCGTTGCAGGCTTGCCCATTGTTGAAGCCAGTGTGTTCCCCTGATACCTGCAAGAAAGTTTTTGGTCTGCATTTATCAAAAACCACTTCGTTCCTGGTTAACCAAATTGCCCATAAAAGTATAGCAGTTGCAGTTAATAACAATGAATTATACTTTTTCGTCCAATTTTTGGCCATCTTAAGAAGAGATCAACCATAACTATTGGAGGCGGTAAACCAAAAAGTATGTGTATAGCACGCCATAAGAATTTGGCATAAGCACAATTAAAAAAGAGATGGTCTATTGTTTCAGGATGATGACAAAAACAACAATATTTGTCATCTATCTAAGTAAATTGTTCTTAGTTAAAACGACTCCTTTTTTCAAGTACCAGAGAAATATTTTAATTTTCATTGGTATTTTAATTTGCCAAATGTCTTGTGACACTCTAACAATCAACGCAGCATACATAGATTTGACTATATATAGGTAATAAATACAAAAAGTAGAAAGTGTTTTATTGGGCATACATTTCCTAATTACCAAAACACCATATGGTCGTACTTTGCTTATTATATATGTTGATGATATGTTGATAATGGTTAATGGGTGATAATGAGGATCACATTGCTTATGTGAAGCAACAACTTAGTGCTAAATTTTAGATATCTGATTTGGGTCCTCTCAATTATTTCTTAGGCATTAAGGTCAAGCAATCCACCAAGGCAAATCATATTTCTCAGTCTAAGTACATGCAAGATCGTATTGCTCGTTCAGGCATCACCGATAACCAATTTTTTGCTACACCTATGGATATTCACTTGCAGCTCTGTCTCACTGATGGGGTACCTCTTGCGGATCCCTCTCGATATCGACATACTGTGGGTAGATTTGTTTATCTTATCGTCACTAGGCCTGGTATTGCTCATGTCGTCTATATTTTGAGTCAGTTTGTGTGTGCCCCAACTTTTCTTCATTTTAGACATTTACTTCGCGTGCTGCAATACTTATAGGGGAGTTTATCTCATAGTTTATTCTATGCACATGATAGTTCGCTTCAGCTTCATGCTTACTTGGACTCGGCTTGGGCGAGTGACCCAAATGATCGACATTCCATCATGGAATACTGCATTCTTCTTAGCTCTTCACCTATTGCATGAAAGTCCAAGAAACAAGCAATTGTATCTCATTCTAGTACGGAGGCCGAACTTTGAGCCCTTGCTACTATTACTGTAGAGATTGTATGGCTTCGATGGTTGTTGGCTGATTTTGGTGTTTCTTGTGATGTTGCCACACCTCTTCTCTATGATAATACAGGGCCATATAAATTGCCAATGATCCTGTTAAACATGAACTTACAAAGCACATTGGTGTGGATGTCTTCTTTACCCAGTCTCATTGTCAATAGAAAACTATTTATCTTCAGTATGTGCCTTGCAGAGTTGCAATTGGCTGACTTTTTCACTAAGGTACAAACTCGAGAGTAGCATCAGCTTCACTTACTCAAACTCAATTCTTCCAATCCTCCGCTTTCACCTTGAGTTTAAATATACGAAGCCTCTTATCTTAAACTCCTATAAAGATAATGCCCACTAGCTTATTTCTCTAGCCTCTCCCTTAAGCCACATCTTTTACTATCTTGTAGCCATGCATGCATGCTCTTCTCTTCCACTACCAAAGAGCATCACGTGCACCTAAAAAATGAAACGCGTCTTCAGTTTATTGAAAAAAAGTGCATCAATTATTGCCACCTCCGTACACCATCTTCCATGTTCATTATTTGAATAATTGATTATGCTTCTTCATCTCCATGTCTTCTATGTATATATATTTAGTATATGCTACGCTCCATGAGTCCATGTGGATGCCCCTGTGATGATCATCCCCTCACAAGCTAGGTGCATTTTTATATTGCTGTGTCCATATTTCCATTTTTTTTAAAAAAAAGATCTACTCTCACCAACAATTGCCCTCTAATTTTATATAGGTTACATAATACATGCATTTTTGATGCATTGGTGTGCCAAGTGTTATGTTGCATATCTCTTCAAAATCCATGCATTATAACTGAGATGTTGGATCTTCAAATGAGGTTCCTCTCCAATGCACGTACCATTCGAATATTGTTATTATAGTGTGCTATATGATGGTAGATAGATTATTTCACCCAATTATATATGAATTCATGTGTGGCTTTAGCTATAAATCCTTTCTGTTCTATGTAAAGTTTTTTTCTATAACATCTGATGTTCCCGCGACAACGCGCGGGGTATTCACCTAGTATTATAGGCATATATGACCCGGCCCATGGGCTATGAGGCTCTCTAGCTTGCCCTCTATATATACTCATTACCACCTCTAGAGTGATTAAGCTCTCAGATCCCCAAGGTTCGTAACATAGATAAAGTAACAAGCAAACAAACATAAGTTAATAGAAAGGAATTGAGATGTCATATTGATAAAGACAATCATTAAGAAAACAAACAAGTGGTATTTAGATCGGTACCATGCTATTGAAAAAACAAATAGTAAGTAAGACTAATTAAGTTAGAACATATACATAGCTTTAAGTTTGTTACAACACTTCTTTCTTATCCTAGAAATGCTTCTTCTTAGGCGAGGCTAAACTGCAAGCTCTTAGATGTATGAGGACAAACGCTCTTTTTCCTTCTTTATATAGATCACTTTTCTTATTTTCTCACCGTCAAGTGGCTCTATCACCTTGTAGGATCTCTGGAAGAG
Organism: Themeda triandra; assembly: GCA_018135685.1. NCBI lineage: Eukaryota > Viridiplantae > Streptophyta > Magnoliopsida > Poales > Poaceae > Themeda > Themeda triandra. The sequence goes on from JAENPR010000127.1 coordinate 929,942, forward strand.
TAAAGTGGCCTAGGGGGGGGGGGTGAATAGGCCCGCAACAAAATTCACTTCGAACTTCTGTCAGTACAGAGGGGCGCGGCACTGCCACGCTATACCCGCGACACTGCCGCGCTTGACAGAATATGGACTGAAGTGTGAAAGAGTGAGCTAGAACAAACCAATCTGGTAGCTGACCGAGCTTTCCACACCTGCAGAGAATACAGATCGAGAGCTAGAAAGGGCTCAAGATGAAGAGATAAGTAGATCGGCCTCAAACCCTAGAAAACACCTCAACAACAAGTGAGAATATGAAATTTGAACAGCACACGAGACACGATGTTTATCCCGTGGTTTAGCTCGCCACTAAGGCTGGCCTAAGTCCACGTTGTTGAGGAAGTTCATAGACTTGAGCTCACCACTAAGGCTAGCTTACTCCTCGTTCTCAAGTCAAGAGAGTTAACTCTTGAGATGAGGGGTGATTTCTTTAGTATTGGGGTGAGGTTACAAACCTCCCTAGGCAGCCACACAAGTTGGCAGCTCTAGGGCGACGCCTAGCCGGCTAGGAGCAAAGCTCCAAGAGGAACAAACCCTAGGGCGCCGGCCAAACGTGCACCAAATGCCCTTTTGATAGCGGGAATCAGTAGATCCACTCTCCAATCGAAGTTTGCTGCCTTTTTCCTCAAGGATCCGTGGTGGAATCGAAGGGGATGAGTTGGGAGCTTGAGGGGAGCAATGGAGAGTGAGAGAGAGAGCTTCTGGTATATGTCTAATGGATATGTCACGAGGTAGACGAAGAGGTAAGTGAGGTGGGCCGACAGATGGGTATAAATACCCCGGGTCCCAACGGTCACTTATAGGCGCGAAGATCGCCCCCCCAAAACAAAGAAGAGGATAAAGAAGAGATGGTCGGGCTGTTTTGGTGGCCGGATGAGGTTGGTGTTAAAGGATTGAGCATTTGGTGACAATTTTGACTAACAACCTTAGGATCCTCTTGATAGTACGGCTTTTCCTAAACTCAAATTCAAACCGAAAATGAATTTAAACCTCCTTTGAGTTTGGCAAAGCCTCCTTTAAGGGACGGGGACCCCTCCAACCTGTACATCATTCTTCCGTAATTCATTGCCTGCTTGTCATGTCAATAAGTCTCATTAGTTCTCCGATTTGGTGGTCATCAACGCCAAAACCCACAATAGAGCTTGATTGCACTTACAATCTCCCCCTTTTTGGTGATTGATGACAACCTAATTAGAGCTCACAAAAGATATTAATCACTGATACTTTTCGAGACATGAATGTAGGACCTCCCCCTAAATATGTGAATAGGATTTGAATTCCAAGAATTGGTATAATAAACCAATATTCACATTTTTAGGAAAGTGAAGGGGAGCCTCCCCCTACATTCATGCCTCCTGTGGGGTGCTAGAACCAAGTGTCACAAGTAAGACATGATGCGTATGACAGGGCAGATACACAACAACAGGACTTGCTGTCAGCAGGGCGCGGCACTGCCGCGCCTGAGAGCGGCACTGCCGCACTGGCCTGAACAGCAAGCAGACAGCAAGCACCACACAGAAAAAGACACCTCAGAAAGCACACTTACTAAGCAGAATATGACAAGCTAATACAGCACACAAGATACATGTCCATATCCAACATAAAGAGAGTCATAAAGGTAGCATTATTACACAAAATAGATTTTGAATGACGCTCACAACTCATGAACTAAAGGAACTAACTCTCAACTCTCAAACCGAGCACTAATAGGATTGGACATAGCTGCTGCAGCTGAACACCATCACCACCAAGTCTCGCAAAAGTTGGACCCCTCTAAAAGTTGGACCCCTCTAATTTTTCCCCCTTTGTCACCAAGCATCAAAAAGGGAGAAAAGAAGTAGAAGGATCACTCCTCATCGCTATCAATACGTGCACGACCCTGGCGGTGAGTATGAGAGGTGAAGCGTGGAGGTCTAGCTGAAGTAGATGGAGCTGCTGCAGGATTGGGATCATGAGCTGCCTTGCGCCTCCTCTGGAAAACCCTGTCAGCTGACTGCTCCTCATGGATAGCATCATCATCATCCTCTGACTGCTGCTCAGACTGCTCCTCATCCTCCTCATCCTCCTCAGATGACTCAGTGAAGTGCGATGAATCTGGAATAGGTGGAGGAGATGGCACATGTGAAAGTGGTGGAAGCCCCTGCTGCTCTCTCACAAGCTAAATAGCATCTCTGCTCCGTAGGCTGTCCTTGTAGGCTCTCTGGGAAGCATAAGTGCAATGAGACATCATTGACTTCAAATAGGAACCAAGCTTCTTCCACCTGGAGGACTTCTTCCTGTGTCTATAGCTTCTAGAGGGACGTGCTCTCCTCAGGAGTATCATGGTGGCTGCCCTCTTCTTCTTCTTCTTCTTCTTCATCATTCTCCTCAATTACAGCTGCACCTACACCCTTGTCGTCAGCGGAAGTCTTCTTTGGAGTGTAGGGTGTGTGAATGCAGTCCTTGGGAAAGTGCTTTCCTGTCACTCTCTCAATCATGAACATCATGTAGGGAGCATATGGCAGATTCCTCCTTCCATCATCCATGGCAGTGGCTAACTCAACCCACATGAATCTAGGAACATTGAATTTTCCGCCTCTAGGAAACCGAGCAAGCACATCTCTCACATAACCATTCAAGTCTGATGCTGCCCCATCCTTTGGATTGATAGTGTTTCTGATTATATTGTTCACCACATAATAGATTCCTATCAGCTCATTTCTCTTTCCAACATTCTGGCTATCTGGATTCTTCCACACATGTCTCAGCTCATCAGCATGTGCATCAATAGGGTCTCTCTGTGAGTGTATCCTGTCATAGCCTCTATGCTGCTCTCCAAACCCAAGAATCTGACAGAAGGTGACAAAGTCAACTCTATAGTGCATAGGTCCTGTCATCCAGTGAACAACATTTGCCTCCTGATCCCAAAAGTAAGTGGCATGGAACTGAGCCAACACCTCCCTGTTCCAATCATACTTGAATGCCATAATGTTTTTCATCTCAAATCTTTCACAAATCTTTTCAGCTGCATTGAATTCTGGCTTCTTTTGAGCTTTCACTTTGTCCCATTCAATGTATCCCATGTTGCTGATTTTTCTCCTCATACACACAGAGCGATAGAAGTTGGAATGAAAGACATTCCAAAATCTATAGTCAATGCCACTGGTCTGCCTATGCTCATAGGGATTCCTTTCTCTTTCAGCTTCAACCATCTTGTATTTCTTGAAGTAGTCAACTACTGGATGTGGTTCTGTATCTTCAGGAGCATGCATCTCATAGCTATCTGTTTCATTTCTGATAAAACCATCATCAAAATCTTCAATGTGCTTAGGAGTACCTTGCTGTCCAGCAGGAGGGATGGTGTACCCTTCTCTAATCCTCATCTCTTCATCTCTGATTTGCTGGTCTCTTTCTTCTCTCGACACTGGTGCAGCATGAGTGGATGAGGTTCCTGCTCCCTTGCCTCTGCGAGGTGGTTGCTTTGCTAGAGCTGGTCCCTTTCTCTTTCCTTGATTTCCTCCTCCTTGATCCATCTATGCAACCCAAAAGAGTTGTGTAAGAAAATGTAAGAGAAACAGAGGATTAGGTGAATAACAGTGTTAGTTGAGGTAGTAACTTGATGTGTGATGTGGTGAGCAGGGCATGTAGTGCTGCCGAGGAGGTGCGGCACTGCCGCGCCTCCCCCTGCGGCACTGCCGCACCTGCAGGTGCTCACCAGATCACATATCACTTTACACTCCCAACTACTCCTGCGATCCAACTATTCCTAGAATTTCTCCTTTATTTCAGAGACACAACAAATAGAGTAGCATGATAGGTATACCATGGATCAGAGTGAATCTCTAGTCAGATCAAAAGGATTTAGAAGAAATCAATTTGGAGATCGATTTGATGAACCAGAGTAGCAATCAGTTATGACTGCATCAACCAGGAGCAGCACTGCCGCTCCTGACCGTGGCACTGCCGCGGTGGCGATTTCCGGTCAACCAAGTTGATCTACCAAATCGAAGTACTTCAATCCCTAAAATCTCTGCCTAGTTCCTCACATAATCCCTTGAAACTAAAATCCATGATAAATTTCCTACCATTGCATAGATCGGGCGGTTAGGGTTTACCTCTCCTCGTGGAGTGAAGGGATAAGAGGAGCAGCGCCCTGGGAAGGACGCCCAACACCGGCCTGCACAGCGAGGAGGGGGGCCGGTGATAGAGCAGCACTGCCGGACCAGCAGACCGCCGGTCAGCAGCGGGCGACAGGCGATGAATCCCCAATCGCCTTCACACGCTCACGAGAGAGAGAGAGAGAAGCAGCGCGTCGGGGTAAGAATGAAAGGGAAGGGAGAAAACTGTGGGCCAGACAGGAAAAAGAAAGAGAACCGGGCCCACAGGTCAGCTGCGGGTCCATCCAGAAGACAGACCCAGAGCGCGGCACTGCCGCTCCCCCTGGCGCGGCACTGCCGTACCAGGCAGACAGACTGCTACTAGCTATTATGAAATTCTTTTCATTAGATATGGACACATATTATTCATACTTAATGACCAGTGATAGATCATCAAAGCACAACTATGGTCATGTCATATGAAGAAGAGATTTTATAAATCATTTTGAAAGACATAATTAAACACCTTTCTGAAAGTTTTTGTCCTAGCATACTAGTATTTCAAACAGAGGCATGCTAGACTTCAATCCACGTTACTAGAATCAAGGATATTTAGTTCACCACGCTGCTCACAAAACCTTGACTCGTCAAGAGGCTTAGTGAAGATATCGGCTAGTTGTCTTTCGGTGCTCACATAGCGAAGTTCGATATCTCCTTTGGTTTCGTGGTCTCTCAAGAAATGATGTCGGATGTCTATGTGCTTTGTCCTTGAGTGGTTTACAGGATTGTTTGCAAGCTTTATGGCACTCTCATTGTCACACAAAAGTGGGATTTTGGTGAACCGACATCCAAAATCAAGAAGGGTCTGCTTCATCCAAAGTAGTTGAGCACAACAAGCGCCGGCTGCAACATACTCGGCCTCAGCTGTGGATAGGGCTACACAATTTTGCTTCTTAGAGCTCCAAGACACTAAGGACCGTCCAAGGAATTGACATGTCCCCGAAGTGCTTTTTCTCTCTACTTTGCAACCGGCATAATCAGAATCTGAATAGCCAAGGAGAGTGAACTTGGAGCCCTTGGGATACCACAAGCCAAGGTTAGGTGTGTGAACTAGATATCTCAAGATCCTCTTAACAGTCGTTAAATGGCACTCTTTCGGGTCAGCTTGAAATCTAGCACACATGCACACACTAAGCATAATATCTGGCCTAGATGCACAAAGGTAGAGCAGGGATCCAATCATGGAGTGATATACCTTTATGTCTGCAGATTTCCCTTTTGAATCAAGCTCAAGATGTCCATTAGAAGCCATGGGAGTATTGATAGGCTTGGCCTTATCCATGTCAAATTTCTTCAAAATATCATGGGTGTACTTGGTTTGGCTTAAGAAAGTCCGTTCCTTCAATTGCTTGATTTGAAACCCAAGAAAGAACTTCAGCTCACCCATCATGGACATCTCAAACTTTTGAGTCATAGTCCTACTAAACTCCTCAACATATACATGGTTAGTACTACCAAATATTATGTCATTGACATATACTTGGCACACAAAGATATCATTACCAACTTTATGAGTGAAGAGGGTAGGATCAGCTTTGCCTATTTCAAAGCCTTGTTTAAGTAAGAATTCCTTAAGGCATTCATACCATGCTCTTGGAGCTTGTTTCAGCCCATAGAGCGCCTTTCGGAGTTTGTAGACATGATGTGGGAACTTGGGATCTTCAAAACCAGGTGGCTGCTTGACATACACTTCTTCTTGTATAGGACCATTGAGGAAAGCACTCTTCACATCCATTTGATGTAGCTTGAAGTCATGATGGGCAGCAAAGGCTAAAAGCATTCAAATTGCTTGAAGCCTTGCCACTGGTGCAAAGGTCTCCTCAAAGTCCAACCCTTCAACTTGAGTGAACCCTTGAGCCACCAATCTTGCCTTGTTCCTTGTCACCACTCCATTTTCATCTTGTTTGTTGCGGAAGACCCATTTATGATGTTTGTGTTGGGTCTTTCCACCAAAGTCCATACTTGATTTTTTTCGAAGTTGTTGAGCTCTTCTTGCATGGCCATGACCCAATCCGGATCTCCAAGTGCTTCTTTTACCTTGAGAGGCTCCAAAGAGGAAACAAACGAGCAAAAATTGACCAAGTGAGAACGAGTTGTTACCCCTCTTTTGATACTCCCAAGGATGTTATCAACGGGATGGTCACGTTGAATAGTTTGCCTTAGCCTTGGATGCTCAACACTTTCATCTTCATTATCTTCAGAACCTTCAGCATCTTCTTGCTCAAGTATAGGCTCCAGATTGAGCCCTTGAACTGGTGAAGTAGAAGTTGGAGAAGCTACTGCTGAGGTGGAGGGTGCGGCACTGCCGCACCTAGGCGCAGCACTGCCGCACTGCTGATCTCCAGCAGGTGAGTGCTGCACCTTCTTATAGAGTTTGTCAGCGGAAATTGGAGCAACAGCAGCTTGGGGACCCTCATCATCTGATCCTTGTTCTTCTTGTGGTCTTACATCACCAATGGCCATTTGCTTGATTGCCTTACAAGGTGGGTCCTCCTTTCCTACAACACTTAAATCAATTTGCTCTACTTGAGAGCCGTTAGATTCATCAAATGTCACATCTACCGTGACCTCGGTTCTACCCAAGGTTTTGTTGAAGACACGGTAGGCATGCTCATTTGATCCATAGCCAATGAGAATTCCTTCATCTACCTTAGATGCAAACTTAGAGGTTTTGGGTCTTTTGCTAAGTATGAAACACTTGCACCCAAAAACTCTAAAGTAAGACACTTTGGTTTGTTACCGGTTAGAATCTCATAGGAAGTCTTGTTGAGCTTCTTGTGTAAGTAGAGACGGTTGATGGCATGGCAAGCTGTCTTGACGGCATCGACCCAAAATAAATCCGAAGTCTTGTACTCATCAAGCATTGTCTTTGCCATGTCAATGAGTGTTCTATTCTTCCTCTCTACTACACCGTTTTGCTGGGGGTATATGGAGCTGAAAACTCATGCTTGATGCCTTCATCTTCAAGAAACTCTTCGACTTGGGTATTCTTGAATTCAGTCCCATTATCACTTCTTATCTTCTTGATTTGGAGACCAAATTCTCTTTGTGCCCTTCTAACGAAAGTCTTCACCTTGTCCTGTACCTGGCACTTATCATAGACAAAGAATACCCAAGTGAAGCGAGAGTAATCATCAACAATAACCAAGCCATACTTGTCACTAGGCAACCGGTCCAAAGAGATCCATATGAATCAACTCCAAGGGTTGAGTAGTGGTCATGATGCTCTTTGGTGGGTGTGGTACGCCTACTTGCTTTCCTGCTTGGCAAGCGCTGCATATCTTGTCTTTCTCAAATTGAACATTGGTTAGTCCAAGGATATGGTTGTCTTTTAGGAGTTTGGCCAAGTTCCTCATCCCAACATGAGCTAGTCGGCGGTGCCATAACCAACCCATGCTGGATTTTGCCACTAAACAGGTCTCAAGCTTAGCTTTCCCTTTGCTAAAATCAACTAGGTAGAGCTTATTCTTGAGTTTTCCTGTAAAGACAATAGAGGAATCCTCCCTCTTAAAGACTTCCACACCTTCATCAGTGAAGAGACAATTGTAGCCCATCTCACACAATTGTGAAACAGACAACAGATTGAACTTCAGAGATTCAACATGAAAGACATTTGAAATTGAATGCTCAAGTGTGATAGCAACTTTACCAAGACCAACTACTCCCCCTTTGGAGTTATCAGCAAAGATGATGTTGTCACTGACTTTTGTAGTTGGGGAGTAGGATGAAAACATACTCTTGTCTCCGGTCAGATGATTTGTGCATCCACTGTTAAGCACCCAACTTGACCCACCAGAGGAGTATGCCTGCAACACAAGTTTAGTTGCTTGATTTAGGTCCCCAATCTTTCTTGGGGACTTCAAGGTTAGTCACAAGAACTTTAGGAACCCAAATAGAAGTATTACGAAAAACATTTTTACCATTGCCAACAAATTTGGCAAACACCTTCCCCTTAGTGTCATGCTGCAAAACAAAGTTAGAATTCAACACTTGGAGAGGTGTCTTGACACTTGATTGATAGAAGCCTTCTTTCTTAGGTGTCATGGTAGAAGTATTTGACTTCTTGGGAATCTGTTTCTTCTGTGGAACCTTCTTCTTGGGCTTAACATGATAAGCTGCAGTGCTGGTAGCCTTCCCTTTCTGTGGGGGTGCGGCACTGCCGCGCCCAACCGCGGCACTGCCGCGCTTGGCAGCTGCTGCAGACTGGGGCTGCTTTTGTACCACACTCTGTGCAAGCTTTTCTGTACCAGCCTTGCCCTTCCTCATGAATTGGACACACTCAATGCCATTTACCATCTTTCTTCCATTTGTCTTGACACCTTTCTTATGTCCAAGCCCATCCTTGATATGAGGATTTCTTCCATCCTTATATTGTGGCTTCTTTGGTTGATTCACTTTGCCACCTATCACTTGCTTGCTGTTTTTCCCTTTTGTGTCCAGCATGCTGTTCAACCTAGCAATCTCATCCTTCATAGCTTTCATATTTGCAAGGTTAGTGGAATAAGCATTTATACCAAGGTTATAGCACTTTCCACAACCTTCACTGGTGGAGGCCTTAGAATTGTCATTTGAGCTAGAGAGAGGTGGAGTGCTCTCACAAAGATGACTATATTGCTTCTCAAGTTTGTTGTGCTTTTCAACTAAGACACAATACTTGTCATTGAGAGCAATATTGATCTTCTTTGTAAGAGCAAGCTCTTTTTGATCATGGCACAATGCCTTGCTCAAAGAGCTTGTCTCTCTTTTCTCTCGCTCAAGAGCTTCCTCGCTATCAATATAGAGATTTTCAGTCTTTTCAGTGACATTTTCTCTATGTTCTAGCTCAGCTTTGACATGTTCTAATTACTCCATGAGAGCTGCAATGAAATGCTTGGTTTTAGGATCAAGATTCTTTGCGGGTTTTAAACTCTCGCTAGAATCTTCATCACTAGAGTCACTGAGATCACTACTTGATATGTCACTAGGAGATGGAGAAGAGGATTTCTTATTCAGTTTTACCTTTTCACCTTTTGCCATGAGACAAATGTGATGGGAGTCATCATCATCGGACATGTTGTTGAAGAGTCTTGGTGAGGAAGATGTGTTGTGAATAGCTACTATTGCAACCTCCTCATCTTCATCACTTGACTCTTTAGTTGAGTCCCACTCATGCCCAATGTGTGCCTCCTCGGCATTCTTGTATCTTCTCTTTCCATCTTTTCTTTCTTTCTTGTTCTTGCCTTGATTCTTCTCAAGTGGACATTCAGCAATAAAGTGTTCGGTGCTGCCACATCTGAAGCATGTTCTCTTTTTCTTGCTTGGGAACCTTCTCTTGGTAAGCTTGTAGCCATTGTTCTTGATGTCTTTTTTGTAGTTATTTATAAATAATGACATGTCTTCTATTTTCTTGTGATCAGCCCCATTGTCCTCACTTTCACTTGATGTGGATGTTGAATCTTCTTCTTGCGGTGTTTGCTTGATCTCCTTGGGCTGACTTGTTGAAGCTTGCTTGCTGCCTTTATGATTGCAAGCTGAAGTGTGCTTGTGGGACTTGCTAGCTTTGAGTGCAACTTCCTTGATCTTCATCCCATCAAGCTTGGATTGAAGCTCACCTAGCCTCTTTCTCTCATTTGCTTCTTCTCTTTGCATATCAAAGGTCAACAACCGTCCAAGCACATCATTTGGAGTGAAGTGCTCAAACTTCTTCTTGTCTCTAATCAAGGTCACAGCGGTTTCATTTCTTGGAGAGTAAGCTTCAAGCATCACCTTCACCACTTTGTGATCATCAAGATCCTCACAACCAAATCCTTTGATTTGTCCAACTAACACCATCAACCTATCAAACATTTCTTGTGGCCCTTCTTCACCTCTAATTACAAATCTGTTGAGCTTGGCCATCAAGACTTTAATTCTTGCCTTCCTCACTTTATCAACACCTTCATGTGCAATGATCAAGGCATCCCAAATCTCTTTTGCCACATTGACATTCATCACCCGGTTGTACTCATTGCCATCAAGAGCACTCAGTAGGATGCTTGTGGCTTGACTGTTGAACTGGGCAGCCAAGAATTCTTCATTGGTTGGGTCTTCAGGATTTTGTGGCTGCTGCACTCCTTTCTCTACAATCTCCCAAAGCCCTTGATGAACACCTGAAAGATAGTTTCTCATCAAGTGCTTCCACTTGGCATAGTTAGTCCCATCAAACCGGGGTAACTTGCCCATGGGCACATTGACAATAGACTTGCGGTCATGATGGGTTAGATGAGAATAATTAAAGGATACAGCGGTGTATTTTTTCTTGTTGCTGCTGCTGCTGCCCTTGTCCTTGATGCTCTTCTTCTCATCTTTCTTGTGGCTTCCCTTGGGAATCTTGGAAGAGTGATAAGAGACATCATCATCACCATCATCTGAGCTGCTAGAAAGCTCACTGGATGGTGACAACTCTATCTCCTGCTTCTTCTTCTTATCCTCTTCCTTAGCAAGTGCCTTGGCTTTTCTTCTTTCTTCTCTTTGCTCTCGGATAAGTCTTCTAGCTTCTTTTCTGCTCAACCTATCGTCGAGCTCTCTTCTTTTCTTGATTGCTTCTCTCCTTTCCTTCTTTCTTCTTCTTCTCTCAGTGTCACTCACATCTGTGGTCTTGCCACTATCTCTGACAGTTGCATTATTAGCAGTGGACAAAGAAGCGTCACTGCTGTCCTCTGAAGAGTGCAGATCCACACTCTTTGCCTTGGGGACTGTCTTCGATCCTCCGGCTTCTTCCATACTTCACGCGATTAAGCGTATACGAAGTAACGAGACTCCGATACCACTTGTAGGATCTCTGGAAGAGTAAAGTGGCCTAGAGGGGGTGAATAGGCCTGCAACAAAATTCACTTCGAACTTCTGTCAGTACAGAGGGGCGCGGCACTGCCGCGCTATACCCGCGGCACTGCCGCGCTGAAAGTCCCTGGTTTGGTTTTGGCTAATTGATGAAACCTAGGACTAACCTTGTTTATCTAAAGTGGTTGTTAGAGAAAGGTTGTTCACATGATGAGCTTAATGCATATGAAGCATGACACGTGTCATGTGATCAAAGATGAAGATCAAGACGATGCTTGGCTCCATGGACCGGTGTTGAAGGTGAAGGGCTAGTCAAGGCTTGTGAGTGAAGGACCATGTGATGGTGAAGCTCGGGCAAGACTAGGCGCCGATGGACCGATGCACGGTGAAGGGCAAGTGAAGTCGAGGTCGATGGATCGAGACGGTCACATGATGGTGTGAAGCATTCATATCATTTGGAGGAACAAAATGGGCTCAAGGCAAAGGTATAACCAATAGGGCCATTTTGTTTTGCACTCAAGACACCATAGAGGGTGTGAGTGGTTTAGGATCGATAGCCGCACTATTAAGAGGGGAAGTCTTATCGGCTATTCGACGCACGGGTGCCACTAGGTGAATTCATGAAGTGCATTGCATGTAGGGCCTAGTGAGCTAACCTAACCTTTGGGAAATGATTGTGAAAAGCTAACACACAAGCACATGGAGATGTACACTTGGTGGTGTTGGCACATTTACAAAGGTGGCATTTGGGCGCGCTGTGGTTTGCAGGGTAGAGATGGGTTTGGGTCCCTCTCTTCCTCCCGCTGAGCCTGTTCGGCGGGATTCGGCGCTTTCGGGAAAAATGGATGCATATTTTCTATTGCGCCGGATGCAAAATTTGGTTGAATTCATGCTATCTCTATTGATCAAGTTGGTATACTTGTTGGATAGCATGTTTGAGAAGTTGGCGTCACGATGGGCTGAAAAAACGTAGTTTTTAACAGCGCCGGACGCGGCGGCCGGACGCGCAGGGCTTTGGCGCCGGACGCGTCCGGCGCGTGTTGGTCTTCGGCGCGGTGCTGGTGAGCTGCAAAGCGAGCGCCGGACGCCGAGGTGGCACGTCCGGCGGGCGCCGGACTCGCACCAGAAAGTTCTGGGGTGAGTGCCTCGCGCGCGCCGGGCCGCCGGACGCGTCCGTCGGTGTGCGCCGGACGCGGGCGCCGGACTCGTGACGTCATCAGTTTTTGAAGGCAACGGTCGTTTTCGGTTGCGGGCGAGGGAGCGCCGGATGCGTCCGGCGGTCCCGAGCGGACGCGTCCAGCGGGTGCTGCCCTGCCTCCCGAGGGGGTAACGGTCACATTTGTTTGAGGGCTTATAAATAGAAGGTGGCCGGCCCTTGGGGAGGTCTCTTGGCTATTTCTCATCCCTTGTTCATTCTTTGAGCTAAGAAACACTCTCCCACTCTTCTCCCTTGCTTGGTTGTTCATCCTAAGAGAGATTGAGTGAATCACCTAGTGCATTGCATTGCTTGAGGGCATCTAGTGGCACTTGTGGGTGGTTTCGCCGGTGGATTTCTTGTTACTCTTGGAGAGTACCGCTCCTAGCCGGCTTGGAGATTGTTGGAGGCGTTGGCAAGAGAAGGTGATTGTTCTTGGCCATCTCCGGTTGATTTGTGAGAGGTTCTTGTGCTCACCTCGCGGGGATCGCGAAGAGTAACTCTATTGGATTGCGCGTGTCGTTGAGTACCTCACTTGAGAGTGGCGCCTTGTGGTTTCCTTGCGGGGAAGTGCCTTGCGGGGCAAGTGGCTTGAGGGTCACACCAAAGGACCATCTAGGTGTTGATCGACACAACGGGTGACGTAGCTTGGCGGTGCCCAAGTGAACATCCGGGGATAAATCATTGTGTTCATCTGGTCTCCCGGTGATTGGTCATCATCCTTTGTGTGTTGCCGATTTGATTGATTGTTCATCTTATTGGTGATTGGCAACCTCAACTCGACGCGTCGGTATAACAAGTCTCATCCTCTCTTGCATTACATTGATTACATTCTTGCAAAGTAGAATTGCTTGTGTGGTCGGTCGGGAACCACTTCTTGTGTAGACTAAATCCCGTGGGTAGAATTGCTTGTGTGGTCGGTCGGGAACCACTTCTTGTGTAGACTAAATCCCGTGGGTAGAACTATTGATCACTAGTGGTAGCTCTTGTGTGTACTAGTGATCACCTACTAGAATTGTTTGGATAGGAGGCTTGCAACACCTAGTAGGCTAAGCATAACTTGCTTTCCGCCGTTTGTCTATCTAACGGAGTTTGCTTAGTGAGTTTATAGAATTTTTTATAGGCTATTCACCCCCTCTAGCCATCTAGGACCTTACAAGTGGTATCGGAGCCGAGGTCACCGTTTTAGTGCAAGGCTTAATATCCTACGGTGTTAAGATGGCTCAAATTGTGTTCAACCATGTTGGGGGCAAACCGCCTATGTTTGATGGAGTTAGTTCCTTTGATCATTGGAAAAGAAAGATGATCATGTATCTTGGTTCCATACAAGAGAGAGTCTTGCAAGTTACATTGCATGACTATACTATTCTTGATAATGATCATCTCACCGATGAAGATAGAGCCAACACAACATGCAATAGAATGGCTCTCAACACCCTATACAATGGCATTGATACAAAGGTGTTTGAGGGGATCAAGGACTTGGAGCGTGCAAGTGAAGTGTGGACTAGGTTGGGTGAGACCTATGAGGGCACCAAGGTTGTGAAGAGTGCCAAGCTATATGGGCTCAAGAGTGAGTTCGAGAACTTCAAGAAGAAAGAGGATGAAACCATCATTGAAATGTTTCATCGCTTACAAGTGATTGTGAATGATCTCAAGAGTTTGGGGCACAAGACAAAAGATGAAGACTTTTGTCACAAGTTCTTGATTTGCTTGCCAAAGAGCTTCAAGATGTTGAAGTTAATGCTACAAAGAGATGGGCTTGAAGACAAGAAGCCAAATGATTTGCTTGGTGAAGTCTTGACATATGACAAATTTGATCAAGATGATGAGAAGGTAGAAGAGGAGAAGAAGAAGAAGACCGTGGCATTCCAAGCCACATCCTCCAAGGGCAAAGCACCAATCTTTGAAGAAGAAGAAACCAATGAGGAAGATGGTGACTTTGAGATTGATGATGAGGCACTTGCTCTTGTGGTGAAGAAGATGGGACACATGTTCATCAAGAGAAGAGGCTTCAAGAGAAACAACTTCAAGAAGCAAGAGCAACCAAGAAAGTGCTTTAATTGTGATAGCACCGAGCATCTACAAGCCGAATGCCCATATGAGAAGAAGAAGAACTACAACAAGGGCAAGTTTGAGAAGAAGAAGCATGAGGCCAAGATGACACTCAAGAAGGGCAAGAATGGTGCATTTATGGTCACTTGGGAGAGTGACAATGATGATGAAGATGAAGATACAAGCAACAAGGCTATGGCTTTCATCGCCATCAACAAGAAGTCTTCACTATTTTCTTCATCACCATCGTGCTTCATGGCCAAGAAAACCAAGGTACAATATGATGATAGTGATGATGATAGTGAGATGGAATATGCTCACGATGTTGATAATGTTGATGATGATGATGAACCTTCTAAGGATCAATTATATGACTTGATGCAAGAAACTAGAGATATAGCTATTGCCAAGGAAAAGGAGTGCAAGAAGCTTTCAACGAAAGTAGAAATACTTGAGAAAGCCCTAGGTGAGCTTATGACCACTCATGAGTGTCTAGTGGAAGACCATGAGAAACTTGGTGATGCTCATTCTAAGCTTGAAAAGGCTCACTCATTTCTACTTGAGCAACAAGCAAAGAAAGTGGTGGTTGCATCATGTGATATAGGCCTTACTTGTGACATCATTGATGAGTCATTTTATCAACCTATCATCATGACAAATGCTAACCATTCTTGTAGCACATCATCCACCACCACCACCGACTCTATCTCTACTACTAGTGATGGCTTCACTTGTGATGCTACACTTATGGTTGAGAATGAGACTCTCAAGAAAGAGGTGGATGAGCTCACTCATGCCTTAGGCAAAGCCTATGGTGGTGAGGCCCACTTGCTAAAGTGCTTGGGTAGCCAAAGGTTCTCTCTTAACAAAGAGGGATTGGGCTATACCCCCAAGAAGGGCAAGTCGGCCTTTGCAACTCCAAAGCCTAGCTTTGTGAAGAGCAATGGTCGGTTTTGCTATAGATGCAAGCAAGTTGGGCACCTAGAGCAAAATTGCAACAAGAAGCAACAAAACAAGAAACTTGACAATGTTATATCTTTTGATTCTTGTTATGTGCTTACCAAGAGTGTGAAAGGTGTGCAAGCTAAGTTTGTTGGTACACCCATTGTTGGCCCAAAGAAGAAGGCTATTTGGGTACCAAAGAGTTTAGTTACTAACCTACAAGGACCCAAGCAAAAATGGGTACCTAAGCTTCATTTATTTGCTTGTAGGTGAACTATAAAGCCGGAGGAAGGCATTGGATCATTGATAGTGGGTGTTCTCAACACATGACCGGCACATCAAGAATGTTTGATTCAATTGAGAAGAATGATAGTGGCATTGAGGCAATCACTTTTGGCAATAACAAGAAAGGCAAGGTTGTTGGCTTGGGCAAGATTGCAATATCAAATGACATGAGTGTCTCCAATGTGTTGCTAGTTGAAAGCTTGGATTTCAATCTTCTCTCGGTGGCACAAATTTGTGATCTAGGCTACAAGTGCATCTTTGGGGCAAATGATGTTGAGGTAGTTTCTCTTGATGGCTCCAACTTGGTGTTCAAAGGCTTTAGATATGAGAATCTCTATCTTGTTGATTTCAACACTAGTTTGCTTTCCGCCGTTTGTCTATCTAACGGAGTTTGCTTAGTGAGTTTGTAGAATTTTTTATAGGCTATTCACCCCCCCCCTCTAGCCATCTAGGACCTTACACGTGCTTGACAGAATATGGACTGAAGTGTGAAAGAGTGAGCTAGAACAAACCAATCTGGTAGCTGACCGAGCTTTCTACACCTACAGAGAATACAGATCGAGAGCTAGAAAGGGCTCAAGATGAAGAGATAAGTAGATCGGCCTCAAACCCTAGAAAACACCTCAACAACAAGTGAGAATACGAAATCTGAATAGCACACGAGACACGATGTTTATCCCGTGGTTCAGCTCGCCACTAAGGCTGGCCTAAGTCCACGTTGTTGAGGAAGTCCACAGACTTGAGCTCACCACTAAGGCTAGCTTACTCCTCGTTCTCAAGTCAAGCGAGTTAACTCTTGAGATGAGGGGTGATTTCTTTAGTATTGGGGTGAGGTTACAAACCTCCCTAGGCAGCCACACAAGTTGGCAGCTCTAGGGCGACGCCTAGCCGGCTAGGAGCAAAGCTCCAAGAGTAATAAACCCTAGGGCGCCGGCCAAACGTGCACCAAATGCCCTTTTGACAGTGGGAATCAGTAGATCCACTCTTCAATCGAAGTTTGCTGCCTTTTTCCTCAAGGATCCGTGGTGGAATCGAAGGGGATGAGTTGGGAGCTTGAGGGGAGCAATGGAGAGTGAGAAAGAGAGCTTCTGGTGTATGTCTAACGGATATGTCGCGAGGTAGACGAAGAGGTAAGTGAGGTGGGCCGACAGATGGGTATAAATACCCCTGGGTCCCAACGGTCACTTATAGGCGCGGCACTGCCCCCCCCCCCCCCCAAAACAGCAAGAGGATGAAGAAGAGATGGCTGGCTGTTTTGGTGGCTGGATGAGGTTGGTGTTAAAGGATTGAGCATTTGGTGACAATTTTGACTAACAACCTTAGGATCCCTCTTGATAGTACGGCTTTTCCTAAACTCAAATTCAAACCGAAAATGAATTTAAACCTCCTTTGAGTTCGGCAAAGCCTCCTTTAAGGGACGGGGACCCCTCCAACCTGTACATCATTCTTCCGTAATTCATTGCCTGCTTGTCATCTCAATAAGTCTCATTAGTTCTCCGATTTGGTGGTCATCAACGCCAAAACCCACAATAGAGCTTGATTGCACTTACAAGCCTCTTGGGTGGTTTTTGTTATGCTTGTTTACCCATCATTTCTTAACCTTTTATTTATTTATAAAATCTCATAGTGGGATTTCCTCTACTGCATTTTACGCTAAAAATATAGGATGTGTCAAGTACATTGAGCTAGCATTGTAAAACAAAGTAGTATGGAAAGCTATAGAATACAGACTTAATAATGTAATCATTATTCCAAACAACAAGGAATAAAACTAACATCTAAAAACTACACAAAACTGGATAGCCTTTAGCTATTATTTTACTAACACATAAATTTGCGGTGATACAAAAATCAAACCAATACAAATAACAATGAAGTAAAGTTAGATATATATAGACACTTGGTAAATAAACAAGGAAAAAAATAAAATCATAATACTAGTGGAAGTAATTGTGTTTTGATGTTCCACGGATGAAGTAAAAGCATAGTTGTTAAGGCGGAACACAAGCAAAACTAAGCCAACATTGGTAGTAAAAAGACATGACAAATACATTCAATGCAACCAAATTAAATGGGAACTCGTATACTCGAATAGGGTGCTAATTGAGAAACTAAACAACCTTGTAAATGGTGTTATGACATTTAAAAAAAGGGCCTTCTAATAGATCCTCATAAGTCTTCTGTCATTATCATCAAGACTTTTTATGGTTAAAGACCCGTTGGAAGCTTCATTTACCATCTTAAGCTATTATCAACACATGCCATAGCATTTTCACAAATAACCACGTATTGGGGGAGCCTATATGGATTATAGGCCCATTCCCCTTAGAGGCCTAATAGGAGTAGAGTAGTGACTTTTGACAATTTGTACCCCACTAGGGGTCCTTCGTAAATTGACAATTGCCTATATAAGAGGCCAACATGAGGAGAAGAGATGAAAAGCTAGTGATGAAACCCTAGTTCTTGTGAGCCTAACCTTGATCCTAACTCTCTTTCTCAGATGGAGTCTCGGCTAAACAAAAGCAAGAGGCTAGACTCAGCCAAACCAAAGAAAGAGGCCGAAGCCTCAGCCAAACCAAAGCAAGAGGTCAAGGCCTTGGCCAAACCAAAGCAGTAGGCCTCCGCTTCTCTCGTTCAGGACCTTCGCCCCGAGAACTCCGTGCGACCTCAGTGTCGGGACCTCCATCTCTTGTATTCATCTTTCTTAGGTGGAGGCCCCAACCCTAGTCAAAGGCCTCCGCTCACCTCACCTTTCACTCTTGTCAGAAACAGATTTCCAACACCAAGCATAGTTTCATATAATATACCATGTAAAATGTGAATAACATGTAAATGTGGTATTTGCACATAATATAACTCCTAAATCAATAAGAAAAACATACAGATAAAGCTATAATCAAATAAACATGTTTCAAAAAATATAGGAAAACAAACATAAGTCACTGAAAAAGTTCTAAGCTGTCAAGCTGGTAAAGGCCATTGTTATGGAAAACAATCAAAGGTATTTATGTTGATACCATGCTTAAACCAAAGTTAATAAGGCTAGTTAAATACTCCATTTGATTAAAATACTTCACTTTACATGGTCTAGGATGTGTATCTTTGACCATTAAATTTAAGCTAAATACATTCTTGAAAAATAAAAATCTTTCAAATTTGAAAATTGTGTGTATTTCGAATGCAAATCTACACATATAGATTACATGTTTACAAACTAAATAATTTAGAGTTACTAATATTTGTAGTTTTTATTTAATGTTTGACCAAATCTATAGATGTCTTAGCATAGGGCTTGAATGGGCGGGCAACGTTCATAGGCTGGCACCACACCATCTCTGTACGCCTTTTTCCTCCATCTCTGCTAATACTCTCTACCTAGGCTCTGACTGTGATGAAAAAACAATCATGAACAAAATCGAAGCACATAATGTTGTAGATAGAAGCGCCTAGCCGTACCATCATGACTCTTGCATCGACATCGTGCAACCTTATCGCGTCGTCAACTGCATCTCCCATTGTATCATGGGTAGCGACAGGCATCTTGTTTGAGCTCATGGATTGTGGTTGTTTTCTGCAAGTTTATTTATAGCTTTCCCCTCTAATTAATGATGTTGTGACCTCATGAGGCAACATATGTAGTGTACATGAATGTGTTTATGCGCTTATTTATGTTTGTCATCCCATTTAGCATTTATGTTTGTCATCCCATTTAGCATGAGTTCCTGCTTTGTTCATGTTGCGCCTACTAGTTGAGTAGTTGTTTATTGAACCTTGAACTCCTAACGCCTAGCAATATAAGAGAGAAGATGTGGAGTGGAAACCAAACAAGAAATGAGATACGATGTTCAAAGAATCCATGATGATAGAATGCTTTAATAATAAGGTGTGGAATTGGGTTGGTTCTTGGTGCAAAAACAAGATCAAAGGTCAATAAAGTGGCGGATTTATGTCTGTAGTGAGTTGTTCTAGTTATTTACAAAATCTAAGATGGAGCAATGCCATCTCTTGTGTTGAGTACTTAGCCCAGTCTCAGCGAGGTTCTGTGTCTCAACTTTCAAGACTCCTATGGTTGTGCTTGTTTCGTTGGTGCTTGCCGATTGTAAGGACACGAAACCCAAAACATAAAGAGTACTTGGTAACATAAATGAGTTGAGTCGAAGAATGCAGTGTGGATGACATGATGCACCAGTGCAAGACCACCACGACACGGCCCTATTGGAAATTTTCTGCTACATGTTCAAACCATCTTGTATTCTTGTTTGATAAGTACAACAATCAGCACATATTTCCTTTTTAGTATAACTCACCACCATGTACAGAAGCAATAGACATCAGACATGATACCGGTCACGGAGTCTACCAAATATATATGAAAATATGTTACTGTCAGTCTTGTGTTTGTGTGTTCTAAAAACAAGCTGTTTTCGTTTCTCCTCTGCTTCGTCCCAAACAGCCAAGCCCAAGCTTTCTAAAAAAAATTGCATTATTTGGCTGCTTCAGCAGCTCAGGCAGCCAATGGTTGCCATCCTCATGTGCAGTAGGCCGCCAGCATTAGACAGGTGTTGGACGACAAGACCATTCGAAGCCAGTCAGCAAACGCTTCTGTGCACAAAAAACGCGCAGGAGCTGTTCAAATGTTCCTGACTAGCCCTACAATCCAATCCACGAATGCTTTGGATGAAGTTTCAACATCTGCAGTAGAGGCCGAATGAGTGCGAGCTCTTAGGTGGCAATCTTCAATTGGTTCATCTGTGATAGGAGTACGTACGAGTTGTTTCTTGAATCAATTGCTTACCTGGCAAACGGAGAGGTGATCAAGAAAGGAGAGAAGACTCTTCAAGGCAGCCTCATCTCTACTCTATTTAAACTCTCTGGTGGAAAAAAAAATGGTCTGGTACTCTGGTCAAAGAATCCATGGTGGAGCTGGTGCAATTTCAGATAGTGGCGGGGTTGGGTTGGTTCTTGGCGCAAAAGCAAAAGCAAAGCTCGTCTCTGTCCGTATCCTAGCTTTCGTGGCCCGCGGAACAGGTGTAAAAAGGGGAAAAGGGTTTGGTGGCAGAGGAGGCAGTGAAATCCAGCCAAATCTCTTGTGGACGCAATTTCTCTTGCCGATTCCTGGTGATCGTAGCTGAATCCGTAGGACGGGCGCTGATCGGAGGAACTTGCATCGATTCTTGCGTGCTGACGGTACCAGGCTACCGGCGGCAGGGCGGGAAGATAAAGAGGTGAGTTCTCCTGTAATAGCTTGTCAAATCGTCGGAATTCAATCGATCTCCTCCTCGTCCCAACCATGGTTGTTTCGTTGGTGCTTGCCGATTTGCAGGGACGGTGTCTGTGGAATTGCCTCCTTGGAGACGGCTTGTGAGAGGGAGCAAGGATGACGATGCCGTGGGGGCTCACGGCCTGCATCGTGAACATGGTGTGGGCGGTGCTCGCCGGCTGGGTGTCCACCTGCCTGGTCGTCGCCAACGAGGTCGCCCGCGGCATGCGCAGTGGGGAGATCGGCCCATTCGTTGTCGGCTGAGTTATTCGACCGGCTTAGGTGGTTCATTCGTTCTTGCAATTTAGGTGAGTGATCAGGTCAGGTCTTCCTTACCTCTGAACTGAGAAGATTAGCAAACTTGCAGATCATTCAGACCTATTTTGCTAACAATTTCCTTGCGCAAGTTTGTGCATATTTTCAGAGCTCTTCTGTTGTTTATCTTGACATTAAAAATGTTTTTGTTAGTTGGGATTATCATTTAGTGCAACTTAAAGAAGGAGAGGAAATGTTAATGGTGGAATGTTACATTTCTCTTTAGGTTGAGCTGAACGAGAGATCATGATTTCCTACCCCCAAAGAAACAAAGAAAACGGAAATAGATGCCATGATCATGTACTGTCGTAGTGTCAATTGTCATACTGGCTAGTTACATGATTTTTGGGTATTCCTTCACTCGTGATCAGGCGTGGTTCATGAGGACCATAAAACTGTACAGTTAGGGAGTCCTCTATTCATCGTGTTGTCAGTTTTCTTGTTTATCGCCAAATCCAATGGATGGGAATGAACCTCTAGTTTTCATTTGTGTTGGTAATGAAGTGTCCAAATTATTAACAAAAGAGGATACTAGTTCTTACTAAACTTCCAAGGCCAAAGAACACCATATTTTGTTCCCTCAAAACATAAGTATAGCTTTCTTTTTTTCTCAATCACGCAAAAGATTTGCGTGTATTTTCATTAAGAGAAACATAAGTATAGCTTTCAGTGTAAGGACTGGGACAGTATCACTACCTCTACATCCGCAGTGTGTTAATTGAATCCTATTGACCTGAAAATAAACACTTCTTTCTCTGATATCCAGTGGAAGTAGCTGAAATCGCTATTCCTGGATAAAACTAGTTTCAAAATATGTGCTGAGGCAATCTTTATATTTCATACAGCGCAGTGTGCATTTGATGGTTTTTGCCATGGTACCAGTGGTTGTATAAAAGATGTCTTCATTATAGCTTGACCGTTCTTTCACGGCCAATTTCATTTCACTGTGCATTTTTCAGGCAATAATGCAACACGAAGGCACTATGTTTCTTTCTCCTTGTTGCTTCTTAAGTCTTCTTATATGACTTCATCTAATGATCTATCTCTTGTTGCAGATAATGTATTTTTCGTCCCAGTATATTTCATGCACAGCATTATACTGTACAGAGAACATAGATTGGATGGGTTCAGCCTTAAGAACTGGAGGATGAATTTCTTTTGTTTCTAGGATTTTTTTTTAGTTGTGACCATCTTGCAAGTGATTGTGCAATCACACAAGAACATGTGATGTACTTCAGTGGTATATACGTCAAGAGATTGTCCTGTAAAATAATTCAAAATTGAATTCACATATTTAGTATATTTTCTGTTCTTGAAAATGGTCTGGGGACTCTCAGTTTCTACTGATGTGAGCATCTTTTTCTGAAATCCCGGCACTGGCTCCGATTCTGCAAGCCTATCTGAAGTCTGAAAGAACATCGATTCAGAAAGACACTACATATAAAACGCCTATCTGAACTCTGAACTCTGAAAGAAAAATGATCCAGAAATGGGAAAAGATGGAAGCTTCCAAAAGCCTAAGTAATTGATTCATGTCGATGAACAGTATGGACACTTGGGTTTTTTTTAAAAAAAAAAACAAACGAAGAATTATACATGTTTTTAGGTCCATTTTGGTAGGAACTGCTAAATCTCATAAATTGCTTTCATAACAGCCATCAATTAGTCGTCTTGAGCTAACTGTTATGTTTGTTCAATGGAACCTGACAAGCAACTCCTTAGCCAAATGGTCATAGAAAATGTGCACTATAAACCCCAACAAACAAACTCACGTTCTTGAAGAGAAGGCTCAGATGATCAACCAACAAAAGGGGAAAAAACTCAAACACCTTTAACCATGCTACTGTAAAGTGATAAAACTTCAAAGAAACTATAACATCACAACAGCACTGTATTATAAGAACCATAATCTGTTTCTACACGATATCAAGATTTCCATACAATACAGGTTTCAAGTTACAGCAACATCAGTAATTCATTCCGATCTTCGTCTTTTGTGATCGCGGTGATGGCGATGTTTGTGTTTCTTCTTATCCTTTTCCTTCTTTTTCTCTCTCTTGTCTTTTTTCTCTCTCTTATCTTTCTTCTCTGACTTCTTTTTCTTTTCCATTTTACTCAGTGGTTCAGAGCTTGATGCCCTTCCATCTAAAGCATCTTTATGCCAATGACCATCAGGGGACTTGGATCTCAAAAATGAAGGCTTCTCTGGGCCTTGTACTCGGCGTTCCCATTTTTCTTCCACTCGTATGTCAGGACTAGATCCATTGTCCTGATGACGGGACAAAGAATCAAGGTATGGACCCGGCTCATCCATCCTAGAACCAACAGCCCCACGTCCTCGCTTCACCCTAACAGAACGGCAACAATAAACATGTCAGCAACAATATGCTGATAGGTAATATAAGGAAAATAGTTAACAGAAAGGTTTACAGCATAAATGAATTTAAATATACCACATAATAGGATACAAGCACTCATCAATAGATGATGTGGTATTATCAAAGAGAAACACAGACCGTGTCATTTTTCATATAACAGAAGAGTAAAAATAATAATTTAGTTATATTATATGACATGCGTTGCATCAAGAAAGAAATGGATATTTCTCGCATAAAAGAAAAAAAAACATTCTAACTGACCTTGAATGAAGAAATCTTTCAATCTCATCATCCCTGAGACCATCCTCGGTCCCTTCTTGTTCAACCCTTGAGCTGGAGCTATGGTTTCTCAATTCACTTTTGCGCTTCTCACCTCTAAAATCATCACGATCAGTACTCCTGCTACTTCTGCTTTTCATCTTTGACTCTAACTCCAGCTCCTTTTCCCTGGCACGCCACATTTCATTGACCTCCACAACACGGTTTGCTGCAGGACAAACAGCCTATTTCAGCTTAGAACAATGTACAAACAGTCATTAAAAAATAGTGAAATGGGACTGGTATACTTTTTGCCTAAGAACATGCCCTTAATAAGGTCCATGTAATACAGGAGCCAAGTTCAATCTTTTTATATGACTAAATTGTTTTTTTCTACATTGAATAGTTATGTCATTAAAAATTGGTGATATGGCGCCAGATGGCCAGTATACTTCGCCAAGAACAGGTCACTATACTCACAAGAGCCAAGTTCATTTTTTTACAGGTTTACATGATTCAACTGTTTTATTCCTAATGTTGATTTGTTCCACATGACCTCCAAAAACATAGAAAATACTGAAAAATGAGTGACAACAACGATGAATAAAAATACAGCTGCACAATGCTAACCTTGTTGAACTCCACGAACTGTGGCTGTGAGGAACCGTGAGTTCGGACGATGCCTAACATTAGGTTTTCGAAGATATGCATGAACACCTTCCCTGTCAGCCTCTAACTGCAATCTCCGAGCCTCTTCAATTAGCAAAGAAGCAAGACGATTCTCTGTCTCCAGATCCATTGTCTAACTCCAAGTTCAACACCTGCCAATCCAGAAATGAAATCTTTAGTAATTCGAAAAATAAGATAACATCAAAAGCAATAAAAAAATATTGGCATATTACTCCATAAGTGTTTGTTAGAGCAAAAACAAGGAACTTCTAGCTTTCCATCACATAATCCATAACAATGTCTTGATCTCTACTATTTTGCTCAGGCATAGGGGTAATGTAACCACACCGCTAGGACAATAAAAGAACATATTTCTATAGCATAAAGCCAAATAATTTTGTACACCATGCAAAAGTATTGGATATTATTCAGTCATTATCAAGGTGCAAAGGTGTAGGATTCAAACAGTCTTACTCCCTCCATTCCAAATTATAAGACGTTTTGGGTTTTCTAGGTTCATAGCTTTTGCTACACATAGATATAGATTATGTCTAGATACATAGTAAAAGCTATGAATCTAGAAATGCCAAAACGTCATATAATTTGGGACACAGGAAGTATTAACCAAAGTAATGGGGCAAGGTTGATGCATAATTGCATAGATCTGGGGTTCTGGACAGTAGTTGCAAAGGGATGGTACAGGATATTTTTGTGTAAGCTAGGTCAGTTATCAGATTATGTACTAATGTGAACAACACAAATATGACCTCACTAATGATCCAAACATATAAAGGATCCAGTACATCTCACCCAAAATAATTATAACATGAACTCATATATATACTATCCATCCCAATAAATTAAAGCTAGCCAAAAAGATTCCTCTAAAACTGTGCATTAATGAGTCAAGAATGAAAAGACCAAATGTAATTGAGTATTTTCTTTTAAGAAATAATTTGTAAACGAAACCCTAGAGAAATCACAAAGCTTTACTAGTGTTATAAAGATCAGAGATGCAGCTGTGTTGCTTGAACAGGAAAAATACAATTTTACCACCTTGGCATGACTTAATGTGGCACAGGGTTTAATTTGAGACATCCATTTTTTGGGGAAATAGCAGTACTAGTGATGCGAGTTCGAGACAAAAGAACAGTTTGATCAAGCAATGCATGGGAGGATGGATGAATAAATAAGCAAATGTCAATAGGCATGGAGAACTACACACATTCCACCCAACATAAACTACATTCTGGCATTTTGGAATAAAACTTAACTGATTCTTTCAGACTTTTGACGATGTACCAAACTAGTAAACATCAATACCCATAGAGCATGTCTATATCCTATATCCTATATATGTAAGATGATGGTGCACCGCAAGAACAATATGTAACCTGAGCACAGCAAGCCGTGGGGATCCAGCTGAAGCCCCCCGAATTTTAATTTCTCCGCAAGAATTTACTATGCTTGTATCCACGCAGTAACGAAACAAGCAACTATTTGTGCGGAATATAGCCGGAAAGATCTGGATTCGATTCGTCAACAGGTCCAAGCATAAAAAGATCCCAAAAACAGGACGCACGATCCGTCGAAGCAACCAAACAAAATTAGGGTTCCTTGGTCCTTACCAGATGGAGACGGAGAAGAAACGGATCCGAACCCCCGGACGGATCCCCTCGCCGCCGCGCCGATCCACCGGCACGGAGGAGGGGGAGACGACTAGGACGAGACGAGGACGGCCCGCGGTAGAGGAATCGCTTCGATTGTCGGCGGCCAGGCGTCGTGCTCCGCTCCAACGGAAGGAGCGGAAGCACCCTCGGCCAGGGAGGCTGCTCCGGGGAGGGGGAGGATGGAGCGCGCGCGCGCGTTCTTTCTCGCGGCTGCGGCGCTGCGGGGGGAGGGGATAGGGGTCGATGTCGATGGGACGGTCGAAGAGGACTTCTTGGGTACAGGCGTAGCGGGCCCAGTCCTGCGGGCGCGGACGGCGGCGGGAGGCGGGCGAAGGAGGCGCGCGGTGAGCCGGAGAGGAGAACGAGGATAGTTTGGCCTGCTCGTTTTTCAGGATGATGAAAAAAAGGGGTTGCCGTTCACTGATTATTGTTGTGAGAAGAATAATACTGGATTTTTTTTTTCTTTTATTAATCCCTAATAAATTATATAAATCTAAAAAATTGCCATATTAGTTGAATAGTTTGTTTAAAATAATATCAATGTTGACCCTGTTAAACTTCACAAAGTTGTATTTTGCTGTGAGAAGAGGACGGGCGAAGAGGACTTCGTTGGGTACAGGCGTAGCGGGCGCGGACGGCACTCTGGCTATTTGGCGCGCGCGCTGTAACGATTACTGGTGCACACATGCTCTTTAGAGCAGTTACAGCTATTACTGTCCTCATCCTTTCCTTTTTTACGTTTTTTGTCGTTTCTTTGTTGGAGCCGTGCCGCCGGAGTGAGAGAAATTTAAAATAATTCCGGTTTCTCTTTCTCCCTTTCGCCGCGACCGTTCCCCACTTTTCCCCGCTCGACGCGCCGTTGGAATCCCCCACGCCCCAACGATTTTTCGACGCCGGCGCGCATCATTTCGTCGTCGGCGTGGAGGCTTAGGCGTCGTCAGCGCCGGAGAGCGGCCGTCGGCCCCCATCATCGTGAAGGTGAAGTTTCGGCTGCCGCTCGGTTTCGATTTGGTTCTCGCGATTCCGATTCAAGGTGGACTCCAATTTTGATTTGAGGGGATTCGAGTTTTTTTCAGGTGGAGGCGGAGTCCATGGGAGGAGGGATGGAGGTGGCATCGACGTTTTTGCCGTCGATGTGGAGGCCGAGGGCTTTGTCGACGCCAGTGCGGCCGCCATGGACGCGATACTGAAGGTTCGTCGTCGCCATGGGTGGCCTCGAATTTGGGGCGGATCCGTCGCCGTGCTGCCGTGATTTGGGCTGATCCGTCATTATGTGGCCTCGATTTGGCACGGATTCGCCGGCGTGACCCGGAGAGACTGCCTCCACTCGAGATCTAGCGGTTGCATAGTCACGATCGGGACGAGGACCAAAACCCTACGCGATTTTACCGTGCCGCTGCGAGGGCGTCGAGGTCATCACCGGCGACGATCTCCAATAACTCTAGGTCCGCGTTGGCTATGCCCTTCTCGATCTTCACCCCTCCGCTTCCATTGGTCCTGCATGCTGAGTCGTACCTCATGCATTTGGTGGTATATTTGCGTTTCTGACTTGCTGTTGCTACCTCTGTAAGTCTACTTAGGCACTAGGGCAGTTCTGATTGGGATAGGAAAAACTGCATTCGTTCATGAAGATATGCTAGATTGTTAGGACCGGTACTCTTTTGGTTGCTGAAATTAAATTATAGCAGCGATAGTGATTTGTATAACTTAACTCTTAAGCACAATAACAAGCTTTATTGTGCTATCATAACATAGGAGATTCAGGGGTACATTTTCATCATTGCATTAGGGAAGGGAAAGTTTGTTTTCAGAAGCTAAATTTGCAATTGCTATTTCTTTTTAAAGAATATTCAGTTGCAGGCCAAGTGTACTATATTAGAACAGATTACATGTAGCATTGTTGGAGCATAAGCTTATTTTTCCTATTTTGTTTGTAACACAATGCATAATATCGACCCAAGGTTTATACGAGAGATTTTAATGAATGAAATTTCAGAACAACTTCACTCACAAACTATGATTAAAATTTCAGAAACGTCTCCAACTAGGACTAAAGACTTATCATCAGTTTTACTGTTCTTTTGGTATCGTTCCATCACTGATAGAGTTTCATATCATTATTAGTTTTGGGGCCGACCGTCCAGATCCAGTGACAGCCAATATAACTGGCCACTCGTGTCATGGGTTCGTCGCCTCAGCGGTCTTCTCCTGATGTCTGCAATCGGATTTCTCTAGTGGTAAGCACGCTATATATGCTGCATCCCTAAGCATATGAATTGGCTTGAAAGCTTGGGGTGTCATCTGAACCATGTGTTCTCCTATGTGTTTTGGGGAGCTGAAATTCGTTGATTAATGGTTTTCAATTGGCCAGGACCCTGCAAATCAGAATGGTGGCAAGTGGATAACTAGATTAAAAAAGGCAGTTTTCAGGTTGTTTCTGGGAGCATTGTGGTAAGTGAACTTGTGCTGTCAATCACGACATTCTTGTCCTAGTCCGCACCGACTTAGTGTTTGAGACCCTTTTTTCCAGCACTGCTTCTAGGCGGTCCTCTTTTTTGATATTCATTGTGATGCTTGTGTGTGTCATGAAGTTTTAATTTGAAGATGTCTAAAACAAACTGATCTGCAAAGCAAAAGCATAATAAGCTTCAAGGATGAGCAGTCTTTAAGTTATCGTTGACTTTTTCATTCCTAAGACATTATTTTAGAATTAGAATGAGATGGAAATTCATATTTGCTTCATATATTTTTTGTTAGCAAGCCAAGCTGGTTCTGAAATTCTTTTGCTTGCACATAGTAGCTTCTTACCATAGATGAACTTGCTACACTAGGCACATTTATATAACCACTTCAAATTTTTATATGATGTAATTACCGCATTTTCTATAATTTTTACACATAGTAGAAGGGGTTGTTTCTAAAATTCTTTTTGCATGCACATAGTAGAAGGGGCTGTCGCAACGGATGCGAGAGCGGTGCTATTTTTTGGGTGGCATGCATGCTGCAACACCTTGGAAGGGTTGCGGGTGCTGTTGATTTTAAATCGTAGGGACGGGCTGAATCTAGTGGCATGGCCAAAGGAAGTATCAATAAAATGTGTCGGTAAATAATGGTAATGGCAGATATGATTGGCCAGGCACACTCGTTGTGCAGTTGGCATGTGTGTGCTCTAGGAAATGTGAATAGTCATCTGGGTATATCTTAAGACAAGAGCATTAGATCATTGGGCGTGGAGTTAGGTTGGAGCTCCTAATACTAGCATAAATTTCTTTACTGGACACCAAAATAATTGTTCTTCAAGTACACTCGCACTTGAAGAACAAATGGTCAAAAGAACAAATCTCCAATAGCTAGAACTTAGAGTTTTGTTCCCTCTGAGCTAAGTGCTATTTTTGGAGGGCAGCTACAGAGTGTTGTGAAAGCTACAGGTAATTTTGTCTAATAATTGTTCTTCAAGTACACTCGCACTTGAAGAACAAATGGTCAAAAGAACAAATCTCCAATAGCTAGAACTTAGAGTTTTGTTCCCTCCGAGCTAAGTGCTATTTTTGGAGGGCAGCTACGAGTGTTGTGAAAGCTACAGTAATTTTGTCTCGGCGCTCCGAGGTAGATGTCACATTTTTCTATAAAGAATTGAATATCTATCTAGGTATATCTCTTTTGAACGAACTTGGAAAGTTGTGCTTTTCTAGTTTTTCTTGATTTGTTATGCCCATATGATGTTTCCATGAACAGTGTGTTCATGCTTAATATTCTCATAAGTCGAGTTTGCATGGTCACCTTTGGTTTGAACCGAAATGGGGCAGTGTTTTCCCATTCGACAACCAGTTTGTTTCTGTGGACCATGGTTGTCATGTGATGAAAGGACATCTGGATTGACTTTATGTTCGGGATTAAACTGGACTTTTCTAATACAAAGTTTTAAATGTTCGGTACAAAGTTTTAAGTGTTCTGGTATAAAGTTTCTAAATTTTAGAAATAAAGTTTGAAAATAAGTTTTTAAATTTTAAAAACTTATGTCTCCCCGTGTAACTAGCAAGAAATTCATTTGAACCAAAATTAAGTAACACATACTTTTTGAAACACTAGGAGTCAATCGACCATGATGCTAAATAAACTAGCCCCATGATGGCCATCAACACCTTAAGGGAATAAGTAAAAAGAGCCGTTAGCCATGAACAAGTCCTCACAAGCATCAGCTCAGATTCACGAAAAGCAAAAATGGAACCCACAATATATGTGTGAGGCAGCAAGTAGAATTCTGTACAATTTTTATGCTAACAAGTTTTGGTGTCTTTCCAGGTTGGCAACAAAGGTTCGGTTATTTTACAAGGCGCCAAGACTAGGCTTGAAAAGGAAAAGTGAGCAAATATTTTGAATCCATCGATTCCAGGTATGTGCCTTTTTGCTTTTTACCCCTTTGCCCGATGACCCATAACACGCTTTTTTATTTAATGAAAAGAGAGGAGAACCTCGTTATCTCGTTGTAAAACATAAGGACTCTATCCTAGAAGGAAAAGAGAAGGAAGAATCCTAATCCTAGTCCTTTTGATTTTGCTTACTTAGGAGAAGTTCACAAGCGGTATAATAGGCTGGCTGACTGTACTAGAAGCATAACTAAGCTGCTAGGAAATGTAACTGGTCTACTCAATTTGGATCAAATGCCTACATATGCAAAGAATTAGATTCTGTCATCCTTTTGCTATATATCTTAGATTCAAGCTGAAGTTCAGGAAAAAGGGATAGTAGCTATGTACACAAGGTGTGCCTTCTACCAATATATGGAGTGACTCTAGAAGAGCTAGCTAAATCCCCAATATCAAGGAGCACCCCTAGAAGTGACATTGACTTTATTTTTATTTTTATTTTTATTTTTGTCTATGTGTGTCCTATCAATATCCAAGATGCAACCACAACTAGTTTATTAAGTCTAGTGTTTTTTGCATCTTTACAATGTTGTTAGGATAAAAAAACCAATGGCATTAATTCCAAACCATTACTAATTAGTTAAAAGTTTAAATTTATTAGATAGCAATATAAAGTTCATTAGCTAGCAGTATAAAGTTTATTAGTTAGCAGTATAAAGTTTATAATCTGATAGTTCAAAGTTTTCAATCCAATACTACAAAGTTTATTAGGTAGCAGTATGAAGTCCAGACGTGGCCTGGGGCTGCCAAAAACTTCTAGCTCCGCTAATGCACCACATTAGTTATTCACTACTAAAGTTTAGATGACAAAGTTATTCACATATATACATTGATTAGTTATTTTTATTGCGGTGGCCCTAAGCTCACCCTGGGTCAAGTTTCTACAATTTTTTAAGTGTGAAGTTTTGAACTTACCGGTACAAAGTTTATAATGTAATAGTTCAAAATTTTGAATCTGTTAGTATAAAGTTTTTAAAATGTTATGGGTTAAAGTATATAAATTTTTAAGTGTAAAGCTTTTAATCTGGCAGCATAAAATTTATAATGTGTTAGTTCAAAGTTTTTGCAATGTGATGGTTTAAAGTATATATAAATTTTTAGGTGTAAAGCTTTTAATCTGGCGGTATAAAGTTTATAATGCGGTAGTTTAAAGTTTTTGAACCTAGCAATACAAAGTTTATAACTCATAGTTCGAAGTTTAAAATTTGTGAGTGTAAAGTTTTAAATCTTTTGGCACTAAGTTTATATTATGATAATTCAAAGTTTAAAAATTTAGAGTGAAAAGTTTTAAACATAGCAGTACAAAGTTTCTTGTATGGTAGTTAAATTTTTAAAGCTAGCATCTCAAAGTTTGTAACGTGATGATTCAAATTTATAAATTCTATTATCAAAATTTATAAATTTGTAGTATTTTAATTTTTTATGTTTAACGTAACATTATACATCTTCTCAAATTGTTTACCTTTTTGTCTTTTTCTTTTTCAGGGTATTGAAGATGGTTATTTTAACAGTGAAAAATGAAAGCCATATGTGCTCCATTTTAGCTTTTTTGTACAATGACAAATGTTGGAGAAAAGATGTATTCTTTTATTTAGTACTGATCGAATTTTTTTCTCTTGTATCGGTTTGAATTTTGAAATATTTGTACTTCTACTTTCATATGGATTTGAAACCATCTCCCCGCCCTTTTATTCTCCCACAACACCGCTGTCCCGAAAGAGAAAAACATAGCTCGTAGAATTTTTATCAAAATCGGCCCATTAAAAGCTCAGACAGGAGAAAACCAGAACAACAAAAATGGGCTATATAAAAGAAAAAAAGTTAGATACAATGGGCATGTGACTGTTACAAATCGGCCCATAAAAAGCTGGACAGGGGAAGGGGGAAACTGGGACAAATATGCGGTCCGTACAGAACCGTGCGCCGGCACCGGTCCGAGCGCGCATGCACCGCTAGCGCTCGCAGCGCACGCGCGCCATGTAGTCGCGCCCCGCGGACGGCGGCGGGAGGCGGGCGAAGGAGGCGCGCGGTGAGCCGGAGAGGAGAACGAGGATAGTTTGGCCTGCTCGTTTTTCAGGATGTGTGATGAAAAAACTGGGGACGTTCACTGATTTTTGTTGTGAGAAGAATAACACTGGATTTTTTTTCTTTTATTAATCCCTAAATTATATAAATCTAAAAAAATGATTATATTATTTGAATAGTTTGTTTAAAAGAATACATATTACGAGCTTAAAAAATAAGTATATCAATGTTGACCATGTTAAACTTCACAAAGTGGTATTGCCAAACCTTGAAGCCCTAAGCAACAATGTAAAGGATATTAGGTCTTGTTTAGATTTATAGAGCTGACCAACTAATTGACCAATTTTTATTTCCCAAAAGATAAACAGGCAGACCAATGTTTAGTCCATGTAGCTACGAATTAGTTTTTATTATTGTATTAATCTACATGTAAGAGCTAATAGGATTAGTTGTTAATTCTAGTTTATCTAGACGGACTCTAGCTAATAGGCAGTCCAATTTTTATTGATAAGAGCAAACAAACAGGACGTTATCAAAGAGGCTCATAGTTTTTTACAAATAAATCGTGAATTCATGGGATTACTTCATAGCCTATTTAGATGCACCAACTAACTTCAACTAGGGTTTTTAGGTGATTCAAGTTTAGCAGGCTAAATTTTGACTACTATAAATAGGCAAATCCCAATCACTAATGGATCTAGGACAAATCAAAGGTCTGTTTGGTTCCCAAGTTGTAAACTAAAGTGAACTAAACTTCACTTTTTAGTAAGAATTAAAGTGCTGAACAAATTGACTAAAAGATGACTAAAATACTTTAGTTCCACTAATTTATCAAAGCTACTAAAAATAACTAAAATATTTTAGTTCACTTTAGTTTAATAGGAGGTGAGAACTAAAGAGGCCTTGAATCACTTTGGTTTAAACTTATCAAAAAGCCCGGGCCGAGGATTATGAACTTATTATCAAATCATCACATGAAAAGATAGCTCCTCCCAACGCTAACGCAGTCCGGAAACGTTTTCGCCCACACATTCATCCGCAACGGTAAAGCCGTGGCGGCGATGTCTTCCGCACCCCAGCCACCACCGTCACTGAACCCCGACGCGGCCCCGCGCGTCGTCCGCGCGCCGCCGCGTCGGCCCCCTCAACGCGCGCCCGGCCCGCCGCCGTGGGCGGAGCGTCGGCCTGCCGTGTCCGTCGACCTCGACCGCGGCCGTCGCTGGGTCCGTACCGAGGTGGACGGCGTGCGCGCCGCGTCGCTCCCCGTGCGGCACCGCCTCCGCGTGGAGGGCGACCGGTGGCAGCGGGACTGGAAGGTGTCCGAGGTCGCCGCGCGCGTGCTCGCGCTGCCTCCTGCCGACGCGCACGCCGTCGACGCCGTTCTCAACTGCTGGGCCGGTCGCTTCGCACGCCGCAATTTCCCGCTGCTCATCCGCGTAAAGCCCCATTCTCTCCCTTTTTTCTGCCTGCCTGCCTGGTGTACCTGCTATGTGTTCGACGAAATGACTGTTGATGCTGATGCTACTATTGACCAGTACTGTGGCATTCAAATGGGCAAATGGCTTGAGAAGAGCAGTACGCGGTGACTTTTAGTGCAGCATCTATTTCACTTAGTTAGTGACTTAGTGTTGAGTTCTAGTTGGTATTGATGGTAACAAGTTCATTCTCAGTTGAGCTTATGATCATTTTTTCTATGCAATTATTACAAATTTACAGTCACCACTTTTGTTCGTTGCTAACATTCTATTAGTTAATCAATTTACCATAATAGTCCAAGTATTCTGTAGCAATTATCTTCTGTGTAGCTGCTGCACTTGCAAGTCATGGTTCTTATTTTGTAACAAACCAAACATCTCCAAAACTTCACTGATTACAAGTTAGTCTGTTCCAGTGATGATGCACTCACACAGTTTGTATCACCTGTAGGAAATTACAATTTCTGGATCATTGAAACATGCTGTACATGTGTTCCGCTGGATGAAAAATCAGGAGAACTACTGTGCTCGCAATGACATTTATGGCATGATGATTAGGTTACATGCTAGACACAATCAGGTTGATCAAGCGCGTGGCCTGTTCTTTGAGATGCAAGAATGGCGGTATGAGTCTCATATGTCATACTTTCAACACCTTAAAACAATAATTACCTATTCTTTTCTTTCACCCTCACAATAAGTCACACTCATATGAGTTAACTACAGAAAATAACTTTGCTGTAGAAGTTCTACTGATTCAGCATATTAGATTGTCATTTGCAAAGTTTCATGACGTTAATTTGTTTTTCCTTTCCTTATTGTACACTATTGAAGAGAAAATCCATCCTATGCTGCTGAATCACCAAACTGATTCAGAATAGGATAATCACTGTAGGCCCCACATACGATTGTGGTGTATTGTGTGAATACTATGTTACTTAGTAATATTCTTCAATGTATAATGAACCATTCTATAACGTGGGGCCATCAGTACCACCAGTCAGGAGCAGCTGCTTCAGGGTAATCGGCGAAGCTCCAGAGCTAGTTCAGTTTCAGTTAGGCTCTTGATTCAAGGAGGATTCAGTTTATTAGAAGATATTGTTTGTTAGGAGATTATGTTTGTCTAGAGATAAGTTAGTTGCTTGTGCATGGGAGGATTGTAATCAGGCCTCTTATATAATATAAGTCCTTGATGTATTTTTGGAACACCAAGCAAGATTAATCTACTCCTCTGTCTCCTCTCATTTACCAGCTACATCCTTTTTTGTTCCATGCTCCTTAAATTCTACTGTTATTATATCACACCAATCAGATATGTTGCTCAAAATATAGTTTACGTGCAGCTGTTGTTCTTGTATTGTCTTTTCCTTAGTTTGGTGAACTGGTATCCTTTCCATTATCTATTCACTCTTGGTATGCTTTACACTAACAATATTATCCATAGGTGCAAGCCTGATACTGATACATACAACTCTTTGATCCATGCTCATGCTCGAGCTGGCCAGTGGCGTTGGGCCATCAACATTATGGATGATATGCATCGTGCTGCTGTAAGTACTCTTCACAGTTATATTATTCATCCCCTCATAATTCCGTACTTATCTGGATGTGCTTTGTACCTTCCTAATGCTATGGAGCAACTTGGAGAGTTTTCTTGTTCATTGCTTATGATTGCTTTCAGACTGCGAACTCACTATTTAAATTTTTGCTCACTATGCTTAGAAGATGGAGGCTTGCTAGCCTTGTGACTGAATGCAACAATGTTGCAGGATTAATTCATAATCTTCATTCTTTGTACATAGATGCTCATGGGAGAATTTTTTTTCTTTTGTTTTCTCTTTTCCGGGACGTGAGGTAGAAGCACCTTCTTAATTGAAATGAGTTGTTGACATGCAGCTCTCCTGCATATTCGAGAAAAAAAGGAGTGTAGAAGCACACTTGCACACAACACCACATAAGCACCCATAATAAATATGGCCATAGCAAATACCTGAAATTGCAAAGGCTGGAGATAAACCACAGCCTCATATATTGTGAGCACATGCTTTCATGTGTGAATGCCCGTGGAAGTGAATTCAAGTAGAAGTAGTGCTGCACCAACACCAATAATGAGTTAATGGCAATTACTAAAATGCATAGTGCTGCATGTAGCTTTCCTACAAATTGCCTGAATTGAACTGCAAATGTTTGTAAAGAGATTTTACATAATTAGCATCTGAATGCTCCTGGAGTGACAGTAACGAATAAACATCATTTGGAAAAAAAAAATCCAAGTCATTATACATTATGGTGGTTTAGTTTACTCCTTTAAAAGATACTTTTTGTTGCAGATACCTCCTAGCCGAACTACTTATAATAATGTTATAAGTGCTTGTGGGGCTGCTGGTAACTGGAAGAAAGCTTTAGAACTTTGTAAGAAGATGACTGAAAATGGTGTAGGGCCAGATTTGATCACGCACAACATTGTCTTGTCTGCTTTCAAGAATGGGGCTCAGTATTCAAAAGCCATAGCTTACTTTGAAATTATGAAATCCTCTAAAGTTGCCCCTGATACATGCACTATGAATATTGTGATCCATTGCCTTGTAAAGGTTGGGCTGTATGGGGAAGCTATTGAGTTGTTTAACTCAATGAGGGAAAGAAGGACCATATGTCCTCCAGATGTTGTTACATATACTAGCATAATGTATTCTTATTCTGTTTGTGGGCAAGCTGAAAATTGCAAGGCGGTTTTTGATATGATGGTTGCTGAAGGTGTCAGACCTAATATTGTATCCTACAATGCACTTTTGGGTGCTTATGCCTCACATGGTATGCACACAGAGGCCTTGGGGACTTTTAAATTACTGAAGCAAAATGGGTTGAGACCTGATATAGTTTCCTATACCTCCTTACTTAATGCTTATGGTAGATCTGCACAACCTGAGAAGGCTAGGGAGGTCTTTAATGAAATGAGGAAGAATGCATGCAAGCCAAATAAAGTCAGTTACAATGCACTTATTGATGCTTATGGATCTGCTGGAATGTTGAAGGAAGCCATTGATCTGCTACTTGAAATGGAGCAAGATGGCATTCAACCGGATGTTATTTCAATAAGTACTCTGTTAACAGCATGTGGCCGCTGCAGGCAGCTAACTAAAGTTAGCATAATTCTTGCAGCAGCTAAGTCTAGAGGGATCCAACTAAATACAGTCGCTTACAACTCAGGCATCGGAAGCTATTTAAGTTTGGGAGATTATAAGAAAGCTTTGGAGTTGTACACGTCAATGAGAGCAGGCAATGTGAAGCCAGATGCTGTGACTTACAATATACTCATTAGTGGATCTTGTAAATTGGGAAAGTATGTAGAGTCTCTGAAATTTTTTGAAGACATGATGGATCTGAATATTCATTTGACCAAGGAAGTCTTCTCGTCCGTGATTTGTTCATATGTCAAACAGGCAAGTGGTGCTGGCATTATCTTTCTGGTTCACTGCAAAGAACTAGTATTCTAACAATGCCTTTAATTCAGGGCAAACTAACTGAAGCAGCATCTACTTTCAATTCTATGAAAGAATCTGGTTGCTTCCCTGATGTTTTGACATATACGACAATGATTAAGGCCTATAGTGATGATGGTAAGAGTCTCTTAGGATGAGAAAATGTTTCAATAGTTTTAAATTATTAACTAATCTTGTGTTCCATATGGATCATTAAATCATAAGGGAGCTGGAGGAGAGCATGGGACCTATTCAAAGAGATGGAAAGTAGTGGCATACAGCCAGACGCTATTGTCTGTTCATCCCTAATGGAAGCATTGAATAAGGGAGGTCAACCTGAAAGGGTCCTTCAGTTGATGGAATTCATGAAGCAAAAACAGATTCAATTGAACCAAAAGGCTTATTTTGAGATAATATCTTCATGCAGCATGTATGTTTATCCACTGTTTTAAGTTGTATGTGAACTCTTGAATTCGTGACTAGTTGATTATTATTGAAACAGTGTTCACTCTCCAATACGTTGACTTGTTAGATGTATTTTGACTTGTTAGATGTATTTACATGTTGCTGCAGCGTCACATTGTTTAGTTGTACTACATATTTTGGCATGGGTGATTTTCACTCCTGTTAACTGAACTTTTGAATTACCATTTGTTGTGTTACCACTTGAGATACTCACATGTACCTGCTTGTTGTTTTGGTGTCACTGTCACCTCGCCAAAAGCATACAATTAGTTAATAAGAAGAAAGAAAACTAAGGTCGTATATTTGTTGACTAGCAGGATAAGACATTGTCATGGGTAAAATGTCTCTTTTTTGTGTTAAGATCAAATCGTGTAACTAACAAACTGATGTGTTGAGGCTACTGGAACTAGTTTGCTTACTCTTTTCAAATGATTGTTCAGTTATCCAGTGACATTTGCAGTTTTAGAAAGTGAGCTTCTGCACCAATAACTATTATTATCTAGATTATGTCATGCTTTCATCTTGTTTTCATGGATATTTGATGCAAGGAGTAGTTTGATGTTCTATTTTCTGTTATATTTCTTTTGAAAGATTACTAGTTCTGATAATTTAACTAGTGGGAGTATGGGACTTTTACTGCTTGGCAACAGGCTACGGGACTGGACAACAGCAAGTCAAATAATCGAACATTTGGATTCCTCTGTCTCATCGATTTCTCTTGGCACACTAAACCATATTTTAAATTTTCTTGGAAAATGTGGCAGGACAGAGAGCATGATGAAGGTATAATTTTTCCCCTTAAGAAGGTGCCATTTTGTAACAATTTTTTTTATAATTTCCAATCAAGACAATATCATGGAAATAACTACCTTGTTATCATTCATTTTCATTACCAAGTTACCTGGCAGAAACTGCTCTGGCACCGTAATGTTTTTCTTCAAACTAAGAATCATTTGATATCAACATCAGAAATTCCTAGAGTCTTTGTGAGGAATTACTACTTCTGTCTGATGTTAATCTTCCTTCAATGTTACTGTATTGGTTTCTTAATGGCACCATTGTGCAACAGCAAGATATAGCCTCCATGTATAACCTATATATTGCTGTTCTCTACCAAAAAAATGACTTTTGCATTAAGAATAATACTACCATCTTTACTAATTTTGAATAATCACTGTTTCTTTTGTGAATATGCTTGAGGAACACACCGACTTGTTCACAAGACTTGTAGAAAAAAACTATTTGGGTAGTGGTGCTTTGTCTGTTGGTCGTGCATTTCCTGTTACTGCTTCTTCTTGGACTCTATGAAGGATGATACTTATTTTTATGATTTTCTGTCATGCAGCTGTTCTATAAGATGGTGACTTCATGCTCTACTGTGGGCCTTTCTACTTATACGATTCTGCTGAGAAATCTCTTAGTTGTGGGGAAATGGAGAAAGTATGTTGAGGTACACAGGCCTATCACTAGGCAGCTATACTCTCTCTTCTGAATAAGAGTTGATGAGTCCATCAAATATTCCTATAAAATAGAGAATTATATTTGCTAGATTCCATTTGCTACTTGCTAAATTGTGATAAGATGTTGGTGTATTAAAGATCTGCATTATTTCTTTTAAACCAAAATGTCATTTTTTCCATTTGACATCTTTTGTCTTGTTCTTTGTTGTGATGTGCTATGACCTATTAGAAAAAATGAATTATGTTAAATTTTTCATTCTACCTTCTGCCTCCAGAAAACTGTAACATAAGCATTTTAAGCTAGGAGTGATTAGTATTTGACTTCAAATATGTATGAAACAGGGGAAAAGATGGACGATAGTTTACAGGTGTCCAACTTAATCTCTTCTCTAATTATTGTCTTTGTTTGGTCCAAGTAGGTTTTGCAGTGGATGGAAGATGCTGGAATCTGTCCAACATTCTATATGTATCAAAGTGTGCTTCCATATATCTGGAGAGACAACAGTATGGACTATGTTACTCTCATGCAAGAAAAAATAAGTATGACACTTCCCAATCTAATCATTGTTTGCATGAAAAGCATGTTATTATTCTTTGGTCTAATATATCTTTAAATAGTTTTTATATTTATTTGTATTTGTATTCATTATTGCCCTTGTTAAATCTATAATGTCCAGTTTGAGGATTTTGACGCATTTTATCTCATGTTTTGAAATCTCTTGAACTAAGCTTCAGCGAAATGCAATTACTGTATTCTGTTGACCGTCATAGTTCAATTACTGTTCTTCTTCTTAGGCCTTTGTATTTTGATGTTTTAATTTATTTCATATTATTAATTCATTTTTTCTGGGAAGCGCCATACCTTTCATAAAACTATTTTGAATCAAACTAGTATTATAATATGATATTATAATGATATAAAATGATTAAAATCAGGAGGAAACAAGATGCAACATGCAATGCAACTACTTAAATTAGTCCATGTATATATTAACGAAAAAAGACATATTTAATTACCAAACTACTCTTATGACAAACTAGAGGGAGGTATAACACTTGTATTGGATGTTTGGATTCCTTTTCTTCCTCTGAATCTTCCATGGCATCATATGCTCCTTCAAAGTCTGAATGTATGAACATGAACCAATGGAATTTAAGGGTTTGTTTTTACTTTGCTCTCTTGCCTGTCATGCCTTTTGGTTTCCTTTTACTTTACATTACGGTGTAGTGAAAACCTCTTTTGATGCAACTTACATGTATGATGGATTAAAGTGGCTTTTATTGATCAATTCATCTTTAGTCCTTATTCTATATGGTCTTCAGTATTCTCTTTTCTGTTTCCATTTCTTCATGTGATTAGGGGAGCATTCCATATTTTGCATCATGTCCTGTATGACCCATTTTAGCTTGCTCATTCCAGATGCATTGAGAGAGAAAGTAACATGAGCTTCAGATATGCAAGCTGCTTGGTATGAAGTACTAGAAGTCCACAACTGAATACTGAAGGTAGCTTGATACTAGCAGCATTCGGGTAGGACATGATTGTGAGGCTGCCCTAGGTGGGATTGAAGCAGCTAATTCCTCTTCAGAAAAAGAAAAGATATGGTAAGACTTTTCTTCGCATATATAAGGTTTTGATATTGCTAACCACGTTTTCACTATAGAAGATCACAGTTATTCCCTATTTCTTGTTATATAAACTGTTGCCTTACCAATGGACTTCTTAGGGACTACAATAACTGAAGATATGGACATGTTTCTACAATTGATAAAAGGTGGTCACATGTGAAAAGGATAGCCTCATGAATCATTTGCTATGGCTTCTAATGATCACAAAAATTGGCCCATCCGTTGCTAGTATAGCTTGTCTCAGAAAAACCATGTTTGTCTTGTAGTTCGAACTCTTCTGTTTTCCACTGAAGAGTTTAGATTCTTGTATAAGTCGTGTGAGAGCAGTTCTACGAAATTGTAATTTATCAATGCCTTCGAAGCAAGCAGTTTCTCATGTAGTGCCATATTGTCTCTAGAACAATTCTGCTGTAAAAAATGAAACAGAAACCGTAACTGGGGCACTGAGGCTTTTCATGAAAAAAAGGGAGAGATGGTCGTATTAACAATTCTAATTCCTGATGGCATACATGAACATTACTAGTTTACTACCTTAGCGCCCGGTGATTGAGTCAAAACGCATTACGTTATTACTGTAAAGATTTTGCAATAATTTGGGAGTTACCAAAGATTAAATATTGAATACATTTTGCTAAATGGTACGTAGGCTATGCTGAAAATTCTACTGGCCGCTCCCATTGCCTTCCCTTCTGGTCCGTTAACGCGAGTGGTGCACACTTTGGGAATCGGCACATGTCCAAATATGACCCAGGTGCATGTGCGTGTTGCCGGTACTCGCTACGGTGGTGCGCACGTGAGCATGAATACACGTGGTTTGTGTGTCCACCAACCACCACCATGGGGCCAAACCAGAGAGAGAGAGAGAGAGGAAATCTGCACTTATATAATGTTAAATTTGACACGCTATATTATTTGAATTGATCGAGTGGAAGATTAGTAGTGTGAACGCATTCTGTGCGGCTCCGTCACCGAAACGTTGCGGGTTGTCAACCTCCCGTTCGAGCCCGGCTTTGTGACGGCCTGCCCCTGAACGTAACGCCCGAAACGAGGCGATGCTTCCCCCTCGCTGTTCATGTCGCCTCGACCGGCTCCCCGCGGCGGGCACGACGCGCCCGTCACGCGACGGCGAAGTGCGCGGGCCGCAACGCAACTAACCTATAGCAAGCGACGTTGACAAACGAACGATGCGATGGGCGATTGCGTCGATCGCGACGGCGCGGGCGATCGAAAGCCACCCGCCACCGGACCTGATGATCCCTCCTCGTCCGTGCCGGCCGTCCGCATTAACCATGCCGGCCGTCGGCCGCCCGCGGCTCTGTCGCCGGCCGGCCCACACGTGTGCTCCCGGCGGGGTCAACCACCACCCATGCCTGTGCGGCTGTGCTGCTGTGCACGCGGACCACGCGACGCTTGCAACTCGTGACGACTGACGACTCCTTTTAAAAAAAACATTTCATCACTCGTCGCTGTACTACTACAGTAGTAATAATGCTGCGTGCGTAGTACTCAGTATATATACATTTTTTTTTTTGCTCTTTGTCTTTTGTATTTACATTACAAGCTAGTAGAGAGAGGCACACGCGGCCCCATTGACCCTGATCACCAACCGTGCCGTTCCTTTTCCAAAAACAAAAGCAAAGTTGAAAGGAAAAGGAAAAAAAACTCGCTTCGCGGTGTCGGTGAGGCGCCTGCTCTGCATCTGCTGGAGGACGATGGGGCAGGATGAATCATGGAGCTCATCTCCTACGCACACCATCTCCATGCATCAAACAAAGGGAACTCTTTTTTTTTTTTTCTTTTAGCGATCGTATCACGGCCGAAGAAGGTGAACCACCGCCACTGGAGACTGGAGACTTTATGTACACCGACAGTTTTGCTGTGTCGGTCGGACCAATCAGTCGCCTGCTGAGTGTTGATGCTCTGGCCGCGCGCGCGCCGCAAGCAGCCGCCGTCGGCACGTTACTGCGCCGTGCTCGATCGACGGGGTGGACGCGCATGGCGACCGGAGCCCGGCCGGTCAGTGCTTGAGGCGCAGCGGCGGCGGGTGGGAGTGGGAGGACTCGACGAGGATGGACCAGAGGATCTGCACGTCCTCGCAGGGGCACGACTTGACGTCCTCGTACAGGATGTAGATGCCCCTCCTCTCTGCTCATCATCAACACACAGCAGAGCACATATCAGAATTCAGAACATGGAAAGATCGCATGCGATCGGCGATCAAAGCACGAGCACTAGAACAGGAACGACAAAGGAGGTAGACGATGGGCGACTGGCACGTACTCTTGTTCTGCGCTGAATGCATGCGGATCCAGAGCTTCTTTAGCGGCGAGATGAGCGACCGCATCCACGCCATGGCCGGCTGGTCTTTGTTGTCCAGACTCTCCTAAGTTGTGAAACGCCGATCGGCCTAGCAGCTGGAACAGGCGAGGAGCAACGCCGCGATCGCCCTGGTGGCTTTGCTTGCTTGGACTTGGACACCGGCCGGGTGAAGTCACTCTGAAGTCCCCTCAAGCTTTACTTCCACTGTTCTCCTTCCTTCCTACCGCCGACCGCGCCTCTCCGCTCTAAATAATCACCGGGAGCGGGGAGTGGAGGCTTTAAAACTCCCCGGTGCCGCGTCGCTGTCAGTCCATATCT
Organism: Themeda triandra; assembly: GCA_018135685.1. NCBI lineage: Eukaryota > Viridiplantae > Streptophyta > Magnoliopsida > Poales > Poaceae > Themeda > Themeda triandra. The sequence continues at coordinate 973,533 of JAENPR010000127.1, forward strand.
CCCCCCACGGGAGCCTTTCGTTCCGCGCTAACTAGGCGCTGCGCTCGAGACGCAACCTGATTACCTGAAGGGGGGAAATCGATCTCATTTCGTGTTAGGTCATCATAGTGAAATCTTTATGTATGGTGCCCCTGGTCTACCGCGTCATCATCACCAACAAAAGGCCACGTTGTTCATCCGCCCACCGATGGATGGCAAACATAATTCATGAGTATTGTATTGTGCATGAGCTACTGTTGAGCTACGCGTGCTCGAATTCAGTAACTACCGTTTCTGTCGGTATGCTGTGTTGAGCAACCAGTTTGTGGACTTGTGATCCGTCGGCGTGCAGGCTCAGATACATACGTTCACACAGGTGGACAGATGGTCAACATTAGCTCTAGTTCCTATGTCAAGAACAGCTCCAGCTGATCTTTCATCAAAAACGAAAATTAAAAAGAAAAGACGAACAGCTCCAGCTGCTGCCTGTTTGGAACTTGTAAAACTAGCGATTATTTCTTCTCCAGGATCATAAATAACACACTAGCTCGTCAGATGAGCTCTTTCGGTCTCCGTCACATATAGAGCACTACGTACGTTTTCCACGTACACAAGTGTGGACAAAAACAAACAAACAAAATCCCTCTCACAATCACAAACAGAGCACGGCAGGCGAATTCTCCTTCTCCGTCGGTGAACAGAGCATGCAGCGCGGTCAGCCGTGAACAGGTGGTGCCTACTGCTACAGGTCCTCCTACACGTCCATCGAAATGCGAAACGGGACCAAACAACACAGGGCTCGATCAGCGTCGTCAGTTGGAACATCCCCATTCCGGCACGAGACAAACGCAACACTGGAGAGCTTTCTTTCCATCCCATCAATCCCACAGAGACGATCATCGACAACGACGGAGCACACCACAAGGAAAAAGAAGAAGAGAAAAAAAGGAGGAAGCGTACGAAATGGTGCGCGCGTGCGTAGGCAGTAGGCACTACGACCGCGATGGTTTCAGTATCTGAGGCGATGGCGAGAGCGAAGCTAACCGGGCGGGCGCGGGGCGGGGCCCTGTGTTCGCGGCGGTTGCCTCCTCGCTTTCATTCCCTCTCGCTTCGCTGAGGCCTGAAGCCAACGCTGACGCTTATTCAGGGACCAGCCGACGGCCTGCAGATCACACTCAATATGGATGGATGCTGGAGCCCATGAGAGGCATCAGTGGAATGCCAAGTAAATATCCGGCCCTACCCCTGATCGCCTCTCGCCTGGGATATTCTTTGCTTCGCCAGATGATCTCCTCCGTGCTACGGCTACTACTGAACTTGCAAAGAACCAATTAATTGCATGCATGAGTGCTTCTAGAGAATGGGGTCAGTGAGAACGTCTTGTCTTGTGTGATGGGATGGGTAGCTTGCCGTTCTTGCGATCAAATTAAGGTATAGCATTAGCACTTGGATTCTATATTCTATATAGATCGTTCTGATGTGATTTAGTGGGCGATTAGCATGCGAATTAGCCCATGGACCATTAAAATTTGACCACTGCATTTGCTGCATATCAGCATACGTGCTAGTAACTTTTTTTTCTCACCTTTTGTTTTTAAAAACGATGAACTGGATTTTGGTATCATCTATAGTTGCAATCCCGTACATATAACAATCACATATCCTATACAGTTTATTCCTTTTTATGCATTCAGGTAGCGATTCTGTTTTTTTTTTTTTTTTTTTTTTTTTTTTTTTGGAAGAAGGGTGCATGAGAAAAGGATATAGTTGTAGTTTTCTCTCACTAGACTGAACTTGTTTGTTTTGGGCTTCTTATATACTTTCGATTCCCACATTTCCTGAAGATAGTGATCTGGTTACTAAAGCTCCAGAGGTTTATTTATATATCCGATATAATGTGCAAACACAGTGGTAAGAATGTACAAGATGTTTGGAACTGAACAACCAGGGAATGAAACAACTGATCACCACCATAATGCTTTGGCAAAAAGAATGGTGGTCAGTGGCGGAGCTCGAACCAAAATTTAGGTGTGGCGCATCGCAGACACAACTTTTTGATGGCAACACAATGACGCACATCAATAGCTAATCTATGCCAAATTTAAACGACGACTGAAGGTGGTACCTCTCATTTGAAGAGAATAGTCCAATAATTCAATAAAGATCTACCGAAAAAGAATGAGTGTCCAAATTAAAGACCAAAATTCCAAGAGCTAAGAAACATGTGAATATGAAGAGAAATGAGAATCTTGCAGATTCATCATGTCCACGGAATCATCAAAATGCAGCCCTCGCCTATAAGTTCCTTTTGAATCTGATGAGAAGTCATCTTAGCATTTCTTGGACAGTCATCATCAAATGCAGCCCTCATCTCATTGTTTCTTTTCTTGTACCAATCTGGCATCTCTAAAAATTCCATTTATTTAAGGATGTTGTGTTCACGGAATGCATGACCTTGGGCAATGAGAAATCTTGCAATATCTAAATCTGCAGTCACTCGACCTCATATCTCCTCTCAACGTCTATAGTATTGGACTCAAACTAGCGTGAGATACTTGTCCTTTGATTCCTAAAGTCATCAACACATTTTCTTGCCTTGTTGTGGCAGCCACTAACAGCCCTACAATGCTCTGGAGGCAGCTGCCACACCCTGCCACATGGGGAGCTCCGCCTCTTTGGTGGAATAGAAAAGGAAAGAAGATAGCCACCATTGCACTCAATGGTGTTGCTAATATCTAGGAACAGAATATGGTGCGGCAGATTTTTCCTGACTAAATGCTATCGGTACCTACCCTCGTTTTAAACATGCGATGCATGAAAATTGCCAAGGACTGCTGAAGTGCAGGCACCATTTCTGGTATTCTATCCTACACCTTTCATTAAAAGGTGTGTAAAGGTGAAAAAGGCATGATAACACGAAAACTGAGCAATCAACTTCTCCATATTATCTAAAACATACATCTTCTGATATACAAAAAAAACATGGATATGAAGATGTAAACTAGTCAACAATTTCTCTTTGACGACATAATTGAGGAATGGTCTTCAGAAAGAAAAAACACCGAAATGATGAACAAGAAAACCTTGTACAGAGTGTTGTTAAGACTTGCTAGACCCTGCTGTTTTACTTACTATTCTAGCACTGTGATTTGCTGGTTTTGTACATCGAAGTTTCAACTTCCTGAAAGTTCAGTAAGACATCTATCCATCAATGTGGAACACATTGGGAAGAGAAATGAATCATGTTCAGAGCTGCACACTTGTGAAATAAAATAACTGGTTTCCACCATTGGTTTAGCAAAAACGAAATAATGGGGTAGATAAGAAAGAAGGTAATGATCATATGATGCCAGATTTGCTCAACTCTATGCTGTTTCTCCTGAACCACTTTAAATACCCAAAGACATAGCAATTGAGAATATTTAGTGTGGACAACATTTTTAGTATTCTATCATGGACTTTCCATCAGAAGGTGTAAAGGTGAGGCGACATGATAACAGAAAATTTGAGCACTCGAATCCCACATCCTATCTAACTACCTTTTCATATATATAAGATCATGTGAATATTCAAAATCAAAATTTCCCTGCTAGAATTTGTTTTTCTTCACTTTGAGGTATGTCCCAACAAGTACTCAAATTGGTGGCCCACATGATTACCATGAGCCCTTAGAGCAGGTGCACACCTGGCAAAAGCGCGCCTCCCATGCTAGTACAGGAAATGGTATAACTGATTAATACCATTACACTTTGGGAAAATGAAAATGATTAATAGAAACAAACAATAATAATCACCATTATCTTTTATATGACGATGCAGGCTTGGTACAAAATCTGCTGAAGATTTTCCCAACTAAATGCTATCGTAGTTGCCCTCATTTTAAAACATGCAAGGCATAATTATTGCAAGGCCTGGGGAAGTGCAGGCATCATTTCTGGTACTCTTGGATTTTTTATCAAAAGCTTTAAAGCAAGTAATAGAAAAATACAAAATATTTGCACTTGAGTCCCCCATCCTATCTAAATACTCTCCTGCTATATCAAAATTTTACGGATATTAAAATCTCAACTTGTAAGCAAGCACTATCACAATATAAGTTAGGAACATGAAATCCTTTTGCAGAATATTGTTGGGCGTGTTGGAAAGCTGTATTTCTAGCATTGTTATTCTATTTCTATCACTAGTACATGTTGGGTCTGGACATCAAACGCTCAATTCTCAAGTGTACCCTGTGGTCTAGTAGTAAATCACAAGGCGATGTTTATCCATTAATGGTGGCAATACATTGGGAAGGACTGTACAGCATGTTCAGAGTTGCAAAATTATGAAATGAACTGATTGCCACCATTATGCTTTGGTAGTTTGGTAAACAAAACAATGGAATAGATAGGAAAGGTCATATCTGCAAAATGGTGACAGATTTGCTCAATTTGATGCTATGTGTGTGAGTGTCATTTTAAACATCATTTATAATATTCTGTAATGAACTTCTCATCACAAGGTGTAAATAGTGAGACTCGATGTTAAATGACCTGAGCACCAGAGTCCCACATCCTATCTAAATACCTTTGATGATATATCAAAGATTATATGCATAATCAAAAGGGGGTCTCAACTTGTCAACTACCACTATGACAGCATATGTAACAAGCATGGAATTCTTGCAAAGGGTCTTGTTAGACTTGCTAGATCCTAGATTCCTACTGTTACTATTCAACATTCAGAGTAAAGTAGTTGAAGAAACCTGCCATCATGTTTCTGCCTAGTGCTTACTCAGTCTTCCAGGCTTTTAATATCAATGTGAAACCAAAACGATGTGCTTGAGCCTCCTTTTCACTCTGTGAGCATGTTCTGAACAAGAATTTATCCATGGATTGGCCTGACTGAAACAAAAACACAGCACATCCATTCGAGGAACCAAACAGCCAGTCATGCACATCCCAGAGCACCTCCACTGGAAGTCCATCGACATAGATAGTCTGGTTCCCTCTGAATTTCCATGCCAACCTCTTCACCTGCAACACTTTCTTCTTGTCGATCCTAATCTCTAGGCAGGGATCCCTCACCCCTGCCGTGTCGCACTCTATGGTGATGTGATGAATCTGACCAATGTCCATGAATCGAGCTTTCGCCGAATACACCTTCTTCGCATAAATGTGCTCCTTCCTAGCTATCATGACTGCATCAGAATGCAAAGCATCCGACAAAACCCGGTGATCCTCCTCCTTGCTCAGGTCACCGAAAACAAGCACAACTTCAAGATCATAGAGCAGAGCAACACGGAACCCTTCCAGCGGCTCTGGCCCATCCGCGAACTTTGCGGCTGACAGGTCCCAGATGATCTCCAAATTACCACTACCCAATTCCACGACCTTGGAACCCTTCCGCTTGGAGAACAGCCAGGGCTTCACCTCCGTCTTGCAGAGGCAACGGTTGGAGCAGTCGTGGATGGCGACAGCGAATGCCTGCCCCGACGCCACCTTGCTCCAGGTGACGGTGACCACGCAGGTCTTGCCGCGCAGGCGCGCCAGGTATGCACACTGCACCAAGCTCTGCCCACTTGAGGAAGAAGAGGAACGCGCAACCTGGACGGCGCTTTGGCTTAGGCAAGATGCAAAATCTCTCATCGTGACGACTGTGACGGTTGCAAGCTGCAACTCCCTCAGTGCGGTGTGGCTTTTCGACGAACACAACGTGCGCAACTACCCTTTTCTGTCAGGAGATTGGTTTCTGCATTTGGATTGTACTAGGACGCCTAATTCCTCCAAGGACCGAAGCAACCGTGGGACGGATCCGTCATCTTCTCATCTTTGCAGGAGATACCCCAAGATAGCCTCCGATGAATCATGAATGCACGCGTGTTTGTTCGACCTGAAAACTGAGATAGGAGCAAATCAAGAACGCGGACCAGAAAGGCGCATCCTGTGATTCCCAACCCCAACAAGAAACAAACGTAAGATAAAAACAAACCTTTTCCAGGCGAAATCAAGAACCACTAGCAGGCAGCAGCAGTAGCACAACGGAGGGCGAAATCACCAGACGGATAGTGCACACGCCAAGGAATAAGCACAACGAAAGGGGATGAAGAAGGCGGACAGAGGCCAATGAACAGGCGGCCGTTTCGCTTGCGTTTTACACCTGACCCCGCCTAAAAGGAACTCACTCACTCACTCACCTTCTCCAGAACAGCGTGTCCCCTTCCGGCCTTCCCTCCCTCAGCAGCAGCAGTAAACTAGTGCCACTAGCAGGCGCGGCTCAGCGCTAGCCTCTGCCCCGTCCCTTTTCCCCATGGTGGCGGCGTTGGAGCGACCAAAAGCAAGGTGGTGGAAAGAAGAGGACAAGCTGGGAGGACGAGGACGACGACCAGCACCGGTACGCGGTACGGAACGAGATCCTCTCCGGTTGGCCGGATGGACTTGTGTCTACAGTTTCATCCACGCCGTTCGTATATGATCCAAGCGACAGCTCAAAATAAGCGAATCTAGCAGGCCTCCAACTGGCCCATGTGAGCCCATCCCGCACGGCTCTGCCTCGTGACTCCAACCTCCCGCCACCGCCGCCGTTTCTCGTTCCGGTCAGGCCACGCTGCTCCTCCATCATCGCCGGGCGCATCACTTGAGCGTCGTGGTGCTCTTGTCCTCGTTAGCTGCCACACAGGATCGTGTTGCCATCCTCATGCTTATCCACTGAGACCCACGGGCCGCATGGAGCTCGCACCGCCAAGCATGGAGCGTGCAGCTCGCCGTCCACGAGCTCGCGCCAAAGCCCGGCCGTTCTCTCTCTCGCACCCGCGTCGGTCATGACCATACTGATTGGCAGCTCGAGCTCGTGCTCCCGACCACGGAGCTTACAATGCAGCAAGTTGTTTCGCCTGCGGCCTGCGCCAACCATGGGCCCTGCTGCTCGAGCTTGCGTCGTCGACCATGGAGCTCACATCGTCAACCATGGAGCTCGCGTCGTCAACCATAGAGCTCGCGTCGTCGCCTCGTCTGTGCTCGTGGAGCTCTCGCAGCTGACCAGCTCACTGTGCTGAAATTGGGCCGAAGCCCAGTGAGCACCGTGGAGGCAGCGCACATGCTCCTGGAGTCCTGGTCACCGTTGGATACCAGTGAACGGCCAGATATCTCGCGACTGCAGACACAAGTCCATCCGGCCAACTGGAGAGGATCTCGTTCCCGCGGTACGGGCCGCGGCGTTGGGGAATGTGTGGCAGCAGCACAAAAGACGCGGACGTCAGGCAGCATGCTGCCCGGACGAGGTGCAGCTGCACTGTCCTGTCACCGTGACAGGTCGCCCTACCGGCGGACATGACATGAGAGCTCCTCCGCAAGATCCGATTCTCCCGGCGGGAGATCGTGACACCCCCGTGCGCCCTCTGCCCGCCGTGTTATACGGAAATGTTTCATGATTCCGTACAGTGAGGGGAATTTGTTAGGATTCAATTGAAGAGGGTTCGGGAGACCGGCCCACGTAGGCCCATAACACCATCCTGATACACTCCTGTTCATAATTCATTCATGGTTTCAGTTTGGGAGCTGTGGTTCAGTGGTTGCCACGAGTATGTTGCCAATAAATAGTTCCTGCTCAGATCAATTGATCTTTCCTAATGAAAGGCGAATAAAAATTGTTTCAGTTTCTGAACCAATTCGTCAATTTCGTGATACATTACACTGCACGGGACGGGTACACGTCACCTGGCATCGCACGAGCAGTTGCCGGAGGCGCCGGGCGGCGGGCCGGGTGGCTGCATCCTGAGAATCGGGTTCCTCTCGAAGAAGTTGGACGGCCGGAGCTCGAAGCCGCCGCTGATCGTCGGCATCACCGGGAAGTCCTCCTGGTAGGGTATGTGGTGCAATCCCACCGTGTACCACAGCACGATGTCCTCGTCCCTGATCCCGCGGTTCCTCGCGCTCCACGCCGCCAGGCTGTCGCCGCCGGTGCTCTGGTCGGCGTACAGCCCGGACGCCCACTTCTCTTCCTTGCGGTACGGCGTCACCCACACCTGCTTCTTGGTGTAGCTCGCCCGCCGCTGCGGGTAGTCGTCGTCGGCCAGCACGGACGCCGCCGTGGCCCCCGACGGGATGAGGCGGTACCCGACCTCGTGCCCCAGCCGCGTCCTCTTGCCCGGGTTCACGAACAGCAGGTCCGCCGGCGGCCCGGCGTTCACGTCCGCCTGCCCGTCCGACTCGGTCTCCGCCACCTCGCGCCGCACCGTCCAGTAGCTCCGCCGCGGCGTGTCCGCGTCGCCCGTGGCCGGGTCCCCCGTGTTGCGCCTCGTGGTGATGGTGTTCTTGACGAAGGAGTTGTTGGTCCCATCGATGTCCAGGTCCAAGTGGTACGTCACGTAGTGGTCGTGGTAGATGGCGATCGTGTTCTCTGAGACCAGCGTGCCGTGCGCGTCCGCCGTGATCTCGTCGGCGTGCGTGTACGACGTGCCTTTCACCTCCAGGAGGCCGGTGAGAGACACCTGCGGGCATAGTACGATTTCAGCTCATCCGGAAACAAGCGAAGCGGTCACTACAGAATTGCATTTACTTCAGAATTCAGATACGTTACCACGAATTTGATGGAGCCGCTGGTCTTGAACTCCCAGTCCAAAATGTAGTCGTAGTTGCCGGGCGACACCACCATCCTCACCACCAAGGTCACATCGGGCCGGACCTCCGTGATCTGCATGGACCGGCCGGGAACAATCTCACCGTCAAAACAACGTGACATTTCGCGATTCAGAGTCATGGCTGCTGCCTTCAAAGGCCTGCTGGCTCACCAATCGGTCCGGGAACCCGGCCTCGGTGTGGCGCCACGCGACGTCGCCGGCGTACCGCTCGAACACGCAGATCCTGTTCTGGCCGGCGACGGGCTTGCCGTCCTGCCCGGCGTAGGCGCCGTCGAAGTAGGCGGCATTGGCGGGGCAGTCGGCGCCGGGCTGGAGCGGGAACGCCCAGAGGCCCAGGCCGTACTCGCCGGCGTCCAGGAACGTGCGGTAGTACCACTCCTCGACGGGGTCCATGTACGGCACGAAGACCTCCGAGACGAAGCCGCGGTACAGCACCCGCCGCCGCGTGCCGGCGTCGGCGTCGTGGAGCGAGGCCAGCGAGATGACCGTGCCCGCGCGCATGTCGAAGCCCACGTGGAACTCCCAGTTGGCCCACCTGCAGTGGCACAAGAATTGGCCCAACGCCCATTTTCACGACTATCCCTTCCAATTATCTAAAAAATAAATGGATTCATGACTCTTTTTTCAAACCTTTTGTAAGTCCTGCTAAAGATAGCCACAATCTTTTTTCCACAAAGTAAACATAAATAAGGACACTATTGATCTTGATAAGGACACGATCACTATTGATTCTTAAAAAACTCTTCGAAGTGATCTTGATAATGGCCTATTTAATTTATGTACGTAAAAAAGTGTAGTTGGAATAAAATAATGACATTGATAGACATTGGGACGGCTGGTCAAATTTAATTATTGCCGGTTTTTTTCTCTGTCGCATTCGAGTGTATAATGTTTTTGTTACTGATGAAACGCACAGGCCACCGCCCAACAAGCGTTACGCTGGAAACGAGTGGGCTTGATCCGATCCGCCGCCTGCGTGCGTGCAAGGGCTGAGCCCTGTAATAAATAGCCGAGCGGGAAGCCGACCGCATCATCGATGAACAAACAGAACACTTTACAATTTGAATCATTCATCCGAATTACTTTTTGCTCTCGTCTTCTTCCTTCGCTCTGCTCCTCTCCCGAACTTTTCCCCAATTACTTCCTCGCAACCCTAGCTAGCTGCTTACAATTGGTATCAGAGACACCGGTCTCCGGCCTCAATCCGTCGCGTCCTCGCCCTACGATTCCATCGATTGCTTGATTCCAGCGGATTTGGTCGGTCGATTTCTGAATTGAGCTGTGAGCTGCAGATCAATTCGGAGATCCTGTAATTCCAATCCAGGAATCGCAATTTGTGGTGGGTAGTTCGTGCTGGATTCAACCCCACTTCCACTCCACCACCACTATACTCGCCTTACTGTCGCTCGAGGAGCTATGGGTCCAGATCAGAAGGCGTTGCTAGCGGAGCTGGACAAGCGCTTCGATCGCATGGAGAAGAAGATCGACTCCACCAACACCAAGCTGGATGAGAGTTCGTCGGCGGCCTCAGCTCGTATCGAGGCGTTGGAGAACGCCGCCAAGGTGTTCGACGACTGGCGCCCTGAGGTCACCGGCATCCTCGACAACCTTCGCCAGGAGATCGGCAAGTTCGGTCCCCTGAAGCTGGAGGTAGAGAAGATGACCAAGTCCAGAGAGCGGTCCGGAGTCGAGGCGCCGTCAACTTCCTCGGGTGTCTTCGCTCCAGATCCGACTGCTCCCTTCGGCATGCCGCCACCGTCAGTGAATCTCGGAGCGGCAGGTGCGGATTCCTCGGCGTTCATGGGCGCGTTCGGGGCGGCTGCGTCTCCTCGTCAGCGCTCGGCTTCTCCATCGACCCTGTTTCCCAAGCCGCCGAGCCCGATGATGTTCCCGTACGACGCCAAGCCCAGTTCACCGTAAGGATGGCAACGGGTCGGGTTCGGATCGGGTGGAGTCTCCGTGCACCCAAACCCAAAACCCGAAGTCAAAACCCGAACCCGGACCCAAAACCGATTCGGGTGGAATTTCATAACCAAACCCAAACCCGCGGGTACCCAAAACCCGAACGGATACCCGAAACCCGAATAAATACCCAAAACCCGCAGAAATATATACACACATATATACACATATTCACATATTCATATATACACACACACATATTCACATATATATACACACATATATATACATATTTCGGATATCCATTGGATATCCACGGGTGAAAAACCAAACCCGAACCCGATAGGTTTCGGGTACCTAAACCCGAAAACCGTGGGTGAAAAACTAGCCCCAAACCCGAACCCGCTAGACCCGAAACCCGCGGGTACCCGCCCCGAACCCGACCCACTGCCATCCTTAGTTCACCGACGGCGCCCGTCTTCGACTCGCGCGCGTTCGGTCCTCCTCCACTCGAGACTCGACCATTCGGCCCGCCGCTACATCAGCATGGCGGGTTCGTCGCGTCTCAGGCTGCCGGGCGTGCCTCTGCCGGATTCACAGCCACACCGCGCCCACGGGCACCGCGTCGAGCAGGGTGGATTTGGGGTTGTGTACACCCTGAATCCACCACCACAGCACGGTATGTTCCATGGCCGTCCTCCTCCTTTAGCTCCAATTCCACGCCCGCCTTATCCACATCCACCTCCTCAACCATTGCCACCGCCACCACCTCGCCACCCTCCCCCATATCCACCGCACCATTGGGAGTCAGGTCATCAGGGCGGGTCAGGAGGTAGTCAGCAGGGCAAGCTACCTAAGTTTGATTTTCCTAGATTTGAGGGTGAACACACTAAATTGTGGATTAAGCAGGCCATGCAGTATTTTACTCTGTACCGTGTTGAGTCTGATGTTTGGGTCTCTGCTGCAACTATGCATTTCCAGGGTGTCGCTAAGCGTTGGCTGTCGTCAATAGAGCATCAGCTTGAGTCAGTAGGTTGGGGTGAATTTTGCTCTCTTTTGCTAGCTCGCTTTGCTAAGGATGAGCAAGCTACTCTGCTGAATAAGATGTTTTCCTTGCGCCAGACTGGGTTAGTTAAAGCATACATAGATGAGTTTGTGGCCTTAGTAGATGACCTGACTGCCTATGGCAACCATCCTGATCCACTCTACTATGTCCAATGGTTTATTTATGGGCTGAGTGCTAAGATACGTGCTGTGCTTATGGTTCACAAACCTTCCACACTCGATACTGCTTGCGCTATGGCTCAATTGCAGGAAGAAGCTCTGGGCGTGGCCAAGCGTGCCCCTCGCCGTCAAGATTTCCAGGGTGCATCTCGCCACTGGGGAGAGGGGCAGTCGTTGCCATCTCCATCTGCTTCTGGCGGTGATTCCAAGTCTTCGATTCCTGGCCATTCTGCTGAAGATAAATTCAGAGCTCTGAGGGCCTCTCGTAAAGCTCAGGGGCTTTGCATGCGCTGTGGTGCCAAGTACAGCCGTGATCACCGCTGTTCTGAAATGGTCCAACTCCACTTGGTCCAAGAGTTGATTGATATATTTCCATTACAAGATGACTTGTCAGATACTGAGCCTTCTTCTCCACCGTTATCTCAATGTAACATGTTGAAGCTCTCAGTTGCAGCAGCAGCAGGTTCTTCTGCTCTCAAGACTATGTGTTTGTCAGGTACAATTCAAGGCAAACCTCTCTCTATCCTGATTGATTCTGGTAGTTCACATACTTTTCTCAGTTCTGCTGTGGCCCAGTCATTGGATGGTTTAGTGCCCTTGCAGTCTTCTCTGAAAGTACAGGTTGCTAATGGGGATATATTAGAATCTGTTACCCATGTGCCAGCAGCAGTATGGGAAGTGCAGGGTTTTTCATTCACAACTGACCTGAAAGTTTTACCCCTGTCTTCTTATGATATGATTTTGGGGCTTGATTGGCTTAGCACTTTTAGTCCTATGCAAGTCCATTGGGAAGATAAATGGTTGGCTATTCCTTACAAGGATAGTACTGCAGTTTTACTGGGTGATATGCCAGAGCTACCTGTTGGTTCTGAGCTACCTGTTGGTTCTGTGTTACAGTTGCATATGCTGCAGGATTCTGTCATCTTGGACAACAAGGAGTGTCCACCTGCTGTTCAGTCTTTGCTTGAGGAGTTTGCTCATTTGTTTGAACCTGTGTCTGGCTTACCTCCTAGAAGGCATTGTGACCATGCAAACCCTCTTATACCAGGAGCTCAGCCAGTGTTTGTCAGGCCTTATAGATATGCACCTGTGTTGAAATCTGAGATTGAAAAACAAGTGCAGGAAATGTTGGACCAGGGGATTATTCTGAAAAGTACAAGTCCTTTTGCATCACCTGTTCTTATGGTGAAAAAGAAGGATCAATCTTGGAGATTCTGTGTAGATTATCGTCAGCTGAATGCCCTCACAGTCAAAGGAAAATATCCTGTACCCATCATTGAAGAATTACTGGATGAGCTTTCTGGGGCTGCTTATTTCTCTACTTTGGATTTGAGGTCTGGTTTCCATCAAATAAGAATGCAGGATGGTGAAGAGCACAAAACTGCTTTTCAGACCCACTTTGGACAGTTTGAATTCAATGTCATGTATTTTGGGCTTACTGGAGCACCAGGGTCTTTCCAGGATGCTATGAATACTACTCTGAAACCTTGCTTGAGGATCTTTGCTTTGGTTTTCTTTGATGACATCTTGGTTTACAGTAAAACACTTGAAGACCATGTGTAACATTTGAGAGCAGTGTTTGAGCTCTTGTTGGCTGATCAATGGCGCCTGAAACGTTCCAAGTGCAATTTTGCACAGTCCCAAATTGCTTATTTGGGCCATGTCATTAGTGCATCTGGTGTGGGTACTGATCCTGCTAAGCTGCAGTCCATTTCTGTTTGGCCTTCACCATCTTCTGTCAAAGAATTGCGCTCATTCTTGGGATTAGCAGGCTACTACAGGCGTTTTGTCAGGAATTTTGGGATTATTGCTAAGCCTTTAACCAATCTTCTCAAGAAGCATGTTCTTTTCATCTGGACTCCTGACCATGAAGCAGCTTTCCAAGCTCTGAAAAATGCTCTCTGTCAGTCTCCTGTCTTGGCACTTCCCAACTTCAGCAGGCCATTTGCAATTGAAACCGATGCTTCTGATTTGGGAGTTGGTGCAGTGCTTATGCAGGATGGCCATCCATTGGCCTATCTCAGTAAGGCCTTGGGTTCTAAAACTAAGGGATTGAGTACATATGAGAAGGAATATATGGCAATTCTATTGGCAGTTCAAGCTTGGCGTCCTTATCTGCAGTTTCAGGAGTTTACCATTCTCACTGATCAGAAAAGTTTGACACAGCTTACTGACCAAAGACTGCACACTCATTGGCAGCAGAGGGTCTTCTCTAAACTCATTGGCCTCCAATATTGAATTGTTTACAGGTCTAGGTCTTCTAATAGGGCTGCAGATGCTCTATCTCGGCATCCTGCCCCTCCAGCAGTTTGCAATGTGGTGTCTACACTTGTGCCCACTTGGGTATCTGCTGTGGTGGCCAGCTATCGTGATGATCCTTATTCTCTGTCCTTGCTGACCAAGTTGTCAGTAGATGCAGAGGCTGTTCCTAATTTCACTCTGCAATCTGGTCTTCTGCGCTATAAGAACAAGGTATGGGTGGGTGCTGATTCCCAACTGCAACTCAGGCTCATTGCCCAGTTCCACTCTTCAGCCTGGGGAGGCCATTCGGGTGTACCAGTAACCTGCATGAAGCTGAAGCAGTGTTTTGCCTGGAAGGGTCTCAACCGATCTGTGCATGAATTTGTGAAGGCTTGTTCAATCTGCCAACAAGCTAAGTTTGATCGATCTAAACTCCCTGGTCTTTTGCAGCCGTTACCAGTTCCTGACGCTGCTTGGCAAGTGGTGTCCATGGACTTTATTGAGGGTCTTCCTCTGTCCAAGTCATACAACTGCATTTTGGTGGTGGTTGATTTGCTGACCAAGTATGGCCACTTCATTCCTCTTAGGCATCCATTCACTGCTGAAACTGTGGCCTCTCGGTTTCTTCGGGAGGTGTATCGACACCATGGGTTGCCCAGCTCTATAGTATCAGATCGTGATCGAATCTTCACAAGTTCATTTTGGTCTGAACTGTTTAAGCTTGCAGGAGTGGATCTCTGTCATAGTACTGCTTACCACCCGCAGTCTGACGACCAGACTGAGCGCCTGAACCAATGTTTGGAAACTTATCTTCGGTGTTTTGTCCATGCTTGCCCATCGAAGTGGTGTGAGTGGTTATCTTCTGCTGAATTCTGGTACAACACGAGTAACCATTCTGCTATTGGCCGATCTCCTTTTGAAGCCCTCTTTGGTTACTCTCCTCGGTTCCTTGCTGTGGATCCTTCAGCGACACCTAATCAAGTTGTGGCTCTGTGGACCTCAGGCAGGCACTTCATGGATGAGCTTTTGAAGCAGCATTTGGACCGAGCCAAGGTACGTATGAAGAAGCAAGCAGATCAGAACAGGTCGGAACGATCCTTTGCAGTGGGTGATCTGGTGTTTTTGAAACTACAGCCTTATGTGCAGACTTCTTTGGCTTCTCGTTCTAACCATAAGCTCAGTTTTCGTTTCTTCGGCCCTTATCGTGTGTTGGCTCGGATTGGTTCTGTGGCCTATAAGTTGGACTTGCCTGCTCACTCTTCAGTCCATCCCACCTTTCATGTATCGCAACTCAAGAAAGCAGTGGGCGCTCATCATCAGGTTGTTCCTCTTCTGCCAACCGATTTCGATCTTCATCTTGCTCCAGAGAAAGTGCTCCAAACACGTACTGCAACTCGAGGTACTTCATCTGTGCTGCAAGTACTCATCAAATGGAACAATTTGCCGGTTGAGCTGGCTACTTGGGAAGACTATGAGGCTATTCGTCAAGAGTTTCCACGGTCTACTGCTTGGGGACAAGCAGTCTTTCAAGAGCCGGGGAGTGTTACTGATGAAACGCACAGGCCACCGGCCCAGGAAGAAGAAGAAGAGGAGCCCGTCAAGCGTCGGCCTAGGAAGCCCAACAAGCGTTACGCTGGAAACGAGTGGGCTTGATCCGATCCGCCGCCTGCGTGCGTGCAAGGGCTGGGCCCTGTAATAAATAGCCGAGCGGGAAGCCGACCGCATCATCGATGAACAAATAGAACACTTTACAATTTGAATCATTCATCCGAATTACTTTTTGCTCTCGTCTTCTTCCTTCGCTCTGCTCCTCTCCCGAACTTTTCCCCAATTACTTCCTCGCAACCCTAGCTAGCTGCTTACAGTTTTTCTCTCTGTCGCATTCAAGTGTATAATGTAGACGTCATTATCATCAACATGGACAACATGCAATCCAAACCTGTGATGGCATCGAAGGCGAGAAGAACAACTCTGATGCTCCCCATCATTGTCTTGATGCGCCCGAAATAGCGCGTTCCCAGCGTTAGGAGCTGGAGTGCAATGGCTACTGCGGCTGCCGCGCAGAGGCAACCATCACAATCGGGATAGACATCCTACACTACAGGGCGTGCTACACGCAACTAAACATGAAGCTAATAGTAGAGCAAGGGGACATGAGCCCCCCCCTACCACGACCACTGGAGCCGCCTAATGTCCTCCTTTAGTCATCCGACACCCTCCGCGGGTAACACCGACACTTAGCTCTGATGTTACGAGGGTGGCGAGTTGTAGAACGATAGCGTCCACGAGTACGTAGAGGGGCGTGCAGCAACTGGAGTACGCCGTGCCGAGGCACGAAGTCAGCAATAGGGCAAGTGGGCTTGAGCTCTCCTACCGCGACTAGAGACACTATTGTCCCCTATGAATTTTTAGTCATAGATACATAAGATAAGAAGAGCTAAGATTTGTTGGAAGTAGAAGACATTTTATTTTATTAATTAGGCAAGCAATTCTATAGATATTGAGTCTGCAAGTGATTGAATAATAGGATCGTGTCAGCCCTCCAAAAAATTTTCCCGGCTTCTGCAGGCAACGTTTGAAGTTCGAAATGCTCTGACAAATTTTCAATCGCAAATAATAGGAGACCAGCCCACGTGGTGTGAATTGGATTTTGTGAAAAATGTCAGAGTCTGCAAAGTTGGACCAATTACATGGTGCAACAATGCAACTGTATGTGCAGCCCTCAATCTACTTAAATTTTGAAATGCACACACAAAGCAAGCAGGATGTTTTACTATACACTGTAAATAAACGGTACTAACAACGCCTTTGCTACACTATCAGCAGAGTGCAGAGTTTGAGGCCCCTCACCGCTGATGTTTTAGTTGAGCCTGTCAACCAAGTGCTAAATTGTTGAGAAACGACGAAGCTGAAATGAATAAGCATTTAAGCAATCGCGATCGTGGGGTGGTCGTGAGACCACTGGCGGAGCTACGTTCAGGCCATACGGGGCCGTGGCCCCCCCTTGCCTTTGCGATTTCTCAAAGGCCGCCGGCTGCTCAGCTTGTCGTGTCACCAGCTTCCTGCTCAGCTTGTTGTGTCACCAGCTTCTTGTGTCACTTGACGCTCTGGAGATCTCCGCTCGTCCCATGTGACTCACACAGCAGTCTGCAGCCCCGGCCAGAAGATCAACATCGCTTGGCCTACTAGCACACAACATGCGCGTGCTCCCACTCTTATATTTCTTTGCTTCTTTTTGTACAACGTGCAACCCTACAGCCATCTATTTCTCGTTGATTCCTTTATTGTTTTTATTTTCGAACTCTTCAAACCATAAACTATATTATTTTAGCTCTGTATACTAATATGTTATGTATATGTATGCATATAATATTAATATTAATCTGATAGTCTGTGATGTGGAGACAATTTGACGGTGTTGACAGCAAAAACATAGACCATCAAAGTCACTTGTATTTTGTAAGAAAATATAATCTACTTAATTATATAAGTACCGAGACTAATTTTTCCCACTTCATTGTATATTAGGCTTCAATATAGTAAATTGGCCCCCCCTATGGTTGGTTTCTAGTAATGGAGACTAAATGATTGGCGAGTGATCGATTACTCAAGAAATAAAAAATAATGACCAACGCTGTTACTACTGAACTGTATTTTTGTTCTTGGAAATACCTGACCACGTGGCCGTCAACGTGGAAGCCCCTGCCCTCGGGTTGCAAGTGGACGCCGGGCGACGGCTGCAGCCCCGGGAGCGGCGGCCTGGTGTTGCCCGCGCGGTAGTCCGTGCCCTCGGCCTTGGGCACGGGGTACGTCACCCGGTCTCTGTACCCGACGATGGCCATGGCGTCGAGGTCCACCACCACAGTGACGCCCTCGATGGGCCGAGCGTAGAAGTTGGCCGTGGGGCCGGCCACGAAGCACAGCAGCTTCGCCACCCGCTTGGGAGACGCCGCCCCGGTGCCGCCAAACCAGCCGACGGGGAACACCGCGCAGAGCACGTCGTCCATGTCCACCCCGCGGCGCCGCACGGAGTCCACGAACGGCGGGTAGGCCGGCGGCAGCGCCACCGCCGCGAACTGCTCCTCCAGCGTGAGGGTCGGGAAGCCCGCGCCGCGGTGGGCGGCGTGGGAGAGCACGGTGGCGGAGGTGCCGTTGCTGCTGCTGGCGATGTCCACGCGGAGCTCGTGGGACTGCCCACCCGCGCGGGCGATCACGAGCGCGCGCCGCGGCAGGGGCGGACGTGTGGAGGACGACGAGCCGCCGCCGCCGCCGGAGGCGTAGGCGAGGACGTCGGGCTTGTCGGGCTCGTCGAGGCCGACGTAGTGGAAGGTGAGCGGGCGGGCTGGGACGAGCGGGGAGGCGAGCACCGCGGCGCGGACCGCCGTGATCTCCTCCGGGGTGAGGGGGTCGAGCGGGTGGGGGCTGGAACGGGAGGAGGCCGCCGACGCCGCGGCGGTGATGGACAGCACGGCGGCGAGGAGGAGTGGAAGCATAGCTGCCTCGTGTGACATTTGGGCCATCAGTTGAATGGCGAGTGATGAGAGGGGACCTACACTAATCGTTGTGCGACTGCGCGATTGCTGCCAAAGCACGTGTGTTAACCGAGTCGCCCCCACCGGCGCAGGCCGTCCCCATCATTGCCTGCAGGGAATGTCGTGCGATGGCACAAAAACGCCCAAAAATCGACTGAAGTTCAGTAAATTCAGTAAACTCCGCAGGAAACTGATTCATTTGTGAAATCAGCCATGGCTTTGACAGTGTAATTCTGTGCCCTTCAGGTCCATTTATTCAGTTAGGAGTACAATTTAAGGGGCTTTACTGAATCAGCTGTCAATGGGCTTTACTGAATCAGCGGTCATTGGGTTCAGAGCAATTGTTCAGATTACTGTGATAATCGCGATGAGGTTAGGGACAAGTTCCTTGCATCCTCCATTATTTGGCACTTGGTAAGATTACAGTGATAATTAAGCATTAGATGCTTGCACTGCTGGCCTTCTCTGCTTTTGAAGCAAAGATTTTTGCCTGATGCAGGCTTTTGCCTATCTATCAATCTTCGTTAGCAGGGCCGTCTCTGGGCATGTGCAAGATGAGCGACCGTTCAGGCCTCCAGTTTCCATAGGCCTCTAAATATAGAGTTTTCATATGCATAATAATAGATAGATCAACACAACAACATGCAGTTTCGGCCTTTGGCCCATCGGCAAGCTTATTACCGCAACGTGCACAGCATTGGTTGAGCCCAATAGAAGAAATTGACTAGTTGGCCGGCAGCTGGACAGAGGACGCCGTTTTATTCCCAATTGGCAATTGCCGATCTTCTAAAAAATGGCAGTTACCCAGCACTTAGGTCTCCACGTCTCCTACCGCCGCCATCGCCCTATTTGTCCTATCGGCCGCCATTTGCGTGTCGCGAGCGACCGGAAGTGACGAACCGATGGCAACATCGAGACACTGAGGTCGATCTCTAAATTTTGTTATTATTTTACATTTAACCCTATTTTTTTCTAAACTAATAGGCCTCATTTTTTAGTTTTGTGCAAGGTCTCGGATTTCTCCGGGACGGCCCTGTCGTTAGCAATCCATTTTTTCGCCTAAAGCCTTCTTTGCCTAGTTGGCTACCGCCAGGGAGGATGCTTTTGAATGCGCCCCTACTTTGCAAACTGTTTTGTTTTTTTCCATGTTAGAATGTGTGTCTCGGCTCATCATCTGTCCCCTTCTGTAGCGTCTTTCTCTGTTGTTGCTGGCACGTCCGTCACTTGTCTTTAAAGTTGGTAAACTTGCCTCTACAAAGGAGACGTGACTCCATCCAAACCAAACTAACCAAACAAGACCCTGAACTCTGAACCCTATACTGTCTTAGACTATTCTGATTTGATTCCTAGGCAGAATAAAACTAAACAGACCCTATTATTGTTCACTTCGTGAGCATGAAAGGTTTTCGAGAGCTAAGAAATACTATCATGTTCTCGCTAGTGCGCTAGGATATAGTCTCGTTGAAATTTTTAATCGTTTTCAATCTTAATACAAAGATATGCAAATCTTTTGCGTATTTAAGAGAAAACTAAAGAAATACTCCCTCTGTTTCAAATTTAAGTCTCTTTGACTTTTTTTTTTCATCCATTTTGCTATGTATTTATACATATTATTTTATTTAGATATATAGCAATATAGATGTACTAAAATAATCAAAGCGACTAATAATTTGGAACAAAGGAATCACTACCTATTTACGAAAAAAGTTTTCATTCATTTCTTTCATTTTAGAAGTTCATAAAATTTGTGTTTTTTTCCGAAAGTGTATATTAACACGTGCTTCGTTAAGTAGAAGTGAGAAAATACATAAGCACACAAGTAATCCATGGATTAGTAGTGAAATCCCACAAATATAAACAAATAGCGAGAGCACATGAGGGACCCTCCACCTTTCAACCCTAATTAACTAAGTCTAATACATGAAGACTCAACACAAAGGCAGCCAGCAGAGTGGTGAGATTCGTAGATGTGACGAGGACGACAACAACGGCAAAGCATCCGCTAGAGAACTGCACGGCAACAAAGCATCCGCCAAAGATGATGGTCATCGATGCAGCAAAGGTTGCATCTGCGGATGGGCCAACATGCTCACAAGTCACAACAGCAAAATATCTACATAAGAGGCCATAGCAATATGATGATCATCAACGTGGCAAAGCATCCGCAGATGGGACAACACGCTCTCGGTAGCAAAAGCATCTGCATGAGAAGGAGCCTAAGTGACAGTTTGTAGTTTTTTTATTGCATGAACATTTTTTTCCAGATAGTTTGTTGTATTTATTTTATTCTAATTCTAATTGTTTTGCCCTAACGGTTCGCAAACCAGCGCATTTCATAATTTTTGATTCGTTATAACGTCAAAGTGGTGAAAACTATGGTAATTGGAAAAACCGGTTGAGCAATTGACCTAATTTTTTTCTTTTTTAGAATAGCTCTGCATATGAATCCTCAGTCCCTGGCCCTCAGAAAAAAAATAGATTGTTGAACCTAGAAGAGGTTTAGTTTCAAGAACAACATTTGTATTCATGCTATCTGTTCTTCTCTTCTGATTTTTTTTGATAAATTTCTAGAAAGAAAATTACATGCTTTTCATCCTATCGTCAGTTGTCCAATCCCCACATGATATAGAAACTTCCTCTTTTATTTTATGTTGTGATAGCATCATCATAATAAAAGAGTCTGTCCCTGTTGCTGATAGTTTGGCACTTGGAAGCCTACTCTGTCTTATCTTCTGATTATTTTTTTTATATAACAAGCACTAGACTAGAGTCTTCAGATCGGCCGGCTGTGCGCAGGAAACCAGGAACGGCCGGGCCGGACGGACACCACACAGACTAGTGACTATCGACTGTCGAAGGAGGCGTTGCGCGTGATGCGAGACCAACATTTCTTGATTACTCTGTACAAGGTTCTTCTGTTTTCTGTTTTTTTTTCATCTGTCTTCTTTTTTGGCCTTTTTATATTTTGAACTCTCCTTCTCCTTAATACAATACTCCCTCCGTCCTGAAATACGGAGCATTCTGACCTTTGACAAATGTCCTCAAATATAATATATCTAAAGAAAAAAAAAGATATTATTTCCTTCAATAGGAATCCATGATTGCACCCTTTCCATAATTTGTATAAAGAAACTAAGATTGCACCCTTTAATCATGGAAATAGGATCAGATTTTGATAGATTAGGAAGCTAAGTGAGGGGTACATGCGTCTATTATTATCTCTCTTATTTTGTCTAAGAATAATCAGAATGCTCAGTATTTCAGGACGGAGGGAGTACCTAATACGCAATTATCTTGCGTATTTGAAAAAACTACATCCATACCATGCACCCCAGTTTCTCACTTGTTGACTTGTTGCCGCCTCGTTGTTCGAACGGGTGTTTCTATATTGCAACGGGCCTAAGCCCGGCCAAATGACTTACGCCCACGAGTGTGCAAGCATATCCTGCAGACCTGGACCGTTGACAAAAGTGATCAACAAGACAACAATGCCGCCGTTCACAACTATATATATGCCCCTCATCGTTTTCATTTGTCATCCCACCGTTTCACGACTGCTGCCAGCTGGTGATCTCCCAGTCCCAGCAGATGGCACTCCCCGCTACGCTTCTGCTTCCTGTTGCCATCGCCGGCGTGCTCTCAGTCATCACGGCCGCCGAGGCATCACCGGCTTCCTCCCATCGTCACCACCCGCTGGACCCGCTCTCAGCCGCGGAGATCACGGCCGTGCGCACCGCCGTCCTCGCGTCCCCGCTCGTCCCCGCCAGGCCGCTCCACTTCCACTACGTCGGCCTCGACGAGCCCGACAAGCCCGACATCCTCGCCTACGCCTACGGCACGGTCGCCGGCTCGCTGCCGTCGTCCCGGTCCCCCTCCCGCCCCCTCCTCCCGCGGCGGGCGCTCGTGATCGCCCGCGCGGGCCGCCAGTCGCACGAGCTCCGCGTGGACGTCACCGACGCCTCGTCCCCGGCCGTGCTCTCCCACGCCGTCCACCGCGGCGCAGGGTTCCCGACGCAGACGGCCGAGGAGGAGCTCGCGGTGCTGGACCTGGCGCCGGACTACCCGCCGTTCGCCGAGTCCGTGCGCCGCCGCGGCCTGCGCATGGACGACGTCGTCTGCTCCATCTTCCCCGTCGGCTGGTTCGGCGCCCCGTCGGCGAGGAGGCTGGCCAAGATACAGTGCCTCGTGGCCGGCGACACGGCCAACTACTACGCGCGGCCGATCGAGGGCGTCACCATGGTGGCGGACCTCGAGCGCGTGGCCATCGTTGGGTTCACGGACAGGGCGGCGTACCCGGTGCCCAAGGCCGAGGGCACCGACTACCGGGCGGGCAAGGCTGGCCCGCCGCTCCCTTGGCCGGCGCCGGAGCCCGCCATCGTAGTGCAGCCTCATGGCAGGGGCTTCCACATAGACGGCCATGTCATCACGTAAGCCGACCGTGTCATCTTATGATCGTCTCGTCTGCGCATAGAAAAGAATACACACATTTTCAGTGCAACTTATCTACGCGAGCATCCATCAGGCATGATTACACCTCGATGACTTTGTTTCGTTGGTGACAATGACACGAACTTGTCCCCAATTGATCCGGGGAAAAAATTACATACAAGAACAGCTAGCGACGATCATGACAGTCAAATGCTACTACCACAGTGAACTTTGAAACGTGGCATGATGTGCTACTGCAGGTGGGCCAACTGGGAGTTCCACGTTGGCTTCGACATGCGCGGCGGCACGGTCATCTCGTTGGCCTCGGTCCACGACGCCGACGCCGGCCTGCGGCGGCGGGTGCTGTACCGCGGCTTCGTGTCGGAGATCTTCGTGCCGTACATGGACCCGACGGAGGACTGGTACGACCACTCGTACCTGGACGCCGGCGAGTACAACCTGGGGCCCTGGGCCTACCCGCTCCAGCCCGGCGCCGACTGCCCGTCCAGCGCGGCGTTCTTGGACGGCTACTACGCCGACCAGGACGGGAATCCCGTCAAGCTCCGGAACATGATGTGCGTCTTCGAGCGGTACGCCGGCGACGTCGCCTGGCGTCACACCGAGGCCGGGTTGCCGGGCCCCCAGCTGGTGAAAAATTAAAGCACCCTCAAACTCTGCTCTGCTGCGACACACAAGAGCAGCGCTTCTGACGTGATTCTTGGTGCAGATCACCGAGGTCCGGCCTGATGTGAGCTTGGTGGTGAGAATGGTGGTGTCGACCGGAAATTATGACTACATCTTGGACTGGGAGTTCAAGACCAGCGGCTCCATCAAGTTTGTGGTATCATATTCATAATATCTTACATGCCGCTCGCGTCCGCGCTGAGCCAAACCAAACAACCGAGAACAAGCTCGTCTCTTGAAATGTGAATCGATCAATTATTTTCCAGCAATCAAAATGATAGACTGATGCGTCGTTGCAGGTGTCTCTCACTGGAATACTAGAGATGAAGGCGACTTCATACACGCACGCGGACGAGATCAGGGAGGACGTGCACGGCACGCTGATCGCCGAGAACACGCTCGGCATCTACCACGACCACTACTTCACGTACCACCTGGACCTCGACATCGACGGGACCAACAACTCCTTCGTCAAGAACGTCATCACCACCAGGCGCAACACGGGGAACCTGGCCACCGGCGGCGCCGACACCCCGAGGCGGAGCTACTGGACAGTGCAGCGCGAGGTGGCCGAGACCGAGGCGGACGGGCAAGTGGACGTCCACGCCGTGCCTGCCGACCTGCTGTTCGTGAACCCAGACAAGAAAACCCGGATGGGCAACGAGGTCGGGTACCGGCTCATCCCGGCCGGCGCGACGGCGACGTCCTTGCTGGCCGACGACGAATACACGCAGCGGCGGGCGAGCTACACCAAGAAGCAGGTGTGGGTGACGCCGTACAACAAGTCCGAGAAGTGGGCGTCCGGGCTGTACGCCGACCAGAGCACCGGGGACGACAGCTTGGCAGCGTGGAGCAGGAGGAACAGAGGGATCAGGGACGAGGACATCGTGCTGTGGTACACGCTGGGACTGCACCACATACCGTACCAGGAGGACTTCCCGGTGATGCCGACGCTGAGCGCCGGCTTCGAGCTCCGGCCGTCCAACTTCTTCGAGAGGAACCCGCTGCTCAGAAGTAGACCATCCAGAAGGCAAGCTCACTGCGGCAACTGTTCTTGTGACGCCATATGATGCGCTCCTGTGTAAAATGTAAATCAGGTGAAGATTTGTAAACGACCTTTGGTTCTGAAATCCGAAATTCCGAATCCAGGGAGAACTCAGACAGTAGCAGCTCTGTTTCAGTTCAGAATTACAATTGCTACCTACTCGTAGTATGGTTTGTTCCTTGTTCCTTGTAGCCGCGTCCGTCTCTTTTTCGTCATTGGGGCACTGAATCTGGATCCAAGTTGCAGCTGGACATACTCCAGTACAGTAAAGTAATGTGATCGAAACCGCCATCAGTACACGGTCACCATATGACTCGTCAAGTCGTCGAGACCGCGGCGAACGCAAGGTTTACAGGACATCATGGCCTCGAGTGACAAACGGTGGCGAGCGAAACGTGCCGCGCGCGCGCAATTGCCGTCGTACAGGGCTTCCAGACGAGCCCATCACACGCTGCCTGGTACTCTCTTGCTTCTTGCATGCTCATCTCTTCGTCGTCTCCGGCAACTCGCTGTCTAACCCATGGCCATCGATCGCGGCCACCGCGTGCATGAATGCAGGAGGGACTGGGCAAACGATCTGAGCGCGGGGCCGGCGGGGTTGATCGCGGAGCGCGTCCTCGCCAACGACGTTGCCGACTACGTCCGCTTCCGTGGGGTGTGCAGAGCGTGGCGCGCGTCCTCCACGCATCCCCGCGAGCACGACGTCTTCGACTGCCGGTTCCACCCCCGGCGGTGGGTCATGATCCCGAGGCCCCCCGGATCCGGCGTCGGAGACCGGCGGTCCTTCCTGAACCTCTGCACCGGCGAGTGCATCCACGTGCGGCTCCAAGGCCTCCGCCACGGGCACTACTTCTTCGGGGTCACCACCGAGGGCCTCGTCGTCCTGTGTAGCAAAGACACCCTCGTCGTCCAGCTCGTCAACCCGCTGACGGGGCAGCGCGCTGACCTCCCGCGCGCGGACTCGCTGCTCTACCCGAGCACTATATCCTTGGCATGCAAAATAGACGACGGTTTCCGTGTGAGGAGCGCTGGCCTCGCCGGCGACTCAACGGTCGCGCTTCACTACGGCCAGGCTGCCATAGCCGTCGCCAAGCCCGGCGACGAGTGCTGGACGCAGCTGGGACCCGTCGAAAACCTCAAGTCTGCCATGTCATTTGCAGGCCGCTTCTACTGCGTCACCTTCGACAACATCTTGGTGCTGGAAACGGCCATGGCGAACCAACAGCCGGAGCTGGTAGTGGCTCTCAATTTCAAACCGGACCACCGTAGGTTTCTTTGGTCAGACATGGCACACCTAGTCGACAAGGAGGGAGAGCTCATCCTTGTTCACTGTGTCGACTATCCCTTAGGCGATTATTTTGGCTGAAAGTACACGGCGTACCGAGTGAACCTGGGCAAAAGAAACATGGTACCCATGCCTGGGTTAGGCAGGCACACCTTGTTCATGGGCATGGATCGTTCACTCTTGATAATGAGCGAGATGGTTTCTCCGTCCATCATGGCGAACACCGTGTATGTGTGCTACAAATTTGACAGGAGGATTGGTCGATCGAAAGTTTTCGCCATTGAACCCAAGGGTGGGTGTCCCGGACCGAAGTTTCCGAGGGGCGACATTGGTGGTTATTTATCGAGATGTGTATGCTCATAAATATACACAAATGTTTGATTCCACGCATCATAATAATACTATAGGACGATCCACACTCACATAGTGAAGGAGCGATGAATCATGCATAGGGGGCTGACGAACAAGTTCAACTTGTAAGACCTTAGCAACTTAATTGGTTAGGTTCCTTGTGGTGATAGTCTCCCTTAATTCATCGACATGATGCTGATGCTCGTATTTTCTTATTTGTATTCTAGGATCAGAGGTGCTATTCTTTGGGTGGTAGCGATAACCCCTTGACAGCAAATTAGATTGCACTATTAGGCATATGTACATGTACCTCATATATATTTTTATAGATTTACTGTAGGGTTTAACGAAACTATTATTTTAGTAGCGGATGATGTGTGGAGTTCCTTGTAGGTATATGATGTGCGTGCTTGCATTTATAGTAAAGGGAAATCAAAAGGGTATAATCAATTGTCTGATATGCAAATTTCTTAATTTTGAGCATCACTTTGAGAACCTCTGATGAAGGGAATTCATTTGGAAGCATGGCCATCACCATCATCTAGTGGCATAGCTGGATTTAGAGTAAGGGTAGTTCATTTAGAAATAATGAGCCAAATGATAGGATGTTTTTCGATATATAACATTCATGATATTAGATAATACTCCCTCTGTCCCATCAGGAAACAAGTAGATAAATACAAATAGCTGTTAAAACTACTCTTATAATTTCTAGAGCTTCGGCAGAAATGCCAATCTATTGACATCAGGAAACAAGTAACCTAAGCGACATGCCTTCTAGACAACAAAGTATCTTGCATCTTACTGGGGGTGAACTTTGCAAACTATGATCACTAATATTGATTGGAAAACAACCGTTGGGCATATAACATATCACAACATTAGGACAGATGCTGATTTGTCAACATTCACAACTTAGGATAACACATTAGATTAGATTAAAACAAAGCTTTCACGGTTAATGTCTTTTTTGCGATATGTGTAAGGATGTAAACGTATCTGGAAGAGTGATCCATGGGAAGCACACATATTTGTCACTGATAGCCAAGTGCTATTTAGGTCTGCTCTGAGCGAACTTCACCCCTGCATGTTGATCAACTATCTTGAACCCATAATCTTACAGTCCTATCATTATCAAGGCCACCAGAAGCAATCTTGTTCTCTGTTGGATGGCAGGACACCGAGATGACAGTGTCTGTATGGCCTTCTAGTTTCTGAAGAATATTTCTCCCTTGGAGGTCCCATATATACACGCAGTTGTCTTCTGATCCACTAACAATGTACTTCCCATTCGTAACAGAAAACGCAGACTGGATGCAGTATTGTCTGTTCACATGTCCACTGTATACCTTCAAGAACTTGCCGGTAGCAAAATTGCATAGCTTCTGCAAGGTGGCAATAGCAACGTTAGGAGGAACATTTTAGCAACCACAAATTTATGAACAAATTAAATATCTTGTGTGCAATAGAAAGCAGAACTGCAACTAATGTAAAAAAGAAGAAAGCACAGCTACAATTAATGTAAAAAAAGAAAGAAAGCACAACTACAATTATGAATAAAGCTGTGCTAGCAATTCAGCTGACGTGGAAGTATGAAACTAAAATGCCACTATCCAGCCTACATGAAGCTTGGAGGGTGTATTATTAATGTCATGTGGTTGCCGTGGATATCAAATTAATACCAAGGATAGGTGCTATTGCATGGCAATATGTTGCAACAATGTTTTTTAGGGAAAATTTAACTACCAGACAAACTACCCTAAAACTCAATGGCCCTAGAATGATTTTCTCCTGCTACAATGATTCAGACCATGGCAGTTTATAATATCCAAATTTTCCATCCCTGTTGGTGGGCTGGTGGCACATGGGCCTTCCATGCCAATAAGATAAGACTTAATCTATGACAACTGCAATCATAATAGCTGTATAAAGAACTTTAAGAC
Source organism: Themeda triandra (assembly GCA_018135685.1). Classification (NCBI taxonomy): domain Eukaryota; kingdom Viridiplantae; phylum Streptophyta; class Magnoliopsida; order Poales; family Poaceae; genus Themeda; species Themeda triandra. The sequence goes on from JAENPR010000127.1 coordinate 1,001,764, forward strand.
GAGCACTGCTGCCCATCTGAATAATTCCTTCACAACCAGGGGAACAAATGGTTCAAACTTGTGCGGTTATTCCTTATAAATCAAAAAAGGATTCAATGCGTGCAAACATTATCAATGCTAGAATTAGTGTTCTCTATTGATTTGGCTAACCCTAGAAGGGTAGCTATATAGTGTAGCATACATGGGCCTCATGGGCCTAGCCTCATGGGCCTAATACATGTATATACTCCAACACTCCCCCGCAGTCTGAACTACCGGCGCAGCGGAGTTCTGGACTGGACATCTAAAAGAAAGAGCACACACACATGTCCCCCCACAGCCACAACTAGCCACTGGTGATGTTGAGGCTGGAGCGGAAGTCGGTGAAGGTCGACGACGGGAGGCCCTTGGTGAAGATGTCGGCGAACTGGGAGGTGGTCGGTACATGGAGGACCCGCACCTCGCCGATGGCCACCCGATCACGGACGAAGTGAAGGTCAATCTCCACATGCTTCGTGCGCCGGTGCCGGACGGGGTGGTGGTGGAGAGGTCGCAGACGAGCGTGCCCGGCGAAGGGGCTATGGAGACCGTAGACCGCGGCGACGTTGTCGCAGTAGACGAGCGTGGCCCGGCGAAGGGGGCTATGGAGCTCGGCCGGGAGCTGCCGGAGCCGGGAAGCCTCGGCCACACCATTGGCGACGGCGCGGTACTCGGACTCGGCAAGACTGGAACGGGAGGCCACTGCGGCGCTTGGAGGACCAGGACACCGGGTTGCCTCCGAGGAAGACGGCATAGCCGAGGTGGACCGTCGAGTGTACGGAGACCGGCGCCGGCCGTCGGCGTCGGTGTAGACAACCGGCTCTGTAGAGGAAGACCGTCGGTGCGGGGAGCGAGGCCATGATCGCGGTGCCTCGGAGGTACCGAGGAGACGCTTGAGAGCGGTGAGATGAGGCTCCCGAGGATCATGCATATGAAGGCACAACCGCTGAACCGCATAGGTGATGTCGGGCCGAGTGAAGGTGAGGTGCGAAGAGCACCGGCAAAGCTGCGGTATGCCGTAGGATCGATCCAGGGGGCCCTACGCCTCGGACAGCTTGCTCTCGAGTGTCAACCGGAGTGGTGCGGGGCTTGCAATCTGTCATCCCGGCCCGCTCAAGTATGTCCGAGTGTCGACGTATTTGGTGAAGAAGAAGACCATTTGGATGAGGCTCAACGGTGACTCCAAGAAAGTGGTGAAGCACACCCAAATCCTTCATCGCAAACTCCTGAAGAGAGGTGATGATCCGGCGAAGAAGTGACTCGGCGGGAGGCCGTCGGGACTATGTCATCCACATAGAGTAGCGAGATATGCGTCTCGGCCCCATGGTGATAGATGTACGGGGACGTGTCGACTTGGCCTCCACAAAACCAAGTGTCGGGAGGAAAGCGAACAAACCCGTGGTTCCATGCCCGGGGAGCCGCTTGAGGCCATAGAGAGACTTGTTGAGCCGGCGGACCATCTCGTAGCCTGGAGGAGTCCACAAACCCAGTGCCGACTGCGACCGCAGAGCGTCTCGGTGAGAAGACCATGCGAAAAACATTCTTCACATCCACCTGGTGCACGAGGCCAAGAGCGGGTGAGAGCCGGTGAGAGCACGGTGCGGACGAGCGAGCTTCACCATCGGACCGAAGGTCTCATCATAGTCAACCCCGGGCGCGAGTGAAACCCCGGAGTACCCACCGAGCCTTGTACCGCTCAAGTGTACCATCGGCCCGGCGCTTGTGGGTCCAGATCCACTTGCCGGTGACGACGTTGGCACCGCGCGGCCGGGGCACCAGATCCCACGTCTGGTTGGCGAGGAGGGCCGCGTACTCCTCTTCCATCGCACGGCGCCAGTGAGGGTCCGCCAAGGCCTCGCGGACGGAAGAGGGTACCGGAGAGATCCCGGCCGCAGCGGTGGCGGAGAGGGCTGCGGACGGACGCCCGCCTCGTCACCATTGGGTGAGTGTGATGAGGGTCCCGGTGAAGAAGCGGCGGGTGGTATACCGGCGGCTCCACACGGTGTCGCCGGCGGAGAGAGGGGCACCACCGGTGGTGCAGGTGACCCCGGCGAAGAAGGGGGCACCTGCGGCGACGGCGGCGGCGGCGGCGGCGCCGCAGCCCGTCCACGGCGCTGGTACACGTGCACCGGTTGGGCGAAGCGAGTAGGTGCAGGTGGCGCCTGAGGCGGCGGCTCGGGACCCCCACCCCCGCTCGGCCCCTCCATGGTCGAACAGGGAGCAGGGTCGGGAGAGGCACTGGCCGCCGGTGGCGGGGCACGGCCCGGTGAAGGGCACGGTGCGGTAGTACCTGCGGAGACAACCGCAAGGTGGCTCGACCACCGCGTCGTGGAAAACAAAGAGGAGAGGTCAAGCTCGGAGGCGGAAGTGGTGGTGGGAGGGGTGGAGAAGGGGAAGACGGACTCATCAAACACCACATGGCGAGAGATGAGGACCCGACGAGAGGTGAGGTCGTAGCGGCGGTACCCCTTGTGATCCGGGGAGTACCCGAGGAAGACACAGAGAGTAGAACGGGGTGCCAGCTTGTGGGGAGCGGTGGCTGTGGTGTTAGGGTAACACGCACACCCGAAGACGCGAAGGTGGTCGTACCGAGGGGGGTACCGAAAAGAGCGTGGTGTGGCGTGGGAGCTGGGCAGGCAGCGGAAGGAAGGCGGTTGAGGAGATAGGTGGCAGTGTGCAAGCTCTCAGCCCAGGAGCGCGCAGGGAGTGACGCCTGAAGCGGGGAGGTGCGCGGGGTCTCGGTGGTGGTGCGAATCATGCGCTCGGCCTTGCCGTTACGGGAAGAGGTGTACGGGCAAGACATGCGCGGCAGTGGACCCCATGAGAGAGAAAGAAGGCACGGGAGGCGGAGTTATCGAACTCACGACCATTGTCGCACCGGACGGCCTTGATGGTGAGGCCGAACCGTGTAGACACCCAAGCGAAGAAGTGGAGAATCGCGGGGAAAGCCTCGGACTTCGCACGGAGAGGAAAAGTCCGGGAGTAATGAGAGAAATCATCAAGCATCACAAGATAGAACTTGTAACCGAAATGCGATGACGGGAGATGTCCAGAGGTCGCAATGTACAAGATCAAAGATGTGGGCCGCACAGGAGGAAGAACTCGAAAAGGGAGGCGGACATGACGGCCCGGCCGACACGCATGGCACACGGTGCTCATCGTGAGTCCGAGGACACCGAATGTCGGAACTACGGCGAAGCCGCATCGGGCGTCACGACCGGGATGGCCGAGGCGCCGGTGCCAAGTGGTGGAGGAAGTAGTGGTGGCGAAAGCGGTGACAAAGGGGCCGGCGAAGAAGGAGACCCGGGAAGCGGAGGGTGTAAAGGGGCCCCGTGCTATCACACCGAAGTAGGGACGCCGGGAAGCCAAGTCCCCGACAACGGTGAGGCCGGAAGAGTCAAACTCCACGGAACAGGGAATTGTCACCAGAATCGACGAATAGAAAGAAGGTTGTGAACCATAGAAGGGGCCACAAGAACATCGGGAAGACGAAAAGAGCCATGAGCGCCGGCGGCACCCACAGACGTGACAGGAAGGCAGGAGCCATTTGCGACCATGATGGACGAAGGGTGAGAGGAAGAAGGAGGGTGAACGGAGGAGAGTATACCGGGGTCGGGAGTGGTGTGATAGGTGGCACCCGAATCGGCGATCCACTGTGGGCCGACAGGAGGCGTTGGGGCCATGGTGCTGAAAGCACTGGTCAAGGCCGCCGGGTCCCAACCGACAGGCCCGGGCGAGACGCCGGGAGATGTGGCCCACGGTGACACACCAGCGAGCATGGCCGCTCCTGGAGCCGCTGGTGGTGGAGGCGCATTGCCGGGAGCCGGGAAGGGCCACATGGCCCACGACCACGGGAAGGCCCAGGCTGCCGGGTCCCAACCGACAGGCCCGGGCGAGACGCCGGGAGGTGGAGCCCACGGAGTCCCCGGAGGGGCACTGTGAGCATGGCCACCGTCGACCGCCGGAGCCACCGGCGGGCGTTGGCGAGGAGGTCCGCGGCCGGAGCCCCCCACCACGTCCACCGCCGCGACGACGACCGCCACGCCCCACCCCACCCCCGCTCGGCTCGAGGGAGGAGGACCAAGAGGAGACGATGGTGGTGGAGTAAGCAAGAAAAAAGTAGTCGAGGAAGACGAGGGCCCCGCGCGATGTCCCGAACCGCGCCATAAGAGGATCGGCGGGTCGGGCCGAAGACCGCGGTAGGGAACGCTCGGGAACCGCCGGCCTGGAGGGGGTGGCCCGTCCGCCACGGAGGCGGGGGGGACTAGGTGCCGTGGTCGCCGCGGCTCGGGCAGCGACGACGGCGGCGGCGGAGGTCGGGGCGGCCCCGCTAGGGGCGGGGCCATGGGCGGGCGAGGAGGCACGGGGGCGGGCGGGAAAGAAGAGGCACCCGCCCCGGCGGCCCACGCACGCCATGCTTGCGGCGTCCGGCTGCGCGCTCGCGGCTCCCAAGCGAGACGCACACGGGGCCAGCCCTCCTCCGGCGCAGCTCGAGCCGCGACGATGGCGGCGGCGAGGGCAGACTCGGTCGCGGCCCGGGGAAGAGGCAGCGGGAGGCGGCCCCCGGCCCGTTGGTGAAGAGCGCCGCGCCGGGCCCCGCGTCGCGCGGCCGGGATCGGGCGGAAGGGTCTTGGAGCGGCGCGTACCGCGAGTGCGCGGTGAAGTCATCCACGCGAGCAGCGAGTCCCCGTCCATCCCTCCGTGAGCATCCCCGGCCGGTGAGGGCGAGCCCGGCCGCGGGTCTCCGCCCGCGGCCACCCCGCCGTGCGGATCGGGAAGAAGGAGGCCACCCGGCCGCGCGGATCGGGGAAGGAGGAGGTCGGGGCTCGCGGGCCCGGCCCGGGCGGTGGAGCGCCCGCTGCGGTCCGGCCGCGCGGCGTCAGCCCGGCTCGAGGAGCGCGCCCGCGCGGGTCGGTGCCGCCCGTGCCCTGGGGCGTGGCCGTTAGCGGCACTGCGCCCGGGCGGCCGGGGCCGCCCGCCCGGCGCTCAAGGCGCGGCGCGGGACCCCGCGCCGCATCCGGAGCACCCGCGCCCGCGGCCAAGCGGCGCGGGGGGCTGGGTGTACCGCGGGCGGCGGCGGCGGGCCGCTGCTGGGCGGCCGGCGGCAGGAGTGGCCCGATGTGCGCCCACAACGCGACGGAGAGAGGGGGGAAGTCGAGGAGAGGAGTGGGGAGGGCTCCGGCCAGCCATGGCCGGCGGCGGCGGCGGGGAAGCTCGCCGGCGGCGGCGGCTCTGGGGAGGATCGGGAGGGAGGGGAGGAGGAGAGAGAAGGCTGATACCATGCTAGAATTAGTGTTCTCTATTGATTTGGCTAACCCTAGAAGGGTAGCTATATAGTGTAGCATACATGGGCCTCATGGGCCTAGCCTCATGGGCCTAATACATGTATATACTCCAACAATCAAGAGAGAAAGACGGCAGGAAATTGGTAAAAAGTATAAACAAACTAATTTGTCATGAACCTAAAGATTTGAATTTTAGTTATTCTGTACCTGTATTTTTTTTAAAAAAACAGTGCATCTATGCAAGAGAAAGGACACACTAAGATAACCGGTAATTATAGAATATAAAATAGCATTGTTGTTGCTTGAAGCAGAGCAGATCTGCAATCTGCTTACAAAGATCAATACTGTAGCTTCAGACAGCATAGTTGAGATGAGCTTTCAACTTCTAATTCATAGTTGTTGTAAAAAAAAACTTCTAATTCATAGTCAAGAGATGTTTATTTGAAACTGAAAGTCAGCACACAACATTTAGAGTCTGCAGTTACCTATTCAAAATGCACTAATGTTACCTAAATACCCAGAAGTGCCGGAAAAATACCATGCTAGAGCTAGACACCAGGTGTTCTGGTTTGCATATGACAAGAAAAATATCAGGATCTTCCCATCCTAAATGATTATGAGAAATCTTCAGTTGATAGTGTGTGAGGAAAGACATATCTATGAGCTTCTTGTGAACTATGATTATGGCTAAACCTAGACATTGTCATCACAAAGACTTTATACTGTATGAGAAGTTGATCATTAAATGAGTATTATTATGAATCAACAACGAGCTAGTTGGCCATACCAGTGAGTTATCGAGCATGGCGACGAGGATAAACTTGCCATTGGGCGAGAACATGGAGAAGGAGACCGCGGGCTTCTTTTCATCGATGACGGTCTTGAGGCAAGCCCCGGTCTGGGCGTCCCAAATCTTGCAGCTCCCGTCATGGCTTCCGGACACAACGATGGATCCGTCCCTAATGAAATGCACGGAGGTGACGGGCTCGGAGTGCGCCTCGATGGCCTGGGTGCATCGGCCGTTCTTGACGTCCCAAATGCGCACGGTACAGTCGAATCCCCCGGAGGCGATCTGCGAGCTGGTCTGCGGGTTGAAGTTGGCGCTGAAGACGAAGTTGGCGTGCCCCTTGAGCACGCGGATGCAGCGGTCGGCGCCGGGGTCGCCGCCGCCGCCGCCGCCGGCGAGGACGGGCCGGATGTCCCAGATGCGGATGGTCCGGTCGTCGGAGGCGGAGCAGAGGTAGTACGACTCCGTGGACCAGGACAGGTCGGAGACGCCGTCGGAGTGGCCGCGCAGGAGCGCGATTACGGCGAGCGACGACGGGGAGAGCAGCGCCACCGTTCCGTCCAGGGACGCTGTCGCGAGGAGCCGCCCGCAGGGGGAGAACCGCACGCACGAGACCGCCCGGCTGTGGGGCGTCGCCTCCCGCACCTGCCTATACGGCCGATACGGCGGCGCCGGCGCCGGCTGCGGCGGCTGCGACATGGTCGGTAGCGGCGGCGCCCCTCTTCACGCCAAGTGAATCGGGCCGGATTCTCTGCGGCGCCCTATTTGTTCCTCTCAAAAAAAAAAAAAAAAAAAAAGAAGAGCCAAGGCGGGGGAGTTTCACACATTTGCCACCACATGCCATCCTTAAAGGTGCTATGTAACAGATTTGCCACCATAACCCCACATATCATTGACTCAAATGGCCCCACTTGCCATTGACACACAACGGGTTGACGTTTTTAAGGATGGCAAAAAAATAATTTTGCCGAGCCAAGTCGGAGTCCTCTTCTATTTGGGGGGTAGAACGGTCAAATACACACACGGACACGGCCGCCGGAATCCGTAGCACCGGCACGGCGCACCGCCTCTCGGAGAATCGAAGCGGAGCCGGGGCGGGCGGCGGGCGCAATGGATCTGCTGAAGCGGGAGCTGGAGAAGAAGCGGAAGGCGGCGACGGCCGACTTCGGGGGCAAGAGCTTCGTGCGGCGGTCGGAGCTGGAGCAGAAGCAGCTCCAGAAGCGCCGCGACGAGCACCGCCAGCTCGTCGCCAAGGGCGGCGCGTCGGGGCCCTCCGCGGACTCCGCCGCAGCCGCCACCGGCTCCGACCCCAGCAACCCGGACGCCGCAGCTCAGGCAGCGGCGGCGGCGGCGGCGAACCCTAACCCTAGCTCCTCGTCGGCGCCCTCCGTCCCGCCCGCTCTCGCGCCGAAGAAGAGCACGCAGGAGGAGGCGCTGCTCTCCGAGGAGCGCCGCATCGACGAGCTCGACCTCCCGCGGCACGAGGTGGTGCGGCGCCTCCGCGTGCTGCGCGAGCCCGTCACGCTGTTCGGGGAGGACGACGACGCCCGCCTCGCGCGCTTCAAGCTCGTGCTCAAGTCGGGCGTCTTCGACGACATCGACGACATCGACATGACCGAGGGCCAGACCAACGACTTCCTCCGCGACATGATCGAGATGCGCAAGCGGCAGAAGGCCGGGAGGGACACCTACGCCAAGGGCAAGGGCAAGCGTGTGGGTGGGGGTGATGGCGGCGACGGGGGTGCTGCTGGTGACAGTGCAGATGATGGGGATGCCAAGGGGAGTGGTGATGATGCTGAAGACAAGGACTCAAAGAGGATGAGGACCAAGTTTGAGGAGCTTTGCAACGAGGACAAGATTTTGGTGTTCTTTAAGAAGCTGCTTAATGAGTGGAACCAGGAGCTGGATGAGATGACTGAGCTGGAGAAGCGGACAGCAAAGGGGAAGTCCATGGTTGCGACGTTCAAGCAGTGCGCGAGGTATCTCAGCCCCCTGTTTGAGTTCTGCAGGAAGAAGGTATGAATTCTTATCTCATTTCCATCTGTTGGTTGTTTAAATTGTGCTATTTATTTGATCCACTTCAAATTGACACAGTTATGCAAAACTCTAACTCTAATTGGTAAACTGAGTAGGTAGTATGCAAATTTAGCTAGTTGAAGTAATGTGTACCTGGAAAATTTAGGATTATGCACAACTACCTGATGTGATGACTAAGTTATGCAATTTTAGGGCTCATTTGTGGATTACTAAGAATGCATGGTAACCCTTAACCCTCGGCATAGTTCTCTGTTGGTATGAAAACAGCTTAAATCGGTTTGTTTATTGTGCTTTTCAAAAACCAAACCGTCATGCATTTGGTAACACACGCTTCAAGATGTTGAAGGGAACTAAGATGATGACCCTGAAAAATTGCCATAATTTTGTTGAGCAAAATTACCTGCTGTCACTTGTTGAATGTGTGAAATGATTACTTTTTTTGACAGAGAAATGAATATTCAACTTGTATTTCTGCAGTAACATGAAATTTACATTTAGTAACTGCAGTTTGTGACAAGATGGAACTAACCATTCATGAATATAGGACTAGGACCCTAAACCCTAAATGTATTTACATGAATAGGACTAGGACCTTTTTGTATTTGCATGATTTCAATAACTATTCAAACTCTGCCTGTTTCACTAGTATTTTGTGAGTAATTGAAGGTTATCACATGGAACTAGTTAAATTCTGATTCTGATATGTTGCATAGACTAAAAACCATGTTTCTGTAATTCTTAAACTAGCAGTGTGGCAACAAATAATCTAACTTCTTTTCAGGAACTAATTAGTAATGGATTATCTGCACCATGGCAAACATTTACATGGGTTTATGATAGACATGTAAATATGTAACGTGTTTCAATCCATTTGAGCAGTTTCTGTTTGGCCATTCCCTCAATTCTGTGCGTTACTTTTATACTGAATATCATGGTTTCTTGAAAAACATCCCATTCTACATTGATGTTAAGTTCTGCTACCCAGTGTATATTGGGTAAGTATAAAATAAAACTACTTAGAGTGTCTACTCAGTTCATTTTGCAGCACATGTTATATTCATGTTATATTCATGTTCTGTATTCCCCCCATGCATGCAAGTAGTACCTAGAGACAGATATAATTAATGTGCCCCAAATATTTGGGTTATCATATTCTGGTTTTCAAATATACTTTATGAAAAGACATTCTTTGAATACTTTGGGATACATGGGAATTAATTGCATTATGCGGATTTCCAGTCCTACCTTTGTACAAACAATACCATTTGTACTAGTTCAGATTACAATATTGGCATAGCCCCAAATTTGTTTTAAAATGGAATTATCTGGGGTGTTGGATTGCAATTCAGTTGAACAATCAACTGAATTCTGGTTCCTTGCTGAGATTCAGATTTGATATAACTAGTATTGCCTCAGGATGGGCATAGTTTGTTCTTCTTGGGAATATCAACCCACTATGCTTGAGAGAAATACAATGCCCATCTGAATTTTGATTATGTTCATACCATTTACTAGTAATGTCATTACCGCCGCCTTTCATCAAGTTTCTTGGTGCTTAACTGATGCTGATGCCATTTATCGTTGGATCCATTTAGGTTCTTCCTGATGACATCCGTCAAGCATTGCTTGTTATTGTTAATTGTTGCATGAAGCGCGATTATTTAGCAGCAATGGACCAATACATCAAGCTGGCAATTGGGAATGCACCATGGCCCATTGGAGTCACTATGGTTGGTATCCACGAGCGTTCTGCCCGAGAAAAGATCTACACAAACAGTGTTGCCCACATCATGAATGATGAGACCACTCGCAAGTACCTTCAATCAATCAAGAGGCTCATGACACTTTGCCAGCGGCGTTACCCTGCACTGCCCTCAAAATCAGTCGAGTTCAACAGCCTGGCAAATGGGAGTGACCTGCAGGCTCTTTTATCTGAAGAGAATGGTTCCGGTAAAGCTTCCGAGGAAAGGCTCCGGTTGATGCCAGCATCGAAAGAGTGATGCCTTCATAGAGTAGATTGGATTACAAATAGAGCTTGAAATGTTTGTGTAATATCAACAATCAGTCCTGCCTTTTTTTTTTCTGTTTGTGCTGAAGAGAAAAGCAACAGAATTGTGTATGCTAATCAAATTGCTTTACCGCAAGATAAAAAGCAACATAATTGTGTATGCTAATCAAATCGCTTTACCGCAAGATCTGGTTGGGCAAAGTTTTATTAATATATCAGCCGATTCCAGAGAACCATTTTTTGATTATTTATTATCAAGCAGCATGATGTTTACTGTATTAATCAGGTTTGGTATTATCCTAGTTCTGTCAGTACTGCAACTGATAAGATCTGCAAACCATGCTGTATTTATCGCATGATTGTAAGTTTAGGCACCACGTGGCTAAGGTTTATGTACAACATTGAAATCCATGGATTTATAACTCATCTGAAGCTACAACGTGGATCATCTTTGCTTTTACCTGAACCTGCCTACACCACTGCCTTATTCAGGTTGCAATTAATATGTTTCCCTCCTTGCAAATCTGGAAATTGCGTGCAACTACAGATCAATCACACACCCTTCTTCTGGATCCTAGGTAAGTGAGCCCACTGCATTGAAGCAACACATACTTGCTAAGAATATGAAGATTTGGTGGATAATGGTTTGATGAACAAATAATCCAGAAACTAGTTGAGGTAGATGGGAACAGTTTGGAGTTTGCAGTCTGCTGAAGAATGCTTACATTTTTAGAAGCAGCGCTGAAGGCCTCCTTGTGGGTGATGCTGGGATGTCTCGCCTTAATCCTCTGTATCTCCTCCCTGGGAAACAGATTGAGCGCATTTTAAAGATCTCATCCATATCAGAGTGGAGTAGCATCACGAGTGAACTTACTTGATGAAGCAATTGTAGGCCGACGGCGTCCGTTGCTTCCTAACCGGAGCTGCGAAATGTTTGTATTGCTTAGTATGAATGATGAGAAGGTCACCGTACAAATGAAGCCACTGTTAAAACTGCGCATGATCACCTACGTTTGTTAACTGCAGGGAAGGCATGGTGCTCAGTAACGGTAGCCTCCGTCTCCCTGTCCTCTCCGCTGCTCTCGTCGGAGTCCCTCGGCGGCGGATCAACGCCGGTCTCCTGTTCCATCGGACGGACACGTCGTTTGGCCAATGCGCGGCATAATGCAAAGGAAGAAGAACGAAGACACACGATGGGAAACCTGCAGGGGCAGCTCGACGGACGCCGGCGCCGAGGATTGGGGTGGCAGCGAGACGGAGAGGATGCCGCAGCAGTTGCCGCACTGCACGGCCACCGTCTTCAGCAGCTGCAGGCCGCCGCCGCACGGCACGCCCACCTGCATGTGTAGTCAGGCACAGTCGTGCACGCCGTACGTGAGACCGTGTGGGCATTGGCAGGGAGCAAGGATGCAGCAGGGGGAGGGGACGGATAGGTCGTCGTCGTTACCAGCAGGATGGTGGCGCAGAGGTTGCACTGCACGTAGCCGAGGCGCTCCGGGAGGGCGGCACCGAAGCAAGGGTGGCGTGGCGACGACGACATGGCCGTTGAGCTCCACAGCGTGAAGCAGCAGCAGCAAGAGTGGGTGGGGTGGTGGCAGTGTAGGACTGTCCTGGTGTCACCATATGGGCACGGGGGTATCAATTTGTAGGCGCCAAATGTAACGACGATAAACTCAGTCTGTATGTGTAATTCGAAACACTACGTTTGCGAAATCGGGCAAGTTACGTGGACATGTGCTCGCAGCATGTGAGTGGCAGCAGTGCTTTCAATCAATGAAGTGATCGAAACTGGTTGTCGTCAGTTCTCATGCAAGAGCCAGCCATGCCCATCTCTGCGTATTTTGGTACAGGGCCACCTGTTTCTAGAGGCCACAAGACGAGGGCCTCAGCCTTTCAGGGAAAACTTTATCTGTCGATCCAGCCTTATCGTCGGTCTCAGTCGCAATCGATCTGCAGAGGCGCAAGCCTTCTGATCGGAAATTCATGTTGCTGCAACCCTGCAAGAGGCACTGCCTGCCAACCTGCCATATAGGTCGCCGGCGAAAACGACACGGTTTGCTTCATGTTGCAGGTTTGGTAAAAACAGTTGGGTACTCCTTGAGATTTCAAGCAGTGCCTTGCAGAGGCTCCTCGGTTACGTGGCTTCAGTGCCTTGTGCTCCCAAGATTCGTCCGATCCGGGCAAAGCTTATTGAATTCGAGAGATTCCGCGACAGAACGACACGTTCTGATCCCTATGTATTGCTGCACTCGCTCTAAACGTACGAGTTGCCGAGTTGGAGTCTGGGAGATAGCACCCTCCAATTGGAACTCAGACTTTGGCATGGTCTAAAGCGTGGCATGACACGATAAGTTTTTGGCACAAAGGTCGTGCCGTGCCAAGAATTATGATCATATTCGTATGAATTAGAACAACTCACGTCTAACATGGTTCAATTCCAATACATATTTGATCGCATCTTCCTTATCTCGTATGTGACCTTGACTCATGGCCACGCTCATACAAGTTAGAACAACTTGCTATTATACAAAGTCTAATCCTACACGTATTGGGTTTTGTTACAATGCATAGAACATTGCTAGTTAAAAAAATGTATGACACTGCTTATGTAAAGGAATGTTGCACAAAAGACACCCATAGACTTCTTTTTTTCTCGAATACGCAAAAGGCTTGCGTATCTTTTGTATTAAGAAGAGTTTTTTTACACATATGCGTGCGCACAATTTTGGAAGAGATGATTTTACATGAAGGTTGTCTTTGTACAAAGCATCTAAGCGGACTACTCGCGTATGAGACATCCACAGACTTCAATAACTGATCGGAAAAAAAAGGCTTCAATAACATCCGATTTAAATTTAAGCAGATGAAGCTAGTAAAATCAAGGGGGTGTCTTTGGGAAACTAACACACACATTTTTTTAGCCATTAGATGAAGATCCAACAACCATAATTACAATTACAACCACAATTACAATTACAGATAAAACAATTTTCGGTGCGGCCTTCGGCGTTGCGCGGCAGCGCGCAGCCACGGCCTCCAGCGAGCGCGCGGGCCAGCGCGAGCTGGGGCGGGGTGCGGGAGGAAGAAGAAGAAGGCGGGGAGAGAAAAGGTGTGGGACCCACTGTCATAGGCACAGAAAAATTCATATGTTGTTTCCTAAAAAAATACACGTTGTTTAGCATTTCTCAAAATGGACCATATGCAGCTGGACACTAAACTCTCACACACTCCTATGAGGCTATGACCTAATAAACCCATAGGTTCCTAGAGAACAGACTCGACTGGAACTAATTAATTAAGAAACCCGACTGGTACAAAGCATCCATATGTTAACGACTAAGCTCGATATCTATAGGAAGTTCTTGATGGACTCCTCGAGCTCTCTTACGACGGCCTTCCAGCCGGCATGCGTCGGGTTGATGTCGTCCCAGTAGAAGTACTTGTCCGGCGTGGAGCACAAGCTGTACGCCGCATCGCCGTTCACCATCTTGCCGCAGTAGTCACTCTGGTCGAAGATCTCGCAGCACGGCTCCAGCTTGTGCTTGAACTTCTTCGACAGGGAGCCTGATCCAGAGGTGAGGCGCTTGAACATGATCTTCAGGTCAAGGTTGAAGACGGCTGCGTTTGTAAACACCTTCTCCTCGAGGTACGCGTTGTGGACGCTGGCGACCTTCTGGCCGTCGCAGGAGCTGCTGTAGTCGCCGGACCTCGACAGCCACGGCGTGCAGCCGATCGGGGGCAGCGTGCTCACCAGCACCTTCTCCACGCCCAGGTCCATGAGCTGCTCCACGGCGTCGGCGATCTTGTCCGTCACGTCCTGCGCCATGGCGGTGATCTCGGAGCTGCTCATCTCGTTGACGCGCGCGTAGTCGCGCTTGCCGGAGAAGGCGATGAGCGCGACGGAGTCCGTGAGGTCCTTGTCGATGATGCCGTGCCTGACTAGCCTCCTGAACTTGTCCACCTGAGTGCCGAGCTTGGGCGCCTCGTGTGTGCCCTCCACGACGCCGGCGCCGCCGACGGCGAAGTTCATGCCGGACGGGTCGACGCCGTCCTTCTCCCGATTCCTTTCCGCCGGAGGGGACTCGTCCTGCCCCAGAATCCTCGCTGCAAGCAAATAAAGACCAATGCAAGAAAACCATGAGATCCACAACGATTCCTACTTGGCTAAAAAAAAATACAGGCTACAGCTCCAGAGCAAACGTACCGATGAAATCAGGTAGGACCAAGCCGTTGGAGAAGCGACCGCTTGGACTCATGCTGTGGTCCTTGTCATTGCTGCCGTACGGGTAATACCAGGCACGCGTTGTCTTGGACAAGTCGGCGAGCGGGTAGTTTCCGGTGTCGGCGTAGTCGTCGCCGAACACGAACAGCTTGTACTGCCGGTCAGAGTCGCTGTCGCCATGGCGCCGGCCCTCCGCGTTACCAGCTGCTAGCAACAAGAAGACGACCGATGTTATGAATTAAAATTCGCAGAACACATGGCAGATCAAGTAGTTTGAGAAATTGTCGACGACAACAATGCAACGTAAGTTGATCAATCGACATATATACGCACCGCTAAGCAGGATGAGGAGGGCACAGACGACGGCGAAAAGAAGCTTCATGTTGGCAGGCGCCGCCTGACGAGCTAGCGGGCTTGGCTGATGTCTTCGATCGATCAGAGGCGACGAGTTGCCGAGTTACTCGGCGCGCAATTGCGGCCGAACAGAGGGCTGCGTGGTTTTCAGACGACGACCTGCGTCGCAATTTATACACGGGGGAACAAGGACCTGCTACGTCGATGGAAAGGAGTTCGTGTCCTGCTGGGAGCTCGCGCTGTTTGCCCTGTTTCCGATAAGAACATCGTTTCCATAATCTGGTGATGACTGTAACTCGTTTACAATCTGGTATATTGTTGGACACTCGGACTAGTGAGGAGTTGCAGTGTCCGCCAGCTACATGCCGTTTACAACACAAGTTTACTAAAAAGCGACGACCACACGTATACGTGGCTGTACGGGTCTGTCATGACCGTTGACTTTGTTAATAAATGGGTCCCATGGAAGAACTTTCTATTTCAACTCAGTAATACATATGTTTTTTTCACCGCATCTTAGGGGTGTTTTGGTATTAAAATATAAAATATATTTTCTTTAAAATTACTCCCTTATGCATATCTCGTTTTTTTGGAGGTCAAACTTTTAAAAGGTTGACTAAATATATAAAAATATACTAATAATAATTATATTGTATAATAAATATCATTAGATATAATGGATGCTTCGTGACTTGCAAAAGTGGAGGGGTGACCAGGAAATGTGATGCTATGGGGTGGCGGTTTGGAGGAAGTAGAGGAGCGCATAGCAAAGGAATAGAGCAAGCGGAGGAGCACATAGCAGAGGAATAGGAAGCGTTGGAACGCAATCACCTAGCAGGAGCAGGATTCTCATATGCTCAACGAGATATCCGTTTTATGCTCCTCTGACGACAACGTTGGTGCTACCCTCAGCCTCAAGGCAGAGAATGCCGTGACCGGACAAGCAACGGGCAACAGTGGCGATACCAACCATGGAGGAAAAGGACGAGAATAGCACCATCTAGCACGATGGTCTTTGAGAATGATGGAGTACATAGAGAAATAGGAAGGGTCGGCCGAATCGTAGTCGGCGCGGAGGCTACTGACGAGAGATATTGGATGAGAAGTTACAAGTGTTAGACAAGAAGATGCAACGTAAAACGGTCAACAGCCACGGTACACGTGTGAGACACAGCATGGGGGATCAAAGAAGGCATGAAAGCAAATGATAAGGTATGACGCCCACAAATGTGACTTTGTTTTTTCGCTGACGGACAAGAGGCTATGCTCACTATGGACGCCAGGAAATAAAATGGGAACTTGAACATGTTAAAAAAAATAACAGCTGATTTTTTAGCGCCGTAAGTTTTTAACATCCATATATAGGTCTCGTAAGTTGTCTCAACCCAGAATGGGGAAATTCTGATTCCTCATATCCTATGAACTCATAAACATGACAAATATATGAAAGTTTATTTAATAAGCATGGAACTGAAAGCTCATGTGCTCAACATATAGCTTATTCTCGTGCAATCTTCTACTCCAATCCTACTGGCAATCGTCAGTGTTCTCCCACTGGAACGCCACTGGGCTTCTGACTTTATGCTTCCCGCTCGTCCAGGTGATCTGCCCGAAGTCCCACTCCCCTGCCTCCCGATTCCCTCCGGCTTCATTTCTGAACTCCACCGAGTAGTTCCTCTTCTCCATGTGCTCCTTGAACTCCAAGGTCGTCGGCGTGACGGTCACCTTCACGTGCTCCGGCGCCACGACAGTGACATCGTACGTCTCCGGCTCCTTGGACACCTTGGTCAGCGTCCGCGTCAGTGTGCGGACGTCGGTTCCGTTGTCGAAGCCCACGACGAACGACGGGTAGTTGAGATCGGCGGGGCCGCCGGCGAGCGTTCCCGTGCAATTGACGAAGTCAGGGACGAACCGCCGCATCTGTTCGGCGGTGTAGTTCAGGGCGCAGAGGAAGTCGACGTAGTCGCGCACGCCGGCGTCGTAGACGAGCCCCGGGTCCAGCGCGAGGTCCGGCTGGACGTGCCCGGCCCCGGCCACCAGCGGCGTCGCGACCCTGAAGTTGTCGGTGCGATCCGCGGTGACCCCGTTGTCGAGGATGTCTCCGCCTCTGTTATCGACAGTCCCGGAGGTCGTCATCAGCGCCGACCGTACCATGGCCGGCGTCCAGCTTGGGTTCTTCTTCTTGATCAGCGCCGCGATGCCAGCGACGTGCGGGCACGCCATGGACGTCCCAGAGATGATGTTGTAGTCAGCTCTCCTGCCGTCGTCAGAATCATCATAAACTACAGGTGCGTCGCCTGGCCAGGCCGCGAGAATGTTCACTCCCGGCGCGACGACATCGGGCTTGAGGAGCTCGTGGACGACAGTGTTGGGCCCCCGCGATGAGAATCCCGCCACCACCGGCCCCCGGTTCTTGTCGCCGACGACCGTCTCACAGCCGAAGCTGAAGGACGCCACCGGATAGGGCACCGAGGCCATGTACGCCCTGAGCTTCTCGCCATCGGTGTAGCTGAGCGTGAGTCCCGGAAGGGTGAAGGAATAGGTTGTGGAACCATCTCGAGACCACTCGAGAGGATCCACACCAACTATCCCTGCTCCACCAGCATTCTGCAACAAGATGCCATCCGCGTCGCTTCCTATGTTCTCGCACACGATGATTTTTCCCATGACCGAGTCGGGCGTCCAATCTTTGAGGCCGTCTGTGGACACTAACAGGATCATGGGCGTGCCCTTGGCATGCATGGTATAAAGGGACTGCCCGGTGAGCACGACCCCATTCCCGAGCGTGAGGTGCGCCGGGAACTGCCGGTCCACGGTGGCGGCGCCTAAGGGGGTCATCCACGGCGCCGAGTTGGTCACCGCGTAGAAGCCCGCGGGCCAGAATTGCCGCCAGAGAGGACGACGAAGACGCCTTCGCGCTCCGCACCAAACGTGGAGATTGCTATCTCGTCATCGTGGAAGGGTGTGGGAGCTCCTCCGAGGGACATGGAAATGATGTCAACGCCGTCCTTGACCGCAGCGTCCACCGCCGCTACGATGTCCGCTATATTGCAGCCTCCCTCGCGACATGCCTTGTACATGGCGATCCTCGCCTTGGGTGCCATTCCCCGCGCGGTCCCCTGGGAGAACGTGTAGAGGCCGGCGTTCTGGACCTCAGCGCCGGCGGCCGTCGAGGCCACGTGCGTGCCGTGTCCGATCTTGTCCCTCGGGGACGGTACAGTGCCGCTGCTCGCGATCCCCGCCATGGCGTTCGCGGCAGCGTGGAAGGCCTTGGCGCCGACTAGCTTGTTGTTGCACAAGCTAGCGTTGAAGCCGTGGGTGTCGACGCACTTGCCCCGCCAGCTCGACCGGACGGGGCCGAGCCCGCTGTCGTTGAAGCTCGCGCTCTCGGGCCATATATATGCCAGTGTCGATGATGCCGATGATGACGCCGTCACCGAAGTCGGTCTGGTTCCAGGCGCCGTTGTCGGGTTCGAGGCCCATGAACCCCGGCGACCTCGTGGTCTGAGGGTAGAGCACACTGTCCTTGTACACGCCGATGACGGTGACGCCGGGCGCCCTGGACATGAGCCGGGCCTCGTCGCCAGTGAGCTGGACCGCGAAGCCGTGCATGACGGTGTCGTAGGTGTACAGGATGCCACTGGAGCTCGCCGCCCGAGTGGAAGAGGCGTGCGTGCGTGGTCACCATGGAATGGTACCACTCCTTCAGGGAGCCGAAGTGGGGAGGCTTGGCGAGGTCGTTGGCATGGACGATGTAGGTGGTGCTCGATGACTGAGGCTTCAGCGCAGCGTGGTTCTTGGTCTTTTGGGTGAGAATTGCGTCGGCGAACTGGACAACGAGGAGGAAGAGCGCTAGGTGGTGCAAGATCCTGGTGAGGGTGGTCGCCATTGCTGATGGATGTGTGCGTGAGCTCGTGGTGAAGGAATGAGTGCCCGATGTGAGCCTTTTATAAAGGCCGAGCCCTGGACGATGCCTACACAGCATGTCAAGCTGGTGTGGTGGTAGGCCATGTGGTCGGAGCCTCGGAGGATTGCACAAGAAGATTTTGCTCATAAACAGATTGTTAGAGATGTAATAATCGTGAAGATGACATGTGGGGCTTAGGACTATTTGTCAGTGACAACAACGTCATTCTATATTCTACAATATCTCTATAGTCCAATCGAGCAAAACTTGCTTTATTTGATCAAGGAAAACACAGTAAACTCCAAGACTTCAAAACTTTTGTGGCCAGCCAAATGCCTATAGTGTACAATGAAGCAGGGGCTACTTGATTTTTTTATGGCGTAAACTTATGTAATACTCTATCAATCCATGTCTTGTATAAGATGCGCTCTCTAGGTACACGTTTTTTTAGATAAAGGATAGTTTACATCCGGCTTCTACATCCAATGGATGTACACAAACCTTATTACAAAAGTGCAGTAAACAACCAAAACAAAGAGAACCAAAGTCTTAAATATAGACTAGGAAACTAAAGAAAACGATACAGCCGCTTCCACCCTTTTTTAAATGATTGACTGAGAGATAGTAGTTAAATACGTTTCTTGGTCTTTTAAATTGAAGGTGGTTACGTCTTTATACTAGACGTGAGAACTTTTGGTACATGCTTGTTCAATTCAATCCGCAAGAAGTTGTGTCTCATGGGCATCGCCCCCACGTTAGGTGAGTAGTAAGGCCAGTCTCAGTGCATGGTGTTATTGCACTGTTTTCCAAACAAAATTGCTAACAAAGCCTCTATGAAACAAACATTGAAACACCCTCTACAATGCAACAGTTTCAATGCACTGTTTCTCAGGCTTAGAAAAGCACTTAATTGCCGCATGTGTATGGGATCATACACTTTAATCTGTATGGGACGACGAGATGAAACGGCTCAGTCTTTGGTTTCATTCGGGTTTCAATGCAGGAAACGACGCCACCCCAGTTTCACCATGGTGAAACCATATGGCTCTCTCTCCTCCTCGTTTCAATCAAATTGCTGATGTGTCACTGTACTTAATGTGCATGACACTACGATGAAACCCCCACTGAGACTGGCCTAAGTTCACATGAGGATTGCCATAGATTTAATTCAATCAAAAGAAACGCCTCGGAAAGATGAAAGGGAGAGAACATTTTGTATGATTACTGAGTTAAAGATATAGTATAATAAGGATATAAATAAACGTCCCAGGAAAGATGGCAAATGTGAACCCATGTGAAGTGCTTTTGTCAAAATTTGTGTCCTTTTTAGAAAATATATTAAGATAATCTTATCCTTTTTTTTTTTCAGAAAAGGTACTGTACTTCACAAGCTTCCCGTTTGGACATGTTCCTTTCTGAAAATAGAACGCAACAAGTCATCTTGCACCATACAAAGCAAATTCCAGGACACAAAATATGTATTTGGGCTGAGGCGTGCAGGTTGAAACCAGGGCGCGGCTTGCACTGAAACAAGCCCGGTGAGCATTCTGGGCTGTAAAACAAATAAAAATTTGGACCTATCTAGAGTGGAAGTGTAAGAGTTTCAATCTCTTTAGGCAACCAAAATCAATATAGACAACAAATGTGAACTCTGAAGCGATGTCCATTAAGAAAAGATGAACCCTGAAGCAATAGAGTACTCTTAAAAGATTAGACAGTTTTTTTCTCTAGTCCCTTTCAACTATAATTCCACCATAGTCTGCCAATTTGAACTCAAGGTGTCAATGATAAGCCCATATGTATGGATACTCCTCACATTTAGTAGTGAGCCGCCTCGCAAATGAATCCACAGCCATATAATCTTATTCAAAATTCAAAATGAGGACGGGGTACTCAGCTATCCTGCCAGTCTTAAATATCCTCTCTGTAATTGTAATGCGGGAGGTGAACTACTTATCCCCCAAAATATAAAACCGGTTATCCTACCCGCTAACTTCCAAATCGATCAAATAACCTCTAAGACGGTTTTGGAGGGTGTTTTTTTCTTTTTATTTTGTATTTATCTTGGCTAAACCTTTGAAAAATCTTAATAAATTATAGAAAAATTATAAAATAGAGGTAATATTGCCTAAATTTGCTTTAGAACCCGTCTATATTTTTGTTGTTGTCTTAACATCGGTGAAAAGATTTGGTTAGTTCAATTAGAATGAAAACCAAGAACCAAAATAATCATTTTCTATTTCTTTTTCGAAACCAATCGGTTTCTACTTTCTAAAACTAAATTTCGCCAATAATGAAATGCACGAGCCGAAAGCCGGAACACTCACCTATGGCAAGAAGTCATGGACCCGCATCGGCAGAGTCAACAGCCTCCCTTTCCTTCTCCTCCGTCCCCTGTCGCCACTCTTCTGTGCGCCGGGCGCTTCACCGTCCGCCCCCGCCGGCGTTCGCGGCATCGCGTCCTGCGTCTCCACCCATGGCCGCCGAAGGCGAGGCGTCAATGCGCTACACGACGGACGACGCGCTCTCGCACGTCGGCTTCGGCCGGTTCCAGGCCCTCGTGCTAGCCTACTCCGGCCTGGGCTGGGTCGCGGAGGCGGTCGAGATCATGCTGCTCTCCTTCGTGGGGCCGGCCGTGGCGGCGGATTGGGGGATATCAGGAACGGAGCAGGGCCTCATCAGCAGCGCCGTCTTCGCCGGGATGCTTATCGGGTCCATCGCCGGAGGCCTCATCGCCGACAGATACGGCAGGAGGTAGGTAGCACAGAAATCTGAACCTGGCATTACTCTTTCCTCCTTTCCTTTGTGTGTAGTTTTCCTTTTCCGCGTTCCAACACAATTCCTTTCGAGCGATTTAAGAGATTTGATGCAGGCATGATTTTCCATTTTTCTGTTGCTGTTGAAATTGTACCAATTCATTTCATACACTAGTTTGGATCCTTCTTTTGTGTGAGAAGTGTATATATATTACTAACCCAGTAAAAAGAGAACCTTTTAACTGAAACCTACCAATGAGTAATTTGGACTCTGGAGCCATTTAATAAAAGGTAGAACCTTTTGACTGAACCCTCCTAATAAGTAGTACTCTGGACCCATTCGATAAATTTGGTGCAGAATTTTTCCTGTGGTAGGAAAGTTATAGCAGAAATGAACATGACATTTGGTTGAATTCAACTTAGGCTACTTGAACAAAATGTACCTTGTTTGTTATTTGTTTATCCAAGCCAAGGACAATGCTACATCTTATAATTCGATGCGTGCTATTTCCAGGACCGGTTTCCTTTTCACTGCAGTGGTCACTGCCATATTTGGTTTGCTTAGCGCCTTCTCGCCCAACTACACATCCTTACTCACCCTTCGCTTTGTTGTTGGTCTGGGACTGGGTGGTGGCCATGTGCTGTCTACTTGGTTCATAGAGTTTGTCCCTGCTGCCAAAAGAGGTACCTGGATGGTTGTTTTCCATGTTTGTTGGACTGTGGGAACAATATTGGAGGCTCTTCTTGCGTGGGTATTTTTCCTTTCGTCAACTGCATATTAATTTTCTTAGTTTTGGGGAAGTGCATGTTAATTATCTTAGGTGCACGTCCTTAGAAAAGATACATCAAAAATTGAATATTACTACTCATGTGCTTGCAGGATTTACAGTAGTTAACTTAAATCTTTACCTTGGCATCATATATTCTTAATGCAGGCTGTCATGCCAGTACTTGGATGGAGGTGGTTGCTTGCATTGTCCTCAGCACCATGCTTTGGCCTTCTTATTTTCTTCCCTCTAACACCTGAATCACCAAGGTATCTTTGCTCGAGAGGTAGAACTATGGATGCTACAGTCATCTTGGAAAGAATAGCAAGGATGAACAAAGGGACTCTCCCTCCTGGTGTACTAATTTACAGACCAGAAAAGCATATTGACAACAACCTTGGGACTTCTGAGACAGCACTTCTAATTGCAGAAGATAATGCTGGCATTGAAGAGAAGACAGGTTCCAAATCCAGTGGCATTGTTGCATTTCAGGCACTTTGGTCATATGATGTGCTAAGATCAACCTTTCTTCTGTGCTTCATCTATCTTGCAAGTTATTTTACTTATTATGGGGTAATATTGCTAACTTCTGAACTAAGCAATGGTAGGAGGACGTGTGCATCTGTAAGAACACATTTGATGCAACAAAACAGTGGTAATCTTTATAGAGATGTGCTGGTGACCAGTTTGGCAGGTATAATTGCTCTAAAACTTGTTTTACTTCACTCTTCTACTATTGATTCACCTCATCACTTGAGTCTAGAGGAAGGTACTTATTTGTATGTTCCCTTTTTTTAAAAAAAGTATTTGCTTGCTACTTAAGTTTTTTTTTTTTTCTTCAGACATGTGTGTGCCCAAGAAAAAAAGTATGTGAGGTTTTTCTTCAGACCTGGTGTTAGTTAAATCATGTTGAATGGGCCTGCTATCTAACTGGTTAGCTGGACTCAAAGTAGCACCCCAGGTCCTGGGTTCAACTCTCGATGGGATTGAATTTAAACAGGCCTGGGTCAAAAGACAACCCTCCGTCACTGTGATTTGAGTCATGCACTCATGCGTGTAATCACCTGAGTCGCTTTAAACATGGTGCACATGGCTGCAAGCATGTGTCCTGGGCATTCGGTAGCACATCTTGTGGTGTTTCTCAGCCTGCACATGAGAAGCTTCTTCTTAAGTGAAATGCCGTGGAGGCAGTCTTTCCCCGGCAAGGCGAGTTTTTGTTAGTAAAATCATTGGCTCACATATTGGTGTTGCCATGTGTATAAACCATAGAATTGTTCAGCACGTGAAACATGATATAGTAATCTGGTCATAAAATAAGAACTTAGTGGATCAAGAATTTGCATAGTGGTGAGCTTTTACTTTCTGTTCACGGTTTATGCTTTCCTTCCATTATTTCCAAAATAAACTTGTAAAATAATTGATCTCATTTAGTAATCTTATTTTGTTCAAGATTGCTTAAGGCTAAGGACTTCTGTTTTTAATAGAAAACTAACTGAAGTGCTTCAATTTTGTAACATGAAAAACCTTGTTTTACTTGATGTCAGAGTTCCCGGGCCTGCTCTTGGCTGCTCTTCTAGTTGACAGGATTGGTCGAAAAAGATCTATGGGGGGCATGCTTTTGATGTGCGGTGCTTTCCTGGCACCTCTTTCTTTACAACTAGGGGAAGGCGTAGTAACCACCCTTCTATTCTGCGCCAGGACTTGTATCATGGGCAGCTTTGCAGTTATATATGTTTATACACCTGAGGTCAGTACTCAGTACCAATTCTATGCAATATGCCACTATATGTTTACTTCTGCTGTTACTTGAGTAAATCCAACCATGGGGAGAAGACAGCCCCTGACTTAGTCTTAAGAGGGGAGCACTGGACAATCTAGAAAGGTACTCACACAACCTAAAAGCACCTTGGTTCCAGCCTTGGTAGGCAGCCTCTCAACTTCTCTGCAGTTACATGGAAATAGTCAAATCCTAAATACTATTGGGAATCTTACATAATTTAGGAGAGAACAAAATCAACATTTTGTCACACCAAACATTAGTTATATGAACAATTATACCTCATAAACTACGGGTGTATGTATGTCAAATCATAATAGAGCTTGCGGAGCTTGTGCTGCACCTTAAATTTCAGTACCAAGACAAGATATGAGTAATTCACGTCATTGAAATAGATGTGCTATGCTGTATAGAATGGCCATTGCAATTTTGAAATGTAACAAGCTCATAGTAGAGCTTGTGGAGCTTGTGCTGCACCTTAAATTTCAGTACCAAGACAAGATATGAGTAATTCACGTCATTGAAATAGATGTGCTATGCTCTATAGAATGGCCATTGCAATTTTGAAATGTAACAAGCAAATTCTCATCCCTTTTTGTATCACGACTCTGCAGCTCTACCCTGCATCGTCTCGGAACACCGGTGTTGGGATCACTTCTTCCCTTGGTCGGATTGGCAGCATAGTTTCACCTCTCGTTATTGTTGGCTTGTTAGAGAGCTGCCGTCGAAAAGAAGCTGTGTTGGTGATTGACCTGGTGCTCTTCCTTGCTGGTGTCACATGTGCCCTCTTCCCTCGAGAGACCAAGGGATGCCAAATCCAGTGAGAGTTTGGACTCCATAAATTCCATATGGATGTATGATTGTAAATTATAGTACAGCTACCATTGCAGTTTATCATGAGCCCTTTTGTGGCCTAATTAAGATTGATGTATATAGAAATTACAAATTCCTTAGTACCAAAGGTGTAAATGTGTGGATTTTTGTACTTCCTCCATTTTTTAATAAAAAAATCAATTTCTAGAATTTTCCGAATCAAACGTTTTATAGTTACAGTCTGATTCTGATCCCTCGATTGACAGCTGTCATACCGATGTGTTTTTACCTTTTGTGGTCAGATAGCTTCGTTTCTTCTTTCCCAAAATAACGATGGCGTATTAGTAGTCTCTGGCAACATCATAACCAAGTTCCTTTCAAGAAAATCAGAAAACAAGTTGCTGATAGAGACCCCAGATATTTATACACACAGCTTATGGCAGAAAACTCGTGCGTCATTGCAAGCTTTATCGCTTGCACACGTATGGGCACGGCAGTTGGCTGCATTATCGGCAGTTGGCTGCATTATCGCCGATGGCATCGCACCTGGCCGCGGCGCTCGTCGTCACTAGTCGCTACTTACTACCTGTGTCTACTTCACTCTCGCGCGGCTTCTCCCATCTCCATTCCGGCCGCCATGGATGGAGGCTGGAGCGGGACCGAGGAGTACACGACGGACGAGGCTCTGTCTAGGCTCGGCTTCGGCCGGTTTCAGGTGCTCCTGCTCGGCTTCCTGGGCACCGGTTTTGTCGCAGAGGCTATGGAGGTCATGCTGCTGTCCTTCATGGGGCCTTCAGTGAAGGAGGAATGGGGAATCTCTGGCGGGGCAGAGGGCCTCATCACCAGCGTTGTCTACGCCGGGATGCTTCTCGGGTCGTGCGTCGGCGGCCTCGCTTCAGACAGATACGGTAGACGGTATGTTCAGAACTTCAATTCTAAAGCATTCGCTTCAATGCTGCAGTAAAATTCTGAAAAGTTCACTCCAGTGGCGCAGTAACATTAACATATTGAAATTCTTGTGATAGTTGTTTCGTGAATTGTGATCCACTACGTTACACGAGTACGGGTACGGGTATCCGATACGATACGTATCGGAAACTTTTTAAAAGAAAACCCACTAAAATGGTGTATCCGAGTATCCGAATCCGCGTATGTATTACGGATCGTCACCTCCCTTGGAGTATCCATGTAACATAGGTGATCCATGGACAAGTGGTAGAAGAAATAGCCAAATAATTATTAATTTGTCCAGTCACTCTGTTGTCGTTGGAACTTGGAACAAAGAATGAACTTGTTACATGTCTGTTAGAGACTTAGAGTACACTAGGATATCTTTGGTTTTCCAATATGGTAGATCAGGATGATGGTTCTGGCTTGTCTTATCTTCAAAGGAGGCTGGACATTCACCATGCCTCTATGCAACACACTTTAATTGGAAAATTTAACCGTGGCATCCCTCCTTTTAAGGAAAATCTCAAGTAACAGAACAGGGGTACCTGTTGGCCCTGCAATCAGCAGCAAGGTGAGTCAACCTGCTCACCTTCCCTCTCCCTCTCCCCTGAACCAAGGTAGAAGAAGAGCCCGAGCTCAAGAACACACACACTACACAGCCCCTGCTCTGTCTCAGCGTTGGCTGAGACTGAAACTCTGAATGTGGTGGCAAATGAACTGCCTTAATTACATGGTACTTGAGGTATGGCTGAGTACAGCCCCAACTACTCCTAGTACATGGCATACATCATTTCTACCTACCAACTATGATGATGCATTCTACCTATTGCCATACTCCTCCTATTCTTGACCAAGAGCTGACCTATTGCCTGCTTATGATCATGACAATGAAGAGACGGATCAGCAGGAGATTATGTCCAACAGTACTAGAGTCATTTGTCTCCACTAATTTGTCTGAGAAATCCCAGAACATCAAGTTTTTTTTGGGACGGAGGGAGTGCTTTATATAATCCGCCCATGAGGCTCAACAATACAAGCAACAATCCTATCAAATCTATTGCCTCCCTCCTACGATGTCTACAAAAACTTAGCATGCTTATGTATTTGGGTATTTTGAAGTTGGTAACTACTTCTCCATCCTTATTTTGACTGTTTTTCACATGATGATACCAGGCTCTCATGTCTTCTCTGTACTTTTTTCATTTGCAGGGCCGGTTTTTTGTTCACTGCAATTGTCAGTGGAACACCTGGCTTCCTTTCCGCGTTCTCGCCAAACTATGCAACCTTACTGGTTTTGCGATTTGTTGTTGGCTTTGGCCTAGGTGGCAACCATGTGCTCCCTACTTGGTTCCTAGAGTTTGTTCCGGCTGAACACAGAGGTTCCTGGATAGCTGCTTTTACTTCTTTTTGGACCCTTGGAACAATGTTGGAGGCTCTGCTTGCTTGGGTATTTTTTCCCCTCCATCACTCTTAAACACAAATTATTACTCCCTCCATTCCAAATTGTAAATCGTTCTGGCTTTTCTAGGTAAATACTAGCTTTTGATTTGCACCTAGATATGCTTGACATGGTTATTCTGTTATTCATTTTAACCTCTCAGCCAAATGTGTCAGACTTTTTTTTTCATTTGATGTACATTAGGAGTGGATAATATGCAGAATGCCTCAGTTACATTACATGAATAGGCATATACATATACTAAGAACAACAGTTCAACTTTTGTAAGTTTTGGATCAGTTTACTCAAAATCCTGATGCATCTTAATTAGCATCATTTGAAGAACCACTAGATTATCCATTGATTAATTTGATTGCTTCAAAACTCCTTCATCAGCAGCTTAATATTTTTTATATAAATAAAGGAAGTATAACTTCCGGCCTCTGCATGAACTAGGAATGCATAAAGCCATTAAGCTCACAAACATCTACATAAGTGGACACCAGGAACCTGGGATTTCTTTTTTTTTTTTTAAAGAGGACAGCAAAACCTTTACCAACAAAATTATTAGAAGAAGAAAAAAAAATAAAGATAAGTGTTGGTTCTTTTTTTTTTTTTTTTTTTTTTTTTTGAGTGAAAATTGGGCCCAAAATCCACAACACAACCCAAGGAACCTGGGATTTCTAGCAGGCCTAAACAGTTGAAGGAGAGCATAGGCTGCATAGTCAACTCTAGCTCCAGCATATGAAGTAGACATTAATTTTAAAAGATGAACTTCATTTTTGGAAATTCGAACATTTAAACTGTAAATAATATTAGGGGAACTGTTTCCTAATTCTGTTTTTATCAGAGCAACAGCTTCATGTTCTGACATGTGCATGATATGTCCTGAATGCAGGCTATCATGCCAATACTTGGATGGAGGTGGTTGCTTGCGTTGTCCTCCTTGCCATGTTTCATCCTTCTTATTTTCTCTAATGTAATACCTGAATCACCAAGGTACCTTTGCTCAAGAGGTAAAATAAGTGAAGCTATGCTTGTCTTGGAGAGAATAGCAAAAATGAATAACAAGGCTCTGCCTCCTGGCACTGTAACCTCTGAACCAACAAGAGGAGTCGACAACAACCATGATTATTCTGTTACAAGACTTTTACCTATGCCAGAAGATAGTCTCATAAGTGGTGAGGACACAGGTTCCAAGTCCAATCTCCTCAGTGTATTTCGACCTCTTTGGTCAGGTGACCTGATAAGATCAACACTTCTTCTCTGGCTAGTTCAGTTTACAAATCATCTTGCCTATTATGCACTAGTATATCTGATCTCTGCACTAAGCAGTCATAGGAGTCAACAAAAGGATTCCGACGTTTACATAAATGTGTTGGTGACCAGTTTTGCAGGTAATATATCGTGCTGTGAAAATGAAATACACATGTCTTAGAAAATGCTTCCTGTGGATTTTAAAAATGCTTAAGTATATATTTCTTTTCTCTTATTTTCTTAGAAAATGCTTAAGTATATATTATTTAAAAATAAATACCGATGATGATTACAGGGGAGAAAGGCATGTGTGTAAACCCTTACTGTTCTTGGCTCTCATTGGGAATTCATATCTACTGTTCTTGGAGCATGGTTATTAGCAAAATCAGAAACTTGTGTTGTTTTAGCAAGTAGCTGATAAAACAAAAGAAATTGTTTATTAGTAGTAACTTTAAACATTGTTTTAGGGGCAGTGTTTCCTGTTTTCCAATGGTCTTAGCAGGTCTCTGATTCTGAAGAAAGCCTTAGTTTTGCAACCTTCCAAAGGAATAAAAAGGTTTTACAACTATTAGTCGTATGTAAACTGTTGTTCTTATGTCTTTTTTTACAACAACTGTTGAACTAATTACTGGAGGGAGGGAGGGAGGGAGAAAACCTAGTCTGATACCATGTTGAACTAATTACTTCATTGCCATTGGGCTAACCCTAGCAGGGTAGCTATATTGTAGCATACATGGGCCTCATGGGCCTAGCCTCATGGGTCTAATCCTATATACTCCAACAACAACATTGAGGTACTCCCTAGTAGCTAAAGCCACGCTTTGTTTATTGCAGAGATTCCTGGTCTTCTTTCAGTGGCTCTATTGATTGACTGGATAGGTCGGAGAATGACATTGGGAGGCATGAGCTTGTTGTGCTGTGCTTTTATTGCACCTCTTGCCACACAATTGGGAGAAGGTTTAGCAATCACCCTTCTCTTCTGTGCCCGGGCTTGTGTCATGGGGACCCTTGCCGTTCTACATGTTTTTTCCACTGAGGTCAGTGCCAAACGTCACTGGATACACTGCATATTATTATTTTCTACTCCCTCTGTTTTTAAATATGTGACTCTGAGGATGTGATCTAAACATCACTGGATACGCTGCATACTATATTGTTCTAAGCACCACATATTTAAAAACAGATGGAGTATTTTTTTGTATTTCTTTCCATTTGGTATATTCCCCAAAGTACATGATCTTGTTTATCACTGCAAAAAAAAAAACATTTTTATTATGCCTTGTCAAACCAGTGGTGATTTCTCTTGTGCCTGAAAGATGCTACATGAATAGTGAAGCAGATTTTTACAGAAAATCGTGTTAGATGAGCATCAGCCGATTTGAAACATTATTGTAGTCGGATGTATATATCATGAAACAGGCAATATAGCTAAATATGCATTACAATAGGTAAACTCCCATCCCATTTATTATTAACCTTTTTGTGCAGATCTACCCTACATCTTGTAGGAACACTGGAGTTGGGTTCTCATATTTCTTTGGCCGAATTGGAAGTATCGTTGCTCCTGTCATGATAACTGCATTGCTAGAGAACCACCGTCAGAAAGAAGCAGTGCTTTTGATGGACCTATTGCTCATTCTTGCAGGACTGGCATGTACCCTCTTTCCTCATGAGACCAAGGGTCGTGAAATTCATTGATATTCAGACTGGACATGAAAACATGATGCATTTATACGTTAAAAAAATGATGCATCATGCATATATCATCTCATCATCGGAAGAACTGTACTTGTCATACTATCAAATTTAACAAGCATGTTTAGCCCCTGATTAGATACAGAGCCGCTGCCTGTATAGACAATTATGAATGATAGAGACAAATCAAAATTCATCCTTTTAGTTGCACATTTAGCTCTCCTGCCTTGTGTCACTGGCTCATGTTCAAATATGCAAATATATGTTCTCAAGGTGTATTCTGGTAATACAGAGGGCAAGAATGTTTCAAGGCCTTTGTATCATCTCAATATAACGATCTTAGAATTGATAAAGCTTCCCTTATCGGGGGAAAATGATGTACATATGTTGGCTAGTTATATGGCACCAGAATATGTTGGAGTACTGCACTTATGGCCTATTTGTTTTTATGGCTGAAAAGTGAAAACCTGGCTTAAACAAGGATTTCTTAGATGTTGGATTTTGGTGGCCTGAGGTCCGAATCCTTACTTGGCTACAAAGTAGCCTTAGCAAGCAAATAGGCCCTTAGTTCCAACCAAATAAGTGCAGGGCTAAATTTAAGGAAAAAATAATTCTATAGGGGTACTCTTCAGATAAATCCACGTTTTTATATTTAACAGCACCTCTAAAATAGGACAGCTGAGGATGTGGTTCACTTTTCTGCAAGCATAGGGATGCATCCGAAGTTGGAGCAAGCCTAGCAAGGTAACAGTGCCATTGTGCATTTTCGAATGGATTTTAGGATTGTGCATGTGGGCTTGTGGCCACAGGTTGACTTCGTCTCAAGCTATAGCGAGTTACTCATTAACCTTCATCACATTTTAAGAGTTTAAACACATGAAAAAGCTTTCTAACTGAGCTCATATTCAGTCCTTAATGGATGAGGGGCTCTTATTCCTGTTATTCCTCTGTTCTAAGTTCCTACCCTTCCACATACTCCCTCTGTCCCGCTTTATGTGTCGTTGTGGGTGCTAATTTCTCTATCCACATTTATTGGTGCCATATACCTATCTTTCTGTCCACATTCATTTACTGACAATTGTACTTTGGTAGGAAGTAAAATGACTCTTATAAAGGGACGAGTAGCTCACAAGTGGAATCAATGAGTAAACTCTATGATAATATACTTTTCATAGCCTTTTTTTAAGACGAAGTAGAAATAAAATGTTCGTAAAGTATGAAAAAAAGGAGATTGGCTTGGAGTGCTATGAAAAGTAGACGATGAGTTTGGTTTCGGAGTTGCTCCTAACAAAATCCGGCAACTTGGCTACAACTTAACAAAACGTAATAACAAGAAATGAATGGGTTCACCTCGCCACTGCCGCCGCGCGCCACTCTCCCACATCGAGTCCTCCGCCCCCGGCACGGATGCACCTCGCCATTCCAAGTCCACCACCTCCTCTTCGCCTCTCGTCGCTGCGGCCCACGGCCATGGTCTCGCTCCGCCTCCCCACCGCTGCCACCCCCGCCTCCCGCCAACCCAGGCCCGCAACGGCGTCGCCATCGCCGCCACGGTCGCCGCTGCCGCAGCTGCAGCAGCGGCCAGCTTCACCCTCACGGCCAGGTCCGCAGGCCGGCCAGCCCCGCACCCTACCCCTCTCTGGGCCTCCCTCTCCCTGGCCGACGGGACAGCCCCCGGCTCCGTCGAGCCCCGCACCGGCGCGACATTCCCCGCCGAGGCCGCAGCTGGGCGCCGCCTGCTCGGCGTAGGCCTCCGGAAGACCACCGTCCTCGGGCTCAAGACCATCGACGTCTACGCATTCGGTATTCCGCATTTCCGCTAAAAACGACATCTTGCATCTCTCCATCGTCAGAAAAGTAGATTTTTGAAATGTCACTTTATGTATGTAGGCGTGTATGCGGATGGCAACGATTTGAAACAGCAGCTGAAGGAGAAGTACAGTAAGTTCTCGGCCTCGGAACTGAAGGAAAATGCTGAGCTGATCAACGATACGCTAGAGCGTGACATACGGATGACGGTCAGGCTGCAGATTGTTTATGGGAGGCTGAGTATTGGCTCGGTTCGCAGCGCGTTTGAGAAGAGTGTGGGGAGTAGGCTTCAGAAGTTCGCTGGACAAGACACCAAGGAGTTGCTTCAGAGGTAATTGTGCTTCAGGTCTCTTTTGGTTATGGCTTTGTGGGAGAAATGCTGAAACTTCTTTTTAAGACCTGTTCTGATAAGCTTACCGTGATGTTTTTGTTAACCCAGACACCTTAATTTGTTGCTTTCCATAACATTGTGTAGTGCCACAATTTCCAACCTTTCGTTATAGCTTAACTGAAGAATCAGACCACACATAATGTATTCAGCTTCATATTGATTGATAAAACTGAACTCACATCATATCCCATCTCCACAGATCTTGAATGGGTTATTTGGAGTGGAGCACAGTAAATCTTGTAGGAGTACATATATTCCTCCAGATTCCTATCGCATCTTCCAATACAAACATGAACCTTACATTTACATGGCATGTGCATTGTGCAAGCTTGTTAATTACTTCCTCCAGTTCCAGATGTGGGTCTTTTAGAATTTTTTTTAGACCTTTGACAACACATGGTTAATGTTACTAGATTCGTCATAGTCTTTCATGGTATATAATGCAACCCACCCCCCCCCCCCCCCCCCCCAAAACACCCTATTTAAAATAGTATAGCGAGAACTGAGATGCCAGGATGGTAGATGCTAATACTAAACCATTCAAAACTATGAAGAGTTAGTAGCTGAGAAATTAAGGAGCTCTTTAGGGAAATGATGCTATTATATTGTTGTCATGTATTGAAATTCATTAGTTCGTACATCAAATTTATACCTTGTTCTTCTGCAGCTTTGTTGCACTTTTCAAGGATGAATACAAATTACCAAAGGGGTCTGTGATTGAGCTTTCGAGGGAATCAAACCATGTGCTTAAAATTTCCAGTAAGTTCGTTTCATTTTTCTGCTTGCATTTCTCTTTTGTTGGTTTCAGTATTTAGGTGGAGGGTTTATTTTGTGGCAAGTATCATTATTATATTTGTTCACACAATTGCTCATATGTTAAATCAGATAGTCTGACTTCAGGGAAATGAAGTACTTATCCTCTTATCTAGTTACCCTGTTCCAAAACTTAGGAGATGCCCTTATTTTTCTAAATGCTTGATGGGTTATGTATAGCAAACATCCGACTGATATTATATTTCAAACCATCTAAATTTTGAACTGCAATACTGCATAATCCAATCAGAAGCAGTTGAATCAGCTACTATAATGCTTCATCTCCTCCATCCTACACCCTTTCTCACAAAAACGAGAACTCCTGCTGCCACTGATGACCCACACGCCATTGTGCATCTGTGCCTCCGCCCCTGTCACGGCTACCGTATGCTATGCCTGCACCACTCCCAGCCATTGCATATTTATGTGTGTAGTTGAAGGCAAGGAAATTGCTTCGTATGCTCATGATTAACGAACTCTTTTCTTTATGTGTGTAGTTGAAGGCGAGGAAGTGGGGAGCATTCAGAGCAAGCTCTTGTGCCAGTCTCTATTTGATCTGTATATTGGAGACGACCCCTTTGACAAAAATGCAAAGGATGACATCCATCAAAACATAGCTAGCATTCTTAAAAGTTAAATGGGATGCTTGAGGTCACATGGAACTGGGAAATTTTCAGGGAAGGATATTGTAATTCTAGCAGAGGTCATACTACGTGCATTCAGAATCATATCTGTGCCCACTGCCCAGTGTTAATTTATATTTGCTTCTGCTTCTGGAGTTGAACTTCCTTCCATAAAGAAGGAAAAGAATAAGAAAGCCCAGGTGCTACCTACTACGTAAGAAAAGTTTGGGCATCCATGTCGATTGCGAGTTGAATTCTGTTGTTGAGAATTACTGGTACGTATATTCTTGTGACAACCTGTGATGTTGCTGTACACTTTTAAGCCTAATTAGTCTACGATTGGATAATAATTGTCAAATACAAACAAAAATGCTACAGTGCTTTTCAACTCCACTTTTCACAATCTAAAAAGAGCTGCTTCCATTCGCTGACTGCTGGCGGATGGTAGTACCTCCTATTTCTGTGCTAACCTTTTGCAAGAACAAGAATAGCTGATCCGAATCCACTGTTTTCTAAGGATATATGGTCTGATTTCTGAACTGACCCACATGTACTCTGATGATTTGCATAGAAACAGTTTTTTATTTTCATCTGCCAAATCTGCCAATAGCTGTAAACGATCAGTTGTAACATCTGCTGAAGTGTACAGCGACATCACAGGTAATCCAAAAAATCCAGTTTTTGCTTCCTTCGCCTGAAGGTGACTTGCACGAGCAGACGAACCCCGGTTCCTTGTGGCTGACGCGCATGATGCGAATACGTTTGCGTGGCTATACGGATTCCACAAGCCTCCCAGACCAAACGGATATGCCTTTCCGCCCAACAAGAACGAGAGGTGGCGACCGGGCCGGCGATGCAGAATTGGAGGTGGACGCCATCGTCACGCGGCTCGCGTCCTCGTCGTCGATCGGTTCGCAGCGCGGTTTTCTGTCGCTTCTCGCGTGCACGAAATCGAAATCTCGCCGCCGTTGCTTTCGGCAACCGGGGGATCGGCTCCTGCGACCCCGTCGTGGCTGGTTTGCCTCTCCGTGTCTCTCCTCGCAGAGGCCAGCGACGGGCAGCAATGATGGCGAAATTGCAGTGTGGTCACGTCTCGATCGAAAGAAGATAGCGTTCCACGTGAAAATGAAAAACAGAACATTTTGTACCTTTGTGTGCGATGTTAAGAGAAAAACAAGGGTGTGAGGACGAGGTAGCAGGTTTAAGGTCGACCTCAACAAATGAAGAGGAGGCTCGAGGTTGAAAGTGATCTTAGTAATAAACGAGAGAAGAAAATGAATCTTGGAACGTCAGAAAAGGATGCCATCGTTGATCCCACGCCGTGAATATCAAGAAGCCAAAGCCAAGGGAGAGTGACTAGTATGGCAGTCATCTATGACTGGTATGGGTATGGCAATCATCGATCAGGAGTTCCGAACATTGGATGACAATGTTTCATTTGACCACATAAAAACAAAATCTAGTGGCCTGTAATGCTTTTGATTTGCTTGCTAGTAGTATAGTAGTATAACTTATCTGTACATTTTCTCTAGGATCAGGATATCAAATTTCCTAACCACTTTGACTTATGTTCTGTTTGGCAAAACTCAGAAAGCTAGGCATTTGTAGCTCTAAAAAAATCTTAAATATAAGGTTAAAGATATGTTCAGAGAATTTAGCTCCAAACCGGCTAGCTTTTGGTCTACTAATATAGCTTTTACAATTCACCAACACTCAGATTGTAACGATCCCATAGACTAATCGAGATGTTCTAATATACATTCTTGGAATGTACGCGAGTTAATTGTCACGAATCTAGTCTAGTCGTCAGCATCTGGGCGATGATGACGTGGCTCGACGCTAAAATAATTTTTTCTACTACACTTTAGGCCATGCTTGAATTCATTATTAGATGATTAATTAATAGATCATATCTAATATTTTTTGAGATTAGATCATATCTAATATTAGCTAACTAATAACTATTAGCTACCTATTATGTTTAGATGCGCAACTAATAAAAAATGCTACTAAAACAACTATTAGTTGTTATGATTTGATTTGGTCCAACTAGTAAATAGTAATGTAGTTAACATCTAAAGGATCAGCTAACAATTAGCTATTTTATTAATTGTATACTTTTTAGATCCAAACATGACATTAATTCACACTTTTTAAAAGAGAAAAAAAGGTTAGCAGATACTCATAAAACTCTCCCCGCATTGAAGATAGAATTTCTACTAGTAGTTTTAGCGTTCAAGCAATCACGTCAATTTTCTCCTCATCAGTTACCTTTGTCCCCCTGAATACGCATGTTTCCGTTTGCGTCTGTGCCTGACGGCCCGACGGTGTAAATCGTGAAACCCCGGGCACGTAAGCGCACAAGAAACGGAAATCCGTTCTCACCTGGCCTCCTTTTCCTCCCTGCGCTCGCGAAAAAGCTCGTCTTTTCAGGTGGAAGGAACGATTCCTCTGTTCCCCGCGCCTCGCCGGGCTCGTGCTGCTCTGCGCGCCTTCACCAGGACGGTGAAGAGCCGTTTCCGCGCCAAACGGGAAGCAAAGCTCGCGCGCGCCCTTTTTCCCGGTTCATATAGCGCCGGCGCCTGGCTCAAGCACCACAGGTCGCTGCTCAGATCTACGAGGCAGCGGCAGAGGGGAGGGACCTGGAGCTTGCGCCATGGGGCCTACCGTCGGCGCCGGCGAGGAGCACAAGGCCATGTCAGGTGAGTGAGTCGATCGGCTGCGGGCTCTGGGGAGGAGGGGTCGTGTTGTTTGGTCCGCCCATTGTTCTTGGAGATACGCCGTCTGGTTTAGTTCTTGTGTTTTAAATCATCTTGCGCTGTTCATACTTGGCATCTGTGGTGTGGAATTATGGAAATCGTTGCTGCTGCTCGAGCTGCGAATGCGTGTCTTTGAGGTTTTCCTACAAAGTTGGAAAATTTCAAAAAAAAAAAAAAAAAATCTAGTTTGTACCTACAAATTGGGATTGACGATACGTAGCCCCTTCTATTTTAGGAACAACACAGTGACTTTTTTTGTTTGGTTTATTTCTTGTTCTTGCCCGCCCGCGATTCAAACCAGAGTAGAACCGCTCTTTTGAGTAGCGAAATTGCATGCTTGGTATCGGTTCGTTTCGGTCAAGTGATTTTTTTTTTTAATTCAAGGATTGGATGCTTTAAGAACACCCTTTGAAGGTTAAAACTTAAATTCTCTCTAAAAAGGTCAAAACTTAAAACTGAGGTTTTCCACTGTTTCAAGTTTGATTTTAGACCGTATCTTGGCTGTTGGCGTCTGAGGGAATTATCTTTATTTACTTGATTTTTTTTCTTCGGACTTAATTTTACAGGATAAAATATTGTCATCTAGGAGTGGTTTTACTAATTTGTTTTTTCGCCTCTGTGGTATGATTTCAATGCAAACAAATTTCACTGAAGCCTCCTTTCGAAATCTGTGTTATGGAAGGTAGCTGCCATTTTTCCCATGCATTGCAGAACTTGCGTAATTACCATTTACGATATGTGAAGCAGTTACATATAGAAGGTTAATGATTTGGAGTGTGTATGGCACTGCAGGATGAGATGAAACCATAATTTTTCTTGACACTTTGCTAACCGAATAGTGAATAATGAGATACTGCAGTGTAGTCCATGCTCTAACCAATGCATTTTATATTTCAGAGCTCCGGGAAAAACATCGTGTGGACCTAGAGGGGCTAACAGTTACATCACGACCATTCAAGACATTGGCATTCTTTGTGTTAGCCATTGCTCAGAGTTTTGAAAGAACGTGTTCATCTGTTCTGAAAAAAGGTTCCCGGTTAAAAATTGCAGTGCCTTTGGTTGCTGCTACTTGGGTTCTGCTCTTGTTCACTGATGGCCTGCATGAAAAGGTACCATCTTCTTTTAAATTAATCAAAACATCTGTGTTTCACAGGATTATTAAGAATAGTCTGAGTGACATAGATATTAGATAGTTACGATAGTTAATGTTGCAAGAAAGCTTTGCCCTTTTTGTATTCTGTTTGACACGAATATCTGAAAGTGGATGACAAACTGCAGTCTGTTTTTTACTTTTTACTCTTTAGGCTGCTATATTTGGGGAAGCCCTAAAACCATCTGCCATTTAGCAAATTTTCTTGCAAACTGTTCAAGAGAATTCCATCTACATTGCTATAGCTTGGTCATCATAATAATTGGTTGCTTCCAATATCTCCCATTGTGTGTCCAATATGCAGCTTGGATAAACATGGTATGTTGTCATTGATGCAGAATCTACAGGAGCTACTTTGGTATGTGAGGTTTGGATTGTGGTGGATCATACTAGGGGTTGCTTCATCGATTGGATTAGGTATTACAAAAAGTTTCAGATGTGATGAAATTGTGCATTAGGAATTTAATTAGTTGATTTAAATATAACAAGAGTTTCTGCTTACACTCTAATTATCTTGCAGGTTCTGGTTTGCATACTTTCATAATGTATTTAGGTCCCCATGTTGCCCTGTTTACTATCAAAGCGGTTCAGTGTGGTAGGGTTGATTTAAAAAGTGCTCCTTATGACACTATTCTCCTTAAAAGGAGCCCATCCTGGTTGGAGAAAGACTGTCTGCAGTTTGGACCCCCAATTTACCATGAAACAATTCCATTCAACAAAATACTGCAAGAAGTTTGTCTCGAAGCTGTTCTCTGGGGCATTGGAACTGCACTTGGAGAGCTTCCTCCATATTTTCTCTCAAGAGCAGGTTTTGTTCATACTGCTCTGTGTACTAACTATACCATAATTTACTTGATTATTACAGCTGTTTTCTCTTGCTTGTCCACTTGATCCACCTCTTCCACTTTGAGTTATTGCCTCATCGGTTAAGCTAAAAAAAATACGATTCTACCTCTTGCCTATTTTTATGATAATAATACCACTTTTCATTGAAGCATACTTGTGCTAGGATTTCCTGGCCAGAGTAGCGAACTAAAATTATGTCTTTATAGGATTTCCTTGTCTCCTTTCAGTTTTGTAGATATAAACAATGATATCTTCGTATTATACATGAAAATGGTAATCATCTTATTAGATATCACAGGCTAAGTCCCCCTTCTACTAAGAAATTGAAATCATTTATGACCCA
Organism: Themeda triandra; assembly: GCA_018135685.1. Taxonomy (NCBI): domain Eukaryota; kingdom Viridiplantae; phylum Streptophyta; class Magnoliopsida; order Poales; family Poaceae; genus Themeda; species Themeda triandra. Next base: position 1,040,570 of record JAENPR010000127.1, read on the forward strand.
TGGGGCTTATATAGGTATCAAAGGAAAGGAATAGTGAGCTTGTTTCTGTCCAAAGAGTTTTAAAGCTCTCCCGCCAGCAGGGTTATCTAGCTTACAATTTAACCACAACAATACATCATATAAAGTTAAATTTAGGATCAATGTACCTTACAAGATTGTGCCATTGGTTAAAGGTGTCAGCTTGAATGATGCAGTAAGCCTGCTTTTTCTAAGTATGTGTGTTGCTGACTCCTTTTAAATATTGAACCACAGCTAGCATGTCAGGCCGTGTAATTGATGAGTTAGAAGATTTGGATGCTTCTACTTCAGAAGGTTTTCTATCATCAACTTTACGTCAGGCCAAACGATGGCTCATGTCTCATTCACAGCATTTAAGCTTCACTCTAATCTTGCTACTTGCTTCGGTTAGTATCATTCTGTTGACAGTTAAAGTTTGTTTGTTCAAGTCATATTTTAGTATGTTGCATTTTTACCCTACTTGCTGATTTGCTTTGTATCACCTTGCCAATTGAGGCTGTAATAAGGTGAAGGCCCATTTAAATCGTTGAAGAAACTCACATTCACTCTTTGCAGACAAAGGAAACATTTTAAAACTTAGACATTTGCATGACTTATTGTTAAATATTTTGAACTTTTGGTCTAACCAAAGTTTTATACTTATTGACATATTATTTCTTTCCTTATGAGATGTATGACATGGAGAAACTGTATAACTATTTCTTCTGTCAGGTGCCAAACCCTCTATTTGATCTTGCCGGTATGTTGTGTGGACAATTCAACATCCCTTTCTGGAAGTTTTTTCTAGCAACTTTGATTGGAAAGGCTATTATTAAAGTTTGTATCCAGGTTCGTCAAACTTCTTGGTGCAATTCATATATTTGCATTCTGCTGTGAATTGTAGTCATATAGTATCATGCAGATTTCTTCTCATCTCCATTAAGCCAACTGACTATCAATTACAAATCATTTATATAGACTACATTGGTGATTACTCTCTGCAATAACCAACTTCTTGATTTGGTGGAGAAAAGGCTTATATGGGCATTTAGCAATGTTCCTGGAGTGGCATCTGTCCTTCCATCTTTAGTTTCCAAGCTGAAGATGGCCAAAAATAAGTTTTTATCAGCCCATGTTGCTGGATCAGCTTCTAGTTCTGTTAAGGTATGAATTCCACTCGACTTCAGTTACAAAAATCCGAAATTTACTGCAGCCATATGCTTCACTTGCCCGCTCTTTAAAGTGATCTGACGGTAGTCCTTAGGACGGTGGTTATGTTTCATTATTTTTACCATTGTCCACTCTTTAGGGAATATATCACACCATGGAAAGGTGTGCAATAAGTTGTTATAAAATTAAGCTCAGTGATTTACTCTACCTTTTATTATCTTGCCGTCGTCTTTGTTGCCCTTACATTATTTCAAAATGTTCATATTGTTTAATCCATGTTTAGGGAAAGAAGTGGAATCTGTCATTCTCTTTGGTCTGGAATACCCTGGTCTGGCTCATGGTTGTAAACTTCATTATCCAGATAGTTACTTCTACAGCACAGGGTTATCTCAGGACACAACAGGAGCAAGAGATCAATAAAAAGTTAGAAACCGAGCTTTCTGCCTCTGAACCTTCTTCTGGCTTATCAAAATGATTCAGCCTGGGTACCGATCTGGTTTCTCCATTTGTGTATATACTTATATCAAGTTTAGAGAGGAAAATTAACATGAAGAATGTGGTAACTGACTAGGAAATTCAAACAGTGCTCATCAACTGTTTGCTGCTACTGTTCTTCAGGAAAGTGCAATGATACATCAACCATCAGCTCAGCTGAAGACTAAAGGCTTCCTGAACTATTGTAGTGCACTAGCTATTGATGTATTTCTTTAAAAAATTGAAAAGCTTAACTAGTGCTAAAAATATATTGCCGCCCCAGCTACAATTGTGAGTTTGTGGCCTTTGTACATAGCAACAAATATATTAAGGGAAGAAAATATCTAATGATACAAGTTAGTACCTGATTTTGTCTCCGCATTGGTAATGATCCCTTCTTGTGTCGAGAAATCTGTCCTTTCTACATTGATGGCGACGACGATGAGATTTCTGTTCCTGTCAATGCACACCCCACATGCCAGGTGGTTAATGGAGAAAGTTTGCATCTTTATCATCTGTTCTCTTCAGCTCCTTTTCTGTGTAATGTACCAGAGTCCAGCTTCTGACGCAACTTCACAGGGGAAATTATTGCTCTGCTTTCCCCATGAGGTTCACCTCTGAAAGGTATGTTGCGCGCGCCATGTTAATCTGATCTGACAAGAAAATTTGTTGATGAAAGGGATGGGCAAGAGTTCTAGATGAAACGATCATTTTTGCGCTTGCTTCAACTATTTGTGTTTGATTGAAAGCGGATACTTGCTGATTGCCTGATTGAGCAAATGATGCCGAAGGCTTTTTGCCCGGAAATGAACAGGTCACTACTGTTTGTGATGTACATCGGCCTAAACAGCTCGAGATAAAATGTCTATGTTGGGCCACTCTAATTCACCCTAGTACCCTACCATGTAGCTGAACATTCGATGGCTATGTTAGATTTAAAATCTGCATCGTTACTTTTGTTTTTGCGTAAGCCTGATGCAAAACAAAAACTCTTTGGCTCCGAAATGTTCAGTATTTTCAGAACAAAATTGCTCCTTCCATGAAAGAACAAAACACTCAAACAGTTATGCCATAAATACCAAAGGGCATACAACTGAAGCGTAAAATATATAACGACCACTGCACTAGAGATTCGCGTTTAAACGTCATTTAACATACTGTATGCATATGCAGGCATTATCACCTGAGGAACAAGTTGTACTACTGCAGGTACAAGGTAGTAGTATACTCCTATATTGCAGCTCAAAAAAGGAAAAGGTGATGAATGAATGCAGTAAATCCACGGCGGCACAGCCACACCTTCTGAGCCCATGCTATTTGCACACAGCCTCTCCTATAAAGTAACAGTGCAATAGTACAATTCTAAGTTAGTCAAAGTTTTTCTAGCTTAACCAAATCGATATGTGATGAATGGATCGGTCACAGTGAGTGAAATTAACTTCATGTAGAGCTGAAATTGTACGCTTTCACATTGCCTAGTGGCTTAGGGCATTGTCCTTTTTACCGTCCACGGTCGATGCAGTGCCCTGCCCACGACGCGTACTGGATTGTAGCGTAGCAGCAGCAGCGTAGCAGCAGAACTAGATCCTAGCAAGCCGAGCTGAACTGAAGGGGAGAGTACAAAGGCTTTCCTGCAACCTAGGGCCTAGGAGAATACGATTTCTGCTCTAGTAGTAGGAGTATGAAACTACAGTCCACAACAGATCTGCAATACAGTGCTCGTACCAAACCTATTTTGCAGTAGGTTTCTAGGGATTCACGCCAAAATATAATACCTGTGTTTTTTTCCTTGCAAAAAAATGAATACACTGTACGCGTACAATATCATATACAGTCATATAAGGTTGTACAAAGGGTACATGAACTTTTCCAGTATTATGATTTCTTCTCTGAGATGATACCAATTAGCTAATCTTCCAACCTCATCCTTTATAGTGTTATTTATTTATTTATTTATTTATTTATTATTTTGTCACTTTGAAATGTTGGTATTCTAGGGGTAACATGGCAGGCATATTTTACGCTTGATAATACGCAGCAGTCATGGTCCACAAATGATACAATAAGTTAGCAACTACTACTGCTCTCTCTGGAAGTACACTAATGATGTTATTAAAATTTAAGACGTTGTTAGGCAAAGCCATTCTGGATCAGTCTTTCCTCTTTCCTGCCACGCTACTCCTGTTAACTGCTCCAGACTCCAATTTGGTCCCTGTCAACCATTGCAACTAAACTACCATAATACTCTACATCTATATATACGATAGCCACTAACACGTACTGTACTTGTAAAGTAATCGCCATGGCACACCAGTATAAACAAACAAGTTGGGCAGCAGAGAGATGGGCAATTGTTTAGTGATGCAATTGTTTAATGATGAGGATAATCTTGGCGCATAAAGAAGTCCCAGGGCTTAAACAATGGTTGTGTGAGGATGGCCGTGCATAGCCCCATCATTATACAAAGGTTTCAGATGTGTGTGTTCTTCGTAGCTATAATTGTAGTGGTCAAACAAAGGTTCCCAGCCTTGCACTTGCCCTAAATAATTGGGCCCACCACCAAGTATTTTGTACCTAGTGGTAAACACAAAAATGATATTATATTATATACATGTAGAGTATCAGGCAAGTAGAATATTGAGGGATTTTTTTATGGCGCCAACAAGCTTGTGAGGATCAAGCTCTTGTGAAGGTGGCAGCAGCTGCATTTGGGTTGCTTGTCCATGTCAATGGTGGGCCTTGGGAAAATTTTAACCTAGAAACATGATCCAAGATATAATATAGAGGCTCTATAATATAACCCTTGGGCCTAATATACTATGCACAAAGAACACAAAGATTAGAGCCAATTCACATCGAGTTGCCTACCACAGCATTAGTTTATTTGGCGACGGTAGTATATGCTAAAGAAACTGGACAGGGAAAGAGCCTTTCAAGCATTGGGCATCTCTTTTCTTGAACCTCATTATCATGTTTTCAGCCTTTCAGTCTTTTGTAGCCCCTGCTCCCTCACTCGCCCAATAGGATGCAGCTGAGTAGCATTAGGACGTCTCAAAATAATACAAGGGGCAATAATATAATCAGAAAAATGTATACATCCAAGAGATATGGTGATCCGTGCTGAGTGTGTTCGATCGATGTGATCTTATGAGTATGCATGGCTAGTGAGTAGGATTTTCACATTTATATCGATCAATTGCTTGCCCCACAAATGATCAGCCGGGGTCAGGTTCATTGTAAAATAAAAAAAAAATTATTTAACCATCTCTGTAACACAGCAATCGTTTTCTAATTTTTTTTCTATTGTAAACCGAAGGTAAAATACAAAGGCCGTTCTAGAAAATAATTAAAAGAAAACACAGAATTATGTATATATATACAAACCTAAACAATGACCTACAATTTAGAATGAAGGAAGTATTTGTATTTTTATAAGTCAACATATAAAAACAGTTTTGACTTGGCCAAAAGAGCTCTATTTTGAATACAGATAATCGTGAGTTGAATTTAGTTCTATACATCCGGAATTAGATAGTCTAAATGTGGAGTAAAAAAGTGGTAGAGCAGAGACAGTTAGGTTGGTCCAACTTTCAAAAGGTAAGATTCCGTGAGATAATCATCAAGATTTAATACTTCACCTCATTTCCCAGGTTTGAAGCAATGAGCCAATGAGCATTGTCGCTGTCATCATTGCTCCATTAGCGAATCTCGTGGACGTTCATTTCCCCCGTCTTTTACTCCTTTCTATGGTTGATCTTTCACTTATTTCACAGAATATGTATTTCAATTCGACGTACTGAAAAAGTGAAAAGTAGTAAGTCACACAACGAGATAAGAAAACAAAAATTATTGATGTTTTTTTTTCTTGATTGAATCTTTTACAGTGGATTTCGCTACTTGCTCGCAATGGTTAGGTGGCTAGCAGCTCGTCTTGAATCTTGATCTCGCCCCTTGACTTCTCATCGAATGGCTTTGAATGGTTTACCGAATATACATCTGTGTGCACTCTTGCCCACTAAAAAAATAGCATAAATGAAGTTAGTGCTACATCTGAACTGGACACTAGTGAAGAATCCATGGTATTTCTCGGGTGCGGATCCAAGCCACATTGAGATTTATATATATACTACTAGTAGTAGTACAGTAGAATATAAAGAGGCCTAGTGGAATTGGCAACCATATTTTTATGTGGAATCTTTTGTACCATTAGGCTGGCTAGTTAAATATATACATAAACAATGAATTGTGCCTCCGATTTTTAAGTGACGTGATAGTACAGCATGATTTTCTTAAGATAAAAGGAGCATACACGTATCCTTTCGCTATCTAGCCAGTGATACACGAATTGCTGAATATTGTATCCCTATCGATCCAATTATATTATATATAGGGTAATCACCTCCCTGATGTCTTATTGACAGCTGATTTACTGTCCAAGAAACAGACAAAGACGGTTCTAGATTTCAAGTATTTTATTGATCGACCGAAAGATATTTATATTTTCGTTTCATTGTTTCTGGAGTCCTATAGTCAAGTCAACGAGTAATTAGCATCTTGAACGGAGAGGGAGTGGCTCGCTATGCCACTTTCCAATTAAAAAAACATTTAGGTAAGTGCATATGCTTAAACTCATGGGCACATACGTGATGATCTCATCATGATTAATTGGAGACAACATGTTTGTTTCTTAAAATCTGAAGATTTGTGATTGCTTGTATAGAAACTAAACTGCCGAGGTACATACTCCTTACAAAACAACAAAATTTCACTTCATAGTTGTCATACTATTTATCTTAATTTCAGAAGAGTCAGATTGAGGTTCCATTTTTTATCGTCATACACACATACTCCGTTCAATTATTGGATTTACAATTTGTTTATATAATAAGGATGGAAATATATAAGTGAAACAAGCAAGAAGCTTTGACATATCACATATATACTGTGTTGGGCAATTTGGACTTCCTGCAATGATAAGATTTTCAGGGGTATTGATAACTCTATCCAACGGTGTAAAAGGTTTTTCAAGCAGGAGTTTGCTCAGGTTATCCTTAGAGCAAAAGTTGAAGTGCAACCACATTTATCTTCATGGCTAGAAGCTTTTGTGTAATAGTGCTTATTTTCTTTGTAACCTTCTTTGTTTCCTAGCTCTCCTGCATGGAGCTTGTAATTTCGTTTGTAAATACTCTTTGTTTTAAATAAATCCCAGTAGGGGCGCAAGCCCCTCCTGTTCCCTCAAAAAAAAAACATATATACTGTGGAAAATGAAACGAGACAAACAAGCATGGGTTGAGAAAAGAACAAACAAAGACACCTAAAAAATACAAACGGGTGAGGACACAAAAGAATGTTCTCTTTAATTTTTCGAGAAAAAGGAGCATGCTTTGTACTAAAGTTTAATCTCCATCCATCGAGAGCAAACAGAAAAAAGAAAAGAAAAGGCATGACGTGAATAGGGAAAAGTTCACTCTCGAGCCATCGAAAAAAAAAATATATGTATATACTATACCCTGGACCCCTAGCAACAGTCCACTATATTTGTAATTTCAGCTTCAGAGCAACAAGGAAAATCATAAAAGTCATTTTTACTCATGAGCTACGTCCAAGTACCCAACTACACACTATGTTTAGGCATGCTAAGAGCTAAAAGCTTGGACAAGACACCAAAAGTAAAAAAACGTGGGCCCAAAAAAAGACACACATGAAAAAGGATCAAGAAGTGACTAATTGAGAAGGGACAAAACAAGCTAGCTGCATGAGGAGCATAGAAAACAAAGCCATATGTGCATCATCGTCTTTAGTCATTGCTTAGGCCACCATGTGGTCAAATAATTAACGAGTGTGCACTATAGTATATACTAATGTGTGGCTTTGATTGGCCTTCTTTTCCATCTACCTGTGAGTGTGTGCTAAGGTCATCACCCAACCCCTAATGACGTGTATATATATGCAATATATGCAAATATATATAGGTTGGACCCAGCGATCAAGGGAGCGTTCACTCATGAATAGACCTGCAATGTGCAGACAAGATAATTTATCCTAGAGATGCGTATACATCCTTGTCATATGCCATGAGGTAGCTCACAGTCTTGGTTAGGTCCACAAAGCAAGGGTGCGGACCACACAAAATTGCCTAGATCCACTCGATCATGTGGATGTCGATATTTGATATAGTTTCGACACTTGGTATTTTAAGATGAAAAAAAAAACTCATCATGCTTGATGTGTCATGTTGGTGGTTGTATAATTCTAACAACACAAAAAATGAACAATGATGTGTGAATAAATTGTGTTTGGTATACACCCCTTGTTTTTAAATATATGTGATTTTACGACAAATTATGAGGTCCAAAATTGTGATGACATCGTGCATTTATAAAAGGAGAGAGCACATGTTATTACTAACAAAAAAAATGAAGAAAATATCTAAAAATTCCCTATCACATCGAATAAATTGGATGCTTATTTTACATGGTGGGTTTTCATTTGTCAAAAACATGTAGTATAAACATAATTGTTGTCCATACTTTCCTAATTAATATCGTATTATTTATCAAGCATTATACTTCCTCTCCCAAAGGCAATCCTAGGTTGTTATGACAATTTAAGATGGATTGTTAAGAAAATTGAGATAAATGAGCCTAGAAATACAAAGATGTGAGGCATATTAATTAACTAATAAATATAGTTTTAATTTAAGATCAATCTCTAGTGTTATAAGTCAAATATTTTTAAGTTCAACTATCGTTGAGATTTAGACACCAAATTAGTATTATTAGATACACCACAAAAATATATTTTTTATAATAATACTTATTTGGTACTATAAACATTTATGCTCTATATAATATAATTATAGAAAGTAATTTATCTGGGGACAAAAGGAGGACGGGCTAGAAATGCCTTGGACATCTGTTAGGGCATTCATAATGCGACTTCTACTGTGAGTCAAGACTATTTATTACTTTTCTATTTATTGTATTTTTCTTGATGTGGCGGTATATTTATTGAAGAGAGAGACAGAAAAACCAAGACTCAAGTCTTATTTAGGCTTTATGTCACAATCTTCGAGGTAAATATCTTTACGTCAAGAAAAATCTGATAAATAGAGGAGTAATAAATAGTATTGACTGTGATAGAAGTGCTGACGTGGGACTGCCCTTATACTATTTGAGGACTGAACACACATGAACACTTCTTGTTTTGGTTAAAAATGAATTAGCGCAACGGCTACATCCTACTACTGGATGCTTAGGTAATCAGCGAGGATTCCCCCTGCCCAATTAATCAATCAACCCAAGAAGGGTCCATGTGCCTTTGGTGGCGTTCAAAAGACGACCATCCACCGGGAGGAAGAGGAGGAAGTCGCCTGCACGTCAGAGCATGAGCCGTAGAACAAGTGGATCCCAATATAGAATTCTCCCAAGATGAGCGCATCAAAGGTTGCTGCTGTCCCTTTTAAAAATTTAAAAAATGTAATACTTGGGTGCGTATAAAAAGATGGGGAGCGGATGGATAGCAACGGCACCCACCAGTCCACCGCCCACAGCTCCACAAAGACGAGCAAAAGAAACAGCTAGAAGTAGAAGCTGGTGCGTGCGTGGTGTGCCTGGCTGGCAGGCCCTTGCTTTCCCCCTCTCTTCTCTCCTCTCTCGCGTTATAAAAGCGACGAGGCAGTGTTGCGAAGCGCGTTTCTTGGTGCGCCTTTTCGTCCTTCTCCGTCCGTCAAGCTAGCGTGCCTTCCGGCCGCCGGTGAAGATGAAGAATAGTGCTCCCTGCGCTGGTTGAGAAGAAGCGAGCTGGCGGTGGCGGCCCCTCCGGTCCGGCGTTGCGGCGCCGTCCATGGCGAGAGCGTCCGCCGGCCAACCGGGATGGCGGGATCAATCGTGTTGGCGCCGGTGTGAGTGAGACTGGTGCGTGGTGTCTGTTCAAGTCTCCAAGAGCAAGGTACGTATGTTGAAGCTGCTTTGGTTGCCGCCGCGTTTTGGCCCGGCGTCGTGCTCGTGCCTTCGACGTTTGGTGCTGGCCGCGGCTCCACACCACGCCGTCGAGCCGCCGGTGGGCCGGGAGGCAGGCGGGCCGCCTACTACTGCAAGCTGTCTTCGGCGTTCTGCATCCACAAGGCCATCTTGACGGCGAAGGGAACCGGCCGGCCGGAGCAGTACCACGGGTTGGTCGTCTCGGGCTTCCTTCCGTGTCAGAAGAGCACAGCAGCCGCGACACGCAGTTCGAGGCCGGCTGCCGGTGACCTCATCACCCTCAGCTTTCACAGGAGAATCACTGCATCTGCATCAGCATCACTACTGGCTTCTGGCTTTCCTTTATCAAAAAAAAAAAAAAACTGGACTTTTGGCTTTCTGCGCCGTGCAGGCTCATGTTCTTGTGTCTTGCTTCCGTCCACTGGCACTGGCAATTCAGTTCCGCCTCCTGTACTCCTGTACTCTCCCTTGCAATTTTCGCTACCGTCTTGTTCCAATGTTGCCACTGATCCTGATCGTCTAGAGCGTGGGCTCTACGTTGCCGTCTCTATCCGACTATCCCGCTCCCTCTCGCAATCACTCTCGTTCACAGATTCACTCGCAATGTGCAGAAAAAGAGGAAATTGACCGCGACAACGCCTGGTTCTACATCAAAGCTGTAGCCAATGCAGTCATGGTCGCTCCACAGTCGATAGTCGACGACGACACAGAGATCTACCGACAAAGTTGAACAGGGACGATTCCGCGAATAAAATAGCGTCTTTTCTCGAGCAGTTACACGCATGTGCCTTGTGATGAACCGATGGCACTAACAACAGTATAAATATTGTACTCTAATCAACTGATGACAGCAGATGAATTAAATACAAAATTACAGCGCCAGTTTACCTACCCTGACGTGTGAGCTCAGCTGATCCGGCCATCAACGAGTCCACATCCGTACCCTGGATTTATTATTAAATTTATTTATTTATTTATCACATCAATCCATCCAGCAAAAGAAAATTCCAGGGGGGCCCTTTTGGTCCTCGCACGGCCGGCCCCGCGCGCACCCGCAGCGGCCCGTGCCCGATCGCCGTCCGCTTTTGCTCGCCCGCGCGCCACACACACACCTCCCCAGTGAACCAGCCGTCCGCAGAGGATCCGGCAGGGGACCCGCCGCGGCCTACGACCACGTGCCCGCTTGGCAAGATCCGGTGCTCACGTGAGTGGCGTGTGGTCCCGTGCCCGCCCGGCGCCCCCACCCCTGCCCCACACGCTTTTCCCACCACCGAACGAACCCGCCCCGCGGCCGGGCCCACCGGCCGCTGGACCGCTGGGAGAAAACAGCAACGGGATTGACACGGGGGCCGGCGGGCCCCACGTGTCACTGGCCCACGCCAACAGGGAAAGGCGCCCGCGAGCGGGACGACCCCGGCTTTTCCTTGCCCTCTTTTTCCGTTCTCCGTCCTCCCCGCCGTGGAGCCAGTGATGAGATAAAGAAAAATATAAAAAAATGAACCATGGGAAGAAATAATATTTTTTTCTCCGGCTTATCCTCTGGGAGGGCCCACCACATCCGCCCCCCACCCTCTTTTTGGCGGTGGTGGAGGCGGTGCACGACAGCACATGGTGGACCGCGCCCACGCGTGCCCCGTCACGCGGAGGGCCCAGGGACCTCTGTTAACTCACAGTCACAGCTAGCTAACCGCGCGCGATTACCAGCTGGTGGCTGCTGCTGCGTGCAGTGCGATCCATCCAGCTCGCACGGGCGGGCCCACGGGGTCGTATCTGGAGCCCGGCGGATCTGGCGGAGAGCGCTGCCGCCGGGAATGGGCCCGGCGCTGTGAATTTTGACCCGCCCGCCTGCCTCCGCCCTGGCCCGCGCGCCTGGGTACCAAAAGCAGGCGTGCCGGCGTTGATGGGCTGCCATGCCGCGCGCTCGCTTGCCTTTATTGGCGATGCCGGGGCAGGGAGACCGGCATCCACACGTGTTCATATCGCCCCTCCCAGCGAGCGAGGAACCCGTGGGGTACCCGCCGCGGTTAAAACTTAAAAGCGAGAGCGGTGCGGCTATTAACACCAATTTATTTACGGAAATTAGTTACTGCGATTGGTCATCGGTGTGAAAAACACCAATTTGATTCCATCTTTGATTTTGTTTATTAATTTTGGGATCAGAAGCAATTAATACAGTATTACAGTATTAATTAAACGAGTAACTTTTACTCTATCCATGTCACTGTTTACTACTGATCATTAATCATTGAGTATTTGAAACGGTGACGTCTTCACGATCTGTTGTCTCTGGCGGACAACTACGTATCGCAACAGGACTACACACCACGTACCACTACTCTACAAAATTGACCGGTCTTGCTAATTAAACGCCTTCAAAAAAATTGCAAGGGTAAATAAATATTTTATTCGGGGTAGGCGAGTGGGAGCGGTGAAGGTTGGTGGCTAGTGTGGGCTCTCCTTGTGACGTCAGCCTCGCTGCCACGTCGGCGCCCACGAGCAGCACAATAAACAAAAGCGGGGGCACGGACGCGGGTCCCACGCTCCGTCCCCTTCGGCCCCACCGCCACTGCCCTGCCTGGCTGCCTAGAGACTAGAGAGAGAGAGGGGAGACTTTCCTTCGCTTTTAACCCACCACCCGCAGCAACCGGTGCGAGGTCGCGCCACGTTAGCACCGCGCGGGAGGTAAAACAGCCGCGCGCAGTGTCCAGATCAGGTCCATTCGGCGCGCGTGGGCCCCGCCAAAAGCGGACAACCCATCCATTTAAAATCATTTCTCTCTTACGTTCTCAGCTGGTTAATAATTAATTTTTTAATTTATAAAAAATGGCGCGTTGTGCAGCAGCCCGCCTCGGCCCCGTCCGTCCCCCACCCACCTGCTACTGCCGGTGGACGCTGAGATTTTTCGCGGCCATGCGAGACCGCCACGTGTCGGTCGCGGCCCATGCTTGAGCCGTAAGGAAGGGGGCAGCAGAGGCAGAGGGGGAGAGATTTTATTTTGCCTCCGGGGTGGGTGGGGCCCTGTCAGAATCCGACGGTGGCGAGGCGCGCCACGGTGGCGCCGCGGCGCCGGGCCCGTCGGATGCGGGATCGCTGGGGAGCGCGGATCTGGACCGTCCGATCCGGGCGTGCGCTGCGACAAAAAGAAGATGAGGTGAGGCGGGCGCCTAGAAAGGGTACCCCGCGGGGAGGGAAGCGGCCAGACGACGCCCACACCAACAAGAGAGAAGAGAAGGGAGAGGAGAGGCAGCGCGCGGCACGCAGCCGGGAGGAAGAGAGCGAGAGGCGAGGCCTCCGGAGCTTGTAGTAGAGGAGCAGAGAGGGAGAGGAAGGAGGAGCCACGAGAGCCGAGGAGCTCTCCTCCTGCGCCGGCCGGCCGCCGAATCCGTGGCCGCGGCACCGAGATTCTTGAGGTGCTGGTCCCCGGATCTACGGGGCGGAGGCGGAATCCGGCGAGGCGGCGGTGATTTGCCGGGGATCGGCGCCGCATGTCTCAGATCTGAGATGGACAGGATCCGGGACGGGAGGCGGGGCGGCGGGGTGTCCGTCGGAGGCAGCGGCCCGCCGCCGCCTCCGAGGAGGCGCCTCAGGAGCAACGGCGGCGGCGGCGGGACCGGCGGAGGCGGTCCCCGGGACTCGCCAAGGGCCGAGAGGCGGCGCGGCGACCGCCTCATGCTCAACGGCGGGGGCGGGGGTGGTGGAGCCGGCCGGGACGACGGCGACGACACCTCCGACGAGAGCCTCCCCGACGACGACGACGACGCCGAGGAGGAGCTCGCGCCGCGGTACCAGCCGCAGTCGCAGCGGCGCTCGCCCAGCACGGCGCCGCCGCCGCCCTCGCCGCCGCAGCCCGCCGGCGGCGGCCACCACCACAGCAGCAGTAGCAGCGGCGGCGGCGGTGGGGGGTACCACAACCACCACCACGGCCAGCAGCACCAGATGCAGCGGAAGGGCGGCGGTGGCTCCAATCCCAAGAGCCCCATCGTGGTCAAGGCCGTCGACGAAATGATCGGCGTGCCTGTCCCGCGGAAAGCACGCTCCGGTAGGCGTCCGTACCATCGTCAAAGCCCCGGTTTTTCGGCCTTCCCGCCGGTTTCTTCATCCTCCGCCTCTCCGGCGGTTTCATCCGCATGGCTGACTTCTGCTTTTGTGCTCTTGGCAGCTTCGACGAAACGCTCTTCGCACGAGTGGCCTGTGCCCGGCGGTGGAACCAGTGGAGGCAGCAACGCCGGCGCAGGAGACGGCTCGCAGATCCAACGGCCTTCGTCCCGGCCGATCTCTCCGGCGTCGGCCTCAACTACCGCCCCTGCTCGCAAGAAGCTCGTGCGTTTCTGAGCCCGCCGGCCTCCAACTCCCTTCTATATTTCCTCAGTTCTCGTTCTTGTTAGCTAATACTCTCTCTTTGGCAGAAACCACTTGGCGGCGGGAGCAGCGGTGGTCCAGGGCCAGCGCCGAAGCAGCGGCCGTCGCCGTCCCCAGCGCCTTCAACAACCCCGCCACAGCCGCCGCCGCCCAAGATTTCCAAGTCGCCGTCTTTCATCCAAGAGGAGATCGAGGTTGCCGAGGTGCTGTTCGGGCTCACCAGGCAGTTCCCGTGCCCTCCTCCCAAGCAGGAGAGCAACCACAAGCTCGAGCCCAGAGATGCGCCAGAGGCCAAGTCCGGGAACTCCTCGCCGGCTCCCTCGTCTTCTGGCGCCCGACCGGCAGATTCCACCTCCCTTTCCACTATAGGTGCGCGGCTCTTTCCGTTGGTGGTTTTGCCTTCGTTTTCCCCTCCCTGTTTTGCCAATTTTGTTTTTTGGGGTCTAATCGGCTCACCCGCTGGATTGGATGTTGCAGCGCCAAAGAGGAAGAGACCACGGCTGGTGAAGTACGACGAAGATAGCCGTCCGGCGAGCCCAGCGAAGCCAGAGTTGGCGGAGCCGGCATCAAAACCGGAGCCGCCTGCTGTGGCTAGATCAGAAGCAAAGACGGCAACGTCGGTGGCAGCAGAAACTGGCACCAGCACCGCCCCTGCGACTGCTGCCCAACATGAGACTTCACGAGAGCCAGAGAAGACGGAGGACCGCCGTGGTAGAAACAGAGACTCGGAGCTACGGCCAAGCGAATCAGATCGGCGAGATCACAGGCTGGAGAGCCAAGGCGAGCCGCCGGCGCCGGCGCCGGCAACGGCGCCTTCAGTCAAGCCGGATGCTGAAGCAAAGCCGGTGGGCTCCGTGGCGAGGAACGGCGAAGCTACTGCCACGACAAAGATGTGGGCCACTTTGATTTTTATATTATTGGTGTTGCGATAGCCATTATTGTTTTTGGATTGTGCCGATCTGATTAGTATATTCACAATTTGTGTGAACGATCTTTTTTTTTTCGCCAGTGAGCTGGCATCGGATGGCGCTCGGCAAGACAAGAAGTTCTCCATTGATCTCATGGTGGGTATATGCTTTTTCTTGTCTACGTGTGTGTGGTTGAATTGGTCTTGCGGAATTTTGTGGGCAAAGAGTGAAAGCGACAGTTTTTGCCGCAATTGCTGCTTGGTGTTTTGTTATCTTTTGGCTCCTTTTTTCTGACTTTCCTTTGCCTTATCTTTTTATTTTTTATTTTGGTTCCAGGCCCCCCCTCCTGGGAAGCTATCTGATGATATGGATGGCTCCTCCGACCCTGATGCAGATAAGAAGGGATTGGATTCTGAGATGGACATGGTGAGGACTTCGGTTTCACCAATTCTTTTCGTTGGCATCATCAGTTGGAGCATTGGATATTGGATTCTGATTCATCGTTTTCTACTTCTCTTTTGGTTTCATTTTAGTTGGGGAGAGGAAATTCGGAAAAGAAGGATGGTGAAAGGACTCGGAGAGGGCTGGATATTGATTTGGAGGACCAGAAGGTCCAAAGAATTCCAGCCGATGAGTTCGTGCCAAAGAAGCTCACGCTGCAGTTGGATTTGGAGAAGCCTAGTCTTGGTGATGAAAAATCACCATCAGAGCGACGGCAGCCGCAGCCACAACAATTGCAGCAGCAGAAGCCCTCAAAGGCTGAGATAAAGCACGAGAAATCTGGTAAGTGTTTTGCTGTGTTATATTTGCATTTGATCCTTGGTTTTGCCTTTTAGGGAAGATGTTTGTTTCTTCTTCTTCGATTTTAATCTGGGATTTCTTGTGTTCCAGCTATGCCTGCTGTTACACCACCTATGCCAATACCTGTTGGTGGCTGGCTTGGGAATTTCCCACCGTTTGGGTGAGTTCTTTAACTGCTGGATACGTAATGTGCACTCACTCCTGTTCAATGGGCTGGTTTCTGAAGCTGCTGTTGTGTGTCTTGGCAGCTACCTTAGTCCAGTCCCAGGTCTATCAGCAGCTGGTCTTCATCATCCCATGGACGTGAAACCAGGGTCTACTAGTGGATTACAGGTATGTAATCTGTGTCAGCAATGCTGTAGTTAACTGTATTTTTTCCCCCTGCCCTGCCCCCTCTCTTGAAGTCTTACGCTCTTCTATATTGCAGCATGCTGCATTGCTTCCACCGCCAACACGCTCAAAGAGATGTGCCACACATTGCTACATTGCGCAATTTATCCAGCACCAGCAGCGAGTTGCAAAGATGAACTCTTTCTGGCCGCCAGCTGCAGCAGCCGCTGCCGCCGCTGCCAATAGATCAGGGCCATTCTTTGGTGCAAGGCCATTCGGCATGGGTGTGCCACCGACGGATGCCGCTTCTATGCTTGTGAACCCAATGCAGGGAAGCTACCCTGTTAGGGCCCACACCCCAATGCAAGAAGCAAAGGCTCCTTCTATGGCTACATCACCATTCCAGGGGAGTCTCTCGAAGGATAAAGCACTAGGCAATGCTGCTGGTGCTGAATCAAGCCAGAGGAAACAGCCACCTGCTCATGAAACACAGCAGTCCACTCCCATGCCAAACATGCTGGTATGTGCATGCTGAAAATCTTACTATCCTTTCTTTGTAATTGATAATTGAAAATCTCAGTTGGATTTTTTCATCTTACAAGATTTTTCCTCCCTTTTGCAGCAAGCCCCGGCATTCATCTTTCCATTCAATCAGCAACATGCTATGGTGGCAGCTGCAAATGCTGCTAATCGAGCAGGAGATGCAAAATCATCTGGAGCCAGCAATGCAATGCCTCCATCTGCCAGTGCTCACACTTCGGCAGCAAACTCTGGTGCTGCGGCCATGAACTTGAGCTTTGCCAACTTGCAACCGGCTGATGCCCAGTTCTTGGCAATTCTACAGAATGGATACCCGTTCCAGGTTGCTGCCCATCCTGGAGGGCCTGCATATCGAGGCATGGCACCACCAGGACCAGCTGTTCCATTCTTCAATGGGCATGTGTACTCCTCTCCCATGCTGCACCCATCACAGCAGCAAGGCGCGCAGCCCCAAAGTCATCAGAAGAACCAAATGCCAAATTTGCCCAGTTCATCTCAGAAGCATCAGCCACAACAGTCCCAAGGGCCATTGGGATATCCACCAAATGCTAATGCAGCAGCTGCTGCTAGTAATTCGCAGAATTATTCAAGTGGCAGTCAGCGCCCTGTCCTCCTACCTGGCCTTACACACCGACAGGAGAGCGACAAAACTGGACAAGATGGGCCATCGAGTGATGACAAACCATCTCACTCTCAGAAGAGCGGGTATGAACACAATTTTGCTGTTCCAGTCCATCTACCGAATTTTGCAATGATGCCAGCTGCTCAACCTGCTGGCAGTCAGAGTGAGAAGAAGTCAAGTGATCACCATCACCACCAGCAGCAGCAGCCACAAGTCAGTCGAGGCCAGAGTGTGAGGATTGATCTTGCGTCTTCTCAGCCTTTTGTGATGCCCTTTGGTCCTCCTGGGTCTGCCCCAACTGGTCTCGACTTTTCGGCATTGGCACAGAACCATGCAGTTTTCCAGAGCCATCAAGAAGCAGCGCGGCATGGTTATCCTCAACTTAATTTTGCTGCAGCTCAGTCTATGCAATCCACACAGCACAAGCCACAGCATGGAGAAACAAAATCTGTTGCTGGTGATTCATCTTCGACACCCATTGCTGGAGACAGTGAGAGAAAGAAATCAACTTCTACCAAGTACCCTGGTGATTCACAGCAGCATTCGCTGTCCTTCACCAGAACAGAAAGCAAGAATTATGTGCCTCCTTTCCTTAGTGGCAGCACAACTGAAAGTTCGTCCCGCACCCTGAGTCTTATTGGAACAGAATCTTCAAATGCATTTATGGGAAGCAAACCCACAAATTCCACCACCCCTGCCTCTACACCAGCTGCAGCTTCATCCAGCATTTCTCAGCAGCAGCAATTGCATTTCCTTCAGATGCAAGCGCAAAAGCAGCATCAGCAGCTGATTCAGCACCACCATCTGAATCGGCCCAGATCTGCTGCACCAAGTACACAAAATAGTGCAGGTCGGTACCCAGAGGGTCTGAACATGGCAAGTTTTCCAAATATGATGTACCCATCAAGTGCTGCCCAAGGCGGAGTTCAGTCCCCGCAGTTGAAGGCATCCTCAGGGAGAGGGACACCTTCGTCTACTGCTACGACTCCCCCTTCTGCAACACCCCCTAATCTGATTATGATGAAGAACAGTAGTCACCACCAGCAACAAGCAAAGGTTCCTATGCAGGCTCTCTCCACTCCCGGTCACCAACCCCAGAGTTCTTTAAGCATGAATTCGTCAAAGATGGGGCCTTCTGTAACTAACCTTTCTACTGGAGGAGGGGATCTATCTCGATCTTCAAATGCCCCTGTTGCTTCTGGTTCACCATCCAATTCAGTGTCCAAAAGTACTGGCGGCAGCCCACCTGCCACAGGAAATGCAAAAGGTGTTCAGCAGCCTATTCAATTGCCATCACCGCAGCAGCAGTCAGCCAAGAACTCGGCATCGACGTCTGGCTCCAAGTCTACTCCTACAAATCATTTCAGTATGGCTATGCCATCTATACTTGGCCAACAGCCCAATGCATCGCCTGGTTCTAATCCTGGGAGCAAGCAGCAGTCACATATGCCACCATCGTCAATGAAACAGCCACCGTTCCAACAAGGCCATTTCTTCATATCCAACACGTATGCTCCTCAGGCTCCGGGAGCCGGTGGTGGTGCTGCCCTAGGCCTCTATCAGAAGCGACCAGGAGACAAGACGCAGCAGCAGGCACCACACCAGCAGAATGCCTTGTCAGGTTTGTCTACGATCCCTTCCCTCTCCTGTGATTCCATTTTAGTTTCCTCTGTTGTGAACCCTGCTGACCCAGAGAATTCTTGCAGCTGCCGCTGGCAATAACATGAAAGCGCTTCATCCTTCATCAAGTGGATTTATGCATCTTGCAGCGGCAACCCAATCTGCAGGTGGCATGCCTCACACCCACATGTCCGCAGCACAATTGACTTTCGGAACAATGCCAATGCCTTTAAAACCTTCAAGTGACCAGAAGCCTGCTGCTGGTAACTAACTTGCTACTGAATAAATTAAACTGAAAGTTCAGTTCTTTTAGCTTACAGGATAAGTTCCCTTGTTTTTATCAGGAAAATAAGCCGTCCAGACGACCATGCATCGGAATGGTAATCTGAACTGATGAGCTTAACTGCTTATTCAGCGGAAGCGCAAATGGCAGCTACACCCCTCAGGTACTTAAGAAGAGAAGCAATTGCAGCAACAGCGGCAGCTCGAAGAACCCGCTTGGCTGCTGTGTTGATCAGGAAGGAAGGGCGCTGTGCATCAGTTCCATCGGAGTATTCGGATTTCGGAGTGGTTGATGGGAGTGATACTTTTGTGTAGTTGGCTGGTTATCCTCCCTTGGTGTGAAGGCCGGAGGAGGTGCATAGAATCTGTCTCTTAGCCTTTTTTATGCATGGATGGATGCCCAAAGCTGGTTTCTCTCTCCCTCTCTTTCTTGTAGCTTTGCTATTTCGTTTTTTTTTTTTTTGGTTCTCAGCTTTAACTGGAGGAAAGATTCAATTAGAATGCAGATCAGGTAACTTTGTTATGCAGTTGGTGCTCCCATTATACACTGTCTGTTGATACATTCTGCTTGGATTGTTTTAGCAACTAGTAGAAGAGGAGCAAAATATCTATGCCAAGTAGAATAGGATCCAGCCTTGATTGGTGGGGTGGCAAGGAGTGACCTGCTTCTGGGTTTGTTGTTGTAAGTAGCTCTGGGGGAAAGGAAATGAATGAATGAAAGTGACTAATTATGGATGCTGTACCTCTGGTCTGGCCTGTTTGTGTGATGACTGATGACAAGTTATTTGCCTCTCTCTCTCTCTCTCTCTGTGATGACTGATGACTGTGCAGCCCTCATCCAAAAGGGGAGGCAGTGCATGTGGGAGTCTAGCAGCACCAGCATCTGTTTCGATTTCTGTGGATGGGCAAGGCGCCGTGATCCATATCATGGGGATAGAAAGATATGTGCATATTGAATTGAAGGTGTAGGTGAGAACACACGTGCCTGTGCCCATCGCCGTTCGACGTGCAATGTTGTGAAAAGTATCTTGGAGCTATGGGCACCACCAAGCACAGGCAAGTTTTGTTTGGTGTTGACACTTTCCCTGTCCGTGTCCCAAGTGGGCACGGGCCGTGGTGCTGTTAGGGCTGTGCACCGTGTGATTGTGATCCCTGCTGAATTTTCAGCGTCTCCTTCCGTTGTCCAGATCCAGTGCTCACTCGCCAGCGGCCAGCTTGGGCTTTGGGCGATCGCGACATGTGACTGAATTCCCTGCCGGATGATGGATCGTTGTCCAACACAGACCAGGCCAGCGGGTAGACGAAGCTTTTACTACCTGGCGAGCGGGCAAGTAGGTCATCGCGAAATCTTGTAAGCGGACAGGCATTGGCCGGGTGGTCCTTGTCGATCGCGGAGATAATTGCCGTGGAATGGATTGGGAGGGGGGAGTCGGCCACGTTTCTTGGTCCCTTTTAGCAGGCGTGCGTGTGCCTCTTGTTTAGTGTATCGTAAACGATCTTAAATGTAGATGAAATTGGGCGTCGCGAGGACAGGAACACTGTAGCAGCAGTGGCCGAATCGGGGCGCCGGATTCCGGAACTAAACAAGCCATAAATTGGGCGTCGCGAGGAGCTGCTGCTCCACATCTACATGTGGATGTGGCTCCTCACGGTCGCTGTCGATGGCGTGGCAAAGGGAGTGAGAGTGAGAGGATGTTCCCAGCAAGTTACAGATTCTGCCCCAACGTCGACGTAAGCTGAGCCCGCTAATCATCGTCGGTCGGTTGGGCTTTGGCGCGAGTTGTGGTCTCGGAGAAAACAAGTCGTTTTCATCTCATGAACGCAGAAACAGAGACCAGTAGGCTTCCGGCTGTGGTCAAAGCTTTCAGTTAACCTTCCACTCGGGCAGGCTTTCCGTCGTCAAGCGTCTGTTTCGGATTAGGCTGTGACGACCTCCTCTGTTTCGGTGTACTGTATCCTCCTCTGTTCCGTGTGAAGTTCGTCATGCTGACTGGTTTCCTTGACCCCGTGCACGCCGCTTCGGCGCTGGGGCCGCCGTCCGTTTAGTTGGAGCAGAGCAGCTAGCTCCTGTTTTCAGCCGATGACTCGGGTTTCATGCTGCGTCGTCAAGGCCAAGGTTACCAGCAATAGGAAAAGTCTGTCCAGCTCTAGCTCACAAAAAACACGTGTATGTAATACTATACCATGACCATAGTCACCGTTTCGTCATGTTGGGACGTAATCCCAAACACTGAAGTGTGATCAAAACTATGAGCTAGCCGAGTAGGAATAGACACTACACAAAGAAATCATACTTTTTAATGGACAAAAACATGATATGATTTCTATCAATCATGTGTTTTTTTTCTCTCCTATCATCAACCTATCATATACTCCGTACGTATCTTCTAGTATCTTAATTCTAATGTACAGACATAAAGTCTGACAAGATAATACTTCCTGTCCTAAAAGACATCGACGCTTTAAAATTCTAAAGTCTGTCTCTCAAAGCAGACCAATTATGGACAACTAATGTCGAAAAGTTGTGACTAGGTCACTCAAGATGGCCATATTTGCTCTATCATATAGACGTGGAGTAGATTATGCTCCAAGTTGTGTACCATTGCAAGATTTTTGTTGTTTCTTTTCCTTTCCGTGCATCAGGTAGGTACCGATGTTTGTGCTGAGTAGGCAGGCGTATTAAAGTATGTACGACCGTATCACTCCTAACTCTTTCTTTAATAACAGCCCGATTGATCCTTTCGAAATTTGTAACAGCCCACTTTATCGTGGATCTCTGATTTTTTTTGGCAAATACGTAATGAACGATCACTACTATACAGAAAAAAAAAGAGAAAAATTTAACAATGAAAGCTGTATCCTTTTTGTAACGGCTTATATAGTCGATTTCTTAGCGGACGAAACGCGGAACACTGTCATGTTCCTCATTCAGAGAATGTGCACGCCTTCGATTTGGAAACATATACTCCCTCTATTCTAAAATAAGTGTCGTTTTGGGTTTTTGTCGGAAGTTTGACTCGATTTGTAAAAAAAAGTCAATATTTATATTTTCAAATAAATTTGTTAAAAAATAGACGTAAAGATCTTTCCGATGATACTTAATAAAAAGTAAATATTTATATATTTTAATATATAATTCTTAGGCGTTGTTTAGGAAGCGAGAACGACACTTATTTGACACTCTAGGTTCATGTTCTAGGTCATGTTCAAGATGCCCTTGCTTCTGCCGCAACAAATGGGGGCATGCGATCGGATCAACTTTTTGTTAGGCAATGTTTGGTTTGAGGGATGGCGACATCGCAGATGAGATATCCCATTTTAAGATCATGTTTGATTCTGGGACAATCAGAGTGAAGGACGCACCACTCGTAATATGCTTATTAGACTCCGTCACTCTTCTCACTCTTTTTATTATAGATATAGACAGAATCGTCCCGCCTAGGGCAGGTGTCTGTTTGCTTGACGCGAGCAAAGGAGAGCAAGCTCTGCCACCAGCCAGGTCAAAGCTATGAGCTATGTCATCATCGATGTCACCTTAGCTAGCTCTGCCTCCAACCCCACAAGTCAAGTGGCCGATACTGCATTTGTTGCCCACAAACTAAACAGAAACAATAGGCGCTCCCTTCTCTTCAACCAAACACTAGATGAGGTTGTCGTAGCTCTGAAATCAAAGACAAGATCATCTCAATCCACTTCATCTCCCAACCAAACAATATCTTAGTATCTTGTTTATCTCTCAACGTTGCATAGGGGCACGTTAGGCATATCTCCTCCTCTACAGTTCATTGTCGGAGCGACTAACCATGTAAATTCACAACAAGATTACTAAATGGATTGGAGTGGTTAAGGAATTAGACCATTATAAATGGAGTAACATAGTATGGGTCCAATTCTCAAATTTAGTAGAATGGTCACATTCCTCTTACTAGTCCTAATTATAAGTTGTTGAGAAACGACGTGATGATGGATGTCATTCTATTTCACAAACTAAAAAAAACACTAGAAAGTAAAATGACGATGAACCACCTCATTTAAAACCCAAACACCAAATCGCTTCTCTATTATTCGTTTTTTTCTTAAAAAAAAAAAGTGTGAGATCTCCTCGTGGATGAGGCACTTAAAACATGACACTTTCTGTTTCAGTTGGTGGCGAGGAGAGCCGCGATCGGCCGACGGAATGGGCAGCGCAATGCCCGCCATTTCGGCCTTGTTTAGATCATGGCAAGTTGGGAGTTTGATAATTGTCAAATATACAAGATCAGAAGATTTCGTTTGTATTTGGTAAAAATTGTCCAAACTTTGACTAATTAGGCTCAAAATGTTCGTCTCGCAGTAATAAAAGCTTGTCGCAATTAGTTTTTAATTTCATCTATATTTAAGACGTGACGTGCTGACATTTTGATGTGACGGGAAATAGGAATTCAGTATAGTGAATTTGGTGGACAAATTTAGGGATCTAGACAAGGCCTTCGTCAGAAAGAAAAGCCGATAAGGGCTCCGAACTACCAACCCCCGAGAGCGGTCCCATAGCTAGCTTGGATTCTGGACCAGATGCAACGCAGGAGCCCCACCACCTCCGCACCCCGCCACCGCCACCGCCCCCGTTCTCGCCGGAAACAGAGGTGGCCACTGGACCACCGCCCGCCCAATGGCAATGGCAGTACGGCCTATGGCCCTGCAGGCGCAGCACACGGGACGACGGACCCATCTCCACCGCGGTGGCATGCAAGGAGGGACGCATCGGATGCCCTGGGCCCGCGCGGCGGAGACCAGCAGCAGCAGCCGCCTCTGATTCCAGTCAGGCTTGGACCTGCTGCAGCAGCAGTGCAGTGCACGCCAGTGGGGGAGGCGCCGGCGGTGGAGCCCTATCCAATGATCCACTGCTGACTCACCTGACTCCGTTACTGTGCGTTGTTTACCAGTAGGGGTAAACTTGCAGAAGTGGCATCGCCATCAATATGGGCAGAATATTCAGAGGTGCAGCGTCGTGGCACGGCCGCCTGTCTCTGTCTGTCGGTCTGTCAATGTACGGGCCCGTGATCGTGTTCAATGCACTTGCCGCTTGGCCACTTGCTATGCCTGCCTGGTGCGGTGGTGCCTCCTGGGCACTGCTGGCTGCTGCTCTGCTCGAGTCGTCCACTCGTCCTCCTGCCTGCCAAAACCATGGAGGAAAAAGGAAATTCACAGTCCAGCAGAGGCGAATCTTGCCACACTTCCTTTTGTAGACAACCACGCAGCCCTCTTGTCTTCTATTACAAGGCACAGGCGTGTGCTCTTCTTCATGATCATCTACCAGGAGATTGAGGAATGATGAGGCCATGGCGAGAAAATTAAAACTGGCCCAGATGTCAATGGCATGAACATCGGATCGTCAGAGCAGAATGCAAAGAACAGCAGTGCAGCCGCGCAACAACCTCTCGTCGGGCGGCGCGACTCCATGGGATCGCCAGTAGCAGCCGCCAGTTACAGCAGCGGAGATCGCGATTGACTCCAGCGAAGATCCGGCACGGCGACGACGAGAGGAGGAGCTGGAGCGAACCAGCGCGCTGCGGCTTCGGCTGCTCGCCTGCTCTTCCACGACCACGACAAACCACGCGTGCCAGCGAGCGAGGCCGGTGGCGAGTTGTGCAGTGGTGAGTGCACCGCTATATATGGGCGCCATAGCTAGGCCCTCGAGGGCACCGCTGTCCTTTTCAGTTTATTTATTGTTTTCCCTATCATCGGCGACAGGACGATCATTCGGCGCATCTCGATCTCCTTGGGAAACGCTAGTGCCTGTTAACGTCTGCCTAGTTGTGCTGAGAGCTGTACCTTGACTGACATCCAAATCCAATGATCCAACCAGCCTGTAGATACAGTACAATCTTAAAAGTGAGATACTGTAGTAGTACGTAGCAAGATCGTAGATACTGCCATGCTAGTAGTAAAGTACTAACAATCTCTTTCCTCGCGTCACAAAACAGCTGTGTGTTATGGAACAACTAAATTAGGCTACCACTGTGGTGATTGTGACTACAGTAGGGATTCTCTTACCATATACGATTACGTGTACGCAAGCGTATGTACACGTAAGAGAGGTCTACCAAGATCTCGGGCCGCACTAGATCCGGGAAGAGGACATGGTCCACCGCTAGGGAGTGGGGCCAGGAACCGCTAGGCCCACGCAGAAGCGAGATCCTAGAACACATCGGGCCCACCAGCTTCGCCGCTGTAGCGTTGACACGTTGTCAGCTTTTTGCTTGCGCCGCAGAGGACGACGCGGCGGGCCCGTTCTGGCGGCTCTTTCCGTGCACCGGCGGTCCGGCCGGTCGCCGACGTGAAAAAGTGATGGCCGTAGTGACGTAGTGTGCGTACCGGAGTGGTCCGCCGATGCCCAAGGCAATCAGGGGCAAAAATAGTGAAGCACGCTGTAAACGACTTTATCCGGGTCCGGGCATAGCCGGCGCAAGATTAGACGCCCGAGCGAAAATCATATCAAAGGTCCAATGCTCTCAAAGAAAAAGGATGGAAACTGAAGCTGGAATGATTATCGAATGCTTATAGTGGAACAAAATTCCAAGCGACGTTAACGGCCGATTCGTTCGTACTAGCCAACTTGTGCTTCTCTTTCTCCCTAGCCCGTCGTATCGTCCCTGAGCTAGAATAACGGCGAGGTCGGTCGCAGGTGGACTGGCCTGCGGCCGCCGTCTCTGCTGACTCGATCGATCCTGTCCCGGCCGGCCATCGAGTTGGAGTGGAGAAGCGCGTCGCCACGTCGGCTCGTCCGGAGGGACCAGGCGCAGCCTGTTCGATCGGTCGACTTCGTTCTCCTCTCCGGTGGTGTCGACGAAAACGACGTTCAGTACGTCGTCGTTTTCCTTGACACGCAGTTCAAGCTTCGCACGGCACCCAGCCGCCCGGGGATGAGAGTGCACGGATCGGCTGCACATGGTCAATCTGATCGTGCTCGTCGCGCCTGTCCTCCGATCCTCGCGCGGCATGATAACCTGTCCTCCGATCCTCGCGCGGCTGAAAATCATGCCGCGCGTGGGAGTACTGTAGGAGATTAGTTTGAAGCTCTGTAGCAGCATGTGGTCTGTGCTATCCGCTACGGTTGGAAAACGAAAGCACGTACGATAAGACAACAGTGACGTGCGTACCGCGTACATACTGTACGTATAGATAGTACTAGGAACGCAGTGAGTGGTACTCCGTACTAGTAACTAGTAAGTCAGCAAAAGTCAACATGTACCAGTACTAGTAGGAAGGAGTGAAGTAGAGAAACGTCCGCGTCGATCCATCGTCCATTAACACCACAGAAGCTCCATGATTGATTTGATTAGCAGCAGGGGCAACCAACGCCCTGTTGCCTAATCCGCGCCGTGCCGCTGTCCAATGAGACAGGAAAGAGTGATCCCACGGTCGCCATCCATCCATCGCCCTGCAGGATCTTATCGGTGCCGTCACGACTCAAGGCCTCACGGCCACCACACCCTTCGTGTTCGGATTTCGGACCAAAGCCCCCACCGCTTTGTCACCGCACCATGCCACGCCCGCCAGCGACAACGACGGCGGAGTAGGTACGTTTGGATTACGGATCATATTAAGGGGTGTTTGCCACTACTCCGCTCTAGTTTTTTTTAGCTCTGCTCCACGAACTCCACTATGGAGTAGCTCCATCGTAGAGTTTGTGGAACAGGTGGTACTGTTTGGCATACAACTCTACTCCAACTCTAAAAATGGATTGTTTTCATATAAATTGTCTATTATACCCTTGATTAAAATTGCATACTCAAAGATATTAAACTTGTATACTTAGCCATACAACATACAAAGTAATTACATACTCAAAACTCAAAGAAAACAGGGTTCCAATATTAAGCTTGCATGGTCAATAAAGCTCTTGACCAATCAAAGTTGGATGGCTCAAGGAAAGCACGAACTAGTGCATTTTGCACTTTACGTCTTCTCCAGAAAATCATAAAAGGGAAACAGAGAGTGATACGGACTGGGGCAGCACTCTTACCATTAGAAGGAGATGCACGGTAACAGAAGGCACACCGATTCAAAAAAAAAAAAAGGCACACCGAATGTGGCCATGGCCAGTGATTGCGGTGGCAAGGTGGGTAATATTATACAACTCCATGTGGGAATATAAAACTTAAAAAACTGGAGTACCCCTTGAGGTGCTACACGAAAAACGTGGAGTTGGCCTTCAGCTCCACCTTTTTTGCGGAGCAGAGTTCTTGGAGCTGGACATGTTTGGCAACACGGAGCTGGAGCGGAGCTAGAAAAACAGGAGCGGAGCAGTCCCAAACACCCCCTAACAAACCGATCGTTGGCCTAAGAAAAAATTAGAGAAAAAATAAATCTCTACTCCCTCCTGCCCAAGTTAAACTTAGTTTGTCCTCTAGTTAAAAACTTTTCTTACTTTGTTTGACTAGATATATAAAGACAGTACCGTTTTGGTTCCAGGCCGGACCAAAACGAATGCAGATTTGAGCATATGTCGGGATTGAAAATGGGCCTCTCTAATCTGACCGGATCGGGCCCTAGAATGGGCCGATCCGATGGAAACGAACGAGGCCTTAGTTGTTTCACTTACACTCGCTGCTCCAAGTGCGGGCTCACGTTATCATCTTGCTGCATGTTGTCACTACAATCACTGCATCAATAGGGTTGAGGAATGCGGTACGTGCTCCTTAATTTATTTATGCCCGTTGTTCGAAGAGGGTATATACCTCTTTAGAACTCTGGATAAAACTGGAACGTGAAACAGGGGGGTACATTGCTATGCCATTTAACTATGATCAGGGAAAGCATGTGAATCACGCCACCATTGCCCACACCCTCGTCCAAAGTATCATGAAGCAGCCCTAGGCAGCGACCATTCATACATGTCGAGTCAATCCCGACCCCTATCCCAGTACGTGGATCACCGCTACGTACTACGATCGGCTGGCACCC
This sequence comes from Themeda triandra, assembly GCA_018135685.1. Taxonomy (NCBI): domain Eukaryota; kingdom Viridiplantae; phylum Streptophyta; class Magnoliopsida; order Poales; family Poaceae; genus Themeda; species Themeda triandra. The sequence goes on from JAENPR010000127.1 coordinate 1,068,601, forward strand.
TGGTATCTGATCCTCCTGCGTTAGCATAACCCATGCGATGTGGAGGAATGAAGGGGGCCATGCCCCCTCCCCCATCCCCCGACCCCCGACCCACTCACATAATAAATTTTTTTAATACACTTAAAATAATTCAATTTACAGCACATCAAGCCATCATTTCATTTTTTATCATAAAATATTGTGGCTTTTGTTATGTTTGTGTGCTAACTGCATATGTAAAATATTAAAATGCTATTGAGACATACGATTTATGTACAATATCTTTATTATATTTAGTCAAAATTGATGGTTTTGCAATTGCCCACGTGTATCTTTTTCCATCCCTTTCCCTCCGCAATATCAAGCGTTTTAGTCCCAACCAGTGATATATATGCCAGCATGCGCATCAGTGTGTTGTAAGAAAAAACATGCGGATCGGTGACCGGCCGTCTGTTCCCCCTGGTCCGGTCCGTGTTCGATTGAGAGACGCGAGCGCGTAGACGATGTGAGGAGGCATGTGTTCTCAGAGTGCCCGTAATGTCTCTGGCTGGTCTCTACACTATCGCCGGTTCACTGCGGTTCGGTTCTTCCATTGTTCTCCATTAATGGAGAGAGGTGAGAGGTGAGAGGGGGGTGCCTAACCATCGTCCACGCCACGGATAGCAAACCCGGCTGCTCGGGGTCGTGAACTTGATCCGATGGCCTCGCCCTCGCCGCTAGGGGAGTCCGATCATCTCCAGGCAGGCCACATGATGTATAACGCGTGCATGTTCCCGCTCCACCTGCCGCGGGCCACAGCATATCGTACGCGTTGGATTCCGCGGTGAAGGCCTGGAGCTGGAGCCCAGCAGCTCGCCCCAAATAGGCGACCCTGCTCCTGTTGCTGTTGCTTCTTTACCAGAAAACCACACCGTTGCTGATACTGTAGTAGTACGTAACTGTACGAGTCGTGCAGTCATGTTCTCGCTCCAGTGCACCGATTATTCAGCAGCGTGTGGCTGCCACCATCCTGTACCGTACGGGCCCGTGATGTCATTGAATGCGTTCTCGATGCCGAGCATCCATCCAAAAACCCTGGAGCACGGCAAGTTTGTTAGAAAGTGGTATGATGCTAGTAATACAAATTACTACTAGTACTGAGCACCTAATATTTTGTATTATCTTTGAATAGATTAATCTGTAAAGTTGAATTAGTACGTCAAACTTACTTGATGTTTGATTAAATTAAGCTTTGTAAGCAGAAGCCATAGCCGGTGAATTCAAAACTAATGGTTTTACCGGTTGTTAACGAGAGAAGAAATAAAATATGCTCTTGGTATAGTTGAGAGAGAACCCCAAATCGGTCATAGCTCCGAGCTACCCACTAGCCTATGACTCCCCACTGTTAGTTGTGCCTCTCGCCGTCCACCTTAGCCGATTTTTTTTATTATTTCTAGGGCATAACCCCTGTAATTGCAAAACAAGAAAAAAAACGTTGTAACGTTCACAACATCCAGGTGGGTTACACCCCACCATGACATCCTTCACAAAGCCTCCCAAAGCATCCTCCACAGTAACAACTTGGCTGATCTTTCGTCACCCGACTCAATCAAAATTGGAAGATTTGTGGACCACCACTGCCCATGCCCTTCCATAGCTCTCATCTACGTTGACAACCAGCAACGCATCAACGACGGCCGCACCGCTGACCAACCCCCACCGACTAGCCTCCATTGTCCTCTAAACTAAATCGCAGGAGCCCAAGCCCCAACGTCCAACTTCACCCATTGGCCCCAATGTCCAACTTCACCCATTGGATGTCTTCCCCTCGCCTGCTTGCTGAGCCTCCGCCCTCGTCGCAATGTTGGACTTCACCCACAGGATGTCTTCCACCATCCGCCCAGTTGCGTTACACTGCCTCGTTCCTTGACGATCAAACCATCACCACTGTTGGGCCAACAACCATCCACAGGCTTCGTCCTTCCAAGTCCGGAGGCATTGGAGGTTCCTCAGTCTCTAACACAGCCCAGAAAACTCTGGCAACTGCGTATAATAATGATAGTGTTATTCGCACCTCCTTGCAGCTAAATCGGAGTCGACTATTCCACATTTACATAGGGAGCCGCCTACTCTGTCGTGCATGGGAATACCGTACGTGGCAATAACATGGGGTCTAGGAGTAGTTAGTAGCTTGTACGGAGTATACGACACATGTTTATCGAGATAAATAAAACCGGAAGAAGGTTTTGAAATTCTCGATCTCGGTTATCGACCAATGACCAGACAAAATGGTAATGCTAGTAATCATACGTCCTAAGAATAGGACGACGTGGTATGCAATGGTTCCACCGGCCCACCGGCCCACCTACGCATCCAACGCATGGCCGCTGTTGGCATTTCTTAGCGCGATTACCAAAATAGACTTAGAGCCCTATTCCGATAACAGCGGCAGAAACGCTAAATGGCCTTACTCGGCATATTTACTAGAAACTGGTTCTAGCAACTATGCGAGTGATGCCAAGAGATAGATCACATCCAATTAGAATAAATATCCGCAAGCGCACGGATCTATCGTCGCAGCATTTCACCCGGAAGTATTCAGAGTATCGTTATTTATAATTTGCCAAAGTAAGGCATGGGGTAGTTAAGTAATCTAGCATGGGTATGAATATAATATCTAGCATGAGGAGAAACCGACCAATGTGCTATACAGGGGTAAGCATACGGTAGTTTGAATAGTGGACACACACTTAGAGCAACCTCAAAGGAATAAAGGTAAAATAAAGAATAAAGAATAATCTACGCGGAGCAAAGCGGGTCCTATATAGTCAATGCTAGAACGGCTAATTCCACATGTTATACAAGTCAAGACTCGACTATAGACTAGGAATATGGGGAGACCGCGGCAACCGGTCCGCGGTCGATGGCGGCACTTACGAACTCCTACTCAACATGCGAACGTGGGGGATTACAAAGGACGGACAGGGCTGTCACCACCTGCCGCCTACCACCTCAACCGTGGCATGCCGACATATCCGAAGGTTCCCTCGCATCCGGACACCACGTCCGCATACTAAGGAGCTACCTACATCCCCCAGGACTCCCACCCTACGGATGGACGAGCTACGACATAGGCAAACCCGAAGGCACATCGAACCGCTATTCCTCTCCTACAATCTAATCTAAACAAGTAAAACGTATGAACGATGAAGAACAATGTAGAACACGATGAACAGCTCTCACAAGAACTATGGCCTAGTTCTTGATCATAGAATATATCGTGTACTAGACTATACTCTAGTTCATATGCATGACTATATAAATGTAATGAGAACTTGACTAAGGAAGAACGTTCCATAGATTTATACCAAAGGTGTAGCTTTTTCTCCTGAAGACAAGCTCTCCAAGTAGCTTTGCCTATCTCCAAATGACTAACACTAACGCTAAAGAACAAGTGTGAGGTGTAAAGATGGCTCCAAATGGTGTGTGTGAAGGTGGGGGGCCTCTCCTCTTCTTAAATAGGGTGCTGGAGGCGGTCCGGGGGTAGTATGGTCAAAACCACCGGCGGAACCGTTCTTCTTCGATGGCGGGGAGGCAACCGCCTTTGGCCGGCCCACTGGTCGGTCGGGCGGGGCGCGCGCCCAGCGCGCCGCGCTCGGGTGGAGCCGCCCCCTGACCGACTTTGGCCAGTGGGCCCGTGCCACCTCCTGGGCCGCATCCATGCTGGTGTTTCTGGCCCATGTGGCCTCCAGATGGCCCTCTTGCTCTCTAGCTTGTTTTACGCCTTTCGAAAAGCGTACTTTTATTCCGGAAAATTTCGTACTTGGTGTACATTCTGCAAGACATATTTTCTCCAAGCACAGGTGGAACTAGGTCAATAGTAAAGATATATGTGAAATAAAATATTTATTTCCCCCATAATGATCTATAGTTGGCGGGTAAAAATCTGAGTTAAGGACCGCCAACAGCCGCGCACGCACAGCCGCCCAGTACCCTCCTGCTCTCGCATGCCTATCCTCATCCATTCGTTTCTTTCTCCACCTCACTCCGTTCCTCTCGTGCACTCCGTCTTGCCTCGCATGCTCTCCTCCCTCCTCCAGACTGCCGCCGCCGCATGCAGCTTGCCTCGTTCGTGCCGCTCCCGTGCCTCGCTCCCGGCAGCGCCGCGCGTTAGTGCGCAAGCACCTTCTACTGGCGGCGCTCGGAGGCGTCGCTGTCGGCGCATCCAGCTCACCCCTCCGGGATGCGGTGGCGGCGGCCATGGCGGACGCCATGGTAGGGGGGCACCATCGTGGGGCCGGATCTGGTGGTCGCGGCTGCGAATCCATTGGATCCGGCCACGGGGGCCTTGGATCTCCGGTGCGGGGTGGCCTCCCGTCCGTGCCCACCGCCTCCCGTCGGTGCAGCGGCGAGGGAGGAGCGCGCTGGTGTCTGTGCCGGCTCTCGGGGGAGGGAGGCTGTGACGGCCATGGCAGGGGCCGCGACAGCCATGGCAGGGCTTGCTCCCCCCGTGCCTGCCTGTTGCAGTCGGCGACCTCTTCTCCATCCTCCCTTCTTCTCGCTGCGACGCGTGCAACTGCCCCGTGCTCCTCCACCCAACCACGACCTCATGCGTGAGGACGACGATGGTAGCTCCGGCGAGGTAGGTCGCGGGAGGGACTCGGATCTGAGGCTTGGTCCTCCTCTCATCCCCTCCTGATCCTCATACTTTTTTCTTTGGAGACCTTTGCGATATGTTTCAGTGGGTTTTATTCCCATGTTTCGTTGATTTGATCTTATGGGTTCAGTAGTACTGTGTGCAGTGTTGCAGCTTGTTTCTGTTGCTAGAATCTCATGTCGCTCTCGAATTTGTTGTGGTATGTTTCAGTTTGGTTTATCTGCATGCTTCAGTTGCTTCGATCCCATGGTTTCAGTAGTACTACTCGAGATGTTGCACAAGGGCTACGGTTTTTTTATGCTGTTTTTCAGCGACGCAAATCTGCATGTTTCGGTAGCTCGCGACAGGGTGTTTCAAGAGTTTGTCTTTTTTTGTTTCAGCAACGCAAATCTACATGTTTCATTAGCTCGCGGCAGGGTGTTTCAGGAGTTCCTTTTTTGTTTCGGCGACGCAAATCTGCATGTTTCAGTGATGCAATTTTTTTGGTTCAGTTTTTTTACAATGTTTTCAGTTATTTGTTTCAATATGTTTTTTGTTTCATTTTCTTCTTTTTTCAGAGGCATGACGGTCATTTTGGCGGCGGCGGTGGATCTTCGTCCACAAGGGGCCGTGTCTGTCGCGGCGGACGACGTCCGTGTTCGTCCCGTGTGTGTCAAGTCCGGGTGCCGCGGCGGGTGGGGCGCCCTGCGTGTTTTCTGTGTGTGTGTCGGGGCGTTTCGGGGTGTTGGTGGGTCGAGGTGGGCCGCGCGGGAGAAGCGTCCTAGCGCTAGCAGCACCCAGACAAAAGGATCGCTGTCCGAAGCCGTTAACTTGACCGTGACGGCCGTCGGCCGGACCGCATGCATGCCTTACAACGCGACGACGATGATGACAAGATCTCTCATCCGCGGCGTCCAATGGGAGACACGCCGACGTGGCTGATCGCACGGTGGCCGCCGAATCCATTCCCACCACCACCGAACACCGGCGCACGGCCGCGATCCTATCTCGCGGCAGCTTACGTCACGGGCCCCACCGCCGCGCAATTATTGCGGACCCCGCGGTCCAATCTGGCCAGTCCCGCCTGCCATCTTGTCACACAGGCCGGCGACGGGCCTTCGAGATGCCAGTTCTGGCTCCCGGGACCCAGCTTGCTGGACCTACTGGTGGTAGCGGCCGGGGGACCAGGCCAGAGCGAAATGATGAGTGGTTCAGTGGCGGGGCCCGGGGCAGGCAGGCTGCTAGCTGGATGCCTGTGGGAAGGGAAATGGGATCTTCTGCTCGAAGATCGGCTGGTGGCCAACTTCCCCCCCACGCGCCCACTTTGCATTTTTCTCTAAGAAGAAAAAAAACAAAAGGGGTGGTATGTGTATTTTCAGAAATTTGAAAAAAAAAATAAATTTACTGTCTAGTATCACACGTGATAATTTCCCAGTACCTGACACTGCTGTGGCATGTGGGCTCAAAGGATCCCTTCTCACTCTGCTACACGACGAGCTGTGCGCAGGGCCCCTGGCCTGGGCACGGAAGGGGACGGGCCAACTGGATTGGCTTTATAAATAGTATGGGCACAGCACTGCCCGTTCCTCTTCATCTCTGCAACGACGACGATCACGCCACTCTCCACGCCAATGGGGTTGCCACCAGCCGCCGGCATCGTCGGGGGCCAGCGCTTCATCGGGTACTCTCAGAGGATGCAGGCAAGCTGACGGGGTCACCGATCGAGCGGCCGCCACGCCCACCGCCGGCGGCCAGTCGCCCACGGTCCACCGGCAACTACTGAGGTCGCCGCTCCCGCCGGCCATTCATAGTGGTCTCTCTTCTCCCTGCTACTTTCTGCCCCTGATAATTATTACGGCCGAGATGATTCCGAATTTCCTATCCGATTCCGACCTTCGTCTTCTGGACTTCTCTGCCTCCCCTTTGGAGTCTGAGTTCTTGCTTCTGCAGCTGGCTGGCGTCCGGCGCTTGTTGGGCTACTTGGATTAGCTGGTATGCCCATGCGCTCTGCAATTTCTCTTCAGTCTTCACACGGATTCAGCTTCAAAACGAAGCTGGTCCTTTACGACTCCGATCCAATTTCACATTTCCCTCCACACTTTTATCCGATTGGTGTGGTGTTAACTGTTAACACGTCCTCTCTCTTCCGTTTGCTGGAACCATTCTCTTGAGGAAACGAACCTTGCAGTGTACAAGTTCTTTCAGTTTTCGAGCAGTTTGGAGCTGTCTCTTCTCGTTTGTGTTGTGTCCAGTCCCAATAGCGCTACAAGAAGGCGCTAAGGATGGCCTAAACAACGTGGTCATGTTGTTTTCCAGTTTAAAGACTCTGTACCACCAAGATGTGGCGCTAATCATACTCTCATCCAAAAGTCCGTGGTTAACCACATGGGAAAATGACTGCCTGATTGATGTCGTGCTAATGAACTGACAGCCTCATCATTCATCAAGCAACCAGTCAAGAACCCAGCAAAAAGCTGCGCAGTAGGCAATCTATAGGCGCTGCCAGAGCCTATAGGAGCTACTCGTAGGAGTAGGAATCAGAGCTGGTATTACAAACGGGGATATGCCTCGTAATTATCGGAGTCACCATCGCTGTTGTCACTGTCCCACACTCCCACTGCCGCTACAGCAGAAGACAGGACGGGACCCTCCCGGGTCCCACATTGTCACGCAGCCGGGACCCACGCCCTGCTCTGCCACGGCAGCATGAGAATCCAGGCCCAGGGCGGCAGGGCCAGGCAGGTGGGCCAGCCCCGTGCCGTGGAGCCAGGCATGAGCGTCCGTGATTGCCGCACACTGTCGCTGTCGGCGCGAGACGTGTCGAGCCTTCCGCCGACGCTACAGTCGGCAGCTTGTTGGTGGAGTTGTTGGTGGAGGGTGGTGGTGCCGTGGTGGTAGTAGTACCGTAGTAGGGGTAGTACTGTACGGAGTAACTCGTATCCACGATCCACGACTGGGTACAGCCGGTGAGCCGGTCACGCCAAAGAACACGGCAACGTCCCTTTCAGCTCTGATGATGAAAATATCAAGCATTTACTACGAACCACAGATCTCTAATGAAGATTATGAATAGACTTGATAGGAGTACGTGCTAAGCCCGGGCCAAAGTTGCATCTACTACCCGAAGGCGTGGCTGTTGTTTGTTGCGTCGAGCAAGATTTGTTTCCAGCCACAAAAATTCGACGATAGGGACACAAGACTGAGATTAGACCGAAAACAATTCAGACATTTGATTCAGAGATGGTGGCAATATAGGTGTCCGACAAGAGACGGTGGCGACTGCCTGACTTGGTGTGTTTACGAGCATCACAATCACAATTCACAAAAGGCGATCACGGCGACACTGTCTGAGGAGTGAGGAGGTTGCACCAAAAGTTCCAGCAAATCGCCAAGCCCAAAACGTGCACCCACGGCCCAGCGCCCAAGCTCTCATGCCAACGATGAAAAGAGAATTGCTTCACAGAACATAAACCCGCGAAACGATCCCCGGCCCAGCGCCCAAGCTACGCTAGTACGCTGGGTTTCTCTTATGGAGACATGCAGGGGCCAAGTCATTCTGTCAGCCTGAGATCTAATTTCTCACGAATTACTGAAAAAAAAAATGCAGACAACCCTCGTCCATTTTCAGATGTTCAATATCATTTACTCAATCGGTAACAGACAACCGGAAAACACTACAAGTTCTTGTTCCAGCACCAATTGTTTAGAATTCAGATGTTGAACTCAACATGACATAGTGGAGTTTATTCGATTCAGACATAAGCATAGAACCGGCAAACAGGAGGGCGTCTTGGTTGGGAAAAGATCAGTGAATAGATAAAAAAAAAAAGTACCTGTTCCTTTGCTTTTGGATAGATTCTAGTAGTGCCTTTTACATGTACGTAGGTACATACTCGTCGGCGACTTTATTCTCCAATGGACAATTTGCCACATCATTGGGAGTCCGAATCTCCGTACGGCTAAAAGGGAAAAAAGAAGAAAGTTTCCCCCATTTGTAGATTATCTGACGAATCTTTCACATTATCTTCAGAAAAAGCTTCTTTTCCTCTGTTATATATAACGCAAAGCTAGAGTGACTCCCATATAACTATTATTACTAAGAGGAAGGCATCCTTTTGTAATTTACCATAAGCTTTTGCTAATTCCAGTTAAGAACTTTGGAAGGGTGAAAAGGTGATAAATAACTTTACAGCCAGTGGATGGACTACGTTGTTCAGTGCTAATTGAGGTGGAACGTGACCAGCAACTCCAACATTTTAGCAATTTTTCTTTACCAATTGTTATTTGCCAAGTCCTAAATTGATACCAAATTGATATGAGGAGGGAAAAAAAAGGCCGTATATGCCAAATATCACTCGGTGTTTGTCAAGTATATGGTAATTGATATGAGGGGAAATATCCTGCGAGAGGAGCGCGCGAGGGCGATTGTCAAGCGAATTACAGTTTGGTATATATGCCAAATATCACTCGGTGTTTGCCAAGTTCTAAAAAATGCCAATCCTTTTTGCCAAACTATTGGATAAGTGATTTTGAGAATTTTACCAAAAAATTAAGAATGCCAAACTTATTTGCGTAACTGTTGGAGTTGGTTAGAGTTGCTCTTAACCACTCTGTTGATATCTAATATACAGTACATGAGCAAAACGGCAAAACACAGACTATTATTGCTATGCCATTTCCAGTCGAAAAAAAAATATCGCTATGCCATTTCCGTGGGCTTCTCAATTTGGGCCAGGCCATAATTTTTACCGGTACTTGCTTTCCGAGCCTAGCCGAAGGGGGCGTGCATGTGGGCCGGTCTGATCCGGAGTGAATTAAACGGGCCACACATGAGGCCCAATATGTACTGCTTCGGCCTTTGGGCCTTAGCTCTCGTCGTCCGCCGAATGCTGCCTTGCCTCGTGGGCTCGCGGCGTCCGGAGTCCGGCGAGGCTGACTGAGCTCATGGTGTCATCACGCCGAGCGTCAGCCGTCAGCAGTAACTCACGACGACTCACGAGCAGCGCCATCCGGTTCACGAAGACACGTTTGTCTAGTACATCTTCCACTTGTCGCCGGCCGCCTGCCGGCCTCCGTCTCTGGAAGCTCGTGCGGCGCGACGTGTAGGATCGCTGGATCGGCCGGTCAGCCCGTCACCGATCAGATCAACACTACGCCGTGTCGTTTTCATCCTGTGAATTGAAATAGGATACGACAAGCTAGAAAGTCCGGCTCTGCGTTGCTGTGGACTGTAGAGATTTGACTGGACAGTGGACTCCACTGAAAGTGGAATTTCGAAACGCAACCATCCATAGCGTAACCTACTACACGTCTACATACATCCCCTACTATACCGGCCGGGTGACCCACGCGAAATGTATCCGTTGTGTGGTTGTGCCAAGAGCGACCGTGTCTCTATCTACGTATGGACTCTCAAGTACGTACTGCAGTTGTCAAGATGTTTTGACATGGATCTTCCACCAAAGGAATCCTCTCGGTACCTTACTACGCGCGCGGATACGCACTCATCAGTGATCGGTGCCCCACACAGCCGACGGAAAACCATGCATGTATATGTAATGCACACACGCCAAAAGCATTGGGGGACCCGGGTGGAAAATGAAAGGCCTCAGCCCCGGCGCTTATGCCGTCTGTACTTGTGTAAAACGCCTCCGTCGACGGCGAGAAGACTCCAGGGTCCCGGTCCTAGGAGGCAAATTATAAAGGACCCGGTCCTTTTTCCATCCTGTAAGACCTTGCTCTCTGGAGGACACATGTACAACTTACCAATCTCAAAGCACATTTATTGGCATGGCTCCTTCCGTCCCTGTTTCCTTCTCAGCTGACGGCGTCACTTCCACGTTAATCTTCTCCTTCCATGCGAAGCCACCGTACGAGCAGCTACGAGCACCAGATTACACGCATTGCTCCTTGTGCCCTCCACATGGAGTGATGGAGATGGAGCAAACGCCCGGCACATGTTACGCATCGCTGCCATGATTTCTCTGCTGGAGCACACGAATCATCATTTCATTTATCAAATTGTCATCGAGAGTATTAAATTTCACAGCAATAGGGGATACCAGCTGCTGCTTTGAATGCATTTTCTTGATCTGGTGTGATTTTAGCAACTTCCCTCACGAGGGAATGACACACACACAAAGAAACACACACATAATCTATACTATAATTGAAATCTTCTCCCAAGAGTGGGAAGCAGAGGCTTCTCACCCCGCCCGCAATCCGTAAACAAACTCACCCACGCCCCCCGACTGCGCGTCCTCTCATTTTCATGGGGAAGGAACCGCCCCGCACCCCCGATCGCGGAAAAAAAAATGGAAAACTCTATTTCGTATCTCTCCGCAGCATCTCCTTCGACGTTATCGCTTGGGCGGCGCGCGCGGTTTCGGCGGGGCGCGCGCGCCGGCGCGAGCAACCGGCGGCGGGCGGTAATGGCAAGATCGAGCAGCGGTGGGCGCGCAGGATGCGGGCGGGTCACGGCCTCGCCGGACGCGGCGTCACCCGTGCGACCGCATCGAGCGGAGGGCGTCCGCGTCGAGCCGTGAGCCACGGAGTCCGCCGCGAGCGGCGTGCAGCTGGCGTCCACGGATCCGGCGTGCGGGCGTCCGGTGCTGTTCGTCTCCACCACTCCTCCAGTGCCCCGGTCTCGACTCTCCAGGTCCAGCCGTGCGGGCTTCAACTCCACAGTTCGAATAACTTGGGCGCCAACAGGGAGGCATCGAGTTCATCGGGATCCGTTTGTAAGTGCTTCTCGAATTTACTCTCACGAATCCTGCTACTCGAGAGGCGAAAGGAGGAACAACAACACTTTATATATGAAGATAATCTGCAGAACGCATTACCGAATAAGCAAATGCATTTAAATTTGGTGCTTTGAGAAATTAATGTGTACATTGGTACTGTTGCAGGTGACCTACATTTGCTTTCTTTCATGTATCACATCATTCGATCACTTTCATAATTGAAATGTATTGAGGAAATTTCAAATGTGCTGATCAATCTTGTGGGAATAGCTAACCGATTTCAATACCTTGTGTCTATTATTTAGGTTCTTGACTTTATCTTCGATATCCGGTGGCTACATTTATTTTCGTCGAATATGTCGGGGATCATACACTTATTTATGTTTAAAATATTTATAGCACAATGTGGTATTTTATTGTATGTCTTCTAAGAAAATGTTGAATTTTCATGAAAATTTGAAGTGCCGGTTGGAAATATGACCTAACTTACATCATGATTTCCTTGTGTTCAGGTCGTTGAAGCTACAGTTATTTCTAGAATACGAAGATTGGAGCAGAGACTAACGAAAATTGAGCATCATATGAGCACTAAAGTCTCTGCGTCCATATAAGCATTGTCACTGTAAATTTGTGAGCAAGCTCCTGCTGCCCAGGAGTTTGGTCAAACTGCGATAAAATATTTGTGAAGTGGAAGCACTGAAGATCTACTTGTTGCTTCTACAGTTCTGTTTGTGTTCTGATGTCAATAGGTTCTGCAATTTTGCTAATAAATTTATTGGAAGAAAAATGGAAGCACATGCTAGGTGTGTCATAATGCTTGCCTTGTACATGATATAGGCTGCATATTGGACTATTTGGTGCATTCTTATGAATAATCATTTTATTGTTATCAAAACTAAATGAACTTATCTCTTCCATTTAGCACTTCTACACATTCTCACTTTCATGTTATTGTTATCAAAACTAAAAGAATCATGTATCACATCATTCTGATCACTTTCATAATCTATACTATAATTGAAATCTTATAAAAAAGTGGGAAGCCTAAATCTCACCTCTAACCCCACCAGCCAGTCTCTACGTCCTCACCACGGTGCTCCCCCCTCCCGCAATCTCCGCCTCTTACTAACCACGGAAAAACGGAACACGTTCGAAAGTCACCGAGGAAAAAGAAAAAACAATCACCGTAGGTATCTAACCACACACACAGAATGAAAAAAGCTCCCGCACCTCCCTGTGGTTCGAAAACCGATCTCTTTGCGGGGCTACTGCCGAGATCTCCGGAGCGGAATCGGACGACGCGGCTTGGCTCCCATGAGGCTCGATCAGCGGCGGCAGACGTCCTGAGGACCTACGCTCGCGTGTGTGGTGGCGGCGCATCACGCATCCCATGCCCTCGCGGTTCTGATCCGGCCACAGCCATACAGCAACGCTCGCTAGACGCGGCGTCGGCCTCCGCTTCCCCGACGGCCGCGGCCATGACGCCAGGCGTCGGCTGGGTGTAGCCATCCGCGACACTCAGGTCCCTCGCTGAAGCAATTCGGACCAGTGCATATCCCCATTGTCCCCATCGCTGCCAGATCCGATACCCCGCCCTCGTCCATCCTCTCCTTCTCCAACCCGCTCATAGGTGACGACGTGACGGCGGGGGCCAGGGGCCATGGCGTGTCGCGGTTCGCCATCGACCATGAGATCAACTCGAAGATCTACCTCTGGCGGGGCCACCCTTGGAGCCTCGAGGTCGACGCCGTCGTCAACTCCACCAACGAGATCGGGATTTAGGATTCTCTCCGTGTCTATGTTCAGACGCTCGTGACGATGGTGGATATTGTCTGTCACTGAATTGTGCTCGATTGGTTCAGGAACTCGTAGCCCAGGTTCCAGTTCATCGTCATGGACAGGGGCAACGCTGGTACGCACCAGTTTCCCTTTTCGAGTTCATGTCATGGGTGGTTGGTTTTAGTTTTATGAGACCCACGGGTGACGAAAAATTATTCAGAGTTCCTTGTGATGTCTAGAGGCTAACCACTGACCAGTGTACTGCAATGCCTATATTGCTGTCAAATTTTGCTACACATTGACTCAGATATTTCAGTATTTTAGTACAAGGGAATTATTCATCCATGGCAAAGGCTGGTGGCACACCCATCCCTCTTGTATAATTGTATTATGTTTTAGTATTTTCCATTTTAGTCTTTTTGATTGCTATGAATAAAGCTTAGATGGGAGATGGTGAGTTTCATGTATGGTTTGACAGCAAATCAGTTTCCTTTCATATCTACGAGTACGATGCTTATGAGACAAATATACTATGGTACCATTTTTGACAACCTAATTTGTTTTCACTATTCTTTTTTATATACCTTTATTATGTTCCATATATAGATCTTGATCGATTTGGCCTTGCTTGGAACATGCTTAATGTCACTGGAATATTTCGAAGGTATATGCTTTGTCAACTGGAACTTTCCGGAAGGTATGCTTTGTCAACTAGAACTTGTTACGTTCAGCAGCGCATTTGTACATTTGCAGTATGTTCTCGCTAAAACTTGACAGAGAGAAATGATGGGAGATAGGAGTAGCATCTGAACCATCAGGTTAGCAGGTAAGTTGTAGCACATTTTTACTAAAAAGTAGAAACCTTGGAGTTATATACTAAATTGCTTCAGGGTGATGAAAAATTTTTATATTAGTTTTAGGAGTTATAACTAACTTGAGCCCTGTTGATTTGAACCTTAGATGGGTATCAAAGGATGGCATTGAGGAATTTGGATGTCATCGATTAATGTTGTTATTATATTTTGTTCATCTCCATGGTTTCTAAATAATGTGTCAACATCCTGTTTGGTCTGATTCTTGTTCTCAAAATTTTCAGGCATATATCCACGCAATAAGGGGTCCTACCTAAGGAAACTAATAAAGCAAGACAAAGCAAGCTTACAAGTCCCTGAAATCACAGAAGGACAACGAAATTCCAGCAATACATTGTAATTGTCCAAAAGGTAATATACTTTTCTGAACTATAGTTTTTAATCTTATTCCATGTTAATATTATTTTAGTGTGTTTTTATCTGCATGCCTATATCAGATGCACCACCAATTAGCTATCGTTGTTCTTTTCGAACCAAGTTTTTTAATAAAAATTTCTATTCATCGATGATTATGGGTTCTATATTATTAATTATTTTTGCCAGCAGCTACACTAAGCATATATTTCAGTGTGAGCTGAATCTTGGTTTTCTCATTTTAGTAAGTAGTGACCTATTAGCCAATTATTAGAGCTTTAATCGAGATAAACTTATTTGTCCTATCGGCCTTCTCAGAACCAATCTTTGCCTTTCTCAATCTCTCCTGGTTTGCAATCTAATTTATGGTAGATGAGAACAGATGGGTTGCTTTGGGCTTGGTAGGTTCCGAGATATCAGATATGGTAGGCACCATTTGTGTTTACTCGCCCAGATGTCGTTTGATGAAATATCATACCTAATAAACAAATAAGCAAGTAAGCATTGTATCTTGGTTTACAGGCCTATGCGCTTAGTACACCTATGAACCCGGGGTTTTTCTCAAAACTAATTTAGTTCCTAATATAGGTTTTGCACGACATGTTTGAATTTTGTAAGCCTATTTTATGTGTAAAATGAGAGGATAACATCGTTTTGTTCCAATGCTGCATATCCTTTCGATTGCTAAAAATTATGTTTCTTTTCCATTTGAAATGGGATTTATATCAGGTACAGGTTGGGATGATGCAACTTTATGAATTTGCCATACACGGCTATCAAGATCACTGAGAATGGAATTCTTGGCTGAGATTTTAACAAGTTGTGCAAACAAATGTTACGACAACATCCCTGAAGATCTCCAATACATGATTAAGGAGTTGGGCAGGATGTAACTTAGCCATAAATATAATTGTGTAAAAATTAAACTATGCAAAGACAAATTGTTTATTTTTATGAACATTCCCTAGATAAAACCGTAGCGTTAGCACGGGCATTATACTAGTCACATGAGTGCATTACATCTGTACATGACAACATAACTGCATAAAACACAGTACATATTCAAGTGCATAACACACAGTGCGGTAACAATATTGCAGGCAGTAGTACAGCAATCACGATTCCAATAGCACTGCAAAGCTGACCAACATGGCAAAAGGTTTAAGACAGAAGTCATGATTAGTTGGAGATCCACCATGTCATCCAGGCATCCAGCTAGCTACTGCGGCTCACCAGCTTCATTCATAATGCTTGGATCACTTCCCAGATCTTCTGCTTCCTCACTATCATCCTCATCCACCTCTTTGTTTCCTGCCTACAAGTTTGCAAGATGAAGAAAAATCATTCACAGATATACTGCACATCACATGTTATATTTCTATAAGTTTTTCCATGTAGTAACTGGAAATTAAAAATAAAGAATTCCAAGGATTGAAAATCAGATTTAGTAGCATACCTCTAATTTGAGTTTATATAGCCATGGTTGTAGATAAAGCATCCACCACAAGACCACCCATACTTGAACCAACAATTTTAGAATCTCAAAACAAATAGAGAACAGTCAATGCCATTTTGCTTGCTGCATTTATAAATTAACACATAAAAACCTGACTAAATTATCACCTTTTCTTGCTGCCGCTACCCAATATTTGGTGCAAATCAATGCCTCTACCATCTCGGGATCAAGTCGACTATGGTATTGATCAACAACACAACTAGCAGCACTAAAAAGCGGACTCGGATCAAGGTAGCCATCTATATTTCCCATTAATACATTTGTTCTCACTAGGTCCAGCTGCTGCACTACTCTTTGATTATTGAGTACGTAGAGGTAGCATAAAATTGATACTTCTTCTTTATCACACTAACAAACTCATCAAGTACAAATATTGAAAGAGCATACGTACGTAGGCCAAGAAGTGTTGGAGAGCATCTATGAAATCTGCAGGTTAGTAAGCCACCTGAACACCTGCAGGTTGATCAATTGAAAAAGGAGTAGGCATGAAAGCAAGAGAGCAGCAGTTAAATGTTCGGTACAGAAACACTATTAGGAAGATTCAGGTTGCTTCCTGAGCACACTGTACTATGGTCATATGCATTGTAATGGATTCATGTATGATAGGAGACGAAATCCACAAAATCTGATTAAACCTCAAATGACGAAGCCCACAGAAGTTCATTAAGTGCACAGAAACACACTTTCATCTCGCGAAGGCACCTGAACATTTTCAAAAATGTATGTTTAAGAACATGTTTGTGCTATAGAAAATATATCTGTGGAGCTGAATAAGGGACACAAACCTTTTCAAAATGGTGAGGTGAAAATAGTGTTCCTGAGAGCATATGATGGTTACTCTAATTGTAATGCAAAATGAGACAACTCAGTAAGCCAACTCGTACAGTCAATGTGATAATAAGTGCATACAGAGTAACATGAATGCTTATTATCCCATATAGCAAGTTTGGTGCAGTTAGGCATTGTTAAGTAGGAAAGTTATATTGCTTGGAAAATCGAGTTAGCCTTTGAGCAAGAGTATCTTCTGTGCTTCTTTCAACATAGAGGACTCCTTTTGTCAGGAATAGATATGTGCATCTGCATCTTTATTCCTGCAGAAAGCTTAGCATGGTTATTTGGTTAGGAACAAAAAGTTGCTAAAGAGGCAATTCGTCGAGCACGTAGTGTGCATCGTCGTTGAGTGAGCCATTTGTTAACAGGAGATGAGATCGGAGGGGGATAAGCACCATGATGGCCACTGTTGTTGGTTCGCGTCGCGGTGGCAGAGGGTGCAGGCGCGCTGATCGCACAACCGGCCCAGCTTTCCGGCGGGGTCGCGGGCGGACTGAGGGCGCAGCCAGGTCGGTGTTCCGGCGCGGTGCTGCAATGTCGCGGCGCAAAGCCCTCGGGCGCAGGTGGATCCACGCTCTGGCGGGGTCGCAGGCGCGGTGAAGGTCGCTCGGGGCGGCTGGCAGACCCGTGATGTGGTGAAGGCCGCCGGAAGCCGCGGCGGCGGCGCGCAGGCAGCGCGGGGGTTGGGGGGATGGGGGCGGAGGTATGGGATGGAGTAGAGGCGGAGGTCAGGGATGTAACAGCGGCGGGATGTGAGGCGGGAGTCGGGGATGGAGCGGCGGCGGAGTAGCTCGGTGGCGAGCGGCCTCGGCTGCGTAGAGGCGGCCGTCCGATGGAGAAGAAACTCTCTCGAAGCGACGTGGAGTTTGTGGGCTAACGGCGTCGCTCACAGGTGGATGAAGAAGTATCTTGCTTTAAGATGCGTGTATGCCAGGTGTCATTTAATAAGCAGGGTCCTCCATGATGAAGGAAAGATCGGGTCCTCCAGAATTTGCGTCCCCGGTCCTAGACGTACTCTCGGCACCATGCACATCTTGTTTTTTTTTTTTTTTTGACACCTCTCATGCGCAAGACAGATGCGATATCTCTTCGTCACGCACAACTCACACCAATCCTACACACGCACGCCACACTTACACCACGCGCACATAAACAAACCTACAACTACACTTAGATCACATCGCGTCCTTCGTGAGATCACCGGGTCCATCATGGCTCCGTAGGCGACGGGCACGTCACACTCCCATTGTAACTCCACGCGTGAGAGGTAGTGAAATTTATTGGGGAATAAACCCCGGTGGGATACCTGAGGTGCGATCCCTGGGGATCGAACTCAGGTGGCAGCGCTCGCACCTGGAGCCGCTAGCCAACCGAGCTAAGCGCTCGTTCCCGTGCACATCTTGTTAGCTATACGGTCTACGGGAGTATCCCCGGTTCAACTCCTGCGGCCTGCATACGACGACCAAGGGGGCAAAACATACCTGGGCGACCGGGGCATGCATCCACATGTTCGTTCGCTTGGCCTTCCATCGCTTCTGCACCCCATGTGCAGATTCGTTCAGATGATGAAGCGAGCAGTACTGCCAGCGTGATCGAGTGCCGTGGACAGCGACCCACGCCGGCTGGCCTGGCCCGCCCGCGCAGACGAGACCATGGTCAGGCCGGAGGCAACAGAGCGGGAACCCGGAAGGCCAAAGCGGAAGACCACGAGAAATTACAACCCGGGACACATAAACCCGGGCCACACACCATACCAAGCTATCCGGCACCAAACGCTGGCCGCAGGGGCATTTCCGGGATCCTCGCTCGCCAGGGCCGGGCCGGTTTATTTAACCGGCCGGTTGGTCAGCCAGCCAGCCGCGCCAGCCAGGCAGTACTGCACTACTACTGCTGCACACTCCCATCGCTCTCCCACCGCTAGAGCGCGTCAGCAGGAGTAACGGCCACCGCTCTAATTTCTCGTCCCTTCGCCTGCTGCTAGCTCGATCGGCCGGAGCCATGGCGCGGACGGCGGCCGTGGCGGCGGCGCTGGTGGTGGCGCTGTGGGCGGGCGCGGCGTCGGCGGCCGTGTACGAGGTGGGCGACAAGGCCGGGTGGACCATCATGGGCAACCCCGACTACGTCGCCTGGGCCAGCTCCAAGACCTTCCACAAAGGCGACACCGTTGGTGCGTACCATCCTTCCCTGATCCCTTCACCCGTGTCTGTCTGTCGTCTCTCGTTTTGCTTGCCCGGCTTCTCTCTATTTGTGTTGATC
Source organism: Themeda triandra (assembly GCA_018135685.1). Taxonomy (NCBI): domain Eukaryota; kingdom Viridiplantae; phylum Streptophyta; class Magnoliopsida; order Poales; family Poaceae; genus Themeda; species Themeda triandra. The sequence continues at coordinate 1,087,546 of JAENPR010000127.1, forward strand.
GATAGCACAGGAGCAATCACTCTCTGTTTTTCCCCTCTAGATGGAATTTCTTCAGAATTCCACTAGGGCGCATTACAAGACAACTGATAATTCTGAAGCAAACGCGCACACTTTGATTTGTCTGATGAAATTCTTGGAAAATTCGTTTTCAAAAACTATAGAACCCCCAACCCCCCGGATGATGGTACGCTAGACTAGTGGCACTCGGGCCAGCACGACAAATGGTTGTATAGCTTTGCAGTAGTAACAAACTAGGACTGACAGATTGAAAACACTCGGCAAAAATTGAGCAGTGATCAAAAGACGCGTAGTTTCAAGAAGGAAGTACAGAGTAGTTTCTCTCAAAAAAGTATTCGTACAGAGTAGTTTCCCCTGTCCAATCTCCACCACCCGGTCTCGGCGTTGGAGAGCATATACTCCCATCAACGGAGTTGTTTTTCTGTGATTATGTCTGTTTCAGACTTCCGTTAGCGGCCGATCATGGAAGCACTAAACACCAGTACGTAGTACCTGCTAGAACCCGGAAGCGGGCCCCCACGCCCCATAATTCCGAGCAAAAACTCGATCGCGTTGCGTGTGGTCATTGGTGTGGACACTCATTCGTCCCAGCCCCAGCTGGCAGCAAAAGGAAAGGCCACGCACCACCCCCGTTTTATGCCTTGGTGCGCTGCGGCACCACCGCACCACCGAACCCAAGCCATCGCATTCGCACCCGCCCCCCGGTCCGCGTCGCTGTCCACAAGAAGACATTGCGTTTACTCGTGGCCGCCGTTTTTTTTTTTTTTTTGACAACGGTGGCCGCCGCTTTACACGTGAACGGAACAAAGCAACCGAGCATCGGTGGCCACGCTACGTGTACGTTCCCGCCTCGGCGCGGGTTCAGCACGGCACGGCGAGCGGTGGCTGCCTGGCTGGAAGCCGAATTCTCATTTTCAGCCCCGCGCCGCGTTCGTCGTCAGCCTGTGCGGCGCCTAGCTACGCCGGCTTTATTACTTGCCCTCGTACGGACGCGTAATGGCAGCACGAGCAGTACCCGCGAAATCTATGCTGGCGCCGGGAGGAGGTACCGCCATGAAAGTAATTGTCCATTGATGGTGGATGACCGTGCAGAGGATTAGCAAAATCTCATTGATGGCCGACGTGACGGAACCTTGGCCATAAGGAAAAAGTGAGGGCGTCGGCGGATCGATTGATGATTGATCGATTTGGGTGCGCGCGACTTGTGCAGCACCAGCAGTTGTGGTGGGCTCCGGATGAGTGGCCAGGCTAGCGACCTGCAGGCTTTCGGCTATCCTTTCCGGAATGCGATCGATCAGGAGATGGAAACACGAGGACAAGCTCCAGGTTGGTAGGCTCTTGATGCGACGCGACACGTAACCGCCGGTGCTAATGGTGGGGGCACGGGGCCGGCAGCAATGGTAGCGGCACGCACAACGCGCCGCTGGAAGGATGGCCCTGCTGCCACCAGCTGGTCGGGCTCGTGGCTTCTGCTGCTGCAGACCCCGTGGTGGTGGACTGGTGGACTGGCGGCCACTGCTCATCAGTCATCACCTGCGCGTGCTGCCCCGTCCGTTGCACTCGTCCGGCTCCGCGCGCGGCTCCGACGGGGAAAAGGTCGATTCTGCCGAACCAAAAATGCCTGCTGCGCCGAACCAAAAATGCCCGCTGCTCCGGGACTTTTGTCTCTGGCCAGCACAAAGAGCATGACATGCCAGTGATGTCACCGTGGAATCACGCACAGTCAAGCCACAACTGCCTCGCTAGCGAAAGGACAAAAGAACGTGCGCTGTGCTCCAGAACTGTCGAGAGGTCAACAAATCCTTTGCCTTCTCTTATCAGGTAGTGAAGGACTAAAGGCTCTGTTGCCTTTGCTGGCTAAATCCTTTGATGAAAGAACCTTTTTTTTCTAGCTTTGAGGGCCTGTTTGGAACGCAGGAATGTAAAATGTAGGAATAGAAAAAAACGCAGGAATAGGATAGAGCAAAAAGTAAAAAACTACAGGATTTGAAAACACAAGAATTAAAACTTTGGTGTGTTTGGATCACAGGAAAACAAAAATGTCACATGTATGTAAGAAGCAAAGGTTTCATGCTTCAAACTTGGACAAAATGTTGTAGGAATTTTTCCCTTAGGTTTCCTTGGATGCTTTTTTTCCTATGTTTTGTGAAGCAAGGTTAGCCTTTCCTTTGGAAAGGAATGCAAGATTCCTTTGTTCCAAACACCAAGTGGAGGAAATTTTCCTACGGTATTCATTCCTTTGTTTTTCCTTTGAAAATCCTCCATTCCAAACAAGCCCTTAGTGAAAACGGCAATTAGACATATGCCTGATGCTTATTCGAACGTGCTTTCTCCTTTCTCGAAAAACCGAAGTTGCTTTTGCTTCTGGACCACCATCGTCTTTAGAAAGTTGAAGTGTACTGGAATACTGTACAAATTATTCTTAGCTTGCGCTTTGCTTCACTGATCTAACCTTTAGTGCTATCCATCATGACAGTTTTGAGGCACGCAGCAAATAAATACACAATAAATCCCACACATGGTACACATGATGAACATAAAGAAAACATTCTAGAGCATTTCCTGCTCCTACGGTTCCCCTCTCGCGAGGCCGTGAACAGAACAGAACATTCACACCACCTTTTCATTTGTCTCAACTCCCATCTAACCTTCCTCGAATCCTTAATGCCACTGCCAAGTTAGGGAAGGTTAGGGTAGGCTTTGCCTTACCTTGCATTGGGATTTCCATGGCAATGCAATTGTTTCAGACTAGACGGCAACTCATGTTAGGATTGCCAGAAATGAACCATGCATCTCTGTACCAGCACCCCCTTTTGCGCCCGTAAGGTAAGCTCGCTCTGCTGTCTCTTACTCCAATGCGGGCATTGAGTGTTTGAGACGCTGGCCACATCCTTCTGTCTTCTGGTGGAACTGGATGACAGATAGCATAGATTGCCTCCTGTGGCAAGGCCATCATTGATGTAGAGCTTTAGACTGACCCAGTAGTTGCCTGCTATACTAGCACTTGTCACCCACCTCCACCTGGATCTGGATCACACTGCTTTCCTGGCATGGGACAATGGGAGAGGTTGCAAGTTTGCATCCTTGGCAAGCCTACAATAATCCCTAGATGATGAACATCACTGCCATTCAGCAATGCGATACTTTCTTGGTGAACCATATCAATTGTCTACGGCACTGCTCAGCTACATACTGAGTAGAGTACTCCGGCACCATGATGTTTTTTTTTTTGGCGATTACATGATGTGATGTGTTGTTCAATTGTTCTCACATCACCTTTTGGCTTTTATATGTAATGCAAATAATGCTGGGCCCTGTTGCCAACTCACGGATGTGCTGCATGCGCTCTCATTGTATGGCTCGCTTCACTTTCATCCACGATTGACGATCCGCTCTTTCGTCCGGTCCAGAGATTCGACCTGTTGGCTGGTTGGTAGCTCTTGCCTTGCCGGCCCTCTCACTGGGTCCAAAAGATAAAAAAAAAAAACTCGACCCAACCTAGGAGGAACTAGGGGGCTTTCAATTAAGAAGAAAATAGGCACTCAAATTCGCTCCCGACGGGATTCGAACCTGGATGGCTAGGTGTAGTGCCACATTGAGTCACCTAGCCAAGTGAGCCAGGCTCACTTCCCCACTGGGTCCAAAAGATGAGGACGTGCATAGCATCTTTATAGCTATAGTAATGAGAGGACGGACTTCAAATGAGGATAGCCCCATCCAGAAAAGGTTTCTATGATTACCAATCCAGTGTCATGCTTGCAATGTGGATGCCAGATTGGGGTACGCCCATGAGCTGTAAAGTAGGCATGGTGATCGCTTCTCGTACCATCTCATCATCCACTAGAGATGCCACTGAAGTCAAAATTGCTCGTTCTTTACCTGTTTATTCTCCCAGCTGCACTGAATTCTGCTTTTGTTCGACTAAGGTGAGTCTGTTGTCCACCATATCTATATGCCATTAGTAAAGTAGCAGCTGAGTGGAGATTAAAAATCCGCTTTGCTGGTGACCATGCTGTGTGGAATTTTCATGAATAACGCTGAGTGTGGAATCGTAGCACTTTCATCAAAGGCGATCGGTACCGCCATTGAGTGGGTTGGTAGATGGTAGGATCCGTGCTGATACTAGCTATATATGCTTCACAAATGATAAATAATTCATCATGCTTAATGCTTTAATCTCCAACAACCAAAAAGTATGCTCATGACGATGTTGACGTTTCTTATGAGCAGAGGGGGCGTTCACAAATAGGACATTGGCTTGATGAGGTGCATAGATGAAACTGGCCATCGATCTAAGCTCAGATTTATCTCTGTTTCAAACACATGACACTAGCCTTTTCAGTTGGCAGACTTATTATTGACCATGGTCCATGCTGGACACCTTACTATCCAGTGTTTACTACTCATCTGTTCGTCAGTTGTTGAAACTGTTGACAATGTGTTGGGATCCATGGAACATGGATAGAATGTTACTTTAGTGCCTGTGTTTTGTGTTTGTTCCACAATACTTTAGTGTTTGTTTTAGTTTAAACAATACTTTAGTTTTATCCATTTTCTTTAAATATGATGATATATAGCAGTGTTTCTGCTGATTACTTAAATATGGTTATATAGATTCATGTCTGACGACTTGTGATCTTGTTGACGCATGATTGGCAGTGTTCACGTACAACAAGCAGTTCCACAACGTGCTGGCGGTGAGCAAGGCGGACTACAAGAACTGCGACGCCACCAAGCCGACGGCCACCTGGTCCACGGGCAACGACTCCGTCGTGCTCAACACCACGGGCCACCACTACTTCCTCTGCGGCTTCCCGGGCCACTGCGCCGCCGGCCAGAAGGTGGACATCCGCGTCGCCTCCTCCTCTGACGCCCCTTCCGCCGCGCCGTCCCCGACACCCTCCGGCGGCGCCACGGCCGCGCCGGCGCCGCACCCCAACGCCGCGCCGAAGGACCTCTCAGCCTGCTCCGTGGCCGCGACCGTCGCCGCGTCCCTGCTCTCTCTGGCCGCGGCCGTGCTGGCATGATCATGATCAGGGTCGTGTAGTGTGACGGCGCCTTTGTGAATTATTGTGAGAGCCCGTACTGTGTCTGTAGCCGTATGAGCATTTAGCACCTGGATCTGTGTTTGTTTTACAATTTTCTTTGCCCGTCTGGTTTCATGCACTGCTCTGATTCTGTAGATCTTGGTATGCACTAGGGATTTCTGCCGGTTGTCAATTAATTTTCTAATGTTTTGGGCTGTTTGTTCGTTTGAAATCCGGACTAGGAAATCTAAGGACTTAGGGCATGTTTTATAACATGAGCTAGTTGTTCAGCTAGCTAATTTTAACTCAAATGAGCTCTTAAGTGCGTCCAAAGTCCAAACACGAGGGCTAATAGTGTATCCAAACAGAGCATTTATTATGTGTGCTTTACGCTGACTTTGACTCTGACCTTGTGAAAGCTCCGGTTTGGTTTTGGTAATTAATGACACTCAACGTTGCTAATGCTTTGCTCTAAGTGTGGTTAGACACATAGCAACGTGACGGTGGATGATGGAGCATGGTGATCACGGTGATGAACATGGTGGATGTGATGTGATCGAGCTCCGACGGAGGCCCATGGAGATCAAGGCGAAGGTATACTTGATAGGGCTTTCCGGTTTAGTGGTCGAGACACTTAGTGAGTGTGACCACATTTAGGATCGATAACCGACTATCAAGAGGGGGTTTCCTCGGTTCATTCGCGGTCCTAAGTGCCTCTAGTTGCGACTTTGCATGATGCATGAGAGACTAACTAGAGGGCTAACTCTTGCCGACATGGTCGTGCTTGTACAACTAACTCCGGTGCTTGAGACGAGGTCTACACTTGGTGGAGTTGGTACTCAAGGCAAGAGATTGGACTTGGAGCGAAGACGGCGCGAAGAAACGACGACGAGGTCAACTTTATACAGCGCCGGACGCGTCTGCCCCCTAGCGTCGGACGCTGGGTCGGCCTCGGACGCGGACCAATAGCCTTCCTGGCGCGCGGGGGGTTCGGACGCGGGCACCGGACGCCGTCTCGTGGCGCCGGACGCGCGGCCCTGGCGTCCGGCGGTCTCGGCGTGTGCGCGGGCGTGGCGCGCTCCACTTCGCCGGACGCGGCCGACGGTGAGCCGGTGGACGCTGTACGACGCGTGTACGGCGTCCGGCGGTCACTCGCGCGGCAGGTGGCTGGCTCGTCGGTCCGTGGCGTCGGACGCGGCCGGCGCGATGCGACGGACGCGCGATGGGCCGAAGGACGCGGAACAGAAACTCCTGGAAATCAGCCGATCGAAGGACGCTGGTGTCGGACGCCCGAGTGAGTGCGACGGACGCACGTTGAACGGGGTCGGCGGACGCTGACGTCATCGGAGGATTCAAAGCCAACGGTCGGCGCGCGGCGCAGCGGGGCAGCCGCCGGACGCGTCCGGCGGTCAGCGTCGGACGCGTCCGACGCTGTTGTTCTGGCCGGCCCGAGGAGCAACGGCTCTATTCTTTGGAAGGGTCTATAAATAGAGCTATGGCCGGTTGGGGATGTCTCTCTTGCCTATTCTAACACTCTTGAGCATACTTTGAGCTAGAGACACTCCTCCCCACTCATCTCTTTGGTTCCCTTGCCATTCTTGAGAGAGATTTGAGTGAGAACAAGTGATTTGCACTGAGAGTTGCATCTAGAGGCACTTGTTCATCGAGTGAGCTGCGGATTCTTGTTACTCTTCGGTGATTCCGTCACCGTAGACGGTTTGGAGCGGCGGGTGGTGGTTGAGCTCGACTTGGTGATTGTTCGAGGCCACACCGAGTTCTTGTGAGGGTTCTTGATCCTTCCCCCGGGAGTTCGCGAAAGGATACTCTAGTGGATTGCTCGTGGCTTGTGGATCCTTGTCTTGTGTGGAGATTGCGGCTCCCCATTGGGGGTCGTTGGCACCGAGCCAATTGAGCGGGCAACTCACCAAGCAAATGCATCGCCACAACGAGGACTAGCTTGCCGGGAAGCAAGTGAACCTCGGTAAAAAATCATTGTGTTGATTTGTGATTACCGAGGCTTCGGCCTCCTTGTGCTTGTGCTTGAGCTCTCTAGGTGATTGGCCATCCTCTACTCTTCGCGGCGGTATAAACTTCCATCATCTCTTTACCTTCCGCAAAGTAGAATTGCTTGTTGTGGTTGGTCGGGAACCACTCTTTGAGTAGTTTAAATTCCATGGGTAGAATTGCTTGTTGTGGTCGGTCGGGAACCACTCATTGTGTAGAGTAAATCCCGTGGGTAGAATTGCTTGGTCGGTATTGGTGAACCGACATTGTGTAGCTTGATCACCGTGGTTGATTGTGCATTTCGGTTTGAGTAGCCTTGCTTGTTTAGGACGGCTTGCATAGAGTAGTCGAAGCTTTAGCTTTGCACTTTTGCCGCCTTGCTAGCTAATCGTTTGTCTAGTGTTCTTGCTAGAAATTTTATTAGGCTATTCACCCCCCCTGTAGCCATTGTGACCTTTCACCTTGTAGCCATAACGTAGGGAGCTAGAACCAATAAAATAAGGGAGAATTGGCTGGGGGACATCGCCCATTGCCGAAATTGGGTGCCACACATGTCCACTTTGCTTATTTGCTGAGGGACACTGCGTTTTCATTTTGGTTGGCCAGTGGACACCGCCGTCAGGTTGCAACGGTTAGTGGAGAGAGAAAATTTGCAAAATGATGCCGATGCCCCTGCCTCTATCTTATTCCTCCCTTTTCTTTTTTTTCTTTCTCGAGCCCATGCCGCCGGCCTCCCTCTCCAGCGAGCACCATGCCCGGCCTGCACCTCCACCTCCTACTCCAGCGAGGGCGCGGGTGGCGGCCCGGTGAGGGCGCCCGCGGCGGCCCCGGCGAGGGCGCGCGCTTGAGGATGGGCGCGAGGCCCCGGCTCCCCTGCTCGCCATCTGAGGCTTCTCCCCCCTCTGCTCCCCTGCTCACCATCTTCCTGCGGCTACGGATGGGCGCGAGGCCCCGACGATGCAGCTCCCCGTCGCGGCCCCAGCGACGGCGGCCTTCTCCTCCCCGGCCGGCTGAGCTCACACACGCCGAAGCTCGAGCGGGTGGGGAGAGATGCGCCGCATCCTTTCATCTCCTCCGGCCGCGAGCCCATGGAGCCGCGGAGCTCGGCCCGTGCTCGGTAGCAGCAGCGGAGACCCGGCGGACCTTGCTCCACCTCGCGTCGATTCGCTGGATCCCGGCGGACCTCTAGCTCCACCTCGAATCGGTGGCCGCCACCTCCATCGACGGGCGCAGCGAGCTCGGCCGCCTTGGCCATGGAGCTCGTACCGGTGCGGCGGATCCCGACGGCGCGCGCTCCTCCAGGCGAGCGGCGGAGCGGCGCCCGCCCGCGGCGGCCTGTGCGCGCGGCGGGCGCGCCCCCCGCGGCGGCCGGCACCGTGTCGCGGTGGATGGACGACGGGCGGTGCTACCCGGGGAAGAAGAAAGGAAAAAGAGAAAAAAAAGAAAAGAAGGGAGGAAGAAGAAAGGAAAGGGCAAAAGAGTCTTTCTCTCTCCGCTAACGGCAAAGAACCAGGCGGTGTCCACCAAAGCAAATCAAAATGGAAACGCAATGTCCCTTGGCAAATAAGCGAAGTGGATGTGTGTGGCACCCGATTTGGGCGATTAGCAGTGCCCCGCAGCCAATTTTCCCATAAAATAAAAAGTCATGGTGTTACATCCTCGTTCTACTTCATTTTTTTTCTAGGTAGGAAGCATTCGCCAAGGCAGATAACAACCAGGATTTCCAACGCACTGAGAGCTTAGAGCTTGTTTGAAACAAAGGTTTCTTAAAGGAATTATGAAGAATAAATTTCATAAGAAAAGAGTCACTTCATATTGTCTGGAATGAAGAAATGTTGAATTTATTTCCAAAGGAAAGAAAACCATAGTAGTGCAAAACATAGGAAGTAAAACATCCATTTAAACTCAAGAGAAATAATCTTTGCTCCCTCTCTTGCTATGATTGCTTATGTAACTGTATTTTTTCCTCCATTTCAAACATATCTAAGTATTCATTACAATGTTTTGAAATCAAATAGTTTTCCACTATTCACTCTATCTTATTTTTTGCTTTTTTTTTGTTTCTCTATTTGTATTTCTTTGTTTCAGACAAGCCATTAGTGATTTTGAATGTTTAATTTTCTACTAGATTTCCCTATATCCTTAGGTTTAGAAGTTACCGATTATTCCCTTAGTTCTAGAAAAAAAAATACAATTGTCACATTTCAAGAAATCAGGTAGTTTGAATTTTGATCAAAATTATACAAACAATACTAACATTTATGATATAAAATAGGTATCATTAAATTCATTTTAAAATACATTTTTATAGTAGACATACTATTCACTATAAACTTGATCAAATCTAAGCTAGTTTGACTTACACAAATCCTATAATTACATCCTTTCTAGACTGGACAGAGAATACTAGTTAGCATGGTGGATTACCGTTAATATGCAAGATCAGTGTTATAAAAAACCGAAAAGGTCAAAATTGACGGTGCGTTAGTGTGTGAAGAAGAGTGAAAGTGCATCTAATCCTATCGTCAGTTTTGGAAAATTATGACAACACAAATAAAGATCTAATAAAATTTGTGGACTATTTTAATGGTCATTATGGTGAAAAAATGTGTATAAGAAAAAGTGTTGTCCACCGATAACCATGAACAAAAGTTGGTTACTAATGTTCTATAATAACACCTATCATGAAAGGTTATCTATAAAACTATATAAAAAGACATACTAAAAAATTTCTGATCACACCCCGCAATGGACGTGTTTTTCATTAAGCAGAGAAGACATACTAAAAAAAGTATGATGAGAAATTGTTATAACAAGTCATTTCTTAAAATGGTGTGTTGTGAATATAACTTTAGAGTTTTCCTTATTCTGAAAAAGAAAAGTCATAGGAGTTTATTTGCTTACTGGTTTTGGTTTAAAATAAAGCGAACCTTCACGAAACAGGCACAACATATGCGGCAAAATGACATGCTGAGTGGGAATATTGGAAACAAACTTTAAAAAGTTTTGCACATTCATAGTGCATAGAAATAACATGTGAGGAGAGATCATCCCTAGGCTTTTTAGGACTTTGCACTAAGGCCTTATTTAGATCCCCAAATTTGCCACCAAATTCACTATGCAGAATTCCTATTCCCCGTCACATCAAAATGTCGGCCCATGCATGGAGTACTAAATGTAGATGAAATCAAAAACTAATTGCGCGGTTTGATTGTATTTGCGAGACGAACATTTTGAGCCTAATTAGTCAAAGTTTGGACAATTTTTACCAAATACAAACGAAATCTTCTGATCTTGGCTGATTTGACGCTAGCACTATGCAAACTCCCAACTTGGCCATGATCTGAACAAGGCCTAAGACTTTGTCTTATAGTGCACATATGCCTAAAAGTTATCATTTTTGTTTGAATTTTCTAGTTCGAGTTTGTATCCTAAATTTTATACATGAGTATATATTTGCATATTACTATAAATGTACTTTTTTCATTTTGAAATGATTATAAAATGTTTTTTGAATTCGTTTCTAGTTTTTTTTTGAGGGAAGAATTCGTTTCTAGGTTCCCCCTTATTTTCGGCGATCGGAGGGTGCACGGAGCGACCGCAGCACGTGGACCGGCCAACAGATTGGCTCACCCAACCGGCCCGGCCCGGCCCGGTCCACTCCTACTCGTGAAGCCGCCCTGCCGTGAAGCAATCTATCTGGGGAAAATCTGACCGAACTGACCCGCGCCGCACGTCGCCGTCAGCCTCCACCCAGCCCTCCAAATCCAACAGCGGCGAGCGAGCAAAGCCAAACCAACTAGCTCAGCTCGACTGCTCCGTAGCCTCCGCTCCGCTCCGCTCCGTCTCGTTGCCAACTTCCGCTCCAAGCATCGCGGCCGCGAACTCTCATCGGCGAACCCGGCGGCGCCGCCGCGATGGATTCGAGGCCCCGCGAGACTGACGCCCCCGGCGACCCGGCAGCCAGCGGCGCCGCCGCCCCTCCGCAGGCCGCGCCGGCGACCGGGGACGTCGAGATCATCAGGCCCCGCAACGACAAGCGCGGGTACCGCCGCGTCGTGCTCCCCAACTCGCTCGAGTGCCTGCTCATCAGCGACCCCGACACCGATAAGGTTCTGCTGCTGCTTCGATCGGGCTAGGACGGACCGAGCAGGGGGTTTGGCGGCGGGTTTTGGAGTTTGGTGCGGGATTTCGGGGTTGTGAATTGTGCTTTGTTTTTGCAGGCGGCGGCGTCGATGAATGTTTCGGTGGGGTACTTCTGCGATCCCGATGGGTTGGAGGGGCTCGCACACTTCCTCGGTCAGTGTTCTGTTTCGTCCTGTTGCATCTGAAGTTCTCAACTCGCTTACTGTTTAGCTTCAGCTTGATCCTGATTTTTGTTAGTAGCTTGTCCCTGGTAAGTTATGAATAGCTCTGAATTGAGAAATAAGTGAACGGTAGTATTTTTTTGCTATGCTATCTAGATGTACTGTCGTGTTATCACAACTTAAGTCCCAATGCTGGTTACAGTGCATTTGAATGTGCATTTGTTTGTTAAACAGATGTTACTTGTCTATTCGTGTGATCATTCATGAAAATAAAGAGGGATAGTATAGGCATTAGGTGCAAACAAACATAAAAAAGGAGTATAAGCTTTACTCTAGGTCCAGTAAAATATGTTACCTTTTTTCTCTCTCCTGAACCTGCTGTATTCCATTTGAGCATCCAAGTCTGTGCTGGTTTCTGTTGAAAAAATCTGAAAATCAACTTTTGTCACCAGTCAAAATATCGTTGAATTTGATACGTGGAGCAAACATGCCATGCTGAATAAAGAACTTCCTTGGCATTTTTTTGCTAAATTTGAAATTTATAAAAAGTAAGTATCGATTGTTTGATGATACGTGGACTGGGACACCCCAGTAATCCTGAAAAATGATGAGTCGTAGAGTCACTTAGTTTGGAGAAACTAAGTTCTACCCACTAAATCTGCAAGTATCTTGTGGCTTAGTGATAAAAAAGTATCAAGACAACCTACTCATCTGAAACCATACATGCATGACAACAAAATAAATGCCAATAATGTGATTGATGCTGAGAAAATACCAGTACCTGTCGTCATTTTGATAATATGCTATTTGAAAGTTCAGTTGAATTAGCTAATGGACTATGTGAGTTTGTTTGACATTCTATAAAGTTTTCTGAATTTTATCTATGCATTTTTTGCTTGGTTTGATGCTTTACTCAATTGCCACGATATCATTAATTATCTATGGACTCGATGAACAATATATAAACAATGTATCTAATTTGTGAAAGGGAGCCTTGGCGCAGTGGTAAAGCTGCTGCCTTGTGACCATGAGGTCATGGGTTCAAGTCCTGGAAACAGCCTCTTGCAGAAATGAAGGGAAAGGCTACGTACATTCGTACAAAAGACCCAAGTGGTCGGACCCTTCCCTAGACCCTGCACAAGCAGGACCTACTTGCACTGGGGCTTACATATATAGACACTTACAGTTCTACTTCTATATTGCTTTATTTGCAGTTTTACTAACATCTTGATGGAAATTGAATACTATGTGGCTTGTTCTTTTTTAAACCCAATCCTAATGAGTGTTTCCAATTTTACAGAGCATATGCTTTTCTATGCTAGTGAAAAATATCCAGAAGAAAACAGTTACTCAAAGTACATTACAGAGGTATGCCTTATTTTGCCAGGTTGTAAATTCTGTCTTATTTATATTACTTACAAATAGATCCCTGTAAATGGCCATAATTTTTCATTGTAATTTGTTATTGGATTTAGCCAGCATTGACAATGAAATCCTGCACTCTTCTTTAGTTCTTGGATGCAGTTCCTCAAGTCGCTAGTAGTGACTGACTTCTTTCTTAGAAGTTTTGTTGGCACAGTGGAACTGTTTTAGAACACTGCAAATAGCAGCTTAATTCTAAAATAGTTGAACCATCATAGAACATTTAATTGTAGTGTTTTTTGGTTTTTACATGTTTTTATATCTGAAAGCCTAAGACATTATTTGGTCAGGATCGAATAATACAACTGTAGAGAAAATCAGCTTTCTCTAACTCAAATAACGGGTTCAGTAAAACTACCTGACCTTGTCTTTTCCCACAAAAGACAAAATTGGAAACAAACAATTGAAAATTGAAAGCTGGTCATAGCCCAAGGAACATTTTTGCTCGATATATCCTAAATCCTGAACTAACAACCTATCAACATTACCAAATTTGCAAAATAAAAAGCACTATACCACAGATTGGTCATCTCTGGTTTGTGCCCAAATGTGCCAAATTTTGATCAAGGTTTCGCTAGCTTACAATTTCACCAAAGATGGGTGAGCATGGAGATGGGCACCAGAGTCTGACATGTGGGGCCACCCTCGTTTGGACCTGGATGATACCCTAGGACAGGATTGGGGACTTGAAAATGCATTTTAGAGGTCCGGGACCTGATGGTACCCTAAGGACAAGTTTAGGATCTCCAGTGCATTTTATCTACACTAAATTTATGTCACTATGTGTTGCTTATGGTATAAGTACTTGGATAACGGGTGTTTTCTTGTAGCACGGTGGTTCAACCAATGCTTTCACATCTTCTGAACACACAAACTTCTATTTTGATGTGAACAGTGATAGCCTGCATGATGCTTTAGATAGGTACCTTCTATTGCTGTCTTTATTTTTACCTTATTTTCCTTGTGCGAAATTTCACTTATGCTTGTGCCATTTAATCTTAGGTTTGCACAATTTTTTATCAAGCCATTGATGTCCCCAGATGCTACACTTAGGGAAATAAAAGCTGTTGACTCTGGTATGTGATATCTTTTTCTATTTTCTGTTGCTGTTGCGGGAAACACATTTTAAATTTAACTTCCATTTTCCACTTTTAGAAAATCAGAAAAACCTTTTGTCAGATCTTTGGCGAATGAGTCAGGTACTTGCATTTTCCATGCTCACGTTAAATATGCAGACAGCTTAGTTACAGAGAAATGATTTTATTTATACCTGTCCTTTCTTGTTTTCAGCTTCAGAAGCATCTTTGTGCAGAGAATCATCCTTATCATAAGTTCAGCACAGGTTGTTATCTGACCAATGTTTTTTTTTCTTCCCTTTCCGTTCTTACATTACATTACATACTATTAATGACATTGAGAATACACTGCTCACCTTCTACTTACTTTTATACTTCTTTCATTCCTTGAATAACATGATATCTCTTCATTTTGGCATTCATGCTGGTTGTTCTTGTTCCAGAAATCTTTTATTTCAGTTTTTGTTTGTGATAGAACCTTGTAACAGCACAAAGGCTCCCAGTAGATATGAGTTTCTGACTGTTAATATTAGCATCAATGCAGTTCATAATATAAAGACCTTAACATTCAAATAACTAAATGAATACTTGACTGAGTGAATGATGACTTGGTCAATGACTCGGTCGTGTGGTACAAACCTACAGGCTACAGCCATCTTAGATGTCTTCTCTTTGCTTCAACAATAAATGAAGTTTCAGTGTAATAAAGGGTTTTTTATGATATATGCATCACCGCTTGACTTGGATATTGGACAATTCCTCAGAACTGATTCTCACTGCTTGCTTGATATATTGGACAATTCCTCAGAACTCATTTCAGAATTCTTATTGATTAGGAAATTGGAATACTCTTGAAGTTAAACCAAAGGAGAAAGGATTGGATACAAGGCTTGAGCTTATTAAATTTTATGATTCACACTACTCAGCCAACTTGATGCAACTTGTTGTGTATGGAAAAGGTTTTCCATCAAACTTTTCTGCATTTCCTTACAAGTTATGTTCAGCTAAAACCTTTTTTTTTTTTGGTTATTTTCCTTCTCAATTGTCATCTCTTTTTGTATTTGCAGATAGTCTTGATAGCTTGCAGAATCTTGTTGAAAATAAGTTCTGCGATATTAGAGATGTTGGGAGGACGCCATTTTCATTTCCTGGGCATCCATGTACACCTGAACATCTCCAGGTTTACTATTTAGTATTTACATTACAGGATATGAGTTGACAAGTGAGACTTGCAGTTACAGATGCTCGTACACTTGTTTATGCGAGTTGTTCCCTTGCAGATTCTTGTTAAAGCAGTTCCCATTAAACAAGGGCACACTTTGAGAATCCTATTTCCAATCACTCCCAATGTCCGGCATTACAAAGAAGGCCCTTGCAGGTACATTAGCCATCTGATTGGTCATGAAGGAGAAGGATCTCTTTTTTACATACTTAAGAAGTTGGGTAAGTTATCTTTACTTCATGCCAGATGATGGAAAAGACATGTGTTTGCTGGGGCTTCTTAGTTGGGTTACCTCCGTGTGTGTTCTAAATCGCTTATGTCCGAGTAGTGGGTCTATATATATCATGTTCATGTTATTCCCAGTGCCCGAATTTTGTTTCTTTTATTGTTGTTTTATGTTGCATATATCTGCAGTATGCATGGATGAATAAGTGTGGTTATGTTTTTGTCTGCTTCATTCCTGTTAGTGTTATAGTGTTACATACAAAGCTAATAATGAAATAAAGAATCCAGTAGCTCTTTGTGTGGCATGACTTTTTTAAACCTTTGTGCTTCTAATTTTAGTTACGAATCAGTTAGAACTGAAAGGAATAACCATGGTATCTTAGGCCTGGCAAAGAGAAGGCATGGCAAAGAGAAACAAACTCCCTATGAATAAAGAGAAGGAACAACATTATTTTGCCTCAGATTTGTATAAATTTCTTTACTGCTGTTACTCCTTTTTCATGTGCGCAACTTGTTTGCTGATATTCTAATTCCTCCCTGGGAGAACTCTGTTTTTTATCCTCTTTATTTGGTCATCATGATTAAATTCTAATTCTGTTGAATATTCAGGATGGGCAATGAGTTTGGGAGCTGGTGAATTGGATTGGAGTCGTGATTTTTCTTTCTTCTCCGTAACTATTGAGCTCACAGATGTAGGGCAGGGTGAGTTATAATTTCTGAAGGGCCATTTTGATATCAACTTTTGAAATGTAAGTGAGAATCACAAATCTGATTACTGGTGATAGAACACATGGAGGATACCGTCGGACTATTGTTCAGATATATAAAGTTGCTGCAGACCTCTGAAACTCCTAAGTGGATATTTGATGAGGTAATTTAGTCTGGAACACATATTTTTATTATAAAAAAATGAATAATATTGTACATTACCAAATTTGAATCATTTTTCTGAATCATGAGTTGAAGCTTGGTGGATGCATGTCAGAGATTCTTTCAGTTTCCATGAATATATTAGTATATTTTGAATTTAGTCGATCAGGCCACTTACTCCCTCCGTCCCATGTTTAAAAGGATGTCTAGGATTCAAAAAATTTCCCACAAATAATCGGTCCATATAGGCTTGGACGTGACAGAGGTCTGCAGCACTAGCTGGAACTTACAACAGCGCAGCATTGATGGGGCTCTCCGTTACTCTCGACCACTCGTTCATCTTAATGAAAAAAGGAAAACCTGATGGAGCTCTCGGTTGCTCTTGACCACTCGTTCATCTGTTTGCTATTCCCAGGGAAACTTTGTCCACTAGTTCAGCTGCTGACTGCCTGACATCTACAGGATGGCAGTATAGGGGTAGTTTCATCATTTCAGCTTTGTCTTGGTCTTTGTGTCCAAACCTAGATGTTCCATTACTTGTGAGACGGAGGGAGTACCCTTTATCAGTAATACCAGCCTAACCCTATAATGTGAACAAAAAGTCTGCATTGAAAATTCATGAGATATAGTACCATGCTATGATTTGTTCAAACCTTGTTCTTATTTCGTAGTTGTATGAACTTCAGTTAATTGAACCTACAAGACAGTTCTGATCTTGGGTATACTTGCAATGTAATGCATGTTCCTTTATGGCTTGAAAGCTGAAAAAGTCAATTGTATCATCAACACTTGCATAACTAAAGTAGACTTCTCTGATTTGCGAAATGAAATGATCAAGCCATACAAATGCATTGTTCAACAATGTAGAAGTGTTGATCTCCCTCTCTAGATTTTTTCATGTACTTTGTGTACTTATACATTTTTGGTTGGACTTTGAAGCTTCAAGCTATCTGTGAGACAGGATTCCACTATCGAGACAAGGCCCCTCCTGGCAATTATGTTGTACATATTTCTTCAAACATGCAGGTGCTTCAGTTATGCTTATCTTGAATTTATGTTGACAACTGTTTCCCTTTTGTATACTTGATTTATTTGCACTTGTGCTAACATCTGATGCACTTTAGTGCAGTTCACATATATTTAAATCATATCTTGACTTAGTCTTAGCAAATAGCTTTCTATACAATGAGTAAAGCTTATTGATTGAATGAAAGAAAAAGATTCAATCAGCATTTTCTTTAATTTGCATGCCATTGATTGAAGAACCAAAATAATATGTAGAAACATCGTACATTTGATTTCCACAGAACTATACATTTTGTGATTTCCATGGTAATATTTGAATGGCTTGCCTGCTGAATATTGATCTATATGTTGGAAAAATCCACACAAAAGTATACAAATGTTTTACAATGTGGTTTTGTATATAATATTGGGATATGGTAGTTCCCTAGATTTATATAACAACAACAACAACAACAACAACAACAACAACAAAGCCTTTTTATCCCAAGCAAGTTGGGGTAGGCTAGAGATGAAACCCAGAAGGCACGTTGATAGCTAGTCTCCAAGCGCTCCTATCCATAGCTAACTCCTTGGAGATATTCCACTCCTTAAGGTCTCTCTTAACCGACTCGCCCCAAGTCAGTTTAGGTCGACCTCTACCACTCTTTACATTATCGACCCGTTTTAGAACCCCACTACGCACTGGCGCCTCAGGAGGTCTCCGTTGGACATGTCCAAACCATCTCAACCGATGTTGGATCAGTTTCTCCTCAGTTGGTGCAACCCCAACCCTATCCCGAATATCGTCGTTTCGGACTCTATCCCTCCTAGTGTGCCCACAAACCCAACGCAACATATGCATTTCCGCTACACTCAGCTGCTGGACATGTCGCCTTTTTGTGGGCCAACATTCCGCACCGTATAACATCGCCGGGCGAATCGCCGTCCTATAGAACTTACCTTTTAGCTTCTGGGGCACCCTTTTGTCAAAGAGGACGCCAGAAGCTTGACGCCATTTCAACCAACCGGCTTATGTCTAACATCTTCATCAATGTCTCCATCCTTTTGAAGCATTGATCCTAGATACCGAAAATTATCCTTCTTGGCCACCACTTGCCCATCGAGGATAACGTCTCCCTCCTCGTGCCTAGTCGTGCTGAAATCGCACCTCAAGTACTCGGTCTTGGTCCTACTAAGTTTGAAACCCTTCGACTCTAACGTGTGCCTCCATAGTTCTAACTTCCTATTAACCCCTGCCCTACTCTCATCCACTAGCATCACATCATCAGCAAAGAGCATACACCAAGGCACATCACCTTGTATGTCTCTTGTGACCTCATCCATCACCAAAGCAAATAGATAAGGGCTCAATGCGGACCCCTGATGTAGTCCTATCTTAATTGGAAAGTCACTGGTGTCGCCATCACATGTTCGGACACACGTCACCGCATCCCTGTACATATCCTTAATAAGGGTAATGTACTTAGTTGGGACTTTGTGCTTTTCCAAGGCCCACCACATGACATTTCTTGGAACTTTGTCATATGCCTTCTCGAGGTCAATAAAGACCATGTGCAAGTCCTTCTGCTGCTCCCTGTATCTCTCCATCAATTGCCGTATTAAGAAAATCGCCTCCATGGTCGACCTGCCAGGCATAAACCCAAACTGGTTTTGGGTTACCTTTGTCCCTCTTCTTAGGCGATGCTCGATAACCCTCTCCCAAAGCTTCATCGTATGGCTCATCAGCTTGATCCCACGGTAGTTGGTACAACTTTGAACATCTCCCTTGTTCTTGAAGATCGGTACCAATATGCTTCTCCTCCATTCTTCAGGCATCTTGTTGGACCGAAAAATAAGGTTAAAAAGCATAGTTAACCATACTATCGCTCTGGCACCCAAGCATCTCCACACCTCAATGGGGATACCATCAGGGCCCATTGCTTTACCTCCCTTCATCCTCTTCAAGTTCCGTAGATTTATATAGAGTCTCATTTATATAGTAAGCTATCCCAAATCTTTATTTTCTTTTTATAATAAGGGTAAACTATGCCACCCATTAATGGATCCTTTTTGTCATGATTACCACAGTTTTTTCCACCAGAAGATTGGTTGATTGCATCATCTGTGCCATCAAAGTTTTCACCAGATACTATACAGAATATTTTAAATGAATTGATTCCTGAAACTGTAAGGTAATTCTCAGGGCACTACATGAGCATACAAATTACAAATGGATTTTTTTTTGCCTTTCCATTTTGTTTTGCTCCCTCTGTTTAAATCTCTCTTTGCTCTCCGTATTTCCTATCAGAATATTCTGGGAATCGAAAAACTTTGAAGGCCAAACAAACTTAACAGAGCCATGGTATGGTACATCATATTCTGTCGAAGCTGTCCCTCCATCAATCATACAGGTACATTTTTGGACATTATATTACTTTCTGTATTGAAGGTAGAAAAGTACCTGTGTCTTATATCCTGTAATTATTTTGCAGAAATGGGTAGAGGAAGCCCCTGAGGAAGATCTACACCTGCCAAAACATAACATCTTCATTCCAAGAGATCTTTCATTGAAAAGTGTAGAGGAAATGGTAATATTTGAATGGCTTGCCTGCTTAACTTATCTGGTTTGCTTATGCTCTATCTCTCTGTATCCAGGTAAGTTCTCCTGCCATACTGAGGAAGACACCATTTTCAAGACTCTGGTACAAGCCCGATACAATGTTTTTCACACCCAAGGCTTATATCAAGATGGATTTTCATTGTCCACTTTCCCAAAGCTCACCCGAGTCAGCAGTTCTTACTGATGTATTCACAAGGTTGCTTATGGACTATCTGAATGATTACGGTATGTAAGACTCCCTTAGATGTCTGTTTTTGTGGTTCTTCCAAGTTCCAACAAAAGCTGATCAACACTTTTAGTGCATTCTTTCACTTGTTTCTCATATAATTTATCATTGGTATATTATATTTGGATACATCATGTAATACATACTAGAAATGGGAACTGTGGAAAAAAAAGAGTCTTATTTGAATGTGTTAGCAATACTTGGTATGCATGTATAGCAGTTAATACATCAGTTAAAGAAATAAAAAATAGCATAAAGTGCCAATATGGGATGCCCATGAAATGAGTTTCACAAATTTGATCCCTTTCCCTTAACTTTCTGAGATACATGTTTTGTCATGAGTCAGGGATTGTATCATGGAAGGTTGTTAGTTGTTACTTTTTTTTTTAAGTTTATTAACTTGTTCCAGACTTTCACTCTATCTTTTGTAATGATACGCCAAATTTGTTTTTGCTTTCAGCTTATGATGCTCAAGTTGCTGGCCTCTATTATGATGTTAAGTCAAATGACACTGGTTTCCAGGTTGTTTTTTTCAAGCAATTCACACATATATAATAGTCCTATTATTTGGTTATTTGTGACTTGGACTGATATAATACCTTTTGGTTTTTACTTGAGTATTGGCCCTAATGTAACACATGCTCACACTCACAGTTTCTATAGTTTCTTTGCTGTTTGGTGCTTTTACAATGTACAAATCACATTTTGTTGGGTTGTAAGTTCTGACACCCCTTGCAACGCTGATGTGCTCACGTAAACTGCATGGTACCACAGTGCCTGCCGGATGTAGTTCCTTGATGGCGGATGCATTTTTCTACTTAATATTCAGTGGATTATTACCATAGAATTCATAACATTGATACAAAATGAATTTCTTGTGTTCTTTCTGAAAACTTAATGCTATTCCTTCATTCTATGTAGGTAACAATGGTTGGCTTCAATGATAAAATCAGAACTCTTCTGGAAACTGTTATTGGCAAAATTGCAGAATTTAAAGTTAAGGTTGACCGTTTTTCTGTGATAAAGGTAATCAACAATAGTTCCCTGCAAATTTGCATGTTGTTTGGTTGTTCTTTTGTGAGTTGTATGTCCAGAACTTCTAGGAGTCCTTATGAGTTGGAACCGGGTTCATTTTTTCTTTTGGAAGGGCAACTGGATTCACATTCAAATATCCAACTTGGAAACTCCAATTTTAACCCTCAGAATTTTGTTCCCGAGTCTGTCTCTTACAGAACAAAGAGCCTTCTCAACGTCTCATTTTAATTCATTAAACACAGTACAAGGATCAGATATTCTCTCTATTGTTTAAAAGAAATTGAAAAGGTAATTGGTGGCTGGGACTGAATACATGTGCAATAATGTGTCCTAAGTTTTTTTATCACCCTGTTGTAGTATGTTTCTATGTAAAGCAAATTATCTGAATATCTATGGGCAATCAACACGGTATACATCTGTTGCTTGTTATTTGAATTGTGACTTTTATTATCTAATAATAATCGAGTTGATAGTATCTGTTACCCTAGGCGTTCTAGAATATCAAAAAATGCTTCTGCTCATGCCTTCTTATTATCCCTCTCAACCTACTGTACTTGTTTTCAGGTGATGCAATTGCAAGCTGAGACTGTCTTTCTATGCACTTTGTATGAACTAAAGGCATTTTCTTTTTTGCCATCAGGAAGCTATGACAAAGCAGTATGAGAATTTCAAATATCGGCAGCCATACCAGCAAGTCTTGTATTATTGTTCGCTGATACTGGAGGACCAAGCGTGGCCATGGGATGAGGAATTTTCTGCACTTTCCCATCTCGAAGCTAGTGATCTAGAAATTTTTTTGCCTCATTTGCTGTCAAAGACCTTCATTGAGTGTTATTTTGCAGGTAAACTATTTATTAGTTGACTTTACTATTTGATACGTCCTCAAAAGAATTTGGTTCAATACCTTGATTTCATATTTTTCTGTCTTGACTGAGGATGCTCTGCATTGTTACCCTTCTTAATTTCATAAATCAATTTCAGGTAATATTGAAGCCAATGAAGCAAAAAATATCATTCACCATGTTGAAGATGTCTTATTCAATGCACCCATTAGTGCTTGCAAGCCACTATCCCCATCACAGCATCTTGCCAAGAGGATTGTAAAGCTTGAAAACGGTTTGAGATACTATTATCCAGCAATGTGCTCAAATCACCAAGACGAAAATTCTGCTCTTCTGCATTATATTCAGGCATGCTTTCTATACTTGTTCTTCTTGAATGATTGTTTTCAGTGAAAAGTACCTCCAAGTAATACCAATTGATTCTAAAAATGTGATATTGACAGTTTCATCTATTGAATATGAATGATTGTTTTCAGTGAAAAGTACCTCTAAGCAATAACAATTGATTCTAAAAATGTGCTATTGGTAGATTCATCTATTGGATCTGGATATAGTAGCAAATTTAGGTGGTTAACCTAAGGAATGTCATCGTGTTACACCATGTTAAGTTGTTAACTGTGTGGCATAGTTGATGCTCAGGAAAAAAAATTGGGTAGGGACCATCCACACAATGCGTCATGCGGACGTCCAATCAGTTGACGACGCGTGGCTAAGATTCAAATCAGCAACTGCAAACTGACCGCTTCTCCCTCCCAGTGTTTGATATTTTTTTGTCCACGTGTCACGCGGTGGTTGGCTGTCCGCACAGAGCCCTGTACGGACGGTCCGTACTGAATTTTTTGCATGCATGTATCAATTCCATTGCGCCCAGGACTCAAGATTTGCCACCTGCCACACAATGTAATGCTATAACATTATCCTCATGTGCAGACTCATCAGGATAATGTCAAGCAAAATGTTCTACTTCAACTACTAGCTCTTGTTGGCAAGCAGCCAGCTTTTCATCAATTGCGATCAGTTGAGCAACTTGGCTACATAGCGCTGCTTAGGCAGAGGTACAAGGAAGCCTTTCTTATTTTATTTTATGATTATTTGAGAATTTGTCTTCTGTCGTTTTCTTTTCGTGTGATGCATTTGTTGGCAATAAAATGTGTACGTGTGTTTGCTCAGTAATGATTCAGGTGTCCGTGGGTTGCAATTTATAATCCAGTCAACTGTGAAGGTAAATATACCAAATTTTATCCATTTCTGTTATTTTACTTTTTAAAATTCCTCTTCACAATTCTAGCGCTTCTTGTGAACATGTGTAATTACTCTTCAGCTCTAATAAGTTCAGTACAATTTTCACTAGGATCCTGCCAATCTGGATGCCAGAGTTGAAAATTTTCTCAAGATGTTTCAAGGCACTCTCTACCAGATGTCTGATGCAGAGTTCAAGGTTAGATGTGATTCTCTTTCCATATAATTACTGTTTTTATCAAACTCAGCATCCTGTTTCAGTCTATAATGATGTTGGTTCCTATTTCAATTTCCTGGTGATTTCGGGATGTTTATCTGCTAACATATTAATGCTTTAACCCGTACATAAATTGTTTAATTAGGAGTGAAAAATTACATGCTTGGAAATCACAGTGGAAAAATCTATGCTGTCTGGCACCAGGTTCTGATTCCTTTATTTTACGGACAAGATAAACCTATTCAAATTGTGTTTTCTAGTTTAGTTCTCAACCAGAGTGTTAAAGCAAGTTGCATTTTCAACCACCGATACTTATTATTAATCATGAGGGATATGATACTCTTTCTTCACCCATGCGATGGTAAGGGTAGGACACATAAGTGAAGTGGGTAGGACGCATAAATGAAGTATCTTATCTTATTCCCAAGACATTTACTGTGTCGTATTGCTGGTTCAACCTTTTGCTGTGCTATGGATTTTCTTGGATTGGAATTACGGCAGCTTGCTTCTGGTGTTTTCTGATCTTTTGGCACTTAGGCTCCGAGCATTAGCACCTGTGGAGCACCATGGCCAGGCTTCCAGTGGGGATTATAACATTGGGTTGGATTCTAAATTCTAACCAGAAGTTGTTAACAGAGAGACTGGCAGTCTGGCACTTTTATTAGGAGAATCATTTGTTTTTGTTTTTGTTTTTGTTTTTGTTTTTGTTTTGCATAAGTAGTGCCTGCATTTGTTATTATGAGGGAAAAAGGGTTTGCAAAACACTTCAAAGTAGCGATACAAAAGTGGGGAAAAACCCAACAAAAACACAGAAAGTCACAAAACTAGGGACATATGTGAGGATTCAGCTTTGTATCACAAAAACCCCCAAAGTCACAACACAACCTGTTTGCTTCTCTTACAGCATTCTATGGTTTGGTGACATGATTATGTATGTACCTTATAACAATTGTATGGCTTCTCCTGCAGAGTAATGTAAGTGCTCTTATTGATATGAAACTGGAGAAATACAAAAACATACGCGAGGAATCAGCTTTCTTCTGGAGAGAGATTTCTGAAGGAACCCTCAAATTTGATAGAAAAGAAGCAGAGGTGTGTACCCATTGTTTGTCTTCGTGTATTATTTTGTGAACTCAAGAGAATTCTATGATGGCAGGTTGCTGCACTGAGGGAGCTCAAGAAGGAAGAGTTGATAGACTTCTTCAATGATTATGTGAAGGTCAATGCACCACAAAAAAAGGTTCTCAGTATACAAGTGTACGGTGGTCTCCATTCTGCCGAGTACCAAACGATAGTGCAAAATGCTCCGCCACCACAGTCGTGTGAGATAACTGATATTTACAGCTTCAGGAGATCGAGGCCTTTATATGGATCATTCAGGGGAGGTGTTGGTCAGATGAAGTTATAGTTCAACATTTTCTCAATTTTTTTCTGTAAAATTCTGAAAAAAAAAGAATAATATTTCTGCTCAACTGCTTTTGTTGGACTAGGCTGGCCTGCATCTACGTTCATAGTTTATTTAATCGAGGACACCATAGGAGAACATTTATCTATGTTTTTTTTCACTATATTATTCATTAAAATATTCTGATATTATTAGATTTCACATTGCCTGGTAATGATAAATATCTAGCCATGGACTCTGCTCTCAAGAGGCTTAATCATCAACACTATCATGGACTCATCGCCTCATCTTCTAGAAACAAAGCTTGGCCTCCACCATCACCAGCATCTCCTCCCACGTTGCCTCTTTTCCTACCCATAAAGTTCGTATAATCATTAACGCACACGCAGTATTCCGGTATCACCCCACCCCCGCGACAGTAACCGTGTCTGTAGCCCTGGCTTTTACAATATCTGTCACATTCGCCTGGATGGCACGGGACACGACCTGCACAATCAAATGAACGAACCAATCAATATCAATGATGGAAGTTTGTTAACTATCATGTTATGATGTTAATATTGATCCTAGTTGTACATATTCATCAGCTAAAAGCCCAGTGACTAGCTAGACCGTACCATTCACTTGTTCCATGCTTTGGAGTTGGAGTTTGGATGGAGTCGACCCTCCCTCACCCAAGGTCGGTCGATCGTCACCGCTACTCCCTTCACCTGGGCATTCCTTAGTGCACGCGCACTTCCGGTCAGATTGGGTGCAGTAGCCGTCGGTGTAGCCTTCCTTGATGCAACGTGGGAGACAAAGCGATTTTTGGCACACAACATCCGGCCAGGGAGGCAACCATTGGCATACCTCGGCCTCGGCACCTGCTGAATCAGATGAACCAACCAATCAATGTTTTTTTTTTCATCAACTGAAACCGTGAGTGGCTACATGATTCCTATTTTTTCTCAGGCTTTTGTAGGTTCTATTCTAGGTAGGACGAAGTCGATCGCTCACCTATGGTCAGAAGGAGGAAGACCAAGGCAGTAATCGCTGCAATTTTGCCCTTCATGGCAGAACTGAAACTATGCAGAGTTTTGCTTTGTTGGGTGATGAAGAGGAAGGAAAGGGCACAAATGCCTATTCATAGTGTCCGAGTACATGCATCAGTTACCGCCGGCGCCGGGTATCCGGAAAAGGATATGCATAGCCTTGTCTGGGATACTACTCAGCAAGAAGTAATTAAAAGGAAAATTACTAGTGTCCTTATATATACATAGATCATTGATTGCAACCTTATTTAAATATAGACATATATATAATACTGATACATATACGGGATAGGGATAGAGATATGTGGATATAGAATTATAGATAGATGAATGGATGGATATATTTTTATAGGGACCTGCTAGTGATCGAACGTTCTATCATAGAACACCGCGCTAGCAGGCCCAGCCCATCTTCCCCACGCAGCAGCGCACAGAGACACACACGGATCCACAACGCACACACGGACGCACACCGTGAAAGTCCCTAGTTTGGTTTTGGCTAATTGATGAAACCTAGAACTAACCTTGTTTATCTAAGTGGTTGATTTAGAGAAAGGTTGTCCACATGATGAGCATATTGAATATGAAGCATGACACGTGTCATGTGATCAAAGATGAAGATCAAGACGGTGCTTGGCTCCATGGACCGGTGTTGAAGGTGAAGGGCTAGTCGAGGCTTCGGAGTGAAGGACCATGCGATGGTGAAGCTCGGGCAAGACTAGGCGCCGATGGACCGATGCACGGTGAAGGGCAAGTGAAGTCAGGATCGATGGATCGAGACGGTCACATGATGGTGTGAAGCGTTCATATCATTTGGAGGAACAAAATGGGCTCAAGGCAAAGGTATAACCGATAAGGCCATTTTGTTTTGCACTCAAGACACCATAGAGGGTGTGAGTGGTTTAGGTTCGATAGCCGCACTATTAAGAGGGGAAGTCTTATCGGCTATTCGACGCATGGGTGCCACTAGGTGAATTCATGAAGTGCATTGCATGTAGGACCTAGTGAGCTAACCTAACCTTTGGGAAATGGTTGTGAAAAGCTAACACACAAGCACATGGAGATGTACACTTGGTGGTGTTGGCACATTTACAAAGGTGGCGTTTGGGCGCTGTGGTTTGCGGGGGTAGAGATGGGTTTGGGTCCTCTCTTCCTCCCGCCGAGCCTGTGAGGCGGGATTCGGCGCTTTCGAGAAAAATGGATGCATATTTTCTATTGCGCCGGATGCAAAATTTGGTTGAAATCATGCTATCTCTGTTGATCAAGTTGGTGTACTTGTTGGATAGCATGTCTGAGAACTTGGATCGACGACACGGCGAAAGGCAAAGATCTGCGCAGGAGGCGCCGGACGCGCCTTGCGGCGAGCGCCGACGCGTCCGGCGCATTGTGGCGTGGCGCGAGGTGGTGGCTGCGAAGATGTTCGTCGGACGCGCGCGGACGACAGCGGCGGACTCGGCGTGTTTATCGGTTATCTTTGGGTCCGCGCTCGGTGGAAGACGGCGCAATGCGTGGTGGCTCGGCTCAAGGCGGCGGACGGGCGGGTGCCGCGTCCGGCGCACGCCGGACTCGGAACAGAAAGTTCCAGAGCTCGGCGTTGCGAACGGACGCGGGCGCCGGACGCGGCGTGGCGTGCGCCGACGACGGACGCCGGACGCCACGTGGCGACGCACGGTTGGCCGCGGCGCCAACGGTCGGCTCGGGCCGCGGAGAAGAAGCGCCCGGACGCGTCCGGCGGTTTGCGGCGACGCGTCCGCGCGCGTCTTCGCTCGGCCTCCCGAGGGGGTAACGGTCACATTTGTTTGAGGGGTTATAAATAGAAGGTGGCCGGCCCTTGGGGAGGTCTCTTGGCCATTTCTCATCCCTTGTGCATTCTTTGAGCTAAGAGACTCTCTCCCACTCATCTCCCTTGCTTGGTTGTTCATCCTAAGAGAGATTGAGTGAATCACCTAGTGCATTGCATTGCTTGAGGGCATCTAGTGGCACTTGTGGGTGGTTTAGCCGGTGGATTTCTTGTTACTCTTGGAGAGTACCGCTCCTAGCCGGCTTGGAGGAAGTTGGAGGCGTTGGCAAGAGAAGGTGTTTGTTCTTGGCCACCTCCGGTTTTTTGTGAGAGGTTTGAGCTCACCTCGTGGGGATCACGAAGAGCATCCTCGTGGATTGCGCGTGTCGTTGAGTACCTCGCTTGAGAGTGGTGTCTTGCGGTGCCTTGCGGGGCGAGCCTTGAGGGGCTAGTGACTTGAGGGTCACACCGAAGAACCATCTAGGTGTTGGTCGACACAACCGGTGACTAGCTTGGCGGTGCCCAAGTGAACACCGGGTGAACAAAAACAATTGTGTTCATCTTTGTTCCGGTGATTGGTCTCCGATTGTGTGTTGCCGATTGATTGATTGTTCATCTCTTGGTGATTGACAACCTCGACTCTACACGTTGGTATAACAAGCTCCTACCCTCTCTTGCATTACTTTGTTTACATTCTTGCAAAGTAGAATTGCTTGCGTGGTCGGTCGGGAACCACATCTTGTGTAGACTAAATCCCGTGGGTAGAATTGCTTGTGTGGTCGGTGGGAACCACTCCTTGTGTAGATTAAATCCCGTGGGTAGAACTCTTGATCACTAGCGGTAGCTATTGTTTGTGCTAGTGATCACCTACTAGAATTGTTTGGATAGGAGGCTTGCAACATCTAGTAGGCTAAGCAAAACTTGCTTTCCGCCGTTTGTGTATCTAACGAAGTTTGCTTAGTGAGTTTGTAGAATTTTTTATAGGCTATTCACCCCCTCTAGCCATCTAGGACCTTACAAGTGGTATCGGAGCCGAGGTCACCGTTTTAGTGCAAGGCTTAACATCCTACGGTGTTAAGATGGCTCAAATTGTGTTCAACCATGTTGGGGGCAAACCGCCTATGTTTGATGGAGTTAGTTCCTTTGATCATTGGAAGAGAAAGATGATCATGTATCTTGGTTCAATACAAGAGAGAGTCTTGCAAGTTACATTGCATGACTATGCTATTCTTGATAATGATCATCTCACCGATGAAGATAAAGCCAACATCACATGCAATAGAATGGCTCTCAACACCCTATACAATGGCATTGATACAAAGGTGTTTGAGGGAATCAAGGATTTGGAGCTTGCAAGTGAAGTGTGGACTAGGTTGGGTGAGACCTATGAGGGCACCAAGGTTGTGAAGAGTGCCAAGCTATATGGGCTCAAGAGTGAGTTCGAGAACTTCAAGAAGAAGGAGGATGAAACAATCATTGAAATGTTTCATCGCTTGCAAGTGATTGTGAATGATCTCAAGAGTTTGGGACACAAGACAAAAGATGAAGATTTTTGTCACAAGTTCTTGATATGCTTGCCGAAGAGCTTCAAGATGTTGAAGCTAATGCTACAAAGAGATGGGCTTGAAAATAAGAAGCCAAATGATTTGCTTGGTGAAGTCTTGACATATGACAAATTTGATCAAGATGATGAGAAGGTGGAAGAGGAAAAGAAGAAGAAGACCGTGGCATTCCAAGCCACATCCTCCAAGGGCAAAGCACCAATGTTTGAAGAAGAAGAAAACAATGATGAAGATGGTGACTTTGAGATTGATGATGAGGCACTTGCTCTTGTGGTGAAGAAGATGGGTCACATGTTCATCAAGAGAAGAGGCTTCAAGAGAAACAATTTCAAGAAGCAAGAACAACTAAGGAAGTGCTTCAATTGTGATAGCACCGAGCATCTACAAGCCGAATGCCCATATGAGAAGAAGAAGAACTACAACAAGGGCAAGTTTGAGAAGAAGAAGCATGAGGCCAAGATGACACTCAAGAAGGGCAAGAATGGTGCATTTGTGGTCACTTGGGAGAGTGACAATGATGATGAAGATGAAGATACAAGCAACAAGGCTATGGCTTCCATCGCCATCAACAAGAAGCCTTCATTATTCTCTTCATCACCATCGTGCTTCATGGCTAAGGAAACCAAGGTACAATATGATGATAGTGATGATGATAGTGAGATGGAATATGCTCACGATGTTGATAATGTTGATGATGATGATGAACCTACTAAGGATCAATTATATGACTTGATGCAAGAAACTAGAGATATAGCTATTGCCAAGAAAAAGGAGTGCAAGAAGCTTTCAATGAAAGTAGAAATACTTGAGAAAGCCCTAGGTGAGCTTATGACCACTCATGAGAGTCTAGTGGTAGACCATGAGAAGCTTGGTGATGCTCATTCTAAGCTTAAAGAAGCTCACTCACTTCTACTTGAGCAACAAGCAAAGAAAGTGGTGATTGCATCATGTGATATAGGTCTTACTTGTGACATCATTGATGAGTCATTTTATCAACCTATCATCATGACAAATGCTAACCCTTCTTGTAGCACATCATCCACCACCACCACCGACTCTATCTCCACTACTAGTGATGGCTTCACTTGTGATGCTACACTAATGGTAGAGAATGAGACCCTCAAGAAGGAGGTGGATGAGCTCACTCATGCCTTAGGCAAAGCCTATGGTGGTGAGGCCCGCTTGCTAAAGTGCTTGGGTAGCCAAAGGTTCTCTCTTAACAAAGAGGGATTGGGCTATAACCCCAAGAAAGGCAAGTCGGCCTTTGCAACTCCAAAGCCTAGCTTTGTGAAGAGCAATGGTCGGTTTTGCTATAGATGCAAGCAAGTTGGGCACCTAGAGCAAAATTGCAACAAGAAGCAACAAAACAAGAAACTTGATAATGCTATACCTTTTGATTCTTGTTATGTGCTTACCAAGGGTGTGAAAGGTGTACAAGCTAAGTTTGTTGGTACACCCATTGTTGGCCCAAAGAAGAAGGCAATTTGGGTACCAAAGAGCTTAGTCACTAACCTACAAGGACCCAAGCAAAAATGGGTACCTAAGCTTCATTGATTTGCTTGTAGGTGAATTATAAAGCCGGAGGAAGGCATTGGATTATTGATAGTGGGTGTTCTCAACACATGACCGGCACATCAAGAATGTTTGATTCAATTGAGAAGAATGATAGTGGCATTGAGTCAATTACTTTTGGCAATAACAAGAAAGGCAAGGTTGTTGGTTTGGGCAAGATTGCAATATCAAATGACATGAGTATCTCCAATGTGATGCTAGTTGAAAGCTTGGATTTCAATCTTCTCTCCGTGGCACAAATTTGTGATCGAGGCTACAAGTGCATTTTTGGGGCAAATGATGTTGAGGTAGTTTCTCTTGATGGCTCCAACTTGGTGTTCAAAGGCTTTAGATATGAGAATCTCTATCTTGTTGATTTCAACACTAGTGAAGCTTCTTTGACAACATGTTTGATATCAAAATCAAGTTTGGGTTGGCTTTGGCATAGAAGGCTTGGGCATGTTGGCATGAAACAATTGAAGAAGCTCACACAACACAATCTTGTTGAAGGCTTGAAAGATGTTGTATTTGAGAAGGACAAGTTGTGTAGTGCATGTCAAGCCGGGAAGCAAGTTGGAAGCTCACATCCAAAGAAGAGTATAATGAGCACATGCAAGGCATTTGAGTTGTTGCACATGGATCTATTTGGCCCAACTACATACACAAGTATTGGTGGCAACAAGTATGGGTTTGTCATAGTGGATGACTTCACAAGATTCACATGGGTATTCTTTCTTAGTGACAAGAGTGAAGTGTATGACACCTTCAAGACCTTTCTCACTAGAGTTCACAATGAGTTTGACATGAGAATCAAGAAAGTGAGAAGTGACAATGGGAGTGAGTTCAAGAATACAAGAATGGAAGAATTGTGTGATCACTATAGCATTGGTCATCAATTCTCGGCCAAATACACTCCACAATCAAATGGCCTAGTTGAGAGGAAGAATAGAACATTGCTTGATATGGCTAGATCAATGCTTCATGAGTACAATGTTAGTCAATCATTTTGGGATGAATCAATCAACACGGCATGCTACTATATCAATAGGCTCTATTGTCATACTTTGCTAGAGAAGACCCCATATGAGTTACTTCATGGAAGAAAGCCCAACATTGGCTATTTTAGAGTATTTGGTTGCAAATGCTACATCTTGAGAAAGGGCACTAGATTGGGGAAGTTTGAAAAGAGATGTGATGAAGGGTTCCTACTCGGTTATTCAACTACAAGCAAGGCTTATAGAGTTTGGAACAATTCAAGTGGCATTAGAGAGGAAGTCCATGATGTGCAATTTGATGAAACCAATGGGTCACAAGATGAAGATAAGAATCTAGAAGATGTTGGTGGAACTCAATTGGTTGAAGCTATGAAGAACATGGACATAGGGGACATTAGAGCAAAGCAAGTGGTTGATGTGCAAGATGATAAAGATGAAGTGCTCAATTCTCCATTGAGGCAAGCTAGCAATGCTCAAGTGCAAGATCATGGTGCTAGTTCATCCAACGAGGACAAGTCAAGTGATCAACCAAGCTCAAGCAATCAAGTGCAAGTGATACAACCACAACATATTGCAAGAGATCACCCAATTGATAGTGTTATTGGTGATGTTAGAAGTGGTGTGCAAACAAGATCAAGAGTGGCTATGATTTGTGAGTATGCATCATTTGTGTCAACCAAAGAGCCAAAGAAAGTTGAGGAAGCCTTGGATGATGCCGATTGGATCACGGCAATGCAAGAAGAGCTCAATAACTTCACAAGAAATGATGTGTGGGAGTTAGTTGAGAGGCCAGAGGATCACAATGTCATTGGAACCAAATGGGTTTTCAAGAACAAGCAAGATCAAGATGGTGTTGTGATTAGAAACAAAGCAAGACTAGTTGCACAAGGCTATACTCAAGTTGAAGGTCTTGACTATGATGAAACATATGCTCCGGTGGCAAGATTGGAGGCAATAAGGATTCTATTGGCTTATGCATGTGCCCACAATATCAAGTTATATCAAATGGATGTCAAGAGTGCATTTCTCAATGGGATCATCAATGAGCTAGTATATGTTGAGCAACCTCCCGGTTTTGAAGATGAGAAGAGACCCAACCATGTGTACAAATTGAAGAAAGCTTTGTATGGCTTGAAGCAAGCACCTAGAGCATGGTATGAGAGATTGAAGACTTTTCTTCACTCCAAGGGGTTCATTATGGGCAAGGTTGATACTACTCTATTCACCAAGAAGATTGGAAATGATCTCTTCATTGTGCAAATCTATGTTGATGATATTATCTTTGGATCAACCAATCAAGCATATTGTGAAGAATTTGGTAAAATGATGGCAAAAGAATTTGAGATGTCCATGATTGGTGAACTTAGCTATTTCCTTGGTCTTCAAGTCAAGCAATTGAAGAATGGGACATTTGTGAGTCAAGGGAAATACATAAAGGGACATGTTGAAGAAGTTTGGAATGCAAGATGCAAAGCCAATCTCAACTCCAATGGGCACCAATGGGAATCTTGATAGTGATCATGATGGCAATATGGTGAATCAAAAGGATTATCGGTCATTGATTGGAAGCCTACTCTATGTCACCGCATCAAGGCCGGATGTCATGTTTAGTGTTTGCATGTGTGCTAGATATCAAGCCTCACCTAGAGAGAGTCATCTCACGGCCGCAAAGAGAATATTGAGGTACTTGAAGCAAACAAGAGATGTTGGATTGTGGTATCCCAAGGGGTCAAAGTTTGAATTGATTGGATATTCGGACTCCGACTATGGTGGTTGCAAGATCAATAGAAAGAGCACAAGTGGTACATGTCAACTTCTTGGAAGATCACTTGTGTCATGGTCCTCAAAGAAACAAAATAGTGTGGCAATTTCTACCGCCGAAGCCAAATATGTTAGTGCGGGGAGTTGTTGTGCACAATTGCTTTGGATGAAGTCAACTTTGAAGGATTATGGCATCAACTTCAAGAATGTGCCATTGTTTTGTGACAATGAAAGTGCAATCAAGATGACACAAAACCCGGTTCAACATGGAAGAACAAAACACATTGACATAAGGCATCATTTCATTAGAGATCATCAACAAAAGGGTGATATTTCCATTGAAAGTGTGGGTACCGATGATCAACTTGCCGACATCCTCACCAAGCCACTTGATGAAAGAAGGTTTTGCAAGCTAAGGAATGAGTTGAACATTCTTGACTTCTCAAACATGTGTTGAATGCACCCCACCACTACTTGACATGCCTCTCCTTCGACAATGCAAGGTACCATTGTGTGACATGTCATTCATGCTTAGGATTATACTTATGGTAGCACATGTAGACATACAAGGTGCATTTGGAGCATTCATGATAAATCAAATGTGTTTGATGTATATATGCTTACCACTATTGCTTCTATGCTTTGCTTGATCTAGTGGTGACATATGACATGTTTGTGGGCTTGCAATCCTAGTGTTGAATCTAGAATATTTGCTACAAGTGTTTAATTCAACATAGGCAAGATAACCCTTGTCATGAGGTGTGAAGAAGCTTGTCTTTGGTTCAAACCGAATTAAATGTCTTTGGCAAGTGGTCTAGATTGAACCAAATTTGACTAAAGTTTTGTTTACTCCATCAAAGTCATTTTCTCTCTACAATTTGATCCCATTTTTGGGCAATTGTTGACAAAGGGGGAGAGAAAAAGATGATTGAACATAATAAAGGGTAAATAAAATTTTGATGCACACAAGAAGGGGAGCAAGCTCATGAACAAAGTTGTTGCATTTGTTTGTGCATTCTCATATGACTTGCTCATGGCACCTAGTTTCAAAGTTTTATACAAGTGGTGTCTCCTTGCTTGTGTGGTGCAATGCTAGCATAGAACTTGATTGATGAAATGATCTACTAGCATGCATAGGTTGTAACTAGACTCCTCCTTTGCTTTTACAAGTGGTTCAAGAACTTTGCTTATAATGTTGATCTCACGGGGTTCTTGAGTTTTTGATGGATGTCTAGTTACTATATGGTGCTAAGGATGGTGTAAAAGGCAACTCCGATTGGTATCACGCTTCAAAGGTCCATTTCTTGCACCTTAGCATCATTTTGGTAGAATTACTCTCCCCACACTTCTATCCATGCATATGTGCAAAGCTTCAAATCCAAACTCTATGCACATATGTAGGGGGAGCAATACTACCAAAACCGAACTTGCTATAGTTGTCCAAATTTCTCTTGTGAGCTTAATGATTGGACAAGTATGACAAGTTAAAAATCTTTATTATAAAATCATCTTTGTTGAGGTTGTCATCAATTACCAAAAAGGGGAGATTGAAAGTCCCTAGTTTGGTTTTGGCTAATTGATGAAACCTAGAACTAACCTTGTTTATCTAAGTGGTTGATTTAGAGAAAGGTTGTCCACATGATGAGCATATTGAATATGAAGCATGACACGTGTCATGTGATCAAAGATGAAGATCAAGACGGTGCTTGGCTCCATGGACCGGTGTTGAAGGTGAAGGGCTAGTCGAGGCTTCGGAGTGAAGGACCATGCGATGGTGAAGCTCGGGCAAGACTAGGCGCCGATGGACCGATGCACGGTGAAGGGCAAGTGAAGTCAGGATCGATGGATCGAGACGGTCACATGATGGTGTGAAGCGTTCATATCATTTGGAGGAACAAAATGGGCTCAAGGCAAAGGTATAACCGATAAGGCCATTTTGTTTTGCACTCAAGACACCATAGAGGGTGTGAGTGGTTTAGGTTCGATAGCCGCACTATTAAGAGGGGAAGTCTTATCGGCTATTCGACGCATGGGTGCCACTAGGTGAATTCATGAAGTGCATTGCATGTAGGACCTAGTGAGCTAACCTAACCTTTGGGAAATGGTTGTGAAAAGCTAACACACAAGCACATGGAGATGTACACTTGGTGGTGTTGGCACATTTACAAAGGTGGCGTTTGGGCGCGCTGTGGTTTGCAGGGTAGAGATGGGTTTGGGTCCCTCTCTTCCTCCCGCCGAGCCTGTGAGGCGGGATTCGGCGCTTTCGAGAAAAATGGATGCATATTTTCTATTGCGCCGGATGCAAAATTTGGTTGAAATCATGCTATCTTGTTGATCAAGTTGGTGTACTTGTTGGATAGCATGTTCGAGAACTTGGATCGACGACACGGCGAAAGGCGAAAAGATCTGCAGGAGGCGCCGGACGCGCTTGGGCGGCGCCGAACGCGTCCGGCGCATTGTGGCGTGGCGCGAGGTGGTGGCTCTGCGAAGATGTTCGTCGGACGCGCGGCGGACGCAGGCGGCGGACTCGGCGTGTTTACTGTGCTGGGTCCGGCGCTCGGTGGAAGACGGCGCAATGCTGGTGGCTCGGCTCAAGGCGGCGGACGCGCGGGTGCCGCGTCCGGCGCACGCCGGACTCGGAACAGAAAGTTCCAGAGCTCGGCGTTGCGAACGGACGCGGGCGCCGGACGCGCTGTGGCGTGCGCCGGACGCAGCGCCGGACGCCCACGTGGCGACGCACGGTTGGCCGCGGCGCCAACGGTCGGCTCGGGCCGCGCGCGAGGAAGAAGCGCCGGACGCGTCCGGCGGTTTGCGGCAGACGCGTCCGGCGCGTGCTGCTCGGCCTCCCGAGGGGGTAACGGTCACATTTGTTTGAGG
Source organism: Themeda triandra (assembly GCA_018135685.1). Lineage (NCBI taxonomy): Eukaryota > Viridiplantae > Streptophyta > Magnoliopsida > Poales > Poaceae > Themeda > Themeda triandra. Next base: position 1,123,863 of record JAENPR010000127.1, read on the forward strand.
GGTTATAAATAGAAGGTGGCCGGCCCTTGGGGAGGTCTCTTGGCCATTTCTCATCCCTTGTGCATTCTTTGAGCTAAGAGACTCTCTCCCACTCATCTCCCTTGCTTGGTTGTTCATCCTAAGAGAGATTGAGTGAATCACCTAGTGCATTGCATTGCTTGAGGGCATCTAGTGGCACTTGTGGGTGGTTTAGCCGGTGGATTTCTTGTTACTCTTGGAGAGTACCGCTCCTAGCCGGCTTGGAGGAAGTTGGAGGCGTTGGCAAGAGAAGGTGTTTGTTCTTGGCCACCTCCGGTTTTTTGTGAGAGGTTTGAGCTCACCTCGTGGGGATCACGAAGAGCATCCTCGTGGATTGCGCGTGTCGTTGAGTACCTCGCTTGAGAGTGGTGTCTTGCGGTGCCTTGCGGGGCGAGCCTTGAGGGGCTAGTGACTTGAGGGTCACACCGAAGAACCATCTAGGTGTTGGTCGACACAACCGGTGACTAGCTTGGCGGTGCCCAAGTGAACACCGGGTGAACAAAAACAATTGTGTTCATCTTTGTTCCCGGTGATTGGTCTCCGATTGTGTGTTGCCGATTGATTGATTGTTCATCTCTTGGTGATTGACAACCTCGACTCTACGCGTTGGTATAACAAGCTCCTACCCTCTCTTGCATTACTTTGTTTACATTCTTGCAAAGTAGAATTGCTTGCGTGGTCGGTCGGGAACCACATCTTGTGTAGACTAAATCCCGTGGGTAGAATTGCTTGTGTGGTCGGTCGGGAACCACTCCTTGTGTAGATTAAATCCCGTGGGTAGAACTCTTGATCACTAGCGGTAGCTATTGTTTGTGCTAGTGATCACCTACTAGAATTGTTTGGATAGGAGGCTTGCAACATCTAGTAGGCTAAGCAAAACTTGCTTTCCGCCGTTTGTGTATCTAACGAAGTTTGCTTAGTGAGTTTGTAGAATTTTTTATAGGCTATTCACCCCCCTCTAGCCATCTAGGACCTTACACACCGCCGCAACAAAAACCCCGCTACACACACCGGACGACCCCCCGCCGCGACAACCCCGTACGTCCCTCCCTCCTCCTCCGTCACCGGCCCTCGCGGACGATCCGCTGCTGACGCCCAACATGACCACCATCCTCTCTGAAACAAAAAAGAAGAAACAACAAAAATACATGATTGAAACAAAATGAAGCGAACAAAAGAAACAACAAAAAAAAAACAAAATGATACACACGACCTGCCTCCCCGCCGCGACATCCCCACCGCGCGGCCCTGCTCCTCCGTGAGGCGGGGGATCCACCGCTGCCGCCGCCGCCCCACATGGCCACCGCGCCCCCCTTGAAACAAACAAAAAAAACAAAAAATTTTAAAAAAAAACTAAAAAACATAGAACAAAAGATGAACTGAAACATATCTAAGAGAGTAAAAGAAACAACAATACCATAACAATTGAAACAAACACAAAATTTGAAAAGAAAAAAGAAAAAAAGAAGAAACAAATGATTTGATATAAACAAACAGACCCAAAATACTAATTGAAACAAAAAAATAACTGAGAGAAACAAACAGAGAGAACAGAAACAATGAAACAAAAAATAGAAACAATGAAAGAACAACATCTGAAACAGAGGGGGCAAGCCTGAAATAATACATGTTGAAGGAGATTGAAAAAACACAAGAAAAATACTCAGAAACAAAGGCACCCAGCCTGTTGAAACACAACAAAGGTCATTACTGAACCAAGGCACAAGGCATGTTGAAACATTCGACGAGATGCGGGGGAGAGGGGAGGAAAGCAGGGCATCCACGCCGGAACCCTAGGGCCCTCGCTGGAGATGGAGGAGTGTGACAGGGAGAGGACGAGAAAGAGGGAAATGCCTACCTGGACAACCCGACGACACCCGGCGCCGGGAAGCTTCCGCCCCCGGAGGAGCATGCCGCGGATGCCGCCGGATGAAGCCCTTGCCTCACCAGATCCACGCTCGTCTACGCCAGATCCGGCGAATCCGCCGCCGCCATAGCCGGATTCGGAGCGCGTGAGGCGGATCCGCCGTCGCCAAGGCATGGCCCCTCGGCCAAGGCTCCGGTGCACGAGGGAGGGGACCAGGGAGGGAGGGCGCGGTGTGGGAGGTGATGCATCCGCATCCACGTCTGCCTCCGCCGGATCCGCTTCCGTCGGCGGTGGATGCGCGGCCGCTGACGCCATGCTCGGACCTACCCCGACTCCATGGGGGTGCTGTGAGGGGAGGGGAAGCATAGGGAGAGAGTGCCTACGAGGAGATCCGCCTCGGAGCAGCGTGCATGGGGCGCGCGAGGCGCGGGAACGGCGGCAGATGGGCAGCAGCGCGCGCGGCGGTGGAAGCGTGCCGGCGGCAGCGACACGCAGCAGAGCAAGCGAGGCGCACAAGTTGAGGGCGGAAATGACGAGGAATGGTTGGGGCCGAGGGGGGGGGTGGGGTGGGCAGCAGCGTGACCGCGTGTCCGCGTCGCCCGGGCGCGTGGCGGGTCGGCCCAACTAGGGCCCGACGCGTTGTTCTATTGATTAGAACGTCCGAAGGGAAGCATTACCGATTTTTATATTAAGGAACGAGTGGGTTTCATGCTTTTGTTACTCTAGGAAATAGAAGTGTTATGTTCAGACGTGCATTACGTACTTTTTTTTGTGTGAAATTGTACAGACATCCACAAACACGCATGAAAATTAATCAGCCGAGCTATGCTCTTTTTTTTTTTTTTTTTTTGGCGGGTAGCTATGCTCAATTCAGGTGTTGTGTTATCTCTTTACAATCAACACATATTCTCAATAATGTTCAATGTCCATTTTTTAAATCTCACTACATATATTCACTAATGTATATATCTGCCGCCGTCTTAACGCTAACTTCAGGCTAATATATGGTCGAATTCTCAATATCCTTTGCGACCTTGATATGTGCGCATGAGGTATATGAAAGAGGTAAGTGATGGGTGGACTATTTTGGTCTTGTCTCAAATCATTATCTCCCTTTATAATCAGCTAATAGGCTAATACAATTAGCCGTCACGTCCAAATAAACCTTTATTTGTGCATGACTTTCGTCATCGACAGAAGTTTTCACAAATCTGAGAACAAATCCACACGAAGACATAGGTTTGATTAGCAAAATCGCTTAACCAATGGTGCATATTAAAAGATCTCATCTTATTTAACGCAGACGACGGGTGGACTGCGGCGTTCGCGGGATTTCCCCCACAACGCCGCGTCCAAGACGCACTGGGGGACGCTCCGGCGGAGGCCGTCGTTTCCGACTCGAACGACGAGGAGCAGCAGACGACAACAGGCCCGACGACCGGCGGGGTAGACCCAGCGGGGAGCTTGGAGTCACCCGCGGGGCGCCTGGGGGTCCTGGGCCGTGCTGCTGGCACACCGCCGGCCCTGGGGAGGGCCCACCTGTGCGGGGCTTCTGGAAGCCCGCCCAGGACCGCGGCAGCCGCTGACGAGGCGCCGCCGGGGTTTTGCACACCCGTCTCCCGGAGGTCCGCCGCTGGCTCGCCGACCGGAGAGGTGGGAAGCCCGGCCAAAGATGGCTCCTTCACGAGGCGGCTCAAGAACTTCGCCAACAGAGTCTTCCACAAGGCGACCACCCCGCTTCTTCCGGCCAAGGTGGACGACTCCAGCCCCATCAAGCTGCCAACACGGAGCAGGCGCATCGCAGCCAACCCTCTCTCCAAGTACCCGGTGGCAAAGAGAGCCGAGATCCTCGCCATGCGGAAAATGGGGTTCATCGAGTCAGAGCCGACGGTGGAGGGACAACTGAAGCTGGACGCGATGTTCGAGGGAAGACCAGGGGATGCCCGAGCCTTGCAGGAGTTGCTCGCAGGCGAGGAGAGTCATCAGCGACCGCGGAGGCGCCGCGGGGCCGGGGGCCACGCATGAGCGTCGGTTCCGTCAAGCGAACTAGAATGTTAGTGCGTGAGTAATCCGTTATAGACGTGTTCTGGGGTGGCGGGCTGTGTTTCAAATGTGTTAACACCCCGGAAAAACTTGTAAAACTCTTCTTCTTCTTAATACAATGATGCGCAAATCTTTTGCGTATTCGAGAAAAAATTTAAGTCAAATGTGTGGTGGAGTTGATATATGATAACCCGCAAATGGTCATAGGCGAAAGGTTTTGAGTTTGAATCTTTGTTCCTCATCTTTTTTTTTTCACCCAATTAACATCTTTAGTCCCGATTGCATAGTCTCGGTAAACCGCGACTAAAAGGGATGGGAATACGGATCGGACCTAATTTATATGTTTTGAAATTTAAAATTTAAAATTAAATTTTGGGAACCTAATCAGTTTTAATTCAAACTTTTTAACTACAAAAGCTGTAGATCACGTTGAGGGCTACAATTTTGACATAAAGTTTGTCTGCATTCAACTTCAAATAAAAAATATGAACACAACAAGTTTTGACCCAGATGAGACTCAACAACAAGTTTAGGAGCCGAGATGACACAACTGGACAAGTTTGGGGACATAAATGGTCAATCTGCAAGTTTAGGGACCAGGATGACACAGCCAAACAAATTTGAGGACCTAAATGGTCGATTTGCGAGCTTGGGGACCGGGATAACACAATTGGACAAGTTTAGGGATTGGCGATGGACTTTACTCTTGTATTTTGAGTTACTCGCGGGCTAGGATAGATCTTAAGAACAGTTAATATGTCAACCGACACTGTAATCTTTGACATGGTCATTGTAAAACTACCAACTGTTTTTCGGAAAAAGAACTACCGAGTGTGTTGTAGTATTTTTTTTAATCCACTGCAGTAACATGTCAACAAGATAGATTCAGAGAAAAAAAAAAGATCAAAGCCGACGTCGGGATGACAGGCAAGTAAGTAACACAACCATTTCATAATGTTTATTATCACTAACTCAAGAATTGCTAGCTAGATGACATGCACAAACACCGCAAGAGAATGATTCTCGGACACACAATAACCTAAGTTCAATCATGTCCGAGCGCATGTCCGGTGTTAACTCGATCGTCACCACTCCCTTCACCTGTGCATTATTCCTTGGTGCACGCGCACTTCCGGTCACGTTGGGTGCAGTGTAGCCGTCGGTGTAGCCCTCTCTGAGGCAATATGGCAAACAAAACGATTTTTGGCACACAACTTCCCAGGGAGTCGCCCATTGACATACCTTGGCCTCGGCACCTGCTGAATCAGATGGACCAACAACCAATAAATGATGGGATTCATAGTATTTCTTTTTCATGCTTTTGCAAGTAGGATGAAGTCGATCACTCACCCAAGGTCAGGAGGAAGAGGACCAAGGCAGTCGTCGCTGCAATTTTACCCTCCATGGTGGAACTGAAACTATCAAACTATGCAGAGTTTTGCTTTGTTGGGTGACAGAGGGGGGAAAGGCCACAAATGCCTATTCATAGTGTCCAACAGTCCAAGTGACGCATCGGTTGCCCCCGGGTATCCAGCAAGTAGTAATTAAAAGGAAAATTTACTAGTGTCGTATTATATACTCCCTCCGTCCCAAAATAGATGTCATTCTCGCTTCCCGATAAGTCAACGTTTTTAAAATGCCGACAATTTTATATTAAAATATATAAATGTTTATGTCAAGTAATTAGTATCATCGGAAAGATATTTAAGTCTAGCTTTTTAATAAATTTATTAAAAAATATAAATATTGTACGTATTTTCTACAAACTTAGTCAAAGTTGAGAAAGTTTGACTGTTTCTCATAACGTCATCCTTTTTGGGACGGAGGGAGTACATAATAGAGCATTGATTGTCACCTTATTTCATCTTATCTTCTTATTACTAAATGAAAATGTTTCAAATCGAACCTTCTCCTTAGTCCTCACGAGACACGTTAGAAAAAAATCTCTACAAATACCAAAATATATTGTATTTAATTCGGTAGTAGTAGATTTTAATCATTAGATCTATTTTTTGTTTTCTAAAAGAGTACCCATCCGAAATATAATGCAAACAGCCCTCTAAATATGAAATTAAATTACCACGTCTCTATTATTATGAAAAATAATGTAGAATAACTTCAGATGTGATTTAAATTACTCAAATATGCCATTATCATTGTGAAAGATAATTCCCCCCCTCTATCTTAAGAAACTTGATGTCGTTTGAGGATTAAAAATTATCCTAAAAACACCCATTTTAGAACACGAGGTTTTTAGAGGAACTACAGAGGAATGGCGTTCAAAAGGAAATAGACCGTTGACGCATTTGGGACATAGGAACGCACCTTTCTATTCCATAGGAAAGGTTTGCTTTCATCCACGAAATGGAGGAATCTAAAAAATCTATTCTGAGCTGAAGACTTCGCGGAAGTACGAGGCAAGCATAGAGAGAGACGGTACGGCAGGTGTTGTCACAACCTGCTTCTGCCACAAATAAAAAAAAAAATCTTTTTATCGTTGCCATGATTCATGGTTCTATGTCACGCATTCCTGCATTTCACTCACTCCCTTTTACTTTCCTATGGTTTTGATATCCTCTATTTTGCAATCACATTCTTTTCCTTTCCCCATGGTTCTCGTGATTCATGTGTTTGTCGTTTCTTCCTTCCAAACATGCCCTTAATATGTTACCTCTTGGACACTAGGTGAGCCCATATCAGCTTGAGACTATGGCGTGCATGCCTTCATGTATTTTTTTAATTAGCAAATTATTTCTTGATGCCATGGTTTACCTTTAAAATATTTAGAAAGTATATAGGTATAATTTTCAATGAGCATTGAGATGCTCTATGAATCCTAAAATCATGAAGGATTTTGGGATGGGAGACAGTGTAAAGTACCCATCTATCTACCCTAAATGAAAATTATTGTTTATATAAACACCACTATGTTTAGTCTAGTCACGACTTAGGGCTTACATGTTTATCACGGCCTACCTTATAGGACTGACTAGTTTAGAAACCCCCGTTTTTTATATAGATATAGATATAGATATAGATATAGATATAGATATGATGGTAATCGGTAGTTCGCACCTAACTTCAATTTTTTTGGCAAATAACGTCAACATTATTTAAGTATAGTTATTATAGATATAGATATAGATATAAATGTATGACAGTAATCAGTAGTTCGCACCTAACTTCAACTTTTTTAGCAAATAACCTCAACATTATTTAAATATAGTTATTATAGATATAGATATAGATACAGATGAATGGATGGATATATTTTATATGGTAGCCTATTTTATATTAAAGATACAAGTGGTTTTAATGTTTTTGTTCCTCTAGGAAATAGAAGTGTTATGTCCAGACGTACTTTGCATACTTTTTTATGAATTATATGGTACAGACGACCACAAACGCGCATGTATATTAATCAACTGAGCTGTATTGTGTGTCATCTCTTTTTTACAAAAGTTCTTTTACTGTACTTGAAATCGCTTTCCATAACCTGTTTTTATTTTCTTCGAAACTTGCCTCCCATCGCCTCCATAAATTATTAAATTTATTGCTAAAGGCTATTGTAGTAATTGCGCAAATATCACTTGGGTAAACCCCTGTCCCACCCAGCGGCCGTCCCCCAGCCGGCCCAACCCAACATCGATACTCCCTGTCTCTCTCTCGCCGCCGCCCCTCGCCATAGCCGGCGCCGCTGCCGCCCCTTGCCCTGCGCCGCGCCCGCCGCCGCCGGCCGCCCGCCTTGCGCCACTGCTGCCCGGCCTCTCCCTCCTCTCTGTATCCCTCGACAGCTTGGCTTCAGAGTTTGCTCCGGCAGCTTGGCTTCACCGGCGACGGCGAGACGCTCGTCGTCACCGACTACGTTGGCAACGGCAACCTCGCCACCGCGATGTTGGCAAGATCCTCCCTGTCCTCATGCCCAGTTTACATTTCTATTGTGTTTTCAGCAGCTAGTGATTGGTGGTTTCAGCTATTTTTTTGTCAAACCAATTGCCATTGCCCTGTGCCCCTGCCTGAAGCTACATAGCAGGCATGAAAAGAAGAATAACGCTTTGTTTTTGGACAAAACAGATTAAACTTTATTTAGTTCAAATAAACATTGATGGTTCGAGTACAATCCAGAACTTAATTACACTGCACTCAACCAAACACTATGCCCTGCAGATTTTGCAATAGTTCTTGCTGCCTCATTTAACAGAATGATTGCATGAATAAAAGACATTGAATCAAAAGCAGCAGTGTGCAGGTTAATTCCATGATATATTTGTAGACATTTGGTCAGCGCAGGTCATGCCTGCCAACGTTTTTTGGTTCAGCATAATAGTCCTCTCAATAACGCTTTGTTGTCGTACAAGTAGCCATTTAGTTTGAAAGCAGTATAAGTGTTGAGAGATCATCTGGGTCCTGCTGCAGTGTCCATTTTCAGCAGCATGAATCACCTTAATGTTTGTTATGGTTTGTGAGACATATCCTTTGCAATTCATGTAATTGTTCCTGTGGTGTCAGAAATTTGCAGTCTGTCCAACCTGCCATAAAATTCAGAATTGCTTGTCTTCGTATCTGTTATATGAATTTGTTTATTTCCTTTTACATGTGCTTTCCAAAGCCTGGTGGAACTATCATTACTTTAGCAATATAATGCATGTGCTGACCTCACTCCTATTTGGAGTATGAAATGAGATGGTTCAGTCCAGTATATTTTTTACACGTCATAGAAATTTTGATGTGAAACTACCATTCAGTATTGTTGTTTGAAGTTTCAGGACATGTGAAAGTAGCTTTAGGATGGTGCTCGGTTGCTTCCATCTACTTTGAGACTGAATCTGGCTTTTGTTTTACCTTTCAGATGGGAACGCAAGTGTGGGAACTCATGTCTGGGAGTACAAAAACAAGATACAGTACCTTATCTCTGAAGAAGTCGCAGTTGTTTTTGCTCTATGGACTATGGTACCATTCAGTTTTCTAGGGGTCTTGTATTAGTTTATCTTTGATTGATCAATATTCTTAAGAACAAAACTCACCTCTACATGAAGTTTTGTTGTTGCGTATTTGAACTACTTGTGTGTAACTTCCATGGTTCGAGTTGCTGCTGCAAGTTTGATCTCAGGTTTCAGAGACATATTGTTTTCCTCATCTCTGTATTGAACTGCTCTAAATTGGTTCAGAGATGAAGTATACCACTGCGAATGGGGCTGTTTCAGGTTCTGTCAAAGTGCAGATTTTAGTTTTTCTGTACCCGACTTTGGGGCTGTGTAACTCGCAATCTAAGCAGAACCAGGGACAACTCCTTTTGACAAAAGTGATGTAAACTTGTAGCTCTTCATTTCTGTCAATTGGATCTCGTGCTAGTTCTGCACAGTTTGGGAGATACGGGCCAGACGGCAGCAGTGGGAGACGGTCTCGGCGGCGGCCACCGGGGACTCGACGGCCGGGAGCATGAGGCCCGCGGGGCCGAGGTCCAACGCCTTCTTGTCCCAGATGGCGCTGGCCTCCGGGAGGCGGAGCACGGCCGGGGTCCGCGCGGCGTCGAGCGAGCGGAGGCAGGCGAGCGCCTCGGGATCCCGTCCGGCCCGTGCCTTGGGGATCCCGTCCGGCCCGTGCGGAGCGACGCAGCCACGGTCACGGATGCCGCGCCGCCGCCTGCTGCCCGCGTGATACCACCGAGCCGAGCGACGCCGCCGTGGCCACGGACGCCAACTCCGCCTCCGCGGAATGGTCAGTGATGTACAACTTGGGCGGCGGCAGCTCCGTGCAATCATGGACGGCGGCGAGTGGAACCCTAGAGGACGCCTTTTTTAATTAGCAAGAACGTATTCTCCTAACTATAGTATTTGAATCATGTAGCCTAACCATACTACTCAAAACATTATTTTTATATTTATGAAGTTACCCTTTTACCCTTGATTAGAAAAAAAATTACAACAATGAAATTAGTAGAGGTTTATTTCCCATCGCCTCCCCCCTCTGTTTTGGAGGCGATGAGAAGCGATTTAGCGCATATGGCCCACCGGTCATAGACATAACAATCGCCTCCCATCGCCTCCCTCTCATCGCCTCCCATCGCCTTTGACCTTTTTGGCCGTCGGATCAGTCGTTGTGAGCCGTCGAAATTCTCCACAAGTATTGTAAAAAATCTCTCTTTACAATGCAACAATTCTCGACAATGTTCAAAGTAAATGTTATGCCCCAATTGTTAACATCTCATTACGTATATTCACAAATGTATATATCGGCCACCATTTTAACGCTAACTTTGGGCTGTTTGGATGAGACATACTCCCTGTAGTATAGAGCATTCTAAGAATTTTAAGATAAATTAAGAGAGAACATAAAAGATGCATGTACTCCCATTTTATTCCTAATCAAATGTTAATATCAATGTGATTAATAGTGATTGGTTGATAAATAGAAAATATTTAATACAAAGTTGACTTATCTTGTCAGAAAAAATACAAAGTTGACTTTTAAGTTGACTTTTGTTCTCTAGAATGCGGAGAATAAATTGTAAATGCTAGAATAAAATGTGTTATAGGATTGAGGGAGTAATTAATTTTTGGCTGTTGATGGCTAGAGCTAATTGTTAGCTGGTTAAAATTAACTAATGTTTTTTTTAATCGGTGTTTTCATTACTCAATGGACTCAGTGTCCCAAATCCTCAATAAAGCGAGGTACAGACCCACGTAAAACATGATCGATACATGAGAATATATGGTATCCTTTGTGGCCTTGATATGTGCACGTGATAGGCTAGCACAATTAGCCGTCACGTCCAAATAAACCTGTATTTGTGCGTGACTTCCGTCATCAACAAAAGTTTTCACAAATCCCAGAGAAAATCCACGCGGACACAGGTTAGATAAGCAAAATCGCTTGACTTTCATTCAAGAAAATCATAGCATTTACTATTTTCTCTTATTTATCATAATACATACTCATCAACCTAGGCATACATGCGAGACTCCCCTTGCCATGCGGCACGAGCACACATAATCAGAAGCCTGGCGACCGGAGTGTAGCATCAGCTCTCTCTCTCTTGCATGGCTTAGTGCAGAAGCACTGCTTGAACGGCGCCCTTCCGTGGCAGAAGCCTCCGGTGGAGCTCTCTGCTTTGACGCAGACGGCGGAACAATCCGTATCCTTCAAGCACCTCCCTTTATGCTCAAGGCTTCGCGACTTGCATATAGGAACATGAGGAGGAGTACGCGCCTCCGCAGCTACATGTTCAACCAAATAAATCAATCAATCGCGAGTCAGGATATTTGGATGGATAAAATCATCTCAATGCAGGGATTGTATGAACTTACTCACCAAAGGTCAGGAGGAGCAAGACCAAGACAGTTGCTGCTGCGACCTGGGCCTTCATGACTGAAATCAGGCTGAGATTCGCTTCGTCGACTTTGTCGAGTGAGGAGGAAAGGAAGGACGCAGGTGTCCATTTATACTGCTGCGATGACGCCTTCTTTTTCTTGGTTTTGGATACTTGCATACTAAGTAAAAGGAGATTTGTCTATGTGCATTTATTAAATGATATCTTTTTTCAATAAATTAATATATCTTTATAGTTCATAGTGATATAGATTATAGTACAACGTGGACGCTTATCTATGGACATGTACATTCAACTTTGTATCCATATTTTATCATTATTTTGCGGTCCGAAGAAGGGTATGAAGTTATCCACCATAATGGGTTGTTGTGTTGCGGTGCAAAGTCGAGGAAGACGACCAATGCCATTCCGCTTGTGACATCGGTCTAGTTTTGATTTGACCCATGTGTATATTAATGTGGGATTGTAAAGGTTTTGTCATATTGATGTTAACCCTTTCACATGAAGTAAGAATCGAAGTGTAAATAGGTTGGTGGTGAAAGGGCCAAAAATAACGCAAGAGGGGATCAAAATTAACTAGGCTCTAAAAAAACTGAAGCAACAAACTTTAACCAATGCAAAAGCAAAACCCCAATGTTTCTTAATTAGCTCTTAAGTTCTTCTACAGATCAATAAATTAGGTAGTCCTTAGGGCCAACAAACCAAGATATCTTTATCAAAGTTTTACAATAAGATAAGTTTACAATCCTTATGAATAATAATGAAACATATGCTAATTTGGTGTCCTTCGTATAGCCATCTAGGTGTTGACAAACACCAATAGTAACTAGTCTTCAAGATTTTAAGAAAACCCAAGCAAGAACACTGATAGGATTCTAGGCTAACACTCCGATCTCACTTATCTTATACTAGTATGTTCCAAATCGTAGTTCGTTTGATTTTTTTGACCCCTCGTCTTATTTAATTTTTTTTTGCTACATATCATTTCTTTTGTTATGGCTTGCTTTACTAATAAAAGATCTTCAAGAGTGACTTAAATCTAAACATATTTGCATAATTTTTTTTTGAATAAGACGAGTGATCAAAGTTGAGGTCAAAAAAGTCAAACGGATTGCAATTTAGAACGGAGGAAGTAGATGTCTCTCCAAATGCTTCACACATCTCTCTATATAAGTGTTGGGCACAATAGGGGTTGATGAAGAGCTGCTCCAAATGAGCAAGGGGAAGGGTGCTCATGGGCACTCCCTGTGGGATACTCCAGGTCATTGACCTTATCGTGTGGTGGAGAACTAAAGATGGTGAGTGTCGATGTCAATTTCACTCAATACAGAGGGTCAGGGTCAGGCTCTGTTATGGGATATGTCCCTTCCAGCTGTAGTCAAATATCAAGGACATGGGTCTCCAATGCCAAATCCTAATTCTTCGTGCATCCAAACAGTAACATTCAGAAACCTGATGAAATATCTAGTTTTCATACAGATCGGAAGAAAATTACTGCAACTTTCATGAGGGGATGTTCTGCTAATATGATTCATATATCTCTTATAAAAAAACAGAACATAGTTTCGTATGCACCAAGGGGAACTTGAAGGTTTTATACTATGAACCCTAAACATGATGGTGTATGATACAATCAATAAAACGGTGTCAATTAATAATGAACTAACTGAACACAGGAACAACTTATTTTTTTGAATATCTTGATCTTTTTCATTGGAATTGGATAGCAGAATCAGCCTAATGGTTAGAAGTGTCATTCCCGACCATATTATTAGGAACAGATGAAATACCAATGGTGAATGGTGACACATGAACTCTTCCTCGTTCCTCGCTTAACAAATGATGAAGCAAAGCATACAGACCAACAACAGCTGCTGCCGACAGATATTAACATTGTATTAACAAACCATACTTTAGTTTCTAGAATCAAGGAAAGAGAACCGATGGACAATGGCTGCTTTGCCTTCAATCCAACGTACTATACTTGTTCTGTGGGCAAATATTGAGCCCAAAAGTGTAGAGTATAATCAAATTGATGAAATGAGAGAAGAAAAAGAAAAATTACAGATTACAAAGGTTTAGAGTACACATGAAACTTTACACTCTTGATGTTCCTCCATGTTCCCTCTCAACATGCTCCACAAGCAACACAGGATCTCGGAACGCCTTGCTGCATTTTGGGCAGACATCAATCGTCACTCGGCCATGATTTGGTTGCGAGTTCATCTGGTGGGATTTTTCAACATGTTCAATTAAGGCCCCCACGGTGGAAAATCTTGCTGGGCAGTGAACACATTGCTCCACAAGGTCACTACTGCTGCTGCTATTTGGGGACATCCCATCCTTGGCCTTCTGGAAGGCTTGGCTAGTCACAGTGCTCAGCTTCTGCATTCCAGCTTCGGCTGATGATTTGAAATTCGTTGCTGCATTCACAAGACTGGAGCTCCACCATGAAGAACCATTGCTGTTACTGCTATTTGAGCGTGTCTCTGCTTTCTGACTTCTCCTTAGCATGCTTACAAAGGGAAAGCCAGAATCCACTTTTCTTGGTCCAGGGCACTTATGATCAGGCCCAAACCTATGCTTTAGGCAGTGTTCTTTGGTGCAGTCTTTGCATCTGATGGTGTTGGAAAATGTCAGTGTCTCTCTGCACCCAGGGACAGGGCATTTCTTTTTCTTCGTCACTTTTTGGTAATTTGATGGATCACAATCAGTGTTAACATGAGTATCCCAGGTGATATTTGGGTCTTCACTTGGATTGAGGCGGACACCTTTAGCACAGAGTGGGCAGATGAGGACAGTGACATCTTTCACATTTGCATTTGGGCACTGGTGTGATGTATAACTTCGGTGATGAAGGCAAAAGACCTATATACAATGTCCAAGAACCAGATTAGTATTTTGGCTGACAGTATTTAGTGAGGATAACTATACCTACTAGATATGAACAGTAAGCTTTCAGGCAATAGATTAGTTGCCCTTTAAATGAACTCAGTTTCACCAAAATTATATACTACCATTTTTTCTAGAGGAATATATGTAAAAATGGCCTCAGGAAATATCCTTCCATATAATTGTTAACTATGAACTTCTAATATTGCTATTGCAGTAAAAAACATCAAAAGGATTAAATAAATGCTGCAGAAAGAAAAAAGTAAATGCACAAAATTCTCTATCTGCTACATTTAAACCCTGTGACCAGGAGGACATGGTGCTGGTAAATGGCATAGACAATTGAGAGTTCCATCAGATAAATAGGGATTAAGTCAAGTAACAATACATAATCTAGGAACTGCAGGTTGCAAGGTCAAATACAGAAACTAAGCATATAACAGGGGAAAAGCAACTAAATCAATCAGCTTTAAGACATTGTATGTGAGGGTTCCAGGCATGTGACTGGCATAATGTGTTAATGGTAATTGTGTGAAACAAGTGGATGATGGTATCCTTAGCATTTCATGCATTTAGTTATCAATTATCATCAATATCATTCACATTTTGCGTATAGTGGCTGTCATCGACTAGGGCAATTTTTTCTTCTACACTGTTTCCTGATTTTATCAGTGTCAAATATTAGCCTGTAACTGAAGCAACAAATTCCTCTCATAAGAAACGACGCTTCATGTGTAAGACATAATCTGTTGATCCCCCTCTCTTCTCTTGCTGCTGCAGTCAAGGAGTAGGAGCAGTCTGCTCCCTTGCTGCAGCAAGTATGGCAATAGGCCATACCTAGTACTATAGTTGGTAGATTGACATCAGCAATAGTTGGTAGAACCTGATGCAATACAAGTACTAGGAGTAGATGGGGCTGTACTCAGCCATACCTCATGTACCTTGTAGTTGGTATGAGGTTTGTATATATATCATATATGTATGCAATGCAATAGAGAAAAGGCAGTTCATTGCCACCACATTCAGAGTTTCAGTCTCAGCCAACGCTAAGACAGAGCAGGGGCTGCGTGTGTGTGTGTTCTTGAGCTCAAGCTCGTCTTCTACCTTAATTCAGGGGAGAGGGAGAGGGAAGGTGAGCAGGTTGCTCACCTGGTACTTGCAGGGGCCAATATCATGTTTGCAGTTAGCAACAAGTCATTGGCATCTACACATGTAAATATTGTTTCCTGGTGCCTATTATATTGTGAAGCATTAAGCAGCGTGCCTCAGGCTATTATCCGAATGACAAAGCTGGTATTCTTTCAATCTTAAAAAAAATACTAATTCATGAAGGCTTTATAAATTGGACCCTAAACATGATAGTGTGTGAATCAGTAAACATTTTTAGTAATAAACTAATCGATCATATTTCTTGAACATCTGGACAACCAAGTGGTTAAAAGTTCCATACAAAATGTTGACATTAGATGAAAATATGAAATATCAATGGTGAAGGGTGACCAGAACTCTATGCATAAAGGGTCATTGCTTTGTTCAATGGTTCGATACAACAACTCAATCTGACCAAAGCAGTGAAAAAGACCACCATAAGTGTTGCCCGGTCACTAGCACGAGTGGTTAAGGTTCCCTTTTCCATCTCCTATAACGTTCGTGCCTACTACTGCTTAGGAGTACATCATTATCCAAAACCTAAAGCTACTGAATGTTTACCCCACAAGCTACTACAACTCCTCCCAAGATCTGTCTGGCGATACCGCGTCAACTAAATTTCCATGAAAAAAAGCAGCCAGTTCTCCGGTTCCATAATCTACAGAAGATCAACTCTACAGCGCACAAATTCGGTTGCGCCAACAGTCCGGTTCGGAGTAAGTACACAACCATCGAAATCAACGGGAGAGAGGTTGCAGGAAACGTACATGGTCGCAGCGGTCGCAGGTGAAGGGGAGGAAGTCGATCTGGTTGCAGTCGCCGACGCTGCAGTGCTTCCCCAGGTCGGGGAACTCCGGCGTGCCCATCCCGCCCAACCGCGCCGCGCGCCCCTCGCTCCGACCGCCTGCCTCGGCGGCGCCGCGAGCGCGAGTCGTCGCCGGCTTGCCGCCACCGCCGCAGCGGCGGGCAGGAAGGGAGGAGGAAACGGAAGGGGCTCGGTCGTCAAACGAACGGGACACGAAATCGAATAAAACATACAGTAACGTTTTTGACGGGGGCCTTTTTCTTTAAAAGGCCCTCTGATTTATTGAGAATTCGGGTCGAGGCCCTCGGAGTGTTTGTGGGCCCGGGATTAGTTGGTAACAGCCACCCGGCGTCCTTTTTCTCAGAGCAGGTGAGACCGACCATGAAGAGTCGTCGGAGCCGATGAGACGGCGAAAGCCGGTGTCGCCGTATCGGCTGGCTGCAATTGCCAATACTAGTTTACAGCGTGTGAGTTTTGCTAAACCTTCATTTCACGCGAAGAAAATCTACACGTGACATGGTTTAGTTCAAGTCCCAACCGTTTCAGGTTCACTTTCTAGTTTTTATTTACCTTTATTAAAAACGAGTCGTTAAACTTGGATTTGGATGAAACATGGATGAAACGAGTGTTCGGTACTCCGCATCCACCAACTCCCAAGACGCGTTACGCGTGATGATGACACCAATGCAAACAGCCAGTCGAGAATGCGGCGCTGAGAGACAGCTCCAGCAGCCCCACCACGGACGCCGTGCCGGTGCCGGTGCGAAATCCACGGGGCGGCGACCGTGTGATGGCGACCAATTCCCTCCGCACAAGATCGCGCGTGCTGCTGGAGATAATAACGTGAAGGACGACTGGCGAGCTAGTCCACCCGGCAAGCCCGCGCGCGGCATTCACCTGACCGGGCCTCGGCGTCGCGCTCGCGAGTCGCGACGGGCGGCGTGGTTGACACGGCCGCGTCCTCGCTTGCTCATAGGTGGGGTTGTCATTGTCTGCCGTGCGATGCGACGGTGTTGTCGCTTGCGCTTTCGGTGCATTCCTTCGCCAGATTCCGTGGACGCGTCACGCAACAGCGGCGCCCGTTTTGCCCGCCGCACAACGAGGGAGGCATCGAGCCGGAGGAGCTCAGAAACGTTCGGAAAACAGGACCAAAACTCTGGAGTTTTGCGGCAGGGAGGCTGGCCACGGCGATCGCGCGAGAATTAGGCTCGTCGAGGCAGATGAGCAGAATATGGATCGGTTAACTGGACGATCGAGGGGTACTGCTGTAAGTTGCCGTGCCACAGCGACAAAAACTATAGACATGCCTTTAATTGACAACTTCCATCAAAATAATCGGCCCCTAACCACAAATTGTGTTCGTACCGTGCGGCACGCGTACAGCGGCACACAAAAAAACGCAGGCGGCGCTAGTTCATTTCTACCATCCTAGTGCCATGTTTGAGAGAAAAAAAGTCGTCACACCGCCGGGAAAATTTTGTGTCAATATTGCAAGTTCAAAATTGATATGAATGGAATTAATTCTAGTTTGACCCAAGGAAACAAAATAGAATGGAAAGGTGGAAACAGAAAAAGGAGGAAAATCACCCCATATCGAGGCAGAATCATGAGGAAATCAAGCGACGACGACGACACGGCGAATCGTGAAGGTATGCCAAATCGCCCATTCATGTGGTTGTGCCATCGCAGTGGAGATAAGCAAAAGTGTCGTCTAGCCAATGGAGACATATTGTGCCGCCCCAAAAATCGAACACGGTTTGGGTATAACAGATCTCTTGTCTTGACTAAAAATGAATATTGTATGAATATAGTACATGGTTATTAAAACTACTTAAAATAGAAAAAGAACCCTGACCTTGCTCAAAATAAATGTTATTAGCTCAAAATGTTTATCACGGGTTGAGACTTAAACTTGGTGATTCACATTCTCTGGAAAAGGGTTCTAAAAACCTAGTAGCTCATATATCTAATATGTGAGCTATATATAACGAGAAGAACATATTTTCAGGGGACTTAGCTGTTTTCCAATACAATATAAGCATGTGATCGCTTTTCTCGGCCGGCTCGGATACATATGAATTGAGAGTGGTTTTAGATTTTTCACAATCACTTTTTCTCAAATATGCAAAAAAAATTTATATATCATAATATTAAGAATAATAGTTTAAACCAACATACAACGTGTTCTTATTGAGCGCCGATGAAGATTGACCTAACACAACCATAGCCAACCTATCCTACCAAAAGACCTATGTAGCCACCAACTACATGCTCCGCCACAATAGCACTGGCTTAGTAGGAGGTTGCTAAGAGTCGCCTTTTATCCCTGTTTTGCAAGAGTTGCTTCTGCGAATACATGCATCGCATGGGCTAAACTAAGGGTCCATCAGCGCCATCCACTTCGGAGCTAGAGGCCTTTGACATGATCTTTGACGGAAACCTGACTGAGTCCAACATTGAAGCACTGGACTGGCTTTTCCCGGACGGTGGAAAGGGCCCGTCTAGGCAGTAGCGAAGGAGCAAGACCACCTCCTAGATCGCACCGGTGCGCCGATTTAATCATTTTTCATTTACGTAATATCGACAGTAGAGGTCTTTTATGTTAGGATGGTAGCTACGATTGCTTTAGATCGATCTTCTTGGAAGCAGGATGGTAGCTACGATTGCTTTAGATCGATCTTCTTGGAAGCTCAATATAAGCACGCTCGATAGAAGTGTATTGTCTATGTGTTTAAATTCTTTTTTTTTAGATTACACAGTACATGCTTACAATACGCACACATACTCACCCCTATGAACACACGTACGCAAATCCTACCCCTACCCCTATGAGCACCTTTGAAGGACTGAGCACCCAACAGATCTGGAGATTCTCGAAGTCACCACTGGCGCCTCGTCGTCGACGGGAATGCCGCTTACCACTTAATGCATAACGCCGGTAAATTCTTGGGAAAATCTCAGGAAAAAGTACGAGCACCAGAATTTGAACCCTGATGGGCAGCGTCCCACTGGACCGTCCTACCATTAGACTACAAGTATATACATACAATAGATACGTATTTGAGAGAGAAAAAAATACATGTTCCCCCAAATGTTTAAGAGCTTCCGGTTCACACTCGCGATATCTCCCACAACTAAAAAGACTAAAGAGTGGACATTTTTTTGGTGCAGCAATCGTTTAGTCGCCATCTGCCTCCTTCTCGTGCGATCCCAATCCGCTCGGTTCAAAAAAGGAAAGAGAAAATCCTGTACCCATCTACATGATAAAAAAAAAGAAAAAAAAAAATCCTGCAGTCCCCTCATGCAACATCTGTGTCCCTCCTCAATTCAAAATACATGCAATCCATTTCTTAAAAAAAACGACGCCTAAAAATATACCCAATCCGCTCGGTTTAAAAAAAAGAAAGAGAATCCCGTACCCTTCTCCATGATAAAAAAAGAAAGAAAGAAACAAAAAATCTTGTAGTCGCCTCATGCAACATCTGCGCCCCTCAATTCAAAATTCAGGCAATCCATTTCTTTCAAGAAAACGGCACCTAAAAATATATTTGCATCTCCTATGCGTCTCCCACAACTAAAAAGAAAAGAAAGTAAGATTAAGGAATAATCCTGCGAAAAAAAATTCAGGTTGCCTCTCGCCCTCCCATGATCACCATGCGACAAATATGGAAGCCGTGCGACAATTATGGCCACGTTAATCTCCATCACCATGCATAAATGTTGCAATCCGGCCTAATATAGGAGCCACACATGCTCCATATTGTTACAATCTGTAATCTCTCGTCCCGCACTCTAAATTTGGAATGCGAGGCCGCCAGGGCGTCGTCCTCATCACCCACAATCGATGTCTCCCCAGTGTGACGACATCGCCCCACTCTGTCGCCTCAACACCTTGGACCGTGCGTTCGTCCACACCATGCATCATTGCTGCCCGCGTGACACCAGTGTCATCGTCCTCGTCGTACCGACGCTCACGCTGACGCCTTCTTGCTAACGGACGTGCCACCCCCTCCACGACGTTGAATGCGCTACTGCCGGAAAGGCCGCGTCCACGACCTACGCCCTTGTCCCGTCCTTGCGAGGACGCCGTCGTGTTCTCGCAGGGCGCCAGTGCCATCGTCGTCGTATGGAGGAGGTAATCCATCGATCTACTCATTGTTCGTCTTGTCGCAGTTTGGATGTCGGTCTATTCTTGTCGCCGAGCTTTAGGGTTTCCTAATACTGCTGGCCACCATGGTTGCCTGTGGCCGGTGGTCGTTGCTTGCCATGCTTGCCATGGGTACCACCACTACGTGAAAATGTCACTGTAGGAGCGCTTGCCTATTTGTAGTAGGGGCGGCTCGTGATGGAGCCGCCCCTACAGTGGCTGGGGCGGGGAGCTGGCCGGCCGCATCACCAGCCGCCCCTGCTAATGCACTTTGTAGGGGCGGCCGGTGATCCACCTCGCCCTACTACGAGCACGAGGGGCGGGCTTGGTGATCCGCCCTACTGGTGGTGCAGAAGAATAAGTGACTTGCCCACCCTTCTTCCTCCCCGAGCCACTCACTCCAACTCGAAAAAAAGGCTTGGGAGGCCTTGGGCACCTCCTAATTTTGCTCTAGGAAGGAGGGGAGGTTTTCAACTCAATTCCTTTGGTGGAAAGCTTGTTTAAGGTAAGGGAATGCCATTCCCACCCTCTAATCCAAATTTCATTGGTTGATTAGTGAGCAATTTGCATTCTTGTTTTTTCTCTCTTTAATGGTGCTTGAGCCATGTATTGCCCAAATTGGAGCTTATCTTTGATGGTACTAGTGTTGATTAGGTGGAGACATGACCTTGCACCCTCTATTTGATGATATAGCTTGATTTTAGTGGTGATTAATTGTAGTTTTGATGTAGTGCATGTTCTAGATCTAAGGTGGTCTTTTTTTTATATCATGGCATTATTGGAATGTGTGGTTGGCATATGAGTACTTGTTGGTAAACTAATAGTTGTTGCTAATTGTTAGCTAATAATGGTAGATAATAATTGTTGCAAAAAATAATTGTTGCTAATTAAAATTGTTGCTAATAATAATTATTGTTACTAATAATTGTGCCTAATTATTGTTCCGCAAATATTTCCCAACATAGTTGATGCTAATAATTGTTGCTAATAATAGTAGGTACTAATAAGTGTGTTACTAATAATTATTTGGCACTATTTAGAATTATTTGGCATTATTTGGAATTATTTGGCACTATTACTAATAAGTGTGTTACTAATAATTATTTGGCACTATTTGGAATTATTTGGCACTATTTGGAATTATTGGAATGTTACTAATAAGTGTGTTACTAATATTATTTAATCTACATTCATAATTCTTTTTAAGGATGGAGGACGGGGCTACTTGGATGTATTGTTGGCCAAGGATTTCGAATGACTTTTCGATGAGGTGGACAAGTTTGTTGAAGCCGCGGTGAATCATGCAAGGCAATCGGGGCTAATCGTTCAATTCTTTGTCCCCGCAAAGATTGCAACAACGAAATGGCAACTTATGATGGGGACGTGATCGAGATCACATCTCGGGTTAGGCGAGGATTTGTTTTGGACTACACGGTATGGGTTCACCATGGTGAAGTAATGGTGGATGACGGCAACGAATGGCACGATGCCGTTGACGACCGGTTGCCCGCCGCCGACGATCGGTGTGGGTTTAACGTGTGGATGCAAGATGATTTGGCCAATGAACAGCACGTGGTGATGATGGCGGTGGTGTCGACAATGATGATGGCGGAGCGGGTGATGAGGGTGATGCAGAAAACTTTGACCACTTAGAGCAAATGCTTCGGGACTTTGGACCGAAATACTACAGCGAAGAAGGGTCTAGAAAACCTTGAGCGGGTGAAAGCGTCGTCGAGGGCGATCGTGTATGGTGTTGATAAGGGCTGCCCAAAACAGTGGACACCGCTCCGTTTTGTGCTCGAGCTACTACTCCCGAAGGCTAAGTACGGTGGTCGGTTGCGGCTTCGATGATCTGTTGCATCTTCGTCATCCGTGCCGCCACCGCCAAACCTAGTTCCCTCCAACACATACCATGCGAAAAAGGTCATAAATCCATTGACAATGGGTGTTGAAAAGATCGATGCATGCCCCAACCATTGTATCCTTTTTCGCGGTAAAACGTTCGGAGGCCTGGATAAATGTCCTCGTTGTGGGGCAAGTCGGTACAAGGACAATGACGTTTACGGTGGCGGAGAAGCCGTCACCGGAACAAGAGGAGTAAGAAGGGTTCCAAAAAGGCGGTACCACAATCTCAACCTCCGAGGACACCCCATTAGGCAATGACGCAAGAAAGAGGAAAATTCCTGCCTTGGTAATGTGGTACCGCCGGTGGCCCGACCGGTTGAGGCGTATCTTCCTAAACCCTAAGGAAGCCGCGCTCATGACATGGTGGTACGATGAGCGCCCGATCGATGACGATGTGATTGCACACCCGGCCGATGGCGTCGGGCGAGGACTTCGATAGAAACAACCCGGATTTCGGTGATGACCCAAGGAATGTACGGTTCGCCTTGAGCACGGATGGAATGAATCCCTTCAACGAGAGGACTAGCAAACACAAGCACACGGCCGGTGATCCCGACGATGTACAACATCCCGACGTGGTTGTGTATGAAGAGAAAGTACCTTTTCCTCACCGTTCTTGTTTACGGCCCACAAGAACCAGGCTTTGATATCGACGTGTTCCTCGAGCCCGTGATGGAAGAATTCGAGAAACTATGGAGGACCGGGAGCGATGTACGATGCGTTCAAAAAGGAGACCTTCACATTAAGAGATAATATTTGTGACCATCAACGACCACCCGCGTTGTATGCCTTGTCTCGGACAGTTCAAAGGTAAGACGGGATGCCTAGTCTCATTCGGATGATACTAAATGGGTGTTCCTAGATGGATCCAAGAAGGTTGTTTACATCGGAACCGTCGCTTCCTAAAGCAAGGTCACAAGTACCGCAGCAAAGCCGTACTTAAAGTACTTCGGCGACATCGAAGAGGCTTGAAGACCGGCCTCCGGTGAGACGTCATGATGGAAAATATGTGTTCCAAATGGTGAAAAACATAAGCGTCGTCTATGGAAAGAAGAAAATAGATGGAACGCCCGAGACGAAGCATACCTCCTATCGAAGGCGTGCCTTTTAAGAAAAAATCAATCTTCTTTCGTATCTTAAATGCGGCTCGAATTGGAGGTCCCCCATGCCATTGATGCTATGCACGTGCGAGAAGAATGTCTTTGAGAGTCTCATCGCTACCTTGATGGACACGGCCAAGTCAAAGGATAGTCTCGAGCACGGAGGGACATGGAGCGGCTAAAGGTTATGCGAGCTTCACCCGATACATGACCCAAAACCGGAAAATACACCATCAATCGGGCTAGCTTCAACCTAGAACGGGAAGAGAGGAGAGGTATATGCACTTCGTGAAGGGGACCAAAGTCCCAACCGGGTTTTCGGCAAACCCGAAGAAGCTAGTGTCGATGAAGGACCTGTCATTCGAAAACCGCAAGGCTCACGATTGTCATATGATGCGACGGTGTTCCTACCAATCGCAATCGGGGCTATCAAGCCGAGTTCTTGAAGATGGCTATCACCCGCATGTGCTACTTCGGTCCAGGATAACGCGAGAAGAAGATTAGCAAGAACGAGTGAATGACCTACATGATTTCGTCGTGGAGACCCGGGCCCAACTAGAGATGTGTTTACCTCCTGCTTTCTTTGACACAATGGTACATCTCATGATTCACATGGTTCATCGATACGGGCGTTGGGCCCTTGCTACTTGCATGAAATGTGGGCGTACGAGCGGTTCATGTCGGTTCTAAGCCGATACGTGCATAATCGTGCTTACCCGAGAGGGCTCCATGATAGAGGGCTACACTAATGAAGAAGTCATCGAGTCTTTGTCAAGAGTACCTAAAAGTACGAGAGAGGGATTGGTATTCCCGATTCTCGCTACAAGAATAGGCTGGCGGGAAGGGCACAAATGGTAGGAAAGTCTTCATCGATGAAGATTACCAAGAAGTGAGTCGGGCGCACTACGCCTGTCTTGGCGGGCTCAAAAGCGATGGATCCATACATTAGTGAACACTTGGAGATCATCTCATCGAGTCACACGGTCGTAGAGGTGACCGGGTCATGAAACAACACAGCAACGCGTAACTTCATGGTTGAAGGACAAGAACATACGACTGGAGAAACCAAAGACTCCATTACCATCGTAAGCTAGCGGCGGGGCCATCAAGACGGGTGACATCTTGGAGTTCGTATGAGATCAATGGGTACACATTCTATACCCACACAAAGGATAGCAAAAGTGTGAACCAAAACGGCGGTGTTCGAGTAGTGGCTATCGGCGAGGGGGCAAAAAGGTCGACTACTTTGGCATAATTGAGGAAATATGGGAACTTGACTATGGGATTGAGGAACTAAATGTGGCCCTATTTTGATGTCGCCGGCTCAATAAACCCGAAATCAATGAAATTGGATTGAGGGTCGTGGACCTCGAACATAGGCTTCAATGATGATCCATGGGTGCTCGCTTCACATGTTATGCAAGTTTTCTTTATGACCGACCCGCTCGTATACAACCCCCAAAGAAGAAACCTAAGCATGTGGTTATCCCAGGAAAACAACACATTATCGGAGTGGATGGCGTCGAAGATGTTGATGCCTACAATAAGTTCGATGAAATGCCGCTTTTCACAAGCTTTACAAAAAAGATCAATGAAGTGGAAAAGAAACTACCCAAAAACATATTGCCATGGGCGGAACGAAAAGTGTCAAGTGGAAAACTGTCTCGGGGAGGACTAGTTATGATAAGCGTAATTACATTTATGTATGTGTGTGTGTGAGACTACATTTATGTATGTGTGTGTGAGACTATATTTATGTATGTGTCAGACCATATTTATATGTGTACTACACTTTCGCAACGCTTCGTCGAATGCAAAAATGACCTTTGTATGAATTGTTTGTCTTGACGAGTGGATCAAACTTGATGTTCATGACTTTTCGAGGTGGGCCCGCCTAGGGGGTCGAAAACCCGCGTCTAGCCGCGAAAAACTGAAGTTTCAAAGTTTGAGTGGTCCAAACCATCCCAGATGAAAAGGTGACCATTGGAGAAAATATGTATCTTGATGAGTGGATCAAACTTGCTGTTCATCACTTTTGCATCTGAGGCCATCTAGGGTCCGGTCAACGTGTATTTTCCGAAAAAACAAAGGTTTGACTTGGTCAACCTAGGTCAAACGAGGTACCAAATGACCTCAAATGAAAAACTTTTGAATACAAGATAGTTACATCTCATCAAGATACATATTTCATACATAGAACACTTTTGCATTTGGAAAAGTTTTAGTAAACTCTTCTCACAGGATTTGAAAATCCAAGGCGAGACTTGGTCAACTCTAGTCAAACGAGGTACCAAATGACCTCAAATGAAAAACTTTTGAATACAAGATAGTTTTGCCTCATCAAGATACATATTTTATAGATAGACTATTTTTGCATTTTGAGGAAGTGTTGGTAAACTCTATTCACAAATTCTTGAATCCCACAGACTTAATGAAACTTCATGCGGGACGAGTGGATTTAGAACTACACTTTCGCAACGCTTCCTCGAATGCAAAAATGACCTTTGTATGAATTGTTCGTCTTGACGAGTGGATCAAACTTAATGTTCATGACTTTTCGAGGTGGGCCCGCCTAGGGGTCGAAACCCGCGTCTAGCCGCGAAAAACTGAAGTCTCAAAGTTTTAGTGGTCCAAACCATCCCGAGATGAAAAGGTGACCATTGGAGAAAATATGTATCTTGATGAGTGGATCAAACTTTCTGTTCATCACTTTTGCATCCGAGGCCATCTAGGGTCCGGTCAACGTGTATTTTCCGAAAAAACAGAGGTTTGACTTGGTCAACCTAGGTCAAACGAGGTACCAAATGACCTCAAATGAAAAACTTTTGAATACAAGATAGTTACATCTCATCAAGATACATATTTCATATATAGAACACTTTTGCATTTGGAAAAGTTTTAGTAAACTCTTCTCACAGGATTTGAAAATCCAAGGCGAGACTTGGTCAACTCTTGTCAAACGAGGTACCAAATGACCTCAAATGAAAAACTTTTGAATACAAGATAGTTTTGCCTCATCAAGATACATATTTCATAGATAGACCATTTTTGCATTTGAGGAAGTGTTGGTAAACTCTATTCACAAATTCTTGAATCCCACACAGACTTAATGAAACTTCATGCGGGACGAGTGGATTTAGAACTACACTTTCGCAACGCTTCATCGAATGCAAAAATGACCTTTGTATGAATTATTTGTCTTGACGAGTGGATCAAACTTGATGTTCATGACTTTTCGAGGTGGGCCCGCCTAGGGGGTCGAAAACCCGCGTCTAGCCGCGAAAAACTGAAGTTTTAAAGTTTGAGTGGTCCAAACCATCCCAGATGAAAAGGTGACCATTGGAGAAAATATGTATCTTGATGAGTGGATCAAACTTGCTGTTCATCACTTTTGCATCCGAGGCCATCTAGGGTCCGGTCAACGTGTATTTTCCGAAAAACGAGAGGTTTGACTAGGTCAACCTAGGTCAAACGAGGTACCAAATGACCTCAAATGAAAAACTTTTGAATACAAGATAGTTTTGTCTTATCAAGATACATATTTCATAGATAGACCATTTTTGCATTTGAGGAAGTGTTGGTAAACTCTAGTCACAAATTCTTGAATCCCACACGAGACTTAATGAAACTTCATGCGGGACGAGTGGATTTAGAACTACACTTTCGCAACGCTTCGTCGAATGCAAAAATTACCTTTGTATGAATTGTTCGTCTTGACGAGTGGATCAAACTTGATGTTCATGACTTTTCGAGGTGGGCCCGCCTAGGGGTCGAAAACCCGCGTCTAGCCGCGAAAACCGAAGTCTCAAAGTTTGAGTGGTCCAAACCATCCCGAGATGAAAAGGTGACCATTGGAGAAAATATGTATCTTGATGAGTGGATCAAACTTGCTGTTCATCACTTTTGCATCTCGAGGCCATCTAGGGTCCCAAAAACACGGTCAAAGTGCCTTTTTTAAAATAATCCAAGATTCAATTTTTTTTATTCAAAATTTTTTATTTTTCTTTTTACTAAAATTGTTTTACTGAATTTGTTTTTTAACATTGTTTTGGAATTAAGTTTCCTATTTTTTAAGTTAATACCTTGTTATTTTTTGATTTTTATGAATTTTTAAAAAAACAAAAAAAGGCACCGTAGGCGGGCGGCTTCTCGCCCGCCCTTACAAATGGTCTTTACCGCCGACATAAAGGGGAGGTCCCTTCCTGTGGCCTCCCTGGGCCGGCTAAGTGCGGGGCGAACATTGTCATTTGGACGCCGGGGCCGCCCGATTTCCCCACCGCCGCCGCCGCCCGCCCCACCGCGCCGCCTCCCCACGGCGAGCTCCCCGTGGCCGACGCCGCATCTCCGCCTCCGCCCTCCGCATCCTCCCCTCCTCCGCATCTTCCTCCGGATGGCACCGGGCGGCTAGGGTTTCGCCGCCGCTTCCCCACCGCGCGCATCTCTCCCCACGGCGAGCTCCCCGTGGCCGACGCCGCATCTCCGCCTCCGCCCTCCGCATCCTCCCCTCCTCCTCGCATCTTCCTCCGACGGCACCGGCGGCTAGGGTTTCGCCGCCGCCGCCCACCGCACCGCCAGCCCGGCCCCGACGGTCCCCGTGCGTCTCTCCTTCCGCGAGCTTGGTGCGCGTCCCGCGAGCTCGGGAGGCCCGCAAGCTTCTCCTTCCGCGAGGAGCTCGGTGTGCCTCTCCTTCCGCAAGCTCTCGGTCCGGTGCCGTCCCCGGTGCTCCTCGCGGCGCTCGTAACCTCGTCGGCGAGCTCTCCTTCCGCGAGCCCGGCGACGTCTTCTTCCTTTCACTTTGCGCCTAGTCGTACGCCCCTCCCCCCCCAATTTGTGATGCCTCCGTGATTGGATTCGTGCTCGTGGATCGGTTGCCATGAGAGTTGTTGCTGCAAGATACATTGGATGTTATACAACTTTTGAAAGCTTGACTTGCTAGGGAATGTGCTAACAAATTAGAATCTCTGTGGATCTTGAGCACCTTGTAACGTCCGGCAGTAGCAAGGTTGAGAATTGTCTCGTGTAAAAGGTTTCGTTCCTAATGAAAAATCATGTCGGTTTCTGTTCCTATAGTTACATGGTGTCTCTAAGCTTCCACTGAAACTGTCTCTGCTAATAGGTGTTCTTCTACTACAGGTTACAGTTTTATGTCATTTAATTTGTTTTGCAATCCACATATATAAATTCTTATGTCATATATATGCAGTTAGTATACACATGAAACATATTTAATGGTTCAGAGCTACCTACATGATAGTTGACAGAATGGTGGCTCCATGATTACCTTCCTTGTTTAACGAAAAACTTCCTAAATACTTAACTTCATTAATTATATATATTTGTCAGCAGTGTCGCACAATCTGGTTTGACATGCAATGCACACCATATATGCTAAATCTGGGATCAACAAACTAAAAAAGATTAGGGCATTGTGATCCCTTCAATTCAATTGGCCTTTTTATATTCATACGGATGCCAGTTTTTATTACATTACATGAATATCCTTTCATATTCAGCAAGTAAACTTTTCGCAAGTTTCATCTACAGCTGCTATTTTTAGTTTGTCTGTTATTTTTTACATCAAATATGTTTGTTCCAAGCACCGAGTCATAACTCGTACCGCAATTGAACTTGTAGATTGAGATTTGGAAATGTTCTTGTTGCTACAAGCCTAAACAGCCTCAACCTTGCTAAACCGATGCCATGCTTAACTAAACCCGAATATGTCGGTTGTATGTCAGTTTTATATGTTTTAACCGATGCCATGCTTGCTAATTTGATTTGTGGCTTAACTCAACCTAAATATGTCGGTTTTATATGCTTAACTGAATATGTCGGTTTGTATGTCGATTTTATATGTTTTAACGATGCCATGCTTGCTAATTTGAGGCCTTGGCTTAACTCAACCCGAATATGTCGGTTGTATGTCGTTTTATATGCTTAACCGAATATGTCAGTTTGTATGTTAGTTTTATATGTTTTAAGCGATGCCATGCTTGCTAATTTGATTTGTGGCTTAACTCAACCTGGTCCATTTAGTCCATTTGATCTAGTCCATCTAGTCCATTTTGCTTGCTAATCAACCTGGATGTTTTAATGATCTACTACCATGCTTAACGTCTACTATACACTTGTCTTACCCGAACTTTGCTATAGAACATGTCATTTTGATTTGTGGCTTAACCGAAATACACTTGGCTTAACCGAAATACACTTGGCTTTACCGAAAGTTTGTGATATACTTATTGCTGCTATATACTACTTGTTGTCTAGATTGATTTAGTACTTGCCAATGAAATAAACCTATCATTTGGCAAAGGCTTCGTCATGGTCTACACCTACCGTCCTCTACTCCTCTCCTCTACTCCTCTCCTCCACTCCTCTCCTCTACTACTACTACTACTCTCTACTGGCTATTACTACTACTCTACTACTACTCTTACTACTACTACTACTCTACTACCACACTTGATTCTTCCTGTGTTCATGGTCACCGGTTTTTGATACCGCTGTTTTTGAATCTTTGCTGTTTTTGAAATGCCGCCTATGATGCTACCTTGTTTTTGGAATGCTTGCCTATGATGTTTTTTTATGCTACTTTGAACCGAGGCATAAGCATGTGCAATGATGTTATTTTGATGCTACTTTAAACCCGAGGCATAAGCATGTGCAATGATGTTAACTGAATTTTTTTGTATAATGAGGCATAATTACTCGTCACCTTTTTTTTTGCCATCTCTCCCCTCTCCTCTCCTCTCCTCTCCTCTCTACTACTACTACTACTCTCTACTGGTTGTTACTACTAATGTCCTCCTCTCCTCTACTCCTCTCCTCCACTCCTCTCCTCTACTACTACCACTACTCTCTACTGGCTGTTACTACTAATGTCCTCCTCTCCTCTACTCCTCTCCTCCACTCCTCTCCTCTACTACTACCACTACTCTCTACTGGCTGTTACTACTACTCTACTACTACTCTTACTACTACTACTACTACTACTCTACTACTACACTTGACTCTACTACTACTACTACTCTTACTACTACTACTCTCTACTACTACACTTGACTCTTTATATGGCCGGCTATTATATGCCACTCTACGCTGTTTTTTTTTTTGCCATCTCTCCCTCTCTCTACTACTACTACCACCTTGTTTATATTGCGATTGATGCCACTCTTCATGTTTATGCCATTGATGAGAGTTTTTATATGCGAGCACTTGCCTTATGCCAATGATGAGAGTTTTTATATACCGAGCACTTGCCTTATGCCAATGATGAGGGTTTTTATATTCGAGTACTTTCCTTATGCCAATGATGAGGGTTTTTATATTCGAGTACTTTCCTTATGCTTATGGTGGAAACTCGTCATTTGAGGGCAACTCGCTAATAAAGCAAAGAACCCGCTAATTTGAGGGCACAGGGGTTTCTACTTGTACCACTTGGTTTTTTCCGGAGTTTATTGCCCGATGATACAAAAGGTGTAGTGAGGCAACATGACAGTCAAGTACCCATAGCTTCTCCCAGGCCGTATGCTTCTGGTGGAAACTCGTCTCAAATGGCACCGCCAGAGCATGATGAGGCGGCACAGGCAGAGCATGATGAGGGGGCACCGCCAGAGCATGGTGAGGGGGCACCACTACAGGATGATGAGGGGGCACCAATAGAGAATGATGAGATGCCACATGTGAGTAACTGCCCGCAACAACCTCCTGTAGCTCATGCCGAGGCGCCACAAGTGCCTCCCGAGCCAGAACAAGGTGCAGCTCATGCCGAGCCGAGCGTGATGTGACGCCCCATGTGCCTCCCGAGCCACAACCATGTCCAGCTCGCCCGAGCAAGGCCTTGAAGAGATGGCACAGTCTTCTAAACAATCGAAGCTCGAAAGAAGATCCCCATCATGATAAGAAAGGACACAAAGTCGACAACTTTTGTGGAGCCGCCGAAGACCAATTTGATGAAGTGGTATGCTCATGACCGTAAGAAGCCCGAGAACACAGGCATTAACACTTTTGCCTACGGGAAAACCGTTGATCCCTCGAATACAAAGCCGCAAAGAGGTATCCAAATTTGGAAAGGATCACGTGGTCCAAGGATTGCCCGAGAGAATATGTAAGAGGCAAACCTTTCCTACCAAACCGGTATCTCGAAAAGATGCCACTTGGAATGAAAAGGTTCCATGATTGGTACTTTTTGCATGTTTCAAAAACAAAAATGCAATTGGTGGAAGCTATAGTACCCGAGGGCACATTTGGAGGCCCAACTACTACCATTTCCTTCGACTTCGCCGAGGTCCGCGAAATGTTTTGCCTCGGTTCAATGTCGATGAATCGATTCGCACTGGTGCTTGTAAGTCCTCTTCCTCTTGATATGAGCTCAATGTAACCTAGTTGGTTTTTGTTGTAACTAACTTACGTCGTGATCTCGTAGAATGCAAGCTCACTTCATTAAAGCTACGAAGTCTTTAGAGGCCGGGTATATTGACCCACTGACCTATAGCATCGATAACCTTTAACTTCCCAAAGAGATGGAAGATGGATGCGCCGAGCTAGCCGGAAGGGGTGACGGTTGAGGAGAAAGAGAAGATCCGCCGGAAGAGAATAAAAAAGGAGGGCTTGAGGGTTGCGTCGTGGATGGCCGTATATATAAAGCATCTCGAAAACTACAAAACAATATGGATACCATACCACTTCGAGGTGAGTTGTTTGTATACTTAAACATTGTTCGGTATATCTCATTTCGATGTAAACAAACTTATGTGTCTATTGTATATTTAAAACTCATGCGGTAACCCTTTGGATAGTCATAGGCCTCGCCTCGGGAGAAACATGGCATACGTACGTGATTCCGCGATTTTGACCCCGATACATATATGGACTTCACGGCGATTCTCGCGACGTAAGTAAATTTGTAATCCTATTGACATTAGATGATTCACTTTGATGTTGAATTCTACATACTAAGTTTCTTTTGTACGGGGCATTCGGGACATATGTCACAAATTACGATGGCATACATAATCCGGAGATGGGGACCCACTTGACTTACAAAACTCACATTCGGTAAGTGCAACTTAGTTTGGCACTAGATTACATGGTTTTCTATACTTGTACTTGACATTTTCATATGCAAATTGAAACACACACAAGATCCGGCGTGAAGCCGGGGAGTATGCATTGTGGATATTATGTATGTAATTTCATCGTAACATGAAGGGCTACGGGAGACACCCGAATTGGTAAGTTCGAATCCTTAGTAGGTCGTAGTATGATGCATGCAATCTCGTAGAACTAAACTTAGCTTTGCAATGTCTCTAGAACTAAACTTGGCTTTTGTGACCAATGTAGTGGGAAGAAGAGCACGGAGTGCAAAGGGACCCCTACAAGGATGATGAGCTAATAGAGATGGTAGGTGACCTATGCAACTTCATAATGGACCAAGTGGTATATGTCAACGGTCATTACCATAACCTACTCTCGAGTTAGGTAGCATTCCGGAGTATGAGTTCCTTCGTCGGACCGATTTGCTATCTCTAGGTCGTTGAGTGCTTGTGCACTTGTAGTAATGGACTTGTGTTACTTTTGATGGACTTTCGATTTGGTTGTAATATGTTGGACTTTCGATTTGGTTGTAATATATTGGACTTTTGAACTTGTTGATGGAACATTCTAAATTTGGTGTGATGGAGATTATATATATATATATATGTCAGGTAAATGTATTATTGTAATTTATTATTATTTTTTGCTGAAAATCCATAGTAGGGGCGGCGGTGTTCCGGCCGCCCTATCGTGGTCGTGTAGTAAGGGCGGCCGGAACACCGCCCGCCCCTACTATGGTCGTGTTGTAAGGGCGGCTGGAACACCGGCCCGCCCCTACTATGGTTGTGTAGTAAGGGCGGCTGGTGTTGAGCCGCCCCTACAGTGCCCGCCACTGTAAGCTCGGGCGCGTAGGAGCGGCTTGCCCAGCCGCCCCTACAGTGGCTTTTTAGCCGCCCCTACAGTGGCTTTGTCTAGTAGTGCACTGTGGCCGGCCGTGGCCGTGGCTGTGTGGCCGGCCATGGCTGGTTGTGGATGCTGCCATTGTGCCAGGTCATCGTACATGTGGATGTTGCCGCACCCTTCACTCTTTGGCCATCAACTACTGTTGAAGCTCCTGATGCCTGGATGGTTGTCTAAAAAAAGTCCAGCAAAGAAACTCAAGTAGACCAAAATCTGTTTTAAAAGTAAAATATTGGGCACTATTTAGTTATCGTCATTGAAAATCTCTACATGTATTGTCATTGAAAATCCTTTTAACATTACACAGGATTACTCCTGTAGTTTCAGCAATTATCAAGATCTGTTCTCTAGTACACTATTTTTTAGCCCAAATATATGTGCATTAGTTATTACCATGCATGATGCTCAGAGTTACTATTCAGGTTCAAAAACACAGTAGGTCTGCACTTTGAAGTTGAAAGAGTAATGGCGAACTAACGGTTCATAGATTTTCAGTAATGGATTCACAAACAAATAGCTGTTGTTAGCGCTTAGTGCAAATATAGTTAAAACTAATGTCGTGCCTAAAACAGGATGGAATTTATTAAGTGGGAGTAAAGCGCCCTTTATTGCCATCTGGTGTCATCATTCTTTGATTTTCAGTCTCAAGCCTTCAAAGGTAACTGTAATGGTGTATGGCTGAAATATTTTATAGACATTTCCAGTGCTTGGGATCCATATATGTACTTTGCACTTATTTAGCATGTCCAACTATATTTCGTGCACATGGTTTCACAAATGCTGCCATGATCATTTTTTGACAAATGTTAGTCTCGGTTTCCAATATTATACATGGCTTAGTAGGCTAATTGATTTCTTGATGCTGATTTCACAACCTCTTTTAACTTAGTGCAAATCAACAAGAAGTGTGGGATAGCTTTTTACAAGTAGTGTTGATGGACACGCCAAGGCCAACCGGTGATCGAGTACCTTTGGAGGATCTTACAAATACATCCTATTGAGGTATATAAACTTTTACAACATCTCTACATGTTCTATATTCATTTGGTTGCAACTCGTTAGTGCCACTAGATGGGCATCCTAATGAGAAGAGGCAGAGGGAGAAAGAACGGTATGCAACAATGTTTAATGAAAAGAGGGGTGAAATGAACAAAAAACGAGTACCTTTGGTCGATCTTACAAATACATATCCTATGGAGATATATAAACTTGTACAACATCTCTACATATTCTATATTCATATGGTTGCAACTCCTCACCAAAAATCATTGAAGGGAATCATAATTGAATTGATTTAGCCACTAGATGGGCATCCTAATGAGAAGAGGTAGAGGGAGAAAGAACGGTATCCAACAATGTTTAATGAAAAGAAGGTTGAAATAAACAAGAAACGATGTGCGAGGTATAAGATGAATAGCCAAGGTCGTGTTAATCTTGATAACAATATGGCGGTCCATTCAACAGGTATGGTGTCATTGTTGAGTATCATTTTAATTGTCAATCAAATTATAATCATTAACTACTTATACTATGTTTCAAGTTGGAAGCAGTGCAGGAGGCGACTGCGGCATAAGGGAGAGGAAGGAATGAGCGAGGGAGACAAGGAGATGCTTGCTTGGGCCGCGTGTTTGATGGTGCCACATGGCTGGGCACCGATATTAGTGGCACATGGCGGGTACCTCCCCGAACGAGGGTACTTGTGTGGCCGGTTGGCCCGTCGAGTGCATGCTAGGAAACGAGCGGACAAGGAGAGGGAAAGGAAAGACTCTTTTTAAAAGAAAAATTATTCATGTATACAAGATGCTATCGAGACGCGTCTTGGCACATGAAATAAATGGATATCGGAGACATCTTCTTGAATATATAAAATACTATCTTAGACGAAACAAGAAAAATCTATACAATGAGTTTATGAGCCTACGACAACGCAATCTATGTGACCATGTTCATTTCACAAATTTTCCTTGTTTAGATTAAACGTCGTTTAATACATTACTTAATTTCATAATATTATTTTCTTATCCTGCGATCATGTGTTTTTATACAAAAGTTTGCCGACCCGTAGCAACGTGTTAGCGGGGGTAGAGATTGGAGAATTGGGAATGGGGAATTTGGAAGAACAAGAAAGAACAGAAGAAGAAGAGCGAGGCGAGGAACGACGAATGATTATCAAAAAGTAGAATTCGGTTACAAGTTACTTCCGCCGTTTTTTCCTTCTCTCGAGTCTTATAGCTAGATACATGGGCACGGCCCGGTTCAAGTGCTCGCAGCACCAACTACACCCATTCACTTCCGAAAGCTTCACATTGGGCTTCCTTGTTCTCTTCATGGCACGCGGCCCATCGATGCTCTCGTGTCTTCGGGTGTGTCCAGGCCGTGTATAACATTCCCCGGGCTTGTGAACTCGCTTGACCCAAAGCAGAGCTCTCGGGTACTTTTGACGCAAATGAGCCAAATTCTCCCACGATGCGGCTTCGTCGGTCATACCGGCACCAGCGAATCAACCCATGTTCCACCGAGCCATTAGCCGACGGCATCATACGCATGTCCGAATAGCAACCGGAACTCGTGGCAACTCCAAATCGCGGGTAAAGAAGAGAGCACCGTAGTACCGGAAGTACCGCGGCCTTGAGTTGAGACACATGAAATACGGGATGAATGGAAGTTGTTGCCGGAAGCTTCAACTTGTAAGCAACCGATCCAATGCGAGAAAGCACCTCGAACGGACCATAAAATTTGTAAGATAGCTTTTGGTTTGATCTCGGCCACAAGAGTTGTCTGGATGTAGGGTGAAGCTTCACAAACACCATGTCACCCACTTGAAACCGGCGCTCAGACCTGTTCTTGTCTGCATGACGCTTCATCCTTTCTTTAGCACGAGCGAGATGTTGTTTGATTAACTCTGTAGCCACAGAACGGTCCATCAACCAAGCAGAGAGGTCAGGTACAGGCACATGCTCGAGCAGCGAAATACCAAAGTGGCGTGGTGGATAGCCATATAATGCTTCGAATGGGGACATGCCAATAGCAGAATGAGGGGAAGTATTATACCAGAACTCCGCCTGAGACATCCAAGAAGACCACTGTGATGGACAAGCATTAACAAAGCAACGAAGGAATGTCTCCATTGACCGGTTCGACGTTCGGTACTGTCCATCCGATTGAGGGTGGTAGCTCGAACTCATATTCGCCGATACCGGCCCGAGTGAATAAGGATTGCCGAAGGTACTTGTAAAAATACGATCCCTATCGACACAATCGCCGTAGGAAGCCCATGAAGTCGATAGACTTGAGTCATAAAGAGTTTGGCCACTCCAGCAGCAGTAAATGGGTGAAGCAAAGGAAGGAAGTGGGCATACTTGGTAAAAGAATCAATGACCACCAAGATACAATTAGCATGTCCAGAACGTGGCAAACCTTCAACAAAATCCAAAGAAACTGTCTGCCAAGCACCAGCAGGAACATCCAGTGGTTGGAGGAGGCCTGGAAGCTTGGAACGGTCTGGCTTAGACTGCTGACAGACCAGGCAGGTACTGACAAAATTTTGAGCATAAGTTTTCATGCCTTTCCAATAAAACAGCTGTTTCAGCCGAGCATATGTGTTAGGGAAGCCTGAATGTCCACCCAAGGCAGAAGAATGAACAGCCTGCAAGATCTTCAAATGCAAAGGCAAATTATCACCAACCCAAATTCGAGATCCATAGCGGAGCACTCCATCCCGCAGAGAATAGCCTGGAATAGCGTCAGGACTAATGGATAATTTAGCTAGCATGTCCAGAGAATGAGGGTCCTTAGCATAACCTGCTACCACCTCCTGAATCCAAGATGGAGTAACCATTGATATGGCAGCACAAGTGGCATCGTGAGTAGCTTTCCTGGACAGGGCATCTGCCACCTGATTAGAAGTACCAGATTTGTAGACAATCCTGAACTGCAGACCGGCTAGCTTCGCATAGAGCTTCTGTTGCCATGGTGTGTGCAAGCGCTGGTCTGTCAGTTGTGCCAAGCTCTGCTGATCTGTAAATATGGTGAATTCTGCCATTTGAAGGTAAGAACGCCACTGTTGCACTGCCATAATAATCGCTAGATATTCCTTTTCATATGTACTGAGGCCGCGGTTCCGGGGCCCCAAAGCTTTGCTCAAAAATGCCAGTGGATGACCAGCCTGAACCAGGACAGCACCAATGCCCGTAGCACTTGCATCAGTTTCAATACTGAAGGGCTTGCTAAAATCGGGCAATGCCAACACCGGTGATGTACTAAGAGCTGTCTTAAGTGCCTGGAAGGAGTCTTGATGAACAGAAGTCCAGATGAACAGAGAGTTCTTACGTAGCAACTCAGTCAATGGCTTTGCAATAATACCAAAGTTTCTCACAAACTTGCGGTAATATCCGGCAAGACCCAGAAATCCCCTGAGTTCTTTAACAGTAGCTGGGGTAGGCCAAGAAACCATGGCAGACACCTTCTGTGGGTCAGTGGAAACACCAGCACCAGAGATCACATGACCCAAGTAGGAGATACTGTTTTTGGCAAATTCACATTTGGACAGTTTGATTTTCCAGGAATGAGCCTATAGCTGCTCAAATACCAGTTGAAGATCTTTGAAAATGTTCTTCATAGGATTTACCGAATACCAAAATATCATCAAAGAATACTAGCACAAATTTTCTCAGAAAGGTTCCAATGTGCTATTCATTGCATCTTGAAAGGTTCCGGTGCCCCCGTCGGACCAAAAGGCATAACCCCGAACTCAAATTGCCCAAAGTGAGTCTGGAATGCAGTTTTGAATTCTTCACCAGGTTGAAGCAGAATTTGATGAAAGCCAGATCGAAGATCCAACTTGGAAAACCAGGTAGCCCCACTTAAATCATCAAGCAGTTCATCTATGACTGGCACTGGGTATTTGCCCTTCAGAGTGATGGCATTTAACTGACGATAGTCAACACAAAACTGCCAAGAGTTGTCCTTCTTTTTCACTAGCAACACTGGGGAAGAAAAAGGGCTTGAGCTCTTTTGAATGATACCAGAGGACAACATCTCCTTTACTTGCTTCTCCACCTCATCCTTGATGGCGGGAGAAAATCGTATGGCCTAGAATATACCGGGCTGCACCGGGCACTAGAGGAATAGCATGATCACAATTTCTTGAAGGTGGAAGTTGAGTAGGTGTATCAAACAAACCAGAATATTCTTGGACTAACCGCTAAATTTCCACCGTACAATCGCTTTGAGGTGAATCAGTGCGAAAGAATATCACTGAGATACAACAAAGACCCCTGAGGCAATTCAGGCAAAATCCCCACAAGCATTACAGAACTATGCAGATAAGGCAACTGAATCCACTTCTGTCCCCAATGAATAGACATAGGACTGTGAGATTCTAACCAATCAATGCCCAATATCATGTCATAAGAAGCAATATGCAAAATCTTAAGGTCGAGGTAAAATCACAACCCCGAATAGACCATTGTGCACTGGAATATAAGTAGAGCGGGACAACGAGTTCACCATTTGCGACTTGTACTTTGATCGCAAAGCAGTAACCGTGTAACCGACGGTAGCTTTGCGGCAACGGAAGAAGCGAGGAAGGTATATGAGCTACCCGAATCAAGTAAAATCCGAATGTCCCGATCACCAATCTTGCCCCGAAACACATGGTTTTTGGCTGCACGGTCCCCGCCATAGATTCTCGTAGAAATAGGCGAGAAGAATGGAACCGGTTCCGCACCACCATTTCCTCCACTTCAATCTCTCGGTTCTTCTTGCGGCAAGATATCAATCAATTCCGCAAAGCACATGCACCGCACCGTGGGAGGACAACGATGATCGCGAGACCATGGACCCCCGCATTTCATACATAATCCTTGGGCCTTGCGCGATGCACGAAGAGCTGCCCAGCGTTCATCTGTCCCAGGTCCACGTCCACCATCCCCCGCCGCCTTGACAGCAGGAGGTGCTGGTAGTGCAAGACGCGGCGGTGGAGCGGGTAAGGGCAGGGCACGTTGAGGAGGCCTCTGACCACCCTGAGGATCCCAACATCGCCATTCTCGGGCCGGTGCTGATGGAATTCCAACTTCTTCCTGCAACTTGGCGAGGACAAAAGCAGCATCCAAAGTTTTCGGCCTATGCATGGCCACAAAGACTTAACAAAATCTTTCAAACCATCAACAAAACACATCACTCGAGACAAGAGGATCGCATTAGGTTCATATGCGGATAATTCATCAACAATGGCACTGAAATGATCAATGTACTCTTGGACTGACTGGGTTTGGCGTGACTGATAGTATTGGCGTAACAACAGCTCATGCTGATCCTGACCAAAGCGCTCAAGTACCAGAGTATTAAACAAGGTCCAGGAGCCTGATTGAAGTTGAGACTCCACTGATGGGTACCAACGTTTGGCAGCATCAGTCAAGTGCATTTTGGCAACTCTAACCCACATGTGACGATCAGTACCATAGAGTTCAAAGTAGTCTACACACTAACTGAGCCAATACTTCGGTTGAGTACCGTCAAACTTTGGGAAATCAAA
This sequence comes from Themeda triandra, assembly GCA_018135685.1. Lineage (NCBI taxonomy): Eukaryota > Viridiplantae > Streptophyta > Magnoliopsida > Poales > Poaceae > Themeda > Themeda triandra. Next base: position 1,163,653 of record JAENPR010000127.1, read on the forward strand.
CTTGGGTATCTTATAATGATTGTGATGACTGGAGCCCTCGTGGCTATGGTTATGGTTGTTGATAGGGGGTGGGTAATGGTGGTTATAGCTCGGGTACTGATCGGAACTTGGGGGATGGGTTTGAGGATGAATTGTTGAATGGGTCTGAGGGTGAATTTGTGGATGGGTCTGAGGGTGAATTGGTGGATGGTTCTGAGGGTTGATTGGTGGAGGATGGAAAGTAAAATTGGGATGCGGTGGATGAGGCAAGGGTGGTTGTGGGATGGATCGGAAGGGATTGGTGGTGGATTGGATTGGGACACGGGTATTTTAGGAATTCTTTGGGCGCTCATGCATTCAAACACAGGATTCAACACGAGTTTGGCGAGGGTGGGGATTGGTGTGAGGGCATACCACCGGGCGAGGATGGATGAGGGTATGAACGACCCCAAATCCATTCACGCCATTGTTGTTGTCCGCCGGACGTGCTTGGTGAAGGCTTGGGCGCGCCGCGATGACTTGCTCGGCCGCCGATGGTGAAGACGCGAACACACCCTGCGGACGGCGAGCCGCTCCATGATTGCCCGCTCCTGTGTCCGCGAGATCTTCGATACCTCGTGCTTGGTCTTGTTGTAGTCGGTGCGGATCTCCGTGAGAGCGTCGTCGACCGGGGGCTTCCGATCCTCCATTGACTTGGCGACGGCCAACCGAACCGCGCGCCGCGCATCCCGCTTGCGCTCGAGTTCCGGGTGAGCCGGTTGGTGATGCGGGACTCCCGATCCGGAAGCAAGCATCCCACTTCGCGTCATGGTCGTTGAACCGCTTGTCGATTGCGTCGAGGATGATCTTCGTCTCCGGATTCATGACTCCGAGCCGATGTTGTCGCCGAGTGAAGTGATCGTGGGGAAGAGGGTTGGGGGGTTGATCCGGATCGACGCACCCACAAATCGATTCAAGCGGGAAGGGGAATTACAGCGAACCGATTCAACGAGCTCACCGCGAAATCGGTTCAAGCCAACCAACTCCATTGCTCGATTCGATCGATGGAGTATGTGCGAATACGGAAGAGAGCCGTAACCGGTGAAATCCGATACCGGATGTTAGCGGGGGTAGAGATTGGAGAATTGGGAATGGGGAATTTGGAAGAACAGAAGAACGAGAGAAGAAGAGCGAGGCGGAACGACGAATGATTATCAAAAAGTAGAATTCGGTTATAAGTTACTTCCGCCCTTTTTCTCCTTTCTCTCGAGTCTTATAGCTAGATACATGGGCCTGGCCCGTTCAAGTGCTCGCAGCACCAACTACACCCATTCACTTCCAGAAAGCTTCACATTGGGCTTCCTTGTTCTCTTCATGGCCTGCGGCCCATCAGATGCTCTCAGGTCTTCAGGTGTGTCCAGCCCGTGTATAACACAACGCACGGCTCGAACAAGACTGCGGAAACACCAAAAGGGACAAAAGCCCAATGCTGAATCCTTCAGCGCCCCACAAGAATCTCATGCGCATTCCTGACCAGTCAGTACGCAGGGCTGGACCGCTGGTCACAAATATCAGCCCACCAGCCAACACAAACGCGCACGGCCCACTCTCCGCCACGCTACTGACGTCTCACGGCCAGGAGTAGTGTATCGCACTCGCACCGGACAAGGCCAGCCGACGGAAAATATCTGGCCCATCCCATCTCCCTCCACGAACAATGGCAGCAGTCGCCCAGGCCGCGCCGGTGGTGGCTGCGGCCGCCGCGCACACCGTCTACCTCCCCGCCGCGTGCCGGGGCATTTCGCCGCGGGCGGCTGGCGCGTTCAGGTGGCGACCCCGCCGGCGCACGCTGGCACGGGCACGCGCGGCGCGGCGCGGGGGCCGCGGCCGGGGGCTCGTCGTCGCGGCCGAGTTCGGCGGGACGTACGAGGACGGATTCGAAGACGTGCACAAGGTACATAACACACGGTGCAATGATGCGTCGTGGATTTACATTGAGTCGTCGTCGAAGGCGACGAAGAAGGCGATCTTGACACATTTAGCCTGGTGTGGTGTGTGTGTGAATTGACTGATGATTATTTACCTACCGTCCGTGCTTGTGTGTGCAGAACATCATCAACTACTTCACGTACAAGGCCACGCACACGGTCCTCCATCAGCTGTACGAGATGAATCCCCCAGCCTACACCTGGCTCTACAGGTGAGCTGAATTCTTCAGTTAATCCCAATTTGCACTGCCTCCTTTGTATATGCAACTACTTCCCCCCCTAAATTATAGACCATAACACAACTCTTTTGTCAGTTACGTTAACGTCAATGATCCATTAGATGGCGATTATTTCCTGCGCTCGCTCGCCAAGGTATCTAATTTTCTCCGCTTATCGAGTTCTTGTTCTGACGAAACTGACAAAAACACAAGTATCCCCTCCGAGCATTGTTCCAGCGTTCATTTGTTTGATTTGTTTCTTGTTCGCGTGTGATAGGAGAGGCAAGACCTGGCGGAGAGAGTGATGGTCACGCGCCTCCACCTATACGGCAAGTGGATCAAGGTAAGTGGTGACGCAGAGAACGTACGAACTACTAAAATTTAGCTGAATCTGAAAAGACATATTCGATGGCATGCATAATAAACAGGGTAATTTACTAACCTTTCTGTTGAAACCTGCGCTCTAAGCAGAGATGCGACCACGCGATGATGTACGAGCGGATCTCCCAAGAGAACCTGGATATCATGCGGCAAAGATTGGTCGAGACAGTGGTCTGGCCGACCGATGACACAAACACCGGCGACTTCTAAGGATTCACGCTCAGCAATGGCTGCTGCTTCAATAGATAATGTATATTTTCTTCACTGTTTTTGACTTTCGCTTCTGTATATGAATGCTTTACATGGATAGAACGGTTGATGTGTATCCCTTAGTCCCAAATTATAAGTCATTTCGACTTTTGAGAGCCAAAGCATTTTAAATTTAACTAAATTTATATAATAAAGTAATAATATTTATTATACCACATAATTATCATTAGACTCTTCTTTAATTATATTTTCATAGCATACTTATTTAGTGTTATAAACCTTGGTAATTCTTTTTATAATTTTAGTCATATTTGAGATGTTTTTGCTCTCTAAGAAAGTTGAAACAACTTATAATTTGGAATGGAGGGAGTACTACTAGTGTCTATAGTTATCTAGGACCGTTTTTGTCTTTACAATACAACTCGGTGAAACATTGTGAGATGGTGTGTGTGTTGACGGGCTTTACCCTGGATGTTGTGTCTTGTGCATAATTTTCCAATGAAGGTACAAGGTCCCCTTGCGTGTCCCTTTCTTTTCCTTATTATTGATTCTGATTTTCTTAGATATTTTTTTGGGGGCGATGCCCAATGAGATATTGAGATACTGGACAAAGAATATTGCGACAGCTTTGATACCATTTGACTGCAATTACAAAGATCAAGTAGTTCATTTTAGACTGCAGTTACTAAAATTTTTAGTTCTGAATACTAAACATATCAGATTGTAAGAATAACCTTTACAACTACGTGTGATCCTATTTGCGCCAGGTTTATGTACAGCCTAAAGCTTAGACGGTAATTAAGAAACGAAAAACCTTTTACTACCTGTCAGGCTGTCACTGACTTATCTTCAGGGCCAGGTAAATAAATTACATACAGATATACGGAATACTCTAGTAATATATGATAACAAAATATTGAGTTACTGGACAAAGCATATTGAGACTGATTTGATAAAACAAACCCCATTTGACTGCAGTTACATAGATCAAGTAGTTGACTTCAGTTCTGAATTATGAACATATCAGATTGTAAGAATAACCTCTACGAGTACGTGTGATCCTATTTGCGCCAGGTTTCTGTACAGCCTGAAGCTTATACACGGTATTAAGAAACGAAAAAACTTTTACTACCTGTCAGGCTGTCGCTGACCTGATCTTCAGGGCCAGGTAAATAAATTAGATACAGATATACAGAATACTGTGTTATCGAACTAGTATATGATAACAACATACACCGAGACCTAGTTTGGTAAGCACAGACGCCAGATGGAATGGATCCTCTGAGCTCCAGGGATATCACAGATCAAACCTGCTCCATGAGATAATTAAATTTCTTTGGCCGGCAACCAACAAAGCTGTGTGTGGACGGAAAAATCCTTGAGCTCCTTGCGTGTTACTATCTGCTTTTGTCCATGCTCTAGGCCGGCAATGGCGATAGAAACTAAGCATCTTCAGCGTCCTCCCTCTGGAGAAATTCAATCCGTAGTTCAACATCATCCCATTATTTTACATCCACCTCTCTGATACAATCAATATAAACTCCAAATTCGAGATGCTTCTCCTGTGGCTAACACCTGTCTTTTCAAGCCTTGTGCCCTATTGACAAGCTGCAGTGCGCCAGTACTGATGCACCAAATAACAAGAAGCGTGTGTAAACTGTGAAGTAATCGACAACTGACCAAGTTGAGAGTTCATAGTTATTTACATCAGCAAGCATAGGAAAAGGTTTTTCAGCTCCTCCCTCTCCCTCCAGTTTCCTCGCCAGCCATGAGATCAAGAAGCACAACTACTTGCTTTTTAGCTCTCCACTTAATCATATCTTTCAATATCACCGGTGTCAGTCCTCTCTCCTTCAAGCTGAACTTCACCGAATCGAAGAACAATGGAGCAGACACAATCCAGTTGCAGGAGGATGCCTTCTACAACAAGGCGGTCAGGCTTACCAAGGAAGAGGTGGATGGTAAGATTGCTCATAGTGTCGGCCGAGCAGTCTTCGAAGATCCGGTGACCCTCTGGGATAGCACCACTGGTCAGTTAGCTGACTTCACAACCCACTTTACATTCATGATAAGTGCTGGTTTCCGTGAAGGCACGTATGGTGAGGGCCTCGCCTTCTTCCTCTCACCATATCCTTCTGTTGTCCCCAATAATTCCCAGGATGGTAATCTTGGCCTCTTCAGTAATAGTACTGATCAGAGTGAGACATCCAACCAGATTGTGGCCGTCGAGTTTGACAGCCACAAGAACCCATGGGATCCAGATGATAACCACGTAGGTATCAATATCCATTCCATCGTATCTGTGGATAATGTAACGTGGAACAGTAGCATCAGGGCTGGCAAGATAGCCAACGCGTGGGTAACTTACCAGGCCAACTCCAGGAACCTGAGTGTCTTCTTGACGTACAAGGACAGCCCATATTTCAGTGGCAACTCCTCCCTATCTTATACAGTTGATCTCAGAAAATATCTTCCAGAAAAAGTGGCCATCGGCTTCTCAGCTACCACTAGTGAATTGGTAGAGGTTCATCAGATACTTTACTGGGAATTCAACTCTACTGATTTGGAGCTGAAGAGTAAGAAAATGAAAAGTGTATTAATCATAAGCTTGGCTACTAGTACAAGTGGCATAGCCTGTTTGATAGGTTTGGTTTGGTGCTTCATGAGTTTTAAAAAAACAAGGATGACAAGAAAGGAGGAAGAAGAGAAGCTAGAATATGATGAGTCCATTGATGGTGAATTTGAGAAAGGGAGGGGTCCAAGAAGATTTCAATACAATGAACTTGTGGCTGCTACAAAGAATTTTGCTTTGGACAGGAAACTCGGAGAAGGAGGCTTTGGAGCAGTTTACAAGGGTTTCTTGAAGGACCGAAACCTTGACATCGCCATAAAGCGAGTTTCCAAAGGATCAACACAGGGCAAGAAGGAGTACATCTCTGAGGTCAAGATCATCAGTAGGCTGAGGCATAGGAACCTTGTACAACTTGTGGGCTGGTGTCATGAGCATGGGGAGTTCTTGCTCATGTATGAGTTCATGCCGAACAGGAGCTTGGACAAGCACCTATACGATAATAGCAATCTGTTAGCATGGCCATTGCGGTTCAAGATCACCATCGGTGTTGCATCTGCCCTCCTGTACCTCCACGAGGAGTGGGAGCAATGTGTTGTGCACCGTGATGTCAAGCCAAGCAACGTGATGCTTGATTCTTCATTCAATGCTAAGCTTGGGGACTTTGGGCTGGCACGTCTTGTAGACCATGACAGAGGCTCCCAGACTACAGTGATAGCTGGCACAATGGGTTACTTGGCTCCAGAGTGTGTCACCAATGGCAAAGCAAGGAAAGAATCTGATGTATACAGCTTTGGTGTTCTTGCATTGGAGGTTGCCTGTGGAAGAAGGCCTGTTGTGCTAAAGGAAGACGAAGACAAGATCAACCTGGTTCAATGGGTGTGGGATCTCTATGGAAGAAATGAGATCCTTAATGCGGTTGATGGGAGGCTTGATGGTGCATTGGATGAGTGTGAAGCCATGTGCTTGATGATTGTGGGGCTCTGGTGTGCACACCCAGACTACAATTTCCGACCTTCGATCCGCCAGGTCTTAAGTGTATTGAAGTTTGAGGCACCATTGCCAAGCCTTCCACCCAAGATGCCTGTGGCAATGTATTTTGCACCACCAATCCATCTTTGCAGGTTTTCCTACACCTCGTCTGATGGAACACAAAAGGAGCTGGAGGGGTCCAACGGTTATGCGAAGACAACAAGCTCGTCCAGTGCAACCAATGCTTCTAGTTCACCTCCCTCATTTCATTTATCACGGATGGGTTACTAGGCCTGACAGTTTCCCTTTTACTATATGCTAAATATGTTTATTTGTGTTTTGTGCCGATGGTATTTGAGAGGCACCTAATGTAACAGCTAAAATACTTTTATTGACTTTGTCAGGATGTTTACAGCTACTTGTCTGTACGCTATCAAGGACATAAGTATTATGTATTGAAATGCTCTTCGCAGTGACTATTGTTATGTAAATACAGTCACCTGGCTGAAGCTATGACATTCATCTACCGACTAGACTTCTGTTCTAGTTTTTATATTGTTTATCAATTATAGAATATCAAGTTTGTATTTTTATTCCTCTTTTATTTTATTTTTATTTTTTCCTTTTCTTTGGATATGGTCAAGCTCTACTATTGTCCTATATCAGGTGAAGACCAACTCTGGCATGCCAATTACCTACTGATAGAATAAACACTCACTGTACCTATACCTCTTCTGCTTATCAATAATCTTTTAGATGTACCTTTCCAAAATTGCACTGCATGCAATGTTTGACAACTTCCCTCTTCAGAAAGGACACAGCATAACTTAAGGGTTAAGGCATCAGAAACATTGAGTAAGAAGATCCAGGGTTTCCTGTTACATTTATTTATATAGCATAATGGCTTAGAAGTGGTGCTGAAAAGTTTGAAAGTAGCAGTTAATTTATGCTACTAAAGTTAATGGTGAAGCAAGCATTTATTTTGTAGCACACAAGGACCTAGAAGCAGTTTGGAAGATATAGAACTTGAAATTACACCATCCAGATAATAATGTGGGTATAATACTACTCACACAACAGAAGGAACTAAATATTATCAGAATAAACCACTAAAATGAAAAAAAAAATCATTGTTAACTTTGGTCACAAGTTTTCAGGCATGATGAGGCACATAGTGATTGGTCTCACCACTGGAGGTCCATCATCACTTGAAACAGTAATACAAAAACACACTAGCATTACCAGCAATTTAATCATGTCCGAACTACAAGATAGGCACCCTTGCAAAGCACATGTACCAACTACCTCTTAGTTCAATCATGTATTTTTTTATGACACATAAGACCTTTTTAGAAAAAATATATCTTACATAAGAATAAGATCCTTCAACAACAAAAAAGCCTTTTTAGTCCACAAGTTTGGGTAGGTTACTACCAAAAGCAGAAAGAATAGGATTCCTCAAAACTCATGGAATCAAAAAATGCAATATGACACTTACATTGAACTCAATATGTAGAAAACCAGAGCAAAACCTCACTGCGGTACAATCTAGCTAAAATCAGTATGCGTCCAACTGCTAACTCAACCCAGTTTTGGTCCAGAGTTGCACAATGTTACATTATTCACAGCAACTATTTTCTGTTTCCAACATTAGAATCTAGCAAGCAACAAACTATTTCCCAGTTTTGGTCAGACAGCAGCAGTAGCAGCAGCGGTGGAACATTAACACAGGCAGATGCTCAGCAAGCAGCCTTTACCTTAAGGTAGTTCCTTCACTTGTTGCCGTACTTCTTGGCGATGAACCGGTAAACCACCAGCCCGTGGCGCCAAGCCTTCCAGCGGCGGGTCCTCGTGAACCACCTCGACGTCGAACACCTTCCTCGCCTTGGCGAAGAACTTGTCAGTGCGCTTCCACCGCCTCATGTGCGCCATGACAAACACCACCTCCCCCTTGACGAAGAACCGCAGCGTCTCTATCAAGGGGTCAACCAGCGCCTCGTAGTACACCACGTCCGACGCCACGACGAGGCCGAATGGGGACGCCACCTGCGCCGCGGCCACGTCCGCCATCGCGGCGGCGTCGCCCCAGCGGAGCGGCACGACGGAGGCGGCGCCGTCGGCGCAGGCGAGGAGGGGCGCATTGAGCTCGGCGTTGTGGCGGAGGTCGGGGAGCGCGTCGGGGAGGTCGGGGAGGTCGGAGAGGACGGCGCGCCCCGGGAGCGCCGCGGCCAGGGCGAGCCCAGCGGCGCCGGTGCCGGAGCCGAGCTCGAGGACGCCGAGACCCAAGGGGGAGATTCCTCGTCTTCCATATTTTTTCTCTAAGAATAAAATTGCTATTTACCAGACATATATATTTATCCCTGTATCTATGAACCAGACGTATATATATTTTTTCTCTAATTGCACAGTTTAGTTGGAAATCACGAGATGAATCTTTTAAGGCTAGTTGGTCCACCATTGAACAATATTTGTCAAATAAGAAAGTGGTACTATTCATCGGGTTGAAATTTTTTGTAATCTAAACAAGGCTCATCTTGGATGTCCTTTCGATATCTGTCCTGTTCGTTTGATTTGTTGTGATAGAAAAACACTGTTGAATCGCTGGCTGTTAAACGCTAGTAGATTAAACAAACGAGACGATTATCTCTTCCCGTCTTTGATTAGCAGCCTGCACGCAGCTCATCTATTAGGACCCAGATGTAGCCTAGGCAAAAGATCGTTGGTGAGGGGTGATGTCGATGGCGACATGAAATGTGTTAAATCTTTTCTATATGACATCTTTAATGAGCAAATATTTCAAAGATGTTGAAGGACAGTGGCTCTTACGAAGTAGACGCAACTAACATAGAGCCAGGGGAGAATGGGGGCGAGAAGAAAAACACTTATGCATGACCGCCTGTGTGATAGTTTTATCGAGTAGGAAGACAATGGACGAGTGATGAGATAAATGAGGTGGCTTGGTCATGGCAGAAACCATAGGAATGGTAGCGATGAGTGCGGTGGTAGGGCCAACGAACCAAGTGGGTGAGAGGATAAAGTCAGAAGAAGAAACAGAGAGGACGAGATGTTGGCCACAATTTGTTTCAAAGACGAAAAGATAAAATTAAAAAAATAATAAGATGTAGGACATTGATATCAGATCTAATAGTTGATAAATCTAATGGATATTGGCATATAAATATTATCGATTGTATATTGTAATTCTCCTTTTTCTAGTAGGAACTGGCCTGTCTAGAACTCCTCCCACCAAGAATTTAAAGAAGCATATATAGTCTACTTTTAAATAACTATATGTTGAGTGTAATGTTCAGCTGGTACGAACAATATGCGAGATAACAAAAATAGAGGGACACAAACAAACAACAAGATAAATGGCGTGTTTGATTCTATGGATATGTTTACCTGGCTATGTAAGATAGGACTTTGATATGATAAAAAAGAGAACACTCTAGTGGAGAGTTATATGAGACATGAGAGTAAGTTTTATAGGAGTGATTCAGCCGGCTAAATCAATCACATAGGAAAGAAGCATGATGTGGCAGAGAGAGAAACAGAAAAAAGAAAAAGAAATGGAGCCGGCGCTAAGGGCATCCGCAATGGTAAAATAAGTAGTACTAGCTACGTAGTCAGCTAACGTAGAGGTGAGAGACAAGAAAAAAGACTACTCTCAGCCGGGCTAAATGATTGACACCGCTCATTCTAGCCAATGGTAGACGATAAGCCTCTGTGCTTGCTCCTTCCCACCTTCCCCTCTCTCTCTCTGAATAAACATTAATTACTGCTTTATATACCGCCAACTTCTCAGCCAGCCTATTATATCTATCGACTATACTTACTCCATGTGACATGGCATAAGCACTCACCTGGCAATCGGCTGGCTTATTATCCATGCTCTAAGAGCATCTCCAACAACTCTCTAAATCAACTTGTTATTCTTATAAACTTGGCAAAAACGCAAAAAACCCTCTCCAACAACTTGGTAAATCAACTCCCCATTTATCCCAACTGCGTATTTTCTCCTCCCGCGCCGCGCGCGAGTCGACTGCATATCCGCTCCCTCCCGCAACGATTTCCTTTGCCTGAAGGCCGCAGCGCGCAGCCTCCGCCGGAAGCCGCCCGCCCGCAGTCCCTGCTAGCTCCCCGTAGACCCGCGCGCCGCCCGCCAGGCGCGCTCGCCCATAGTCCGGACCCCGAAACTCGCAGACGCCGCCGAAGCCGCCCGCCCGCAGCCCGCTGGAAGTACAGCGTCCTGTCGCCGCCCCCCGTCCGTCGTGGCTCGAGCGCGACTGTCGGGGCGCCATCGCGCCGTCCACCAGGGCGAAGCCGCGACCGTGAAGGGTAGAGGACTTAATACATGATAGATTTTCTTTTCCGGACTTTTCTAAAAATGTACCAGACACAAAAAAGTTATAGATATGCCCTTGGTTGATTTCGGGAAAGTGCAAGAACTAATATGCAAAGTGATTCGGCTGTGTTTACCAAGCTGGAATAGCAAATTGTTGGAGAGAGCGCTTTTTTTCACTTGCTAAATAAAACAGCAACTTGGTATAACTCAAGGTATACCAAGTGATTTTTACAAAGCTGTTGGAGATGCTCTAAGAGAGTTATTTCTAAAAGATCATGCTAGATTAGCTATTTGAAAGTCTTGTTAGCTATCTGATCTCTCTCATTCATAACCAATAGAATTTCTTCTATACTAGCTATTTGGGAATCATTAAAGGCACCCTCAGATAATAAAGTCTTGCCAGCACACCAATCAAGGTAGATAAGGTTGTCAAGAATCCAAAATGTCATGTCTATTATGCGTGTACTGCACTAGCTAGTGCTTTCCAATTTTTAGGGCATGTTTGGCAAGGTCCTAACTTTGGCTCAACAACTTCTGTTGAAGAGCGAGAGGAACCATATGCTCTAGGCCGGCAATGGCGATAGAAACCAAGCATCTTCTGCATCCTCCCTCTGGAAAATTTTAATTCGTAGTTCAACATCATCCCATTATTTTACATCCACCTCTCTGGTACAATCATAAACTCCAAATTTGAGTTGTTCCTCCTGTGGCTTACACCTGTCTTTTCAAGGCTTATGCCGTATTGACAAGCCGCAGTGCGCAAGTACTGATGCAGAAAATAACAAGAAGCGTGTATAAATTGTGTAGTAATAGACAATAGTTATTTACATCAGCAAGCATATATAGGAAAAAAGTTTTCAGCTCCTTGCCTCTCCTTCCTTCACCCATCCACCCCCCCCCTCCCCCTTCAGTTTCCTCACCAACCATGAGATCAAGAAGCTCAACTACTTACTTTTTGGCCCTCCACCAAATCGTATCTTTCGATATCACCGGTGTCAGTCCTCTGTCTTTCAAGCTCAACTTCACTGAGTCGAACAACAATGGGACAGCCACAATCAAGTTGCAGGAGGATGCCTTCTACAACAAGGCGGTCAGGCTTACCAAGGAAGAGGTAGACGGTAAGATTGCTCATAGTGTCGGCCGAGCAGTCTTTGCAGATCCGGTAACCCTCTGGGATAGCTCCACTGGTCAGTTAGCTGACTTCACAACCCACTTCACATTCATTATAAAAGCTCGTGTTACTGATGGATCGTATGGTGAGGGCCTCGCTTTCTTCCTCTCACCATACCCTTCTGTTGTCCCCAATAATTCCAAGGATGGTAATCTTGGCCTCTTCGGTAGTAGTACTGATCAGAGTGAGACATCCAACCAGATCGTGGCCGTCGAGTTTGACAGCCACAAGAACCCATGGGATCCAGATGCCAACCACGTAGGTATCAATATCCATTCCATCGTATCTGTGTGTAATGTAACATGGAGCAGTAGCATGAAGAATGGTAACATAGCCAATGCATGGGTAACTTACCAGGCCAGCTCCAGGAAACTGAGTGTCTTGTTGACGTACGAGCCAAACCTTGTTACCCTTGGCGAAGGCAAATCCTCCCTATCTTATACAGTTGATCTCAGAAAATATCTCCCAGAAAAAGTGGCCGTTGGCTTCTCAGCTGCCACTGGTCAATTGGTAGAGGTTCATCAGATACTTTACTGGGAATTCAGCTCTACTGATTTGCAGCTGAAGAGTAAGAAAATGAAAAGTGTATTAATCGTAATCTTGGCTACTAGTATAAGTGGAATAGTCTGTTCTACAGGTTTAGTTTGGTGCTTCATGAGTTTTATAAATACTAGGAGGACAAGAAAGGATGAAGAAGAAGAGAAGCTAGAATATGATGAGTCCATTGAAGGTGAATTTGAGAAAGGGAGGGGTCCAAGAAGATTTGGATACAATGAACTTGTGGCTGCGACAAAGAATTTTGCTTTGGACAGAAAACTCGGAGAAGGAGGCTTTGGAGCAGTGTACAAGGGTTTCTTGAAGGATCAAAACCTCAACATCGCCATAAAACGAGTTGCCAAAGGATCAACACAGGGGAAGAAGGAGTACATCTCTGAGGTCAAGATCATCAGTAGGCTGAGGCATAGGAACCTTGTACAACTTGTGGGCTGGTGTCATGAGCATGGGGAGTTCTTGCTCATGTATGAGTTCATGCCGAACAGGAGCTTGGACAAGCACCTATACGATAATAGCAATCTGTTAGCATGGCCATTGCGGTTCAAGATCACCATCGGTGTTGCATATGCCCTCCTGTACCTCCACGAGGAGTGGGAGCAATGTGTTGTGCACCGTGATGTCAAGCCAAGCAACGTGATGCTTGATTCTTCATTCAATGCTAAGCTTGGGGACTTTGGGCTGGCACGTCTTGTAGACCACGACCGAGGCTCACAGACTACAGTGATAGCTGGCACAATGGGTTACTTGGCTCCAGAGTGTGTCACCACTGGCAAAGCAAGCAAAGAATCTGATGTATACAGCTTTGGTGTTCTTGCATTGGAGGTTGCCTGTGGAAGAAGGCCTGTTCTGCAAAAGGAAGACGACGACAAGATCAACCTGGTTCAATGGGTGTGGGATCTCTATGGAAGAAATGAGACCCTTAATGCGGTTGATGGGAGACTTGATGGTGCATTGGATGAGCGTGAAGCCGTGTGCTTGATTATTGTGGGGCTCTGGTGTGCCCACCCAGACTACAATTTCCGGCCTTCGATCCGCCAGGTCATAAGTGTATTGAAGTTTGAGGCACCTTTGCCAAGCCTTCCACCAAAGATGCCTGTGGCAATGTATTTTGCACCACCAATCCATCTTTGCAGGTTTTCCTACACCTCGTCTGATGGAACACAGTAGGAGCTGGAGCGGTCCAACGTTCATGCCAAGACAACAAGCTCGTCCAGCGCAACCAGTGCTTCTAGTTCACCTCCCTCTGTTCATTTACCACAAACGGGTTACTAGGTCTGACAACTTCCCTTTTAATATATGCTAAATATGTTTACTTGTGTTTTGTGCCGATGGTATTTGAGGGGCACCTAAAGTAACAGCCAGAATACCTTTGTTGACTTTATCAGGATGTTTACAACTACTTGTGCATAGGCTGTCAAGAACATAAGCATTATGTATTGAAATGCCGTTGGCAATGATTATTTTTATGTAAATGCAGTCACCTGGGTGAAGTTACGACATTCATCTACCAACTAGACTTCTGTACAGCCAGTTCTTATATTGTTTATCAATTAGAAGATCTCTTTTCCTTTTTCCTTTTCTTTGGATGTGGTGAAGCTCTACTATTGTCCTTTATCAGGTGAAGGCCAGCTCCACATGCCAATTACCTACCGATAGAATAAACACTCGCTGTACCTATCTCTCTTCTACTTAACATTAGTTTTTGAGATGTACCTTTCCAAAATTGCTCTGTGTGGGATGTTCGACAACTTCCTCTTTAGAAAGGACACAGCATAACCTAAGGTGTAAGGCATCAAAGAAATTGAGTAATAAGATCCAGGTTTCCCTGAGCTTCCCCTAGAGAAAAGTTTAGAAAAATAGCGCAAGAGAAGCCCTCCAAGCAGAGTGAGGTTAGAATGCTATACAGGAAGGCATTCGCAAGTTGGCAACCTCCAATCACAGTTTAACAAATGGATAAATTTGTTCTACTACTTAAGGTCATAGTGAAGCAAACATTTATATCGCATAACGGCTTAGAATGGTGTTGGAAAGTAGCACCTAACGTATGCTACTTAAGTTAATGATGAAGCAAACATTTGTTTTGTAGTTCACAAGGACCTAGAAGCAGTTTGGAACATACAGAACTTGAAATTACACCATCCAAACAATAATGTAGGTATAATACTACTTACACAACAGAATGAACTATTTTTTAAAAACAAAAACCGAAATCCCCCTGGCACAAAGGAACTAAATATTATCTGAATAAACCACTAAACTGAAAAAAAACACTGTTAACTTCGATCACAAGTTTTCAGGCATGATGAGGCACATAGTGATTGATCTCTTCGCTGGAGGCCCATCATCACTTGAAACATAGTAATATGAGAACACACTTGCATTACCAGCAATTTCATCATGTCCAAACTACAAGATAAGCACCCTTACAACACATGTGCCAACAACCTCATAGTTCAAATCATATTTTTCCATCATGATTTTTTTTAGAAAAGAAAAAGTATCATAAGAATAAGATCCTTCATCAACAACAAAGGCTTTTAGTTCACAAGTTTGGGTAAGTTAGAGTTGAAACCCAACAAGACCTACCACCAAAAGCAGAAAAGAATAAGATTCCTCAAAATTCATGGAATTCCAAAATGTAATGTGACACTTGCATTGAACTCGTCAAACTAGATATATATTGTAATAAATCAGAGCAAAACCTCACCGATACAATCTAAAATCAGTATCTGTGCAAACTCAACCCAGTTTTGGTTCAGAGTTGCACAATGCTACATTGTTCACAGGAGCTACGTTCTGTTTCCAACATTGGAATCTAGCACGCAACAAACCAGGACAAACAGCAGGGTGCAACATGAACACAGGCAGATTGATGGCCAGGCAAGCAGCCTTTACCTTAAGGTAGTTCCTTCACTTGTTGCCGTACTTCTTGGCGATTAACCGGTAAACCACCGGCCCGTGGCGCCAGCCTTCCAGCGGCGGGTCCTCGTGAACCACCTCGACGTCGAACACCTTCCTCTCCTTGCCGAAGAACTTCTTGTCGGTGCGCTTCCACCGCCTCATGTGCGCCATGACGAACACAACCTCCCCCTTGACGAAGAACCGCAGCGAGCAGCGTCTCTATCAAGGGGTCAACCAGCGCCTCGTAGTCGTAGTACACCACGTCCGACGCCACGACGAGGTCGAATGGGGATGCCACCTGCGCCGCGGCCACGTCCGCCATCGCGGCGGCGTCACCCCAGCGGAGCGGCACGACGGAGGCGGCGCCGTCGGCGGAGGCGAGGGGCGCGTTGAGCTCGGCGTTGTGGCGGAGGTTGGGGAGCGCGTCGGGGAGGTCGGAGAGGTCGGCGCGCGCCGGGAGCGCCGCGGCCAGGGCGAGCCCAGCGGCTCCCGTGCCGGAGCCGAGCTCGAGCCTCGAGGACGCCGATCCCCAAGGGGAGATTCCTCGTCTTCCATATTTTTTCTCTAAGAAAAAAATTGTTATTTACCAGACATATATATTTATGTCCCTGTATCTTTTTTTTTTGACAAGAGTCCCTGTATCTATGAACCGCTAAATCTAGCATCAACGTCTTGGATCTCCTTTGGATATTCGCCACGTTCGTTTGATCGTTTATGGCCGGTTGATTCTCATTGTTGCTAATTTATTGTGACATAAAAACATTGTTGAATCGTTGGCTGTTAAACACTAGTAGATCAAACGAACAAAACGATCATCTCTTCTCGTCTCTCACTAGCACTAGCAGCCTGCACGTGGCTCATCTATTGAGACCCGGATGTAGCCTAGGCTATAAGGCCAATCTCAATGGAGGTTTCACGGAAGTGTCATGCACATTAAATAGACTGTCATGTCAGCATTTGCATGAAATTGCATGAAATTGAGAGGAGAGAGAAGGAATTCGTTTCACCATGGTGAAACTATACTAGTGGTATTTCCAAAACATTGAAAAGTGTGTGAAACCCCCATTGAGAGTGTTATTTCATTTCATCCGCATGCATAGAGGAATGTCATTGGTGGAAGAGAGGAGAGAGACAACGGTGGACCCATAGAAGCTTTAAATAGTATGTGAAACTGTGCAATGAAACTATGCATTGAGAGAGAGTAAGTTGTTTCGTATCAAAATTTCAAAGCTTTAAATAGTATGTGAAACTGTGCAATGAAACTAGCCATTGAGACTGGCCTAAAAGATCATTGATGAGGGGTGGTGTCGATGGGCCGATGGCGGCATAAAATGTGTTAAATCTTTTCTATATGACACCTTAATGAGCAAATATTTAAAAAATGCTAAAGGACAGGCTCTTACGAGGTAGACGCGACTAACATAGAGCCAGGGGAGAATGGGGACGAGAAGAAAAAACACTTATGCACGAATGCTTGCGTGATAGTTTTATCAAGTAGGAAGACAATGGACGAGTGATGGGATAAAGGAGGTGGCTTGGTTATGGCAGAAACCATAAGAATAGTAGTGATGAGTGCGGTGGTAGGCCAACGAACCAACTAGGTGAGAAGATAAAGTCAGAAGGAGAAGCAGAGAGGACGAGATGTTGGTCATAATTTGCTTCAAAGACGAAAAGATAATTTTTTTTAAAAAAAAGATGTAGGACATTGATGTCAGATCTAATAGTTGATAAACCTAATGGATATTAGCATATAAATATTATCGATTGTATATTGCAATTTTCCTTTTTCTAGTAGGAACTGGCCTGTGTAGGACTCCTCCCAACAAGAATTCAAAGTAGCATACATAGTCTACTTTTAGAATAGCTATGTGTTGGGTGTAATATTCAGCTGGTAAATAATATACGGGATAACAAAACTAGAGGGGACAAACAAACAGCAAGATAAATGGCGTGTTTGATTCTATCGATATGTTTACCTGGCTATGTAAGCCTATTAGGATGCCTACTAGGACGTTCTCAATGGCAACTTTTATATAGCTAGTTAGATAGGACTTTGATATGATAAAAAAAAAAGAACACTCTAGTGGAAAGTTATATAAGATATGAGAGTTGTTTCTAAAAGATCATGCTAGACTAGGTATTTGACAGTCTTGTTAGCTATTTAATCTCTCTCATTCATAACCAATAGAATTTCTTCTATACTAGCTATTTGGGGATCATTAAAGGCGCACTTAGATAATAAAGTCTTGTCAGCACACGAATCAATCAAGGTAGATAAGGTTATCAAGAATCCAACATGTCATAGCCACTGCTTTCCAATTTTTAGGGAATGTTTAGCAAGGTCCTAACTTTGACTCAACATCTTCTGTTGAAGAGCCAGAGGAACCATACCAAACACTTTGGGAGGATGAGCTCTTTCTAGTAGAGAAATTAGAGTTGTTTTAATGTTAAGAACTAGAACAACAAGTGGCTTCTCGCTCCCTAAGCACTTCATTTTCTGTAGAGAAGCACCCTAAGTACTTCATTTTCTGTGGAGAAGTACTTATGGAGGAGCCCGGCTAAAAGAGACCTTAGCAACACAGAAGCATGGGAAGCGAAGCGCAGTGACCGAGAGTTAAGTCTCTTAAAACTTCTTGAGCGTCTGTAAATACATACACAGGCGGCGGAAGTATCTGTGTCTATGCTCTAGGCCGGCAATGGCGATAGAAACCAAGCATCTTCAGCATCCTCCCTTCGGAAAATTTTAATAATTCGTAGTTCAACATCATCCCATTATTTTACATCCACCTCTCTGGTACAATCAATATAAACTCCAAATTTGAGCTGCTTCTCCTGTGGCTTACACCTGTCTTTTCGAGGCTTGTGCCCTATTAACAAGCCGCAGTGCGCCAGTACTGATGCAGAAAATAACAAGAAGCGTGTGTAAACTGTGTAGTAATCGACAATCTATTGACAAGCCGCAGTGCGCCAGTACTGATGCAGAAAATAACAAGAAGCGTGTGTAAACTGTGTTTTTTTTAAATGAAAACGTGTGTAAACTGTGTAGTAATCGACAATAGTTATTTACATCAGCAAGAGTATATAGGAAAAGAGTTTTCATCTCCATATATAGGAAAAGAGTTTTCAGCTCCTTGCCTCTCCTTCCTTCCCTCCCCCTTCGTTTCCTCACCAACCATGAGATCAGGAAGCTCAACTACTTGCTTTTTGGCCCTCCACTTAATCGTATCTTTCAATATCACCGGTGTCAGTCCTCTGTCTTTCAACCTCAACTTCACAGAGTCGAACAACAATGGGACAGCCACAATCAAGATGCAGGAGGATGCCTTCTACAACAAGGCGGTCAGGCTTACCAAGGAAGAGGTGGACGGTAAGATTGCTCATAGTGTCGGCCGAGCAGTCTTTGCAGATCCGGTAACCCTCTGGGATAGCTCCACTGGTCAGTTAGCTGACTTCACAACCCACTTCACATTCATTATAAAAGCTCGTGTTGCTGATGGATCGTATGGTGAGGGCCTCGCCTTCTTCCTCTCACCATACCCTTCTGTTGTCCCCAATAATTCCAAGGATGGTTATCTTGGCCTCTTCGGTAGTAGTACTGATCAGAGTGAGACAACCAACCAGATCGTGGCCGTCGAGTTTGACAGCCACAAAAACCCATGGGATCCAGATGACAACCACGTAGGTATCAATATCCATTCCATCGTATCTGTGGATTATGTAACATGGAACAGTAGCATCAAGGATGGCAAGATAGCCAACGCATGGGTCTCTTACCAGGCCAGCTCCAGGAAACTGAGTGTCCACTTGAGGTACAAGGAGGAGACATATTTCAGCCAATCCATCCTAGATTATACAGTTGATCTCAGAAAATATCTCCCAGAAAAAGTGGCCATCGGCTTCTCAGCTGCCACTGGTCAATTGGTAGAGGTTCATCAGATACTTTACTGGGAATTCAGCTCTACTGATTTGCAGCTGAAGAGTAAGAAAATGAAAAGTGTATTAATCATAATCTTGGCTATTGGTATAAGTGGAATAGTCTGTTCTACAGGTTTAGTTTGGTGCTTCATGAGTTTTAAAAAGACTAGGAGGACAAGAAAGGATGAAGAAGAAGAGAAGCTAGAATATGATGAGTCCATTGAAGGTGAATTTGAGAAAGGGAGGGGTCCAAGAAGATTTGGATACAATGAACTTGTGGCTGCGACAAAGAATTTTGCTTTGGACAGAAAACTCGGAGAAGGAGGCTTTGGAGCAGTGTACAAGGGTTTCTTGAAGGATCAAAACCTCAACATCGCCATAAAACGAGTTGCCAAAGGATCAACACAGGGGAAGAAGGAGTACATCTCTGAGGTCAAGATCATCAGTAGGCTGAGGCATAGGAACCTTGTACAACTTGTGGGCTGGTGTCATGAGCATGGGGAGTTTTTGCTCATGTATGAGTTTATGCCAAACAGGAGCCTGGAAAAGCACCTATATGATAATAGCAACCTGTTAGCATGGCCATTGCGGTTCAAGATCACCATCGGTGTTGCGTCTGCCCTCCTGTACCTCCACGAGGAGTGGGAGCAATGTGTTGTGCACCGTGATGTCAAGCCAAGCAACGTGATGCTTGATTCTTCATTCAATGCTAAGCTTGGGGACTTTGGGCTGGCACGCCTTGTAGACCATGACCGAGGCTCGCAGACTACAGTTATAGCTGACACAATGGGTTACTTGGCTCCAGAGTGTGTCACTACTGGCAAAGCAAGCAAAGAATCTGATGTATACAGCTTTGGTGTTCTTGCCTTGGAGGTTGCCTGTGGAAGAAGTCCTGTTGTGCTAAAGGAAGACGACAACGAGATCAACCTGGTTCAATGGGTGTGGGATCTCTATGGAAGAAATGAGATCCTTAATGCGGTTGATGGGAGGCTTGATGGTGCATTGGATGAGCGTGAAGCCGTGTGCTTGATGATTGTGGGGCTCTGGTGTGCACACCCAGACTACAATTGCCGACCTTCAATCCGCCAGGTCATAAGTGTATTGAAGTTTGAGGCGCCATTGCCAAAGCTTCCACCAAAGATGCCTGTGGCAATGTATTTTGCACCACCAATCCATCTTTGCAGGTTTTCCTACACCTCATCTGATGGAACACACAACACAGAAGGAGCTGGAGGGGTCCAACGTTCATGTGAAGACAACAAGCCGAGCGCAACCAATGCTTCTAGTTCACCTCCCTCTGTTCATTTACCACAGATGGGTATAGAATAAAACTTCTCAAAACTCATAGAATCCGAAATGTAATATGACACCTACATTTAACTCAATATATAGTACTAAACCAGAGCAAAAACCTCACCGATACAATCTAAAATCAGTATGCATCCAACTGCAAACTGAACCCAATTTTGGTCAGAGTTGCAGAAGGTTACATTGTTCACAGGAACTATTTTATGTTTCCAGCATTGGAATCTACTAGCACGCAACAAACGAAGACAAACAGCAGCAGCAGCGGTGCAACATGAACACAGGCATAGGCAAACAAGCAGCTTTTACCTTAAGCCTTAATGTAGTTTTCTTCACTTCTTGGCTTCTTGCCGTGCTGCTAGCTTCTTGGCAGTGAACCGGTAAACCACCGGCCCGTGGCGCCAACCTTCGAGCGGCGGGTCCTCGTGAACCACCTCGACGTCGAACACCTTCCTCGCCTTGCCGAAGAACTTCTTGTCGGTGCGCTTCCACCGTCTCATGTGCGCCATGACGAACACCACCTCCCCCTTGACGAAGAACCGCAGCGTCTCTATCAATGGGTCAACCAGCGCCTCGTAGTACACCACGTCCGACGCCACGACGAGGTCGAACGGGGACGACGCCGCCTGCGCCGCGGCCACGTCCGCCATCGCGGCGGCGTCGCCCCAGCGAAGCGGCACGACGGAGGCGGCGCCGCCAGCGGCGGCGAGGAGGGGCGCGTTGAGCTCGGCGTTGTGGAGGAGGTTGGGGAGCGCGTCGGGGAGGTCGGAGAGGACGGCGCGCGCCGGGAGCGCCGCGGCCAGGGCGAGCCCCGCGGCGCCCGTGCCGGAGCCGAGCTCGAGGACGCTGAGCGGCCGGCTCCCCGCCGGGCGCGGGAGCAGGCGCGGGGTGGCGGGGAGGACTCGCAGGAGCGTGGACGCCGAGGGCCAGAGCTGGAACGAGAGGCCCCGCGACGGGAGCGCGCGGACGGTGATGGGGGCCGGGAGGGAGGGGATTTGGAAGTGGTGGAGCTCCGCGCGCGATGGGGAGGAGGGTGCGGCGGTGCAGGGGAGGAGGTTCGGGAGGAGCAGGTCGTCGGAGTCCGAATCCGAGGGGACGGTGGAGGGGAGTGCGTCGGCGACCAAGTCGGCGGCGATTGCGGCGGCCATGGGACAAGGAGATCCCTCGGACAGGCAAGCGAGATGCTCGGGCTTACTAGGTCAACGCCTGCTGGAGAGTGACTGGGAAGTGGGGAGACAGATTCCGTTATGTATCGTTGTCAGCAGATTAGATACAGTAAGTACGTTGGCTTGCTATTTTGACGCAGACAGCCAGACAGGCTACTTTTTTTGGATAGCTCTTTTTTGGAAGGCCTTTTGCACCTGGATTTCCTGTCTCGGCAGATGAACGAGGACTCGAGGAGAGGCTACGGGAGAACGGATCCCATATTCACGAGAAAACCGCAGATGTTTACAATGAAAACTGGTCGTATATATAGTCCTTGATTGAAGTAGGTTCTTCTTGGGGGATAACAGATGTTTACCATGAAAACTGGTCGTATCTATAGTCCTTGATTGAAGTAGGTTCTTCTTGGGGGATAAGTATGGTACATCAATCCCACGTGTATGGAGACAGGATTCTTTATCTTCCATATTTTTTTTCTAAGAACATTGCTATTTACCAACAATCGACATATTTTTATGTTATATGTACTACTATATCTATTAGATTTATGAATCGCTAAATCTAACATCAACGTCTTGGATCTCTTTCTAGCCTCATCTCCTCTCGTTCTCAACTTGTACCCTGCGTGCAACTTACTCACCCATTGGGACTCGGATGGCCTAGCCTAGGAGATTGTTAGTGGACGGTGGTGTCGACAATGGCATGAAGGGTGTTAAATCCTTTCAGATACCTTCTGTTTGACGAGGAAAAGATTTCAAGGGTGTTGAAGGATAGTGGCTCCGATGTTGTTGGTGCCACCAACATAGGCGGGGGATCAAGGGGGTGAAGGAAAATGCTTGTGCGTGACTACCTACATGATGGATGCAACAAGTAGGAAGACGATGTACGAGCAAGGGGACGAAGGAGGTGGGGTGGTCGTGGTAGAAAGGATAGGAGTCACAACTGTGGGGGTGAGTGGTAAGGTCATTGAGCATGAGGGAAGGTAAAGTTGGTAGAAGGAGGTGCAAAGAGAACGTGATGTTGGTCACAATTTGTTTCTTGAAAAGAAAGACGAAAAGATGAAAATTAGAGAAAAAGATCCATTACATTGGCGTCAGATGTAATAGTTCATAAACCTAATGAACAAATAGCATATAGATGTACAATAGTTTACCTTTTTAATTCTAATAGGAACAGCCTAGGACTCCTCCCAGCGTCTAATTTTTTGAAATGATTCAAAGTAACATACATACTCTACTTGTACAATTTTTTGGTATAATTTTCAACTAGGTTAGACAATGAGCGAGGTAACAATAATAAAGGGGGGCGACAAATAGCACGTTTGATTCCACGGACAGGTTCGCCTAGCCTAGCCTTGCTGGCGTGAGCAAAGAAAAGCTTGCCTAGCGGATAAGCCTATTATAGAGGAAAATCTTGCCAACACGAAAATCAAGGTAGGCAAGGTTATCAAGAATCGAATATGTCATCTAATATGCGTGTACTGCCCTAGCCAGTGTTTAGGATTTTTAGGGCATGTTTAGAAATGCTCTGTTACTCCGGCTCTAGCAATAACGTCTGTTGAGGAGCTGGAGAAACCATACCAAACACTCTAGGAGAATGAACTATTTTCTTACAAATAGCAAAGGAGGCAGAGTTGTTTTTTAGCGGAGAACCAGAGCCTCAAAATGTGGCTTCTCCTCAAATACTTATGTTCCTTTAGAGAAGGAGGAGTCCTGCTATCAAGGACGTGAAGCGAAGTATTTCTATCACCAAGGACGTGAAGCGAAGTATTTCTATCACCAGGAGCCTAAAAATTTCTTGACCGCCTGTGAATATACAGGGCAGAAGGACTATCTAGATCTAAGTTCTAGTCTCAGATTTAAATGCATATTTTTGCCTAAAAAAAGATTTAAATGCATATTTTTTTAATTATAAGAAAATGTCATCTAACTGCTTCTAAACTTTTGAGTTCTTTTATTTACTAGCAAATATATTCATGCATTGTAATGAAACCAATATGTATAGGAATCAAACCTCCTATCATAACCAGATACGAGTTATTCTAACTTATTATATAAATGCAAAGCATACAAGATACATGGGTGTGGCATATTACATAGTAGAATCAGACATATGGTAAATGCGAGTTGTTCTAACTTAGTAACTTGTATGAGCACAAGTCATGAATTCGGACCACATCCAAGATATAGAGGGTGTGTGTACAGTTAGGAAAGTAAAAAAAAAAAGTGAGATTTTTTTTTCAATAACCGGCATTTAAGCGTGGACGAAAAAGATGGATGATGGAGAGAAGTTTTGCCTTTTTAATATTAGATATAGATATAGATATAGATATATATATCTATATATGTATCTGTATATATACTTGTATTTGTATCAATATATATATTTTTTAAACCCTACTGGCCATTTTTATCTTACTTGTAAGTAGTCCATCTCACCAATTTACTATCACGTGCATTTAATTGTTGCTATTAATATGTTATGACATCTACTGTTGTTAATTTATAATAGTTTATTCCTTTGTATGGATATAATTTAGTCTAGAGTAAATTGCATCTGAGATATAACAACTATACTTGTTCGTGCAAATTACCCCAACAACTTGTAATCTGATCTATTGGGCACAACAACTTATTATCTTAGTGCATATACGGTCCAAGAAACTAACAGCTACGATCGAACTCATTGCCATGTATATATGTTGTATACGTACGGCTCGTGTAGCTAGCAACTCAGCGTATATGGCTCGTGCATATAGCAGCTCTCAGCTCGGACGTGCACGGCTCGTGCATATCGAATCTTTGTTAAGAAAGCAGTGCTTGCAATGCTGGGACCTTTGGAAAGCAAGCTGCTGACAGACATCGACGAGCTCGTCCCCATCGCAAGAGCAGTGCACGTTCGAGCTGCGGCACGAGTCGCGTAGGTCGAGCTTAGGGCTGCATGGGCCGTATACGTGACAATGGCACAGACGTGTACGTCGATTTCAAGCCGTATGAGTCCGGCTAGTAGTTGTATACTGCTAAGCACGTGAGAAATTGTTTCTTGTACCGTATATGCACTAAGATAACAAGTTGTTGTGTCCAGTAGATCGACGGGTTGTTGGAGTAATTTGCACAAACAAGTATAGTTGTTGTATCTCAGATGCAATTTGCACTTTAGTCTAATTCTATTCTAATTCATCCGTAATTTTTAGTAGATAGAGATAGAGATACATAGTAGAAGATAACAAATCAAACGAAAAAAAAAACGTTGAAAAATGAATGGTTGGCTTGGGTACAACTGTATGGGCCTAGAGAGCCTCAGCCCAGTAGTTTCATCGGGTTCTGACGAAGCAAGGAGCGGAAGAAAACCGAGGAAGTCCAACCGCGTCGTCTTGCTTTCCCCAAAACCCCACCTGCGTCTCCGCGTCTTCTCCGGCGCCGTCACTGCCGCGTGCCACGGCACTACGGCAGCCATCTTCAAAAGGTAGGATTTGCCTCCGCCGCGGGGCGTCTCTTTACTCCCCTCTGCCTCAGATTCTGATTTGCGACATTTTTCCTTTTTTTTAATTGCCATCTCAAAGGTCACGAGCACGCGCCGCCGCCGCGATTATTTCAGCTCCGGTCATCGTCTTGTTCTTTCGATGCCTCGCCATATGCGTACAACGAAGATGGTGTCGACGTGCACTCCGATCACGGAGGAAGGCAGCCACGTGTTCGAGATCGTCGGCTACAGCAAGCACAGGGGAATGGGCCACGACGCCTTCATCAGGTCCGGCACTTTCTCCGTCGGCGGCCACCAGTGGGCCATTCGCTTCCACCCTGATGGGTACCTCTCCAGCTCCGCCAAGGTAGCAGGCAACGGGGCTACGGCAGATTTCATCTCAGTGTACCTTCAGCTCTTGAGCAAGGACGCCAAGGTGCGGGCGTCCTGCGACCTGAGCCTCGTCGTCCAGAGCACAGGTCTGTCGACATCGGTGCACAAGACAGGGCCCAGGATTTTCCACCAAGGTCAGATCAGTGCGTTTGCCCCGCAGACCAACATGTTCATGAAGACGAGCGAGCTCGAGGCGTCAGGGTACCTTCAGAATGATCATCTGACGATCAAATGTGTTGTTACTGTCATGATGGAACCACAGGTTGCCACGACAGAATTCCTGAACAAAATCGACCTCCCACCATCCAGCATCATAGAGAGCCTGGGCAACTTGTTGGAAACAGAGGATGGTGCAGATGTCAGAGTCAGTGTTGGAGGTGAGACCATTGCAGCACACAGGCTTGTGCTCGCTATGCGGTCACCGGTGTTCAAAGCAGAGCTCTATGGGACGATGATGGAGGGGAGATCACAGCTTGTTACCATCCAAGACATGCAGCCTGCCGTGTTTAGGGCCCTGCTGCATTTTATCTACACTGATTCTTTGCCTGACATGGTTGATCAGGAGGGAGATGCTGTCATTGAAATGATCCGCCATTTGATCGTGGCTGCAGACAGGTATGCTGTGGATGGGCTCAAGTTGATATGTCAAAGCATCCTTTGTGAGAAACTTAATGTGATGAATGTGGCAACGACATTGGCTTTGGCTTATCAGCATAACTGTGACAGGCTCAAGGATGCTTGCCATGAGTTTCTCGGAGCTTCAAATGTGATGGATACAGTGGTAGCAACTCCAGGTTATAAGAATCTCAAGAGAACCTGCCCTTCTGCGCTAGCAGATGCATTCGAGAAGGCGATGAAACGGCGTAAAACATAAGAAGTTCATCTCAAGTTGTATACCGGTGCTACTTATTAAATCATTTAACAGCTTGTCGGCATCTGCATCTGCTAGAGCATTAGCAGCTCATGATAATTTGAACACAGAGATGAGATAATACTATGACAGAAATGAGAATCTAAGAATGGTTTAATTAGCTTGCTGTAATCAGAGTTAGAAGTGAGAACTATCAAGTATCAACTATCAAGCTATATATTGTTCTTCGCATACAGATTTTGGATTCTAGACAAATAATACTATGATATATCACCCAGTTGCTATGATAGACACATCATTCATTACAAAATAGCCCAATGCTTAATCTGGGAGGCTCATGTGGTTTAATATATGCTCAAATAAAAGAATCATGTTTTGTAGAATCTGCATACTCTTTTGTTTGACAACTGTTGTTTATTTTCTTACTCATTGTTTTTTTTTCACTTATATTCGCTGATAGCAGCTATCTAGAATCATGTGCACAATCTGGGAGGCTCATGTGGTTTAGTATGTGCTCAAATAAAAGAATGATCTAGAATTTCATTTTAAGTAACAAGTTAAACATATACTGAATTGTAATAATTATTGTTTGTTCTGATTTTGGCTTGTTCACAACCAACAGCTAGTTTGTTACTCATGATACTCTGTATGTTGCTTGATATTTGTTCAAGTTCGGGCTGTTCCTCTGTGACTCTGTCCCAGTGAAGTGGCAACGCGGAAACTATGGCCCATAGTCATAATAACGGGCCCTTAAACAGGTACGGGAGGCCCAGTGGCCCATTTAAGCCTCTGGTTCCTTTTTCAGCTCCTGCCAGTTTTTCTTTTAAGAAAGGAAAATTTATGCTGTTTTTGTGAAGCACCAAACACGCATCAGCGAAGGACGTCAGCTGTATGAGGCCAACCAAACATCGATTAGTGCTCACGTTTAAACGAAAAGGGTTAGCGACCTACTGCAAAGCAGTTACGTACGGACAAATCAAGTCAATGCCCCAAAGCTTTTCCTCATCTACGAGTTGTAGTCAATGGATTGTTAGGTACTACTCAATATGATATGATAATACGAAGAAAACAGAAGTCATATTGTTAGCCTTTCATTTCCAAACCATCCGGCCGGTCCAAGCATTCCACGTGGACATATCGAAACGTGAATTGGTTGAGTGGTTGGATTAACCGGCCATTTAGCATATCCCCAACTTAAACCGAGTCATCTTCGTTGTGCCAAGGGAAAGGGATCTATTGACCATAAAGGGGGCGCTGCATATTTTTGGTATGGCCTCGGGGCTGTTCTCCAACTTCGACAAGAGCTTGGCCACCCCCATACATTGCTCCGAAGATGATATGGCTAGGGTGCAACAAATTCTGGGATGTCGCGCTGAGCCTTTTCCATGCCGGTACCTGGGGATCCCTCTTTCGGTTCACAGGCTGAAGAGGGCAGATGAGCAAAGCTTGGTGGACAAGGTGGCCGCGCGCATCCCAACCTGGAAGGGCAACCTGATGAATGCAGCTGGCCGTACAGCGCTGGTTTCCTCCACCCTCTCGGCAATTCCAGTCCATACCTCGATCGCTCTTTGCCTCTCTCCTTGGACTATTGGCATGATTGACAAACTCAGGCGAGCGTTCATTTGGACGGGTACAGACTCGGTTGCTGGAGGTAAATGCAAGGTGGCTTGGACGCGGGTTTGCAGGCCGAAGGAGTTGGGAGGCCTTGGAATACATGATCTCAGAAAGGCAGGAGTCGCCCTGCGTGTACGTTGGGTGTGGAGAGACAGGAAGCGTGGTCGCCCTCCGGCCTCCACCGAAGGCGCAGTCTTGGCTTTGTTCCAGGCAGCTACTACCTTGGAGCTTGGGGACGGACGTTCGACCTTCTTCTGGACACACAAATGGCTCGATGGGCGTTGCATCCAGCAGTTCGCACCCACGGCGTTCGCGGCTGTGGCCAAAAGAAAGAGGCGGGCGACCGTGGCTGAGGCTTTACCTGGCGATGCCTGGGTGCTCCACATCGCTGGTAGTCCCTCCATGCAGATGTTCCTGGACATAGCGACGATTTGCGACCGGGTGGCTGACGTCAGGCTCACACAAGCTCCCGATACTTTCGTGTGGACCCTGTCGCCAGACCAGGCCTACTCTTCTGCCTCGGCATATGGGGCCATGTTCCTGGGGTCCTCGCCGGTGTTCGGTGCCAAGTTGATCTGGAAGACAGCGGCACCGCCCAGTACGCTTCTTCTTCTGGCTTTCCATGCATGGCCGCTGTTGGACGGGGGACCGACGTTTCCGGCACGGCCTACAGAGCTCCAATGCTTGTATCATGTGCGACCAAGAGCCGGAGACGTTGGACCATATTCTCCTGGGGTGCAGTTTCAGCAGGGAAGTCTGGCACCTTTGCTTTATAGCGCTACGGCTTCGGGTTGATGACTTGCCCACTGACGAGCGCTTCATCGCTTGGTGGGCTCGTGTTCGGAAGCACATACCCAAGCTGATCCGACGGGGGTTCGACTCCGCGCTTCTTCTCACTGGCTGGCTGCTCTGGAAAGAAAGGAACATGCGGACGTTCCAGGGAACGGCGAGCCCGTCTCTTGCGCTAGTTTCCAGGATCAGGGAGGAGGCAGACAGCTGGTGTGCAGCTGGGAACAAACATCTAGCTGCTTTGCTTGCTCGGGCGTCACAACTGTGACTGTTTCTTTTCTAGGTCCAAATTTGTTGAAAATGTAATCTGCTTCTCAAGGATCCAGTAGTCTAGGTGGTCTTGACTCTGTGGTTACCCTGGTAACCCGTTGTTGTAAAACTGCTTCTTCTTCTTAATGAAATACGCGCTTCGGCGTGCTCTTA
Organism: Themeda triandra; assembly: GCA_018135685.1. NCBI lineage: Eukaryota > Viridiplantae > Streptophyta > Magnoliopsida > Poales > Poaceae > Themeda > Themeda triandra. The sequence goes on from JAENPR010000127.1 coordinate 1,192,857, forward strand.
AAAAAAACACGCCATCCTAACTGACTAAACCAATTTGGTAAAATTTGTTGTACCGGTCAACGAGAGCATAGCCACACTATCATGATATATGTCCTATACTCTGAATTGTAGTGTTAAAATTATTTCCTTTATTGTGGATCAAATCTACGTACTACTATTTAGGTTTATGGTTGCATTGTATGAAATGAGAAAATATAGTACATGTTTTATCAGTAGAGAAAGAGCAAAACATGACTAAAAAAGACGAGGAGTTCTACTCAAGGAAGTAAAATATACTCTCTCCATCCCTAAATAATATAATTCATAGAATTCATACCAGTCAAACTTTTTAACATTTAACTAATTTTATAAAAGAACATTTGTAAATGAGATTAACACCTTATAAAAATATATCATAGGATGTAATTATACTAATTTGATACCATAAATCAGAAATTGGATCAAGATATACAAGTTTTATTTAAGACAATTCTAGAAAACTATTTATTCTAGAAAAAATAGAGCAAGCAGACGAGGATCTATTTTACAGTGGAAACTACATGTGCCAGATAGATAGAGACAGCACCCCTCAAAGATGCTCTAAACAAACAATATGTACACGTGGCACCCCAAAAGTACGACGGCAAAATAAAAAAAAATGGTGTCAGCTACGCTTTCTTTTTCTGCACAAAAACTAAAAAAATAGTTACTCTATCCGCTCTCAAGTACGTCACTGACGAAAAAAAAATGGCGCCAAATCAATCATCATCGATCTTTGTCCTGGCGCATATGCACAGGCGATAAATCAGGCATCGACCAATCAGGGCGACGCTACACAGACAGAGCTGGATGCACCCGCATCTCCGGCGACTAATCAACTCGTCACTGTTCCGTGTAAACGTGAACGTGTCGTCCTCCCGATCTGTCTTGTATATTCACCTGACCTGACGTATGTAATGTAGCCAGAGGCCAAAAGAGGTTGCTTGCTCCTGACTGAACCGACGTAACATTAGTTGCCATCATCCGCAGCTGTAAAACAGCTAGCTAATAGCTTATCCTCCCACCAAAACACGCGTTGATGCAACCCAAACCCAACGCAATCAGCAATTAGCGGCCAGGCGCCTTTCTCCGCGGCGATCGATTTCGCCGTTGGCCCGAGCGCGACCACGTCGTAGGTATACTAGCCGCGAGCGAACGCGACAGACCGCGCGGCCGGTTGGCCCGCGACTAGAGACTTCATGTCTTCACGGGCCCGCCCCCGGCCGCATGCGCCGAGCGCGCGCGCGAGCACTGCTGAGCCGGCCGGTGGCGCCCCTGACGCGACGCCGCGCCAGCCGCGAGCTATCGAAAAAGGATCCGTGCGTCCAAGCGGCTTTGCGGCCGGGGCGGGTGATGAGCCGGTGAGGTGCATGCACCGCCCCCGCAAGCCGGCGGGGGACGACCGAAGCTTCGTCCGTCGTCGTCGTCCCGCGCGCGTTTGGCACCGTCCGGGGGCATTGGCAAGGGCGGTCGGTCGCCGAGCTGCCGCTTTCGCCGTCGCTGTCGCTGCCCCCGCCGGCCGGTCCCCTTGGGTTTGGATTGGTTCGCTTTTGCCGATCGGGCGCGGTACACGGCCCGTGTGACATGCGTTTGTCCGTACGTGGGGTTGCGTTACCCGCAATAGGGCCCTGCCGTACCATACGAGATACGACCCGATCGATCACGGCGCTGCTGATCGGAAACCTGCTGGCTGCTGGGTTTGGGCAATTGTTTCGTGTTCCCTCGGAACGGAACGGTCGCTCTCCGCTTGTGGAGTTGAGATGATCGATCGATCGATCGGGCCTACTGTACCATACAACCCGGACGCATGCATTTGCCGACATGGTCGAAGGGGTCATCAATCCAGTCGCGTTCGGAATGTGATGCTCGTTTCCTTCTTTTCCCTTCCCCGTTTCCTTTTTTTCCCTTCCCCTTGACGTTTGTCGATGTGCCGTTGGTAGTACTACAAATCTCTTCGGATCCAGCACGTACCTGAGCTGCAGATTCCCAATTATTACGAGGACGACGAACGAAGCAAACACTTCGTGACCAGCGTGCATGCACTGAACTTCGCTAATGAATCAGATTCATCCTTTCACTATGTGAACTGCTGACTACAGAGTGGAGAGGGCAACGAGCTGTAATAAGTACCGATCGTGTACTGATAGCATCTGGTCTGTGCCATGGCCCATGCGAGATTGCCAAAGCATGTACACAAGTATATGGTTCAAGCAGCAGTACCGACCTTTTTAAAAGAACAGTAGGGCCGATGGGCGTTGCGAATTGACGAGAGGACCGACGTCACGGCGCGTTCACATGCCCGACCCATCGCCGTCGTCTCATCCGAAAACACTACCAGCCATCGTCGCGCGTACGGCTAACACGTGTCCACTATATGCTCTATCGGTCCCCAATTGGAGCACGCCGCAGGAGGAGGTAGCCAACAAGCTGAACGTCAACGTCGACTACAAGCTGAACGTCAACGTCGAGTCGAGAGAGATCAGGCAATGCAGGCTCCATCCGGTGCGTGCGATCGAGTCGCAGTGGCTGGCTGCCTTATTATTAGCTTGTATGTGCGATCCAGCCAGTGTCATCCAGGCGCGCGCTAAGGCGATCGCGACGTGGATGAGCGGCCCCGTCACGTCTGGGCTGCGGGACCTCTCCTCCCCACTCGTCCAAAAAGAAGTGAGCAGCGGTCATCGTGGCCTCGTGGGAGGAGACCCATGCCCATGTCTAACTAACCTCTGATAGCTCTCTCCATGGCAGGCATATGTTGGCATTCCACGCAGCAGATACCTTCCGTTTTCCTTTTTATCGCAGATTCCTTTAGTGCCGGTATGCGACGCAACAAAAAGGAGCCAGGACAGCAAGGACCAGACTTGATCGTTTTGGCATCTCCCTAGTCCCTTCTATGCACTAGCATTACTACGTGTTCTCATTACCAGGGCTGGGGTTAGGTTCAGAGCATCTTCTTTTGGCACGGTTTTATTCAGCTCGGCTCCATAAGTATGGGGAAGAGTTTTACATGGAGAAACCAGAAATGATGAATCTAAAAATAATGAGTTCTCTATCAACTTATAGTTCACTTTAAGAAAGTACTCCCTCCGTCCCACTTTTAATTGGACGAATGGAGTTCAAATTTTTTCTCACTTTTAATCGGTTTTGCAGCATGGAGAAACAGTGCAAAATGGCACCATGCAAATAAAATAATTATTTTCATCGGTAAAAATAGAAAGAAAACAACGACGAAGTGTCCAGAACCTCCCAGTTCAGTATTTCGCGTGCCAGGCCGTGTACGCACCAGGCCAACAAGTCGCCTGTGGCATTTACAAAGGTAGGGGCAATTTTTAATTTATTGGTTTTCACTTTACAAAGAAAGTAGTAGATAAGAACGTCTCCGGTATAGCTACAATGCATGGAGAAGCTAATATGCCCGTCAAATTAAGCTCCTTCAAATGGGGCCTTAGATTTGTGTGGATTCAGGATTCGGCTCCATCAAATGGGGCCTTAGATTTGTGTGGATTCGGCTCCATCAAACAGGGGCTTAGATGTGTGGCTTCGTTGTTTCCGACTAATGAATGAAAAAGCTGACCAAAAGAAATAAAGAGTAAAGAAAAATAGCAGTTGTTTGGTTTCAAGCCGTCGGCTAAAAATTCTTGTGCCGAGGAATTGAGAAAGCACGAGATATTAACAGCAAATTGATAGCGGGCATTCATGTTTCCCTAGAAAAGTCCAAGAACAAGTATTAGGCTAATCTCAATTCATGTTTTCGTGGGTGTGTCGTACGACATTAAATAAGGCCACATCAAAGAAATCGCTAACTTGCGGGGCCATTAAATAAGAGAGTTTCATCGGATGAGAGAGAAGTTTCATCCCCATGAAACTCATTTGGCTTCTGTTAACTTAGTTTCCATCTTTGCAGCGAATCGCCATTAAACTATGATTGAGGCCCAGCCTTAGTTCACCGCTTCGCCCACATCTTCACACCAACACACCATCTCTCTCTATTTGCCCCCAAGAGATGGAGCTACAGGGTACACCGGAGGTACGCACTGTCATACCATGGAGATCAAGCACAATAGTAATGGTTGTTTGTAACCAAACGAGTCCTATAGCATCACTATCAGTGTCTCTACCATCCAGATTTCCCAAAGAGGAAAAGCATTAAAGCAATATGGCCGATAATTAGCAAAGGGGCGCCGCAGGAGAGAACACAATATCCGAAATCCAGTGTCTACTAGTACTGTCTACCGTCGCCGGCACCAACCGCGCGGCGGCAAGTGTCGCGTGCCGCAACAGCGGGCAGCGGGAGACCGGGAGTGATGAGTGATCCGCACCAATATCTCCTCCCTCTCGATATCTCCCTTTCCCGGCATCCGCATCCATCGATTGCCAACGTGATCTTGTCCGGGGACGCCAGTACGCGCCTCGACCGGCAAGGATCGCCGTCACGGCGTAGCACGAGTCAAGCTCGCAGTCGCAGCGATCGCCGATCGGTGGATGGATGCATCGCGGCGCCGGGCCGGACCGTCGGAATTGGACATGGACTGGCCGTCGCGCCGCCGGGTCCCGCGGGGCACGGGCGCTGTCGGTAACCCACGTGTCTGGCCGCCCGCCTGCGTGGCCCCCGGCCGACAACCGCGTCTGACCCGCCATGGCTCCCCATGACGTGGTGGGCGCGCCTCGCTTTTTGCCTTCGCGTCGGGTAGCGCACTGCAGCCTGCAGGCTGTACAGTACTGCACGCCCGCACTGCACCGGTAGTACTAGCAGGGCCCAACGGCCAACGGTGCCGTGGTAGGGTACGTTGAGGTTGACCTTGACCTCGTCGTCCCTGAACGTGCCGCGAACGGCGTCTGCCTGCTCGGTTTCGTTTCTTCCCAGCCAGGATCTTCTGATTCTGAAGCGCATTACATGTGGATGTGGTGGTTTTATAATCTTTATATACAATATTAATCTATGCGCATTAAGGTGGTTGGTTGCCGATGCCTTTTTTGCAACGATGCATTGTAGTTGTGCTGTCTGTTTCAGAGCACACTACTACGAAGTTGCAAAGAGCGAAGACGTGAAGGCGCCATGCAACAGCGAGTGCAAAATGTTTATTTTTATCCTGGTACTTCTATATCCTGGATTAAATGGTCAAATTGATCATTGAGTCAGTGAGTAGTAGTTTCTTTCACAAGAAAATTAAAACGGGAAGGTTACAGAGGATCCGGCCGTGCTAGCTCGACCGACCGATCTTTGGCTGTTGTCCGTTACCTGTGGCATCAAGGTCTGGGCCCGTGCATGTGTTTGTTGTATCTAAACGCAAGAGGATTTCAGAAGCGATCGGCGTCTCCGCGCGGGCGATCTTGCTCGTCCTCTCGTGATCTCTCTGACGTCTGCCCGCTACTCCGCTCCGCTCCGCTCCGTGTCCGTGTCATCGAAGCTTCGCGTCTCTTTCTCTTCCACGAGGCAGTACAAAGCAAATGTGAAACGCGACTTTAGTTTATTTGGTTTGATTTGAGGGACAGAGAGATAAAAAAAATAGAGAGAAAGTGATATTGCTCCCACAAAACAAAGAAAGCGATATTGCGAGCGATTTATTTGTGCGCCGTGGGTTTGACCACGTCGAAGAAGGAATAAGCACTTTCCAAACATTCTTATATGTGACTAGCTGTAAAGTGAAGGGAGTAAGTTGGTTCCAGCTTCCGTTGATTCGATGCGCACGCAGTAGCTACGTGCATGTCGTGGCGGGGTCGCTATGGGTTTCGGTGAGCCACGGCAATGTCGCCATGCATGTCCACCCGGCCTGTCCGTGTTGTGCTGTGCACTGCACAAGATTGTTGTTAGGTGCCCTTCATGAGTCATGGCATCAAGTGAAAGACGACGGATGCCGCGTCGAAAGGTGAAATAGGAGGAGGAAACACACGGTGGGCCACCCACGTCCGAGTGTCAGCTTGTCTGTGCGCGCGCGGCAACAGGTTATTAGTAGCACTGCACCGTTTCGGGATTCCAGGCCGGTCCCCTTCTGCGTTGGGATCTGCCTTGGCCGTTGGGGATCTTTCTCACCCCGAACCCGAAATGCTCCGCACACTAGCTTGCCAGCACGATACCACGTTCCAGCTGCCTGCAGGCACCTGGCCACAACGTGTGGGTGTTCATGAAAGCAGGCTCATCGCTACGTAACGTAACCTACCCTGTTAAGCATCTGCGGACGTAAATAGCCATTTATTAGCATTCGTCTGGAAATAAACGGAACGGAAGTAGTACGTACGTGTACAATTTGAAGGCGGTTGGCGACGCACGCCTCACCTGTTTTTACTCTATCCGTCCGTAAGATACTTGCAGCTGGAATTGCCACGCGGTGTGTCGCTTTCGCGCGGGCATGCACGAACCGACCAAGGCTGCCGCGAACGAAAGCCAAGTCCATCCATGGATCACGAGACATGCATCTGCAGGTGGACGTCGACGGCCATGCTGCCGTGCGCCCGTGCCTTATCCCTGCCTCTCCCTCAAGTCTCAACGGCCAACAACGTCTCACACACCTGACTGACGGGTTTGTTCGTTTCGTTTCGTTTGCTCTGACTGACAGCCAACTACTACTCATTCGCAAAGATGCTTCCACCAGACGTATCTCCTCGGATATTAGCAGGGCCCACGGGCGCCTTGTCTGCGCCTACCGGTTTAAAATAGTAATGGGCGCCATTTATTTATCATCGATGATCGACGGAAGCAGAGCTATCTGGGTCTGCCGGGCCCACGCGGGGTTAACGCTAATTCCCATCCCACCACCTACGTCCGTCATGTTTCACCGATCATCGGTCAATTTTGTCACAGCAAAAGCCACTTTGATCGTGTGACGGCGACGTGTGTTACCACGGCCGGGCCGACCACGTCTCTAATCCCCATAATAACGGAATATCACTTTCGTCCTTCCTTTCTTTCTTTTTATCCGGGTACGTGAGCAGGAGCTGTAAAAAAGGAGGCGTCACAAAAAATTACCCTCCCCAGTTGGTTGACAACGATTTGAAATCATACCATTCTGTGTATTTTTGTGGTAAAGGATTGTTTCGGCTGGGCTGCTGCTTCCCCTTGTGCCTTATCGGAAGCTGTGGAGCATCATTGCCACAAACCCTTGATCAGACGACGAGAGGCTAAAATTAACTGAAATTCAGCCAGCACAAATCATCGCAGAGTGGCTTAAATAAATTCAGTTATGTCTCAATTGGCGCGGATATGATCACACGCTACTCATATCTACGCACCGCCGCTACCGGAACCACCGTCACTGGAATGTTCGCCAATGATACCTACCAATTGCATATCGATAACGAAAACAACTCGACGTGCGCGCAAGCGTATCCAACCCAAAGCTCGTAAACAAACCCAGAGAAGATAATGAAATCCACTGGAATAATTAGGGTAAGAGGAAGACATCGGTGGTGTGAGTCAGCGCACTTTGGCCACGCGATCCGTGCCCCTCGCAAAAACAAACAACAATCTGCTCCAGTGCCGAGAAAGCGAGACGAAGGTCACGAAAAAAATCCGCGAGAAATGGACGTAAATTTGGGAAATATCCAGGACGGCCAACGGTTCCGGTCATCCGGTGTTGGTTCGCCCTATGCTGGTGGGCGCTCCCCGCTGCACGGCATGGCACCGCCTTCTCCGGCTTCTATTTAAGAAGGCGCCCCCCGCCAGCATCCTACTCACCACACACCACCACGGCACCACCACCGCAGCCCACACCCCACACCTCACTGACCTCAGCGAGAAGCCTTCGAGACCAGGTAGCTGACCAGACCAGCTGAGCCGAGCGGCAGATGGTTTCGCGGCCGCTAGAGGCTTAGCGTCTTGGAGGAGGAGGAAGCGGGTGTGCCACATGTTGAGTGGACAGACGGCGGCTAGCACTAGCAGTAGCAGCAGCGGCGGCGGCGGCGGCGGCGTCGAGCATCAGGAAAGGAGCGTCGAGGACAGGCGGTTGCATCCGGTCGGGGAGAACGAGGAGGAAGAGGAGGAGTTCAGGGACATCCACGCGCTGAGCCCGCCGCGGAGCCAGCCGTCGTCGTACCACCGCCGGGCGTCGTGGGCCGGGTCCGCCGCGGGCGGGAGCAGGCACACGTCCATCCGCTCCGTCGGGAGCGAGACCGCGCCCAGCGAGCCCTTCCCGACTATGAGCAGGGAGTTCTCGGCCATGGTCGCCGCAGCAGCCGCCGTCAACGCCAGCAGCGGTGACGCCGACAGGGACGTCGTGGACCGCAGGATCGGGGAGGCCGAGGAGGAGCTGGAGGAGACCAACCCGCTGGCCATCGTGCCCGACAGCAACCCCATCCCGTCGCCGCGCCGGGGCCGGGACCCGCTTCCCAGCCCAGGAGCCGGCGCTGACGTCGCGCTGGTGGCCGCCAACGGCCACGGCAACGCCAACGGCGACGGCGGGATGTCCGTGGGGCAGGTGAAGAAGGAGGAGGTGGAGTCCAAGATCGCCGCGTGGCAGATCGCCGAGGTCGCCAAGGTCAACAACCGATTCAAGCGCGAGGAGGTCGTCATCAACGGTTGGGAGAGCGACCAGGTCGAGAAGTCCAGCGCATGGCTCAAGAAGTACGAGGTAATCCATCGATCCTTCATTGACCAACATATATACTACAAAATCACCAAATCCCTAATCATGCGAGTATCTGAATTGTTCAGTTCTGACATGAATGCATGTATGTGCAGAGGAAGCTGGAGGAGAAGCGTGCCAAGGCGATGGAGAAGGCGCAGAACGAGGTGGCCAAGGCGCGGCGGAAGGCGGAGGAGAAGCGCGCGTCGGCGGAGGCCAAGCGGGGCACCAAGGTGGCGCGGGTGCTGGAGCTCGCCAACTTCATGAGGGCCGTGGGGAGGGCGCCATCCACCAAGCGCTCCTTCTTCTGAACTCGCTCGTCACTCCGGCCTTCAATCTTCTTCAGCCATTCCTCTGCCCTTGCTTGATCTGCTCTGCTCGTCGCCGCCGCCTGTGCAGTTCAGTTGTTCGCTGGATTATGGATCGTTCACCGCTTCACTCCACGGGATCAGACAGAGTGATGATCAGTGCCGTGCTAGCTGTGTGGAACGCTTGTTTTAGTGTTGTATCCACATGTATGATTTGTAAACTTTCTTTTCTGTTTCTGTTTTGTGTTTCATATGGTATGGTGTTGCAAAGTCCATATACCATAAGAAGGATGTGCTCTGCCCGAGTCTTGAGGGCAAGAGCTGCCTGTATTTTGTTCGAATTTTGTCATCAACGGTTGTGTATGTCAATATGAACAAGATATGAAATCCATTACCACTGTTTAAACTGGAAGTCTTGCACACTTAATTTCTGAAGTACTACAGAGTGACCTTTCTTTTTTGTTTCTGTTTGTTTCTTTCCTTCGCTGCTGTGAAGCTACCATGCTCCCAGCAATGTCTAACTAAATGTTTACTAAGTGTTCAACGGCAAAAATTGACAATTCTTACAAGCCCTATGGTATGGAAGGGTGCTACTGTTTTTCTTCATGAAAGACTGAAGAGTGATTTGGCACACATGTATACTAGTGATTAGTGAACTCCATGAATGAACTTTTTGCTTCACTTGGAACATCAGTTTTGCTGTAGAGCTAGAACCACAGTCGTGAGGTCAAAGCTGCTTCTGACTATTCGAATGTCACTTCAACTCACAGTCACATAACACCACAGTCGTGAGAATAGCACTCATCATTAACACACAATATCCTATATCTGAAAGTGCCTGCAAAAAGGATGTGGATGATAGGGCTAGGTCTTCGTGTCGCTCTATTAACAAATTCCGCCCATACTTCTAATTGGCATGATCATATTTTAACAGAAAGGCCAGGTGAATTGGTTTAATGGTCGCATATTTTAAAGGAGGTACTAAACAATATCCATATCCCTAGCAGAAAAGTGACCTTCAACTTAATTCTAATGAGATGGAGTGTCGTACAGTGCACAAAAGATGATCTTCAGTATATTATTCGCTTGGGAGTGTGGGCGCAACCCCGTTTTTATTTTTCGGTTCAGCTTAACACTGCAAGTCTGCCACTCAAAATATTCATCTGCTCCAGAATTTTTTTAACAAAAATAATTTTTGTTGCAAAATAGTGTGAATAAATGCTAAGGTAACGCGTACTGTTATAACGAAGAGACAAGACCATAATCATGCCTGAGATTTGTCTTCCATGCACCTTTCTGACTCTGACTGCACAGGAGGGGAGACCGGTGAGAATGCGCGAATCCACGAGTTCCTTGCACCTGGACTGAGCGAAGAGGGCCTCGGTCCCTCGGACCCACTAATGGGCCGCGCGGGCCCGTACCTCGTACTAATGGCGGGACGACTTCGCCAGGCCCATAGACAGGGCTAGCCCATGTGCGTCTATACACGAAGCGCAGGCGCGCAGCAGGCAGCAGGCAAGCTCACATGTGAACAGAGTACGCCGCCTGTTCTTCTGTTCGCTTACTTATGTTATGGAACATGGCGTGTACCGTTTTCCGAAAGTAAAAGAACATGGCGTGTCTCGAGCTTCACCTGACAGCCACCAGCAGTTAAATGATCACGCTATTAGTACAAGAAATTACATACTGCTAATAAAGCAGTTTAGTTATGCTTAAGTATCAGAGAAGAGGGAGATAATGATTAATGAAAGTACGCAGTGAAGTTTTGGCATACCTTGTCTAGTCTAGATGAAGGGTTGATTTGCATCTCAGGTCGGGTGACTTCGCTGCCAATTGAAATGGTAACAGTACCAATATAGGCGCGTCTGGTAAGTGGTAACTGAGTTACTCTTTTTTTCCTGCAATGCTCAGAACTCAACAGTAAAAAGTTATATGCAAAGTGTTCGGTCGTAATGGATTACACGAACGGGAGAATAGCAACCGAAAACCATAGTTATTCTGCTTTCACAGTATTTAGTCTAAATTGGTGCGGACATAGAGACTTATTTATGTACAAAACTTCTGCATAACTTAGAAGAAAGCGGTCATCACTGTACAGGACACACCAACTAGTGCAGCAGGAACTGTTCCACTCGCCTCTGAACTATCAGTATCACATAGACATAGCCTTATATAAGACTGTCAGAATGTTCTCCACTGTTCCCACCAAAAGACATCTCCGGAGGTTTTGGCAGATCACCCAAACTGGCCAGAGGCTCGTTTGAAGTATGTGGCAGATCAACCACATCGGCCGAAGGCTCATTCACTGAGGCTCGTTTGAAGTTATGTGGCAGATCAACCACATCGGCCGAAGGCTCATTCACTGAAGTAGCATCTATCCCTGAAGGGTTTGTCAGGTCAGGCACGTACACATCAAACAGAGGCTCATTGAGGGCAGAAGTATATGGCTCTGATGGTGTAGTAAGGTCAGCAACATCAACTAAAGGCTCGACCAGAGCACAAGCATCATCATCTGAAGATGAGAATGTACTAAACAGTCGAGTTGAGCCAATGCCAGCACCACTGTCAATACCCTCCAGATCAGAAATTTGCGCTTCAGAATCAGATGATTCAGCAAGCAAGACTTCGAGGGACGTACTGCTCTTATTTGTACCCTTCGCTGTGGAGGTCATGCCTAGCAAATCATCCTTAAACTCATAAAGCAAATCATCAGAAACCTTTTGGAGCTCTTCCACAGAAATTAGTGTTGCAACAGGACAATCTGCAATGCCTGCAAGTTCTTCCACGTAATTTCCTGAAACAACAGGTTCTCTGGCAGGTGCTCCACTAAACGATTCCATAGTACTCAAACTTGACCAGGAATGTTCCCCATCCTGTTCTGAGAAACTCTCATCTAGACTCCAGTCCAAACTGCTGTTCTTAATCATTTTTCTCTGAGAATCTGTAGCATGATACTGAGAAGATATCGAAGAGAGCCTAAATCCATTCTCTGTATCCTTCAGGCCACATTCCACATCTGAGACAGCTTCTTTTGTATTATTGATATCGTGCCCACTAGTTCTGGAGGCGAGACTGCTTGGTCCTTCAAATTTTGCCCCAATGGGTATGCTAGACAAAAGATTTCTCTCGTCCACATCAACCTCAAGAGCTTTCTTCACTAGAAGTTGACTGATATTTTGGGGGATTTTACCAGCTGTAGCTGATTCTCTCTCAAGAGACAGTTTTTCAGCATCACCATTATCATGGCATGCCTCAGAAGTACCATTCTTACAAGAGCTAACATTCCTTGCTGCAAGAAACTCCACTAAGGATATGGAAGGTCTATTTTCATTCACCTGAACTCCACTATCAACAGGTTCAAACAATGTAGGAGGCTTAGGAGGATCCAAAGATTCACAGTTCACAACATATGGCATTGTATCCACATTAGCACCATTGTTTTGTCTATTTACACAACTCCCATCATCGATACATTCCTCAATTGTATCAGTCAGTGAGGGAACATCCAATGGTTCTGTGATTGCAGCAAATGCCACCTTTTCTATACTGAGATCATCGTTTTGTTCATTTTTCTTAACCTTGCTATCCAACATTTCCTTTGAGAGAGAATCATTAGGAGTTGTATCAATATCTTGAGAAGACAAGATGGCACCAACCAAATTTGTATCATCAGATGTACCCAGAAATTGGTCGGCTGAACCATCATTAGTGGACATCTCGCCAGTTTTTTCAGGAGACAGGGAACAACTGAAGGAATCATTAATATTTTCAGCACCTAAATCACAGGTAGTGCAAGCAGCAGGTTTCGAAGTTGATGTTCCTTTGGTGGAAATGAGTAATGCCTCCAATGCGGACGCCAATGCACCATTGATAGATACAGGTTTTTTGCTCTTTGTGTCGCCAGCTGTGCTTTTCCTCAGAGTATCATCAGACCATAAGTGATCATCACCATCACCACAAACTTCTGCTTGTTTCTTTTCTTCCACTTCATCATTGTCATAATCATTATCCTCCCCACCATCACTTTTGTCATCGCCGTCGTCGTCATCATCCTCACCCTCATCATCTGGGAACTCAGGAACCTTGATAACTAAACCCGGGGAAGTCTTACGCTCCTTTTCAGAAGCAGACCCATCATGGAGCTTTGCATCAGTTAATTCTCGTTGAGCAATAAAATCACTGACCTTCACAAACAGACTTGGCACCACATAACCACAGGAATCATCTGATATAAAATCTGGCACCCTGACAGCTAAACCTGGTTTCCTGACAGTTGTAGAAGTACTGTTATCATTAGCATCACTATGTGCTTCCTTCTGTGAGCTCATCGTATTAGACATACCATCTGGTGCTGACCTAAATGCAGAAGAACCTTTCAAAGACTGAATATCCACAGAGAATGAACTAAACTGTCCCTCCAGTCGCTGAAGCCTTGCCTCAATGCTACCAAGGGGCTTTATCATGCTCTCCTCAAACCTAGAGCAATATAATTCCATCTTCTCTACCTTCGAGAGTAGAGTATCCAGCTTTCTCTCAATGTGATTATAAGGAGTAAAGTTTTCATTGATGAGGGGATTAGCAAGATGACCTGTGTTCAATTCTCGCTGGTCCTTCACTGATGGCGCCTGTGTACTTTCTAATGTTTGTACAGGCAATGGAAGAGAACCAGGGTCCTTCAACTGGAATTCACCTTGGCTACTTTTTTCATCAGAAACTGTAACACCAACTGTAGGCCTCATTCTGCTTTCTACCCCTGCAGACATATACTTTGAATCATTTGTGCTACACAGCCCTGCTTCCTGTGTAACCCTTTCGCATGTGCTGCTCTCTTGATTCCTTGATCCATCAGAAAAATAACTGTCATCGATTTTCAAATTCCTTGATTTAGACATTTGCATAAGGCCAGGAACAAGCATTGCCAGCAAAGAACTGCCTCCCATGTTTCCAGGACCTCCTATTGAGACATCATTGGTGGACTCAACAGGATCAGCAAATATGTAGATTTCCTCAATGTGCACTGATGTCTTTGACTGAAGTGATAGAAAACGTATAGTAAGAGATACACATGGGTTAACATCAGTCATCTCCGCAGTAGCTTCATAGTGTGCCTGCAATACATATAATAACAAAAGATAAGAAAGATGTTGTTAGTACATCCTAAGTTGCAACTTGTAAGTCCACCTGCTCATCAATCCCACTTCTCTAAAAGTACCACTAAGTAACAAAAAGGCTGTAAATATCTTGAAAGAACTAAAAAGGAAACTCAAAACAAAGAAAAATAATCCTTATTTTATCTAACAAACTCACACACAGTATTAAAAAAACGCACACAACTGATCTAGTTATCTCTGGTATTCAATATCTCTTATCTCTCAACACTTCCTCATTTCATTTGAGGTAAACAGAAAATTTAATATCTCTCGGTTGACACTACAATGTGGATTCAAATCAATATTTCATGCTGTTGTGGATTGCATTACTTCTACAGGTTCAACAAAGTTCAGGTGATCTATGTCAAAACCACTGCCAGTAGATATTTCTGGCAACAAATGAGTATTAACAAACATTTATTGTGCAGAACTCCCCAATACATACCAGAGTATTTTCTTGGCAGGCTCGAATAGCATTCCTTTCTTGAGATTCTGGTGTTTTATTTCCCCCAGGAGATTCTGGAATCTTGACATCAACCCAGCTATCTTCATCACTACCACTGCTTACACTTTTTGCCTCATGTTCACGCTTGTCACTGTTTAAAGCACTGCCAGTCCACTCAGACATACTATCTTCACCACAGGGCTGTGGTTCTTTGACAGCGAGTCCACAACGCACGGTGCATAGATAATCCTTGCTGGTACCCTTTGCATCAGGAGAGTGGTATAGTTCATATATCCGAGCTGTGCTTCGCACATATACCCTGTGTATCTCATACTTTCCCCTGAAACTGACTGAATAAAATCTTTGAATAAGTTTTTGTGTGTACAGAACGAGAATGCAACATTCTACAAATTTGCACTACTAAAGGCTTCCATAGGAATTCAACAGTTCAAATGTTCAACAGAAGATGGCGAAACCAGGCATGACGCAATCAAAGTAGAACCGGCAATAATACCATAACCAGATTGCATGGTAAAGTAGAATCCAACAATGTTTAGCTATAGTAGACGTAAAACACCAGCTAGTGTAATTTCCGAGGTATCATACCATCTGAAACTACCAAAACACCAGATAATGTAATTTGCCAAGTACCATACCATCTGAAACTACAAAATACTGTTGCTATGGCCATGGACTGAATAAGAAGCAACAGAGTGTTATCTGTAACTAACCACCACTCCTTCAACAGAAAATGGACACACTTACATCAACTTATGTAGTCTGTACCAACATTATGAGCAGGCTCTAGGCATCACGACAAATATTTATAGTTAACTAGTTTAAACAGAACCTAAGGGACCCAAAAACATTAATACCATACGATACTTTCAATTTTTCCAACCAAAAAAAAAAACCGATACTTCCAGCCCAATTTGAACAATCACAGCACTAGATCTCCAGAACCCAAACAGCCGATGCCCAATTCTGTTCAGACAATACAATCCTACTAGGGTTTTGCCTGCTCAGACGCTGTCGAACGCAACTAGCAACACAGCAACTCCCAACAGAGCGCGCAGCTGCACCCGATCAACGATTCGACTAACACTAGTAACACGAGCATAGCAATTCGCACCAAACCTTCAGATTTTAAATACGCTGGTACCACCGAAGACAAAGCGAGGACTCACCAGTGACCTCGCAGGGGCAGGGATGATCCACGTCGCCATCCGAGTCGTCCGGTGGGTGGCAGAGCACGACGCCCGCCGGCGACGCCTCCGCGTCGTCGTCGGAGGTCTCGAACGAGACGGCGTCCTCCACGGCCCCGCCGGCGGGGCCCGGGACCCACGTGCTGGTCGCCGTCCAGGCCCGCCCGACCGGCTCGTTGCCTCCCGATCCCGACGCCGCCATCTCGCGCCTCCGACGACCGGCCTCCGGGTGGTGTGCTTGTGGGGCGGTGGCGGTGGCGGTGCGTGCGCTCGCCGCTCGCCTCGGTGGCTTCCGGATTTCTTCGGGCGATCTAGCAGTAGCTTTCACTACACGCGAATCTGGGGGTGACTCTGACTGACGGACTCTGGATCTAAGCTTCATAGGCCCTTGTGGACTTTTTTTGTTTGGGCCGTAATCCTGCCCATGAAATAACGTGGACCATAAGGCCTGATAGTTCTATTGGGCCCATTTAGGTCGACAAAATCGTTATCCACACGCGCGCGCTCGGCCACTACAGTCCACACGCCGCTGACACTTTCGTTCCGGGGCAACCTCTGCCCCTAGCAAGGATGCAGGTGCCAGTTCGCTTCCGGCCGCTCGCTCCGAGCGCCGTCGGAGGAGGAGGAGGTGCGTTTTCGGCGGGTCTTGCCCGGTCCGTGCGTGAGCGGAGGAGGGGGACGACGTGTCGGAAGGTAATCAGGTTCTCGTCGGTGGGAAAGGGGGGCGAGGAGTCGGCGCGGGGCGAGACGCCGGAGGAGACGCGGAAGCGGCTGGAGGAGCTGGACGCGCTGCTGGAAGGGCTGGTCGAGCCCAAGATGCGGCCGCCGACGCCACCACCTCCTCCGGGTAATTCCAGTAGCCTCTGCCAACCTATCTCAGCTTATGTCCAGTGCTAGTAGGCTAGTAGCATCTCTACGTGTCCATTATCCTGATCTTTCTTCAGTTCTAGTTGAAATTGAAAAGGAAATTTCCTGACATATCTTCGTCGGTGCCAACAATTGAGGCTGAACTAGTAGTACAAGTCTGTCGCCTGAACTAGAGCTTGCTTGCATGAATCTGTGTTTTCGGAAACGGCAACGGCATTAAACTGTGTAGTTTTGTAACGTGCAACGCAAGGTTGTCTTGTCTCTTTCATACTGAAAGTTTTGACCTACTTACGGGTTACGGCATTCAGAAGAGATGGACCAGTCCTAGCTCCGTGTTCTGTAGGAACTTTAGTCGAAGCTAGGCCTTGTTTAGACTCAATAAATTGCGACAAATATTGTCCAATGTGAACTTCTTAAAAGTGATTTCAAACTAAAGTATAATTAGTTAATTTTTTTACCTATATTTGCTAGCACAAGCGTAACTGACACGAACTGAACAAGTCCCTACTCAATAAATTGCGAGAATGCCTTCAGTATTCAGTGTGCTGCACAAGCGTAGTACTGTGTACAACTCAATAAATTGCGAGAATGCTTCAGTATTCAGTGTGCTGCACAAGCGTACTGTGTACAACTCAATAAATTGCGAGAATGCAATTCAGTGTGCTGCACAGATGTACTGTGTACAACTCCTGTCACTACAGTGTGCTGATGAACTTGCCGTACTACCATCTCTTGTGTACGGCAGTGTCAATTAAGATTCTTAGGGAGTATGGAAGACCTGAAGAAGCACTGTTGTCATGTGTTTTAATTTTAAATGCTCGGTCCAAAAATGTTAGAAGAGTTTCTTTTTAAAAGGCGAACATAGAACGATGCTTCAATAATCTTGAACCAAGAACAATGAAAAATCTTTTTTTTTGCAGAATAATGAAAATCTTTAGGCATCGTTCGGTTGAGCTAGAATGCTTGCTTGGAACAATTTTCACTAGGAATGCTTGCCTAATTTACATAGCCTTTGATGAGCTAGAATAAGTCCTGGCCACTTTCCTAGCTAACCGAACAGGCCCTTACTGTTCTTGAACCACCTGCAGACTGAGGTTACTACTGTCAATGCATACCCTTCCAATTGTTTTGCAAGCCAACTCAATTTTCTTTGAGAAAACATACCTGCAGATAAAACTCAAGTTATGTTAGAGTTGCTACTCGATTACAGCGTTTTGACGTCATATTACTACTGATGTGTAGTATATTTACTATCGTTTGCTTGAAACAGATCCGTACTTGGACCGAGCCATGATAACAGGGCGGGCAAGTGAAGAACTGCCAGAATTCTCTCCAACATATGTGGCATTCTCGACTTTTGGACTTGTCATCCTCACCATCTTCACCAACGTCATGTTCAATCTGTATGTCAAACCTTCTGTGGACGGCTTCGATCCACCTGAAAGGATTCAGAGAGTGCCCTTAGTCAATCCAGCAGACAGGCCATCCGAGTCTGAGTAGTCTCCGCACAATGCACAACATACAGTTTTGTTAAAGATATGTGACCCAAGCGAAACGGAATATGTAATTGTGTGGACAGTGGACTCCCATTAGCTTCATACTAGTTTTATCAAGTGAACCATTATTTGGTGGAATTTTAGTTTTCTTGATAAATGACTGCTGGGGGCTTGGGTGTGTTTTGCATGCTTCTCTACCTCTTTTATAAAGTACAAGATGGCATGTGGTTTAACCACTACATCTGTGGGAATCGACATTCTGAGTCTAACAAACCAGGCAACTGGTTTCTCAGTTACATTAACCAGGGAATCAAGAGTGAATATGGATCTGCAATACAGAAACACTGTCATGAATAAGGCGATAGCAAAGGTCAAGTGAGAGAAGGGTGTTCTGATCCCTACCCCCAGATCGTGAGAGAAAGGGTGTTCTGACCCCTATCCCCAGATCTAACATGTTTCCTCTTTTGATCCTCCCCCTCCTCTTTTCTTTTCTTTTTCTTTTTTTCTCCTTACCCTTAAATATTGTAGCACTGAGTTCGCTTGTCGGCATTCTTTTCTGCCCCAGTAGAGATTTAGCTTTCTCGTTCACAAAACTTTCATTAAACAAGGCCACGAGAATTGTTTTGCTGTATACTAGTAGACCTGGATATAGTATCCCTCGTTTTTTCTCCATTATCCTTATCTTTCTTCAGTTCTACTAGTTGAAATTAAAAGGGGAACATCCTGACATATCTTTGTCAGTGCCAACAATTGATGCAGTGGTACAAGTCTTTCGCCTGAGCTAGTGCTTGCTTTGCATGAATCTGTGTTTTCTGAAACGGCAACAGCATTAAACTCTGTAGTTTTATAACGTGCAATACAAGGTTGTCTCTTCCATACTGAAAGTTTTGGCCTGCCTACGGGCTACGGCATTCAGAAGAGATGGACCAGTCCTCTGTGTTCTCTAGGAACTTTGAGTTTAGGTAGTACTCAATAAATTGCGATAATGCTACAGTATGCACTGTGCTGCACAAGTGTACAGCTCTTGTCATTTTATAGCAGCGTTAGTAAATAGCAGCAGAACAGTACGTACTACGGAGTACACTGGTGCTGATGACCTTGCTGAACTGCCATCTCTTGGGATAACTGATGTGCAGTGTCAATTAAGGTTCTTATTGTCCTGGCTCAAGAATCCTGATTTTTATGACCATGTGGAAGGGATTTGGAATGCACCTTGTAGAGTTAAGTCTGCTTTGGATAAAATCTCTCAAAAGATTAAGCTTATTAAGAAATTCTTTAAAGGAGGGGGTATAATTTGCAATGTGAGCTTAGGAAAAAAAAGGAAGGTGAATCAAACCGAGTTGACAGATTTAGAAGATATTGAAGAGAACTTCATGTTATCTCAGGAACAAATTGATAGGAAAGCCTTTTTTGCTTGAGGAAAACTTTAAAAGTCTTGAATTAGAGGAAACTTATTGGCATGACAGAAGCCATGAAAATTGGTTGCTAAAAGGGGATGCAAACACTGCTTTTTCCACATGTGTGCAAATGGTAGGAGAAGGAAAAATGCTATCATTACTTTGGAAAATGAAGGTATATTAGTTGAAGGAGATGAGAACATTCTTAAGGTAGCTACTGATTATTACTATGATTTATTTGTCCCCTCATTAGATTTTGATTTACATATAGATGATGAGTTGTGGAATAATGTTCCTCAAGTCAGTTAGGATGAAAACAATTTTCTGTGTAGACCTTTTGGGGGAAGAAGAAATTAAAAATGCTTTAGACCAATGGAGAAAAACAAAGCCGCTGGGCCAAATAGAATTCCCATTGAATTTTACCAAAGTTGTTGGCACATTGTTAGGACTGAGGTGGTGCAGTTATTTGATGACTTTTACCATTAGAAAATGGATGTTAGCCGGTTGAATTATGGGATAATATCTCTATTACAAAAGTCAGTGATGCATCAAAGATACAACAATACAGACCCACAAAGTCAGTGGCTGGTAGACTAATACATGACACCGAAAAAAACTATGAAGAATAGGATTATTATGACTGGAGTAATGTGCCTTCATAAAATTTTGCATGAAACAAAAAGGAGGAAAGAAGTTGGTGTGGTTATTTTTTTCTAGAACACGCTGTTAACACCAGATTTTGGTCAGGGATATGACGGTGGGCCGCGAGCGGCAAAGAGAGCAATTCGGCAAGCACGTGTGCGGTCGGCTAACTTTCTATATATTCGGCAAGCACGTGTGCGGTCGGCTATCTTTCTATATGTTCGGCAAAATGGTCAAGCGGTCGGTTGAGCAATGGCTTCATGAAAAGGGAAGAGGAAGTCGGCGTAAAGGGAAGGAGTCATGAAAGTCAAGGACTACGATTATAGTTAGAGTTAGCATATTTGTATTTTTCCAATTTTGTTCTACAGCTCGTAGGCGTTTAGGACTCGTGTTTGTCCAGGGTATAAATATAAGCCCTCGACCATTGTAATAGGGGTTCACAACCAATTCAATACAACCGGCTACGTGCCACCCTTCGAGTCCTTTTAGTCGTGTCGTCGAGTTCTTCGAGAGGGCCAATCGATCCGTCGACCTCCGTAAGTCTCGGCAACCTTGTTATCATGTCTAGTATCATGCGGTGGATTTAGATGTGATGCAAGTAGTCTTGTTCGTCTCGATGGGATGGCCGTGCGGCGTGCCCGTTTGACAACAGGAAGTCTTTGCTTGTGCTTTGCTTATCTCGACTAGATGGCCGTGCGTTGTGCGTCCGCTTGATAGCTTAGTGTAAGCGAGATAGTTATCGGCTCTTTTAGATTTGGCAAGATCTAATAGATTCATTAAGTTACCACGTGTTGCATGCTTTATTTTAATGTTTAATTATTTTGCAACACTCTTTGCCCAATCTAGATTGATACTCTTTTGGCTCTTGATCATCCCTTCTTGTTTATTCAATATAAAATAGATCGAATCCATACAACCGAATTAGATCAATCAAGATTGTTACATGTTGCGGGTTCAAGTAAGTTAGAGCATTTAGATCTTAGTTAAGGCTGGATATCGTGCGGCAAAGATGTAGGCTTTGCTTTGCTCTAGATTGTGATAGCTTGTTTGTTCCTTCTTCATGGACCCCGATTCGGCAATCTTGCCGATACGGTTATGCTTACACATGTAACGAGTATTTATAGATTTACTTAGGCAATTACGTGCTTTTAGCTCTTTATTGTTAGATTGTATCATGCGGTGGATTGATCTAGTAGTAAGGAGTGGTGTAAATTCGTAGTGAGTGGTATCATGCGGTGGATTAGCTTACTTGGGTTTATGCTCGACGGGTTTATGAAGGCTAGACGTGCGGCAGACTAGTTGGATTGGCCTATGCATGTGTTATCTTAGTAGGTTCATATTTATAAGTTACTTATCTTTTATTATTAAGTGCTTGATGATGCTTTAAACCTGAGATATAGTTCGATATGCTTTGATAACATAATCTTGTTCAAACATGTCTTCATATACACGCATTCGGCAATTCGCTTATATTTACATCATTCATGTTACATTAGCCGAATGACTTGCAAACATGTTGCGATAGCTTCTATAGCTATATGTCGTCGTAAGTGGCTTCAGGGCCGTAAAGATGGAACTGTCTGGTCTCACCCGACACGTTCCAGTTTTGATCTTACCGTTTCATCCCTTGTCGACTTTCAGGTCAAATCGACTGGCACGCTTCCGGATTCAACACCCGGGCACCCGATTGAAGCTAGGCTTTCCAGCTTGCTGTGTGTGAGACGCAGTGCGCTTTTTGTGTCAACACACTTTTTGGCACGCCCGGTGGGACCGCTTTTCAGTCTAAGATGGGATCGGAGATTGATAATAACCACGTTCTGAACGTGACCATGGACGAACTGCAGCCAGAGCAACGCCAGATAGTGGAGCAAGCGATAGAACAGTATCAGCAGAAGTGTCTAATGTCTTTCTCCAAAAACAAGAGTGGCAAAGTGATCGTCAAACAATCACTGCCACGAGTTCTTCTCGCTGGTCAGTCCGATATTACTGACGAAGAAGAGATGCAGAGGGTAGTTCAAGTCATCTATAAAGCTGTGGGAGATACCATGTTGAACCACAATACAGCTTTTCTGGGCACCTTCCGCAAAATCATGATTGACACCTTCGGTCCATCAGTAGATAAGCGCTTTGAAGAGAAGTTTGGAGAGCTTGGTGGACCAGTGTTCTTTAACACCCAGCAATCTTCAGGGAAGCCAACTGGGGGAGGAGAGATGATCGGTACAAGCAAGGATGGAGCTGTTCATGATGAAAAAGAGAAGCCTCCTATGACCGAGCAGCAAACTCATGGTCAAGTAGCTTTTGGTGCGACAACGGATATACCTGCATCTGCTTACAAGATTTCTCCAGTGGCAAACAGATTGCAGAAGAGTATCTATGGAGATGGGTACAATGAGTTTACTGATTACAGTGCCCTTAATGCTTTGCCGAATCCAGGGTATATGAGTACGTCGGGAGTACCTTCTGGAAGGCAGGGGGCACATGATGCCAATGATGTTCTCCTAAGCAGAATGGCTGATATGATGCAGAATCAGTTCGGCCTTAAACCAAAGAATCAAACATATGCATACAAATCTCCTTTTCCAGAGTGGTACAATAGAGTAGCTCTTCCACCAAGAGTAAAGCCACCAACAGATTTGACTAAATTCTACGGGTCAAGATGACACTAGTACCATTGAGCACATTAGCAGTACTTGATGCAACTTGGAGAAGTCGCTAGCGACGAAGCTTGGAGAATCGATATTTTCCTATGTCTCCGACAGGTACGGCTTTCACATGGTTTGCATCACGGCCGGCCAATTCCATTAGAACGTGGGCGAATTAGAACAAAAGTTCCATGCATACTTTTATACGGGAACCAATGAGAAGAAGATGGTTGATCTGTGGGCTATGAGGATGAAGACTACCGAAACACCAATGGAATATCTTCGCAGATTCGAGAAGCCAAGAACATGTGCTATTCTCTCGAACATACCCGATGATCTCCTCACGCCTAGTCATTGCGGGCATGTTGCCACACATCAAGGATAAATTGTTCGGCATGGAGTTTGAAGACCGGGGCAGCAGCTTGCACAGAGATTGACAAGAATGAGTAACCAAGCCCAAGGATTCGGGAGAGATGCTCGCTTTCAGAAGAATAGTGCAACTATTGATATGTATCAAGGTTTTTTGGAAGAAGCATCGAATATGAAGATGAGGATGAGGTAGGCTGCGGAGAGCGAATTGGACAAAGGAGCCTACTTTAGTTAGTCGATGGGTGAACAAAGCAGAAGGGATCCTACGATTTTGATGTCGGCAAAGCGTATAGACTTTTCCCGTATCGATAAAAGAAGGACGCATCAAGCTACCAGAAGGACATCCTATGCTACGCCCGAAGGGGTGAAAGATAAGAAGTATTGTGGGTTTCATGATACAAGATCTCATCATATTAATGACGCCGAGTGTTCGTAGTGAAGATTCGAAAGCTATCCAAGATGGACACTTGAGGTTCGACGGCAAGATGAAAGTGGATGATCGGCCGTTTCCGTAAACATGATCTCTTTCTCTATAGGCATGGTTGATGCTGGTGAGTCCAAAGAGAAGGGAAAGGTGAAGGTTTTAACCTCTGAGAGAGCCAAAGAAAGTGGTGCTGTTGACCCTGATCGGCAAGTTACTAAGGAAGAGGTGCAGCAAGTTCGGTTCAAAAATAGCCGAACGAGAAAAAGGCCGACTTCTGTAAGCGGCCAGCGGGAGAATTGCCGAATGCACACCGAACCGAAGCGCGGAGTTACAAGCACAACACTTGTTGAATAAGTGGCAAAGAGAGAGGAGGATAAAGTATGATGAGGAGCAGCAGTTCATTGAAGAGGAGCGCAGTTCATGGCGTAACGTCGGAGATATGAAGCGTAAGTGCGCCAAAGAGAACAAGAAGAGTACGGGAGAGAGCAAGAGCAGCCTCATTGAACCTGTTCCTTCTTCGCACACTCGTTGGAATGAAGGCTTGAAGTTGCTCGCTAGGAACAATTGCCCGAATGCGGTGATCAATATTCGAGTACAGCAATCTCGAGTCAACCGTCCCGTTCATGATAGACTTGGAATGAGAGTTCCGAGAACGACGGCGTTTAAAAATAAACAGTTTTGATGGACATCGGAGGAAGAGATTTGCAGATCAAGCTTGGGCTCACAGCAGTGCCCATAATGCGGAAGAGAGCTCATACAGGTGGCAAAGAGGTCAATGGTGCCCTCCTGGTTTGAGGAAAAGCCAGAAAAGAAGGGTTCAGCGTTTGAGGAACCAGGAGATGAAACAAGAATTAGCCGAAAAGAAGCCAGTGTGGCGTCCTAAGAAAAAGGACGATGGACAGGGTCCTTCGGCTGATGCTAATATGGTGTTCTTTATCCCATTGGAGTTTAGAGCTCCTGAAGATCAAGATGTTCAAGATGAAGTATATTCGACTTTAATGAAACCGAATGCCGAGACCTAATGGCTCAACTTGTGTTGACTCGGCAAGCGTCTTTGGCAAGCCAATTAAAAATCGCCATCCGAAGCCATTATATCTAAAAGGATATGTTAACGGCAAACCTTTGACTAAGATGCTTGTGGATGGAGGGGCCGCTATCAATATTATGCCCTATGCTACTTTCAGAAAGCTTGGAATGACAAGTGAAGATTTATTGCAGACTGACATGATCCTTAGAGATTTTGCTGGTAACGCTTCTGACACTCGTGGAGCTGTACATGTGGAACTGATGATTACTATGCATCAGATTCTTATTCAGTGGATTGGAGACGATGTAGAAGTTGTTCAAGCTGATGATTCAGCAAGTATTGCCACTTCCGAGCCTCGCTTATTGGGAGTATGATGGACAAGATTGCCTTTCGGTGTAAAAAATGGAAAGAAGGTCTGTCAATGTGTTCGACAGAGATCAACAGCCCGATCCAAGCGTCGGCTCGACAAGAACTTTTAATGGGCAATCCAATCGATGGCAACAAAGGTAACCGGGTCGTGGTTTCATGTCGGCCGACAAGTTAGAAGAGATCGATGTTGGTGATAGCAAAAAGTCAAGGCCGATGTATATTAGTGCAAATTTAGACCCAGAATATAAATTGAAATTAGTAGAGTTGCTGAAAGAGTTTAAAGATTGTTTTGCTTGGGATTACACAGAAATGCCCGGATTAGATCGATCAATTGTTGAGCATAAGTTGCCTATAAAACACGGGTTTCGTCCTTTCAAACAACCTCCACGAAAAATTTATAAAGAGGAGGTATTGGCCGATGTAAAGAAAGAAGTTGAAAGACCGATTGAAGCAAACTTTATTCGGCCATGCGGGTATGCGAGTGGATTTCAAACATAGTACCCGTCTACAAAAAGAATGGAAAGATGAGAGTATGCATAGACTTGAGAGAGATCTCAACAAGGCTACTCCTATGGACGGTTATCCAATGCCGGTTTGCCGATTTGTGGTTGACGCAACAAAGAGGCTATGAGGTTATCGCTTTATGGATGGCACCGCCGGCTATAATCGATTTTCATGGCGAGTTGAGGATGTTGCAAAAAGCGCATTCGATGCCCTGGTCATATTGGATTATTTGAATGGATAGTTATGACATTCGGTTTGAAAAATGCTTTGGTGCAACTTATCGAGAGCCATGAATTATATTTTTCATGAGTTGATCGGCAAAATTGTAGAAATTTACATTGATGATGTGGTGGTCAAATCCGTAAATCATGAAGGACATTTAGCCGATTTGAGAAAGACTTTGGAGTGCACAAGAAGACATGGTTTGAAAATGAACCCAAATAAATGTGCCTTTGGAGTCTCTACCGGGTGAGTTCTTGGGGTTTTTGATCCACAAAGGAGGAATAGAAGTTGGGAAGAAAAGCATGGAAGCAATAGACAAAATTGTGCCCCCAACTAACCTCACGAGTTGCAATCATTGTTGGGCAAGATCAATTTCATGAGAAGATTCATATCCAATTTATCGAAAGAGTATTGCCTTTCTCTCCATTGTTGAAGCTCAAGAAGGATCGAAATTTGTTTGGGGTGACATACAAGCAAAAGGCTTTTGATGAGATCAAGCAATATATGAAGGCACCACCGTTGTTGGTACCTCCACAACTTGAGAAGCCTTTCAAGTCAGATGTGGCGGCCGATAGCCTAACAATAGGATCGGCCCTTATGCAAGAGTTTGATGGAAAAGAGAGGGGTAATAGCTTACCTTAGCCGAAAACCGCTAGATCCTGAAACAAGGTATTCGGCTATAGAAAAACTCGTTTGTGTGTTTATTACTCATGCACCAAATTTCGGCACTATTTGTTAAATGCCGAATGTGTGGTGGTATCTAATTTTGATGTAATTAAGCACATGTTGTCAATGCCGATTTTAAATGGAAGAATCGGCAAATGGGTATTAGCACCGCGAGTTTAATCTAAAGTATGAGTCGGCAAAAGCAGTGAAAGGACAGGTAATTGCCGATTTTATTACTCAGCATCATGATTTATCTGTTGATACGGTTAACATTGCCCCATGGGCATTATTTTTTGATGGATCATCATGTGACAAAGGTGGTGGTGCTGGTATTCTTTTGATATCTCCACGTGGAAAGACATTTGAGTTTTCTTTTTCAATTGAATATCCTGTCACTAATAATCAAGCAGAGTATGAAGCTTTGCTTAGAGGGCTTCACGTTAATAGAGATGAGAGTGTTTGTCGAGGTGTTTAGTGATTCGAATTGGTGATCAATCAATTAACGGGACAATATGAATGCAAAAACGATGTACCGCAAGGGTACCATGAACAATGTCGGGAGCTTCTAAGAAGTTTTTCGTAGTGGTTACTTTGCATCATATACCCAGAGAGCACAATGGAGAAGCAAATAAGTTAGCTCAAACAGCCTCTGGATATCGTGAAAATCAGGAGGTTTTTGCTATTAAAGAGGGTGCTTTCGATACTGATCAAGTAGATAATGATTGGAGAAGTGATATTATCAGTTATCTGAAAGATCCATCTCAGAGAGCTTCCCGAAAGCTCAGGTATAAGGCCCTCAAGTTTGTGCTTCTTGATGATCAGTTGTACTACAAGTCTATAGATGGAGTATTGCTCAAATGTTTAAGTCAAGATGAAGCTAAGAAGATCATGTTTGAAGTTCGTGAAGGGGCTTGTGGTGCACATCGCCGGCTTACCGAATGAAGTGGATAATCGAAGGACGGGTACTTCGGCCAACTATATTGGAAGATTGCTTTGAATATTACAAAGGGTGTCGAGATTGTCAAATATTTGGTAATGTTCGAGAGAGCACCCGCATCTCGTTTCCGAACCCGATAATTAAACCATGGCCGTTCGTGAGGATGGGGCATAGATTTAATTGGACATTAATCCTCCATCTAGCAAAGGACACAAGTTTGTGTTATTAGCTACCGATTATTTTACCAAGTGGGTTGAAGCTATCCCTTTGAAAACAAGTTACGTCGAGAATATGGTCACTTTGTCAAAGAGCATATAATTCATAGATTTGGGATCCCACACCATAACAACCGATCAAGGGACTCGTTCACTTCCTCGAGTTTTGTGACTTTGCCGAAAGCATGGGAATAAGGTTGTATAATTCTTCCCCTTATTATGCACAAGCTAATGGCCAAGCGAGGCATCAAATAAGGTCATGATCAAGATCATCCAAAAGAAGATCAATGAGAAGCCAAGGAAATGGCACTTGGTCCTTAATGAAGCATTATGGGCTTACCGAATGGCTTGCCATGGGTCCACACAAGCATCTCCATATGAATTGGTTTATGGACATAATGCTATAATGCCCGGGAGTTGCAATCGGGATCAAGAAGAGTCGAAGTTGCAAAGGGACTTGACAGAAAAAGATTATAAGGATTTGATGATAGATGAATTAGAAGATTTACATTTGATACGTCTCAAGGCCTTGGAAAACATTGAGAAGAATAAAATGCGTGTTGCCAAATGTTACAACAAGAAGGTCAAAGTGAAGCAATTCGTAGAAGGAGACTTGGTTTGGAAGACAATATTGCCGATTGGTACCAAAGACAAAACATTCGGCAAGTGGTCTCCGAATTGGGAGGGACCTTTTTGAATTGTCAGTTGTGCACCTGGTAATGCATATATATTGAAAATGCTATTTGGAGAAGAGCTTACTAGAGCCATCAATGGCAGATACCTTAAGAAGTTTTATCCAAGTGTTGAAGTTGGATCTTAGTTGTGACTATGACTTAAACGTGGTATAGCCGATTGAATAAAAAATCGCCTTCAGAACAAAGGGAGGAAGTTAGAGAAGATAGCCGATATTATTGTATCGCCTCTAGTACAAAAAATAGCCGATATCATGTGTATCGTCTTCAGAACAGAAATAGCCGATGCAATTGTATCGCCTTTAGCCAATTTTTTAGAATATAAGTGAACAATTTTATCTCTCAACTAGTAGGTTTATCGGGAAAAGATAAAGGGAATTGAAGAGCTACGCTACAAAATGTCAAGTCATGAAGCAAAGTGCCAAGATCTAATCGGCTAAGATAACGTCATGCGTTCGGGAAAATTTCGTTCAGGAAGAATGTTGCAGTCGAGTTCTAACTAAGGAGTGAAGAAAATTCGCAAGAACAAACACGATTGCTAAAACGCCATTGCAGCTAAGACAAGCGAGAGCAAGGAGGAAACCAACATTCTTCATTAAAAGTTTTTTTTACAACCCGCGCCAGCCCTAAATACAAGCTACTCCTCTTCCTCGGTGAAGAGCTTGTTGAGGACGGACTCTGGGTTGGTGGCGTTGGCCATGGTGTCGGC
Organism: Themeda triandra; assembly: GCA_018135685.1. Taxonomy (NCBI): domain Eukaryota; kingdom Viridiplantae; phylum Streptophyta; class Magnoliopsida; order Poales; family Poaceae; genus Themeda; species Themeda triandra. The sequence continues at coordinate 1,221,716 of JAENPR010000127.1, forward strand.
GTGGGCGTCATACGCCGCCAGGAGACCCTCGATGCCGTCGACCTCGTGGGGAAGACCACCCCGGGAAGCCGACCGGCATGGGAGCATAGTCGCCCCCGGGCCCAGACGACATCCCCGCCAAGCCGAGGGAAGTGCCAAGGCGCACACCATGAAGGGCCGCCCGATCAATCCGATCGTGCACCGCCTCACGATCCGCCACATGGGGTCCCCCGGCGTTCACCTCGACGGCCACCTCGTCGCCGCCACCTTCAAAGCGGTTGAGCTCATTGGAGAGATCTCGCAAAACACAAGACAGACTCCATGAACAAACAGATCGGGAAGAACGGGAATCAAAGCAATGATTGTAGAGCAAATATCGGTAATGGCCTCGCTCACCGCCGGCAGCTGTCCTCCTATTCCACTGGCGATCCCGAACTTCTTGGTTTCTTCACCAAGAAGCTCCCGCGCCCGTCCCTCCGCGGCGGTAGGCGGCGGCGTCGTAGCGGTGTACGCCGGATCTCCTCGTCGTTCCTATCCCATATAGGGCGGTACGAGCTAGCCGGAGGAGGACCCCAACGAGGCCGAGGCGCAGGCCGGCGCCGGAGCAGAGCAGGAGCCGGGGGCCGGAGGGGCCGGAAAGCAGAGCAGCACGCGGCCGCCGCGGCCGGAGCCAAGAAGCGCCATTGGCCGGTGCCGATCCTCGCCGTCCTACAAGCAAGGTGCAATCAAGATCGGCTATATATAAAAAAAAAGGAAAAAAAACGCCGGTATAGAGAAGTTATTTCATTACCGCAGACGGCGGCCACCACGGCTACTTCCTCCGCCACATCCGCCCAGAGCGTGAACGGTAGCAGGAGGAGGAGTGTGAGTGCCGGCCGGCGACTCGCACTCCGGAAGTTGGCGGCGTAGTCGCCGGCGACCCCGGTACCCCGAAAACAAAAATCAAGAAGAAAGAGAAAAACGAAAATTTCCCATGATTCGGGAAAAGGGGATTGTTCTCGGGTATAACAGGCCGGACCTAAATATTTACATCTTCAAAATACAAGCCAAATATCTATGCGTTAAAGAGTTAATGACATCAAGAGCATCGCCCTTGATTCGGTTAACTTCATCAAGAGCTTTTTGATCCTCTTCTTCGAGTCTTGGATCTTTGATAATTTGCTCTTGATCTCGCGTCTCCTTGATGATCGATCAATTTTGGACTTAGCCAAGTCAAGAGGTGGCGGAGTTGGCAAGCTTGGCTTCATGAGACCGAATAGTGGCATTTAATTGAGCTAGCCGAGCTTCAAGCTTGGTTCTTTCATCTCTCATGACTTGCGTTCGGGTTCCAAAGTGCTCAAGAGGTGCTCGGTTGACTTGATGTCGAGTAAAGTTCCTTGACTCGTTGTTCTTTAGCCACTTTACCTCTCTCCAAGTCGGCCCTTGGTGGATATATTCTTATGTGCCCTCTTGATAGCAGCAAAGTGATCATCAAGGTGGGATAAGGCATCTATAGCAGCTTTAAGATTGGAAGGAAGCTCTTGATCAATGAGCTCTGCTATTTCCCTTATCTTGTCCGAATCTTGGGTCAAAGCAACAACATCCTTTTTCAGAAATAAAATTATATCCTTCAGCTTGGCTTGATTCTCCGATGATAAGCCGCGATTAGAAGAAACTTCATCATCCCCAAAGAAATTCTTCAAAGAATAAGAGAAAAACTGGCTTGTGGGTGAGCGAGTGATCCTGGTGATGATGAAAAAAAAAGTAGTTTAGTCAAGTGATTCGGTCTAAGTGAAAAATAGCCGAATGGAGTAAGAGTGATACCTCTTCGGCAAAAACTTGATCAATTGCATCCATAGTGGAATCAATATCCTGGGTAATTAGCATAGTGGATGCCTGGAATTAACATGGCTTGTTGAGGCAACCCGTATAGCCGGAATTGATGAATCGTGCCGTCGATGAAGAGTGAGTGCTTCGTTGCTTTTCCTTGCTCATCTAAACCATGAAACACATGATGAATACCAAGTACATTATTTAGAAGAAAGAGAGGCATAAATGCAAGTATATACCGGGGTTGCCAACAGGCTCATCTAAGCATCCGCATGACCGGTGGATACGTCGGGGGAATCCTCCGAGTCACCTTTTTTTCAAAGCTCAAGATTGGCTTGTACCGTAAAGGGAATGATAAATATGGGCATCTTAACAAGTGAAGACAGAAAAAGATCGGGGGCATTCATACCCGAGGAGTTGGTTTAGCTTTCTTTGACCTCATCTTCTTGGGAACAGAGTGTCTTTGGGAGAAGAAGGAGTCTTCCTTTTCGTGTCCTTCAAGAGCACTATCTCATCGGCCGAGGGTCCCGTTGAAGATCGCTAAAGTTGGAGCATCATGTCCTAATGCGCGATCGGACCGGGTTGCCGGTATTGAACCGGGGGCTTGGAGGAGCATTGTCCTGTTCAAAGAAGCGATTAGAATAGGGGTAAAAGCTCAAGAACAGAAGTTCTGAGAAAGAGAAATACCTCATCATCAGAAGTAAATTGAGGCATGAGGACTTGGCATAGAAGGTGGGCTTGAGTGCTGAAAATGTGAGAACGCCATTCTTGCCACCAGGATTTGAATAAAGGATGGGCAACCTCGGTTGTTACCAAAGGATCAGGTCCATATAATGGAAATTTACATCCCAAGTTGAAAACTTTGTTGGTCTCAGTGATGTTTGACAGAACCTCCCTAGGTTTTATGATGCTTGAAAAATATAACCTTGGAGGCAACTGTGGAGGTATAAACTCCATATACCCTCACGGCCTACTTTGGGCCGACACGCTATCACCAGGCCGGCCCATCAAGCTTCAAGACCGATCGGCTCAGCCGGGTCGGACGGCCTAAAAACAGCAAGAATATCGAAGACCGACAAGGAGGACAAGACCTAGCCGAGATAGGAAAGTTTAGACTTGTAAAGTATGTAAACTTAGTACCGATAGGCTAGTTCCGACTTGTAACCTTGCTCCCCGTGATATATAAGGAGAGCAAGGACCCCATGCCGAGGACGGAATCCGGGCATAACGCACGTACTCATACATCCACATCATAATCGAAACAGAGAGCGGGACTAGGGTTTTACGCATCCTTGCGGCCGAACTCGGGTAAACCTCGTGTGATTGCTCCTCGTTTACGTCTTGCTCGCAATCTCGTGCGCCTTCCGCCAATCCATTACCGGTCGGGGCATACCCCGGGTCGGACTATCGCCGATATTTCGTCGACGGTGGCGCGCTGTAGGGGGTGCGCACCGAGATTTCACGTCGATCAAGATGGTTTCCTTCCCGGCTTCCATGACTTTCGAAGCTGGCCTCACCTTCAACTTCGGAACGTTCACCGGACTTCCAACTCAAGAATCGGCTACTACAACTCTCACGCCTCCGGCTATCACGCCGACAATGGCACCAACAATGGTGGCCGCTCCAAACCAGATCCAACTCATCCCGGTGACCACCATTGCGGTCCCAACCAATCCACTACCGATAGTTGACGCACGGCGTCAACACCTCCGACCGGTCCTAACCAAAGGAGGCATGTCGCCAACACGGATCTACTCCGTTTGATCCATCAACAAGACATGAGGTTGACAAAACCCATGCCAACTTTGAGTCGCTCCGACGACGCGTCGGGCCGCGATCTACAAACCGCGCGACAACAACAAATTCCTAATCCGTCAACACGAGGACAAAACAACCGTCGCAGTAACTTTTGGGTGCTCCGAACGGCCACGTTCGCGGCCGGCGAATCTACGACGTCACATTCCAACAAATCCACGTGGCAACCATACACAAACAAAGTGGCGGAAGAAACTCACGGCCGGCTCCGACCACGGCCAACCATCGTTCGTAGTGGTCGGAGAGGCCGGTCGAGCAATATACGGCGAGAGAATCTTAGCCGATATTCAAGATCTCGAGAGAGAGGACTTCACAACAAGCCTCACGGAACAACAGCGATCAGTTCGATGACACAAACTACCCGACACGATGTACCTAGTCGGAGTTACGCGTCAACAAGGGCCCATCGCGAAATGCCCGTCGCAACGAACGACGGCGACGCCGGAGAAATCCGACGAACCGGTCGGAACCCGCCAATCGCACCCCTGCGGCAACGCGGCAAGAACGATCCCCACAAAACAACACATCTAACGCCGGTTGTTCGTAACGCACCGAGCTAGCCGCCGCCCTTCATCGTGATGAACAACGGAGGAAAGGCGACGGCAAGAGATATTGGCCGCCATGGCAACGTCAAACGCGACAGAGCAAAGAGCCGAACGACCACGAGCACGTTCAACTCAATCCCCTCCAATGACAATGGCGTCGGCACACAGGGCCAGGCCACTTGCGGACCGACACCAAGATGTAGAAAAGAAACGGAGGGAAGCACATCAGAAACACATGGCAGCAACCAGAGAGAATCGCCGCAGTTTTGGCATAAGCCCATTAAGGGACAACACAAGGGATTCACCTAACACGGATGAGCCTCGTTGTTGTACCCAACCCATACAGACGACTACTGTATACAAACGTGCTCGGAGTCCTCCTCCTAGACGAATGGTTCCGACTGTTCAAACAAACCGCAATGGTTTTATCACTCCCTTCCTGGACAATTTGCTGACTCGAGAACCAAACTGGAGGCTCCCCAGCCCAACTCCTCCTGAGGATAGGATACCACCGCGCACCGAGCACATATTCCCTAATCCAATAAACCCAGCTAACCTTCGGCGCATCAGAACAGTTCGATCACCAGGGCGCAAAACATCAGAAGGCATGTTTATCAACGGCGAGTGGTACGAAGTAGTTCAAAAAGGAAGCCAGTTTGAGAAAAACTCAAGCTCCTTAGATTCCTTTACAGATGTGCCTTTTCCAAAAAAGGACAATCTCAATACTACTCGGAATGGGATAACTATATCCGACCACGCCCGACGCCGAGACGATCAAGTCTTGGACGATGACGACCTACTACTCGCACCGAAGAAGATCCGGTCATGATTCACGACTTGGAAGAAGGAGAAGCAGAGCGGAGGAAAACTAAAAAGAATAAGAGATACGTCCTCCTCTTTTATCAAAGCACAAGTTTTCTTTTTAGGCGATTTCCCTTTCAAGGTTTAAGTTAGCGTCGTCGTACACATCGTTGTAAGTCATTCTAAATGACAAAAAAGCAATCTAATGTGTACTATTTTATAATGAGAAATCAAGTTCTTCGTGTCAAACACTTGAGCACATGAATTTTTCTTGTCATTCAAAGGAAAATCATCCCTCGATCCGACGCGTTACAACATTCTCTAAACAAGAGGATTCCAAATCTGAAACAAAATCCTACGGCATAAACATGACAAAGTCATAAAAAAAGATCTAAATAAAGAGATAAATAAAAGGAATCTCGAAGGATTCCGGCACAAGACACATCTCAAAAGATCCAATTCCTTCATTAAAAATATAAAATTTTTTTACAAACGGGGACCGATTGCATCTAAAGCAATCTAGTCATCCCCGAAAGCTTGCCGACCCAGTCGACAGAGTCGCGGCGACGACGGCCTCCGCCGCCCGGTGAACTCGACGGCGCCGCCCTCCATGGCGTCATGCGCCGCCACCGACGCCTTCATCCCACGGACATCAACACCCGAGATGGCGTCAACGGTGGCATAAGCGGCGGAGGCACCATGACGAACGCCATGAACCGCCACCGCGGCCACTTGGCCGGGGATCGCCGCCGCCCGCGCGATGACATCGCCGCCCGGGCGTTCACCGCATCGCCGCCGCGCACGAGCGGCCTCCTGCGCAGCTGCTCCGGCTGCTCCGTCGGCCCGCAAAAACAGAGTAAAAAATTAAAAATGCCAAGACGAGAACAACTCGGGGCATATGAACAACGGAGAACTCGCACTTACCGCCGACCCGATGTCGGCGGCCTCCTCGCGCCGCCGGCGGCGTGTCCACCGGACCTTGCGGGCCGGCCTCTCGTCCGCCGCCTCATTGACGGCGGCGTTAGCATCGGCGTCGAAGTCGGCGGCCCGCCGCTTTTTCCGCCTCCGGCTCTCCTCGGCGGAGGAGAGTGCCTTCGAGAACAGTCCACATTCCCCTCCGCCCGCCCCAGCCGCTTGGTGGCGTCGGAGTAGAGGTCCCCGACGTGCCTTTGCGGCTCCGCCCGACGCCGCTCGAGCGCAGACGCCGAAGAGTTCACCGAGACACCGCTCGCCGAACGCGGCGTGGAAACGCCGCGGCCACCACCACCTCCTCCGCCACGACGGGAGCCACATGCTCCGCCGCAGCAACGGCGGCTCCGGCCTCCACGACCAGAGCCACCTGCTCGGGGGCCGCAGCCCCCGGTACATCCCTCCGCTCCTCCGCCGCCCTTCTCGCCGCCTCGGCGGCGCCGCGGGAGGTGCCCGCCGCACCTCCAATGGTCAGGAGGGTGTACCTACATTGTGAACGAAAAATAGCGGTTACACCCAAAGAAGAAAACCCCAAGATTAATCAAGGAAAACTCCAATCCAAGCTCACCTCCTCCGGGGCCTCACCTCCCTAGGGAGTTCACCGACTCCTCCTCCTCCGCCGGGCGCTTACCGTGACGGCGATCCATCTAGGAGGCGGCGGCGCGAGTATGGGATCTAAAACCCTAAGTTTGCGGCGAATGGACAAGAAAAGAGAATGCGCGAGAACTCCCGCCGAGGCCCCGATTTATAGAAGAGCTCGGAGGAATCAAGAAGGCAACCGATGAGATCGTGGGTAATCAAACCCCGCGGCCCTCTCGTTCCCGAGAGCACGAAGCGACGAAAACCGCTCCACTAAAGCAATTTGCATTTATACGTTTCCCCCGCCTCGGAACCCCCGCACGCTCGCCGACTCGGAGGTCATCGAAGGTGGAACGATTGTGCCACCGACACAAAGGACCCACCACGCCAGAAGCATTGACTCGACCGGGAATCCGAAAATTGTACCCGGGATTTGACGTGACATCCGGTCGCCGATGCACGGTTGCATTAGCAAGCGAATATTTTTTCGCCCCGCACGTGATCATGACGCGACACGACGGTTGAAAGATAAGTATCTCACGTCCTTAATAAATTTTTTATTCATCCCCTCCATTTCAAAAGACCACACTTTAGAAAAACCGTTTTTCACAAATTTCTTGCCTCAAACACGAAGCAAACCGGGAATGCACCGTCTCTCGGTCCCACTCGCTACGTGTTAACGGCATCACGCTCAAACAACACAGAGTGATCCGGTCGCTCCCAAAGGAAAAGGGCTCCAAACATTCCGGCACCGTGTCGTTTGTTTAGGATCATCTAATCCCTAAGGACCGGGTCGGCTCTTGAATGAGAAAGAGAAGAGTGCCGCCGGGTAATTTTTTCTTCCAAACTTGTAATAAGCATGACCTACCCTTCCGCATAACAGAATTTTATATACCTTATGACCATTCTTTCAGAACAAAGGCCTCGATCAAAAGTCCACATTGGGAAGACAAGTGGCCTACAAAGAAAATACGATAAGTGCTCTATTAACCTAACATACATGCCTTCACCGATCTTTTTTCACAAAAGATTTCTTTACACGAACTACTTCAAAGTACGTTCGAAATACTCTTTACAAAGTTAAAAACACCTTTTTCTTTGTATCAAATGGCCAAGTACGTCACCCCTCCAACAAAAACAATCGGCATGCACCGTCTCCGATCAATCCCGCTACGTGTTCACGGCTCCAACGCTATACAACACGGGATGATGACGTCGCTTCCAACGGAAATAGGGCCCTAAGTGATTCGGCAACGCGCTATTCACTATAGGTCATCTACACACCGAGGACCGATTAACTCTAAGGAGAGGCGATTACCAAGACCATTCTTAAATAATACATCCCGATACAACTTCGTGTCATAGATTATATCAAATCAATACGATTCGTAATACCTCATCAAAACATTCACTCATACCAAATTTTCTCTTTGCGGCAACAACTCGAAGAAGTGTTCCAACCCGCCGTAACAAAGTTGCAAAGATAGCATAAACAATTCAACCCACACAATCCGACAAACTGAGCCGGGATTTTTTCGCCAATGATACCGGTTATTCGGCACACAAATAGCAAAGCTATTTTCATGGGTTTAGATTCAAAACCATGGTCTCACGGCCACGCTGGGACCGAGTTAAGTAGCAAAGCTATCTTAACTTAATCATGACAAAGTTATGGCATGGTTCAAACCGACCAGCCCAAATGAAATTTGGCTCGCTTCGGTCTCACTCAAAGAGTGGTCGGAAACACATAAAGCATGATATAATGATCGTTGTCTTCTTTTTTAGACCACGACATAACGTGTTCCACCTCATCTCGAGCTCGGGGACTACGTGGGCCCACGTCACCCGAGAGGTGACATGGGCTAGATCCTTCTTTTAGAGCTTGCCGCAACATATACTATCTTACAAAGAACCTCGGGGACTACGTGGGCCCACGTCATTTGCATGACTCGGCCCGATCCTTTCTCTCTACAAAGAGTTTAGTTTCAAAACTAAGCTAAGGCAACGACCAATCACGACAGATACCATGTGATGGCGGGCATCACACACTAACGAGGGCCCACGTCTCCGCATTTGGGACCCTTTCAAAATTCTTTTTCTTTTCGGGAGCATCATAAATCTTTCGGTCAAAACCGAAAACGTCAACCAAGTGTAAGCAAAGTGTGGTCGGAAGCATTAGACGGTCCTCCAGCCATGCTCGGACTATATGTCGAACGTGTGTCCGATCACCCTTTCTCACTCAACCAAGCAAGACGGTGTTTTTTCCCTCAAGATCCATGATGCTCGGGGACTAGCCGTGGAGGTATAAACTCCATATACCCTCACGGCCTACTTTGGGCCGACACGCTATCGCCGGAGCCGGCCCATCAAGCTTCAAGACCGATCGGCTCAGTGGTCGGACTGACCTAAAACAGCAAGAATATCGAAGACCGACAAGGAGGACAAGACCTAGCCGAGATAGGAAAGTTTAGACTTGTAAAGTATGTAAACTTAGTACCGGATAGGCTAGTTCCGACTTGTAACCTTGCTCCCCGTGATATATAAGGAGAGCAAGGACCCCATGCCGGAGGACGGAATGCGGCATAACGCACGAGACTCATACATCCACATCATAATCGAAACAGAGAGCAGGACTAGGGTTTACGCATCCTTGCGGCTGAACCCGGGTAAACCTCGTGTGATTGCTCCCCGTTTACGTCTTGCTCGCAATCTCGTGCGCCTTCCGCCAATCCATTACCGGTCAGGGCATACCCCTGGTCGGACTATCGCCGATATTTCGTCGACAGCAACTGACCAAATCCTAGTTGCCTGGCAACCATGTTGGGATTATAAAATTCATAAGTTGGGATTACCAGCCTGCCATGATGGAACTCTGCTGGCAAAGCACAAGGCCTGAAGAAACAGTTGAAGATCTCCTTGGATTCATCATCTGTGCAGCCCAATTGATAGCTGAATTTGCAAGGCAGAGTTAGGTTTTCATTTCCTCTGTAGGGGAACCAGATTATTTGGTCAAAACCCTTATAAAACAGCTTGAAGAGATGGCCAATATCTATATCAATAACAATGAAGATGCGGCTTCACCATATGTCCGATGGCCTTTTGTCATGGATTCTCACCTTCAAGCATAGTTGACAGATGGAAAGCCCAGCCGTGGAGGTCGATTGATACAATCGATGCATGTATAGTTGCAACCACATCTGAACCAGCCACCAAGGGCCATTGACACAAGAAATTTCACCTTGGTTCCTCATCTGAACGGTGATCTGATGCATCATATGGTAAACGGCGCCTAGAAGGTATTTGCCCAAGGGGATCAATTGACTGCGGCTAAGTCTTCGGCCATCACTATATGGTTCGGGAGTGGGCTCATTGGACTTGCCGTAAGATGAATCGCATAACCACATATTCATGAAAGCCCCGTATTCCTTGTCGATCTGCACCGGTTGATGCATAAGATCGAATATGCTTGACCCATCCACCTCCCGACTTAACGAGATTTCGAGTACTAGTGCCTTTGTACTTAGTCGGGTATGCCGGTTTGGTGATATTCAATCCGGCCATCATGAAGACATCTCGCTAGTGTGATTGACATTGGGCCATGGCCGAAGATGAATGCATTGACGATCGGACCAAAAGTGAGAAGCAAAGAATCGGCAAGGAATCATTTCGGGCATTTCAGCTAATGACAGTTCCAAGCGGTGTTGGATATCCCGTGCCTCCCAAAGATCACTATTCTTGGCCTCGCATCCTACGGTACCAATCACGCCACCGCAATTGAGGGAAGGGGCCATGTTTTGAAGGTGTTCGGCCATTGTTTGGGGGGGGCAATCCTGGATTTGAATGGGATCCTCAAAGTTTCCTTTTCAATAAAATCCCTCGGATTGGGGTCTCCCATCGGACCAAGAAAAATGACCCAGATGAGCAAGATTGGAAATCAAAATCTCGTTCTTCATTTCCTTTAGAAGAGGTGAGAGCGAATAAATCAAGAACACATCCGAGAACTAATTCGGGAGAATTGCCGAATGGGTAATACGAGTAGGGTTACCTCTAGAAGCTCCTCTTGAGTTCCCGTTGCCATGATGGAGCCGGTTGAAGTCTCCGTCGCCATTGAAGACAAGTAGCAAGCACAGATCTCAAGTGGCGGCTGCGGGCGTCGGCGGTGCTGACCTAGGCGAAGGGCGCTGATAGTCAATTTCGAAATAAAACCCTTTTATCTCGAAATTGAGGGGGCATGTGTTAACACCAGATTTTGGTCATGGATATGACAGGTGGGCCCGCGAGCGGCAAAGAGAGCAATTCGGCAAGCACGTGTGCGGTCGGCTAACTTTCTATATATTCGGCAAGCACGTGTGCGGTCGGCTATCTTTCTATATGTTCGGCAAAATGGTCAAGCGGTCGGTTGAGCAATGGCTTCATGAAAAAGGGAAGAGGAAGCGCGAGAAAGGGAAGGAGTCATGAAAGTCAAGGACTCCGATTATAGTTAGAGTTAGCATATTTGTATTTTTCCAATTTTGTTCTACGGCTCGTAGGCGTTTAGGACTCGTGTTTGTCCGGGGTATAAATATAAGCCCTCGACCATTGTAATAGGGGTTCACAACCAATTCAATACAACCGGCTACGTGCCACCCTTCGAGTCCTTTTAGTCGTGTCGTCGAGTTCTTCGAGAGGGCCAATCGATCCGTCGACCTCCGTAAGTCTCGGCAACCTTGTTATCATGTCTAGTATCATGCGGTGGATTTAGATGTGATGCAAGTAGTCTTGTTCGTCTCGATGGGATGGCCGTGTGCAGCGCCTCGCTTGACAACGGGGAAGTCTTTGCTTGTGCTTTGCTTATCTCGACTAGATGGCCGTGCGGCAGGCGTCCGCTTGATAGCTTAGTGTAAGCGAGATAGTTATCGGCTCTTTTAGATTTGGCAAGATCTAATAGATTCATTAAGTTACCACGTGTTGCATGCTTTATTTTAATGTTTAATTATTTTGCAACACTCTTTGCCCAATCTAGATTGATACTCTTTTTGGCTCTTGATCATCCCTTCTTGTTTATTCAATATAAAATAGATCGAATCCATACGGCCGAATTAGATCAATCAAGATTGTTACATGTTGCGGGTTCAAGTAAGTTAGAGCATTTAGATCTTAGTTAATTTTGGATATCGTGCGGCGAGATGTAGGCTTTGCTTTGCTCTAGATTGTGATAGCTTGTTTGTTCCTTCTTCATGGACCCCGATTCGGCAATCTTGCCGATACGGTTATGCTTACACATGTAACGAGTATTTATAGATTTACTTAGGCAATTACGTGCTTTTAGCTCTTTATTGTTAGATTGTATCATGCGGTGGATTGATCTAGTAGTAAGGAGTGGTGTAAATTCGTAGTGAGTGGTATCATGCGGTGGATTAGCTTACTTGGGTTTATGCTCGACGGGTTTATGAAGGCTAGACGTGCGCGTGAGACTAGTTGGATTGGCCTATGCATGTGTTATCTTAGTAGGTTCATATTTATAAGTTACTTATCTTTTATTATTAAGTGCTTGATGATGCTTTAAACCTGAGATATAGTTTGATATGCTTTGATAACATAATCTTGTTCAAACATGTCTTCATATACACGCATTCGGCAATTCAGTTATATTTACATCATTCATGTTACATTAGCCGAATGACTTGCAAACATGTTGGCGAAGATAGCTTCTATAGCTATATGTCGTCGTAAGTGGCTTCAGGGCCGTAAAGATGGAACTGTCTGGTCTCACCCGACACGTTCCAGTTTTGATCTTACCGTTTCATCCCTTGTCGACTTTCAGGTCAAATCGACTGGCACGCTTCCGGATTCAACACCCGGGCACCCGATTGAAGCTAGGCTTTCCAGCTTGCTGTGTGTGAGACGCAGTGCGCTTTTTGTGTCAACAACGCCATTGATGTGTAATTCATTAAGCTGACAGGAGTTTTAAACAAATACAATAAAGGCAGGGGCGGTAACCAAGGTTACCGACCCCAAAACTCACACCAACCCCTCTGGAAACCAACGGAGGATTACATCGCTACAAACAGAGCTACCGGAGCGAGCCAAAATCGCACTCTAGGTGTGCGCCAACTTGTCCTCCAAACCAGTCAGGTCCAAATCCATGGCTGACAAGTCGAACTCTCCATTCAACATGATCTGCATTACCTGCTTCTTCCTCTCCGTCAGGTTCCCCCCAAACGCCGCCAAGAACTTGCTTGCCACATCCGCATCGGGCGCACTCTCCTCCACTACCTCCCCAAGTTTTTTGAGGAGGAGGTTTTGCGCCTGCCGGGTCGCGTTTGCCGCACGCGGCCTAGCCGCAATGCGACGACTCCTCCTCAGCGAAGAGACAGGAGTCCTTGGCCGACGCAGTAGCGGCCTGGTGCGGAGAACCGGCGTCTGGAGTGGAAGGCAGACTGCAGCTTCCAGCTCCTCCTGAACGGAGCGGATGCCTGCAGGCGTGCGGAGGATGGAGGTGCCGTTGTCGATGGCGGCGCTTGGCGAAGCATGCGCCGTGTCCTCCGAGAGTGGAGCGGGAGCCACCTCCGGAGGTTGCACGTCGTTGAGGCGCGCTGGCACAGGTAAACCCGGCGGCGGTGTGCAGCAACCCGCGTCGTCCAACGCTGGGACCTCGACAACGCCCCGTACGAGATCTGCTCTGTGTGTTGCTCTGTTGCGGTGGCGGTAGACGAGCAGCGGCACAGCCCTCTGCAGTACGGCTGTGGCCCGGGCGTCGTGGGCCTCCTCCAGGAGACATGTCGCCGTCGGAGGGGTGGCTACCGGCTCCGAAGCCGGCCCTCCGGACATGGTGAGCGGGCCTTCGAGAATGACCACCCAGGCGACGTCGAACGAAGTTGCCACCGGATCAGCAGAGGTTGTTTCTTGGTCCGTGATTGGAGGCTCGATCGATGCTCTAGCCATGTGGCGAGCAGACCGCGCCCGCTAGACCTTTGGAGGTTGGATGTCGCTGCTCAACCCCTGCTTCCGCTTTCGCTTGTGACCCCGTCGCCGGCGCTGGCACGGGTTGCGCCCGCGGCTACGCTGGTCCCCCGTGGGAACGTGGCCACCGCCTTCGGCGGCAAAGACACCACCGCCGCTGCCACTCCTAGGCCGAGCGACGCGCCCGCCGCCGTCGGTGTGCCTCGGCCACGCGCACTCCCGCGCGAGGTGGCCAAGGCCGTGGCAGCGTAGGCATCGCCAAGGAAGGTTGCAGGTGGTGACGCGGTGCCCCCTCGCGAGGCACTTGAAGCAGCGACCATCAGCGAAGGTCGGAAACCGGCGTGGTCCGCTGCTGTGTTCCCTGACGCGCGCCCCCTGGCGCAGTAGAGGCTGCGCAAGTTGACGTGAATGTTGAGGGAGCACGCGACGCCATCCATCGGCGACCGGGGCAGTCGCCCGACGCGCCGACCCCAGTCGCTGGTGGGCGGGTCTTCGCTCGAGGCGCTGCCGGACAGGGACGCGTCCCTCCACTGGCCGAACAGGAATACCGCTCACCAGCTGAGGACGCGGTCGGCCGCGCTTCCGCCGTCCTCGGTCGCGAGGGCCACCCCGTCTTGCAGTCACGGGCGAACTTGCCTGCGACCGTGCAACGGTCGGCTTCGGCGGGCGACAGACCACATCCAAGTAGGACGGGGCCTGCACGTCGCCGGACTCGTCGTCGTCATCCGCCCACCGCCGGTGCTTGGAGCGGCCGCACGAGATTGGCACGAATGGAGCCACATCCGGGGAAAGTGAGGATCTTGGGGCCGGCGACGTTGACTCCGCGCCCGCTGCCGGCCACGGCCTGGGGGAAGCAGCGGCCGGGTCCCCCTCCCCGTCCTCGCCCTCGTCCTCCGAAGCATCCTCGACGATGACCTGTGACTCGTCCATCGCGCAAAGGCTGCGGTGCTGTACTGCCTGCGCCGGCGTGGATGATGCCGGGAGGTCGACCGTGGGCGAGGGAGCGCACGGCGCCTTCCCCGCAACCCCACCAGCATCGGCCCCTAGCACGGCAAGCGTGAAGGCGCAGGGGCTGCCTTTCCCTGTCACTGGCGCAGGGGCTGGCTCCAGCGGGCCGGCAGCCACGAGCATGGGCCACGGCTGGCGCGCCGGGGAGGCGGCCGGCGCCGCCGGCAGCGATGGCGTGGAGGGGCCCGTGTGGAGGTATAAACTCCATATACCCTCACGGCCTAGTTTGGGCCGACACGCTATCGCCAGGCCGGCCCATCAAGCTTCAAGACCGATCGGCTCAGCCGTGGACTGGACAGCCCTAAAATAGGCAAGAATATCGAAGACCGACAAGGAGGACAAGACCTAGCCGATATAGGAAAGTTTAGACTTGTAAAGTATGTAAACTTAGTACCCGTATAGGCTAGTTCCGAGCTGTAACCTTGCTCCCGTGATATATAAGGAGAGCAAGGACCCCCGTGCTGAGGACGTAATCCGGCATAACGCACGTACTCATACATCCACATCATAATCGAAACAGAGAGCGGGACTAGGGTTTTACGCATCTTTGCGGCTCGAACTCCGGGTAAACCTCGTGTGATTGCTCCCCGTTTACGTCTTGCTCGCAATCTCGTGCGCCTTCCGCCAATCCATTACCGGTCGGGGCATACCCCGGGTCGGACTATCGCCGATATTTCATCGACAGGTGGGCGCGCTGTAGGGGGTGCGCACCGAGATTTCACGTCGATCAAGATGGTTTCCTTCCGGCTTCCATGACTTTCGGCCGGGCCTCACCTTCACCGTTGGGACGATGACTGGACAACCACTCCGGACACCTCATACATCGAGGGTCCGCCCTCGATCCTAGCTCCACAAAGCAATGAAGGTACAAATCCTTTGCCTCCTCGGTACGAGGCATCATCATCAAAGCTCGAGTTATCGTAACTCCGGCCTTTTCTTCTAGGCACCAATCAACCACCAGACGAAAATTGGGCCGATCTGTTCGAAGCAACTCATGATCAGGATAGGCTCATGGAGTTTTTTGCTCGGTTGGATCTATCCAGATTGAATCAAAGCAAGAATCACCTACTATCCTTCAACAGACCAAGCGCCAACAAAACGCCCAACAAAAATCATCGGATCGCAAGATCCTAGATCCAAGGGTTGCATCACCGTTCCCATACGGGTTGCCAAACACTGCCGACCTATTCAGCCACCAACTTTTAGCAGATTACCTCAAAGGCTACAACCGGATCCTGTGGAGGTATAAACTCCATATACCCTCACGGCCTACTTTGGGCCGACACGCTATTGCTAGGCCGGCCCATCAAGCTTCAAGACCGATCGGCTCAGCCGGGCCTGGACAGCCTAAAACATGGCAAGAATATCGAAGACCGACAAGGAGGACAAGACCTAGCTAAGATAGGAAAGTTTAGACTTGTAAAGTATATAAACTTAGTACCAGATAGGCTAGTTCCGACTTGTAACCTTGCTCCCGCGATATATAAGGAGAGCAAGGACCCCCGTGCCAGAGGACGGAATCGGGCATAACGCACGAGACTCATACATCCACATCATAATCGAAACGAGAGAGCGAGGACTAGGGTTTTACGCATCCTTGCGGCCCGAACCCGGGTAAACCTCGTGTGATTGCTCCGTTTACGTCTTGCTCGCAATCTCGTGCGCCTTTCGCCAATCCATTACCGGTCGGGGCATACCGGGGTCGGACTATCGCCGATATTTCGTCGACGTGGCGCGCTGTAGGGGGTGCGCACCGAGATTTCACGTCGATCAAGATGGTTTCCTTCCCGGCTTCCATGACCTTCGAAGATGGCCTCACCTTCAACTTCGGAACGTTCACACCGGACTTCCAACTCAAGAAGCGCTACTACAACTCTCACGCCTCCGGCTATCACACGACAATGGCACCAACAATGGTGGCTGCTCCAAACCAGATCCAACTCATCCCGGTGACCACCATTGCAGTCCCAACCAATCCACCACCGATAGTTGACGCACGGCGTCAATACCTCCGACCGGTCCTAACCAAAGGAGGCATGTCGCCAACACGGATCTACTCCGTTTGATCCATCAACAAGACATGAGGTTGACAAAAACCCATGCCAACTTTGAGTCGCTCCGACGACGCGTCGCCGTGATCTACAAACCGCGCGACAACAACAAATTCCTAATCCGTCAACACGAGGACAAAACAACCGTCGCAGTAACTTTTGGGCGCTCCGAACGGCCACGTCGGCCGGCGAATCTACGACGTCACATTCCAACAAATCCTCGTGGCAACCGTACACAAACGGGTGGCGGAAGAAACTCACGCCGGCTCCGACCACGGCCAACCATCGTTCGTAGTGGTCGGAGAGGCGGTCGAGCAATATACGGAGAATCTTAGCCGATATTCAAGATCCGAGAGAGAGGACTTCACAACAAGCCTCACGGAACAACAGCAGTCCAGTTCAGACGACACAAACTACCCGACACGATGTACCTAGTCGGAGTTACGCGTCAACAGTGGCGCGACAGAAACTCACACGATGTACCTAGTCGGAGTTATGCTCAAAGTGAAGGTTGAACCAATCTGGCATATCGGTCTCCACGTTCTGAACAGAAGTAGAAGACCCAATAACAACATCAGCCTCGCATCACGAGGCAATACAGCCAGAGGCATTCGATCCTCTAAACCCTCGGCCAAACTACCGGTCGACCATCATCGCCCAAAAGCCCGGTCCAAATAATTGGCATAATAGGTTGATTCCCAGAATCAACGGCCAATTGAGGAGGTACACGGGGAGGAGTACAACTCCGACCACCACTCCTTTCGCACGCAAACGCTTGCGCCGAGCAAATTCAGCAATGGACAATTTATCTTCGAGAATCCGATGACTCCACAACCCGACGATAACGGCGTTTTGACCACTAGAAGCACAAGGTGAAGCGATAGAGAACCCCCCGTCGAACACCGTAACATTTCTTTTTCTTCTCATACGCAACCTTCCGCTTCCGTCGGCCTTAGATTGATCATCAACGTGCTGCGGCGTCATCATCGCCTTCCATTCTCAATTCCCCGATCAAATCCGGTGCGCCGGTATTGCAAAGCTTCTCCAGCGGGGAAGATCATCAAGAGGGACGAGACACATAAATATGACGACCCTATACATATAACCGAATTTTGCATCAAAACAATCAAACCCAAAGCACGTAAATAAGAGGATAAAAGATAAAGAAACATACCGGGGAGGTGGTTGTCTCCAATCAAATGGCCTTCTTACGGGCTTAGGGATATGAGTATCATCCCCTCGTTTAAACATCTTCATGCGCCTCAAAGAGATATCATCGCGAAATTTGCTCCGGAGTCTCACGAGAAGGGTCGTCCTCTCCATGATATTCCCAAAGGAAGTTGAATCTCTCCTTAAAGGCCGAATACGGCGAGAGATAAAAACATCTCGCCACCGTAAAACCATTCGAGGCCCTTTAAATTCATCATCGCGAGAATTTCATTCACTTCAATCATCTCGTAGTGTTTGGCTTATCCGACCGTAAGTCATTGGGTTCGGGAATTTGAGTAATATCACAAGGAACAGGCCTTCCTTTGTTCATTGTCATTTACATAGAACCATTTCTTGAACCAATCCTTCACATTATCGTGTGTGTAAACGATAATCCGCGACCGCATCCCGTCACGGAGCGAAATGTAACATGCCCTGGCCTCTTGGGACCGCCACCCAAATTCCCTCTCCTCTTCAACTCATAAAAATGTCTCGAAGACATTGAAATTTGGGGGAATGGCAAGATACAACTCACAATACGCAACAAAAAGAGCGATTGTCATAATAGAGTTCGGTGGAGATTGCGATTGATATCTTCCAAAGGATGCGAGTTCTACCAAAAAAGTATGGATCGGAATACCCAAACCCCCCGATAAAATAATCTTCGAATACAACTATTTCACCATCATAGGGACGGGGAACGCCTCACCTCGTAGCGGCACACGCCACACTCCAAGAGCCGCCGGGCGGAATCATACCGCCATCTCGCAAAGCATTCGAGACGCCGCCGTCGATTGAGTGGGCGACCACATGAGCTTCATTTGCTTCTCATATTCCTTCGCTCCTTTTTCTCCTTCCTCTTCTCTCGCGTGCATTGACGCTTCTTCCCCATGATCTTCGGGCGGAAGGATGCGGTTGTTTCGGACTAACCCTAGACACGAAGCACGGGAGCGAAGGAACCGGTTGCAAAAAAACGGCAGTGCAAAATGAGAGCGAATAGTCCAAATGACGGCGGCACCGAAGTTTTTAACCACACTAGGGTTTTTTACCCTTAATGGGCCGTAGAAACCGGGCCGCCTCCAAAAAAAAGGTTTTTTTTTGGCCGGTTCCCTCTCTCCATTTAAATTCATTTCTTTTTACGTACGCACGCCTACTGCATAACCTCGAAAGCCGGCCCAAAGCAAAGCTACGAGATGGCCATTTAAGTCCGTCTTCTAGCTATAGTCTTAAAAACGGCCTCGCTAACAAGCTGGGTTCACAAAGCAAAGCTGTTCCAACCCGCCGTAACAAAGTTGCGGATAGCATAAACAATTCAACCCACACAATCCGACGGTTGAGCTGGGATTTTTTCGCCAATGATACCGGTTATTCGGCACACAAATAGCAAAGCTATTTTCATGGGTTTAGATTCAAAACCATGGTCTCATGTGCCCTTTGCAGGGGGGACCGAGTTAAGTAGCAAAGCTATCTTAACTTAATCATGACAAAGTTATGGCATGGTTCAAACCGACTGTGCCCAAATGAAATTTGGCTCGCTTCGGTCTCACTCAAAGAGTGGTCGGAAACACATAAAGCATGATATAATGATCGCTTGTCTTCTTTTTTAGACCCGACATAACGTGTTCCACCTCATCTCGGGCTCGGGGACTACGTGGGCCCACGTCACCCGAGAGGTGACATGGGCTAGATCCTTCTTTTAGAGCTTGCCGCAACATATACTATCTTACGGCAACCTCGGGGACTACGTGGGCCCACGTCATTTGCATGACTCTACCGATCCTTTCTCTTTACAAAGAGTTTAGTTTCAAAACTAAGCTAAGGCAACGACCAATCACGACAGATACCATGTGATGGCGGGCATCACATACTAACGAGGGCCCACGTCTCCGCATTTGGGACCCTTTCAAAATTCTTTTTCTTTTCAGAGCATCATAAATCTTTCGGTCAAAACCAAAAACGTCAATCAAGTGTAAGCAAAGTGTCGTCGGAAGCATTAGACGGTCCTCCAGCCATGCTCGGACCATATGTCGAACGTGTGTCCGATCACCCTTTCTCACTCAACCAAGCAAGACGGTGTTTTTTCCCTCAAAGATCCATGATGCTCGGGGACTAGCCGTGGAGGTATAAACTCCATATACCCTCACGGCCTACTTTGGGCCGACACGCTATCGCCAGCCGGCCCATCAAGCTTCAAGACCGATCGGCTCGGGTTGGTCGGACGGCCTAAAACAGCAAGAATATCGAAGACCGACAAGGAGGACAAGACCTAGCCGAGATAGGAAAGTTTAGACTTGTAAAGTATATAAACTTAGTACCGATAGGCTAGTTCCGACTTGTAACCTTGCTCCCGCGATATATAAGGAGAGCAAGGACCCCGTGCTGAAGGACGGAATCCGGCATAACGCACGGACTCATACATCCACATCATAATCGAAACAGAGCGGGACTAGGGTTTTACGCATCCTTGCGGCCCGAACCCGGGTAAACCTCGTGTGATTGCTCCCTATTTACGTCTTGCTTGCAATCTCGTGCGCCTTCCGCCAATCCATTTCCGGTCAGGGCATACCCCTGGTCGGACTATCGCCGATATTTCGTCGACAGATCCCTGATCCGCGTCCAGATATGATCGGCTACGCTTTCGACGCACCCGCAGGACATATCGTCAACCATGTGCGCCTCGAAGAAGTCACGGACGACCAATCTCCAGAGAAAACACGTGACGTTACTCCAGACACGCCCAGACTCGACGATTACTACAATATCTTAGAACTCTCGGGATCGCCCATACGATGGTCTACTCCGACAACGAAGAAGAGGTACAACCGCAAACAACGGCACCAAGCGTATCGACACTACTCCAGATCTACAACTCACCATGTTCGACCAGAGGAACATGAGGAAATTCAGTCGAGAGATCCATAACCCGGCCAAATCCACTCAAGAGTTACAAGAATTCCCATCTTTCCCTCCCGGCCTAGGGAACGCGGTATGTCATGTTAGTGACAACGAGGTCACCATCAATGGAGAAACCGACGAACAAAGGCAACGGCGAGAGGGTCGAAACGCAGCCCGGAACAACGGAGGCAAAACGAAGCCGCAATCCGGGCATTGCCGACCAAGATCGTATGATCGGACGACGTTAGGGTTTTCGGCGAAATCTTGCGATGATTTCGACCTTGTAAACGAAAGACAAGTTCACACAACCCCAAGTGCTAACGCGGTTGCTATTGACCGCCTCAAGACGGCCAACATTCCTCAAACTCCCCAAATTGAGGAAGCGATTGATTTTCTAGTAGCCGCTAAAGCTCAAGTGAACCATATGAGAGAACAAGCGCGCCCGGCCCGCATCTCTCGAAGCCACCGGCCCGCGTAGTTTCTTCAAAGAATCAAATCCCGAGACTCTAGAGAGGGAGGTGCTAACAACAACAACTACGAAGACGATGGAGAGAGTTGTGGGAATTTTCCTCACAAAGATTTCACCGAGAGACACAATGATAGAAGACAGATCAACCACGAGACAACGAGAGATTATGGTCAACCCTTCAATCATCATCATGATGAACAATATGACGACAATGACCTCCGAGCAGTCATCAACAACCGATACCGAGCTCGCATGGATGCCTCGGGACCAAAGCCTTATTCGGCTACCCTACGAGAGGTAGTCTCCGGCCCAAAAGTTTCGGGATACCGACATCAAAACGTACGATGGCAAGGTCGACCCGAGCATTGGATCCTCTTATACGAAGTAGCCGTACGAGCGCGACGGAGGGGATGAACACGTCATGGCCAATTACCTCCCTATCGTACTCGACAAGTGGGCCGAATAATTGGTTATTACGACAACGAGAGGGGTCGATTCACAACTGGCCTCAACTGCGACATCTCTTCATCGAGAACTGAGAATAACATGCCGGCAGCCTGGCACTAAGTACGATCTAGCAAAGATCGTCGATTACCCGAATGAACCACTACGTCACTACATACGACGCTTCTCGAAGTCCGGACAACAATTCCGACATTTCGCTAGCCGAAGTCGTGTCCCTTTTCGCATGGGATTACGACAACCCGGAAATATTGATCTACGAAAAGAACTTTTGAGAAGACAACCCACTACAACCGACGAGATGTTCGAGAATAGCCCGTGAATTCGCTCGCGTTGACGATGCCATGCAACAATTGCCCGAAACCGGACAAGGATACCAAAAAATGTCCAAATACGAAGAAACAAATAAGTAAGCAGAAACATACCGGTGGAGGCGGCATCCTCCAATCATAAGGCTTAATGGTAGGACGAGGGATATGAGTATCCTCCCGTTTGAACATCTTCGAAGTCTCGCATTAATGTCATCAAGTGAAATTTCCTCCGGAGATTCACGAGAAGGGTCGTCTTTTAGACGATATTCCCACAAAAAATTAAATCTCTCCTTCGAGGCTGAATACGGCGAGAGATATAAACAACCGCAGTAAATCCATTCGCAGACCCTTGAAGTTCATCATGGCAATTATCTCATTCACCTCAATCATCTCGGTAGCATTTGGTCTATCCGACCAAAAATGATTGGGTTCGTGAATATGTGTAATATCACAAGGAACAGTCTCCCCGCTCATTGTCATTTACATAAAACCACTTCTTGAACCAGACTTCACATTATCGAAGCATGGGTGAAAGATAGCGGGAGCGCATTCCATCACGAAGAGAAATATAGCATGCCCCGGCCCACTGGACTACCACCCAAGTTTCCCCTCTTCTTCGTTCATAAAAATAACGGAAGACATTGAAGTTTGGGGGAATTGCAAGATACATCTCGCAATAAGCAACAAAGAGCGCAATTGTCATAATTGAGTTCGGGTGGAGGTTACGAGAAGCGATATCTTCCAAAGGATACAAAGCTCCACCAAGAAAGTATGGATTGGGATACCTAATCCCCGATAAAATAATCCTCGAATACAACTATCGGCCATCATAAGGGCGGGGAATGCCTCACCTCGAGGTGGCACACGCCATACTCCAAAGGATGCGGCGGGATCATGCCGCCATCCGCCAAAGCATTCACCGACGCCGCCGTCGATTGAGTGGGCGACCAAATCCGCTTCATCTCGCTTCTCATACTCTTTTCGCTCTTTTTTCTCCTTCCTTTTCCCCGTTGTGCATTGACGCATCTTCGCCATGACCCTCGAAACAACGGGATGCGGTTACTTGAGCTAACCCTAGGCACGGAGTTTGGGCGGGTAATGAACCGATTGCAAGAGCTATAGGCAAAATGCAAGCAAACCAAATGACGGCGGCATCAAGAGTTTTTAACCACACTAGGGTTTTTTCCTTAATGGGCCGAAAAAACCGGGCCGCTTCAAGCTAAAAGGCCTTTTTGGTCGGCTTTTCTCTCCCCATTTAAATTTACAAAACATTTCCCATTACAGACGCTGCCTTACGGATAACCGAAAGCCGACCCAAGTGAGCAAAGCTACGAAGGTCATTTAAGTCTGTTTCTTTTGCTATAGTCTTAAAACAGCCTCGCTAAAAAAGATCGGGTTCACAAAGAAAGCTGTTCCAACCCGCCGTAACAAAGTTGCAAAGATATAGCATAAACAATTCAACCCACACAATCCGATGGAGCCGAGGATTTTTTGGCCAATGATACCGGTTATTTCGGCACACAAATAGCTAAGCTATTTCATGGGTTTAGATTCAAAACCATGGTCTCACAACCACGTCGGGGACCGAGTTAAAAGCAAAGTCGCCTTTAACTTAATCATGACAAAGTTATGGCATGGTTCAAACCGACCGGCCCAAATGAAATTTGGCTGCTCGGTCTCACTCAAAGAGTGGTCGGAAACACATAAAGCACGATATAATGATCGGTTGTCTTGTTTTTTAGACCCCGACATAACGTGTTCCACCTCATCTCGTGCTCGGGGACTACGTGGGCCCACGTCACCCGAGAGGTGACATGGGCTAGATCCTTCTTTTAGAGCTTGATGCAACATATACTATCTTACAAAGAACCTCGGGGACTACGTGGGCCCACGTCATTTGCATGACTTCGGGCCGATCCTTTCTCTTTACAAAGAGTTTAGTTTCAAAACTAAGCTAAGGCAACGACCAATCACGACAGATACCATGTGATGGCAGGCATCACATACTAATGAGGGCCCACGTCTCCAGTTTTGGGATCCTTTCAAAATTCTTTTTTCTTTTCAGGAGCATCATAAATCTTTCGGTCAAAACCGAAAACGTCAACCAAGTGTAAGCAAAGTGTGGTCGGAAGCATTAGACGGTCCTCCAGCCCTGCTCGGACCACATGTCGAACGTGTGTCCGACCACCCTTTCTCACTCAACCAAGCAAGACGGTGTTTTTTCCCTCAAGATCCATGATGCTCGGGGACTAGCTGTGGAGGTATAAACTCCATATACCCTCACGGCCTAGTTTGGGCCGACACGCTATCGCCAGGCCGGCCCATCAAGCTTCAAGACCGATCGGCTCAGCCGGGTCGGAGCTCCTAAAAACAGCAAGAATATCGAAGACCGACAAGGAGGACAAGACCTAGCCGATATAGGAAAGTTTAGACTTGTAAAGTATGTAAACTTAGTACCGTATAGGCTAGTTTCGACTTGTAACCTTGCTCCCGTGATATATAAGGAGAGCAAGGACCCCCGTGCTGAGGACGTAATCCGGGCATAACGCACACTCATACATCCACATCATAATCGAAACGAAAGTAGAGCGGGACTAGGGTTTTACGCATCTTTGCGGCTCCGAACCGGGTAAACCTCGTGTGATTGCTCCCTGTTTACGTCTTGCTCGCAATCTCGTGCGCCTTCCGCCAATCCATTACCGGTCAGGGCATACCCCTGGTCGGACTATCGCCGATATTTCATCGACAGCCCGCCGCCACAGGAACCCCAAGGCCCGCCC